>CM062813.1:599919119-601245369 GCA_031772625.1 Pinus tabuliformis | reverse complement strand
TCCAATTTGTCATACAAGCTCTGTCCTGAGGGAGGTCCTGTTTGTTCAGATGTACTGCCAGATGCAGTAATTTGATTCTCAATGTATGTTGCCATTCTATTGGCAGATTGATCCCGGGAGACTAGTTTTCCTGCACTAGTTAGGAGGTTGGGCAGGCCTTTTGCTTGCAGCACTGCCAACTTGACTTTGAATTCCTTCACATCTGCTGTGATCTCATAGCACTTTCTCTCCACAGTTTGTACATAGTTTCTGAGAGTTAGCACCTTCTTGGCAGTGAGGACAGCCTCTGTTCTGTTGGGAATGCCTATGGCTGCCAGTTCCTCCTTTTCCTGCCTGTTCAGGAAGTCTATCATTCTGTTGGCCTGCTCTGGTCTGTTTTGCAGCAGTGTTTTGGCCTTATTGATTTCTGTTTGAGCTTGGCCCAACAAGTCCATCTGTTCATGCATTGTTTTTATTGATCTCCATTGTTGAGTGATGGATTGGCCTATTTTGGCCCATAGAATCCTTTTTATGTCGGCCATGGCTGTTTCTAGATTCAGCTCTTTTTCTAAGGCCTTTATCTTGTCCTTGAGGGCCTTTATCTCTCTGCCCTGTTCAGCCACAGTTACCTTCGACTTGTCATGTTTGGCATCCAGTTCTGCCAATTTTTCCTTGGCCTTATTTATTTCATTGGCCTAGAGCTCCATTTCTTTGATGGCCTTGGTCAATTCCTCTACACTTTTGCTGGCTTCTGGAGCTGTTGTTGTTCCTGCTGCTTCCGTTGTGGGGGCCACTGCTGCCCCTGAAGTTGCTGCCGTTGTTGAAGTAGTTGGAGGAGCTTGGGAAGTGGATTCTCCCTATTTATCTTGTAGTGCTCCTTCCAGCTCTTTCTCCAATTCCCTGATCCTCTGGTCTTGCTGCATTAGGAGGTCTAATTGGTCATCAGCCTGTTTTTGCTTTTGAAGTTCTGCTGTTTGAGGGTGCTCTGTGGGCTGCAGCTTCAACCTCTTCTTTAACGCATTCAGGTCATCATCTTTCTTCTTCATAAGGGCCTTCACACCCTTTGGATCACTAGGATCATGTCCTAGATCAATGATGATCTCCTCAAGAGACTTTATTCTATTGTCTTTGGCCAGAGAGGACATTCTCTCAAAGTCCAACTGTGTATTGGTGTTTTTTAGGGACTCTTTCAGCTCATGTGCCATGGTGGCCTTCTCCACCAAGGTTGCATAGACCATCTCCCCAGCTTGCTTGTGGAGTTCAATCTGGTCCATGGGATGTATATCTCTGGCTAGGACCTCCACCCTTGTCTTCACAAAATCTGCAGCTGACTTAGGCTGCGGCCCTTTGGGCTTAAAATGGCTGAGGAGCAATTTTTCCTCCTGAATGTCATATACCGACATTAGCCTTTCTTGCTGGGCTGGCGTTGCATCTATGAATTGCTTGTAGAGCCCTTAGCAGATCATTCTGAGCTTTTATTTGTCTGAAAGAAGCCTTAGTGATCTTAGGCTTCTTGTTCTGCTGGGAGGAGGAAGACATCTCCAAACCAAGCAGCAATCCTTGCTCCTGCTGAAAGGAGCTTGTTCCTGTGTGCTGGCTGCCCTCCCTGTTTTTCCTTGAGCTGTCAAGGAATTCTTTAGTGATGTCTTCCACCTCTGGGGAGTCTAGCCTTTGCCTTTTGGCTTCTGGTTGCTGGGAGGATCCACTAAGAGGAGTGGACTCTTCTCTATCTCTTTTTGTGCCCCTTTCCTCATGTGCTGGGGTCTGCAAACAAGGAGCAGTCAATGGCTCAGTCTGTGGTGGTGGCGTTTGCATTATTGGGGCTGCTAGCAGCCCAGTTTGTGGCAGGACAGTTTGCCCTAGCTACTGTTCTGGCTGCTGCTCTGTTACAGGGGCAGACTTTTCCTTCACTGTTTCCTCCTCTACACCCATTATGCCTTTGTCTGTCGTCGGTGCTGATGTAGAGGGTGCCTGTGGTGCAGTCCTTGTGGCCGAGGTCCCTTTTCCTGCTGAGTGAGGCCGTGTGAGGGGTACCTGTTGCACAGAGTCTAGGTCAAAGGTCTTTTCAAGCTCCTTCATATTCTTTAGCATTATTTCTTCTTCAGTTAGCTTTTCAACTAAAGTACCCTATAGCCATTCTTGCTGGTTGGCATATTTCTCAATATGTGAGTATTGACAATGCCTATAACCTAGAAGTCTGTATTTGGTTCTTCTTGCAGTGATGAAGCCCTCAGGGTCATAAGGGACCCACCGGAAACTGTATGACAGTTTGTATTTGTCCTTGAGGATGAGGTCAGCATCTTCCCATCCTTCTTTTTTATTCATGATGAATGGGCCCAACTGGTGTTTGAACTTGAGGTGAGCCTTCTTCTTGGAGCTGTGGAAATGGGTGAGGTCAGACTGAATCAATTGCCTATAATATTCTAAGGAAAAAATCCTCATGGGCACATACCTTGGGAGTCTGAAAGGACAGAGCTCACAGCCATAGACCCTGATGACTGTGTGTTCCTCATATAGGTACCAATCACCTATTTTACATTTTTTAGAAAGCTGCAGAGCCTTCTGTATCTCTGTTGACATTCTGGGAGGAGGGGACCTCATTAATAGGCAAGAGATTGGATACACAAATTGGTCGACAAACTCACAATAGGAATAGGGCGAGTTTGTGACATTGTGATAGACAGAGGTCCAGAAGATGACAGATCTTCTTTCCCCTCTATAATCCAGCTTTTTGATATAGCATGGAAAAGCCTCAGACTGATAATACATAAAGAGATGATAAATATAGGCCGAGTACCTGAAGACACCCTGCCTGTCCACTTTGCTCAGCTGATCATGAATCTTATTAGCAATGAACTTGGCAAAGTTGTATTTGCGGGCAGGGGGTTGGCCTGGGCTGTAAACAGCCAGCAATACTAGCATGGTTTGATCCACATGCTCACTGGTGCTGTATCCCAGCACATAAGCAATCATGTCCAGGAGTAATCTGCCTACTTCAGTGAAGTGGATATTTAAATAAGGAGGTGGCCCTGTAGGCTGTCACTCAAGTCTCATGAATGTCCTGGTGACCCTTTGAATCTCCTCACTGGTCATTTTGGTACCAGTGTCTAACAGATAGTTCATAGAGAATGGGAACAACAGCTCTGTCTGGTCAAAATGTAACATTTTGTTGATGGTCTCAGGATTAATGTAGAAAACGACCCTCCCAGATGGGGTGTTGATGGCCCTGTGGTGCACATCATAGTTCTCAGCACATAGGCGAATGATTTCAGGAAACACATTTACAGAGGGGAGACAATAGTATGGCAGGTTTGACTCCCAGATGCCATATGTGTCATGACCCATCAGATAGTCCTCTCTCAACTGTCTGAAGGTCTGCAGAAAGTCTCTGTTTCCCACATAGTCTTCAATAAGGTAGTCTTGGTCAGCAAGAGATAAAGACTGTAGGTCTTTATTGGGTGGATTTAGTGGAGCGACACTGAGAGCTGTGGGTGCAGGGGCAGCCATTGTATGGTTTGATTTTGAGTGATATGAGTGCACTGGTTTGCAAAGCTTTTAAGAGCTTAAGTGATAGGCCAACTGTGGACAAAGTCTGAAATGCTTTTTTATAGTGAAAAACAGGCTTGTTTCTGCAGTCTTGGTAGGTTCACAGAGATTGTGAATTGCTAGGGGTGAATTGCAGAGGGTATGAGGTTTTCTTTAGTGAAAAAATTGTTGTTGGTCTACACCCGGCAAAAGGGAACAATGCCGGGCACCTCGAAGATAATTTCACAGTTTTGGCCCGCGAATTGCCTGTTTGAATGCTGAATTTATGGTCGTGGGGGTAAGCAGGTTAGCTTGGTTCACTTTAGGTAGTAGGTGCAGAGTTTATATGGAATTCAACAGGTATTTTGATGGCAATTTAGAGAGAAATGGTATGCATGGGCCAAACAGAGGAATTACGGTGAATACCTGGATGAAACGCTTGAAAAGCCTGCAGGCCGAACTCTGGAGGTTGAATTGATGAATTGGAACGGTTGGAATTTGAATTTGGAGGTCTGGAGGCGCTTTGGCAGCTGCAACGGCTATCTCTTCCTTTCCACGAAAATGACATAAAAAATGCCCAAAACATGACTTTAACGACCAAATTTGGAAAAAATGGGTAATTGGCGCCTTTCCGCCGATGACGTCAGCATGACATCATGGCGGGCCCGGGTACGGAGGATGACGTGGCTGCTGAGGTGTAGGCCAGGGTGGTAGGACACGGTGGCGGGTGGATGAGGTGGTAGGGCTACGTGGAGGGCCATATGGCGCGGGGGCGGGGGAGGGCGCTACGTCATGCTGACGTATTGATGACGTAAGGGAAGGCGGTAACGGGATGGTGGTAAGCGGGTTCCCCGCACCACCTTTGGGCAAAGGCGGTATCGGGGAGGGGGGCTCCGAACAACCCCACCGCCTGCCACGCGTCCCTTGTACGGGGTGGAAAACCACTTTCCCCGGACGCTAAAGGTCGGCAGGTCGGGGAGCAAAAATGACCGCCCACCGTTAGATCTTGGGCGGCAGGGATCGGACGGCTGGCGGGTCATCCGACGGATCGTGCAGGTTGGGGGGGTCCCGCTGGCCTATTAAAATATTCAATTAAATATTTTGGGCGGAGAACCTTAGGGTTAAGGGTTTTTCTGTGTTTTTTCGGGATTTTTGGGTTTTTCAAGGGTTTTATAAGGGTTTTATAAGGAAAAAGAGGTTTAGGAGTGGGTTTAGCAGGGGGAAAGGGGTTTGTGGCGTTTTTTTAGCAGAGGGAAGGTGAGGGCTTAGGGGAAAGGTTGTTGCTCATAACCAGAGGTTGGAGCAGCCCCAAGACAGGGTTGACCACAGCCCCTGGTGGACTGAAGTCTCCCTACACAACTTATTTAGCTATAGTGCCAGGGGAGGGATATTTATACCATGTTTGGGGTTTATACACCATGGTGTTATAATAGTAGGGAAAGGGCAGTTTAGGGGATTTAGATAATAGAAGTTAGGGGTTAATGTGAATGAGGAAAGTGAATGAGGAGTGATTTCATCAAGTGTATTTGAAAGTTACTTAGTTTAGGGAGTAGATCAAAATGAAAAGATTTTTAGACAAGAAATGTGGCTTTTTAAAGGAACAAGAACCACCATAAAACCTCAGATCTTCTCACCAATCTTAATAGATGAAGGGATGTTAGTAATGAGAGTGAAAGGGGAAATTTGGGAAGTTAGACATGCTTACTTTCTTTGCTGCTACCTGATGGAGAAGAGAAGCTTCTCAACCATTGATTTTCCTTTGTGGACATTTCAGCACACATTTATTTGCAAGGAATGATATTTCTGCAACCCCAACTGCCTACCCATCTACTTGCCTAGCATTTTTTGTTTCTTCTTGGAGGGTGCACTTGGACTTGCAGACCCTTATTTTGCCTTTTCTTTTCTCTGGCTTTTTCCTTTTGATTTTCTATCTACTGCTGCCCTTATTGCTTCCAAGGTCCCAGATTAAGCAGTTGGGAGCCTTACTTCTCTACCTAAGCTACTTGTCTGCCAAGATTAAACAGTTTGGACAGACTTCTTTCTCTATTCTACAACTGAAAATTTAAAACATGGCATGATCCAGATTAGGCTGTTGGACCATCCATCAAAATTGAGACAACATCAAGCTATATACACAGATTGTTTTCTCTTGGAAATATGTGATCTTTTCATGATCAAAGCAGAGCATATTTGGAACTTTTCATTGCCAATAATGAAATATGAAACCTATTGGTATAGGTAGCTAACATGTTCAATTTATTTAACAGTATAATACTACATATATAAATAAATAAGATTTTTTTTTTAGATAGACATGCTATCTTGGCACATTAAAAACTTGTTGAGGAAATTTCAATTATGCACTAACTTAAAAAATCTTTTTGACCAAATTCTTTCATCAAGCCATCAACCAACAACCTCCGAAAACACATAAGAAGAATACACATGTTGAGACCAACTCTAAATCACAATGACCAATACATTAACAAATCACAACCTTTTCATGTATGATCGCAAGCATCACATAATATTATACATGATATGTAGGAGTTAATAATCCCAACTTTCACCCTTAGTGAGTTGGACATGTCTTTATCTTTGTTAGGTAAGTCTTCATCATCAGCTTTCATTGATTTAATGCATCAAAGAAACTCTTGATCAATCAGTATATATGTGATCTAACTTGGCATCTGTGTCTCATTCCTTGATCATGTAGACATTACCAAATTGTCACCATCCACATAAAGGAGTGGCAATCCACCAAAATACATGGGTACCTAACTATTGCAACTAGTGACACACTAAGATCTACTTCATGTACATGGTTCATTTATATTCTCAATGAACTCCTCCTAAATGTATAGGAAACTTTAGGCTTTTAGGCTATCACACCCACTAGAGTTTACAACAAACACAATTCAGACATAGAAAATTCAACTAACACATGGCCCATACTCTATCAGAGGTTGTGCACTGTATTAAACAAACTATTTAGATCATCAAGGACACATGGCTAATGAGTATGCATTCTCAAAAGAATCATACAATAATATTCAATTTACATAATACATACATACATATATATATATATATATATGATTACATATTATTTACATGTTCCATATCATGGAGGCAATAAGTACAACGAATGGTGATATTGAGGGGTGGTTCACACTACAATGGATCCACTTGTGGCATAATGATAGGCGTATATTTGGAACACGAATCTAAGGGATTTATTGATGTTTGGATAGTATAGTGGTATGGAGTGGCACAATGGCACATTTGGGACCTAGGTATTGATATGCAAGTCATGACATTGCTTAACTACAAGCAGGGAAAATTTTAAGAACCACCCCTAAATTTATATGTATATTAAATGGGAGAATCTCCATGGTATATAGGAAAAATGGAAGGCGATTTTATCAATAATATAATATGTATATATAATTTTTTGGCGAATCTCTCACCAGGCATGGCGAATATTTTACTCAATTATAAAATCTTGTGTTTATTGAAGACACAAATGAAATCAATGCATTTCTTTAAAATATCTTTTGAAATCAAAATTACTGAAATTACATATCGATAACCTAGTGGGTGTAGGATAAAATTCACCCGTGTCATTCACAGAAAGCATGGGAAAAAATGTAATACTATATATAAAACCAAGAAAAATTCAAATTCATCACTTCTAGGGACCTCGTAACCACCCTGCCCATACACAAGTATGTTCCTGTTTGCAGTTAGAAAAATTACCCAAAGTAAAATCTGTTTACTCCAGCATATGTTGGAAAGTTAGAGAAGGATGAATAGTGCAATCAATCCATTCCTTTTAGCCCTGGATTTGTTTATGTTTAAAACAGAAGTATACAAATATACTTGTCCAATGTCTATGCTTTAACCATTCACCTTAAGATGTTTTTACAATATAATTTCCTAAGTCTATTTAATATCTTCATTATCATAAAAACCAACCTATATCCATCTTGACTCCACATCTACCACTCTCAGGGGGATGGAATCTATTTATCCCTCTGAGCACTTGGTAGACCCAGAATTAAGATGGATCTAAGATGATAGAATTTTCCCTTTAAATAGTCTATGCTCACGCGAATACCATGGTATTACCATGGGTTATCATAAACCCGGAGCTTAAAAATTACTATTAGTAATTTATAAAAATTAATAAAATTAATAGTTGATTTTTATTTTAACCAAGCTAAAATGTTTAACATACATTAAATTACAACATCCATTTTTACTCTTGATCCACCAAGCCCCCAGAGGGATCAAATATTTTTTCACTCTGTGCTAGTTTTCATATCACGATATTTGATACCTCTCGGGGGTTAGTAGATCCACAGTAAAGATGGATCTATGCCAGTTTAATTCCCCCATTTAATTAGGCTACATTCCAGGTGAATACCATGGGTCAATACCATGTGCCATTTTGGTGAATACCATGGGTCAATACCATGTGCCATTTTTATTTTTATTAATACTAATATTAGGGTTAATAATGTTTTTTTGCATGGTATTAATAACAATCTGGTCCATGGTATTTGTCCCATAGTATTTTGCCCATAGGTTTCACTTAAATATAACGCATTTTTTGAGTGTTCGTAAATATAAGGTGACTTATGGAGTAAATATAAAAAAATGTTTTATTTGTTTACCATACCTCTCCTTTATTTATATTTTTATTAATTTACCATACCTCTTTTACAAATATGGTATTTGGCCCATAGGATTTACTTAAATAAAACCTCTTTCTTGAGCCTTCATAAATAGAACGAGGGTTATGGACTAAATATAAAAAGAGGTTTTATTCATTTACCATATGTGTAGTTTATTTATATTTTTATTTATTTACCATACCTTTTGAGTAAGTATAAAAAGACGTTTTATTTATTTACCATACCTCCACTTTACTTATATTTTTATTTGTTTACACCCTTGCTTGTATATAAGGTGACTTATGGAGTAAATATAAAAAATGTTTTATTTATTTACCATACCTCTCATTTACTTATATTTTTATTAATTTACCATACCTCTTTTATAAATATGGTATTTGGGCCTTTGGCCCATAGGGTTCACTTAAATAAAACCTATTCTTGAAAATGGGGGAATGGATTTACTTAAATAAAACCTATTCTTGAAAATGGGTGAATGGAAGGTTGTAACTCCTAATTTCAAGGGCTAAATTTACCTTTTTTACCCTCTCCCTTAAAATAAGGTGGGCTATTTGAGGTGATTTTTAAAAATGTACTATGATACAAAATATTTGCCCACTAAAAATTTAAAACCCCAAAACTCGCCAAAGGGCGAACATTCGCCCCTAAAATTTTCTATGACTACAAGCAATCTCGAGGATGGAATATTGTCATGTTCCTTTTTTGAGTAATAATTGTAGGGGAAATGATTGATTTAATTAGATTAAAACATGGTTACAAGAACAAGGGGGAACTTAAGTCAAATTTTTATGTATTTAATTTCCCATGGTATTGATGCCCATGGATTACTTTCCCATGGTATTGATACCCATGGTATTGACACCCATGGAATACTTTAGCATGGTATTCCATGGTATTGGTATCCTAGGAAATACTTGCGCATGGTATTGAGGTGGCCGAATATTATAAAGGGAGCATAAGATCATTCTTTAGCATGCCCAGATATATGATGTATTGTTTAATTTGGCTCTTGGATATTGCTTAAGGGTTTATAATGTTGAATAAAGTGTAACCAAGTTTGGTATTTACAAATGTAATTTTGATCTTTGTACTTGTCAAGAAAAATAAATATTATTTTTGTAAATTATAAGAATGAGTTTCTTGCTCATTTCATAGGTCTAGGAAAGCAAAAGAGTCAAATACCTCTTCTTGAGCATATATGTAATGTATATGAGTCTACCTAGTGACTAGATTAGCTCTCCAATACCAGGCACAATCCTTCGAGAAAAGCACAAAGAAGTTTGCAAGAAAAATGATGAGGAGAATATTCATGTCGACATCAAAATACCTATATAACTAACATGTCGTCTCAATAAATAGTCACAATGTTTCACACTCTATGTCGACTCATTTATGGAGATGTGACAACTATAAATACCCTACTGGGGTCACCAAAAGAAACAAAGAACTTCATGTTACTCTACAATCTCGGATGGTATAGTAAGTACAAATTTCGGATGGCACAGTGAATCTCGGAGTAGTCTAGAACTTCAAGTGGGTGCAAGAAGATAGAATCTTAGACTAGTCTGCAAATTTGGATGGGTGCATAAGGTACAAGATCTCAGCGATAAGAAAAAATATCTTGGTGATGAAGTATTGTGTCTCGATGCAATTAATAAGTGTCTTTACCTCCTTATAATCACCGTTTCAATATTGAAACAAAGTCATACAAGAATGCGGTCACACAATCTTGAGGAAGATCACACACTACTAGCTATAACAACAATGATAAGGATATCGGTGGTCCTATAGGAATACTTTCAATATACATACATAAACCTTGTTGTTATCTCGTGAAAGTGTAGAGATGATCACAATGTTACAACAATAATGATCTCCATGATAACTTTGATAATGCAGCAATAGAAAGGCCTTGATGACACAGTGATGAAGAAGGAAATGGCGAAGGTCATGATCAAGTACTTGGTGACGCTCACCTCGTTGAAATAATGATGAAGCATGCATGGTGAAGGTCATGATCAAGTTCTCAGTGCATCTCACCTTGTTGACGTGATGGTGAAGCATGTAATGGTGCAACTAAGGACTTTTGTGGTATTATGATGATTATCTCAGTGAAGCAGTAACGATGATGATGATATCAATAGTAAGAATAGGATTGGTGTCTTAGTCTTGGAGTGGCCTAGTAGGTCAAGGGTCATAGTCTTGGTATTCATCACTTGGGATCTCTATAAGAAGAATTTTGTGCATTTTTTCCTCTCCAAGAGGGAGAGGTTTTGGCGTTGGCAGAATGCCAACATTTTGTGTTCTTGTCTCTTTTTTTAGGTAGATATTTGATTAACTAATGAATACACACTATAATAATAATAAGTGAATGTTGGAATAAGAAGGAAAATTGAAAAACACCTCAAAAATATTTATCATGAAAAGAAGAATCACATTAACTACATTTTCCCTAGATTCTTCAACATGGTATCAGAGCTAAGGTGCTGAAGTCAAAGGAAGGGTAGCAAAAGAGACATAAAAGGATCAATATTTAAGAAGGGCATTAAAACAAGTTTAAGGGTTTTGTCAACATTAAAAGATCAAGCCTACAACAATAGTCTACAATAGAAAATGATTTTTTTTCTATGTAATATAGAAGATAGTATACAACAGCAAGAGCTTTTATGCTCACAAATCATCATCAAAAGGCTTCCAAGAACCTCATAAAATTTGTCTACAAAGAAAGAACTCACCTTGGAAGAAGTTGACTGCATGGAAGACATCTTGATCCACACTACAAAATAAGGCATACATCCAAATCAAGAAAGGATAATCTCCTTGCCCTAGAAGAAGACCATCTAAGGAAGCAAAAAATCATCAAAAGGGAGAAACCTTTTCTATTAAGGAAAGGCTTTCTCACTTGAAATAAGATCATCCAACAAGAAGCCCACATACATCTTCTTCAACCATCATCAACATGATCAAGGTGAATATTTCATCTTCACATGACAAGTAATTATATTTTAAATTTATAAATTTGGTTAAATGACTTGCATGAAGGAGGATAGTCATAGTCCTATAAGAATTTGAAGTCATTGAACATATCAATAGGTCTCCTCTGAATTTATGGAAAGGGATGCTTATGAAATATCCCACCACATAGCAATATTGGAGACATCAAAGTGATGTATATGATAAAATCATTCTCTAAGGATGTAATGAAGAAGGTCACATGAAATGTGATCTATATGAAAGTAAAGGGTATCAAAAGATGTAGCATATCTTCCATCTACAAGACCTAGAAAGGAAGATAACCATATTGCACTGACAAAAAATCAAGGTAACAAATATCCATAACATAAGAAGGTTACCTCATTCAACAACTTATGGTCTCTATGCTAAATAGAGAAAGACAAGTTGATGGCAAAAGTATTGAAGGGCAAAGGACTAAATAATGTGTAGAAGGGAAAGGGAAGTTTGGTCCTCAAAGAAGGAAAAATAGGTATAGCCAAAATTATGGAAGCTCATAGCACCAGACATATGGCGAAAGCTAAAGAAAAGGGCCATGGAAAGAGGGAGTAACAAATCTCTCACGAGTAAGATGGTATTGCTCACAAAAGGATCCTATCATAAGCTTTTGCTACAAGATATGACAATGCTGATAATATGCATCATGGCATCGTGGGAGCATTAGAAACAAGAAATTGTGACATCTTCTTGGGAATCATAAAGGACAGAGTCCATGATAGAGAAAACATGAAGGTTATATCTCTTAGAATCCTCAGTGGACATTGAAGGAAATGAAGAATTCATCTAGGACAAGGCTCATCATACATCAAGTAAAAAGGGAAACATCTTCCAGTTGGGGATATACCAGATCATCCAAATTATCTGATGGAATCCTCATTGTAGGATTCACTAATATAGAGAGGAAGCAAGTGTTTCAATAGGAAATCCAACTTATGGAATCCATGAGACGATGGCGTGATGACATGAAGCAGATCAATGGATTTAAGATCTCTTCAATCAAGGAAGCTATTAGAAGAAGCCTCAATGACCTGAAGGTAAAAATAATGTATGCATTCTTGTGTTTAATATTATAATGACATGTCATATGGTTGTAGGTAACATAGATCATTATTTCTATATTGAGAAGCATGATCAAGAGAAAAGGGATCTCATCCTCTAAAAGGATGCAAGAAGACATAAGACACACTAGAAGAAATCAACATAATATGTCCTCATATGAAGTATGAGGTGGCTGATCACAACTAAGAAACTCTGATGGAATGTGTAAGGAAGGAAGAGATCATGAGATATGCAACCCTAATGGAGGAAATCAACATCCAAAATATCAAGAAGACTTGACTATAAAATCTTCCTGAAAGATATGAAGTCTCTGATGGAAAAGATGTAGACCCTTGACAATGGATATCATTGGGATATGTGTCAACATGAATGCAGGATGTTGATACTTATAGAAAGATGTCATGATGAAGAGCCACCTAGTAAGGTACTATTTGATTTAATGACATATTAGATTTCTTGAATAATATCTAGATAAGTTTATGCAGGCTACTTACAAGTACAAATAGCATTGATGTGATGCATGTAAGAAGAATGATGAGAAAGAAGTAGTCATAAGACAAATATTCTAGATATGAAGAAGGCCACTGTCCATGAAGAAAGGAATGACATGATGAACTAAGGAGGAAAGTGATCGATTATTATTTCCCTACAAGAAAGAAGCTCAACCAATTTTCATGACATTAAGGAGAGAAGTTGATCGAGCAACTGAAGGACCGATGAAGAAGAAGTTGTTGATGTATAGAGGAAGCCCTCACAAGTCCCTGATCAAGAGGGAGATTGGATTATATCACCCCTGATTAAAAAGGGGTGACAATTGTGTCTTTTTATTTCATGTGTCATGCACTAGACGAGGACTAACAACCATAGGTCTAGGTCAAGGCCATGAATGGAAATGTAGACACATGATAAACACAACATTTTTGTCTTCACTTGGGAAGAAAGAATGGAGGATTGGGTAATCATATGGAATATGATGCTCTTTGAAGATGTGTAGGGCATCTGAGGTAAGAGTATGAAGGAAGACTGATATTCTTTGAGGGATGGGAACCCGAGATAAGAATAGTCCTAGAAGGTCATAATTAGTGAACACCTAGGTGGATATGTACCTTGAGAGACAATGATAAAGGTGCCTATAAATAATTGGTCTTTCCAACATTATGCTTTGATTTTATGAGAGATAGAACTGTTAGTCAAGGCCTTGCTAGAAAACAATGTTGGTTACTATGATGCTATATAGATGGGTTACCAATTTGATTCTTCTTATGAGAAATTCTTCAAATTGAGAATGACCAAGTACCATCATAAATACCTCCCTAGTTAAGATGGAGTGTTGAAGAAAGTGCAACTAGGTTTGATATTTACAAATGTAATTTTGATCTTTGTACTTGTCAAGAAAAATAAATATTATTTTTGTAAATTATAAAAATGTGTTTCTTGCTCATTTCATAGGTCTAGGAAAGTCAAATAGGTAAATATATCTTGAGAATATATGTAATGTATATGAGTCTACCAAACAAAATCCTCCGAGATAAGCACAAAGAAGTCTCTAAGCAAAATGATAAGGAGAATAGTCATGTCGACATCAAAATATATATAACTATCAAGCCGGCTCAATAAATAGACACAATGTTTCACACTGTATGTCGGCTCATTCATGGAGATGTGAAAACTATAAATACCCTACTTGGGTCACCACAGGAAATAGAGAACTTCAGATTACTCTGCAATTTCGGATGGTATAGTAAGTACAGATCTCGGATGGCACAATGAATCTTAGACTAGTCTGCAACTTCGGATGGGTGCAGGAAGACAGAATGTCAAACTAGTCTGCAACTTCGAATGGGTGCATAAGGTATAGGATCTTGGTGATAAAGTACAAGAAGTAATAAGTGTCTTAGCCTCCTTATAATCATAGTTTCAATAATGAAACATATTCGTACAAAAACACAGTCACACAATCTTGAGGAAGATCACACACTACTCGATATAACAACAATGATAACGATCTCGATGGTCCTACAAGAATAATCTCAATATACATACATAAAACTTGTTGTTATCTCGTGAAAGTGCAAAGATGATCATAGTGTTACAACAATAATGATCTCCATGATAACTTTGATAATGCATTAGTAGAAAGACCTCAGTGACACAGTGATGAGGTAGGAAATGGTGAAGGTCATGATCAAGTTCTTGGTGCATCTCACCTCGTTGACATAATGATGAAGTAGGAAATGGTGAAGGTCATGATCAAGTTCTCAGTGGATCTCACCTCATTGACATGATGATGAAGTAGGTCATGGTGCAACTAAGGACCTTTGTGTTATTATGATGATTATCTCGGTGAAGCAGTAATGATGATGATGATCTCAATAGTAAGAAGAGGATTAGTGTCTTGGTATTAGAGTCACTTAGTAGTTCAAGGGTCATGGTCTTGTTATTCGTCAATTGGAATCTCTATAAGAAGAATTTTTTGCGGGATTTCCTCTCCAAGAAGGAGAGGTTTCGGCCCTAGCAAAATGCCAACATCTTGTGCTCTTGTATCTTTTTTTTGGAAGCTATTTGATGAACTAATGAAGAGATGCTATAATAATAATAAGTGAATATTGGAATAAGAAGGAAAATTGAAAAACACCTCACAAATAGTTATCATGAAAAGAAGATTCACATTAACTAATTTTTCCCTAGATTCTTCAACATATAACCCTAAGCATGATCTTCTTCGGTGGAGAAATTACCCACCCTAGTTGATTAAAATAACTAGCCTTTGGTGGTGAAATATGCCACCTTAACTAGTCTTGAAGGAGAAGCCAACCAGGTTTCTCATTGGGCATCAATGAGCTCATTGGAGAGGTCATTGTCATCCATTTATATTTTCATCCATTTGTGTCAATCTCTTAACAAGTTCTTGTGTATGTTCAGATTCATGTTAATATAATAAGGTTTAGTTGTTGCTTATACTTACTACTAAATGAGAGTTTCATGCTAAATTCTCTACAATATGCTTGACGAAAAGTCCTCACATTAGTAATTAACAAAAAATCATTGGCAATGTCACTTTTGTAAAAAATGCCTCAATAGTAATTGTGAATATTAATGCAAAAATCTAGTTTGGGACATTACATACTCACCCTACAAAAGTCCCTACTCCTTCATAGAGAACGAATAAGAAGAGGTTCATAACTAGCTAATAATAGACTCAAATGGAGCACTTCATATCCCAAGTAACCTCACCTAGTGGAGTGCCCAACCTATGCCAAAGAAAGCACCAAACCAATGAGCCCTTATGAAAGGAATAATGTGCCATTTGTACAAAGAATCTCTCGAAAGGGAATGCACCTTACCTAGCATTTTTAAGTCCAATATAAAAATGCATAAGTGTAAGGGAATATTTCTCAACATAGTTACATGTGTTAGTCAATCTATCATACAAGTAAAAGAATCTCTCTTACAAGTGTTAGAAAGTGAAACTCCCTTTCATAGGAAGAGGAATATTCCCCTAGAATAGCATGCTCAATCATGAGGGGACAAAGTTAAAGAAACAAAGTAAAACTTAACAAGACACATATACAATCTATGTCTTTTTGCTAATTTTCACCATAGATACAAAGTTTGGATTCAAATTCAAATTTGGTACTATGCAAAATCAAGAAAAATTCAGGAATACACATCTTAAATACATTGTAAATGGAAACAGTACAAGTAATCATGAGCTGCAACTGAACTCATGTAAGTTATGGAGGACTTATATATGTCTATAATAAAACAAGTATAAGCCAATAGTGGATTCCTTTCTAATTATTAACACTTAATCATGACAATGTTGTCCCATTGAACTCATTAATGCTAGGAACCACAACAAACCCCTCGTGGGATAAGAAGCTCACAAGTAAGAAAGAAAAGCAGCATCTTCCTTCCTAGAGCCTTAGTTTCCATGAGAAGATGGGATAGGGAAGAGTAGCTTACTATTATAGCCCCCAAATTGGTCAAGAATTTATATGATGATGCAATAAACTAGTCCTCATTAGAATATGGTGAAACTAATCACGCCCTGCATATGATGAAAGAGATTTGGAATTTTAAAGTTTTTTATGGAGTTTAAAAAGTCATTTGAGAAAAAATGATGGTAGTAGGCATAGTACCCTCAAATTGTATCCTCTAAATTATCCCACATATCCCACTTGAAAGTATTTTATGACTAAAGAATATGGAACTTTAGCAAATAATTCAGCTGAACTGAACTATAACAATTTTTTGAATTTTATGGTTTGATTTGTCCAAACTTTGTACTATTATTTGGACTACCATCAACCTCGCAGAATGCTTCCTACCATTCAGAATGTATTGGCTCTCTCTTTTGGAGAGTTTTTACACAGATACAAAATAGTGTTTTCTTATCTCATATATGAAAGAAAACAAAAAAAATGTTTGTGCATGTATCAAAATATCCCTTCAAAAGAGTTCATTGTAGGATTTGATATATGCCAAGATGAAACATGCATTTGGTGAATTGTATTACACAACTAGTCAGTAAACTATACAAAACTTTTTTTTATTCAATTCTGACATATAAATGTTAAGATGACTCAATCACACAAGGTAATGAGATCTAGTCTTTGCATTGCAGTACTTAGAAAATTACGTGACAATTTGTACACACCTTTCAGCTTGTGAAAGGTGACAACAACAACTAAAAACAAATCTTATATAATTTTCATATGTAGAAAACCTACCAAGAAATGAATATGCATACATAAATTATAAATAACAATGAAAAGGAAACATCTAAGTAGTTTTCTAAGATGTAGCATCAAAATTTGAAGCGAAGTCATATGCACATCTAGCAAAGCCTTGTTGAACATCAATCCTTCCACAATTAACCAAGCATGAAAAGTTAAGAAGACCAAACTAAATATCCAGATCAAGCTAAAAGCTCCCAAGATGCCAGCTTGAAAGGAAGGTGCAAAAATTTCTATTACTAAGAATTCAGGTAACATAAACAAATATCCACCTTAGAAATAAACAGTGCAGGTTAATCTACACTAAAAAAAATAGAATAATTTTAAAAATCTGAAAGTTGAACTTTTCAAGAAATAAAGTGTTGTGTTTAGTTAGGGAACCAAGATTCAAGAAAAAAAGGAGATTTTTTATAGGAGAATTGAACTCTATGAAAAAAGCTACAACACAAAAAAATTATGTTTTTAGTACATCATTGTATTTACATAAAAAGAGAAAACATCAACATGTTTCAACACGTAAATGAAAAAGAAACTAGAATCAAACCTCATCGCTTTCAGTTGGTGTAGGACAAAACACCACTTGTGGGATATCATTGAGATAATAACAGTAGCTAACCCGTCACCCCATGCCCACTTTCACCTAATATCATTATCCTCCCACAAAATTTGAAATTACAGAAAATTAGAGATGTGCAAGATTAGAGCTCAGTAAATCAAATTCTAAGAAACAACAAGAAAACAAAATATTCACCCTGCATACAAATCACATAAATTCATTTCATAGATTTTGCTTGTCAATAATGCATTCCAGATGTTGAATTGCAAAAACTGAAAGAAAATAAAGTAAAACATGTAAATTATGGCCAATAATTTCACAAATGTTGTTTTTCAATAATGCATCTCAAATAGCCCACAGGGTGTAAGAATAGACGGTGATTGGGTGTTCTGTTAAGGCACTCAATGGTGAAAAGGTCACTGGTCCAAAACCCCATGGAAAAAGAATCAAGCCTTCTAAATGGTTGGTGTAGCCTAGGATGGGTGTGATCCTCGAGCGATTTTGACGGCTTATATGTCCATGGGTCATGTTACTCAAGAAGGCACATATTAGGCATGTCAGTTATCTTAGGATGCAAATTACCTAACAAACAAAAATAAATAATGCATCTCATATTTTAAACATTAACATTTACAATGACAACTCCATGTGAATGAAATACAAAAAAAACTATTTAAACATAAAGTAAAACAAAATATACCAAAACAGTAAAAGTAAATAAAGAAATAATAGACATGGTGAGGGAGAAATGAGACATTAACAATGAGAATCTTTAGGCTATAAAGGGATGGACCTTAAAGCATCCACAACATTGTTTATATCAGTGTGGGTTCACAATAACACATAAATAAGTCATTTGTGTATATGAAAGGGCCAAATGACATAAATCTAATTAAAAAAAAACTGCCCAAAGGCTCTAAGCATGACATACAATAACTACACTTAGTGCCTTAGCATAGGTAATGTTATTTTGACAAAGAAAAGTGTATCCAAGACCAATCATATGCATCAAGCACTTGGCTACATAAATCCAAGAACGAGGGTTCTTAGAGAACATATCTTATAAGGCCTTGCATATGCCCTTGTTCTCTATTGTCATTGAATAGAGAGCCACCAAGGAGAAATTGAGAAACATACAAACAAAACGTTGAACTAAAGGTTTGATTATTCTAAAGAAAATATGTTGAACTCTTAGGTTTCACGTCCTCTAAATCAAGGTCAATGTAACTACCATCGAAGTAGAAAGAGTATTTGCTTTAAGACTCTAATATTCTATTAACCTAGATTAATCTTACACTAAAAAGACACATCCAAGGATTACTCCACATATGACAAGATAAATGATATAATATAAACTTTAATACTATGACGATAAAAAAGAAAAAATTAAGCCATTAGATGGTATATAATTTATTTTATGATTATAAAAGATTCAATGAGAAAAGGCCAAAACATAATGTCTTAATGCCAAAATAGATGTTTTCTTTTTCGAGTTGGGCTTTTGTTGTCACACATTCTTCTTTAATAATCGTGTTGGTTGTAGATTAGTATTGATATTTTTCAGGTTACTCCCAATGTTCAGTCCTTTTAATGAATGAAGAGAAATACAAGATTCATCATACTCTTCATTATTAAGAAATTGATTGGGAATCCTCCTTGAATGCAAAACCTGATTTTATACCCTTCTAGACAGGTGGGAGAACCTACATGAGTCATACAATGTTTACCAATCCTTTATCATGGTAGTGTTGTCTCATAAAATGTATCTTATGTCATATTTTTAAGAGGATTATCTATTGACCAAATTACAAAAATAATGTTGTGGCATTCATGTATTTAGATGAGCTTACACCCAACCCATGCAAGAAAAAGGCTAACAACTCAAATTATTCCTACTGCAAAGATGCACTTCAAGAAAGTACAAACACTTGTAGACATCATATAAATTTAGTGGGGATAAAGTATCATGCATTCAACAATTTTTTTCATGCTAATAAAAAATTAGCGGGTAAAGAAATTCTTGAATCTTTTCTAAAACATGGTCATAAGGATCAAACAAGTGTGAAAGAGTTATTCTTGTGTCTCATTCTCCAACAAATTTGAAGCTCTCTACAAATAAATTGTTGACTCTTCCCATGGTTGCGGAAAGGACAATAAACCTTGGACTATCCAAATAGGAAAGTCAAACCATGTAGCATACAAATATGGAAATATTTAGGAGTTTAACAACCGTATCTATTATTTGAATGAAATATTTGAAGTAAAATACTAACATTGGGAGAGGCGATCAATAGGGGAGATAAAATTAGAGTACAACGCATATATGGTGACCTCAATAGGAGATGAAAAATTCAAAGAACCAAATAAAAGATAGAAAATCAATAAAAGTACCAATAATAAAACAAAATAATAACCACCATATAAAAGAGTAAATTATTTGGGACTGGATCGTTTCAAATATGAAATTTACATGTCTTGTACATAATAATGATTTAAGATTATTTAATTTCTACATAGCCATATCTCCTTGGCTCAAATTCAATGCAAGTAATATACAATCAGAAATATATTGTCAACTGGAAAGGATATTCTCTAGACAATCATTCCAACATTGATCTCAACTCATAATTAAAATAGATTCCCAACTCATCATCAACATGACCACCAAGATCATTCACGAGCGTAGAGTCTCTAAAAGCTAGAGACTGGAAATTAGACTAGAGAATATTGCAATCATCATCCCGCATGTACCAACGGTCCTCACCTTGCACACTAGGTGCAAGGGAAATAAAATTTCACATCTATTGGCTATGCATAAACCAAGCAAGACAAATTAGATACACTTGGGAAATGTTTCCTCAAGCAGACTTGAAAGGATCTGGTTCTCAAAGATTCATCCTCCTCGGATTGGGTGATCGAGAGGGAACAGGTGGGGAGTTGCATGGCCACTGCCCCACCAAGAATAAATAAGAGTGGACATCGCACAACCCCTCCCCTGTGCTGCATACTTTAAGTCTTATTAGTACGGTGTACTCCATCCGACACACTCATCCATGAATTCGAGTGATAACAAGAGTGGACACGGCACAAGCCATCCCCTGTGATGCATACTTTAAGTCTTATTAGTATGGTATACTCCATCTGACACACTCATCCATGAATTCGAGTGATCGCCATAGCAGGAGTTTAATGTTGAAATGAATGGCCATTACCTCAAAGAGTGATCCCACTGGTGATAATTTACAAGCCCCGCACTCGGATTTCTTCCCAGGTCAGTTCATGATGTGAATTAGTCATTACACGTAGCGAAGGAGGTTTGGTCTCCTTCTAGAGTGTAAAAAGCTGAATACTTATGCACAGATGTGGAGAAAATATTAATTAAAAGACCCACCTATCATGGCTAGAAGCTCCCATCAAAAGAAGATGATTACAACTGCATATGAAAACAAAGAATTATGACCAATTTGCAACTTGAAATCCCTCTAATCCATGCATGTGACAGTTTTCCCGTTGCCCAAAATATCTAGCCCTGAAAATTTGACTATTGAAGATTACACAAAGGCCCAATACAAAAAGAGAAAATAGAAATGTTGAATGATTTGAAACTTTAAAAAAACATATAATCGATGTCATATTTGAATCCTATAGGAAACGTCACCCAGTACCATGCTTACCAGAATTTACCCAAAAATTCTAGTTCTCCAGGTAATATAAAATTTAAATCAGAGAACCCATTTAAGAAACAACAATAGGTAGAAACGCTTTAATGATGTAGAAAATGTTGATGTTGATATATACTAGTACTAATATTATTCAGAGAGTGGCTGGCCCAATATAAGGCCATCCTCCCCGTTTGATTTTGAGACATGTTCTTCTCTAGTACAAGATGAGATAGAGACTGTTGATAACTACCCAATTGGTTGCATTTAATAATTGACTTCATTTAAATGTGTAAATATATATTGTGTCAAAATAACACAAGCCAAATATAAAGGCAACAAAACCAGATACATTCAAGGGTTTTTCCAAGGGCTGCTAGAAGACATAAGAGAGATTTTCCTGGTCAAATTGGGGATATGGACTACAATTCCTAGTAACTGTATCTAGCATAAATATTTAAAAAAAGTAATGGTGTATATTACAAGTGAACACAATTCAGTCAAGTTGTCAAATACCTAATTCTCATTAATCCTTGAACTTGCAGGGGCAAAAAAGGCTACGAAGTAGAAGGAAGATAACGAGCACCAAGACACTTCAGAAATAGAAGCATCGAGGGAAATAACAACAAATACCATAAACCCCCTTCTGATATTGCCATCGGGAGGTATTGGGATCGAGTCCCAATCGTGAATGCGCATGCAACTGCAAAGAGAGGAAGAGATGGATTAAGTTTTGAATTATTTTTTATTGTGAGGAGGAAAGAGATAGTTTACCTCTTTTTCGACGCTTGCGAATCTATGTCATCAATCAACTGAACTAAACCATCCATTCATTCGTTCACCCCACTACGATGAAATACTCTTCGATGAAATACTCTTCTTCTGTTCTATCATCCTGCTGAATTTCAATAAAACTCGTGATATAGTTTACCTCTTTTTGGATGCCTATGAATGTTTATCATCGATCATTGGAACTAAACCATCCATTCCTTTGTTCTTCCCACTGTGTGAAACACCCTTCTTCTGTTCTATTGTCCGGCTCAAATTTAGTAAAGCTCATAATATAATTGAGGATAAAAGGGTTTGTATTGGATTAGGCCTCAAATTATATTGATGATACTCGCAATAGAATCAAATGAATAAATGAATGGGTGCATGAATAAATGAATGGGTGTGTGACAAAATTAAAATGAAATTACAAATTTTATTAAGAGAAAGCGAAGAGGGAAGCGCAACAAGAGCTTTCAAAAGAATGTACAAATATTTCTTCCAATACCCATTGTTTTATTTGGTCACAAGATTTTTATTTAGTTACCATGCTTGGTTGAGGGAAAATATGACATAAAATATATGGGCACTAACTCCCAAATATTGTTTAGAGTAGGAAAAAGCCTACAACTCATGTGGATGTTCATTTCCTTTGATATAATATAAATTTTTCTACTACTTATAGGGTTCGACAATAGAATGTAACTTGTTGTCATGGGTTGGGTATCTATGAAACCTATCATACAGTGTTCGATTATGATAGACCATCGAATGCTTGTGTCGTGTGGGCATTACATTGATGACATGAACAATTGGCTCATATAGTCCCTATTGTGTAGCCATTCATCAATGAAAGCTACTTACCTCATGGGATAGAAGTGAAAAGTGATAGTTGCAAAGGTAGGAATAATGGCATCGGAGTAATATTCTTTCCATAGAGGAGAACGAGAAATAGGCTGATGAATACCATCAATATCTACTCGAGGTGTTGCGATGAAAGAAATAATGAATACATAAGTTACGGTAAATAAGATAGGGATCATCAAGATGTTGAACCATCCAATGTAAAGATGGTTTTTAGTGCTAGTGATCTAATCACATAAAGGACCCCATAAATTTGTGCATTGGGGTACCCCCAAGATTCAATAAGTAATCCAAAGTGACAGGATTCATTGTTAAGGTGACAATGGAAAAAACCCTGAGTTGGCCCAAAGTGAAACCTTGTGAGCCTTGCACAACTAGGGTGCCAATTTTAAGCATCAAGAGGAGACACAATTGCACAAGTGGCAACATATCACATTTAGGGCATAGCCACAAATATTTATACATATTTTTCCATTGAGGGTACCTTTCACATTTCCCAAGGAACAAGTCACATATTTAGAGGAATTTTAGATAAATTGTCATATTCCACTAGCTTCATGCATGATGAGGAGTTCCCATCGTTTAATATGACTTTGGAGGATTTCATGGTGTAGTCAAGCATCACATGTATAAATGAAGAACACCATAGTCAAGAATATGAAAATTGGCATTTGTATCATGTGGTGTAAAGGAAAAGGGCATAGATGAAGAGTACTCCATTTACAAACATCTAAAAACCTTGTTTATATCCTCTTTCTAAATAAGAGAAGATATCTTGGGACAAAAGGCCCAGATTGCAAATA
Source organism: Pinus tabuliformis (assembly GCA_031772625.1). Classification (NCBI taxonomy): domain Eukaryota; kingdom Viridiplantae; phylum Streptophyta; class Pinopsida; order Pinales; family Pinaceae; genus Pinus; species Pinus tabuliformis. The sequence continues at coordinate 601,221,705 of CM062813.1, read as the reverse complement.
GAGGAAGACTAGGGAAAGGATTTACTTTTTCTTTCACATGTTAAGAGACATTCATGTATTTTAAGGTGTGTTTTGTTGTTGAGTTCACATATTTGGAAGCACAATTGAACAAGTGGAAACATCTCACATTTAGGGAACATGATTACAAATTTTTAAGCATGTTTTCTATTGAGTGTATCTTTCACATCCCCAAGGCACAAATTAAATATTTGGAGGAATCTTGGATGAATTGTCACATTCCGCTAGCTTCACGCATGAATAGGAACTCCCATTATTTAAGAATGTTTTGGAGGGTTTTCACGGCAGAGTCAACAATGACATTTACAAAAGAAGAATGTTCTAATCAAGAAGATGGAAATCGGCATTCGCATCACATGTTGCACAAAGGAGATGAATGTAGGTGAAGAGTGCTCCATTTTGAAATATCTAGAACAACTTGTTTATGTCCTCTTTCCAAAGAAGAGAAGATATCTTGAGACAAAGGGCCCAAATTGTTGACAAAAGAGGACCATGTATTGGATCACATGGAATTTGGTTTCTCCTCATTAGTTGGACCATTATATGACCCATATTATTAATTATTAGGTGGACACTATCATACAAGGCTATTTGTTGGAGTTTGTTGTAAAACATTATCAATCCTTTTCAAAGGAAGAAACAAAGTTCAAGAAGGGATCTTGTGCTAAATTAGTATGAAAAATCCATCTTTGAATCAAAATGTTATTGGTAGAAGGGATATTTCTATTTACCCTTGTTGAGATGGTCACGTATTCCCACTATGATAGGGTTGGCTAGCTAGAATAATAATGGTGAGTTTTGGTGGTTAATATCTCTATGGTAATGGAAGCATTAGAGAACAAGGTGGGGAATGAGTGATTTTGAGAAAGGAAGCCATTGAAAATTTATGTTGTTTGAAATAAATAAACATGGTAAGGAAGAGGAACAAACAATTACAAAAGGATATTGATGATGGAAGGAAACATTGAAGAAAGAATAAAATATTTACAAAGATTAAGAGATAGGGAGACTTGGGCAACTCGTGGTTAAAGGAAAGATATTGGTGTTGGAAGGTAACACAATAAGAGGGAGTAGTGAGAAAGGAGTGTCATAAGAGTCAAAAGGATTTATATTTCCCACCATTTTTATTAGGATTTAGATTTCCCACCATTTTTATTAGGATTTAGATTTCCCACCAATAATTTTAGGAGTTTCCTGCCATTTTTTTAGCATCATTTTGTTTAAATTGAGAATATAATTCATTCATATTCAATAAAATTCTGTTTGAGGATGTGTTGGAGTCTCTTTTAGATAGAGGAAGTAAGCTTGCAATCAATCAGAAAGTCATGATTACAACTAGAGGAAATGAAAAGAGGTATACTTATATTTTATAACCATGAATTATTTGAAGTTAATTTTTGTGATTTTAGATAGATTTCAACTTTAAATTTATTAAATTTGTCAAAAATTGAATATTTGATTAATTAAGAGAAAAACCAAGTTGTGTGCCACATTAGAATAACAATTTTAACATAATACAAGAGAATCCATGTTACTATGTGCATTGCTTGAGCATGTCAATTGGCTCTCCAAGTAAAGCCACAATCCAAAAGTACTAAGATATTCTCAAGTTGAAGATTTCTATAAAAATTCTAAAAACAGAAAGAGGCTTATCCATGGTCCAACTAAACACATTTATTAGGAACAACTAGAAAAGCTCCAGGAGAAACTGTGTTTCATGAGTGAAGATCCCATATATCATATGCATTCTTGTTCCAAATGGAGGTATTATCACGCTAATGAGGAGATCATAAGAGTAGTCGAGAGAATCATGTAGACTACAGAGTTTGGAGCACCTTTCTGGTTTCTACCTTCTAGAAAAAAAATAGATTAGATCCAATCAACAAAGATATGTTGTGGTGTGGTTGAAGCATAATGGCATATAAAACTTAGATGTTGATCTTATTTGGCATTTTAGGTAACACATATTACTTATTAATTAATGTGGTTGTATTGCATCTCATAGGCATGCATTGAATCCACATACACAAATGATCTTACTTATATTTTTTGATGATTTAGGGGTTAAGTTCTTAACAGTTGTGGGATTTAGGTGTCAGCGGGTTAAGAGGTTAGGGGTTCTGGGTTCAGGGTTTAGGGGTATGGGGTTTAGGGGTTAAGGATTAAGTTTAAGGGTTTAAGAGGATAAGAGGTTATGGATTAGGGGTTTTAGGGATTTTAAGTTAGGGGTTAAGGGATGAGTGGCTTAAGGGTTTTAGGCATTCTAAGTTAGAGTTTAGAGGTTAAGGGGTCAGTGGCTTAGCGTTTAAGGGGTTAGTGGCTTAGGGTTCAAGGGATTAAGGGGTTAATGTTTTATGAGTGTAGGGGTTAAGGGGTTACTAGCTTAGGGTTTAAGGGATCAAGGGGTTATTGTGTTATGATTTATGATTGTAGGGGTTAATGTATTAGGGATTTGGGTTTAAGGGAATAGGGTATTTAATGGTTATGCATTAAAGGATTATGGGTTGTGAAAATGGGGCCCCTAATCCCATTATCAAAACTATTGGGGGTTCCCTTATATATTGCTCTAGTTTCCTTCCTTTTAGCCCCCCTAGCCCCTGAGCCATGAGATACTAAGGCCCCTTCTCATTCTCTAATGCTAGGATTATAGATATGAGTAAATCATGCTCGGACCTATTACTTCTACCCATCCATGCCACCCTTATGTTCCTTTGCCTTGTTCAATACACCAAAAGATTACACTCCCCCAAAATTCATGAGAATTGAACATTTGGAGGTCGTCATTTAAAATTCACCTCTAAAAGTTTAATTTTAATGAATTTTATGGGGGGGTGTCCAAAAATTCCTCCAAATGCTACATTATTGTGACTTTTAAGGGTGGTTTTGGGATTCGATGTTAGGGGTTAGGGGTTAATGGGACAATGGCTTATGGTTTAATGGATCAAGTGGTTAATGTGTTATGAGTTACGAGTGTAGGGTTTAAGGGATTATGGCATGGGATTTAAGGGGATAAGGAATTTAGTGGTTACGAGTTAAGTGCTTATGGTTTGTGATAATGAGGCCCCTAATTCCCTTATCACAACTATTTTGGGTTCCCCTATCAATTTATTTTGTTGTCTTCCTTATAGGCCCCCTAACCCGTATCCCATGAGGTCTTAAGGCCCCTTCTCATTCTATAATTCTAGGATTATAGATCTTAGTAAACCATGTTCAAACCTCTCACTTCTACCCATCCATGTTACCCTTATGTCCCCTTGTCTTGTTCAATACACCAAAAGATCTCCCTACCGCAAAATTCATGAGAGTTGAACATTTGGATGCGATCATTTAACAACCACCTAAAATTTTAATACTAATGACTCTTTTTTTTTTTTTTTTTTTTTTTTTTTTTTTTTTTCAGGGGGGGAGGGGGTGATGTCCAAAACTGCGTACTTTTGGGGGGGGGGGGGGGGGGGGTGGGGGGGTTGTTTAAAAACGTGAATGAAAATTATTTTTAAGGGAAGTTATTTAACAACGCCACCCCCCCCCCCCCCCCCCCCCCACAAAGTTCAATTTTCATGACTTGTTGGGGGGGGGGGGGGGGGTTAAAAAAACCACGATGAAAAATATATTTAGGGTAAACAATTTAAAAGCCTATTCATGAGAACACACTTTGAGAGAGGAAACTGTTAGAAAACCCCCAAAAAAGTTCAAATTTTCATGACATTCAGGTGGTTTTAAAAACCCACCCATAAATCCATAAAAACACTTGTAGAGGTGGCCTTAGAAGGATCGTTGTAAGCCAAACCACCCTTAAAGGATTCTTTTTGTAGTAGTGTAGGTGCTAATACATGCAAAATGTCAGGTGTTAGTGCATTCTAAGTGCCAAATCTAACTCTGTTATTTCTCTCCTACTTTCCAATAATTACTGTCAAATAACGTTAATCTTAAACCATGCCAAACCATGCCAACACATGCCAAATCATAGCAAGGCATCTCAATGGATGGCAAGTGTGTTAGGACTTGTCAAGTGCTAATGTGTGTCAGGGAGTGTTATGGAGTGGTAGGGCATGTAGAACGGTGTTAAGGTGTGTCAAAGAGTATCAATGCATACAAGGGAGTGTTAGTGAGTGTTAGAGAAACACAAGGGATAAGGAGGTCAAAATAAATTGAAATGAATGAATATGAGGGTGTTCCAAGGAGTGTTAATGAGTTTTAGTCATGCCAAGGAGGGAGTGACAAGGTATGCTAGGTAGTGGCAAGGCATGCTAGGGAATATCGGGGCACGTCAACAAGTCTCATAGTGTTCTAGGGAGTTTCTGGGTGTTCTACATGTGCCAAATAGTGCCAAGGCATGCTAAGACATGCTAAGTGTTGAGGCATGCCAAGATGTGCAGGGTGATAGGGTGTGCCAACATGTGTCAAGGAGTGTCAAGGAAACAAAAGGGAGAATCAAGATAAAATGAAAGGAAATGAACACATCAGAGGGTTAATAATTCAAGACTTTTCCTTTTTCAAAAGGGGCACACTAGGAACACTAAAATTAGGTTCTACTACATGTTTAGTGTCAATGCATTCCAACTATTAATGTATGTCAATGCATGCCAACGTGTTCTAGGGTATGTTAGGCACTATAGGGAATGTCGACACATGCTAGGGGAGTGCTATGTTGTGGTAGGGAATTTCATCATGTGCTTGGGTGTCCCAGTCATGGCAATATGTTTTAGGTAAAAAGATGTTCCAAGACATGTGAGGTGCTAAGGAATGTTAGTGTGTGCCAAGGCATGTCAAGAATCAAGGTGTGTCAGGAGTGTTGAGGAGTGCTTGGTCTCTCTCATTAATATAATTGAATTAGATTGATTATATATTAAATAAAATGATTCCTACATACACTTTTCATACTTCATCTAAAGGGAATTTCCTAGACAATAAACCTAACATAGATGAATCATGTGTTGACTCATAAGAAAACTATATTCTAATTACTTGAGGAAAATGATACACATTAATTACTTCTTGACAAATTTATTGTCTCTAACCATTATGGCTTTTGCATACATAATGAAAAACACTGCATAACAATGGCCTTAAATAAGTATCTTTTGACAAAAAATATAGCAAAAGCCACATACCATCATCAAAAAGTCATTGGAATGATCAACGATGGCGAACATTTTTGACCGTTACCAAAAGAAACCAAAAAAATAATTATTGAGGGTCAATAAAAGATCATCACTAGAAGCATCACCAAAGATAGAATTAGTGATGGGCCTTTAACAACCTTCACCAAAAGTGTCATTGAAAATGACTTTGGTGACAAACCTTAAAGAACTGTCACTATATGCATTTACAACATCACTTTTTAAAATACTGTCACCATATGCAAAATTGGTGGCGAACCTTAAATGTCCACCATAGGAATTACTCTCACCAATGACCTTTCTTGTTGTAGTGGTACCCTTTGATGCACTAGCTAAATTTTTCAAGGAAATGCTTGGCTTTGTTCACATTACTATGCCCATCTACTCTAATATATTTACTGTTAGGGTCCTATGATTCATAGTTTCAATTGATGATTGGCTATTTCCTTTTAGTTGATGAAATTGTAAATAATATTGCATTCTACCAATGATTTACAATATATATATATATATATATATATATATATATATATAGATATATATATATATATATATATATATATATAAAATGATGAAAAGAGGGTATAAAAAATGTATATGATAAAAAGAAAAAATAGAATAAAAAGAAAGAATGAAAAAGCCCCATGAAAATGTATGCAAGTGAGCAAGTTGAAAAGCCACCAAAAAGATAAAAAAATGTATTAAATTACTTTAGAAGTTTTCCAAATAAAGGTGTGCACCTTGTTTAAATTCCACATAGAAATGAATTCTATAGTTTGATCATATTGTTTAATCATGATTAAAATAAGTTAAAAGGTATCACAGATTAGATAATAAATTAACCATCAAGCCTAATCTTGGTTGAAATGAATAGGTAGATTAGAGGAATATTAACCAAAGTTTTTAAACTTGGTTAAATGATTAAATATGCATTAGAATAGGGTTAGAAGAAAAATTAGGAAAATAATATGGGCTTGCTAATCAAAACGTGCCCTTAGGATTAAATTAATTATGTTTAGTGTAGATTAATCCTTATTTAATTAGTTTAATCATGTAATTTAAATAAAATTAATTAATATGTAGTAATGCATGGGCGCTAATGTTTGGTTTTTTATAAAAAAGGTCGAAAGCAACAAAAAAAATTTGTTGGCTTATGATATACGGTGTACATAATCCAGTGGTTATGATTTACCCCCCTTGGATCAACGACGGGGAATCAACTTCGGACCCCCCTTCTCATCCTATATTTATCAACAGGGGGGTCTAAAAAGTGGTATTCCTATTCTCGAGCCCCATGATACGCGGCGAGCACTCGTCATTTCACACTCCCCACTCCAAAATGGTTACCACCTATGCCCCCCGCAACCCCCCCCCCCCCCCCCCCCCCCCCTGAAATCGTCCTCTCTTCCCGCCAATGGTTATATCCAGCTATTTCATCATCCCTCCGCCATGTCCCTACTTCCCTGCCACTCCTAACTCACCACGTGGCCTCCTTGCTCCAGTTCCATTATAATTTACCCATTACACTATGCCCATTACCCCCCAAATGTATACCACCTGGAAATCAATACATTTCATAATAGACCAGAAATATAGGAAAGCTCCCAATCGTCTATAAAAGTCCCCAAATAGATTAGTGTCGCTCCTTTCTATTCCCTGTCCCTTTCAGAAAAACAAGTACATGTTTTCAAACTACCACCTCATCTACTCAATTTCTCGGTCACCCTACAGATCCGAGTCAGCTAGTTTCGACCACGTACCAATCATAATGATCAATTTTCTGCATCAGAGTTTCGAATTTTTCCGGGTAGAAATCTAAAAACCTTCATCTCTATTTGTGACATTCTAAGAAATGGTACCCAAGGGAAAGTAAAAAAACCCAACGAGAATCCAATGATCCCTCTTGTAATTGACTTGGACCATATACCCTTGGCAGATCAACATTACAAAATTGGAGAGACAAATTGTGAGTTTGACTTGCTCAAATTACCCAATTGGCTCAAGCAGACCTTTCTGGACGAGAGTGATGAAATAAACCTCTTGGAATCCCTCTTTCCAGAATTCATGTTTCCCCAGACTCATTCTTTTCCAGACTTTGTCATGTGGTGTCAATCTAGATATATTCCTAGGCAGAGAGCCATTGCGACCAAGAATGGTGACATTATGCTGACCATAACCCCAGAATCCATCAACCAAATGCTGCAAATATCCCAGGGTGACTCTTTGAGCCCTTTTTTGTGGATTCCTTCATGGAACTCTACCAAAATTTGACCTTCCCTCAGAGATCTAGGATATTTGAGATATTTCTACCAGAAGATGTTCAACTCCCAAAGAAGAATCCCCCATACCCAGCCTCTATGTTTCCTGAAAAAACTAAACAAATTGTGTCATTAGTGTCTTGTCTACTAGGATACCACTCAGATCAATGGGTATATGAGCCTATTTTAGGTTTTCTATCCATATTTTCCACAGAATAAAAACCTTTGATAATATTTAATTCTTTTCAATTCCTTGCAAATAGTATTCATGACCAATTCCTCAAGATCACAATAGAAGGAATGTTTAAACATTCATTAGTGTTAGTGTATATGTTTTTTTTCATCAAGCATACATATTTCCAATTACCTTGCAGAAATATGATGATCAAGGTAATGTACAATCATTTATACAGTGGACCTCTTTAGTGAGAAATAATTCAAGTGATTTCACCTTTAGTGACTTCATTGATTAGTTTATATATACAGTGGCGTGTCCTTTAAACATCAATGTGGAAACTATGATAGGTTATGAGATTCAAAGGAATTTACACCTAAGTGATCAAGCCAAAATAGGAGACTAGTACTTGTACCAAAACTACATCGAGGTCAGAGTGTATGGTTATGAACTGCCACCATACAGATTGCCAAAATATGTTTTTATGAGAATTTTCTCATTGGAGTATATAAGGAAAATGATTAATATGGATGATTTACATTTTATCTCAGCCAAGAAGAAGGCCCAATTCAAGATCAAAACATAGGTGGGGTCATTCATATGCAACAGTAAGGCAACAAGCATTGGGGTGGATACACTTCTCAAGTATATGAACTTTTGGTTAAGTTTCACTTCGTCCTATGACCCCTTAAGAACAATTTCTAGTCTAACATTGGAGCAAAAGACCGCTCTTATTTTCATACTCCTAGACCTGAAATTGAGAAGTTTATGAAAAAACATCAATGGGAAGAGAACACCTTGCAAGAAGCCTAGGAACATATTTGATCTACAACCACCTCACAGACATGAGTCCCTCAGGAGAAACTTGATAAAAGGCCTAGAGAAGAAGAGTCTTCTCCTATGACAAAAATTGAAGCCAAGCAGTTCCTAATTTATACAAAGAATCCCCAAAAGAATCCACCACTAGGTTTTATGCAGGATGAGGAAGCACATAGTACTATAGTCATGACAGGGAAACATGTTTCAACAACACCAAAAGACATTTTTTAGGTACAAGATAAGTGGACATTTTTATAGGCTCTCCATCTTCCTTTGCTTCACAAGATCCTCCAAATGTAGCTCAAACAACAGACTTGGATGAAGGACAAAAAAGCCTAAAATTTTTGCTAAGTACAAAGCAATCAAGTAGAAGAATAAATGTTAAAAGCCACTACTTACACTCAATTCTGGAAGAAAACTGCTACTTCCAAACACAAGTTTTTGTCAGCCTTTGACACTGAACAATTGAGAATGCAGATGGCTTTCATACAAGCACATGTTCCTTTTCTTAAATCACCAGCAGACTACAAGAAGACAATCCTCTTCTTTGATACTAATTAGATATACATGCACAAACAGACTAGATATATGTTATAATCCACTCTAAATAACACTGCCATGACAACTTCAAAACTGTAGGCCTTCATCAACAACATACAGTCACAATTGAAGTTGGAGAAAATCTCATCCTTAGCAAAATATACTACGATTAAGTCATTAGAGGACTTAGTCATAAAGTTAGGTTATGACCCCAGTGATGTAAAGGCAATTGAGGAAATAATATAGAAGAAAAATGTTGATATAGAAGCTCTAAGGAAGTAGCTCAGGTGGCCATCTATAGAGGCCATGGAAATGGGAGAACTAGAAATAAAAAAGGAAGACATGTTCAAGACAATAATTGAACAGAATGTTCAAATCAAAGAAATGGAGGTGGAACTAGAAAAACTACTCAAAAAGGAGCAATCCTAACAGTTGCCTATAGTCCCACTTACAATAGTACCAACTGTAGTTGCAGGAGCAACAGAGGTTTCAACATCAACAAAAACACCAACACCAACTACAAATTCAACCACTAAATTAGTTAAATCCATGTAGGAGATGTCCATTCAGAGAAAGGAGATTGATAAATTGAAAGAACAGTTGAAAAATCTACAGGAACAAAAGTTGAAGAATGATATCTCCTATATAGCAAAGTTACAGAAATATCACAGGTTTGCTCAAAAAATAGAGTTTTTATAGAGTGAGTCAGTAATGGCTCAAACTCTAGCAAAGGCTAAAGAAAACATATGGACATATATCAATGCAGCTATGACCAAGATTTGGCCATCAATGAAAATCATTTTCGAGCACTGATGTAAACTTTGAAAGGGGAACTGATAGTGTTACCCGTTTCGTAGAGTTAGAAATTTTTTTAACCGTGCCGATGTTGAAAAGGGGCGATGTAGAACACACATATCTAATTTAGAGCATAGTCTTTGGCACTTTAAATTTTTTATGTACGTTACATTTTTAGAATGTTAGTGATTTGCATGCTGATTTAAAAAGTGGTGATTCTGCATCACGCCCTTTTTTTAAAAGACCTATTTTTTTACTTTAAATTTTCTAATGTACGAAATGTAAATAATTATTTTCTAAATTCAACAATTTTTGTCACTTTAAATTTTTTAATGCATTAAGTGTGGATATTTTTTTAAATGTTACATTTTTTTACACTTTAAAATTTTTTATGTCAAAATTATTTTGACATACAGAAAACAAATATAAAAATATATATAAAAAAGGACAAAAAATATGTAAAAAGAAAAAATATCTAGTAAACCATAAAAAAATTTGAAAAAAAAGAAAAATTAAAAAAACTATAAAATTAAGTAACTAATTTTTTTTTTTTTTAAGCGTTAAAAAAAACAAACAAACTAGATTAGAGAAACATAGAAAAAAAAAAAAAAAAAAACAATAAAAATCTAAAAAACTATACTCGAATTAAAAAAAATAATAAAAAAGAAACAATTAATTTTTTATTTTTTTTTTGTATATTTTAAAATTAAATAAATAAAAAAAAACTAAAAAACATTTTATATATATATATATATATATATATTGGATTTAAAAAAAAACATTTAAAAATAAAAATAAAAAAACATTTATTTTTGATTTTTAAAATATAAAAAAACTTTTAAAACTTTAAAAAACATATATGCATGCAACTTCGTCACCAAGGACCACACCCCCACGGGTAGTTGAGCAGTGGCTATTTGATTCTCGGAATCGGATAGCCACCACCTCGGCTGCCCGTGGGGGTGGCTATCCGATTCTTGGAATCAGATAGCATAGCCACTGCCTGACCACCCGTGGAGGCGCAGCCTTGGGCGGCACAAAGCTCCGCCACCTAAGGTCGCGCCCCCATGGGCGGTTGGGCCGTGGCCAATAAAATTGTTTTTTCTAATAAATAAAAATTGTAAAATATGTTAATTATATTTAAAAAAAATAATTTTTATTTAATGTTTTTTTTTTTTTAATTTTATATATATTTGTAAAATATATATTTTTTAAATATTTTAAATGTTAATTAAAAAATGAATCAAAAATATATTTAGTTTTATTTTTTTTAAGTGTGTTTTTTTAATCGAAATTTTAAATCATTGTCAAATCGAAATTTTAAATTTTAATTAAATTTTTTTTAATATAAAACTTGAAATGTTTACTTTTTTTTAAATAAAAAATATATTGTTTTCTCTAATTTTAAATGTTTTTTGTTTTTAAATTTGAAAATATGTATATTTTTTTAAAGTTTTAATTATTTGTTGGGTTTTTTTTTTTAATTTGAGCATATTTTTTTTTTGGGTTTTTTTTTCAAATGTTTTTAATCTTTTTTTTTTGGTAGGTAAGCACCCACGAGGGATTTGAACCAATGATCTATCACAAAGAGTGCCTTAATAGTGTACCCATTCACTGTCAATCCAAAGCCCCATGGTAAATGTTTTTAATAGTACCTTAATAGTGTATCCATTCACCGTCAATCCAAAGCCCCATGGTAAATGTTTTTAATCTTAAGTTTAGTAGTTTTTAATTTTTATTTTTTTTAATCTAGTTTGTTTTTAATTTTTTTTTTTTAGTTTTTGTTAAAGCTTTTTAAAAATTTCTTATTTTTACTTATTTTTATAGTTTTTTAATTTTTTTTCCAATATATATATATATATTTATTATGGTTTACGAGATTAAAAAAAAATAGCTATTTTTTAAAATATGTTTTTTCTTATTATATATTTATTTATGTTTTTTAAATTTTTAATTCTTATATTTTATAGGTTAATTTCGTTTTTTTAAACATTGTTATGATTGATTTTACTTTTTTTATTTTTTTATGTTTTGTTTTTAATATATATTATTGTTTACATTTTGCTATTTTTTTTTTTTTACACTTTTGTTTGTTTTTTTTCATTGTTTTAATTTTTAATTTTATGTTTTCATTATTCTTTTGAAATTTTATTGTTTTTCGGAGTCATGATAAAATATTTTACACCATTATTTCAAAATGCTGAAAATTTACCCTAGAAAAAAAGAGTGTTCTTCCAGCATCAACACTTTTCGTTTTGAGGTTTTTTTTGCACAATTTTTGCACATAAAAATTCGGTTTTACAGGCATTTTTTAAAAATGTAAAAAATTGACCCTAAAAAAAAAACCATCGTTCTATTATCGTTCAGGGTGTTTTTTTACAATTTTTGCACATAAAATTTATTTTCACTGCCATTTTTAAAACATGTTCAAAATTGACCCTAATAAAAATAACGTTCCAGTATACACACTTTTCATTTATAGCACTATTTTTCATGTTGTTTCGGGGTTTTTTGGCTAGAGTTCCCATTTTGAGTTTATAGTTCTCATTTCAAAGTTTACATAGGAGTTGATGCAGAGATCAAAAACATTGGTAGAACAAGTGAGGGAAGTATTCAGTGATAAGACAACTAAAGCAACAACATTGATCAAAATCTTAAATTCTAAAACTAGAGAAGAATTAGAAGAGCTACAGATTGAAGATAGGACCAAAACCATCTTAGAAATCAAGAAGGTTTTGCAGAAGAGAAACCTGGCGGTTCGATTATAGAACAAATGCCAGACTCTAGCAACTGTTGTCCAAATATTTCATACCAAGTTTAGTCTACTGAATCAGAGAGGTCTTCCAGGTTTAGTGGCCATGAATGACAGGTTAATTAGCTTGAGTGACTACAGTAAGAAGATTTACATTATGTTGGCCTATTTGGGCCTGACCCAGGTTCAGAAGAGTTATTTAGCCAAACAAATCCCGCAGTTACCGGCCCTTTCGACAATAGCTCGTGGAGTGCGGACTGACGTCTCACCCGAGGTAGTAGGGGAGGGTTCTGGAACTAGGTTTCCGCACCCTAGGGATGTCTAGATGTGTACTGGAGGGTTCGCGCATTAGTCTACAGCTCCATGCTACTCGGTCTTCGCACCGATCCAGAATGATTATATCTTTCTTACTAGTGTGCTATTCTACTTGATTATGATTCAGAATTTTTCAACAAGGCCTTTAAGAAAACATTTAATCAACATACTGATTCACACATTTAAAAGGAACCCAAATTTGTATACATTCATCACATTCGCATTAACCAGATATAGAAAAGTAAACCATAAAGACAGATACGCGATAACACAGAATTACAGAAACAAACTTATCTTTATTATTCCTCTTCACCAATACATCCAGATCTACCCTGCGCACTCAGCTACAGGGGTCTGCGCACACAGCTGCGGACTTTCCAGGCCTCTGCGCACCCAGCTACAGAGCCTCTACCTACTTCCCTACCCTCGACTCGAACATACAAACACTTTTAGACTATCTTCCTTAAGAACACATTACATTACATACTCCCAAAAGAACTACCTTTCCCTTATAGACCATTGCTCTATTTATATTTCTTTACATTATCTTTGGGAAGACTACACTTTGACTCAACCTATTACAATTCGCACTCCGCTCATTCAGCAGAGTCTTTATCCTAACTTTACTCAAAATGTCCAACTCCACACCCCTTAACTGTTGCACGGGGCTTCCGCTACCCAACAGTCCCCCAACACAATCATCGTGACTCGTCCCAAGTCACTAGGCTAGCGCGGTAATCTTCTCACGAAGGTTGGTTAATAACTTCTGCAAAATGAGTGTGTCTTCAACAAATTCTGCGACGATCCATTGTACCTGTTCCACCTGAGTCACACATGCATTCGTGTTAGTTGGATTCGCTTGCTTGGAATCGAATACTGCCTGCATATGTGCTAACTTGCCCTCAATCATTGTAGAGATAGTAAACACTTCATGAGCCAAGGCTGAATGCGTTCTTTAAGCTCTGCCTCTTGTTTTTGTGCAACGTCCATTTGGGCTTTGAGAGCCTGGGCCTCTCGCATTTTAGCTAGTCATTGTGTGAGAGCAACCATCTGTGCATCACCGCGAGCTGTATCATAGGCCTGTTGTAGTGCACGCGCCTCAGCTTCTATGCGTTGTATGGTGGGGTCCTCTTGGAGAGATGTAAGTATACTAATCGACTGATCTAAGAGTGTTGAATATTCATGGACAGCGCACCTCATTGTTTCTATGCCTGCTTGAATTTTTTTGCAATGTTGTTCCCGATCTGCCAAGGGTTACTACACCTGTAGTTTGAGCTCTGATATTTGTTGAGTAAGCTCCCACTGTGATTTTGTGGCCGCCTCTCGGGCCATGCAGGCTCTTGTGGCCATGTGCTGAACCTTGGTAACAGTTGGAAGGTCCACGGGGATATCTAATGACAGAACTGTGTTGCATGCTTCTATTATGGCTTGTTCAATGTCTCAATAGCATTTGACCAAGGCAGTGCACTGAAGATTTACCTATTCTAACTTGGCTCTTTGCTCTCTTAAAGTGTGAAGGGAGCAACTTCCCTAGCCCCGAGTTCACTAGTGATTCTGTCCTGCAGTTGGTAGAGTGACCCCCTGGGTACGGCAGCCAAATTTAACCCCCAACTCTGGTCATCACCGGTGCTTTTGGCTAGGATAGCATTGGCTAGAAACTGTACAGTATTCGTTGTGGGTGCATGCACCATCTGCTCAACTACGCTCGTAATGGCATCGAAGAGGTCTCTGCCTAGACAATGCCTTCATTGCCTCCAATTGCAGCTTGATCTCCCCCAACACAATCGTTTGATCTGTGATGAGGGCAGGCAAGGCACCAATAGCGGTAGGACTCGTTGTGAATTCTTTCTCCAAAGCCTTCGCTATTTTGGACTTTTTCCGGGCAGTTGGTGAGTCCTGTGTGCGTGATCACTTGCCCTGGTCTGCATGGTCCTGCGTCTCTGTTTCCTGGTCTAACTTCAATACCTGTTCTGCCGTGATCTCTTCTACTGGCGGATCCTTAGCCATGTCTTGCTGCGAGGCCATCTGTTGTTCCCGACGTGCCTTTTCTGCCAGGTGCATGAGCCGCTGCTGCTAGTCCTTCTTTTTCTATTGCGTGGCGAGTTGGTCGAGGATGGCCTTATTTGGGGCGTGCCATTCGAGTGGCCACACTACCAAAACTACGTAGATTGCCTCATCGGTTGCCATGAACGGAAGTGCGACCTAGGCCTATTCCGGATCCTTCCGCGCCTGGATGTACAAGTGATGCATGTCAGCTTTAAACTCGGCTGTGCTCTGAAAATTATTATAGATCATGGGAGACATTCACGGTTGTCAAGCGATCCTTGTCCTTCTGCTTCCTTCCATAGAGGTCCAAAAAGCGTGAATTGTGGAAACCCTTGTTGCATCCCTGGTACCGCCCAATGCCATATGCCGCACCACCTCCAGGAGGTCATCTGTAATGCTCGGGAACTAGCTATCTTGTGGTAGCTTGCCTGTAACCAAGAGAATTGAAAAAAACAACCATGCATAGTGAAATGTCTTACCTTTGTCCTTAGCTTCTTAACAGTTGGTTAGGAATTCATTACATAAGAATTGTGCCCAATTGAACTGCAACCCTTCAGCACACTATCCAGTCAACGCAATGATAGAAGTGGGTACTTTGTCTACGTCGCATTTCCACATGAGTTTACAAGCGAGGAGCTGGGTAGCCACTCAGACAGCTCGGTCATTGATGCTAGCTATGACATATCCATGCTTACCTTTCTCTAGTTGATATCATGTTTTTATTGCTTCGATAAGCCCTACCTCACTACTGGTTCCTGGGGTGTCAACGGAATCATTTCCCTTGAGTAGTAGATGCGTTATTTAGTGGATTAGCTCAGCTATGATCAGGATTGGCTCTTCCAACCATAGGAACCCATCATGTACCAGACAGAGTAGTTGTCAGGTTACAAATGTGGTAATAGTCACACAGTGGTAATGGGGTAGCCATCTGAGGTTGAGGATGCCCGCCTTCTCCACACCTAGTAGCCAGACCCATGGTAATAACATGTCTTCGGCTAGCTCAGGGAACTTATCGTGGTCGGCCAGATCCCAATCTTCAAACTTGAGGCTCGGAACGCATCCCAATGGCAAGCCTTCGAACCTTATGTCATCTGGAAGAAGCGGGGCCTGAAGCTCAGCCTTCACAACGTCTAAGTCCTTGGGTAACTTGGTGGACCCTTGCCATGGAGAAAGATATGGAGGTAACGATGGGAGTTGGAATGCATCCACCTCCTCCTCGGCTTGTGCATCTATCTGGTCAAGCAACTCTTGGAGAGCATCATCATCCTCATCAGTCTCGATGGAAACGTTTTTCACTTATTAGCTGTGGATTGCTTGGTGAACCATGGTGAGGCTCAAACTGTTCTTGTCTTTTGCTTAGTCTTCTTCTTTTTCGGTGTACGTGGGGATTTTGGAACCCTCGGCACCCGACTCCCACCTTCTGGCTCTTCCAGATTCAGCTGCATTTCTTCCGCAACTTGTGCTCAGGTTCTGGCCATAGTACTCATGAGGTGTCTGGGACCCGACTACTTGCTGCTCCGCTTTGATGTATAGGGCCAATATGCTTGTGCCATGCCTTGATCGTAAAATAAATTTGAACTTTTGAACGTCTTTCTTCCTTCCTTTTCTAGCGTAGCGCTAACATTCTCTTAGCAGATCCAACTCAGAACCCTTGCCTTAAAGGTCTATCGCTTGCTCCTTCCTGCCATACCATAACATCCTTGTCATGAATAGTGGTACTAACGGTCATCTCTGGATTGATCCGCGTGGTAGTGCAGCTCCTCGGACGCTGCTGTGATTCGGGGAAAAGTGCTTTGCTAGACCAGCTTTCTGCAGACTTGTTTATAGTCCCATGCCCTCTTTCAATTTCTCGGGGTGCTGAGACTGTAGCGTCGACCCCTGGTCTGGTGTTTGCATCGCTGGTGCATCATTGCAACGTCCCTGCCAACCCGGGCTACGAGTACCGTTCGGTCACTCGGGTAGCCATTTTTTCACTCCAAGGATGTGTGCACAGCCATGATAGCAGGGTCCTAACTCGGTCGTCCCTAATAGTATTCCTAAGTGGTCCGACTTTCCTTAGGCGTAGAAGGGTTACGCTATTATGAGTGTCGTGGTGTGACATTCTACTGGATCCGTTACCACACATCGTTTTTTGGTTTCTCGACCTTATGCGGGGCCTGCAGCTATTCGGCTTCCTCTGAGCTTTCTTCCATTGCTTACTCCAGACCCATTTAGGCCATGGTATTTGCAACTTCCAAGAGGTTTGTGTCACTGGACGACCGTGATGTGGGCTGCCCCTTGAGTCCCTACGGATGCTATCATCGGCCACTAGTGACTAGATTCACTTTAGGCTGCTTCCCTTAGCTTCTCTGGCCACTTGTGCCTGTAGCTGTCCATGACCTCCATGCTTTTTCCTTTTCTTTAGTACGACCACCATTTTTGCTGAAACCAAGGTCATTCAGGGAGCTACCGCAGACAATATCGGTGCACCTGGTTGCAACCTCACTGAGGTAACCGGTTTTTTTGGCTCCCTCCATGGATGGTTCTACTGCTTCCATCACAACCATCCTGTTGCAATTTAATGTGTTTACTTCATGCACACAGTTCTGCCATAATTCAATCTCTTCATCTGAATCCAACATGCAAGAGCTATCGCAGTGCTATGAGACTCAAACATCCATTGTTGGATTCACCCTGTCCCGGTCTCGCGCTGTAAACTTATAGATACAGTCTAGTTCCCCATCACTGTCATCGTCACGCACAGGTTCAATATAACGTGTTCCTTCAGCTGGATCCAATGGAATCACTACGCGAAGAGAATTCTTTTCAAAGACCATTTTTTGTTTCTGAAGGTTGATGATTCCATTCATGTCTGTTGCCTGATCTATCCCTAGTAACAGTAGATATGGATTACTGCCATCCACGATTTCAATGACCTCAAAATCTGTTTATGTGCTAGCGTTTTCGATACCCACATTAACCCCTTGCAACCTTCCCATAGACATAATCTTATGTTGGTTGGCCATTCGTAATTGGATCAGGGACCATTGCAGCATAGGCCTACCCATGCATTCTCAACAGGGAAAATTTTAAGAACCCCCCCTATATTAATAAATATAATAAATGGGCGAATCTCCATGGTATATAGGAAAAATAGAAGGCGATTTTATCAATAATATAATATGTATATATAATTTTTTGGCGAAACTCTGACCAGGCATGGCGAATATTTTACTCAATTATAAAATCTTGTAAGATCTTGGCGAGTCTTTCACTAAATAATAAAACTTTGTAAAGTCCTAGTGAATCTTAGCATAGACTACATGCTGGTTTAATCCCCCCATTTAAATAGGCTACATTCCAGGTGAATACCATGGGTCAATACCATGTGCCATTTTTATTTTTATTAATTCTAATATTAGGGTTAATAATGGTTTTTTGCATGGTATTAATAAGAATCTAGTCCATGGTATTTGTCCCATAGTATTTTGGCCATAGGTTTCACCTAAATATAACCCATTTTTTGAGTGTCCTTAAATATAAGGTGACTTATGGAGTAAATATAAAAAAATATTCTATTTGTTTACCATACCTCTCGTTTATTTATATTTTTATTAATTTACCATACCTCTTTTACAAATATGGTATTTGGCCCATAGGATTCACTTAAATAAAACCTCTTTCTTGAGCCTTCATAAATAGAACGAGGGTTATGGACTAAATATAAAAAGAGGTTTTATTTATTTACGATACGTCTAGTTTATTTATATTTTTGTTTATTTACCATACCTTTTGAGTAAGTATAAAAAGACGTTTTATTTCTTTACCATACCTCCACTTTACTTATATTTTTATTTGTTTACATCCTTACATGTACATAAGGTGACTTATGGAGTAAATATAAAAAATGTTTTATTTATTTAGCATACCTCTCATTTATTTATATTTTTATTAATTTACCATACCGCTTTTATAAATATGGTATTTGGCCCATAGGATTCACTTAAATAAAACCTATTCTTGAAAATGGGCGAATGGAAGGTTGTAAGTCCTAATTTCAAGGGCTAAATTTACCTTTTTTACCCTCTCCCTTAAAATAAGGTGGGCTATTTGAGGTGATTTGTAAAAATGTACTATGATACAAAATATTCACCCACTAAAAATTTAAAACCCCTTAATTTCGCCAAAGGGCGAACATTCACCCCTAAAATTATCCTTGATTCTCAAGTCTGCTTTGGTAGGACATTTGCGTCGGACCCTAGATCTAACATGACCTGGTCCATCTCATAGTCACCAATCTGGAAAGTTAGTCGCATCTCTCGACCGGTACGCAGAACTTGTTTGCCCAATTTGCTGATTAGTCATGGTTCGTCTGCCCCAACACATTTATTTATTAATTCTTGTAACCCTTTCACCGCATTAGCATCCCTTAGGAGCTTCATACAGGATTCTAAGAAGGTAGTTATCAAAGACCTTTCCTGTTCCAATTCTGGTTGCCCTTTACTACCCAAAGTCAATGCTTCTGCAAAATTTTTCTTAGCCTCCAAAAAGGTTTCCTTTGCTTGTGCTAAATCAAATTCTGGTTGTTTTGCAGGAGCCTTACGAACCCACGTATCCTCTTCCAGCTTCTTCCCCTTATCTTCCCCTGTAGCTGCGCCGCTTCTGAGCATCATGTTTATGTTGGGGTCTTCAGTGCGGGGTTCAGCCTTCATCATCTGGACATTCTGGGTGGGGCTGGCTGGGAGCACTCCTTTTTCCCATAATTGAGCAATTAGTGTAGGGAAATTGACTGCATCGTGATCAAACTGGTAGCATGACAGACAACAGGCTTTAGTTGGATTCGTACAATTCTGAGCGTAATGTCCCTGTCCACCACAATTATAATAGATCAACTGTCCACGGTCCCATCCGGGCCCCCATCCGTGTATCAGGAATCCTCCATGTGAAAATGGTGCAGCCGGGTCCTGTCCATGCATCTCTATTTCCATCCTATATGTTGGTGGTTGTTCCATCAGCATGCAGCAATCCCTTTCCTCGTGACCGATCATTCCGCAGAAGTTACAAAATAAGTGTTGAGGGTTTTTCGTAAGTTTGGGAATAGGTGGTAGCTGTCCATGGCATGCTTTCCTCCTACCTGGAAAATTGCGCACTAGAGCATAGGCGGAGCACTCGACCCTACTTGTACCTCTACTTTTACCGGCATCGAGCCTCCTTTTGCCAGATGGTTCAAGAAAACCAAACAATTCTCCTTGTCGTGCACTTGGATCTTACCTCTAATATAGTCTACCTCTAGTCATACCTCTGGTCGGGACACTCTTCCTTGCTTCAAACTCTGCACTTCCCAGCTCAGGTTTTGAAGTTGTGTGTGGATTTGCTGAACTCCCAACCTCGGGTCTAGTATTGGGGTCACGTGTAACCTCATTGTTGTCTCCAGTGCCTCGGCTTGGGTTGAGATCTTATGCTGTGACAAAGCCGTCCTCAAATGGGGTGTCAAGGACACCACAAACCACGCACAATGTTGTCCATCTGTTAGGGTCATGTTAGCTTCACAAATAGTACTCTTTATTCTCTAGTCCAAATCCAACGGAGTTTCACTAGGAAACATTACTATCTCTTTGAATCCAATGATCAACTGGGCTTCAGATTTTGGTCGGCCAAACTCTTTATTCAGTACGTCCTGGATCGCCGCTATTCCCTCACTTGGATGGTCGGTTGAGTATTTTATGTACCATGTTAGCGCACGGTCCTGTAGTGCACTGACCAACGTAGCCTTCTTAATGTTTTCATTTGTTATACCTTGCACATCCCATACAGATTTTATCACAAACCAGAACCGACTTGGCTCTTCATTCCCTACACCCTGGAATGTCGGTAACTTGATTGTGGTCACCATCCTAGCCTTTGGTGGTGGAGGAGGTGGCGAAGGTGTTGGTGTGGATGGACTCGACGTGGGTGAAGCGGGTGGTGGCATATATAGAGGTGGTATCAGTGGGAAGCATTATTTAATCAATCAGATTGCACTCCCTAGCGAGAACCTAGCGAGATCCTCCTCACTTTCCCACGAGCTAGAAACCAACGGGATGTTCTCTACTTCTCCTGTTCTTCGATAACCCTTTCTGCTTTGCGTTACCACAGAAATCAATACATGCACAAAATCTTTCATTCGCACAACAACATCTTAATCCAAGTATTTAATGATTTGATGCACCTACCTTGTAGTCCTTGGAGAAAGTGCCTTTCTGCTTCACTATAATTTACAGTTGTATCTATCACAAAATTAGTGATAAATCCCCCAATGATCCAATCTAACTAGTGGTCTACTATGCACACAAGTCTATCTTCGGTGGCTTCCAACCTTCGCACCTGTTCCGGAGTCCACACTATCGGTTGGTCCAATCTGCACCTCCCCACACTATCATCTAACTTCACGATCCACTCATACAATTCTATCAAGAATTTTATCAAGAATATCTCATGTATGCCTGTGAATATATAGCGATCCAACCACTGTTCCTTCGATATCTGCAAATTTCTGTTTTCCTGAACCGTGAACTCGCAAAGCTTCAGATCCCACCAATCTTCAAGTTCTTTCTTCAAAGGATTCCAGTGTTCCCACATTAGACACCCCTTAGGTAGATCCTAGTCCCAACAATGGAACCATTTGTTGGCTTGTTTGGGCCTGACCCAGGTTCGGAAGAGTTATTTAGCCAAACAAATCTCGCATCTACCGACCCTTTTGGCAATATCCCGTAGAGCGCGGACTGAGGTCTCACCTGAGGTAGTAGGGGAGGGTGCTGGAACCATGTTTCTACACCCTACAAATGTCTAGATGTGTATTGGAGGGTTTGCACATTGGTCTATTGCTCCGTGCTGCTCGGTCTTCACACCGATCCAGAATGATTGTATCTCTCTTACTAGTGTGTTATTCTACTTGATTATGATTCAGAATTTTTCAACAAGGCCTTTAAGCAAACATTTAATCAACATACTGATTCACGCATTTAAAAGGAACCCAGATTTGTATACATTTATCACCTTCACATTAACTAGATATAGAAAAGTAAACCAAAAAGAGAGATACGCGATAACATAGAATTCTAGAAGCAAACTTATCTTTATTATTCCTCTTCACCAATACATCCAGATCTACCCTGTGCACTCAGCTACAGGGGTTCGCGCACACAGCTTTGGACTTTTCAGGCCTCTACACACTCAGCTGCAGAGCCTCTACCTACTACCCTACCCTCGACTCAAACTTACAAATGCTTTCAGACTATCTTCCTTAAGAACCCATTACATTGCATACTCCCAAAAGAACTGCCTTTCACTTATAGAGCCTCGCTCTATTTATACCCTTCCCTGGCCCGTGACCCCTGCGTGGGCCGACTCTATTTATATTTCTTTACATTATCTTCGGATGGACTGCCCTTTGACTCAACCTATTACAATTTGTGCTCCGTGCATTCAGCGGAGTCTTTATCCTAACTTTACCCAAAATGTCCAGCTTCACGCCCCTTAACCATTACGCAGGGCTTCCGCTACCCAGCACATTATTTCCAAAGATAAATCCATGTTTGCAGGGGTAAAGGGAAGTATGATAGGAAACTATTTCTTGGAGAATTTAGATTTTGATCTCATCATCAAACATGAGATTAAAGATATTTTCATCAGCAGACCCACCTTTGAGAAATTTACTGAAGTTGATGAAACATATAGAAAGCTAATAAAACTTTCTATCCCTAGTGAAGATTGATGGGATCACTTGTGTGAATTACTTGAGTGAAACATTTTTTTATCTCAGATAGCAAGATAACACCTTTTTGGGTCTATTCGTCAATAACCTTCCTCGAAAATAGAGCCGTCATCTCTAGAAATTCTAAATTCCTAAATTTCTTTACTATTTATGTAATATGTTTTAGATATCTTAGGAATCTGTCTTGATCTTTTGACATCAAGATATTTTGTAATTATTTTCCTATAAGTACTTCATAATTTGAAGTAATAGAGGTTGTTGTTTATGTAAAATAAAGGAACATTGATGTAAAGTTTTTCCACCGAGTTCCAGTGGATATATTTCAGTAATACATAAGCTTTTTTAGGATTCTAGTGTCAGATTTTTTGGTGAAGTGATATTCTCTTTGTTATTGTGCTTTCTCCATTTTTCATATGTGTTTCTTTTCTCTATTGTTTTAAATAAAATTAAGTTTAGGATTCGTTTTAATAACGCCTTGTTCTGGCTTAAAACAATATAAATGTTTTCTACTGAAGTTAAGCAATAGAATTCTTAGTTGTTCCTTGCTTAATGGACACTTGATCTCTTCTTCTTTCCCATATCATTAAACATATAAGATCCAATAAATCTGCCTACCTTGCCCTAATAGACCTATCTATAAATGCTGAAGTAAATCCATTTGAAGTATATTGACTCCATTACCTAATGGTGTACTATTACATTCTCAACCAAACAACCAAACCAAATCTAAAACCAAACCCTTGAGCTTCCACAAGTAGCCTAATATCTCAATAGAAACAAATCGAAATTTGAAAGAGAGATCCCTCTTTGAAGTTGGCAAGGCTAGATCCAAGCTTCCAAAGTGGTTACATTTGTTTTTCTTTCACAGTCTTAGGAAATACATAGAGCTAGAATTTTGGCGACCATACTGGGGACTGAAAAAATTTGCTTCATATTTAAGTTTCCCAAAAAATATAATTCATTTGAATGATTAAAATTTCCATTTCTAAAATATGAGTTAAGACTATTTGTTTTTTATAAGATTATTTAAAGTTTGACAACTGTACATATTTGGTAATAGATTTGGCTCCTAAAATAATTCATACTAGAGCATATCCAAATATGAATCCTTCGAATATCCTAGACAATCCTAAGAAATTGATATGGAAGAAAATATTGACTGAAAGTCAAGGGAGTAATAGTCCTCTGCCAAGAGCCAATTCTTTTCCAAAGAAATTTGTTACCATAGAAAATATTCAATTTGATCTACCCTTTGAACTTAGTTTGCTTAGATCCAAATCTGAAAGCTTTGTGGCTAAAACTATCATTGATGAGTCGGTGTTAACACCATACATATCTAAACATCAGTCTGTAGACCAAGATTTTGAAAAACAAGCTCTCCAGCCATTTGAAAAGTTAGAAGACCTAGTGACAGACCTAGACCAAGTTATCCATAAAGGCTACATCTCTACAACAATTTCCACTACCATCCTTGTAGCTACACAAAAAACTAATATTACACCTCCTTTCATACCTTCCATACCCATACCTGTTGTAGTCCCTTTTGTACTCCACATACTGTTGGGTCATGGAAAAGGTATGCATTTACTATTAAGTTATTATCCTTCTCCTTTATTCTTATCCTTTCTATATCCCAATGCACTAATCTATTAAGAAATTACAGTAAGAAATATAGAAATTACCTGCAGTTACGCTTTGGCTAATTATTACCTTCCTTTCTGTAGGAAAATCATGAAAAGGACAAATGTCGTTCCCTGTGAAGAAACAACAAACATCGAGAGGCTAATGAAGGAACGTGATGGTTACAGATATAGCCAAAAGAAAATCAATAGGATCAGCATGAGAAGGGAAAGATATCTGAAGTTAGAAAATTACACGAATCACTAAGGATTGAGATCCTGAGGGATCACTTTTATCATTTATGTTTTTACCCCTTTCTCATTATAAAAGGCAACGATTGTAAGTAGAAAGGGGGGTGACTATTGTTATTATTATTGTAATTCTAAATTGAAGACTTTCACTGTAGCGAAGAATGCAAATACGTTGTAATACTCTTTCATGATTAATACATAAGAGGGGTTGCTTTTCCTTTTCACTTATCTGAAGTAACCAGCAGTGTATGTTGGCGGCTACGGGCTCGACTTCCGATGGAATTCACTGCTTTACCTGTGTCATATATTTGTGATTCTTGCAAGTGTGACAATTGAGAGTATTATTGCTTTTTGCTATTTTATTTCGTTGTTGTTCCTTATTTCTTTGTGTTGACAGATTAGGTCCGTTTTATATAATTTACAGTATTGATGTTTAATTAATTTCCTTTCGCCTCGGATTGAGTTTCCTAGATGAATATCCTACTCGATGTAATCAACTAAAATGATAATTAAATACTGCTATTAGGCTCTCAGATTGATGTCATCGTTGTTTTACAGAGTAGTGAGTTTTGATTTAAATTCAATCAGTTTCTAAGAGAAGAGTTATCACTGTTGTACTCTTAACTGATACTGCTGCTACTTGAATTGCATATCGTTGTTACCTAAATTGTTGTAGGATTTGATTTTAGTAGGTGTTGGGTCCCAGCACTCTCTTCCTAGTCGCTTTCTTCCTTTGCACCCCCCTCCCTTCGTTTTTTGACTCTAATTATTTCACAATTTTAATTCTTGTATAAAAATAAGTTAATATAACATATACATTTATTTTATTTGATTAGTTAAAATATTTTTATTCTTTCCACCCCTGGCTTATTTTAATATTTTTGTACTTGTAGTACCTTTTATAACTAACTATTATCTTAATTAAATTAAATTTATTTTATTATATATATATATAAATTTAATTTTTATAAGGTAGTTTAATCCTTTAGGTATATTCATATATACAATTAATTTAAATATGGATAATTTAAATTTATTTTTATTTATTTATTTTTTCTAGATATTCAATTAACTTAATATTGATTTCTCATTCTAATATTTATATTTTTTATATTTATTAAATAGTTAATAACTTTTTAACTAACTATTTTTTTTTTCTCGGTAAAAAACTAGCTAGTCTATTGTATTATATTTACAGGTAAACTTTACAAACAGTGAGACATGCCTTCCAGGGCCAGCAGTTGCACCTTGGATAGCTTAGCTTTGAAACAGAAAGCTCCCTCGCAGGGGCAGCACCTACAGGACTTCCAAAATCCCTCCAAAAACTTACTGAGGCTGGAGACCAAAATGACATGACTAACATCAGAACCTGGAACCGCATTGAGTTAAACATGAACGTGACTGGGGACCGTGTCCATCAAAGAACTTACAATGGACCGACATGAACAAGGTAGTATTAAAAATTGAGAGTAAACAAGACCGACATAAACAAGACAGTATTAAAAACTGCAAGTAAATAGACACAGTGATGACCAGAACCCAAATACCCGCAGAGACTTTTATCCTGGACCCGAGCTGAGAGAGAAAGGCATGTGCCGGTGCGTGCGTCGGAGGCTCAGTCATCGCAGAGACTTTTATCTTCCACGATATAGCTCCACCCTTGGCCCTCAGGGATTCCTTCCCACATGGTGGTCCATGGATCCTTTGCAGTGCCCTGAGGTTCCGGCTCCAGGGGATGTGAGGGGGCGTGCAGAATCTCTTTCCCTGAGGTGCCCGCCTCAATTGGTGGCTGCAAAACAGGGCTCTCCTCACCAGTACCTCCTGGAGGCTGCTCCACCGATCCTGGAGGTTTTCCCACAACATTTCCTTCAGGGACTTTAGTGAAAAGAACTGAAATATGAGCATTGATACCTGCATTATCCTTTGAGCTGCCCAGAGTGAACACGACTGAGCCAAATGCTGGAAGCACTGGCTCTCCTTCACTTGAGCTGCCAACCTCCATGAATTGCCCGGCTGGAATTGGTGTGGCTCTTGCCCTCCTATAACAGTAGCAGCAGCAGCAATGGTGGTGCTCATCAGCTGCAGGGGGTCGAGAGGACGAACCTCGCCCAGGTCCTCTTCTGCTTGGTTGCCGTTCCCGTAGCTTTGCCATGAACTCCCTACTGCCTCCTTCGAGTACCTGAAGTGAATCGTAAAAACAAGCACAGTGCTGATTTCGCCCCAACCCACACACAGGCATGACAACCACTGAGCAAACTTCGCCAGAGGGAGAGATTTCACTCCTCGCATCCAATTGTCCTTGAATGCTCTTGAATTGCTGCTCCCACCTAAGGAAATTCCTTGTGTTGCAGCGGCGGAAAGCCAAGACTGCGTGTTGAGGTGGTAAGACATCCACCCACCTCGAATTCCTCTGCGCTCGCACCTTTCCAGCTTCACCTGCCCCTTGATATCGAGCATCATTCCCTCGTTGCGAGCGTCCATTAACTACATTCTGCAACGCCATCGATTCACTCTGCTCGGCATTGAATGCCTAGAGCTCGGGTAGCGAAACATTAAACTATGACGGCGGTATTCCATTAAACATTAAGGTTAACACAGGGCGTCACATGCTGGGCATGTGGCTCGACCCCCTCTGACGTGCCAGCACCCGCATCCGGGGAACTTTTTAACTAACTATTAACTTAACAACCAATTAAAATTACTTTATATATTTATATATAAGTATAATATATTATACTTATATATATATTATACTTATATATCTATCTATATATATATATATATATATATATATATATAGATAGATAGATAGATAGATAGATAGATAAAGGTAAGGTCTCTTAATATAACTAACTTACATTCTAAGTTATTAAATAACTTATTTTTATGACCTTGGTCCTAAGTCAAATTTAGCCGTTGGCCAAGTTAGCCATTGGAGGCTCTTCTCAGACTATTTAACATGCAAAGCTGGATCTATTTCTTCAACTTGTCCTAACGATGAACCACACTTGTTGGTTCGAAACGTGTCGACAAATGAAATATCATGTGATCTATGTGGAAAAATCTCTCATAAACTTGGTATGGATCACAGAAGCCTCAATCAACAATAGACTTTACTTGCTGCATCTGTTTACTGTTGTATTTAAAAGATCTATACTTCAATTTAGAAGCATTACTCTCTGAGTTAAATAGCCGCCACATACTATTTACACTCTTAAAATAGAAAGACTTACCCGGATTGATAATTAATGTGAAGATAGTTAGGAATTGAAGAGGCACCTTTTATCAGTCAAAATTTTGGCGCCGCTGCCTGGGAGAGTGTAGCCATTTCTAAGTAATGTACATCCGATGATTGTTGTTGAAGAAGAATTGGGTTTTGAAAACGAAAGGTAAGCACCTACGTAACAAGCAAGTAAAGTGCTTGCTCCTCCACCCGCTTTTCAGCACAATTACAGAAATCTGAAGTAGGTAATTGCTACTCATCTGTTAGGAGAGAACTGGGTATTAAAAATGAAAGGTAAGAACCTACATATGGAGCATGTAAAATACCTTCTCCCCCACCCGCTTTCCAGTAGAATTGTTAAGAAATTAGCATAGAAATAAACGTTTGAATTGTTTGCATGAATGACTAAGAAGAAAAAACTCGAAAACAATCCAATTCCACTACCCAAACCAGACAGATCTGAGGTATCGGTGACCCTTGGACGATCAACATTCACAGATGACATCTTAAAGAAAGTTGAATCTCAACCATCAATAGGTCCTAGAAATGTTGCTTCCAAACAACCTACTGTCTCCCTTCGGGCCACAGGCTCACCATTTGTAGCCTATGTTGAGGTCCACAACAAAACAGTGGGAACTAAGCAGAGTTTTCAAGAGATTGCAAATTCGCACCCAATTTCCTCACAAGAATGGAATTCTTGTAATATTCATGAAGGAGGAGGAGAAATAGGGGAAAGAGAGGAACCAAGATCCCCTCAGATAGTAATTCAACAAGAAACAACTAGTATCCTAGATCAAGGGAGTGTTGTTAAGATCATTCCCACCCCTTCTAATCATCCTAGGAATAACTCTCTAGAGATACCGAAAGGGTATTGGCACATATTTGATCAAATGGCCAACAACCCATAAGCACCTCATACCTCTACATTGCAATATCCCATCATTGACACAGTAGTCAATGCATCCATGAAAGCTATCCCTTTCCAAAATATTCCCACCTTTCATGGATTAAGATCAGAGGATCCAGATGCATTTCTATTTGAATTTGATGTATTATGTTGGGGTTATGATTATACCACCGACCCCCAAAAACTAACAATGTTTCGTTCCACAATGAAAGGAGCAGCCTTGCATTTGTTTATGGGATTAGGTGTTGGCACAATAAATGATTGGGAACAAATGAAAACAACTTTCCTAAAAAAATATCAGGACTATTGCAGATCTAGGGAATTGAAAGAAAAAATATTCCAAATCGTAGCAAGACCTAGAGAAACATTAGAAGAATATGTGGAATGATTTCAATATAACCTCCAGTGGTCTCCCTATGCAACTCTACCTTTACCTGATAATGTGTTAAAAACTACACTGATTAAAGGGATGAAAGAACAATGGATAGAAACATTAAATATTATGGGCAAAGGTGATATATATCAAGAAGAATATGCTGACATTATTAAATTGTGTGTCGGGTCCTCAAGAGGCAGTACGAGATTGAAACCAGCAGAACACGACATGGACAACAAATTCTCTGGTGGAGGTATAACTTGTGCAGAAATTGGCAACCCACTAGAGGATTTTAAAACAGAGATTTTGGGTACTCTGAAAACACAATTGGACATTATGAAAGCCAAATAAAAGCAGGTGGAAGTAAAACAAAACTTGGTGATATTTTGTCCTAGATGTAGAAAGAAGCATAGTCACAGAGAATGCCGGCTGGATATGGTGCAAACCTGTGCCATAGGTACTAAAGATCATACCACAGAAAGCTGCCCATCACTCCCAAGGTTAAAAGTAGTCTATGAGGAGGTAGAGGAAGAAACTGAACTAGTATACCTGTTAAATCAGTGTCACCAATGGCAAACACAAAAAACAGCTATGCCGACTGATCCATCCTCTTTCTTTCAAACTTCGCAATATAATTCACAACCATACCCAGGAGCCATGTGGCAGAATCAATCATTTTTTTCTAATTGGTCACAACAACCATTCCCTATTCCACCTTGGCCCAACCAATCAAATCAAAATAAAAATTGGTCAAATTCCTCTTACTACCCACCATTTTGGTAGAATAATGCATATTAATCCCAATGGCCACCCTCGACTTCACAGAACCAAAACTGGTAGTCAAGCTGGAAAAGACCTACAAATCAGCCAGCAGGAACAATCCCCCTACCTCAACCCACACTGTCAGCACCCTACACATTGCAATAGAACCCTCAGACCAACCTACGATCGCAGCTCCTAGCCCAACCCAACCCGAACCCCGAGAATGGACCGATTCAATCTATGAAAATTATTGAAGGACTAGAGCTAGAGATTGAGTTAAGAGAGTGCAATGAGCTTCAATTAAGATCTAGGCGGATACTAGAATTAGAGGGTGATAAAAGTAAACAAATTGAAGATCAGTTACCTATAGAACAAGCACCACAAGTGGAGAACAGGTTAAACGTAAAACTCACGATCAAATGATCACCTCTTCTCCACCATTCCCAGAAATATTAATCATACCCTGCCCAATAGAATACCCCGATTTTGATCTTCTGGGAGAATTGAAAAAATTGTGTATAAAAATACCGCTCCTCCAGGCTATTTAGGACATTCCAATTTATGCAAAAACTATTAAGGAATTGTGTATGAAAATGCCAAAGAGGAAAATAGAAACAACCCCAATTGTCCATGTAGTCGATACCTTATCTGATTGACTATCAAGCAGAGAAACACCTATAAAATATGATGACCCAAGAAATCATATAGTCACTGTGCAAATAAATGGATGCTCCTTCCCCAATGCATTAATTGATTTAGGAGCAGCAATCAATATTCTTACAACCAAAACTTGTCAAAAGCTTGGCATTACATCCTTGGACCCAACCATGACCTTGCTAGAACTGGTTGACCGATCGGTAGTCAAAACAAAAGGCACATTATAGGATGTAATGGTGTCAGTAGACTCCTAGGAATGTCCTGCATATTTTTTGATCATCAATCCTAGAAACTGACTCGATGGACATCCCCTAATTCTAGGTAGACCTTGGATAACAACCATGGATGCTTACATAAGCTGTTGAATAGGCAGCATGACTATAGAAAGAGGAAGTAATGTGAAGAATTTGGCCTGATATCCTCTAGCTTAGCCAAGTTTAACAATAATGAAAACTAGAAAACAACCTGTATCATATCTAATTGAAAACATTAGATCACCACTATCCATAGAAGATGCTATCAAATTTAAGGATCAAATAAAAGATGACATAATTAACACTTACATTAACCAACCAGATGTTGTATCCCATCTAAAATGTCACATGATCGAAGCAGCCCTCGATAATGAAATAGAAGAAGATCCTTTAAAATATTTTAACTATCAATAAATACCAACAACTTCTATTTATAACAGCAAAACCATAGAAATTGAGCCAGGAAAAACTTTGAATATTAACAAAAATCTGATTGTTGACCACAAGTAGAAGCTTGTTCAACTCCTGAGAAAATATAAAGAGGCCTTTGCATGGGATTACCCAGACATGAATGGGATTGATCCCCAATTATGCATGCATCACATTTATATAGAGAAAGATGCCAGGCCCATTCAAAAAACTCAACGGAGGTTAAATCCTCATCTTAAAGATATTGTTAAAGCTAAACTACAAAAATTGTTAGATGTAAACTTCTTCTACCCCATATCTGACATCAAATGGGTCTCTCCATTAGTAGTGGTGCCGAAAAAGAATGGAAAGTGGCGTACATGTGCTGACTATAGAGAGCTTAATAAATCAACCTAAAAAGACCATTTTCCCCTTCCGTTCATTGACCAAGTCTTGGACACATTAGTAGGAAAAAAATTATTTTCTTTCCTAGATGGCTTCAACAGATACAATAAAATTCAGATTGCCCCTGAAGATCAGGATAAGACTACCTTTACCTGCCCTTTGGGAACATTCTCTTATAGGGTCTTACCTTTTGGGCTATGCAATGCACCTGCCACATTTCAGAGGGCTATTCTCAGCATTTTTTCAGATTTGATAAATGAAGGGCTTGAGGTGTACATGGATGACTTTACACCTTACGGAGATGACTTCGAGCCAGTGTTACAAACATTGGAGAAAGTTCTGTAAAAATGCATTGCCACCAGACTCTGTTTAAGCTATGAAAAATGCCACATGATGATGACCGAGGGCCTCATCTTGGGTAACTATATCTCAGCAGCTAGAATCCAGGTAGATCCAGCAAAAATTCAGATAACTCTTTTAATACCTACCCCTTCCACACAAAATGAGGTACGGAGTTTCTTGGGATTTTCTGACTATTATAGAAGATTTATAAAGAATTTTTCTCAAATTGTTGCACCACTATATGCATTAACAGTAAATATTGATTTCATTTGGACTGATAAATGTGACAGTGCTTTTGAAGATTTAAAACGGCTTGTATCAACAGCCCCAGTATTAAGGGGCCCAAACTGGGATTTGCCATTCCAAATTTCATCCGACGCTTCAGACACAGCCATTGGAGTAGTTCTCGGCCAGGAGGAAGATAAAAAGCCATATGCAATATACTATATCAGCAAAAATCTATCTCCTGCTGAATTAAATTATATTGTTACTAAAAAAGAATTTTTAGTTGTAATCTATGCTATCAATAAATTTAGACATTATATAATAGGATACCCTATGGTTTTATACACTAATCACTCTGCTATTAAATATCTAGCTAATAAACTTATTACAAATGGAAGAGTGACAAGATGGTTGATTCTTTTGCAGGAATTCGATATCACTATCAAAGATAGACCATGAAAAGAAAATCCAGTAGCAGATTTCCTTTCATGAATGCTAAAGACAGGTGACTTTGCAATAGTAGAAGACCATTTTCCTGATGAAAATTTATTTGTTGTAAACGTGAAAACACCGTGGTACGCGGATGTCGCAAATTACCTGGAAGTAGGCAAGTTACCCAAGAACTTGATCCCTAATGAAAGAAAACAAATAGTACAGCGCAACACACGATTCTCTTGGATCAGAGGCTATTTATTTCATACAGGGGCCGATATGCACATTAGAAGATGTGTCATGGTAGATGAGATCTTCGACATCATGAAAGCTTGCCATGATGGGCCTTGCAGCAGACATTTTGCAGATCGTCGGACTGGTCACAAGGTATTATAGATGTGCTATTATTGGCCCACCATTTTCAAAGATGCCAAGAAGTTTGTCTAGGCATGTGATAATTGCGAAAGAATGGGATGCCTTGGGTAGTTTGATTAGATGACTTGCACCCGCAGATAGTCATTGAACCTTTTGAACAATGGGCATTAGATTTATTCGTTCTAATAAACCCATCATTTAATCAAAAGACATATATATTAGTTGCAACAGAGTATGTGACTAAATGGGTGGAGGCAGAGGCACTACCAAGGGCAACAGAGGAATCAGTAATCCACTTTCTCTTTCAACTATTCGTGCAATATGGCTTGCCTAGAGAGGTAATTACCGATGGAGGACCATAATTCATAGGCCATAAGATCAATGCAACATTAAAGAACCATCATATCATGCATAGAATCACGACTCCATACCACTCGCAGGCAAATGTCCAGGTAGAAAGCACCAATAAGGTAATCGAAGCAATACTCACAAATACAGTTGCATCACATAGACATGACTAGACTACTTGATTGCCCAAAGCCCTATGGGCATATCGCAAAACATGGAGAAATACCACGAGATATTCCCCATATCTACTAGTCTTTGGCAAAGAACCTATCTTCCCAATTGAATTTGAAATCCAAACATTGAGGATAGCTCAAGAGGTAGGCTTGGACTTAAACGAAGCATAGATTAATGGGCTACATCAAATGAATGAATTGGATGAAATCCGACTATCAGCTCTTCAGCACACTACACTGATCTAGCAACAAAGGGAGAAATGGCATGATGCCCT
This sequence comes from Pinus tabuliformis, assembly GCA_031772625.1. Taxonomy (NCBI): domain Eukaryota; kingdom Viridiplantae; phylum Streptophyta; class Pinopsida; order Pinales; family Pinaceae; genus Pinus; species Pinus tabuliformis. The sequence goes on along the minus strand of CM062813.1, from coordinate 601,188,102 downwards.
TATCAAAAAGAAGATCTTCAACGAAGGAGATTGGGCACTCTTGTACGATTCTAGGTTCTAGGATTTCCCGGGAAAACTCAAGACTAGATGGTTAGGACCTTATGAGATACAAAAGGTGCATGATAATGGAACCCTCACATTAGCCACCATTGATGTATCTGGTTACTCTTTTAAAGAGAATGGACATCGAGTACCACTTTATCACAAACCACTTACCAGGGAGTCCTTTTTCCAACAATTATGGGAAGATTCCACCATAAAGATTCTGGCTGAGGAGGGCAACCCATCCTCAGCATCGGATCGGTGAATAATTCATTTGTTTTTGAAATTTATACATAAATTTTTCTTTCTATTTTGATTGAGTTTGGCTGTATAAATTACATATAAATTTTCTTTTGCTCTCCCCTCTAAGGAACAACTGTTGTTCCCTCCAAAAAACTACTGTTGTTCCCTCTATGGAACAACATGTTTGTGTACAGATTTTCATGTTGTTCCCTTTAAGGAACAGTTGTTGTTCCCTCTAAGGAACAACTGTCGTTCCCTCTAAGGAACAACAGTTCCCTATATATTTGATTTTCGTGTTGTTCCCTTTAAGGAACAGTTGTTGTTCCCTCTAAGGAACAACTGTTGTTCCCTCTAAGGAACAAAATTTCCCTGTATATTTGGCTTTCGTAGTGTTCCCTTTAAGGAACAATTGTTGTTCCCTGTAAGGAACAGCTATCGTTCCCTCTAAGGAACAACACTTTCATGTGTATTTTCTTTTTGTTGTTCCCTTTAAGAAACAGTTGTTGTTCCCTCTAAGGAATAGCTATCATTTCCTCTAAGGAACAATAGTTTCGTGTGTATTTTCTTTTTATTGTTCCCTTTAAGGAACAATTGTTGTTCCCTTTAAGGAAAAGATGTCGTTCCCTCTAAGGAACAACAGTTTCGTGTGTATTTTCTATTTGTTGTTCCCTTTAAGGAACAATTGTTGTCCCTCCAAGGAATAGTTGTCGTTCCCTACGAGGAACAACAGTTTCATGTGTATTTGCTTTTTTCTATTCCGTTTAAGGAACAATTGTTGTTCCCTCTAAGGAACAACTACCATTCCCTCTAAGGAATAGCTTCCCCCTGTCTATTTGCTTTTTACTGTTCCCTTTAAGGAACAACTACTGTTCCCTCTAAGGAACAGCTATTGTTCCCACTAAGGAACAACAGTTTTGCATGTATTTGTTTTTTTTTTGTTGTTCCATCTAAGGAAAACTATTGTTCCCTCTAAGGAACAACAGTTTCGTTTGGACTTGCTTTCTCATTGTTCCCTTTAAGGAACAATTGTTGTTACCTTGAAGGAACAATTACTGTTCCCTTTAAGGAACAAATTTTGCTATTCCCTATAAGGAATAGTCGTTGTTCCCTCTAAGGAAAAACAGTTTCGTTTGCATATGTTTTTTCGTTGTTCCATCTAAGGAACAACGACCGTTCCCTTTAAGGAACAACTGCTATTCCCTCCAAGGAACAACAATTTCACATCCAATTATTTTTCTCTTTTCGTTGTTCCTTATGAGGAATAGTTGCTGTTCCCTCTAAGGAACAACTATTGTTCCCTCTAAAGAACAACACTTTCGGTGTGCAATTTTTCTTCTTGTCGTTCCTCCAAAGGAATATCTGTTGTCCCCTATAAGGAACAACATCGTCATGTATATATCCTTTTGTTGTTACTGACATGGTACAGCACCATCCACGTGTATTTTTCATTCGTTGTTCCTTACAGGGAACAGTTGCTATTCCCTTTAAGGAACATCACCTTTTTGTGTGTCTTTCCCTGTTGTTCCCTACAAGGAACAACACTCTTTGTGTGAGGTTTTCTTTAGGAAATAAGCACTTTGTGAATATTATTTCACTTTTTATGACCCTCTATCAAGCACAAGGGTACAAATATATATGAAACGATACAAATCTGAGGATTACTGGAACAAGCAAGTATTGAATATTATCATCTTTAAACAAGATTGCTTTGTATTGATCGAAAAAGAAAGCACAAGACCATCTATATCACTTCACTGTCCTCATTTCCATTATAAATCAAAGTGATTGATTACTTGTACCATGATGGTTCTTCCCTAAACCCTATAACTCTCTCTATTCATTATCATCAAATAAGGTTAAGGGCATACTTTCTTCTATTTGATATGTTTAGACTTCTTCCACCATTCCTACTCCTAGGGAGCGTTGAACCACCCTCTATGTATAAGTAGGAAGTCTTGTTCCAAAGAAAAAATAAATAAATAAATATATATATGTGTGTGTGTGTGTGTGTGTGTGTGTTCACTAACAATTGTATGATTTTGTTATAGATGGAGGATAGGGGGTCTCATCACGAGCCAACCTACCATGATCATGAGGAAGCAACAAAGTGGCATTCCCACTATGGCCACCACACTAGGGATATGATCCAATGGATGAATCAAGAAATAAAAAGTCCTTGGAACAGGAGGTCTCATCATGAGCCGACTTGCCCACCTTTTTCTCCTTCCTAGTGAATGGCAATGTGTTCATCTGGTCACCAAGCCAACACGTTGGTCTCCACTATGATAGAATAATTCACTTTCCTTATTTTACATAAAGGAAGATGGTTCCAAAGGGTTAGAAAGCAACTTTGCCAAGGCTATAGATGCATGCAGCCAACAGAAGCTCTGCTGATGGTATTGAAGTCATATTTCCAACATCAGTAGCTATTATAAGTCCCTTTCCTTATTTGGTATCTTTACTACAAAGCGATTATGTTCCTAATTTATATTGAACCTTTATGCATGGATATCTTCAAAAAAATCAATCATAATAAGCTTTAAGTGGAATGATGATGGTAAAGTATCTTTTTTGTGTTTGACGTCATTTTTCCCTTTTCGAAATCACCTCATAGCATCTCCTCACTAATTGATAATTATCGTATATGCATTGATTTCAGCACTCCAATATCTCTTGTGATCCTTTCATAAATAGGCATACCTTACCATTCCCATCATCCCTATATGTCGCCACCAGCATGATTTTCCTTCATTTACTCAGTCGAAGGCGACCTATCATTTCAAAGGGGGGCGAGGGTGACTCCCAAAGTACTTATGCATGCATGTCAATCCTTTATTTGCTTATGTCGAACTATATGACATTCCATAATAACAAGTCTTTAACAGTATTTATGTTGAAAAATATCATCTGATATAACTATCATAACAACCTATTGTTCCATTGCTAGCTCTTTCTATTGCTGTGTTACCTATGCTAACTTACAGTGTGTAGAATTCAAGCAATATGGGAGGAAGAACAGTGCGCAGGGAACCGCTGATACTTGTTGCTTCTGATGCCGTCAGAGAAATTCTAGTCCAAGCCGGGTGGGCAGCATATTTCACACGATTTCAGCAACCCACCGAAATAATCACCATAGAATTCCTGTAGAATTTACAGAATGGCTAGTCTATGGTGAGGGGCAGACAAATCACAGTCTCAGATGTTGTGATTACAGAAGTTTCTGGATTACCTGCTGAAGGAACCATGTGGATGAATAAATGGCTTAAGCTGTAAGATGCCATTTAAACCTTTAAAGATGAAGGGAAAGAGCCGATCATCAAAGGAAAAGGAGTTCAACCATCATCCCTTGGAGAACCATGTGGAGAACTAGCCAGAGTTTTTTAGAATTTCATTACATGCAATAGGCACAAAGATGTGGTAAGGCCACATCAACTTAAACTGTTAGTAGTTTTGAAACGAAAATGTTCAGTAAACCTACCTGCATATTTGAATTTCTTACTACATGATTCTGCTGAAAGAATAATAAAATCCCAACACATAAAAACAGTCGTAAGTCATCATTGTTTAATTAGGCTGATAGTTAGCTACAACCTCACCCAGCAACAAAAAAGTTGGGAAGAATTAATATTTTCCATAGAAGGGGGGTTATCTTTACTTGCTCCTAACCCTGTTCCAAAAAGGAAAAGGACTACCCGCACAACAAACATTCCACAAAAACACAGACACTCTGCCAGAGTAAGGACAAGCTTGGGAACAGTTGAAAATCCCTAGGGTAGCAGTAGCCAGCCCATAGAACTATCTAGTCCAGAAAATGAGCAATATTTATAGTTGGAAGGATGGGATGACCTAGAGTCAGAACTTGAGGAGGAAACAGAAAACTCTATTGAAGAGGAAAGAAATGAAACATAACTCCCCTCAACACCAAATATATGTCCCCAACGAGACTTACTGCATGATACTGAATTGGCCCAGATTTTGGCCAATATGAATGAATTTATACAGCTCGAAAGCCCACTCAACTTTAACATTGGAGCAACCCAATCAGAAGAAAACTCTGGCCACAGTAGGAGCGTACCAAAAAATGTAATATGTGAAGTAGAAACAGGAGCAGAAGTCACTCAGGAAGAGACAGGCCAACTTGGTGATATACCTCTAGAAGAACCTGGCTAGGTAGACTTAAATATAGAAAATATAGACCAAACAGAGGACAATAAATCTAGACCAAGAAGATGACAATCAATCTGGGGACACAGTTCTTTTAGAGCAGAGTCAAGATGAGAAAACAGGCCCGTTAGGAACAGAAATGACTAGCAAAACACTCACTCCTCCTAAAAAGAACAGACCCACAATTAGAAAGCTCAGGAAGGAACAACAGAGGCTGCGGAAAACAGTGAAGAGGCTCAAATGAAAAATAAGGGAGTTATCAGCATGGAAAGTCCAAGAAAAACCCCAGAAACAATAAACATAGCCATCCAAACTGAATTGTAGGAAAAAGAAGCTATAGGGACTCAAAATGAGCCCATACTCACTGAACCTATTAGGGAACAACATGTAATTTTTGTAGAAACAGCGACCCAAATAGAGGCTATACTTTCTCATGACTTAGCCATTTAGACAGAGATGGGACCCTCCTACAACACATCTACCTAGATAGAGGTTTGGGCCTCCGATAGTAAAGAAACACAGACAATCAGCATCCATTCTCATAGCAGGAGTACACAGACAAATACCCAAGCCAAAGATATCATGATGAGCAACGACCCCATCATAGTGAATCTTTAAGCAGATTTAGCCCAAGCTCAGCTTACCATAGAATGCCTTGAGCTAGAAATAGTCCCCCAGCAGAAATACTAGGAATTACAGAGGTAGCTTTGGGACATGAACATCTCAAAAAGTGAGGCATTTGATAAATACTGAAAGGCAGAAGAGAGGACTGAGAAAATAAAGCTCAGATTAGAAAAGGTCAGGAGTCAAATGGATACTATTTGCTCATTATATACTAACATATTGGCATGTAGATTTCTTGCCAATAATTATTCCCTATTTTTGATGGAAAGATACTTACAGTTGAATATCAAAGCCATTAAAGTAGGAAAACCGATAGAGTTGAAAACAATTGAGGATTTGATAAACTGTTGCAAACATCATGGGGTAAAAGTTTAGAGGTTGTTGTGCGAATTTTATTTACAGAATTTTGTATTAGAGGAAGAAACTGAAAAGAACCCCAGTCCTTTTGTAGGGGATGTACAATTTCAAGCTTTTATTTCATTTGCTTTTAACCAACTGAAATGGGTCAAGACTCATAACACATTCCAAAGGAAGGAAAATGGATTGGACCTTTGGGTTAAAGGTGAACCAAAACACCCATTACAAATGCTGGCCAATCCCAAAATTTTGATGAAGAGGGAAGGAGTAATAAAAACTCTAGGGCCTATTGAGAAAGAAATTTTCCAAAAAGGAGTAGAGTATTTCCTCTCCATTCAGGAAAGGTCCTTGGCCTTAGCCAAGTTTAGATAGTTTCCAATAACAATGTACAGAATAGAGAGCCATTAAATTATAAGAATTTTAAATTGGCTGAAGAACGCTTTGTCACTTATAGTAATTTCATCTTAAGGGAAGGTCCTTATTAGCTAGGCTGTTGTTTTCGCAGCCCTATTATTTGGTATCCTAATGAGGGGTACAAGGCTATATATGAACTGCCTAAAGGACAGATAGGGCACATCTTTGGAATCTTGGCCAAGAATCAGGGTTTCAAACCACTTTACAACATTCCTTCTCCAGCTTATTCCTTGACTACTCTGCATACGAACTATATGGTTTTCATGAGGACATGAAAAAGGGTAAGCAGGGGAGTATGTTGGGTCATGGAAAAGGTATGCATTTACTATTAACTTATTATCATTTTCCTCTATTCTTATCCTTTCTATATCCCAATGTGCTAATCTATTAAGAAATTACCATAAGAAATATAGAAATTACCTGTAGTTACACTTTGGCTAATTATTACCTTCCTTTCTGCAGGAAAATCACGAAAAGGACAAATGTTGTTCCCTGTGAAGAAACAGAAAACATCGATAGGATAAGGAAGGAATGTGGTGGTTCCAGATACGGCCAAAAGCAAATTAACAAGATTAGCATGAGAAGGGAAAGATATCCGAAGTTAGAAAATTGTGCAAATCCCTCAAGATCGAGAGATCCTGAGGTATCGCTTTTATCATTTATCTTTTTACCCCTTTCTCATTATAAAAGGCAATGATTTGTTGTTATTATTATTGTAATATAAGGGGGATGAGTTGTTATTATTATTGTAATTATCAATTATAGACTTTCGTTGTAGCGAAGAACACAAATACATTGTAATACTCTTTCATGATTAATACATAAGAGGGGTTGTTGTTCCTTTTCACTTATCTGAAGTAACCAGTAGTGTATGCTGGCGGCTAAGGGCTTGGCTTCCAGTAGAATTCAATGCTTCACCTATGTCATATATTTTTTATTCTTGTAAGTGTGACAATTGATAGTATTATTGCTTTCTACTATTTTATTTGTTGTTGTTCCTTATTTCTTTGCGTTGACAAAATAGGTCCGTTTTATATAATTCATAGCATTGATGTTTAATAAATTTCCTTTTGCCTTGGATTGAGTTTCCTAAATGAATATCCCACTTGATGTAATCAATTGAAATGAGAATTAACAACTATTGTTAGGCTCTCAGATTGATGTCATCATTGTTTTACAGAGTAGTGTATTTTGATTTAAATTCAATCAATTTCTAAGAGAAGAGTTATCACTGTTGTACTCTTAATTGATACTGTTGTTACTTGAATTGCATATTGTTGTTACCTGAATTGTTGTAGGATTTGATTTCATTAAAGGATTGAGTTTTATTTTAATTGCAATTATAATTTACTTGCTGCATCCATTTGCTATTGTATTTAAAAGATCTATACCGCAATTTCGAAGCATTACTCTCTGAGTTAAATAGCCGCCACATATTGTGTACACTCTTGAAATAGAAAGACCTGTCCGGATTGATAATTAATGTGAAGATAATTAGGAGTTGAAAAGGAACCTTTTATCAGTCAACACATACTAGCCATGACAGGTAGATATGCTCCTCTGGCATTGCAAGCACATTTAAATGCTATGCCATAGAACTATGCTAAGAGATTGCCATAATCTGATGGTACAGGTCCCGTGACAACACATCAACATATTGATAGAATGAATGAATTCTCTGACTTCGAAGAAGTCGATGATGATGATGTTAAAATTAGGTATTTTTCTCATAGTTTAATGGGATAAGTTAAGAAGTGCTATAGGGAATTAGAAGCTTGGAGCATAGTTGATTTACCTAAGTTTCACTAAAGCTTTCATACTAGATGGGAAACTAAAAAGAATCCCCTTCAAATTATAAATTAATACAAAAACATAAAGAGGACTCCAAATGAAACTGTTGAATATTATTGTGCTAGGTTTAACTGTGTCTATAATGCCATTCCAGTTGCTATAAAAGCCCCCTAGGATTGGCCCTTATTCATTTCCTAGAAGGATTTGATGTAGACATGGTTTATCAGTTAAGAGAAAGAGACTCAACCACTCTTGAAGAGATGCAAAGTAATGTTGTTAAGGTAGAGGCTAATTTATTATCCAAAAGAGATAAATTGAAAAATGAGAGAAGGGTCACTATCAAGGAGGAACCTACCTCCTCTTCAACAGTTTCAAAACTAGATAATCTAGTTAAAACTATGGTAGAAAAGATGGAGAGAATGAAAGTGGTAGATAGAACACCCCTAAAGAACCCTACGGAGGACCTCAAAATAGAAACTCCAACTTTAGGAGAAACCCACCACAGATTAAACAAGGGGAACATAAAGGCCTTGGCGACCAGCAACCAGTGAGACCTCCATTCTAGGAAAATTACATAGATGAAGAATTTGAATTGTGTGAAGAACTATAAGAAAAACAAATAAATCTATTCGAAGAAAGTGAGATAGATCATATATTCCTGACCAAAGAGGAGCAAGATAATTTTTTTCTCTCTCAACTAGAAGAGATCCCATTAGAATCAAAATATTATAAACAAGGATATCAAAATGTCATTATGGAGGTTCATAAACAATACAACTTAAGAAGCAAAAAATCTATTGGAACTTGTTCCAATAAAACTCAAAATGATGCCCCTTGCTCTAGTCAGCCAAAACCTGATTCTTAGAAAGAAATTCCTAAAAAACCTGATCCAAATGTCAAGGAAAGTGAAAGATATCAAACATATTTTAATATGTAAACTGAATTGGCTAAGCTAAAGATCCCCATCCCTTTAACATAATTGATGACCAAAAATGTATAAAAGACTCAAGTCATGAAAGACTTAAAAATGGGAAAAGGGTTAGACACAGTCAATTTGACTGACGACCATCTTGAACTCTTGTTTGGACATGAAATTGAGGGTAAGCCTCAAGACGACACTGTTCCACCTTTCTACATAAGCCTGAACATCCATGAAAATCTTACACCATGAAATGTTTGACTCTGGAGCATCTCGCAATTTGATGCCTAGAGAAATCATGGAGAAATTAGGGTTAGACATCAACAGACCATATAAGGACTTGCATTCTTTTTATTCAAACAAAGTTACATGTATTGGTCTGATAAAATATTTATGTGTCACTCTAGTTCAGATACCTACTAAGAGTCTAGTCATGGATATCGTAGTAGCTAACATACCTCCAAAGTATGGGATGCTACTATCTAGATCATGGGGGGCAAAGATGCAAGGTACTTTGCAGATGGATATGACTTATGCCACCATTATTGTGTTTGGCCAACCTAGAAGACTTTATAGGGAAACACTCATGAAGTACATGGTCAATAGTCAAGATAAGCCTAACAATTATCCCCTCTATTCAGTACATTCAAACATGGACTCTTTTGTCTTATACAATGATGATTGTGTAGAAAATGAATTTTCACCCTCAGAAGTCGAAGTTAGTAATACAAAAATAATAAAATTTAATATTGAAGGTGTTGGATACCTATACTAATAGGTTTCATATTTCATGATTGGCCAAAGAAAGTCCAAATATGCTCTGCTTTGGTATTACAAAGATCCCATATTTCCTAGAGAACAAGAGGTGGGTAAAGTGTTTCAAGTATTGAGGACCTTATTTCAATTTTGTGGATGATTCGACAATCTAATCTGGATCATGCCATGTTTCAATTTTGAGTTATAGAATAGAGAAAGAAGTCTGTCCAAACTGCTTAATCTTGGCAGACAAGTAGTTTAGGTAGAGAAGCAAAGGTTCCCAACAGCTTAATCTGGGACCTTGGAAGAAATAAGATTAGAAGTAGATAGAAAAGAAAAAAGAAAAAGCCAAAGAAAAGAAAAGGCAAGTAAGGGTTTGCAAGTCCAAATGCACCCTCTATGGAGAAACAAAAAATGCTAGGAAAATAGCTGGGTAGGCAGTTGTGGTTGCAGAAAGGATATTTTCACCATTACTCATATGTCAAGAGGTGTTTTGCCAAGGCAAAAATCTGTCAATGGACAAAGTGGTTAAATCCATCAAATTACAGCAAGGAGCACAACTAACCTCCCTCTTCCCCTCTATTCCATTACTAACACTCCCTTTCTTTAGCTGAGATTTATGAAGAGAAATCATGGTTTTATGATGGTTCTAGTTCATTCAGAAGCCACATTTCTGGTCTAAAATCTTTCATTTTGATCTACTCTCAAAACCAAGTCAATTTCAGATAAACTCAGTAAAATCCCCTTCATTTGCTCCCTTCATTCATATTAACCTCTAATTCTACTATATAGCTCCCCTATTTTACCCCTTCCCCTAATAATACTAACACTATGGTGTATAAAGCCCCAAATCTTATACATACTCCTTCCCCTTGGCATTATAGCCCTATATTCTTCAAAAGGGACCAAAATGACCTCTGTTCACTTTGGTGAACCTGTCCCATCCCATTCCCCCTTGCTGCAAGTCAAACTGCTCCTCAAACCACCATTTGTATTGAAAAAACCTTATAAATCCTCTTTTGCCTATAAAAATCCTTTGCAAAAATTACCAAAGTCAAAAACCCGCCTCTGGCGCATTTCCAAAGGGTTAGTGCGCAGTTTGATTTTATGAAAAAACATTGAAAAAACCAATAAAAAACCCTCTACCCAAAGTTTTCCGCCTGCATATAACCCGAGCATCTTCGCACTCCGCCCACCGTCGGATCAAGTCTCTGAGATCCAACGACCCACAGCAATATCGGAGCGGCCCCCACTGCTGTCCTTTACCGCCCGAGAAGCTGACGTTGCGTCACGTCAGGGCCTCTCCACGCGTCAAGCGCTAAGGTATCTCGGAGCCGGGCATGACAACTTCGGCGCCGTACCCAAACCGCCCCGAGAAACCGTAGCGGTTAGCCTTAACCGTAACCGCTACGGTCCTAACCGCCACCTGTTTTCCGCCAACGCATCGCCACGTCACGCCCGCCTGTACTCGCCCCGCTATTCGTCCACCTGGCCGCTGACATGGCCGCCACCTCATCGCCCCTTGGACTAATAGTCTACCGCCACGTCACCCGATGACGTCAGCTGACGTCACCTCACCTTGACCCACCAATGACATCATGCTGACGTCATCACTAAAAAGTGCCAAAATGGTAAAAAAGTCTATATTTACCCAAAAAACCGTGTTTTTCCCACTTTTCGCTCCTGTTGCTATTATTCTTTCTGCATGACCGTTTACGTTCGAATTTCCGCCAACCTGCTGAGTTAACCCGGGCGACCTCCTCAGCATCAACCGTGCACACCTGCGCAACCTCTGTTCGTCAATTAACAGGTATTTACCATTGTTCTGCCCTCCATACGACTGTTATTGAAATTTAAGTTGCTCAGAAGGCTTAAGACACCTTGAAACTACATTTACACCGCCCATTTCCCTCTGCACGTCCACCATTGTAACTGTGAAGTCCAAAAAGCACCGGCCGAGCCTTAATACTTGTAATTTCGCTCAAAACCACTGTCCCTCTGCATTTCCCGGCAGATTTCTTGATAAATACAATTCACCCGCTGGAAGGGGACAGTTAGACCGTAGAGAAGCTCTGCTCCTAAAAACAAACAGTATTTCAATTGCTGTTGAGTAAATTCCCCTCTGGTATCCAAAATACAAACTGTTTTCACAGAGAATCACCTCTATTCTATGTTGCTTCCATTTTGACTATTCACCTACAATTGTTGCACTTTGAAGAACTATGGAGACTCCTATTGCTCTAAATATCAAGCCCCTCAATGCTCCTCACCAGGAATTAGCATGGAAAGCCCTGGGAGACATGGATTACCAAATGCTGGACTGGTTCCCTATGGGAACCAAATACAATATCCAGATGATGAATGAGTTAAAAGCCCAGCACCTGAGTGGGGCAGACATCCTGGGAATTTGGGACTCAAATTTGCCCATCTACAACCTTCCCCAAGTAAATCCTATGCCAGAACTGATCTACAGCTGCCAGGAATGTTATGACCCAAACCAAAGAGCTGTCATCAGCCCCACAGGCTCAATCCTGTTCCAGATTACCCCAGAGAGTATAAATGGAATGCTGCACTTCCAAACTGCCAAGCAATTGACCCCCCTCTTTATGCAGAATTTGATAAACAAAGGGACCAAGCTGTCAAATGACCAAATCATTAAAATCAATCAGTTGTTTGTAAGACCAGGCTCTGAATCAGTCAGAACCCCTCCTATTGGGTATCACTATTTGAATGAATTGGGCAGGATGTTAGTGGATTTAACCAGTTATGTCCTAGGATTCAGGGGGATGGAGGATGTGGATGATAGCCTAATGGCAATGCTGTCTATATTCTCTCCTGGTAAACCCCCAGCTGTACATTATGACTATGCAACCTACATTGCAGATAGAATCCATGAGCAGTTTATGAACTTGAAGAGGGAAAGACTATTCAGGTATACTTCATATATATACCATCTATTCTTGTTCTATCAGCCAGCCACCTTCTCTTTTCCTTTGAAGCAACTCAATGCCCAGGGAATTCCAAGGTCAGTTGTGTTCTGGACTTCTGTTTTTCATCATACCTCTGTATCACCTTACACATACACTGAGTTCATTGACTTATTCATCTATCCAGTCATGACAGTATTGCATGGTACTCCTCCTCCTAGACTAACTGATGACATGAGGAGAATTCTCCATTTGAATAAGTCCTACAGCATTGGTAATTGGTACTTCTACCAAAACCACACAGTCATCAGGATATATGGCTGTGAGTTGAACCCATTTAGGTTGCCAAGGTATGTCCCCATGAGGCTTTTTGCCTTGGAATATTTCAGACAGTTTGGGAACTCAGACTATCTTCATTTTCAGAGCAACAACAAGAAGTCACAGTTGAAGGTAAGGAACCAGCTGGGTCCTTTCCTATATAACAGAAAAGAAGAGGGATGGAAAGAGGCAAACACTATCCTGGAAGGCCTCAGACTGCAAACCAGCTTTGAATGGATACCCTATGACCCCAATCATGCTATCTCCCTCAGGAGGATTAGATACAAATTGGGTAGCTATGCACACAAGAGACAACCCGAGATTGAACAGTATGCCAATGCATCAAATTGGGAGGAGGGTACCCTAGAGGAGGAAATTACTAATGAAGAGTTACTTGAGAGAGAGGCTAGAAATATGCAAAAGGAAGCTGACTTGGAAACTTGTGGACAGGTGCCCCTCTCCTACAAAAAGCAACTTGGAGCAGCTGCTACATCATCAACAGCACAGCAGCAAACTGCCGAGAAAGCACCACAGACAGCAAGCAAGGATAAAGGGAAGCAGGTGGAACAACCACCTCCATTGACAGAAGAACAAGTGGACACATTGCTACAGCAGCAAGAAGAGATGGAGCAGCAGGAACTTGGGCAGCAACAAGAAGAGGAACAGTTTAGTGAACAGCAGCCCTTGCAGCAAGAAAAAGTGATTAATGCTCCAAGCTCCACTGAGCAACAGGCTCAGACAATAGTGCCTCCTAGGGCAGAAACTACTGTTGATACCTCAGTCCTCCAAACCCCACAAAAGGAGGACTTAACCAGGAAAAGGGATAGAGAGACTCCCCTGACTTCATCCATCAATCGGGGAGAGAAAAGACAAAGACTAAATGACTCTCAAGAGGATGACATAGCAGTGAGGCAAGCAATGGGCATGAGCCCACCCAGTGGAGAAGTTTCAGCCAGTTCATCTCAGCATGAACATGATAGAACTATAGGAGGAGAGGTCAGCTCCTCCAGCCAGCACAGAGAAGGACAGTCCAGCATCAAACAGCAATTTATTGACATTAAGAGGAGGAGTGATCCTATTAAAGTACAGCTGTACAATCATTTGCTGAACCTGGCTCCCACCAATCAGCAAAGACTCATGTCTGCCTTTGATGTAAGTGAAGGCAAGATGATCATGAGTCACTTCATGCCCACAACGCTGCATCCTCAAACTACCTCGGATTACCTAAGAACCAACATGGAGGTGCTGGCCAAAGACATACACCCTATGGATAAGATTGAATTACATAAACAAACTGGTGAAATGGTGTATGCCTCCTTGGCAGATGAAACGTTGGAGAACTACAAATTGAAGAGCAGCCTTGATAACACAGCATCTCAGCTGGAATTGGAGAGAGCATCATCACAAGCCAAGGACAACAGGATCAAGTCCTTGGAAGAGGTAATTATAGAAATAGGACATGATCCTAAAGATGTCAAAGGTATCCAAGAACTCCTGAAGCTAAGGGATGCAGACATGGCTGCCTTAAGAAAGAAAATCAAGCTCCCAGCTACCATCCATCCGCAAACAGACGAGGTTGCCCAGCAAAGGCAGGAAAAGGATGCTACAGACCTACTGATATCCCTGTACAAGGAGCTGGTTCGAACTCAAGACTAGCTAGGACAATCAGAAGCTGCAAAGGCAGCACTACAAACAGCAATGAAGCAAAGAGAAGAGGGCCAACCCTCCCAGCCTCCTCCTGTGATAATTAATCTTGAGGAAGTCCCTCCAACAACTACTCCTCCTCCTCAGCAAACGGGAACTACAGCACCATCTACAGCAACAACTACACCAACACCAGGACAGACTCCCAGTCTGGATATGCAGAAGCTGCAAGCTGAGATCCAAGTTCTTGAATCTCAAATGAAAGAGCTTGATGAAGTCAAGAAATCTTTGGCCAAGGTAAATGAAAAATTTGACAAAAGCAAGCAGAATGAAGCAGCAAAGGAGAGAGAGATAAAAGCTCTAAAAAAGAGAATAGCTGAACTAGAAAAAGAGCTTGCACTAGAAAAAGTAACAGCAGAATTGAAAGCAGTCCTCTGGGGCAACATTGGGCGGTCCATCACCAATCAATGGCAGTATATTGAGACTATGGATGAGCAAATAGTACTCATCACCAAGGCAAACAAGGAAATACACAGAGCCAGAGCAAGCCTTGGCCACATGCCAGATGCTGCCAGCAGAATGATCAATGTTTTAAATAACAAAACTAGCTCTCAACTAGCTACCATGGGAATTACTAACAGGACTGAAACAATCTCAGTAGTTAAAAGAGTCCTGACACTAAGAAGTCTAGTTGGTACGCTGGAGAGGAGGACACAGGATATGCAGACCGAGATCAACAAGTTCCTGGACAGATTTGTGGCATTGCAGAACAGAGGCCTCCCCAGCATTTTAAGCAGTGTAGGAAGACTGCTCACCCTAGAAAATTACAACAAAAGGATTGATGCCCATGCAGTAGCACAGATTGAAAAACAGCCCAGTACCTCAACAAACACAGGGCCAGCATCAGGGCAGAATCTGTATGATAGGGTGGATAATCTGTTTTTTATTATGAATGAAATTGATCATCTGTTTGATACACCACCAAATTTCTTTAAGTATACTGAGGCAGATGAGACTATGGGGGCAATCATAAATCATCAATTGCCTACAAAGGAAGTATGGAGGAATTTGACATAGATAATTTTATCAGGCCAGAACCTGTAGCGTTAGTTTTCTCCAGTACATGAGCAGTCATGCGCAGGCACAATTTTGATGAATAAAATCTACAAGGAAGAGGCAGATGCTGAGCCAACTCAGTAGAGCTATTTACTCACCACAGCAGCAGTCACAATCACAGGTGACAACCCAAAATACAGCGTACAAGCCATAAAGTCGGGTTCTCCAGCATTTAATCAAAGTATCTCAACCGACTCAGCAGATCCCAAAGGCCAAAATATCTTCTGACAGAACATTAAGGCGCCTTTATTTTGTATTCAATGCTGTAATAAATTTCTGATAATAATATCTCAAAGTTGGTGAGAATATTAAGTCTGAGATAACTCAGGACTCAGATATTTTTGTAAAAATCGCAAGTATATATTGACCCCTGGCAGAAGCTCAGGGGGTTGTTGTTATTTTCTTTTTAGAAGTCTCACTTGCTGTAAGATTCTGAGAGAAGTAATACAAAGGGAGAATGGAATTTCCAAAAGCTTGGTGTATGTGATGCGTTGTGATGAATGGTGAATGTTGCAGGATTCCAGAGTGTTTCATAAAACAATAAGTTTTCTTAAATCTCTGTATTACATGTTTTCGAGTCTTTTGTTCTCTTTTGTTGTTTAAATGTTTTACACTTAATAGCCAAGTAGAAGAATAGTTACAGGATTTAATCACTGATTACCCTGAACTCAATCTGAGCTATTATCCATGTTTTCTTCAGATACAGTGAATGAAGTGTAATTCTTAATTGCTGCACTTTAAAACTATATCTTTACAGTGATAGACATCCCCAGGATTCAAGTTTTGCTCCTGAGGCATCTATCTGTTTCTCATACCTAGTTTGGTGGAAATACTCGAATACTTTAGTGAAAATTCTTAATTGCTTTCACTGGTTTTTTCACCTGTTTGTGTTATAAATCAAAGTTTGTTCTATGAAGTATCCAAATGGCCCTGTAAGTTGCACCAGTTCACCTCAAGGTTTCTAGACACCTATACAGCCATAGACTCCATTGCCCAATGATATTTGACTCTTTGAAAATTACATCATAAGACCTAAAAGAAACTCTTCAACCGAAACATAAGCAAAACCTGTGCATAATAGCTAGCCTAAAACCCTATCATAAACAGTTACAAATCATAAAGAGAGAGCCCTCTCTGATCACAGTTTGGCTAGAAACAGTGATCCAAAGATTGGTTAGTGGTTACCCCGGCCGTATTCCCTTGGGAGTCATAGGGAACAACCTGGGTGTTAACATAATTGGCGACTCCACTGGGGAATTCTTAAAGATTTTTCAATTACTATCTATCTTCCAAAGCTACCATCAAGCCTGAACTAGCCAAGAGGCCTTAGGACTGTTTCTGTGCCACAGGAACAGCTTTAGGGAAGAGCTGATTAGGGAATCTTCATCCTAGCTTTGAAACATATATAGCCATTCCAAAATTTTCATCCAGTCCTTGCATATATAAACTTCTTGTACAAATTCAAAAGAATATTTAGAAGCTGGCTCCCAAAAGAAATCCAAGGCACACTAGGGCAAACCCTGACCCTAATCAACCTATCATTGTTGATAATCCAAATATCATTCCAAAGAACGTTAGGAGACAGCAAAGCAGGAGAAGCCTGCTGATTCAGATATAAGCTCACACCAACCTATCCTCATTCCAACTCCTTGCAAAGTCCTTTTCCGTTCCACACCTAGTTCCCCTAGTTCATCATCAACACCTCAAAGCCCTCCTCTCCCATCTTCACCATCCGCATATACTCTTTTAACCAGCCCCCCGCTTGTTACCCATCCTATTAACCCTGTTACACCTGTAATCCCAGCTGTCCCATTTGTTCCTATTAACCCCATAAACCCCATAAACATGGCTAACAGATATGCACCTCTGCAGATACCAGCTAATGCTCCAGCTCTACCCCAAGACTACCAAACCAAAATCTCATTTTTTGATTCCCATGGCACTTTGACAGCTGTCCAGCATGCTAAGAAGATGCAAGACCACTTTGAGACCTATGAAATAGATGATGACAGTGTCAGGATGAGAATTTTTGTTCAAAGCTTAACTGGGGATGTCAGAACTTGGTTTAGATCCCTGAATGCAAATTCCATTGCAACCCCTGAGGTCCTGTACCAAGAGTTTACCAACAGATGGGAGAAGAAGAAAGATCCTCTACACATACTCGGTGAATATAACACTATTAAAAGAGGTACCCAAGAAACAGTTTTGGAATATTGTGCTAGGTTTAACAATGTATATAATGCTATCCCCCAGAACTTAAGACCCCCTCCTGATTTGGCCCTGTATAACTTCCCTGACGGTTTTGACTCTGATATGGCCTATCAGCTGAAAGAAAGAGATCCCCCAACCCTTGCAGAAGCTCAAAGAGTTGCAGTCACTGTAGAGGCCAACCTGATTGCCAAGAGAAACAGGGCAAAGCTGGAAAAGAAGGCTGGTTTCAGAGAAGAGCCCTCAGGTTTTGATCAAAAGTTGGATGCAATACTAAACAGCATGAAGAGACTGGGTGAAAGGGTGGAATCAGTTGAAAGAAAATCATCATGGGAGACATCACAAAGCAACCCTCCTAGAAACCCAAATTTTAGGAGAACTCAGAACCCAAACATAGGAAAAACAAGTGCTGACCAAGATATCAGACCCCCTTTTCAAGAAAACTATGCAGAAACCTCCACAGCCAATCAGCTCAATGAAGATCCCGAAATTAACTTGATGGGTCTGGATGGTAAAAGCCATGTATTCTTAACACAAGGAGACCATGAGGAGGATGAAAGCAAAACATTCCAAACTAAATCAGGAGAATCCTTTGACTTTAAACAAGGATATGATACTGCTGTCTATGAAGTCCATAAACAATACAAACTGAGGAGTAGGACTGTAAATGTAAATCAGCCTGAAAAGGTAAAGGAGAAACAACAGTCCAAAGAAACCATGGTCACTGAACCTAATGACAACACAAACGTGCCTACAAAAGAAGTAGTGGTTGAGGAGGTTACTGAACTACTGTCCCCACTACAACAGCCCATGGCAACCTCGTCCTCCCACCCAAATCCGAACATTACCCCTCAAGACATGAGTATGAGGGGCAGGTTTCGAAATCAAGATGAAATCCAACAAGAAGATCTAGTGAACAAAGAAAAGACTGCTATCCGTGACTCTAAAATCCAAATTGACAAACCTTTTGACCTAGGTACAGAGATTGGCAAGTTAAAGATAGCCATCCCCCTCTCAGAGCTAGCCAAGCATGACATATATAAGCAACAGATAAAGAAATCCCTACAGCTCACCAATAGCAAAGATGATGTAAATGTGCTAGATGACACTCCAGAATTACTGTTTGGCCCAGAGGTAGATGGAAAATCAGAAGTCACAGGGGTTTTACCGTTTTATGTCAGCCTGCATGTTCATGATAAAATACTGCATAATGCAATGTTCGACTCAGGCGCCTCTCACAACCTTATGCCAAAAGCAGTCATGGAAAGATTGAACTTGGATATAACAAGACCATACAAAGACCTGTTTTCTTTTGATTCCAGCCAAGTCAAATGTTTAGGCCTAATAAAAGATTTATGTGTGTCTCTGGTTCAATATCCCAACAAGACTATTCTAATGGATGTTGTAGTTGCTGATATCCCACCCAAATATGGGATGCTGTTATCAAGATCATGGGGAGCCAAGCTCCAAGGATCCCTGCAATTAGACATGTCATATGCAACTATCTCTGTCTTTGGGCAACCAAAAAGACTTTATAGGGAAACACTCATGAAGTATATGGTCAGCAGTGAAGAAAAACCTCAAAATTTTCCAATATATGCTGTCCATTCGGACATAGACTCCTTCATCCTTTTCAATGATAGCGCAGACCTTTCAAACAATGAGATTAGGACCGAAACACTCATACAAGAACAAAACATTGATCAGACAAGTAGCACCTGCCAAACATCAATCAGCCCAACAATACACATTAACCCTCCTCTAGTTGTCAAAGATTGTCAAATAAGTGATGAAATTATCCTAGAAAACAAATGGGGGAAGAAACCCCAACTCCTGCTCACATTGCCATCTCATGAACAGAATTTTAAATCTTCTGTTCAGCAAGATATCCTGTGGGTCCTAGAATTTGATGGCTCAGTTAACAAGTTAGGGGCAGGAGCTGGAGTGTGGATACATAATAAAGAGAAAGATTATGCAGAAGGCAGGGCTTACAGATTGAATTTTAGGTGCACTAACAACATGGCAGAATATGAAGCTCTCTTGCTGGGCCTCAAGATAGCAAAATCATTACAAGCACCCAGGCTCTCCATCATGGGAGACTCTGATCTAGTAATCCAACAAGTGAAAGGAAATTTTGTCACCAATGACAAGAGATTGAGGTCCTACAGGTCTGCTGTAATTGAAATATTAGAGACCTTCTCTGAGTTTGTTATCACAAAAATTTCAAGGGGCCACAATCTCCATGCACACAGCTTGGCAACGTTTGCCAGCACCTTCAAATTCCCATTAGAACCCAATAACTGTTTCACAGCCGAGGTCAAATACCGACCCTCTATTCCAAACAATGTCAAAGAATGGCAAGTTTTTGAGGATGACATGCAAATAAACAATTTTTTAACCTTGCAACAAGAGTTCACAGGATTAAATATTGATATTGATGGAGCATGCCAATCACAAATGCTTGAGTCAGCATGTCAATCACAAATATTTGATGGAGCATGTTCATCACAAATACAGTTTCAACAGTCTGCTCACCCAATGTCACCTAGGACAGCAAAACAACTACTCAGTCCAACCATTTTCAACAATGAAAACATTCAGCAAATCAACCAAATTGACTGCGAAGAGATGAGCAGCGCTGAAGCTGAAATCATACAACTCAAAGACAATTTCCTTCCAGCAGGCCTTACCCCACTAGAGGACATTTTTGACTCAAATGATGTCCCCAGGAAACCAAAGATGCAGCCATTAGATGCAGCAATTGAAGAATGCAACATTGGTACCACTGACAAGCCTAAAATAATAAAGCTATCTACTGCTTTGCCCCCTGATCAAAAACCCAAATATATTGACCTCTTTAAAGAGTTTCAAGATGTTTTTGCTTGGGGTTATGAGGATCTAAAGTCCTATGATACCTCTGTTATCCAGCACACCATTCCCCTCAAGCCTAATCAAAAACCATTCAAACAGAAATTGAGAAGAATCAATCCTGTGCTCCTTCCTTCCATTGAAAAAGAATTACAGAAAATGTTCAAAGCTGGTATCATAGCACCAATCAGATTCTCTGAATGGATTTCAAATTTGGTCCCTACAAGAAAGAAAACTGGTGAGATTAGACTTTGTGTAGACTTAAGGAATTTGAATCAAGTATAACTCAAAGATAACTACCCTCTACCCAAAATGGATCATATTCTTCAAAGAGTAGTAGGGGCTTCAAGGATATCATTGCTTGATGGATTCTCAGGCTTTAACCAAATCCTGGTACACCCTGATGATCAGGACAAAACTGCATTTACAACCCCATGGGGAACTTTCAAGTATGTGAAAATGCCCTTTGGATTGAAAAACGCAGGGGAAACATTTCAGAGAGCAATGGACATTGCTTTTGCAAAAGAGATTCATGACTTCTTGGTCATTTACTTAGATGATCTAACACCCTTTTCAAAATCTGACCAAGAACACTTGAAACATTTAAGACAGATTTTCATAACATGCAGGAAATATGGTATTTCCTTAAACCCCAAGAAGTCATTATTTGGCTTGGAGGAAGGGAAACTTCTAGGACATATTATTTCAAAAGATGGCATAAGAATTGATCCAGATAGGATACAAGCTATCCTACAAATGCCTCATCCCAGGAATGTCAAGGAGTTGCAAGGATTCTTAGGGAAAATCAACTTTTTAAGAAGGTTTATCCCTAATTTAGCAGAATTAATCAGATTACTAAATAATATGCTAAAGAAAGATTCAAAGGTCAAATGGACTGTCGAAGCAAAACAAGCCTTTGAAAGTATAAAATTAGCCTTGACTCAAACCCCAGTGTTAACCAATCCTCAGTTTGATAGAGATTTTATCATTTTCTCCTTTGCCTCCCAACATACTATTGCTGCTGTATTATTACAGAAAGATGACCAAGGGAATGAGAAGCCTATTGCCTTCTTCAGCAGAGCTCTTAGAGATGCCCCCCTAAAGTATCAAATAATGGAAAAACAAGCCTATGCTTTGATCAAAGCTATTAAAGACTTTAGGATTTACATCCTTTACTCCCATGTTGTGGCTTATGTACCAAGTCCTATTGTCAAAGACATTCTCACCCAAGAAAACTTAGAGGGCAGGAGAGGAAAATGGATTGCTAATATACTAGAATTTGACATTGAAATAAAACCCACAAAGCTAATAAAAGGGCAAGGTTTGGCCAAATTAATGACAGAAGCAAATTTCCAAGCCTTAGATATCAACCAATTGGACAGTGGAACAGAGCTGGCGACTCCAAAGATCAATGTAGCCTTTGAACAATCTCCTTGGTACTCTGATATCTGTTATGTGTTACAAAACCTGTGTGCTCCCCCAGGGCTGTCCAGAACTAAGTGTAGGTTCCTAAAAATGAAAACATCTAGATTCTGTGTGATAGATGGAAACTTACTTTGGAAAAACCATGAAGGTATATTACTGCACTGTCTAATAGAGAATGAAACTAACAATATCATGCAAGACTTCCATGCTGGAGACTGTGGTGGACATTTGTACTGGAAGTCCACTGTAGACAAAACATTGAGGGCTGGTTATTACTGGCCCACTATGTTCTCTGATGTTAAGAAATTTACGGCCTCATGCCACAAATGCCAACTGTTTGAAGGCAAAAGACAGTTGCTGCCACTTCCTTTGAAGCCCATTGCAACAGAGAGACCTTTCCAACAATGGGGCTTGGATTTCATTGGGGAAATTCATCCCTCATCTTCAGGGCAACACAGATGGATTTTAACAGCGACAGACTACTTCACCAAGTGGATTGAAGCTGCCCCATGCAGACAAGCAAATGATTCAGTAATCATTCAGTTTTTGGAAAACAATATACTGGCTAGATTTGGCTGCCCGGACAAAATAATAACAGACAATGCTGCTGCCTTCAGATCCAAGAAAATGGTGAACTTCTGCCATAAATTTCACATTACTTTGGGCCATTCTACAGCTTACTACCCTCAAGGAAATGGCCTTGCTGAATCATCAAACAAAAGTTTAATAAATATCATAAAGAAAGTACTGGAAGAGAACAAAAAGAACTGGCATAAGAAACTAGTAAATGCTTTATGGGCAGACAGACTGACAACTAAAAGATCAATTGGGACCAGCCCATATGAGTTAGTCTATGGATTAGAGGCCAGATTTCCTTCATCACTAGGAGTGCCGGTTATGAAACTTCTGCAAGAAAGCCAAGCAGAGCCAAATGACATGCAAAGAAGGATTAATCAGATAATCTGTTTACAGCAAACTAGAGAACAAGTTTTCAGCAGAGTGCAGATACTACAAGAGAAACTGAAAAAGGCCTTTGATAGGAGAACCAAAGCAGAAGATTTCAATATGGGGGACAAAGTCTTAAAGTGGGATGCAAGAAGAGAAGAGAAAGGAAAACATGGAAAGTTTGATTCTTTATGGAAAGGACCATTTGTTGTCCAAGTAGTACAAGGTAACAACACTTACTTCCTTAAAAGTCTGACTGAAACTGACTTGGATGAAGGTCCTGTCAATGGCAGGATGCTGAAGCACTACTTTGACTGTTCACTATGAGTGGAATCCAAGGATTCATTGTATATATGCAGATGTACATATTGTTTTCTGTTTTAGATTGTAAAAAGCAGTTTTCCCAACTGATTCACCAACCAGCTAGAGGCAAGTAGAATCAGAGGTCTTCCAAGGAAAAAGCACACAATTTTGACACATTTTTGCAGCAAATTTCAAAGATTGGGATGGGCAGTCAAAGAACAAGGCAATCTGACCTGCTGTTCTTGGTCTTTCAGAAGAAAAACCATCCCCATGTGGAGCCACTGTTGGATACCTATACTAATAGGTTTCATATTTCATGATTGGCCAAAGAAAGTCCAAATATGCTCTGCTTTGGTATTACAAAGATCCCATATTTCCTAGAGAACAAGAGGTGGGTAAAGTGTTTCAAGTATTGAGGACCTTATTTCAATTTTGTGGATGATTCGACAATCTAATCTGGATCATGCCATGTTTCAATTTTGAGTTATAGAATAGAGAAAGAAGTCTGTCCAAACTGCTTAATCTTGGCAGACAAGTAGTTTAGGTAGAGAAGCAAAGGTTCCCAACAGCTTAATCTGGGACCTTGGAAGAAATAAGATTAGAAGTAGATAGAAAAGAAAAAAGAAAAAGCCAAAGAAAAGAAAAGGCAAGTAAGGGTTTGCAAGTCCAAATGCACCCTCTATGGAGAAACAAAAAATGCTAGGAAAATAGCTGGGTAGGCAGTTGTGGTTGCAGAAAGGATATTTTCACCATTACTCATATGTCAAGAGGTGTTTTGCCAAGGCAAAAATCTGTCAATGGACAAAGTGGTTAAATCCATCAAATTACAGCAAGGAGCACAACTAACCTCCCTCTTCCCCTCTATTCCATTACTAACACTCCCTTTCTTTAGCTGAGATTTATGAAGAGAAATCATGGTTTTATGATGGTTCTAGTTCATTCAGAAGCCACATTTCTGGTCTAAAATCTTTCATTTTGATCTACTCTCAAAACCAAGTCAATTTCAGATAAACTCAGTAAAATCCCCTTCATTTGCTCCCTTCATTCATATTAACCTCTAATTCTACTATATAGCTCCCCTATTTTACCCCTTCCCCTAATAATACTAACACTATGGTGTATAAAGCCCCAAATCTTATACATACTCCTTCCCCTTGGCATTATAGCCCTATATTCTTCAAAAGGGACCAAAATGACCTCTGGTCACTTTGGTGAACCTGTCCCATCCCATTCCCCCTTGCTGCAAGTCAAACTGCTCCTCAAACCACCATTTGTATTGAAAAAACCTTATAAATCCTCTTTTGCCTATAAAAATCCTTTGCAAAAATTACCAAAGTCAAAATCCCGCCTCTGGCGCATTTCCAAAGGGTTAGCGCGCAGTTTGATTTTATGAAAAAACATTGAAAAAACCAATAAAAAACCCTCTACCCAAAGTTTTCCGCCTGCATATAACCCGAGCATCTTCGCACTCCGCCCACCGTCGGATCAAGTCTCTGAGATCCAACGACCCACAGCAATATCGGAGCGGCCCCCACTGCTGTCCTTTACCGCCCGAGAAGCTGACGTTGCATCACGTCAGGGCCTCTCCACGCGTCAAGCGCTAAGGTATCTCGGAGCCGGGCCTGACAACTTCGGCGCCGTACCCAAACCGCCCCGAGAAACCGTAGCGGTTAGCCTTAACCGTAACCGCTACGGTCCTAACCGCCACCTGTTTTCTGCCAACGCATCGCCACGTCACGCCCGCCTGTACTCGCCCCGCTATTCGTCCACCTGGCCGCTGACATGGCCGCCACCTCATCGCCCCTTGGACTAATAGTCTACCGCCACGTCACCCGATGACGTCAGCTGACGTCACCTCACCTTGACCCACCAATGACATCATGCTGACGTCATCACTAAAAAGCGCCAAAATGGTAAAAAAGTCTATATTTACCCAAAAAACCGTGTTTTTCCCACTTTTCGCTCCTGTTGCTATTATTCTTTCTGCATGACCGTTTACGTTCGAATTTCCGCCAACCTGCTGAGTTAACCCGAGCGACCTCCTCAGCATCAACTGTGCACACCTGCGCAACCTCTGTTCGTCAATTAACAGGTATTTACCATTGTTCTGCCCTCCATACGACTGTTATTGAAATTTAAGTTGCTCAGAAGGCTTAAGACACCTTGAAACTACATTTACACCGCCCATTTCCCTCTGCACGTCCACCATTGTAACTGTGAAGTCCAAAAAGCACCGGCCGAGCCTTAATACTTGTAATTTCGCTCAAAACCACTGTCCCTCTGCATTTCCCGGCAGATTTCTTGATAAATACAATTCACCCGCTGGAAGGGGACAGTTAGACCGTAGAGAAGCTCTGCTCCTAAAAACAAACAGTATTTCAATTGCTGTTGAGTAAATTCCCCTCTGGTATCCAAAATACAAACTGTTTTCACAGAGAATCACCTCTATTCTGTGTTGCTTCCATTTTGACTATTCACCTACAATTGTTGCACTTTGAAGAACTATGGAGACTCCTATTGCTCTAAATATCAAGCCCCTCAATGCTCGTCACCAGGAATTAGCATGGAAAGCCCTGGGAGACATGGATTACCAAATGCTGGACTGGTTCCCTATGGGAACCAAATACAATATCCAGATGATGAATGAGTTAAAAGCCCAGCACCTGAGTGGGGCAGACATCCTGGGAATTTGGGACTCAAATTTGCCCATCTACAACCTTCCCCAAGTAAATCCTATGCCAGAACTGATCTACAGCTACCAGGAATGTTATGACCCAAACCAAAGAGCTGTCATCAGCCCCACAGGCTCAATCCTGTTCCAGATTACCCCAGAGAGTATAAATGGAATGCTGCACTTCCAAACTGCCAAGCAATTGACCCCCCTCTTTATGCAGAATTTGATAAACAAAGGGACCAAGCTGTCAAATGACCAAATCATTAAAATCAATCAGTTGTTTGTAAGACCAGGCTCTGAATCAGTCAGAACCCCTCCTATTGGGTATCACTATTTGAATGAATTGGGCAGGATGTTAGTGGATTTAACCAGTTATGTCCTAGGATTCAGGGGGATGGAGGATGTGGATGATAGCCTAATGGCAATGCTGTCTATATTCTCTCCTGGTAAACCCCCAGCTGTACATTATGACTACGCAACCTACATTGCAGATAGAATCCATGAGCAGTTTATGAACTTGAAGAGGGAAAGACTATTCAGGTATACTTCATATATATATACCATCTATTCTTGTTCTATCAGCCAGCCACCTTCTCTTTTCCTTTGAAGCAACTCAATGCCCAGGGAATTCCAAGGTCAGTTGTGTTCTGGACTTCTGTTTTTCATCATACCTCTGTATCACCTTACACATACACTGAGTTCATTGACTTATTCATCTATCCAGTCATGACAGTATTGCATGGTACTCCTCCTCCTAGACTAACTGATGACATGAGGAGAATTCTCCATTTGAATAAGTCCTACAGCATTGGTAATTGGTACTTCTACCAAAACCACACAGTCATCAGGATATATGGCTGTGAGTTGAACCCATTTAGGTTGCCAAGGTATGTCCCCATGAGGCTTTTTGCCTTGGAATATTTCAGACAGTTTGGGAACTCAAACTATCTTCATTTTCAGAGCAACAACAAGAAGTCACAGTTGAAGGTAAGGAACCAGCTGGGTCCTTTCCTATATAACAGAAAAGAAGAGGGATGGAAAGAGGCAAACACTATCCTGGAAGGCCTCAGACTGCAAACCAGCTTTGAATGGATACCCTATGACCCCAATCATGCTATCTCCCTCAGGAGGATTAGATACAAATTGGGTAGCTATGCACACAAGAGACAACCCGAGATTGAACAGTATGCCAATGCATCAAATTGGGAGGAGGGTACCCTAGAGGAGGAAATTACTAATGAAGAGTTACTTGAGAGAGAGGCTAGAAATATGCGAAAGGAAGCTGACTTGGAAACTTGTGGACAGGTGCCCGTCTCCTACAAAAAGCAACTTGGAGCAGCTGCTACATCATCAACAGCACAGCAGCAAACTGCCGAGAAAGCACCACAGACAGCAAGCAAGGATAAAGGGAAGCAGGTGGAACAGCCACCTCCATTGACAGAAGAACAAGTGGACACATTGCTACAGCAACAAGAAGAGATGGAGCAGCAGGAACTTGGGCAGCAACAAGAAGAGGAACAGTTTAGTGAACAGCAGCCCTTGCAGCAAGAAAAAGTGATTAATGCTCCAAGCTCCACTGAGCAACAGGCTCAGACAATAGTGCCTCCTAGGGCAGAAACTACTGTTGATACCTCAGTCCTCCAAACCCCACAAAAGGAGGACTTAACCAGGAAAAGGGATAGAGAGACTCCCCTGACTTCATCCATCAATCGGGGAGAGAAAAGACAAAGACTAAATGACTCTCAAGAGGATGACATAGCAGTGAGGCAAGCAATGGGCATGAGCCCACCCAGTGGAGAAGTTTCAGCCAGTTCATCTCAGCATGAACATGATAGAACTATAGGAGGAGAGGTCAGCTCCTCCAGCCAGCACAGAGAAGGACAGTCCAGCATCAAACAGCAATTTATTGACATTAAGAGGAGGAGTGATCCTATTAAAGTACAGCTGTACAATCATTTGCTGAACCTGGCTCCCACCAATCAGCAAAGACTCATGTCTGCCTTTGATGTAAGTGAAGGCAAGATGATCATGAGTCACTTCATGCCCACAACGCTGCATCCTCAAACTACCTCGGATTACCTAAGAACCAACATGGAGGTGCTGGCCAAAGACATACACCCTATGGATAAGATTGAATTACATAAACAAACTGGTGAAATGGTGTATGCCTCCTTGGCAGATGAAACGTTGGAGAACTACAAATTGAAGAGCAGCCTTGATAACACAGCATCTCAGCTGGAATTGGAGAGAGCATCATCACAAGCCAAGGACAACAGGATCAAGTCCTTGGAAGAGGTAATTATAGAAATAGGACATGATCCTAAAGATGTCAAAGGTATCCAAGAATTCCTGAAGCTAAGGGATGCAGGCATGGCGGCCTTAAGAAAGAAAATCAAGCTCTCAGCTACCATCCATCCGCAAACAGACGAGGTTTCCCAGGAAAGGCAGGAAAAGGATGCTACAGACCTACTGATATCCCTGTACAAGGAGCTGGTTCGAACTCAAGACCAGCTAGGACAATCAGAAGCTGCAAAGGCAGCACTACAAACAGCAATGAAGCAAAGAGAAGAGGGCCAACCCTCCCAGCCTCCTCCTGTGATAATTAATCTTGAGGAAGTCCCTCCAACAACTACTCCTCCTCCTCAGCAAAAGGGAACTACAGCACCATCTACAGCAACAACTACACCAACACCAGGACAGACTCCCAGTCTGGATATGCAGAAGCTGCAAGCTGAGATCCAAGTTCTTGAATCTCAAATGAAAGAGCTTGATGAAGTCAAGAAATCTTTGGCCAAGGTAAATGAAAAATTTGACAAAAGCAAGCAGAATGAAGCAGCAAAGGAGAGAGAGATAAAAGCTCTAAAAAAGAGAATAGCTGAACTAGAAAAAGAGCTTGCACTAGAAAAAGTAACAGCAGAATTGAAAGCAGTCCTCTGGGGCAACATTGGGCGGTCCATCACCAATCAATGGCAGTATATTGAGACTATGGATGAGCAAATAGTACTCATCACCAAGGCAAACAAGGAAATACACAGAGCCAGAGCAAGCCTTGGCCACATGCCAGATGCTGCCAGCAGAATGATCAATGTTTTAAATAACAAAACTAGCTCTCAACTAGCTACCATGGGAATTACTAACAGGACTGAAACAATCTCAGTAGTTAAAAGAGTCCTGACACTAAGAAGTCTAGTTGGTACGCTGGAGAGGAGGACACAGGATATGCAGACCGAGATCAACAAGTTCCTGGGCAGATTTGTGGCATTGCAGAACAGAGGCCTCCCCAGCATTTTAAGCAGTGTAGGAAGACTGCTCACCCTAGAAAATTACAACAAAAGGATTGATGCCCATGCAGTAGCACAGATTGCAAAACAGCCCAGTACCTCAACAGACACAGGGCCAGCATCAGGGCAGAATCTGTATGATAGGGTGGATAATCTGTTTTTTATTATGAATGAAATTGATCATCTGTTTGATACACCACCAAATTTCTTTAAGTATACTGAGGCAGATGAGACTATGGGGGCAATCATAAATCATCAATTGCCTACACAGGAAGTATGGAGGAATTTGACACAGATAATTTTATCAGGCCAGAACCTGTAGCGTTAGTTTTCTCCAGTACATGAGCAGTCATGCGCAGGCACAATTTTGATGAATAAAATCTACAAGGAAGAGGCAGATGCTGAGCCAACTCAGCAGAGCTATTTACTCACCACAGCAGCAGTCACAATCACAGGTGACAACCCAAAATACAGCGTACAAGCCATAAAGTCGGGTTCTCCAGCATTTAATCAAAGTATCTCAACCGACTCAGCAGATCCCAAAGGCCAAAATATCTTCTGACAGAACATTAAGGCACCTTTATTTTGTATTCAATGCTGTAATAAATTTCTGATAATAATATCTCAAAGTTGGTGAGAATATTAAGTCTGAGATAACTCAGGACTCAGATATTTTTGTAAAAATCGCAAGTATATATTGACCCCTGGCAGAAGCTCAGGGGGTTGTTGTTATTTTCTTTTTAGAAGTCTCACTTGCTGTAAGATTCTGAGAGAAGTAATACAAAGGGAGAATGGAATTTCCAAAAGCTTGGTGTATGTGATGCGTTGTGATGAATGGTGAATGTTGCAGGATTCCAGAGTGTTTCATAAAACAATAAGTTTTCTTAAATCTCTGTATTACATGTTTTCGAGTCTTTTGTTCTCTTTTGTTGTTTAAATGTTTTACACTTAATAGCCAAGTAGAAGAATAGTTACAGGATTTAATCACTGATTACCCTGAACTCAATCTGAGCTATTATCCATGTTTTCTTCAGATACAGTGAATGAAGTGTAATTCTTAATTGCTGCACTTTAAAACTATATCTTTACAGTGATAGACATCCCCAGGATTCAAGTTTTGCTCCTGAGGCATCTATCTGTTTCTCATACCTAGTTTGGTGGAAATACTCGAATACTTTAGTGAAAATTCTTAATTGCTTTCACTGGTTTTTTCACCTGTTTGTGTTATAAATCAAAGTTTGTTCTATGAAGTATCCAAATGGCCCTGTAAGTTGCACCAGTTCACCTCAAGGTTTCTAGACACCTATACAGCCATAGACTCCATTGCCCAATGATATTTGACTCTTTGAAAATTACATCATAAGACCTAAAAGAAACTCTTCAACCGAAACATAAGCAAAACCTGTGCATAATAGCTAGCCTAAAACCCTATCATAAACAGTTACAAATCATAAAGAGAGAGCCCTCTCTGATCACAGTTTGGCTAGAAACAGTGATCCAAAGATTGGTTAGTGGTTACCCCGGCCGTATTCCCTTGGGAGTCATAGGGAACAACCTGGGTGTTAACAGAAGGAGAAAATCTAGAGGGAGAAGATTTATGGAACATGGATTTTGATGGAGTTGTAAGCAAGGAAGGATCAGGAAATGATGTGGGTTTTCAATTCACAAACTAGAAAATCTGAAGGACTTTCATATAAACTGAATTTTCAATGTAGCAATAATATAGCTGAGTATGAAACCTTAATCCTAGGATTGCAACTTTTGAAAAAATTAGGTGTCAAAAGAATTTTAGTTCATGGAGATTCTGAACTTATAATTAAGCAAACCAAGGGGGAATACTCAACTAAACTTCCAAGGTTAAGGGCTTATAGGAATGTTGTTCTAGATTTTCTTGAACGTTTTGTTGAGTATGAGTTATCTGTAATTCCAAGAGGTAAAGATATCATAGATGATGGTCTGGCTACTTTAGCTAGAACTTGCAAAATTCCCTATCTCCCAAGTCACCAGTACACATTTCAAGTTAAAAATAGACCAAAGATTCTGGATACTATAAGGTATTGGCAAGTTTTTGGTAATGATGAACAAATTGAATTTTTTTTGCAATCAAAGGATGAATTATATTGTTCCAATATAGACATCGATTGTGATGTAGATAATAATGTAGATAATATGATGAATAAAGTAGAATTGAATGAATTAGATAAAGATCAAGAAGAGTTAGAAATTTTGCAATTAAAGGATAATGTTTTACCTAGAGGGTTAGTTCCCTTAGAAGATTTATTTGATTTCAATGATGCCAAAAAATCCAAAAATTGAACAATCAAGGGCTAGGATAGAGGAATGAAAATAGGGACTGTAGAGAGCCCCAAGATTATTAAATTATCCAAATCCTTGCCTCCTGATGAAAAACAAAAATACATTGCACTTTTGAAAGAATTTTATGATGTTTTTTCCTAGAGTTATGAAGACTTGAAATCCTATGACACTAGCATCAGTCAGCATACTATTCCCCTTAAAGAAGATTAGAAAATTTAAGAAAAAGCTAATAAGGTTTAATTGAATCCTATTGTCTCTAATAGAAAAGGAAGTTAAGAAGCTATATGATGCCAAAATTATTGTACCTCTTAGATTTTCTAAGTGGGTTTCAAACCTAGTACCTACAAGGAAGAAAACAAGAGAAATTAGATTGTGCGTAGACTTCTGGAACCTGGAGAAAGCCTCTCTTAAAGACAATTACCCCCTCCCAAAAATGCACCATATATTACAAAAGGCAGTTGTGTCAAGTAGGATCTCTTTAGTAGATGGATTTTCAAGTTATAACTAGGTCCTGGTTCACCCTGATTACTAACAAAAGACAAAATTTACTACACCATGGAGTACCTTTATGTATGTAAATATGACTTTTGGTTTGATGAATGTTGGAGCCACCTTTTAAAGGGAAATGGATTTTTCCTTTGTTGATGAAAGTGGCAGGTTCATTTTCATTTATTTCGATGACATCACTGCATTTTCAAAGGTTGAGGAAGAACACTTGTTACATGTAAGAAGATTATTTGACAAATGTAGGAAATTTGGCATCTCACTGAACCCATGAAAACATTGTTTGGTTGGAAGAGGGAAAACTTCTAGGCCACATTATTTCTAAGGAAGGAATTAGAATTTATCCTAGTAGATTTGAAGTTATCATCAAAATTAAACCCCCAGGAATAAGCAAGAAGTCCAGTCCTTCATTGGGAGGATTAAGTTCCTCAGGAGATTTATTCCTAATTTAGAAGAAATCCTAAATCCATCATAAATATTCTTAAAAATGATTCTAAAATAAAATGGAACTCTGAAGCCAATAAATCTTTCAATGAAGTAAAACTAGCTCTAACGACTGCTCCTGTATTGATTAGTAATATTTCACCAAATATTTTTTTTTTCTTTTGCATATGATGACACCATTGCAACTGTTTTATTATAGAATAACAATGAAGGACATGAGTAGCCAATGGCTTTATTTAGTAGGGCTTTAAGGGATGCTTCATTGAAATACAATATAATGGAGAAACAAGCTTTTGCCTTGGTAAACGCACTAAAGGACTCAAAGTTTACATTTTACACTCCCATACCATTGCATATGTCCCTAATGCTATTGTAAAAGATATTTTGGACACAAACTGATCCTGATGGAAAAAGGGGAAAGTGTATTGTTGTTATGTTAGAATATGATCTTTACAGCAAGCCTACCAAGCTGATTAAATGTCGGGGATTGGAAAAACTAATGGCATAATCTAAATTCCATGCACTTGATATATATTTCATAGTTGAACTAGATGAACAGGAAGAGAAGGTGACTCCATAGGTATCAGAAGCATTTCTTACCTCTCCATGGTGTGAAGACATTCTCTTTGTACTACAAAATTTACAAGCTCCTCTAGGTATGACTAAAACTAAAGCCATATTTTTTAAGTTAAAGGTTGTGATATTTTGTATTCTGGATAATAATCTAGATTGGAAAGATGTAGGTGGAATTTTACTAAAATGTGTGCTAAAAGATGAAGAAGATAAACTTTTGCAAGAATTCCATGAGCGATATTGTGGAGGACACTTGTACTGGAAGACAACAAAAAACAAGATTTTAAGGGTTGGCTTCTACTAGCCCACCCTATTTGCATATGTCCATAGGAAAGTCACCACATGTCATCAATGCCAAATATTTGAAGGAAAAAGAAAATTTCTACCCCTACCCTTGAAACCCATATCAGTTGAAACCCCTTTCCAGCAATGGGGTTTGGATTTCATTGGAGAAATACACCCCAGTTCCTCAGCCCAGCATAAGTGGATCCTTACAGCCACTGACTATTTTATGAAATGGATTGAAATTGTACCTACAAGATAAGTGACAGATGTAGTAATCATTAAATTTTTAGAAGGAAACATTCTTGCTAGATTTGGATGCCCAAATAAGATAATTACTGATAATGCAACTGCATTCAAATCAAAGAAGATGGTGGAATTTTGCAACAAGTATAACATAAGATTGGGTCACTCTACTACCTATTACCCAGAGGGAAATGGGCTAACAGAGTCTTCAAATAAAAGTTTCGTTAATATCATCAAGAGGTTGTTGTAGGATAATAAAAAGTCTTTGCATAAAAAATTAATGAATGCTTTGTGGGTTGATAGACTCACTACCAAAAAATCCATTGTTATGTCCCCTTTCCAACTAGTTTATAAGATAGATGTTGTTTTTCCCACATCCTTAGGAATCCTTATTTCGAAATTACTGCAAGAATCGAAAGTTAAACCTAATTATCTGCAGAGAAGAATATACTAGACCATAAATGATCTAGATCTTGGGGGAACGCCTGTAAGATCTAAAAGATTGAAATGGATTTTGGGGGAGAGGCCCCCAAGATCTGAAATATTGAAATGCCAAAAGAAAAATAGGATAATGCCCAATAAAAAGTACCACAAAGAATTCTTTTATTAAAACAAAGAATAACTGTAAAAGTTACATTGTGGCAAACAAACTATCCTTTTACAAAACGCGACATGTTACTTATAGTATTTTTTGGTTGCAATACCATGGGTAAATTCCATGGGTGAATGAATACCATGGGTGGATGTCACAATACCATGGGAAAATAGCATGGGTGAATGAATACCATGGGTGGATGTCACTTAGAATACCATGGGTGGATGCCACTTAAAATACCATGGGTGGATGAATAACATGGCTGGATGAATACTATGGGTTGATACCATTTTCCATTCGGATCATTCCTCCCTCCTTAAGAAGCAATGGCCCCCATTGCATGAAGTTCCTGTTGGAAATAATACTGAGAATGGGGGGGGGGGGTGAATCAGTATTATCACATTAATAAAACTTTTTCATTTCGATATTCAGATTCATATATGCTACTTCCACAACTTCTTATGATTCAGTTAGTTGATCCTTAATGAGTGCATTAGAACATTATCAACCATATTAACAGTAAACTGTTGTAGTAAACTAGAACAGATCATCACAAATAAGTCACAAAAATGAACACCATGATATAAGGTGGAAACCCAATGTGGGAGAAAACCACCTGCTGCAAGTCATCTCAATCTTCTTCTTAATAAGAAAATCCTTTTACAATATTATTACTGGTGCAGTCTTATACTAGTACGGGAGCTACAACCCCCTTTTCTCTTGTACTAGCTTAGATACTAGTACGTAGGTGCCAACCTACAATCTTCTCTCCTCCAGGTACCACGTTTCATACATTTTGAGACTGGATACACCTGAAGCACAACACATAATATGAAGAGGCCATGTTTCATCCAATTTTCATACTGGTCCCATCAATAACATTGAAGCTCATAATCAATCAATCTTCTGAATCACCCAATCACCATATACAAGTATAGCATGTCTGTCAACAATCAGATCATATAAGGACAAGTCATTATGAACCCGATCCATTCATCTATCAAAACATAATCTATCACTTCTCAGACTACTATTATAAGAACTTAATACCAGAAACCAGACATCACTTCAAAAACTAGAACACAACACTATGGGCAGCTAAATAGATTTCATCAAAAGTCCGCAGCTTCACCCATAGTACACCTGCGTACATTCGCATGTCTTCCTACTGCTCACCTGCGCATCCCCGCACTATGCCTTGCAGACTACCTGCGCACCTCCACACTGTGTGTAATAGACTTCCTGCGCACCTCCGCACCTTCTGCACTTCTGGGCCTGCGATCCTGTGCACCTTCAGCGCTTCTGGGTCTGTGTACCTCCACACTTTTCCTTTACTGTATTTGCGGTCCTGTGGGTATAGATAATTTTCAGTCTTCAAAGATAACCCAGTCTGTCAGATCTACAGATCTGATCATGTGCCGAGGAGATCTCAACCCATTAGTAGATCCGACTTGTAATCCTCATGTTTCTCCTTGATTTAGATTCAATTATCTCTCACAAACCGATCACAAGAATTTCAGATCTAGCTTGACTTAAGATCTTCTGATTTCACACACATCTAGCCAAATGATCTCCTTTGCTTTATATAGGCAAGCTCTTGCTAAAACCATGAATCTATACCATAGATAACCAATACAAGGGGCCCAAAAACATGGGGCTCAATAATAATAATAATAATATAAAACAATACCACTGACCAAACCATAGGATCAAATACGTCGGGCTAAATACTATGGTCCACCATTGGATTCCCATGTGAGAATACTTTTTCACTGCATGAAAGTGCGTGAACTAGGGTCCGCACCTTTTACATGGTGTACCTGCGGGTATGTACGCACTTTATCTATGACATGCCTGCGGGTCCGCAGCTTTTGTACGGTGTACCTGCGAACCTCTTATTTTCTTCATTATTTGTGAGCTAATCATCAATCTCTGCTACTGACCTATTGTACAGTGATCCATCACCTGTATGAGTTGCCATCAAGGACAACACTTTAACCATAATTCCAACAATCTCCCCCTTTGGACTTGATGGCAAAGCTTACTTGTCATACTAAGAACTTGTCATTTGATTCCTTTGAACTATCCTGCATCCATGAATTATGTCACATCTGATATCTCTTCTGTAGATCCATCTGAATGTATATAAGTGAGATGTTCTTCTATGAGTGGGTTGCCATCAAGTACAATACATGCATCATAATGCCAACAATCTCCCCCTTTGGACTTGATGGCAACAACATCGAATCACTCTCCCCCTTTGACATCAAGGGCAAAGGGGTTATGCTCCTCCTGAGTATAAATAGATCTGCTGAAGTCTCTGAATGAGCTCCCCCTTTGTATATGCCATGGTGCACTAATCTGATCCTGCTCTTTCTGAGAACATGCTAAAATGTCTGCTCTGCTATATAGTGCTGATCATGCTCAAGCTCCCCCTGACTGTAAGCAAGGTCTGCAAAAAAAAAGTTCTACAAGAAGAACATGACTCTATACATCATAAATGACCTTCCTATCACCAAAAGACTCAATACATACATCCATCACCCAACCAAGTGGGGATACATCAGAAATATGAAAACCAAATACATTACATCTTCATCCCAAGCATAGTGGGGAAACCAACATAGGCCGTTACATGACCTGAAGAGATGACTACAATAGATAGAGACACACTATTACATCATGAGTCTTGATATGACATTTACATGACATTTATAACAGAGACCAATCACCTAAATAAGATAAACATTAGCAACAACATTGTATGATCTGCTCCATAGTATTTGTCAACAGCAACTAGATCAGCAACTTGCATTAGTGCATGAATCATCAAGGTATGTCCGTATCAACAAAATTTCACATTCTATGAGAGAAACACCATACCCATCTAGATCTTCATGAACCAAGTATCATCAATTGGGAATATCTTCATCAAAACACTCCTATCATCATATAGATAAGAGTTCATTATCATCATGTCTCCAACAATGCAGCCTTGAATAATCATCCATGTATCTAGCCAACAATCCTCATCCATATGTGCCAAGAATAATAGGAATCCTACATCATAACTGTAATATATGATGGCGATAGCAGCATATGAGTGACCCATCATCAAGAAGATGTGAATTGAAGCTAAGTGCTTCTCCTTATCCTTATGAATATTACCATGCAAGCACCATTAGAGAATCAACCACAAATCCGATCCAAGAACCATGTGAACAACTCATAATCATAGCAAGATGAATCATTTATCCATATAAGCATCATCACCAAGGACTATTAACCATAATGCCAACAATGCATTAAGAACATATGCTCCCCCTAAACCTGTGCCATCTGTCAGATCTGATCATGCATATCAATAAGAAGTATCAAGACATCATCAGTATCAAGTAGAACCAAAATACTTCTAACCATCATATGCAACCACTATCAATTAGATCAAAACTGATCCTTTTCTTGAATCTGTCCCTACTGCCTTTCTTCAAACAATCATATACGCGACTGTGCAGTAACAAATTCGCGTATATATGCAACTTCCCTTTATCAATCTTGCATAGGAGATTGAAGTTTTACACTTCCGGCTCCCTCTGTTATATTTGTATGATGTGTTGTGCCGCCACCTTCTGACTGAACTTCCTTTTTCTTCCATATCTTCAAGTGTGATGATGTTTTCTCCTTTTGGTGTGATGTCCATGCTTTGTTCCTGCATTCCTTTGCTATATGTCCAAGCTTGTTACATGCATAACATCTTACATGTTTCATATTCGTTTTGTAGCAATCAGCAGCTTTGTGACCAAACATATTGCAAGCAAAGCAATATCCATTAAAGTACCTTGACTGAGATGATCTGTTTGTTTGATGATCTTGAACCCTTCTTCTTCTACATCTGGCTGCAACATGTCCAAGGTTATGACATACATAACATTCAACATTATTCATAGGAGGAGTAAAATATTTTCTTTGAAGAATTTCTTTCCTTGGTTGATGATGAGAATGACCTTTCATCTCTCTTATCTCCTTGCTGATCATTTTAGATTTCTCTTTAGAGTTCCTTGCCCCACCTTGTGAACTAGATTCACCTTCAACAGATTCATGAAAGCCAAGACTAGTTTTGATAGCAGGAGATCTTTGACTATTAAGAATATCATCCAAGACTTTAGTACTATCTTGAAAACGTAAGAGCTTATCCTTTTCTTCTAATTTATTTTTCAAGATATTTACCTCAACTTGAAGTTGTTCTTCTTTTTCTAGATATTGCTTCTTCATGTCTTCTTCAGCTTTCCTTTCTTCTTCCAACTGATGCTTTAGCTTGAGAATATCCTTTTCTTGTTCTTCATTCAGATCCTGTTGCATTTGACGAATTCTGAAGGCACATTCTAGCTGAGATTTTAAGCGGATAACTTCGTTTCCCTGTTTTTCAATATCTTGGACTAGATCTTTATTCTGCTTCTTTGATTCTTCAAGGTCTTCCTTTAGAGAGCAGATCGTGGCTTCAAGACTTTCATAGTAACTGGATCAATCTCTGAGATTCTTGATGGTTGTGTTCTTTTCATTGACTTCATCTCTTAGAGATGTTGCTTCAACCTGTAACTTTTGATATTTCTCCTTGAATAACTCTCGTTGAGCCTTTTGTCTAGTAACAACTTCTTTGAGGGCACCACTCTTTATGTTCAGAAGTTTTTCTTGTTCACTAATTTTGTTTGTGAGCCTGTTAAATTCTGCTTCTATTTGATATCCTTCTTCCTCACCCATAAGAGCACATTCAGTTGTTTCGTTATCACCTCCATCTTTTCCAAATGGATAGATAGCTGGAACATCAGAGGATAGCAAATTCATACCTGATAGTTCATCTTCATTCTGAAATGATTCCGAATCTGAATCTGAATCTGAAGAGCTTCTTATACCTAATCCCCAATCGATTCTCCCACTGTCATAGTTCTTCTAAGATGTCTTCTTCTTCTTATGAGCTTTCTTCTTAAGCTTCTTTCCCATTGTTCCACGGATCTCCTTCAAGCGATCAAGCTTCTACCAAAGGACCTGCTCTGATACCAATTGTTGGAAATAATACTGAGAGGGGGGGGGGGGTGAATCAGTATTATCACATTAATAAAACTTTTTCATTTCCATATTCAAATTCATATATGCTACTTCCATAACTTCTTATGATTCAGTTAGTTGATCCTTAATGAGTGCATTAGAACATTATCAACCATATTAACAGTTAACTGGTGTAGTAAAATAGAACAGATCATCACACATAAGTCACAAACATGAACACCATGATATAAGGTGGAAACCCAATGTGGGAGAAAACCACCTGCTGCAAGTCATCTCAATCTTCTTCTTAATAAGAAAATCCTTTTACAATATTAGTACTGGTGCAGTCTTATACCATTATGGGAGCTACAACCCCCTTTGCTCTTGTACTAGCTTAGATACTAGTACGTAGGTGCCAGCCTACAATCTTCTCTCCTCCAGGTACCACGTTTCATACATTTTCAGACTGGATACACCTGAAGCACAACACATAATCTGAAGAGGCCACGTTTCATCCAATTTTCATACTGGACCCATAAATAACATTGAAGCTCATAATCAATCAATCTTCTGAATCACCCAATCACCATATACAAGTATAGCATGTGTGTCAACAATCAGATCATATAAGGATAAGTCATTATGAGCCCGATCCATTCATCTATCAAAACATAATCTATTACTTCTCAGACTACTGTTATCAGAACTTAATACCAGAAACCAGACATCACTTCAAAAACCAGAACATAGCAATATGGGTAGCTAAATAGATTTCATCAAAAGTCCGCAGCTTCACCCATAGTACACCTGCGTACATCCGCACGTCTTCCTACTGCTCACCTGCGCATCCCCACACTATGCCTTGCAGACTGCCTGCGCACCTCCACACTGTGTGTAATAGACTTCCTACGCACCTCCGCACCTTCTGCACTTCTGGGCCTGCGATCCTCTGCACCTTCAGCGCTTCTAGGTCTGCGTACCTCTACACTTTTCCTTTACTGTATTTGCAGTCCTGTGGGTATAGATAATTTTCAGTCTTCAAAGATAACCCAGTCTGTCAGATCTACAGATCTGATCATGCGCCGAGGAGATCTCAACCCATTAGTAGATCCGACTTGTAATCCTCATGTTTCTCCTTGATTTAGATTCAATTATCTCTAAGAAACCGATCACAAAAATTTCAGATCTAGCTTGACTTAAGATCTTCTGATTTCACACACATCTAGCCAAATGATCTCCTTTGCTTTATATAGGCAAGCTCTTGCTAAAATCATGAATCTATACCATAGATAACCAATACAAGGGGCCCAAAAACATGGGGCTCAATAATAATAATAATAATATAAAACAATACCACTGACCAAACCATAGGATCAAATATGTTGGGCTAAATACTATGGTCCACCATTGGATTCCCATGTGAGAATACTTTTTCACTGCATGAAAGTGCGTGAACTAGGGTCCGCACCTTTTACATGGTGTACCTGCGGGTATGTACGCACTTTATCTATGACATGCCTACGGGTCCGTAGCTTTTGTATGGTGTACCTGTGTACCTCTTATTTTCTTCATTATTTGTGAGCTAATCATCAATCTCTACTATTGACCTGTTGTACAGTGATCCATCACCTGTATGAGTTGCCATCAAGGACAACACTTTAGCCATAATGCCAACAATCTCCCCCTTTGGAATTGATGGCAAAGCTTACTTGTCATACTAAGAACTTGTCATTTGATTCCTTTGAACTGTCCTGCATCCATGAATTATGTCACATTTGATATCTCTTCTGTAGATTCATCTGAATGTATATAAGTGAGATGTTCTTCTGTGAGTGGGTTGCCATCAAGTACAATACGTGCATCATAATGCCAATAGTTCCCTCCTGTGAAGCCTCTGTTGAATATGAAGAGCCACTAAAGAGAAGGTTTTATGTGGTTAACCCATACCCATGATGAACGAATATCCGAGGATAGAGACACCCTGTAATGCTTGTGACCAACTGTGATACTGACAGTGTGCGGCCTAGGAAATGGACTTCGATGAAGTGTGGGTTTTTGGATGACCCATAACTATGATGAACGAAGATCTGAGGATAGAGATACATTGTAATTCTTATGACGAACTGTGATACTGAAAGTGTGTGGCCTAGCAAATGGACTTCGATGAAGTGTGGGTTTATGGATGACCCATAACCATGACAAACGAAAATCTGAGGGTAGAGATACCCTATAATGCTTGTGACTAACTGTGATACTAACAGTGTGTAGCCTAACAAATGGACTTCGATGACAAGGATTTTGTGCGATTGACCCATAATCATGATGTTGGTTGTTGATGAAGTAGCAGGTGCCTACATAGCCTAGGGCAGGAGGACACGTCTCCATAGGACCCAAGATGATTGATGCTATGCTGAAACTGATGAATGTGAAGCAGGTGCCTATTAAAGCAGGGTGGGAGGGCACGTCCCGAAAGGGAACCCACTACAAATGCTACTCCAGAATTAAAATGGACATAAATCGGTCAATATAACTCAATATTTATTATAACCTATTTTTGGAAATAGAAGGACCATTTTTCATCTTCCCATGCTTTGGAAATCCTTATCTGAACACTCTAGAATCTCATATTCGCGTTGCAACTTTTCCGCTGTAAAAAATGCTCTAAAAAATAGTTGATTTTAAATCAGCGATGTCTCCCACATACGAACTCCGATTCGAATCATTTTTTTTTTAAATTCAGAAATTTTTTGAGAGGAGATCCAATATGCAATCCTTTTTCTAAAATTATGCACAAAAACTAAAAAAATGATAGGAGAGTCTCCATCCACTGGTTGTCGTAAAAAAAAAACTTCTACAACATAGTTGATTTTAAGTCAGCAATATCTCCGTCATCCGAACTTCAATTCGGTCGATTTCTTTTTTCTGAATTTGGGTATTTTATCGCAAGGAATCCAGATCTGTTATTTTTTTTTTTTGCAAAATTCTCACCAAAAATTTTAGATTTGATCTGCAAACTCTCCGCCCAAAAACAAAATACTACAAAAAAATGAAAAAAGAAAAATTATTCCTGCTTGGCCCAAGAAAGTGTTCTGTCGAGGTTACAGCACATGCCTAAATTTTCTTTAATATTGATGCAAAAATTTGAAATTGAAATATGCATCAAACCCTCATTCCCATGGAATCGTAACCTACTCTGATACCACTAATCCGGATCTCGGTGGGAGGCCCCCAAGACCTAAAGATTGAAATGGATCTTGGGGGGAGGCCCCCAAGATCTAAAAAATTGCAATGCCAGAAAGAAAATGAGAGAACACACAGTAAATAAAGACACAAAGAAATTTTTTATTAAAACAAGAATAATTGTAAAAGCTACATTGTGGCGGACAAACTGTCCCTTTACAAAATGCAACATGTTACTTATAGTATTTTTCGGTCACAATACCACGGGTAAATTCCATGGGTGAATGAATACCATCGGTGGATGTCACAATACCATGGGAAAATACCATGGGTGATTGAATACCATGGGTGGATAAATACCATGGGTGGATTCCACTTACAATACCATGGGTAAATTCCATGGCTGGATGAATACCATGGGTTGATACCATTTTCCATTCGGATCAATAAAGCTGCAACAATCAAGAGAGGAACTCTACAATAAAACCCAAGTCATCCAAGAGAACATCAAGAAAAATTATGAGAGGAGAACCAAATTTGATGATTTCCAGATAGAAGACAATATATTGAAATGGGATTCATGTATTGAGGACAAAGGTAAGCATGGAAATTTTGATAATTTGTGGAAGGGACCTTACAAAATTGTGCTTACAAGGGAACACTTATTTTTTATGAAAGATATGTTTGGAGTAGCACTGCCTGGTGGACCTGTAAATGGCAGAATGCTCAAACATTACCTCCCTCCAGAATAAATCATTTTCCATTCAAGTAATTGTAAATACCATTTTATTTTTCTACTATCAGTGAGGGTGGTTTCCATTAGAAGTTGAAGCCCGAAGAGAAGGCCATAAGCTCCTGATGAGATGCTGCCATATTTACAAGAATAAATAGATCAATTCAGATGCAGAATGAAGACTGAAGGCAAAGGACCAAGGCTACTAATCCAAGTGTTCTTGACACCTCACAGGGAGGATGTCATCCCTAGCTAGAGCCATTGTTAGGGTCCTATGATTCATAGTTTCAATTGATGATTGGTTATTTCCTTTCAGTTGATGAAATTGTAAATAATATTGTATTATGAAAATGATTTATGTATATATATATATAGATATATAGATATAAACCGATGTTAAGAGGGTATAAAAAATGTATATGAGAAAAAGAAAAAATAGAATAAAAAGAAAGAATGAAAAAACCCCATGAAAATGTATGCAGGTGAGCAAGTTGAAATGCCACCAAAAAGATCAAAAAATGCATTAAAATTACTTTAGAAGTTTTTCAAATAAAAGTGTGCAGCTTGTTTAAATGGCACATAGAAATAAATTCTATAGTTTGATCATGATTAAACTGTGTTAAAAGGTTTCATAGATTAGATAATAAATCAACCATCAAGCCTAATCTTGGTTGAAATCAATAGGTAGATTAGAGGAATATTAACCAAAGTGTCTAAACTTGGTTAATTTCATAAATATGCATTAGAATAGGGTTAGAAGCAACCTTAGGAAAATAATATGGGCTTGCTAATCAAAACGCACCCTTAGGATTAAATTAA
Organism: Pinus tabuliformis; assembly: GCA_031772625.1. NCBI lineage: Eukaryota > Viridiplantae > Streptophyta > Pinopsida > Pinales > Pinaceae > Pinus > Pinus tabuliformis. The sequence goes on along the minus strand of CM062813.1, from coordinate 601,144,348 downwards.
TTATGTTTAGTGTAGATTAATCTTGATTTAATTAGTTTAATCATGTAATTTAAACATGATTAATTAATATGTAATAATGCACAGGTGCTAATGTTTGGTTTTTATAACAAAGGTCGAAAGAAACATTTTTTTTTGTCAGCTTGTGATATACCATGAGCATAATCCAATGGTTGTGATTGACCCTACCTAGATCAATGACGGGGAATCAACTTCGGACCCTCTTGCCCATCTTATCTTTATTATTGGGGGGGGGGGGGGGTATAAAAATTGGTATTCGTATTCCCGAGACCCACGATATGTGGTGGCCACTCGTCATTTCGCACCCCCAACCTCTAAAATCCACCTGTCTTCCTGCCAATGGTTATCTCTGCCTATTTCATCATCCCTCCTCCACATCCCTACTTCCCTGCCTCTCCTAACTCACCACGTGGCCTCCTTTCTCTAGTTATATTATAATCAACCCTTTACACTATGCTGTTACCCCCGCAAATGTATACCACCTGGAAACTAATCCATTTCATAATGAACAAGAAATAACAGAAAGCTCCCAATCGTCTATAAAAATCCCCAAATAAATCACTATCGCTCCTTTATACTCCCTGTCCCTTTTAGAAAAATAGGTATAGGTTTTCAAACTGCCACCTCATCTGCTCGATTTCTTGGTCACCCTTTCAGATCCTAGTGAGCTAGTTTCGACCTCATACTAGTCACAACAATCAACTTTCTGCATCAGACTTTCGAATTTTCCTAGGTAAAAGACCAAAAACATTCATCTATGTTCATGAAATTCTGAGCAATGGCACCTAAGGTAAAGTCAAAAGAAACCATTGAGAATCCAATGATCCCTCCTGTAATTGACTTGGACCATATACCCTTGGTAGATCAACATTACAAAATTGCAGAGATCAATTGTGAGTTTGACTTGTTCAAACTACACAATTGGCTCAAGTAGACCTTTCTGGACTAGAGTGATGAAATCAACCTTTGGCAATCCCTCTTTCCACAATTCATGATTCCCTAGACTTATCCTTTTCCAGAATTTGTAATTTGGTGTCAATCTAGATATATTCCTAGCCAAAGAGCCATTGTGGCCCATAATGGTGACATTCCTTTGACCATAACCCCAAAATCCATTAACTAAATGCTACAAATCTCATAGGGTGACTCTTTGAGCCCTTCTTCTGTAGATTCCCTCATGGAACTCTACCAAACGTTGACCTTCCCTCAGAGAGCTAGGATATTTGAGATCTTGTTACCAGAAGATGTTCAACTCCCAAAGAAGAATCCCCCATAACCAGCCTCTATGTTTCCTAAAAAAACTAAAAAAATGGTGTCATTAGTGTCTTGTATACTAGAATACCACTAAGACCAATGGGAGATGAGTTAATTTTAGGTTTTTTTTCCATATTATCCACAAAATAAAAACCTTCTATAATATTTAATTTTAGTCAATTCCTTGCAGATAACATTCATGACCAATTCCTCAAGATCACAATAGAAGGAATGTTTAAACATTCATCAGTGTTAGTGTATATGTTTTTGTTTCGTTAGGGAGATAGGTTTCCAATGACCTTGCAAAAATTGGATGATCAAGGTAATGCTCAGTCAGTTATACAGTGGACCTCTTTAGTGAGAAAGAATTCAAGTGATTTCACCTTCAATGATTTCATTTATCAGTTTATTTATATAGTGGTGTTTCTTCTAAACAGTAATGTGGAACCTAGGATAGGTTATGACATTCAAATGACTTTACACCTCAGTGATCAAACCAAAACAGGACACTGGTACTTGTACCAGAACTACAGTGATATCAAAGTGTATGGTTGTGAGTTGCCACCATATAGATTGCCAAACTATGTTCATATGAGAATTTTCTCATTGGAGTATATCATGCAAATTGTTATCACTCAGGTTGTCCCTGAAGGTTAAGAAAGCGATACGGCCGAGGTAACCACAAACCAACTTTGGACTGTAGGTTCTAGCCAACCTGCAATCAGAGAGGGCTCTCTCTTTTAGATTTAGCTTTGTTTGAAAGGATTTTAGGCTAGGTCTTGGGTCCAGAGGGTTTTTTGTTTTGTTTTGGTGGGAAAATTGACACTTTCAGGTAGAGAGGCAGAGCATAGTCTGAATGTTTCAAACCATTAGGCGTGGAGTCGAGGAGGGGAAATGCTGGTGCGTTTCCTTAATAACAGTGAGGGAACATGGAGCAAGATAGCTGAGCTTGAAGCAATTTTCAGGTTTAAAGGATGAAATGAATGCTAAAGAAAGAGAGGCAATTAAGAATCTCTCCAACAGATTAGCAGAGAAAGTGACAGGGCGCTACCTAGGGGTAGTTAAGAATCCCTAGATAATTGGCCAACACAGGTGAATTGGGGTAAACATGAGCCAAAAGGAATTCAAAATTCATAACCAATTCATTCAGAGGAAAACATCAAGAAACAATAGAAATTGAGCATAGAGAGTATTTAAACTAATTCTAGTCTATTCCTTTTTCTTGCTATTTAGATAATGGCAAACACATAAACAGAGATAAGAGGCACTTATTGCTTCAGGCCGCAGCACAAGAATTCCATCTTCAATCTCCAAAGCATTTATCAACAACAGACAGTTCGCTCTCCAAGCTTTCGGCAATCTTTGATTACAGAAAAATTCAGGTATACACAGCGAGTCTCTAGTGAAGAATTCTCAATTTACCAACCCTTAAAACTATACAGAGGGTCTTATATATAGGGCAAAACTTTCTATCTACTGCTTTTATTACATCTTGACCTAATCAGGTCATAAAAATAATTTATTGACCTACTCCTATCTGAAATAAATGCATGAAAATTCTCAGGCTGCGCTGGGGGCGACCGTAAAAAAAAAAAATGAATAAATGATGTAGTCCTGGGTGCCTTGGTGCAATGTCTTCTGAAATAAATATGCATGGGTTTCTGCTTCCTTGCTGTCCTGGTGCTTTGAATGCCTTAATGGTGATTTGAAGGCAAGGATGGGCTGATGCTTATTGATTTGACTTTCTGGGGGCTTCATCAATGTTCAGGTGCTTCGAGCCCCTAAACAAATCTTTGCTGATACTCTTTGGCGTCTTTTCTTCCACTGATACTCTTTGACAAAATCTAGACTGCTGATCTAATGTACGGCGGGTCTAATCACCAGTAAATGGCCGTTGTTTGGCCTCTGTATCATCTGGAATTGTCTTCTGCTCCTTTTGGTATGCTCTGTGAAGAAAACGGAACATTTTTGCGCCTTTTCGGGCTTCCTGGGGCCGCATGATGAGAAGATTCCCTAAAGATTCCCTGAAGATTCTCCATTTTGGCCCAAAAAATCCTGCGATGAGCGATTTGCGCAAATCACTCATCAAAAACTGCCTCAGAATTGGATTCCGGGGCTCCAAAGTGTGATTTTCATGCCTTTACGCCCAAAAAGTGTTGATGACGTCAGCATGATGTGACATTGTACGGCGGGTGATGTGAGCATGACGTCAGCAGGGTGATGTGGCGGGATGACATTAGAATGATGTCATCATGTACGGACGATGACGTGGTAGGTACGGTGGCAGGGACACGTGGCAGTGACGTGGCAGGAGGCCACGCAGGCAGGTGACTCATCGGGTGACTAGACAAAGGGGTGACATAAGCAGGGACTGTGCAGGGGGTGACATGGGATGTGACGTCATGGGTGGTAAGCGGTTTTGTGGCGCACCGCTTATGGGCAAAGGCGGTCTCGGGGGAGGGGGCTCCGCCACAGCCCAACGCTTGACGCGTGGCGGGAGTACGGCGGGAATACCGCCCATCTCCCAGACGCTAAAGCTCGGGCGCTTTGGAGATGGGACGGCCCGCCCACCGTTGATCTGCGGGGCGGGCGATCCAACGGTTGGCGGTCGGTGCGAGGTGATGGCGGGTTAGGGCGGGGAATATTTGCAGGAATATTCCCTTTTTAATATATGCGCGCGGTGGGTTATGACTTAGGGAAAGCGGGTTTGGGGTCTTTTAAAACGGGCGCGATCAATATTTACGGTTGGGACTTAGGGTAAGGGGTAAAATATGGGTTAAAAGTGCGCGGGTTTAGGATTTTATGCACAAAACTTTGGTTTGGGGACAAAATAGGGAGTTTTTGAGGGTTTTAGAGGGGTTTTTGGGCTAGGGAAGCGGTTACTAGCTGACCTGATGTCAAACTAGCTCCTTAATGACTCGGATGGGCTAAAGATAGCCCCAGATGGACTGTGATTTCCCAGACTTATAGGAAATATGGCTATATTGCCAGGGAGGGGTATTTACATAGGGGAGTTTTATATACATGATTTTAATAGGGGAAGGGGAAAATTGTTAGGGAGTTATATAATAAAGTTAATAGTTAATATGGAGATGAAAAGAGGGCGCTAAGGTATGAGACCTTAGGCTTTGTTGGGGAAAAGAAGGCTCACAGATGATGAGTGAGCAGTCCTTGAGTGAAGCAGATCCTCACCAAGGCGAATGTCATGGAAATGATGAAACTGAGAGGCTCAAGCAGACCTTGACCCCTTGGGGGATGTTAGTAAGTGACTTGGGGGAAATGAGAAGAAGGGGCGGTTAGTGAGTTCTAGCTTGAGTACCTCCTTTGAATGCAAAACTGCCTGATAACTATGAGCTGAAAAGATAAGACATTATGAGATACAAAATTGATCATCAATTATCATTCTGCCACCAAACAACTACCTACCCAGCCTACTTTCCTAACATTTTTTCTTCTTTTTGATTTGGGTGCACTTAGACTTGCAGACCCATGTTTGCAATTTTTCTTTTTTTTTCTTTTTTTCTATCTAAATCTACACTTATTTCTGCCAGGGCCTAGATTAAACAGTTGGGTCCCTTAGTTTCTCTACCTATCTACAAATCTGCCAAGATTAGACTGTTTGGACAGATATCATTCTCTATATTCTACAACAGGAAATTGAAACCTAGGGAGACCAGGATTAGATTGTTTGGACCTCCCTTTAAGAAATTCTTCAAAATTGGAACAACTCATCAAAACGGAATGCAGCAGTGGCATTTGGATCAGCACACTTCATGGCTTCTTCTTTGGTCTCCTCTGGAATTATGGAACACTGCAGCTTGCAAAGTATGACATATTTGGCATGTAAAAATGTCAATCATGAAAGATGATACCCTGTTGCAACAGGAGGCTAACAGTGGCTCCACTTGGGGATGGCTTTTCCTTGTGAAAAGTCAAGAACAACAAGTCAGACTGCCTTGATCTTCTGTTTGTTGCTGTTAACTATGAATTTCTTCTTTGTTCTGCCTGTTTTAGATATGAAACTTTGAACTATGAACCACTCCTCAACAGAGCTTTCTGTGAGCTGTACAGCAGCGCCTGCTTTCTTCTGCGCGCTTGATCTTTATGTACAATGCTTGAGCAACTATGCTGATATAAACTGAAAGTTCTTGCTCTGTTTTGATGCTTTTGAGATTGAAGAATTTGCATCGGCTGCGTCCTTTCCAAATTTACTGCTATTCCTTAACAATCGGCCTGTTTACAAAAATTTAAACTGAGTGCTGATATATACAAATAATATTGTACAAAGATATTTATAGAACTTGCATTGTTTCAATAACAAGGATCATGATAATGTTTCAACATCCTGCCATTCACAGGGCCTTCTTCAACAGTGCTGTTCTCCATAGATCTGAGAAAATAGGTGTTGTTTCCTTGAACAACAGAAATTACAAATGGACCTTTCCATAGAAAGTCAAACTTATCATGTTTGCCCTTGTCTTCTCTTCTTGAGTCCCACTTCAAAACTTTGTCACCAATACTGAAATCTTCAGCTTTAGCTCTCTTATCAAACATCTTTTTTAGCTTTTCTTGTAAGATTTGTGCTCTGTCATAGACTTGTTCTCTGGTTTGCTGAAGGTGAATTGTCTGATTAATTTTTCTTTGAACGTCATTTGGTTCAGCCTGAATTTCTTGTAACAGATTGATAGTAGGAATGCCCAGGGATGAAGGAAATCTAGCCTCCATGCCATATACCAGCTCATAAGGGCTCATTCCAATTGATCTTTTGCTTGAAAGTTTGTCTGCCCATAGGGCGTTAACCAGCTTTTTGTGCCAGTTTTTCTTGTTTTCTTCTAGCATTTTCTTTATGATATTGATGAGGCTCTTGTTAGATGATTTGGCCAATCCATTACCTTGAGGGTAATATGCTGTAGAGTGGCCCAGGGTGATATGAAACTTATGGTAGAAACTGATCATATTTTTGGACATAAAGGTAGCGGCATTGTCAGTGATGATTTTCTCAGGGCAGCCAAATCTGGAAAGGATGTTGCATTCAAGGAATTGGATAATGATGGTATCATTGGCTTGTCTACAGGGAATGGCTTCAACCCACTTGGTGAAATAATTGGTGGCTGTTAGGATCCATTTGTGCTGGCCTGAGGAAGAGGGATGAATTTCTCCAATGAAGTCAAGACCCCATTGTTGAAAAGGTTTTTCGGTGGAGATGGGTTTAAGGGGCAGGGGCAACAATTTTCTCTTGCCTTCAAAAATTTGGCACTTGTGACATGTCGTGGAAAACTTTTTTACATCTGCAAAAAGAGTGGGCCAGTAGAAACCAGCCCTCAGGATTTTGTCTACTGTGGACTTCCAGTAGAGATGTCCTCCACAATCACCTGCATGGAATTCTTTCATGGCATTGTTAGTTTCATTCATGGTTAAACAATTTAACAATATACCTTCATGATTTCTCCAAAATAATGCACCATCTATAACACAAAATCTCAAAGCCTTCATTTTTAAAAATCTTTTCTTTGTTCTGGACAATCCTGGGGGAGCACACAGGTTTAACAATACAAATATCAGTGTACCAGGGGCATTGCAGAAATATTTCACTGATTTGTGGAGTCGCCAGCACCGGTTCATTGTCCAGCTAGTTAATGTCTAAGGCCTGAAAGTTTGTTTCAGACATCAGCTTGGCTAAACCTTGTCCCTTTATCAGCTTGGTTGGTTTTATTTCAATGTCATATTCGAGGATACTTGCAATCCACTTACCTATTTTTCCTTCTAATCCGTCTTGAGTCAATATATCTTTAACAACAGCGTGTGGGACATAGGGAGTCACGTGTGAATATAAAATGTACACTATGAAATCCTTGATGGCCTTAACAAGTGCGTAGGCCTGCTTTTCCATTATTGGGTACTTCAGAGGGGCGTCTCTTAAGGCTCGGCTGAAAAAAGCAATTGGCTTTTCATCTCCCTGCTCATCCTTTTGCAACAGGACAACAGTGATTGTGTGGTCTGATGCGAACGAAAATATGATAAAATCCTTGTCAAACTGTGGACTGGTTAGAACAGGAGTTTGGGTTAATGCAGTTTTGATACTCTCGAATGCCTGCTTGGCCTCAAGGGACCATCTTACCTTGGCATCCTTCTTTAGCATGTTGCTTAACAGTCTTATTACTTCAGCTAAATTTGGAATAAATCTTCTCAAAAAGTTAATTTTACCAAGGAATGCTTGTAGCTCTTTTATGTTTCTCGGATGTGGAATTTGGAGGATGGCCTGTATTCTTTCAGGATCAATTCTGATCCCATCCTTTGATATAATGTGGCCAAGTAATTTTCCTTCTTTCGGGCCAAATAAGGACTTCTTTGGATTCAAGGAAATGCCATATTTCCTGCATGTCATGAAAATTTGTCTGAGATGCTTGAGATGTTCTTCATCAGATTTGGAAAATGGGGTTAAATCATCAAGGTACACAACTAGGAAGTCATGTAATTCTTTGGCGAATGCAATGTCCATTGCTCGTTGAAAGGTAGCACCAGCGTTTTTAAGTCCAAATGGCATCTTTACATATTTAAATGTTCCCCAGGGTGTGGTAAAGACAGTTTTGTCTTGGTCGTCTGGGTGAACAAGTATCTGATTAAAACCTGAAAAACCATCTAGCAGGGAAATTCTAGATGCTCCCACTACTCTCTGCAATATGTGGTCCATTTTGGACAGGGGATAGTGGTCTTTTAAGGAGACTTGATTTAAATTTCTGAGATCTACACAAAGTCTGATTTCACCTGTCTTTTTTCTTGTAGGCACTAGGTTGGACACCCACTCAGAGAATCTGATAGGGGCTATAATGCCTGCTTCCCACATCCTTTTTACTTCTTTTTCAATCGGGGGAAGCAACACAGGGTTGATTCTTCTCAATTTCTGTTTGAAGGGCTTCTGATTGGGCTTCAATGGGATCGTGTGCTGAATCACTGATGTATCATAGGATTTCAAATCCTCATAGCTCCAAGAAAATACATCCTGAAATTCTTTGAATAAGTCAATGTACTTGGGCTTTTGATCAGGTGGCAAATTTTTGGACAGTTTGATCATTTTTCGGTTCTCTGGTGTTCCAATGTTGTATTCTTCAATGTTTATTGGTTGCAGTTTTGGTTTTCTGGGAACGTCATTAGAGTCAAACACGTCTTCTAGCGGAGTTAGTCCAGCACGCAAAAAATTATCTTTCAAGTCAATGACCTCTGCCTCTGTTTTGTCTACTTCTTCTGCCTGTGTTTGTTTCAGCTGTTCAATGTTTTCATTGTCAAAAATGGTTGGCTTGAGAATCTGTTTGGCTGTTGCAGCGGTTAGAACTTGCTGACTTTCATTTCTCTGCTGTTCAGTATCTGTCATGGCATCCATGTCAATGTGAATATTTGAAAATTCATGCTCGAGGGTAAGGAAATTATTAATCTGGTCATCATTCTCGAATACTTGCCAATCTCTGACATTACTTGGGACGGTGGGCCTATGTTTTATTTCGGCTGTGAAGTGATGATTCGGGTCAAAAGGGAGCTTGCATGTACTCGTGAAGGTGGCTAGGCTGTGTGCATGAATGTTGTGATTTCTGGAAATCTTGTCAAGCTTGAATTCAGTGAATGCCTGGAGTATGTTAGTAGCAGCAGTTCTGTAGGCTCTCATTCTGTTGTCATTGGTAACAAAATTACCTTTCGTCTGTTGTATAACTAGATCAGAGTCACCTAAGATAGACACTTTACAGCACCTAGAGTTTTCAGCAGTTTAAGGCCTAACAGTAGAGCCTCATACTTTGCCATGTTATTTGTGCATTTGAAATTCAGTCTATAGGCATGTCCTTCTACATGATTATCATGTGTATTGTGAATCCAGACACCTGCCCCTGCTCCTAACTTGTTGACAGAACCATCAAACTCTAAGAACCATGTGATTTCTTGCTTGTTGACAATGCTAAGAGTGTCATCCGAATCAGGGTTGGGCAGATTTAAAATTTCTGTTTGGGGAGGTTCTTGTAACATGCTGGTTGCATTTACTGTTTTGATAATTTCTTTATTGTGGGCAACTGTTTCTTCATTGATGTGCACTTGTTGCTCTAGAGCCAAAGGCTCCTTATTATTGGGCAGATTTGAATCATCATTGAATAAAATGAAAGAATCCATATCGGAATGAATTGAATAAATGGGAAAATTTTCAGGCTTGCTTTCACTACTTACTACGTATTTCATCAGCGTTTCTCTGTACAGTCTCTTTGGTTGCCCAAAGACTGAAATGGTAGCATAGGAAAGGTCTAATTGAAGGGATCCTTGGAGCTTTGCTCCCCATGATCTTGAGAGGAGCATACCATACTTTGGTGGGATGTCAGCCACTACTACATCCATGAGGATGGTCTTGTTGGGATATTGGACTAAGGAGACACATAGATCTTTAATGAGGCCTAAACATTTCACTTGACTTGAGTCAAATGAGTATAAATCTTTGTAAGGTCTTGTGATGTCGAGATTCAGTTTTTCCATAACTGCTTTGGGCATAAGATTGTGCGATGCCCCTGAGTCAAACATAGCGTTGTGTAAAACTTTGTCATGTATATGCAGACTGACATAAAAGGGTGGGACAGGTCCTTGTGTTGACTTTCCATTAACTTCTGGTCCAAACAATAGTTCAGGGGAATCATCCAAAACATTTACATCATCTTTGTTTTCTGGGAGTTGAAGTGATCTTTGAATTTGTTGCCTATATACATCGTGTTTAGCCAATTCTGAAAGAGGAATGGCTATCTTGAGTTTTCCAATCTCTGTTTCTAAACTGAAAGGCTTCTCCAATGGAGTCTTAGTATTGGCATTGGCAATTTTTTCCTTTTCATTTTAATTTTCAGCGACTTGCTCTTGTTTATCAGTGCTATGGGAAGTATTTGCTTGCGGTTTGGCAACTTCAGGAGTACTTTTTGGGACGTTGTTTAAATTTTCTTTTGAGAAAGGAGGAGGCAAAGGCTAATCTTTGGAAGGCTGTATTTCTGTTATATCTTCTACTATCACTTGATGTGGGTTTGGGACAGTCATACCAGCTGGTTCTGTTACAACAACTTTGTTTTTAATCTTGTTGGGCTGTTTACTTTCCTTTGTCTTGCTAGGCTCAGAGATGTCAATGGTCCTAGTTCTGAGCTTATACTATTTGTGTACTTCATACACAGCAGTATCATAACCTTGTTTAAAATCAAAAGACTCACCAGATTTAGTCTGAAGTTGATTGCAGTCATGCTCATTTTGGTCTTCTTGTGTCAGGAAAGTTTGATGCTCACCCTTTAGATCCATTAAATTCATATGATCGTCTTCTATGGGTTGACTAGAAGTAGATCCTTCTACATAGTTATCTTGAAAACGGGGTCTTATATCATGGCCTTGGTTAGACCTACCAGCATTTATGTTCTACGTTTTTCTGAAATTTGGGTTTCTTATGGGATTAAACTACTGTCCTTCCCATGATGCCTTTCTCTCCACATTTTCTACCCTCTCTCCTAGTCTTTGCAAGCCATTGATGATAGCATCAAGCTTCTGGTCGAAGGCTGAGGGTTCTTCCTTAAAGGTGGTTCTCTTTTCCATTCGGGCTCTATTTATTTTGGCAATTAAGTTGGCTTCTACCGTGACAGCAACCTTTTGCGCGTCTTCAAGGGTTTCAGGAGCTCTTTCTTTCAACTGATATGCCATATCAGGGTCAAAACCATCAGGAAATTTGTACAAGGCAAGGTCGGCTGGAGGCCTTAAATTCTGTGGTATCGCATTATATACATTGTTGAATCTTGCACAGTATTCTAAAACGGTCTCTTGAGGACCTCGTTTAATTGTATCATATTCAGCTAGTATGTGCAAGGGATCTTTCTTTTTCTCCCATCTGTTGGTAAAGGATAGGTAAAGCTCATCGGGAGTGGTTATGGAATTTGCAGTGAGTGATCTGAACCAAGTTCTCACATCACCTGTTAGACTCTGAACAAAAATTCTCATTCTCACACTGTCATCATCTATTTCGTAGTTCTAAAAATAGTCTTGCATCTTTTTGGCATGCTGAATGGCTGTGAAAGGACCAGTGGAATCAAAATATGTAATTTTCGATTGGTAATCTTGGGGTAAAGCCGCAGCGTTAGCAGGTAATTGCAGGGGTGCATATCTATTAGCCATATTGGCCGGTACAAGTGGAACAACGGGGATGAATGGAACAATGGGGATAACAGGGATAACAGTAGTGGTAATGGAAGTATGTGCAGTGAATGAAGGTGTGGAAGGAGTGCTATGAGATGTGGATGACGAACAAGGGGAAGCAGGGGTAGACCGGAATAAAACCTTGACAGGGGTTGGAACAAAGCTAGGGTAAGTTGTTTCAAGACTCAAATCAGCAAAATTTTCCTGTCTTTGTTGCTTCCTAAGGATTTTAGGGATTATGTTAGGGTTTTCAAAAACAGCTAGAGGATCTGGGTCTGGGTTTGACCTTGTATATCGTGAACTTTTCTTGGGAGCCAGCTTCCGCACTTGTTTTTTTATTTTTATTTTTTTTTGGAACATTTTTTTTGTATATTTTTTTGTATTCACAAGGGCTAGATAAGATTTTGGAATGGCTGTGTATATCTTAAAACTAGCATGAAGATTGACTGAAGCAGATTTTATCTAAACCTGTTAATGTAAAACAGAAACAGTTTCAAAGGCTTCCTAGCTGACATTCAGGCTTCATCTGTAGTTTTAGGAAATATACAGCAATTAGAAAATCGATTTCTACAGGCGATTCTTAACCTTCTTCGTGAAACTTTGTAAAATTAACTGAGGAAAGTCCCCAGTGGAGTTGCCATTATGTTATCACTCAGGTTGTCCCTGAAGGTTAAGAAAGGGATACGACCGAGGTAACCACAAACCAACTTTGGACTGCACGTTCTAGCCAACTTGCAATCAGAGAGGGCTCTCTCTTTTAGATTTAGCTTTGTTTGAAAGGATTTTAGGCTAGGTCTTGGGTCCAAAGGGTTTTTTGTTTTGTTTTGGTGGGAAAATTGACACTTTCAGGTAGAGAGGCAGAGCATAGTCTGAATGTTTCAAACCATTGGGCGTGGAGTCGAGGAGGGGAACTGGTGGTGCGTTTCCTTAATAACAGTGAGGGAACATGGAGCAAGATAGCTGAGCTTGAAGCAATTTTCAGGTTTAAAGGATGAAATGAATGCTAAAGAAAGAGAGGCAATTAAGAATCTCTCCAACAGATTAGCAGAGAAAGTAACAAGGCGCTACCTAGGGGCAGTTAAGAATCCCTAGATAATTGGCCAACACAGGTGAATTGGGGTAAACATGAGCCAAAAGGAATTCAAAATTCATAACCAATTCATTCAGAGGAAAACATCAAGAAACAACAGAAATTGAGCATAGAGAGTATTTAAACTAATTCTAGGCTATTCCTTTTTCTTGCTATTTAGATAATGGCAAACACATAAACAGAGATAAGAGGCACTTATTGCTTCAGGCCGCAGCACAAGAATTCCATCTTCAGTCTCCAAAGAATTTATCAACAACAGACAGTTCACTCTCCAAGCTTTCGACAATCTTTGATTACAGAAAAATTCAGGTATACACAGCGAGTCTCTAGTGAAGAATTCTCAATTTACCAACCCTTAAAACTATACAGAGGGTGGTATATATAGGGCAAAACTTTCTATCTACTGCTTTTATTACATCTTGACCTAATGAGGTCATAAAAATAATTTATTGACCTACTCCTATCTGAAATAAATGCATGAAAATTCTCAGGCTACGCTGGGGGCGACCGTAAAAAAAAAATGAATAAATGATGTAGTCCTGGGTGCCTTGGTGCAATGTCTTCTGAAATAAATATGCATGGGTTTTTGCTTCCTTGTTGTCCTGGTGCTTTGAATGCCTTAATGGTGATTTGAAGGCAAGGATGGGCTGATGCTTATTGATTTGACTTTCTGGGGGCTTCATCAATGTTCAGGTGCTTCGAGCCCCTAAACAAATCTTTGCTGATACTCTTTGGCATCTTTTCTTCCACTGATACTCTTTGACAAAATCTGGACTACTGATCTGATGTACTGCGGGTCTAATCACCAGTAAATGGCCGTTGTTCGGCCTCTGTGTCATCTAGAATTGTCTTCTGCTCCTTTTGGTATGCTCTGTGAAGAAAACGGAACATTTTTGCGCCTTTTCGGGCTTCCTAGGGGCGCATGATGAGAAGATTCCCTAAATTTTCCATGAAGATTCTCAATTTTGGTCCAAAAAATCCTGCGATGAGGCGCAAATCGCTCATCAAAAACTGCCTCAGAATTGGATTCCGAGGCTCCGAAGTGCGATTTTCGCGCCTTTACGCCCAAAAAGTGTTGATGACGTCAGCATGAGGTCAACATGATGTGACATTGTACGGCGGGTGACGTCAGCAGGGTGACATGGCGAGATGATGTCAGCATGACGTCATCATGTACGGACGATGACGTGGCAGGTATGGTGGCAGGGACACGTGGCAGTGACGTGGCAGGAGGCCACGCAGGCAGGTGACTCGTCGAGTGACTGGACAAAGGGGTGACGTAAGCAGGGACTTTGCAGGGGATGACGTGGGATGTGACGTCACGGGTGGTAAGCGGTTTTGTGGCACACCGCTTATGGGCAAAGGCGGTCTCGGGGGAGGGGGCTCCGCCACAGCCCAATGCTTGATGCGTGGCGGGAGTACGGTGGGAATACCGCCCATCTCCCGGACGCTAAAGCTCAGGCGCTTTGGAGATGGGACGGCCCTCCCACCGTTGATCTGCGGGGCGGGCAATCCAACGGTTGGTGGTCGGTGCGAGGTGATGGCGGGTTAGGGCGGGGAATATTCGTAGGAATATTCCCTTTTTAATATATGCGCGCGGTGGGTTATGACTTAGGGAAAGCGGGTTTGGGGTCTTTTAAAATGGGCGCGACCAATATTTACGGTTGGGACATAGGGTAAGGGGTAAAATATGGGTTAAAAGTGTGCGGGTTTAGGATTTTATGCACAAAACTTTGGTTTGGGGACAAAATAGGGAGTTTTTGAGGGTTTTAGAGGGGTTTTTGGGCTAGGGAAGCGGTTACTAGATGACCTGATGTCAGACTAGCTCCTTAATGACTCGGATGGGCTAAAGACAACCCCAGATGGACTGTGATTTCCCGGACTTATAGGAAATATGGCTATATTGCCAGGGAGGGGTATTTACATAGGGGAGTTTTATATACATGATTTTAATAGAGGAAGGGGAAAATTGTTAGGGAGTTATATAATAAAGTTAATAGTTAATATGGAGATGAAAAGAGGGCGCTAATGTATGAGACCTTAGGCTTTGTTGGGGAAAATAAGGCTCACAGATGATGAGTGAGCAGTCCTTGAGTGAAGCAGATCCTCACTAAGGCGAATGTCATGGAAATGATGAAACTGAGAGGCTCAAGCAGACCTTGACCCCTTGGGGGATGTTAGTAAGTGACTTGGGGGAAATGAGAAGAAGGGGAGGTTAGTGAGTTCTAGCTTGAGTGCCTCCTTTGAATGCAAAACTGCCTGATAACTATGATCTGAAAAGATAAGACATTATGAGATACAAAATTGATCATCAATTATCATTCTGCCACCAAACAGCTACCTACCTAGCCTACTATCCTAACATTTTTTCTTCTTTTTGCTTTGGGTGCACTTAGACTTGCAGACCCATGTTTGCAATTTTTATTTTTTTTCTTTTTTCTATCTAAATCTACACTTATTTCTGCCAGGGCCCAGATTAAACAGTTGGGTCCCTTAGTTTCTCTACCTATCTACAAATCTGCCAAGATTAGACTGTTTGGACAGATATCATTCTCTATATTCTACAACAGGAAATTGAAACCTAGGGAGACCAGGATTAGACTGTTTGGACCTACCTTTAAGAAATTCTTCAAAATTGGAACAACTCGTCAAAACGGAATGCAGCAGTGGCATTTGGATCAGCACACTTCATGGCTTCTTCTTTGGTCTCCTCTGGAAATATGGAACACTGCAGCTTGCAAAGTATGACATATTTGGCATGTAAAAATGTCAATCATGAAAGATGATACCCTGTTGCAACAGGAGGCTAACACAAATGATTAATATGGATGATTTACATTTTGTCTCAGAGAGGAAGAAGGCCCAATTCAAGATCAAAGAATAGGTGGGGCCATTTATATGCAACAGCAAGGTAGCATGCACGGAAGCAGATACACTTCTCAAGTATATGAACTTTCAATTAAGTTTCACTTGGTCCTATGATCCCTTTGGCATAATTTGTAGTCTAAGAGAGAGTGGAACATAATACCACTCCTTATTCTCATACTCCGAGCCTCAAAATTGAGAAATTTATAAACAAAGATCAATGGGAAGATAACACCTTGCAGGAAGCTGAGGAACATATTTTATCTACAACCACCTCATAGACACCAGTCCCTCAAGAGAAACATGATAAATGGCCTAGAGAGGAAGAGTCTTCTCCTATGACAAAAATTGAAGCAAAGTAGTTCCTAATTTATATAAAGAAGCCCAAAAAGAATCCACCACTAGTTTTTATGCAGGATGAAGAAGGACAAACTACTATAGTCATGACAGGTAAACATGTTCCAACAACACTAGAAGGAATTTTTGTAGGTACAAGACAAGAGGACTTTTTTATAGGCTCTGCATCATCCTCTGCTTCACAAGATTCTCTAGATGTAGCTCAGACAATAGACTTGGCTCAAGCCAAACAAAGCCTAATATTTTTGTTAAGTACAAATAAATCAAGCAGAAGAATAAAATGTTAAAAGCCAGTACTTACACTCAGTTCTAGAAGCAAACTGCTACTTCCCAACACAGGCTTCTGTTAGCCTTTGACACTGAACAAGGGAGAATGTAGATGGCTTTCCTATAAGCACATGTTCCTTTTCATAAATCATTATCAGACTACAAGTCTTCTCCTTTGATACAAATTAGATCCATCTAATTGATCATATGGACATGCAAAAACAGACTGGGGTGATGTTATACTCCACTCTAACTAGCAATGCCATGGCATATTAAAAAATGTAGGCCTTCATCAGCAACATACAATCACAATTGAAGCTGGAGAAAATTTCATCCTTAGCAAAATATACTAGGATTAATTCATTAGAGGACTTAGCCATAACATTAGGTTATGATCCCAATGATGTAAAGGCAGTGGAGGAGAGAGTAAAGAAGGAAATGTTGATATACCAGCTCTGAGGAAGCAGCTCAAGCTACCGTCTACAAGGGATCCTCAAAACAAGGAAATGGGAGAACTGGAAAAACTAAAGGAAGACATGTTCAAGATAATAATTGAAAAAATGTCCAAATCAGAGAAATGGAGGTGGAACTAGAAAAACTACTCAAAGATAAGGAGAAACCCTAACAATTGGCTATAGTCCCACTTGTAGTAGTACCAATTGCAGTTGCAGGAGCAACAGAGGTTCCAACATCAACAACAACACCAACACCAACTATAGATTCAGCCACCGAATTAGTTAATTCCATGCAAGAGATGTCCATTCAGGGAAAGGATATTGAGAAATTGAAAGAATAGTTGAATAATCTACAAGAACAGAAGTTGAAGAATCATAACTCCTATATAACAAAGTTACAAAAATCTCAAAGGCTTGCTCAGTAATGGTTCAAACTCTACCATAGGCCAAAGAAAACATATGGACAAATATCAACGAACTATGACTGAGATTTGGCCATCAATCCAAATAATTTTTTAGCAGGAGGAGTTGATGCAGAGGTTAAAAACATTGATAGAACAAGTGAGGAAAGTATTCAGACATAAGCCAACTGAAGCAACAACATTGATCAAAATCTTAAATTCTAAGGCTAGAGAAGAATTAGAGGAGCTACAGATTGAAGATAGGACTGAAACCATCTTAGAAATCAAGAAGGATTTTGTAGAAGAGAAACATGATGGTTTAATTAGAGAATGAATGCCAGACTCTAGAAACTATTATCTAGAGATTTCATACCAGGTTTAATCTATTGAATCAGAGAGGTCTACCAGGTTTAGTGGCCATGAATGACAGGTTAATCATCTTGAGTGACTGCAGTCAAAAGCTTTACACTATTGCCAAAGATAAATCCAAGTTTGCAAGGGTAAAAGGAAGTATGATAGGAAAAGCTTTCTTGGAGGCTTTAGATTTTGATCTCATCATCAAACATGAGATTAAACATATTTTCATCAACAGACCCACCTTTGAGAAATATACCGAAGTTGATGAAACATATAGAAATATAATAAGACTTTCTATCCCTAGTGAAGATTGATGGGATCACTTGTGTGAATTACTTGAGTGAAACATTTTTTATCTTAGACAGAAAGGAAATACCTTTTTGGGACCAGTCATCGACAACCTTCCTCGACAATAGAGCCAACATCTCTAGCAGTTCTAAATTCCTAAATTTATGTACTATTGATGTAATATGTTTTAGATATTTTAGGATTTCGTCTTAATCTTTTGACATCAAGATATTTTGTAATTATTTTAATATACGTAATTCATAATTTGAAGCAATAGAGGTTGATGTTTATGTAAAATAAAGGACCCTTGATGTAAAACTGTTCCACCAAGTGCCAGTGGACACATTTCAATAATACATAAGATTTTTCACGATTCCTGTATTAGATTTTTTTGTGAAGTTATCTTCTCTTTGTTATTGTGTTTTCTCCATTTTTCATGTGTTTCTTTTCTCTATTGTTTTAAAGAAAATTAAGTTCAAGATTTGTTTTAATAGCACCTTGTTATGGCTTAAAACAATATAAATGTTTTCTACTGAATTTAAGAAATATAATTCTTAATTGCTCCTTCCTTAATGAACACTTGATCTCTTCTTCTTTCTCATCACAATAAACATATAAGATCCAATATATCTACCTACCTTTCCCTATTAGACCTGTTTGTAAATGTTGAAATAAATCCATTTGAAGTATATTTACTTCATTACCCAATGGTGCACTTTTACATTCTCAACGAAACAACCAAACCAAATCTAAAACCAAACCCTTGAGCTTCCACAACTAGCCTAATATCTTAGTATAAAAAAATCTAAATTTGAAAGAGAGACCCCTCTATGAAGTTGGCAGGGCTAGATCCCAACTTCCAAAGTGGTTTTGTGGTTACCTTTGTATTTCTTTCATAGTCTTACAAAATGTAGAGAGCTAACATTTACCAAAAATGAAATCCAAAGGAGACTTTGGAAAATAACCCAAAGAAGATTCAAATGGAGATACTTGTGTAGATGAATGCTTGGCTTGATTGTAGGCATGATAGATGCAATGCAAATTATCATCCCAAAGTTTACGATGCTTACTACGATATCCCCGAAGGAGATGCACTAATATTCTGTTCACTACCTCTGTCTAGACATCGATTTATCGATCAAATGTTGTGCTCTTCTTCAAATTTGTTTCCATGATTTCTCGTAATCTTGACCAAAGATTCCTGATAAATTGAGAATATAGATTAGAAATAATTAAAGTAGGTAAATCAAAATGAACCCATACATTTTGGAAGAACATCTTTGTAGTCCATTAATCTCTAACTTGTTTCTTAAATGGAATCAACACACACATTTTAATAAAAAATCCTCTAAAACATATAAATAATCATGAACTTTCCTATATATTGGTAGTCCTCAAACAAAATCCATAGAAATACTTTCCGAAGGACGAGAAGGGATAGGAAGTGGAGTGTAAAAACCCAATTTCCTATTGCTTGGCTTGCTAGTACTACACATAGAATATCCTTTTACATATCTTGATACAATTTCATTCATGCGAGGCCAATAAAAATACCTCTGTATTTAAGCAACTATTTTTCCTACACCAAAGTGACTAGCAATAAGAGAAGTATGGGCTTCCCTTATGACATTGACTCTTTCACCTTGTGAAATACATAATTTTCCAAGATGATATAAAAAATTGTTATGAACATGATAATCCAATTCTTCAACATGATTTCCTTGACTCAAAGTTGCATAAACATCTTTAAAATATTCATCCTGAACATATTGTTCAATATAAATTTCATGCATGATTGAGTTACGTATAAAATGCAAGGAAATGAACACATAAGAGGGTTAATAAGTCAATACTTTTACTTTTTCAAAAATGACATATTAGGCACACTAATAATAGGTTCCACTACATGTCAAGTGTCAATGTGTGCCAAGTGCTGATGTATGTCAATACATTCCAAGGAGTTTTGAGGCATGTTAGGGACTATAGCACATGCCAACACATGCTAGGGGAGTTCTATGTCGTGGTAGGGAATGTTAGAATGTGCTTGGGTGTCTTATTCATGGGAAGATGTTTTAGGTACAAATATGTTCCAACACATGTGATGTGCCAAGGAATGTTAGTGTGTGCCAAGGTATGTTAGTACTCGAGGTGTGTCACAAGTGTTGAGGAGTGCTAGGTCTCATTAATAGAATTGTCCGAGATTGATTATCTATTAAATAATATGGTTCCTACATACACTAGTGGAACTTCATCTAAAGGGGTTTTCCTAGATAATAAAGCTAACATAGATGAATCATGTGTTGACTCATAAGAAAACTATTTTCTCAGTACTTGAGGGAAATGATATATATTAATTAATTCTTAAAGATTTATTTGACTCTAACCATTATCGCCTTTGACACATAATGAAAAACACTGCATAACAATGGCCTTAATTCATTATCTTTTGAAAAAGGATATAACAACAGTCACATAGCATCATAAAAAATTCACTGGACTGATCAATGATGATGAACATTTTTTGACTGCCACCAAAAGTCACCAACAAAATCATTGGTGAGGGTGAATAAAATATCATCACTAGAAAAATAACCAAAGAGAGAATTAGTGATCAACCTTTAAAAACCTTCACCAAACGATTCATTAAAAATGGCTTTGGTGACGAACCTTAAAGGACTGTCACTATATGCACTTTCAACAACACTCTTTTAAAGTCCATCACCATATGAAAGACTGGTGATGAACATTAAAGGTCCATCATAGGCATGACCCTCACCAATGAACTTTTTTGTTGTAGTGGTACCCTTTGATGCACTAGCTAAAATTTTCAATGAAATGCTTGGCTTTGTCTACATCACTATGTCCATCTACTACAATATATTTACCAAAGATAAAATCCAAAGGAGAATTTGGCAAATAATGCAAACAAGATTCAAATGGATATACTTGTGTAGATGAATGTTTGGCATGATTGTGGGCATATTGGATATAATGGAAATTCTCATCCCAAAGTTTAGGATGCTTACCACAATATCCTCAAAGGAGATGCAGTACTGTTTTGTTCACTAGTTTTGTCTAGTTGTCATTTTATGGATGAAATGTTGTGCTCTTCTTCAAATTTGTGTCCATGATTTCCCATAAACTTGACCAAAGCTTCGCGATGAATCGAGAATATCGACTAGAAATAATCAAAGTATGCAAATCAAAATGAACCCATACATTTTGGAAGAACATCTTGCAGTCCATTCAACTGCAAGCTATTTCTTACATGGCATCAATACACACATTTTACTAAGATGATCCTCTGCAATATATAAATAATAATGACCTTTCCTATGCATTGGTAGTACTTCAACAAAATCCATAGAAATTAATTCCCAAGGAAGAGAAGGGATAGGAAGTGGAGAATAAAAACCTAATTTCCTATTGCTTGGCTTTCTAGTAGTGCACATAGAACATCCTTTTGCATATCTTGATATAGTTTCATTGATGTGAATCCAATAACAATGCCTCTATAATTGAGCAACTGTTTTGCATACACCAAAGTGACAAGCACTAAAATAAGTATGGGCTTCCCTTATGACATCGACTCTTTCACCTTGTGGAACACATAACTTGTCGAGATGTGTTAAATTGGCAACTAGGGCCAAACTCCATGTGGGTCGGCCTATTTATGGCAGCTGATATTTTTATTGGATCCCTCTCGTCGAGAGGTGTAGGATTGATCCAAAGATCATCCGATTCCGATAAGTATTTATGGAGATATGAATTTATTTTTTTTATGTAATTATAGTCAAGCCGACTAGCTCTTATGTAGGCTCTAGAAGCCCAACCAACGTGTCTATTCATCATCCTCATTTTGGTATAACTAGATGAGGATTTGAGATCATTTGCACACACGTATTCTTGAGGTGATCTCCTCTCCACATCTTGGGTTTTTGGAGAAGGAGAGAACAAAAAGAATACCCTGGCCTACAAGTCTTGAAGAAGAAGGTATTAATCGCAGTAAAGGAAAAGGTATTAAACGCAGCCCTAAACTACAGCCACGTGATGCCCTAGCAGAAGTAAGCTGCAGGCTTATATGGAAATATAATACGCTGTCCAATAGCACTTATATGCAGTCAAAAGATGGAGGATCTAATACATTGTTATACGCTGCCAAAGAAGGAGCCTTTAACACGCTGTTTGTTGAAGCCTAAACGCAGTCCTATCATGCAAATAAATAGAGACTTGTTTATGTTGACGTAGCTTAAGAAGATGAACACAACTCGCAAATTCTCTCTGAAATTTCACATATACTAGAAGGAGCAGAGCCGCAGGGTTTTTCGGTGAAGGGCTTGACTGCACCTCAGATGGGTATAAGGTGCAGTCAAGCTAGATCTCGGTTGGATAGAATAGAAGGAACGTCAGATGGATAGATAATCTCAGCATAAATATATCTCTGCTCTTTCAGAGGTACAGTATTGACATAATAACTAACCGCAGTAATAACAATGATCCTACAGTTGCTATGACAATCTCGACATATATATATATATATATATATATATATATATATATATATATATATATATATATATATATATATATATATATATATATATTATCTTAGTCACTGTCTCGGTATACATTCTCGGCATAATCATGACAACCTCGACATTACAATGAAGGGTATTCAATCTCAGAAGCAACCTCGGATAAGGGTCTCGGCATTCAAATCTGTAATGATATTAACGTTCAAGTTAGATGCAACATATGATCACTGTATATATTGATATCAAGGAATGATCTCTGTGATATACAATCTTATGATAGTTATAGGATCATGAGTCCTGATCTCGATACAACTCTTTGAATGGTGGTATGAAAGATGATCTCACAAATTTGATCTCAGTGGCACTAATGTGAATGTACATCAACGATGATCTCAGTGAAAGGAACAACAAGTGAAGATGTAGCAATAGGGTGTTGTCATACGCTTGGTAGCAGTGATGATGGTGATCTCAACATTCACAAAATAAGGGATTGATGTCTTGGTCAAGAAGGATGTATATACGCAGCTAGGACAAGCCTTCTATATGCTTCTCATACGCTGTCCTAAGCCGCAGTAAGGAGGCCTAGAAGAGGCCTAATCTCAAACTTGAAGGTGCCCTAATCCACTATCACAACTACAACTATCTAAGGGAGCTTCTATATGTTGCAAATGAAGCCTAGCCGCAACATAAAGGAGACATATATCAGCGTAAAGGAGCAGCATGGAAATCGTTGTAACAACATGTTAAATACTGCTGTTCTAAGGCATGGATAAGGTACGTTTGGGATCAGCAGTCACTAGATTAGAAGACAGGGCAATGCTGCAATTTAGGATCTTGTTTAGGCCTGTTGAAGGAGTCTACAGCTACAGCTAGCTGCTTTGCTAGGCTGCAAGCCATAGCAAGCAGCTAAGGCTGTTCCAAGGCAGTATTACAGTTTTCTTTGAGTTCGGATGGCAGCATGGATTAGGAGAGACTCTCCTAGGTGGACTGAAGCCCTTGAAGGGCTTAGTTATTTAATAGCTTGAAAGCATGATGTTGAATGCAGCATGGTGTTGAATGCAGCATAACGATGGACGCAACATGGTTGGATGCAGCATGGTGAATCAGTTGAAGTATGAGGACTGAGAAGTGTGTCTTCACCTGAGTTTAGATCTGCAGTCCTTGTCATCAGAACTATCCTGTCATCTTCATGATGAAATATCTATGATGTTTGATCTGTTATTTTGGCTAGTCAAAGTGTTGACTTCAAATGTATTTGTACCATCTCTCTCTCTGTTGAACTTTGAAGATAAAAGAAGAATTGATCAAGGGTTTCCCCACACATTGTGGGGTTTGTCCCTGGCTCTCGCCATGTATTGTGTCCTCTTGTCTTGGCTTGTCTTCTACGATTTTATATTTATGTTCTATCTGCAGTTTATTGTAATGTTGATGTGATTTCTAACTGTGAAAATTTAAATAAATTGCTCTAGCATAGAACATACCTAAACTTAACATGGTATCAGAGCTGAGGTGAAGACAATGCCCAAGCAAGAGTGAAAGAGAAATCACCAAATACAGTTGGGACAAGACAAAAGGATCAATGGGTTCCTCATAATTCACCTAGGGTGAAGTTGAAGCAGAGAATGTTATTAGAATGGCACAGCAAAACTTCTGATGGCATCACTTCATTGGGAAGTTCAGATCTAAGGGTAGGAAGGAAAGGTAGATGTCTTGGTTATGAGTTCGGCCCTTATGCGAAGGAGTGCCCGAATGACAGAGATGCGGGTCATCAAAGACAATGGTCGACTCTTCCACGAAAGCAAGGAACCCCAAAATCTCTTTTATGTACCTGATTGAACCTGGTGTCCATCTCGGAAATGGAAGTCAAAGGTTACAAGGTGACACTTATCGATGGAAAGGTACGTGTTATGAAAATAGATCTTTTAGAGATGTTTTTGAGTTGAGGGTTGTATCAAGTTGTAGGAAGTCCACTGGGGACCATGTCCATTGACTCAACACCGGAGGTCTGTGAGACAGATGGTGACTAGGATGCCTGAATTCAGAAAGAAGCATGAAGGTACATGTCTGAAATGTATCGAAGGAAAATATTATAAGGGGACCATTCCCCTCATGCAGCAGGTTCACAGGTTTGGAACAACCCAAGGAGTTTGAGAATCATGATCAAGGAATCTCATGTATAGAGGTGGAAGAAAGCCCTCTATGGCTTGAAGAAAAACACCTCGGGCATAGTATGAGAGGATTGATAGCTGTCTAATGCAGCTGATATTCACCAGGAGTGAAACCGATCCAAACCATTACTCGAAGGTTGTGGATGATAAACCTCTCGTACTAGCACCTATGTCTGACAGGTGCAAACCCTCTCATTTATAGGAGATAGAGGGAGTTGGATTCGGAATGTGGGAAGATAAGCTGCAAGCTTGTGACTGCCTCGAGGATCTTAACTTTCATAAGTTATATGGTAATGATGTCAGACCAGATTTGGGAAATGCCTTTGAGTTTCATAAACTCATTCGCATTGATGTTCTTGGAGAACCTCCATTCGAACATATGTGTTGCAGTTAGCATGGTGAGCTCATATTTGGTTGAGCCTCACTGGATTGGTACCAAGAATCTTCTGAGATATCTTCAGGGCACAATCTGTCATGGATTGAGATACACTGCCGGAAATATGAAACCACATGATTATGAAGGGTGGGCAGGCAGTGTGGAGGATCACTAGAGCACTTCTCAGTGCTGTTTCTCTTTGGAATCTGCCTCGTTATCCTGGATGAGCAGGAAGTAGAAGTCGGTGACTCTGAGCACCACCAAGGCAGAATACATTGCTGATAGTATGGTCTTCTGTGAGGCGGTCTGGTTGCTGAAGCTCTTCAGTGAGCTGTTTGTACACATGATGAATACCACCGTGATTCTCTGTGGCAACCAGAGATGGGATTCGATTATTGAGGAATCTCGTATTTGACAATTGCTCCAGCAGATAGACATCAAATACTGCCTTATCTGGGATATGGTAAGTCGATGATCAAGGAGGCTCCATCGCATTAAGATGATGTTCAGGTTAGAGCCCCGTGGAAAGACCAAATTTGTGATTTTCCCGAATGACTTGGAGTCGTCGAGAGACCTTTGTAAAAGGGTCCTGCATACATTGAGCTCTAGGAGCTTTGGGGGGCTTGTAGTTCTATTGGAGCAACATACGACCATAGGGTGACTCACCCTCCCCTGGTGGTGCGCGCTGGAATAAGATGATTCGCTCTCTTGTGGGACAAGATGACTCACTCTCTTGTGTAGTAGGATGATTAGTTCTCCAGTGAGGCCTGGATTGATGTGTTCTCTATGGCGATTGTAGCAGGATTGATGTGTTCTCCTGTGAGGACAGGATTGATTAAGTTCTCCTGTCGAGGCATCCTACCCATGCAGTCTGGGACTCATGGGAAGTACCTCTCATCTGATCAATGAGCAGGGAAATGAAGTTAGGGACCATAGTAGTACCGATGGACGCATCGTTGTATCTACCATACTCCCTACGCTAGGATGTACTCTATTGATCTGGGATGAATGATACTGGTCTGGGACCAGTGGTAAGAGTTGTACATACTATGACGTTGACTTCGGGTCGGCTGAGACTGGTCTGGGACCAGTGGTACATACTCCAAGACTGACTTCGTGTCAGTGCAGGACTGGTCTGGGACTAGTGAGAGTCGTACCTACTATGATGCTGACTTTGGGTCGGTTGAGACTGGTCTGGGACCAGTGTTATGCACTTTGAGTCTGGCTTCGGTCAGTGGAGAATGGTATGAGACATTCTCGATCAATTCTTATTCTTCTTCATAGTTCAGCAGAGCTGAGCAGAGCAGAGCCAGCAGAGCTGAGCAAAGCAGAGCAGAGCTAACAGAGCCAACAGAGCTGAGCAGAGCTAAGCAAAGCCAGCAGAGCTGAGTAGAGTAGATTAGAGCTAGCAGAGCTGAGCAAAGATGGGCAGAGCAGTGCAAGGCACTAATGGCAGAGATAGTACAGTCGGACATATGGATCAGCAGATGGAGTTCCCCCTAGTTGAGAGGGAGTGTTAAATTAGCAACTCGGGCCAAACTCCATGTCGGTCGGCTTATTTATGGCAGCTGATATTTTTATTGGATCCCTCTCGTCGAGAGGTGTAGGATTGATCCAAAGATCATCCGATTCCGATAAGTATTTATGGAGATATGAATTTATTTTGTTTATGTAATTATAGTCAAGCCGACCAGCTCTTATGTAGGCTCTAGAAGCCCAACCAACGTGTCTATTCATCATCCTCATTTTGGTATAAATAGATGAGGATTTGATATCATTTGCACACACGTATTCTTGAGGTGATCTCCTCTCCACGTCTTGGGTTTTTGGAGAAGGAGAGAACAAAAAGAATACGCTGGCCTACAAGTCTTGAAGAAGAAGGTATTAATCGCAGTAAAGGAAAAGGTATTAAACACAGCCCTAAACTACAGCCACGTGATGCCCTAGCAGCAGTAAGCTGCAGGCTTATATGGAAATATAATACGCTGTCCAATAGCACTTATATGCAGTCAAAAGATGGAGGATCTAATACATTGTTATACGCTGCCAAAGAAGGAGCCTTTAACACGCTGTTTGTTGAAGCCTAAACGCAGTCCTATCATGCAAATAAATAGAGACTTGTTTATGTTGACGTAGCTTAAGAAGATGAACACAAGTCGCAAATTCTCTCGGAAATTTCACATATACTAGAAGGAGCAAAGCCGCAGGGTTTTTCAGTGAAGGGCTTAACTGCACCTCGGATGGGTATAAGGTGCAGTCAAGCTAGATCTCGGTTGGATAGAACAAAAGGAACCTCAGATGGATAGATAATCTCAGCATAAAGATATCTCTGCTCTTTCAGAGGTACAATATTGACATAATAACTAACCGCAGTAATAACAATGATCCTACAGTTGCTATGACAATCTCGACATATATATATATATATATATATATATATATATATATTATCTTAGTCACTATCTCGGTATACATTCTCGGCATAATCATGACAACCTCGACATTACAATGAAGGGTATTCAATCTCAGAAGCAACCTCGGATAAGGGTCTCGACATTCAAATCTATAACGATATTAACATTCAAGTTAGATGCAACATATGATCACTATATATATTGATATCAAGGAATGATCTCTGTGATATACAATCTTATGATAGTTATAGGATCATGAGTCCTGATCTCGATACAACTCTTTGAATGGTGGTATGAAAGATGATCTCACAAATTTGATCTCAGTGGCACTAATGTGAATGTACATCAACGATGATCTCAGTGAAAGGAAAAAAAAGTGAAGGTGTAGCAATAGGGTGTTATCATACGCTTGGTAGCAGTGATGATGGTGATCTCAACATTCACAGAATAAGGGATTGATGTCTTGGTCAAGAAGGATGTATATACGCAGCTAGGACAGGCCTTCTATATGCTTCTCATACGCTGTCCTAAGCTGCAGTAAGGAGGCCTAGAAGAGGCCCTAATCTCAGACTTGAAGGTGCCCTAATCTGCTGTCACAACTACAACTATCTAAGGGAGATTCTATACGTTGCAAATGAAGCCTAGTCGCAACATAAAGGAGACATATATCAGCGTAAAGGAGCAACATGGAAATCGCTGTAACAACGTGTTAAATACTGTTGTTCTAAGGCATGGATAAGGTAAATTTGGGATCAGTAGTCACTAGATTAGAAGACAGGGCAATGCTGCTATTTAGGATCTTGTTTAGGCCTGTTGAAGGAGTCTACAGCTACAGCTAGCTGCTTTTCTAGGCTGCAAGCCATAGCAAGCAGCTAAGGCTGTTCCAAGGCAGTATTACAATTTTCTTTGAGTTCGGATGGCAGCATGGATTAGGAGAGACTCTCCTAGGTGGATTGAAGCCCTTGAAGGGCTTAGTTATTTAATAGCTTGAAAGCATGATGTTGAATGCAGCATGGTGTTGAATACAGCATAATGATGGATGCATCATGGTTGGATGCAGCATGGTGAATCAGTTGAAGTATGAGGACTGAGAAGTGTGCCTTCACCTGAGTTTAGATCTGCAGTCCTTCTCATCAGAACTATCCTGTCATCTTCATGATGAAATATCTCTGATGTCTGATCTCTTATTTTGGCTAGTCAAAGTGTTGACTTCAAATGTATTTGTACCATCTCTCTCTCTCTGCTGAACTTTGAAGATAAAAGAAGAATTGATCAAGGGTTTCCCCACACATTGTGGGGTTTGTCCCTGGCTCGCGCCATATCTTGTGTCCTCTTGTCTTGGCTTGTCATCTGCGATTTTATATTTATGTTCTATCTGCGGTTTATTGTAATGTTGATGTGATTGCTAATTGTGAAAATTTAAATAAATTGCTCTATCATAGAACATACCTAAACTTAACAAGATGACATAACAACTTGTTATGAACATGATAATCCAACTCTTCAACATGATTTCCTTGACTCAAAGTTGCATAAACATCTTTAAAATATTCATCTTGAGAATAATATTCAATATAACTTTCATGAATGATTGAGTTATGCTTAAGAAAAACATATGCATTAAAAATTGGCTTTGATAACATATCTACAACTTCGTTTTATATACCTTTCTTATACTTGATTACCAAATGAAATTGTTGTATGAATCCCATCCATCTGAAATATATCACTTGTTGTAACCTGGTTTGTGATTGTAAATATTGGAAATGTTGATGGTTGTTATGAATAATCATTTCTTTACCCATCAAGTAATGCTTCCATTTCTTCACGCTTTGTACCAAAGCATACAACTCTTTATCATAAGTTGGATAGTTAATTACTGCATTGGTAAAGGCTTCAAAATGATAACATATTCTCTTACCATTATGCATCAAAACGGCTCCCATAGCACATTTGCTTACATCGGTTTGAATTTCAAATGTCTGCTTAAGATTAGGAAGTGATAGAACTAGTGTTGTATTGATTTTCTCTTTCAAAGTGTCGAAGGCTTTCTATTGCTTGCCTCCCAACTAAAAGACCCGCTTCACACTTGTCAAAGCATGTAATGATGCTACAATGAATGAGAAGTCAAAGAATTTTTTTTCCCAACATTGGGATGCTCCCAAAAAGATCCTAACTTTTGTTACGTTATTGGGTTTAGGCCAATTCACAATAACATCAACTTTAGAGGGTTCAATATTCAATTCATCCCCTCCTACAATATGACCCAAATAAACCAAAGAGGTTTTACCAAATTCACATTTAGACATCTTCAAATACAAATTTTCCTTTTTGAAGACATCTAGAACTTGTTTTACATGCTTCCTATGCTTTTCATGAGTCCTACTGAAAATCAGAATATCATCTAAGTAGATTATGAAAAAATCATCAAGGAGTAGTCAAAATACATCATTCATAACTATCATGAATGTGGCAAGTGCATTGAAAATCGCAAACAACATAACTAACGATTCAAACAATTTTCTTTTTTTTTGAAATAAAATTTCCAACTATCATCTTCGACAATCCATATCTTTGTGACAACATCATCAATCTTTTGAATCCTACAATAGACTTCAATTTGACGAACCCAATTATCCAACTTTTCACTCCCCATTGTACATAGGAAATTCAAACTTGACATCAAGCTTAATCAAAGGAGACTTAGCATGTCCTTTTGGAGATGGAGGCGGAGTAGGGATCTAGGATGAAGGAGGCGAAGAAGGAGGTGAGGATGGAGATGTATATGGAGGTGAAGGAAGAGGTGGAGGTGGAGGCTTTCTCCCATTACCACCATTACCTTTTGGTTGATTATATTTTTCTCCTTGCAACCTTGATGTTCTCTCACTGTACAACACTTTCACCATCTCAGTCATATCATAGAAAGCCTTTCTAAAAGCTCTCCCATCCTCAGAAATCATCTTTTGTTCTTGTACTTCCTGGTGTGCCATGGCATCGCCATGAATTGTGGAGATTTTGGCCTCCTTGAACTAATATGAGGATTTGGTTATTCAAGTACTCCTCCTCTTATTAATTTAGACATGGTAAGTATTATAAAAAGATTGCAAATTTTGTCAAACCTTCACAAAAACCATGCTCTCATACCAAACGGATTTGAAATTAAAGATGAAAGTTTCATGAAATGGTTTGCAAGCTAGTTTATGTCTTTTAGGTAATGGATTGTGATTCCAAAAGCACAAAAAATAAAGTAAAATTTGTATATTTTTAATAGTTAAAATGGACAATAAGAAACATCAAAACACAACAAATTGATGATGGAGTTCACCCCTCCTAGGCTACGTCTCCGGGTTCGGCTTCCAAAGGTGGCCCTCTTTATTATATGCCCAAATGTTCAAATACATCAACATACAATTCTCAAATTGAAAAAATAAAACTATCATTGCATCCCAAATGCACAAAAACCCCTGTGTAGGCTCCTCTTGGGATAAAAAAGGCTAAGAAATGGCCAAGATAGGCCTCCTCCTTCAATCTACCTACAAAACTCTCTACAAAACTAGTTCCTCTCAAACGTTTGGCAACAAAATGGTTCGTTGGTCTATTGGTTCAATGCTAAGTTGAAATACAAAAGGACCTTGATTCAATCCCCATTCTTTGGAGGTTTTGGCATTTTTTTATTTTTTTTTTAACCTGTGGGCTTTAAGCCCCTTTCGAACCCCACGCTCCCGGTCGTGTAGTCCCATATAGCCTGGGCCTGAGTGCAGGTAGGGTGCCACATGCCCACAAACCCTACTTATCTATCGGTGGTTGCAACTCTCAACATAACTGTAGGCCAACGCTTAAATGTCACACCCTTCTCCTACACCCTTGTTGTAACCTCCTCCTGTGGTCACCCCAACCGTAATAAAACCTGGGGCTGGGTTGTGGGCAGGGTTCCACATGCACTACCCTTCCCAATACTTTGTCATTGGTCATGTTAATTGGAATATGACCTAGGGTTAGGCCAATCGAGTCTTCCCACTGGCCCAACCCTCTCCCCCAATGATGGAACCATATGTTGCAAAATATAAATCTGCCACGCATGTTTAACAAGAACGACACGTGGTCTAACGATGCAATGTGAGACTGTTAGGCATGAGCTATGGAGTTTGAATGAAGTGGAGGTTTTTTGGTTTGTTGAATTTTCTTTTGGCCTCATCGAATGTGCCACATGGTGCCTTGGGATTGGGCCACATGTCACTCCATGATAGGCCTATCCCCAAAAAATTCAATTAATACTAGTGTGCTAGGTGTCATCACGACACTGGCCCAAATGGTGAATTTCGATTAGCTCCCATAATACCCAATCAGTAGATGATTTCAGCATGATATCATCATATGGATTGCCATGTGGCATCTGTACACTACCTAGTCAACCCTACAAATTGACTTTTCAGTTGTTTGCCAAAAACTTCAAAATGCGATAACTTCCTCATATAATGTTGGATTGAGGTGATTCAAGCATCCTTGGAATCAGAATTACGAGATATACAATTTGGAAATGTTTTTTTGGAGATTTTGAGAACTTTAATTTTTGAGCATATTTTTTATCCCAAAGATCACATTAAGTTATTGGAGCATGTTGTTTCAGTCTCTACGATAGCTGGCTAGAGGAGAGTCCTGGAGTATGAGAGTTAAATCTATAAAATCATTTCTACCTTATGTATGATGAGAGCCAGAGCGGGAGGAGTAGTCAAAGCCTGGATATCAACAATTATCTGAGGAGGAGTATGGGGAGTATAGTGGTAGTACCACTTAGGCTAGGAGACTATCATATGTATCATATGCACCATTTTGTGCACTAACACTTTTGGGTTATGGCTAGCCAGTGAGTAGCTATTTTTATAGACACTTAGATGTATGCATTGATTTGATCTCATGATTTTATTTTCTCTTTATGGCTCTTATATGTGTCTCCATGATGTGATGTGATGTATTTGGGATTTTGTGTGTTATATTATTCTGAGCATTTAATGTTTTGAATGGTACACTACATAGATGAGAGTGTATATTTCTATAGTAGCTTTTGTATATTATTTGAATGTAGGCATATAAATTTCTTTTTTTCATATAAAGGAGCTTGTATTCTTACATATATAATAAGCCTATATATGAAAATCTCCCTATTGACCCTAGTTCCTAGTCAACCTAAGGACTTGCAATATTATTTACTTAGGCCAAAAATCTATATTCTTATACCAATGTTATGAGGTCGACTTGTAATCTTGTATTACCATCAACTCTAACTTGGAAACTTTTTTGACGAGTTTATTAAACCTGACCTGTGTTTTCACTCATTTTTCCTCCATAAAATTTTAGGTTTTGTTGAGCCATCAATATTATATTCCCATCTACCCTCATCCAATGTATAAGCATTGACCTAGATAAAAAAATTTAGCATGTAAAGTTTTTGTTCACCATTTTACGAGTTGATGGAGCCAACTATCCCTATCAACCACTTTTACAATTGTTCCTCAACTGAATTTAAATGTAATCCATGAAAATTAATCATAAATGATGTTTTTTTTTCATTTTCTCCTTCTAAATCCTAGTTTCATCCTAGCCTTTTACCATAGTTTAATATATCCATAAAATTGTATGTAGTTTCCTATCCTATTCCTTCACATCGGTGTTTCAAATCTCCGTTAATATTGTAACCTTTTTTGTCTTCTTGAAGGTTCCTCTCTTGGATTTGGTGGTTAAAAACTATGCTTAGAGGCCTCTTTCCAAATAACACCTTGCTAGATATCAAAGTTTTCCTCTCGCAAACATGTTTAGAAAGAAATGTTTCTCTCGTAATCTGCTTATATTTTTATTTTTTTTAGAAATAAAGTAAATGAAAGGAATATTACCATTTTTACTAGGATTATAAATAGTAAAATAGAAAAATCAAAGTGAAAAGGAAATTATACCGATTCTCATTAAAAAATATGAAGTATTTGACAATATATTCAAACTTTTGTGATGTAAACAACTATCCTAATGGGCTTTCTATTTCAACCAACTTGGAGTGGGCCATGACAAAGTCATAGGTTTCAAAATAACTCCACATTGTTTACCACTAACAACTCTACAAAATGAGGATTTTGTCCTTGGTTAGGATTTCAAAACATGGATATTCCTTTCCTCCTCTTCACTGTTATGTAATTCAAATATCTCAAAACATCCACGAATTTGTTAGTTCCAAGAAGATGTAATAACATTACTGGTTCTACTGTTTCTTCCAAGGTGGAATGAACTTCAATGTTGATGCATTGAAATAAACATAACAAAAACAATGAAACTGTAAACAAAAAGTGTGTTCAATAGTATATGAGATCCATGTTGATAGTAATCTTTGCAAAATGTGTGTTATGCTGACGTGCCAAAAGCCTTATGCAATAGGGTGAATTGTTGGAACTCTATATATGTTCAAGTACAACAAAAAATGAAAAGGAAAGAAAATGAAGAGACAAGGAAGCCAAAAAATCCATAATTTAGCGGTGGTGAGATGTATAACTGATGGATAAATTCTCCTCAACATTACTTGGATGTATGCCTTAGGTGTTAGGGAAGTCGATTCAACATTTCATCATTTACAAATCAAACTTTCAACTATGGACCAATCTGGCCTCCAACAAAAACAAAATAATTTCCATATATAAAATCAAGACATAATGAATTACATAAATAAAAATCATAATATCAATCCAACATAAATTTAGAAACAGAGTCATCAACATCATATCAATCAATTTGAGACTTTTCCCTTAACATAAATCAGATAAGCAACACATGTCAAGGGAATTATGTGGAAAAGACACAAAAGATAGATAATTGGCATGAGAGCTGTTGGGACTCAGAAATGTCATATTTTCATCCACCTTTTTCCTCACTATTCCTTACATTTCATCATCCCATTAACCTTTTATCATATCATTTTCATAAATACATTTTGGTTTCACCTTCTTATTTTCGATTTTATTCATTTTTGTATTACAAGTGAATTTATGATTAAATATTAGAAAATATACATATTTTTATATATATCTCAAGAATATGTGAGTTTTGTGATGTGTAGGAAATATGTGAAGAATTAATTCCAAGAGACTTCTCAAATATCGCCTCCACCATATTAAGGAGATAATTATTCAAGTCTATTCCTAAGGAGAAGATCATGGAGGATTTGGTTGGCATATCTTATCCAAGATATGTGAGAGATGTGTGGAGGATTCAAAGGGATCATATTTTGTAATAATGGGAAAGTAGTTGAGAGTGCTTGAGAGAATATTGCATATATAATTATGAGATGGTTATCTTCTTCATGTATATAAGAGAGTGCTCTCTCTTCATTTTGAAGAATGGAGATTAGCTTTAAGAGATAGTTTTGTAATTAGGAGAAGGAGATTCTTAGCTTTGATTCATATTATTTTATTGTTACACTTTCATGATTTTTTATTTGATTCTTCTAATATAATTTGAGATAGCTTTATTGTTTTGAGCTCACATATGTTGTTTGTCATTCAATTCTTCACATGTTGTATTGCTTTTCCCTTATGAAATTTCCTGCTTTCCTACTTAATGTTTCAATGCCTTTCTAGATTAATTTGATTTCAGTAATTTAGATTAAATTAGTTCCACTTCAGTCCTGCATATATAGTGCATGTGCCTCGTAAGCCTACGAACCTCGGATTGAAAAAATAAATAGTTGGGTAATTACTACAATAGAATTAAATGAACATATTTTCACCCAACATTTTGGTGCCATTGCCGGGGAGGCACGATGGATTGAAGTTTAGTTTGATTTTTCATGCAAGTGTGTTTAGACATGTTCCTAACTCCAAGGTGTTAAGGCGGTAAGACATGGGGAATAGCCTATGCATCGCATTCGAGATACCGTAACGGGCTCGACCTCTTATGGATCAGGGCATGCAGGGTGTGTTTACATTTATGCAAGTGTGAATTTTAATTTCTGCAAGTGTGTTTGATTTTCGCAACTGTGAAGAGTGTTTGATGAATGCATGGTTCATGGTTGTAGTTGAAGAATTCGATTACTCAATTAATGAGTAGTCCTTGTAAGAGGGTTTAATTGAGTATTGAATTCAAGATTATTTCTGTGGTCCTTTTGTTTTTAATTCAATTTTTAGTGTGCTGATTTGGAAGAGTTTTTGTGAACTAAAACCTTGTAAAAGGATTAAAAACTCAGACAATTATTAACACTTTGTTTTTAGAATCTCTTTCAACATGGTTTTATAATGAGTGTTAGCTTGGAACTACTCACTCAGAGCCTTACAGAAGTTGGAATCTCGTCTTCCCTGGAAAAGGAGATCTTGACAAGAATTGAAAGTTCAACTACTCCCCAAGAAATAAACGAAGATTAACCATCTGAAGAATCCTGCGTATCTGATGGCAAACAATCATTCGAACAGGAATTCGAGGAAGAAGAACAGTAGATCGGAGAAGAAGAAGAGGAGTTACAACATGATCTAAGCGAGAGAAACTGTGCCTATCAAAGCTTTATCGAACAATGGTTCCAGGTAAGTACTAGATTAGATTCATCTTTTTATTTTTTAGTTGATTTGCAGTCACAACAACTAGACTCATTCACTCTAGAATATTTTCATCCATCATTTAAAAAATTGCTACTGAATATATTGTTGTTACTGCTACGTGAATGGCTTCATTGGAAGTTTAATTATACGTAACTATTTTTTTTAATTAGTATAGAGTAGGTAGGCTTTCATTTTTAGTTTTTTCTTTCATTTTCAGTTTTTCTTAGAATAATTATGCTCTCCTCTGTGCTTAGTGTGATTGCGAGGATCAGAAAATAGGGATGATTTGGAACGTAAGAATAAATAAATGTTTTACAATATTCTTGATCAAAAACATCTTTCAATATGCAAATCATTGTGTCCATTTGTTAAAAAAAATTAAGTCTAGAGAAAGTTTAGTTTCTTTCTAAATTTTAGTTTCAGCATATAAAGGGCTGAGAGGAAAAACACACTGCAGGCCCGAGACAAGAAAAAAACGCATTGCATTGCAGGCCAATAACTGCAGATTCACCAACGCCATTCCGACAATGACCTTCACACGCCTTTATTAATCGAAAAATGGAGGCGGCAGTTTAGTCAGATTTCAGCAACTATTCGAAAAACTGCATATAATTCACAAGGTGGAACTATGAAGCTAGACGGGTCATCTCTGTTACAAGAAACTTGGTTCCAGGTTTGATGCATGATTTTATGTTCAATGGGAACGATGAAGCTCTGAACAAAATGGTGTTATCTTTGATGCATTGGTTTTTTTTTGTGAGCATAATCCAATTGCTCTTAATACAGCATTGGCACAACTTGGTGGTTACCCTATGCCCCTCTTCCTATTGAGAGAAGGATCCAATTTTGTAATATTTTTCGAGATTTTGGTAGCATCCTCTATCCCTGGCTAGTGTATCATTAAAAAAAAATGCCCTTCGCCATCGCAACTCCCTCAACAACGCCCACAAAATCCTCCAAAACATAAATTAAAAATTTGGCTCTTTGTCCAGAAAATCAGGAAACGATAATACAAATTCCAATTTTGCAAGAAAACATCACTACATGATAAGTCAAATCGGATTTTTCTATCACTAAATCGAGAGGAGGCTTTGTTGTTAACGTAGATTGCAAGGAATTAGTCACGTGCTGTACGGAGGGGTTCAACATTTTTTCATTCAATATTGAGACTAAGGCTGCGTCGATCTTCAGCTTGATGATGAACCTATTTTCCCTCAAAGGCTTGGTACACCATTTCCCCAAACTTCAGGTGATGCATTTGAATAATGAAACACTATGCTTTCGACGTAGAAAGGCATGGTGTTGGAGAAGGCCGACGAGGTCAATGCTCAGATTTTGTGCAGAAACATTCATCTGGCCTCCAAGCGTTGAAATAAAATGTCTATTTTGGATGTCGATGTCTGGTAAAGGTTTATGGTGGATTTTGCATTTTCTACAGTAAGTATGTCGACGCCCAAATCTCCTCTCGATTCAACCAGGCTGAGCAGCATTATGAAGAGATTGGTGATCCGCCCTCCATATACTGACATATATGCTATGATATCCAATGCTTGCGATAAAGTCATCGAAGATGAGTGAAATTCGAAGATAGATAAGGAGATGGCAAAGCTCGAACACAAGATCGTTCGCATGATGTTAAGTGGAAAAGGGGATGAATTGAAGCCCAATTCCTACAATTCTGTCAAGGTTGGGGAGCATCACATCTGTGTTGCCACTATGGAAGAGTGGACATAATCAAGTGATTGAAAATGGAAATGACTATGGCCAAGGTTGTACTGGTGAGAGTATGCCTTCTGGTGGCAATAAAGACTGCAATGGGCTGCAGTGTGCAAACAATACTTGATCTGTGAAAACCCATGGCAACTGGCTGAGGGCATATGCTTGCATTGCGGATTTCAATATTTTCAGTGGCTCTTCTTACTCTCCTTCCATTCTGCCTACTCTTTGCGAAGCCACCCAGACAATCTGCGCAGGATAGTTCCACAACTGGTCGTTTTCGTCTTACAGCCCTTGGTCGTTTTTTTTAATTAGGGTTAGTTTTTTTTATTATTTTCATTATTAGTTTTTTTTTAATAAATAAATAAAAAAATTGACATAAATAATAAATTAAAAACTTTTGTTTTTTTAATTTGTTATTTATTAAAAAAAATGATAAAAAATATTAAAAAAACTATATAATAATAAAATAAAATTTCCCTCATTCATTTATAAACTAACTACTTGTTCCCTAACAAATACAAAACCTTTTCAAATGTTTTAAATCACTTTCCCTGCAAACCAATAAAAATATTTTGAAAAAGTATTGCACAATCAATGAGTACATTGCATGGGGACATGCAATATTTCTAGTTGGGGGGGAATAAAAGTATGTTGGAATTTATCATTTATTTTTGCGGGCAAGAGTTAGGATTCATATACTAACAAGTGAAATGAGATTGATGTTATGTGTAGGTCAACGAGAAGCTTATGCAGAAAGCTCAACATTACGATGCGACACCCTTTTCATCCACAATTAGAGTAACTTCGAAAAATAATTAAAAATGGACATTTCATAAATTCTTGAAAATGAGCTAATTTGTTTTTGAGTCACTTCATACAGGAATGATCGATGGAGATGGCACACAAAGGTGACAATTTTTATGCAGGAATGGTGCTAAGTTTTTTAGAATTGAAGACAATCTAATGCAAAAGTGATTTTTTGAAATCACAATGAAACATGCGTCATTGGACACTTGAAGGAATTAATTCTTCACAACACATATCATGACATTTTCCACTACACAAAAATCCTTTTGCGTCATGATTACTCACCTTTTTCCTTCCAAACGCCTAGACCATCCTTGTGTTGAAGCCCATTTTCCATTACCTTATCTTTCACGACTTCATGCACGCCTATTTTTCTGAATCACATACATTCCTTTATCCTTTTCAATTTACTGCCTTCTAGTTTTCCTTCTGAATAAAACTCATTCCCTTTCCATGATTACATTGCCTTGTTTTTTTTTCCATGCTAATCCACACTACTTGTCCGTGAGTTCTTTCCATTTATAGTCCTACGAAATCTTTCTGTACAAACTCACGTTGACTAATCATGTGGGATTCCTTAAGGCCCACCTTTCAACAAGTCTTGCCCCATCGACATCAACACCTTATCTGGGAAATAGACTAGAGTCCCTTTTGGGTATCTTGAGACTTGCATGCCTCAATGGCAAGTTTTATCACTGACAATCATGGGAATACATCAATGTCCCTTGATCGTCACATCTTGCAAATGGCTCGACATCAACACCTCTATTTGCATTCGCCAGATGTACCCAAGTACCTTGGCACTCATTGACATCAATGGTGATTTTGCCTCGCATTGGTTAACGGCATGCATCAATGGCCGATAATCCAATGATCTCTTTTCATTCTCTACATCAACACATTCTTTCGCATGATTAGACTTGTACCATCAGTTTTGTAGCAGATGAAGACTATACACTTTTTCACGACTCCATCAGCAGTTACAGTAGCATGATTTCTGATCTATGAGAGTACCACAGTTCCACTTTCTACGTTTATCTTTTCCATGATTCAGCATCAGCAGTTTAGATTCCTTCATTTCCCAGGATCCAGTTACAACAACATCAATCACATTTTCTTGATCTAGCAGCAGCAACAACTAGATTCCTATTGCATAGTTCATCATTCTTGGGTAAGTAGAGGTATGTTGTTTTCTAATCTTTAATCAT
Source organism: Pinus tabuliformis (assembly GCA_031772625.1). Lineage (NCBI taxonomy): Eukaryota > Viridiplantae > Streptophyta > Pinopsida > Pinales > Pinaceae > Pinus > Pinus tabuliformis. The sequence goes on along the minus strand of CM062813.1, from coordinate 601,105,020 downwards.
GCAATTCCTTATATGCTAGCTTGAATATTTTGGAAAATTCCCTCACCATGCTACATTTCCTTTCATGAGCCATGTCAAGTTGCATGAGGACATGCAACCAATTCAGTTGGGGGGGGGGGGGGGGGGGAGAACTATATTCACTACCATGATTCCATTTCTTCACCACTATCACTCCATTTTTTTCTCATTTACCATTCACCAACATTTATTTTCCAACGATACTTTGTTGCACTTTGCTTCATACGCAATATTGGCAAGCTTCATTAATATTACAAAAGGGCTTTCTTATGCACATTATGATTTCCAGTGAGTGTTTACATTATTATTGAAGAAAAGAGAACAGAAAATGAAATGAATGCTGTTAACACAAGAACCAACATTCTTTGTATTCATGGTTGTCACACAAGAACCAACCATAAGAAAATGTAAGTTGTTACTCATGTCTTTCACATATCCTGGAAACATTCATTATTAAAAGACATCATCATGTAAAGTCAAAGTTCAAGATACCAAATGTTCTTAAAGAGACCCATGCATGGTTGCATAAGGACATGCAACAAGTTGAGTTGGGGAGGATGTTGGGAATTAGAAATATCATATTTCATCCACCTTTTTCTTCACTATTCCTTACATTTCATCATCCCATTAACCTTTTATCATATCATTTTCATAAATACATTTGGGTTTCACCTTCTTACTTTCCATTTTATTCATTTTTGTATTACAAGTGAATTTATGATTAAGTATTAGAAAATATACATATTTTTATATATATATCAAGAATATGTGAGTTTTGTGATGTGTAGGAAATATGTGAAGAATTAATTCCAAGAGACTTCTCAAATATCCCCTCCAACATATTAAGTAGATAATTATTCAAGTCTATTCCTAAGGAGAAGATCATGGAGGATTTGGTTGGCATATCTTATCCAAGATATGTGAGAGACTTGTGGAGGATTCAAAGGGATCATATTTTGTAATAATGGGAAAGTAGTTGAGAGTGCTTGAGAGAATATTGGATATGTAATTATGAGATGGTTATCTTCTTCATGTATATAAGGGAGTGCTCTCTCTTCATTTTGAAGAATGGAGATTAGATTTAAGAGATAGTTTTGTAATTAGGAGAAGGATATTCTTAGCTTTGATTCATATTCTTTTATTGTTACATTTTCATGATTTGTTATTTGATTCTTGTAATATAATTTGAGATAGCTTTATCGTTGTGAGCTCACATATGTTCTTTGTCATTCAATTCTTCACATGTTGTATTTCTTTTCCCTTATGCAATTTCCTGCTTTCCTAGTTAATGTTTCAATGCCTTTCTAGATTAATTTGATTTTAGTAATTTAGATTAAATTAGTTCCACTTCAGTCCTGCATATATAGTGCATGTGCATCATAAGCCTACGAACCTCGGATTGACAAATTAAATAGTTGGGTAAGTACTACAACAGAATTAAACAAACATATTGTCACCCAACAAGAGCGATGATAATCACTCATCTTTGACATGAATGCATACATCAAATTGGTTACAAATGAGTGATAAACTACCCAACCATAGGCATATGATGTAAATTCCACCCACAAACTGGGTTATGATACCACAAGGAAAAAGGATGATTTTCAGATTTGGCCTTTCTCACACCAACTAACCCTACGGTGACTCATATGGGCATAGTCACATTACATTGAGTCCATCAATCAATGATAATTATTTCATTTTTAACCCACATAGATAATTCAATGGTACCACTGTTACCATTGAGTCATTTAAGCATGTATAGATAATCTTGCAATCATAATATGATATTGCTAGTTTCACTATCTAGTTCATTTCTAGTCGATGTGAGTGTTAACTCAACCAGAAGGAAGTAGCTAGCTATATCTATAAGTAACGAGTTAGCGAGAAAGAAGGAAGTACCCTCAATCGTTTATAATGAAAGGCTACTTGGTGAACTAGATTTGGGATGAGTTAGGTCTATCAATAGAGTGTTTTACGGGACAATTTCCAATTTCCATGGGGACTATAACAATAAATACAATTGAATAATGCATAAGTGACATGCATATCTCAACATTTTTCAAGTGTGTTTTCAAGTTTTAAACTGGAATAGATTGTAAATATAGTAGAACACCACACAATTCTACTTAAATATGAATAGAATGCAAATATGGTGGAACACCCCACAATTCTACTTAGTTGTACAAAACATGTTGTTGGACATGTCATTAGTTGATATGAGTGAACAAGTGTCATCTATAACTTCTATTTCACTAATCAACATTTGAACATATATAAAAAACTATTGCAGGGTTTTCTAACTTGGAACCCTATAAGGGTTCTGAAAGATTTGGCTGAACAACTTGAGTGTAATAAATATTTCTACATTAGCTCTATCCAACAGAGAGAAAGGTGGGGGAAAATAACAAATAGAACCAGTTCATGCTTGTAAACGATGGAAAAACATATGTTATAAATGTACCCAAGGACATAACCAAACCTCCTTTGATTAATGCTCAACAAGCTAGGAGAATCATCGGCAAGATGGTGACAAACAAAGCATTCTAATTCGGAAAGATCTTAAGAGTAGACCATGCAAGCGACAACAGAACAGAAAAGCGAAAGAGCCAGAAGCACTCGAGAAGGAGAGCCTTTATGATATCACTATGAAAAATAATCATTCATTTATATTACCATGAGCAGTTACTTGGGTGTTTTGTATATTAAGCATTACTATCTGATACCTCCTTCTCCATCAAAAGGAATGGAAGAAAGTGACCCAAGCAAGGATATGCGAGTGCTTATTCTCTCCCGACACTAGAAGCAACACCAGGCATTGTGCCTCCTCCTAGGTTCAAGTACTGAATGGAGTCACGACCATTGAATGATTGCCTCTCATTAGGAAACTTGTGAACCTAAAGTGAAAGGATGGAGCTTCAGTGACAATTAAATTACTCTAGGATGCTCTAAACCCCAACAACATCACATATCAAATTTTCAACAACATCACATATCAAATTGCTGGTGGGATGGAATATTATTCTCAAGATGAGAAGACCATTCAATTCTCGATGAAAATTTTGATTATTTTGGTATGTTTTTGTGCCATTAGAAAGCTACTGGAGTGGAAATTAAGACATAGAAAGTCAACTCTAATATTAAGACACAAAAAGAGAAAGATATAGATATATATGATGTTACAGTAGATCAAAGAAAGAAACACTTACTATTGCTAGACGAGTCTGCAGGGATGATCTCCATACCATAAACACATGCCTGCTTCGTGTGCCTCTATGCCTCTATGCGTGCCTGCTTCCCCTAACTCTGTTGCTTGGTCACCTCCCTTATGGCACCTTGGGCAAAGCTACTTAATAAGGTGAAATAAAAGAATCTGTTACGGTCATTTCATGCCCAATCAGGCAGCGAGTAGAAGATCGATCACTTGAATTAAGCGGCACAACTCAATATTGTATGGACTAGGGCTAAACCAATATCTATAACTCAGTTACCAACATCTATAACTTGGCTTTTGAGGGAGATAACATAGCATACTGAGGCTCAAACGACATCTACAACTCAGCTAAGGGAGCTAGCCTTTATGCACACTTTGTATTTCTTCCTTCTTGTCATTGTGTTCTTGCTTTGATGCACCCTGGGAGGAGATATAGGGCCTAAGGACACCACCGCTCAACAATAAGAAGTAAGGATCGATACCGAGAATCCCTGTGGTTTGGAGAGGACCAATTCAAGGCAACTTGTAAATATTGAAATCCTAAATTTTAGTGCATGTCTTGTCTTGCCCTCTATAAAAAAAAATAAGTTGAGGTAGCCTTGCAACCATTAATACACAAGTGGCCAACTTATAAGTATAAATATATTAATAACTAAAAAACTAATTTAATATGTACTTGATAAAATGACTCAATACACATGTTATATAATCTCTATAATATTTAAAAATAGAATTTCAAAATGTTAATATATTTTCTACTCCTAAAATTACTCCTCATCATGATAATAAAAACCCTTTATATTATTATTGAAATCCCAATTTTTCAGACAAATTTTAATGAAGTCCAATGTCCTATCCAATTTTCCAATTTTCCATTACAGGGTCCTTCCCAACATAGTTATTTTTGATGTCTCTTGTGAGACAAAATTTTATTACAACGTCCTTCCTAAAATAGTTATTTTTTAACTGCAAAAATATTATATTTGATTTGTTGCTTTGTGTTTACTCTTTCTTTTCTTTTTTTTTAACTAACTCAATCAAGGAACTCCCCATGAAAATACAAGTAATCGTTTAAAGTTGTTTTCCTCAAAAACCAGGAGTTTCTACGATGTGCCATTAAATATTCATGAATAATGGTGACAAATAATTTGTACCTCGCGAGAAAAATTCTTTGGACCTCCAGTTTTGCTCCTTATTTCATCAAACAACTTCCCTGCTTTCTCAAAATAAATAATTCTTCCTGTGCCAGACGCTAATGTTTAGGCTGCAGACCTATTTGGTTCTTGGAAATAAATAAATATTTGGTGCATGCCCAGTTGCAGGGTTCTAATTCAATTCGAAGCCCCTGGAGTGCATACATGCTAAAGGTCCACGGTGGTGATTCTTTTCTACTATTTCTGACCTGGTTGATGATTCTTTTCAACTATTTCCAAGCTCTTGAAAAAACACGAAAAGTAAAATCTATTCCTAAATATCAGATAAACTAAAAAAGATCCTTTATTAGGTCTTACCTTTGACAGCTTTACAGGCATGATTTGAGACTGGATATAGTTTATGTATGTTGTTTAATACTAAGCTTTCCGGTCTCAAATTACAAGATAAAAGGCCAAAGGAGTGGAAATATTTGTAAATTTATACTATGAAGCATCGTAGATGTCAAAATAAGTACTTAAATGTTTAGAATTCTGTAAAGAATTCCTCTTCCTTTAATATACCACATATATAGAGGTTAAATAGTGAATGAAACCTTACTGTTCTATCTTGGCTTAAAAAATATAAGCAATATAATATAAAAGGCATTTGAAAGTATGTACTGAACTTATTTCGATGGCAAATTTTGAAATATCCCAGCATTTGATGGACAATAGGTTAAACTCTCTCTCAAATTCCAAATCTGTAATTAGAATAAGGATACCCAGAAGAAAGAACTATGCATTCTCTTTACATCATTTCATAGAATAAGATCTAAAGGAGCCTTACAAAGGCCATAAGGCCAACTCCATTAGGTTTTGGACGTGATATATTTAACAGTTTCTGTGCGTATAAGAGCGTTGCGAAGGTGAGAGGAGTGCTCAGTTGACCTGTGAATGAAACCTTGCCTTTTCTCTCTTGGCTTAAAAAAAAAACCAATATAACATATAAGGCATTTAAAAGTAAGTACTGATTGCAAATATTGAAATATCCTAACATTTATTCAATTTCATTTGAAAATGTTGAATTGTTTTATGGTGGGTAGGAGTGCTAATAAAATTTTAATATACTATATTTTTGTTATTTAACTCATTTGAATTATTTAAATATTGAAGTGTTTTACTTTTGAAAAGAGCGTTAACAAAGTTTTAATGTATTAGAGTTCTATTATCTAAAGGATTTGAAAATAATATTTTTAATTAGGATATTAAAATATATTATTTTATTTTATTTTATATTATTATTTAATTGATTTAAAAATAATAATTAATTTTTTTAATTGTATTTATAAAAAAGGTGATATGTTTTTTTTACATATTCACTGAATTTATCTAACTCTATCTTTTGTTTGGTCTTGAAAATGTCTTTTTTTCTACTATACTTCGTGTTTACTTTGTTGCTAAACTAATTACACATGTATATCTTCCAAAAAATGCCTAACACTAATACATATTTGCAAAACATATATCTAGAAAGAAAGAAATTAACTAGTCTATGGTTATCATCCCTTCTTCAACATGATATTCAAGAGCTTACTCATCCTCATCTCTCTCTAAACTAATTACACTTGTATATCTTCCAGAAAATGCCTAGCACTAATACAAATTTGCAAAACATATATCTAGAGAGAAAGAAATTAACTAGTCTATGGTTATCATCCTTTCTTCAACATGATATTCAAAAACTCCCTCATCCTCTTTCTCTAGCTAAATAAGAATAGAAGGCTAAAGAGGTCCCTCTACTTCTCGCCGCTCCAAACCCTCCTTGATCTCCTCTACTCCAAATTTAACTGTGGCATCAATCTTTTCCAACTGAAGTTCCATCATGTCAATTTTTACTTGCATCCTTTCCAATTTTATTGACAAAAGACTAATTTTTTGATTTGCAAGTAGCATTTGGACCTCATTTCCTGTGGCCATCATTTCCTCTTGGTTGTTCAGAAGAGACAAGATATGATCCATGGTGGTTGTTATATAGTCAAGCTAACTAACAATGTTATCATTCTCGTATGCTATCAAGAACTGTGGTGTCTCTTCCAACTTTTTTGTAGCTTGTCAACATGAGAATTCACTAGAGAGATGGTTGATCTAGATTCACACCACTGCACAAGGAAGGGACAGTTTGTGAGTTTTTTGAAATGAGTTTTATATGAACCCCTCTCTGTGCGAATCGAGCTTTCATTCATGATTATTTATGGAGTTCTATAGTTTTTTCTTTAGGCCCAATATGTACATACTCCACATCTTTAACACCTCCATTAGGCACATTCATTGGGTTTGTTCCTTCGCCTTTGACCATGTGTGCCTTCTCATCTCTTGAAGAAATTGTCTATTGATGACTTTTATTATCATTCAATTAAGAAAACCACTCATATTTTTCGTGTCATGTGGTCTATTTAATATCTCCTTGAGCATATTTTTGGTCAATAGTGAAGTAATAAAGAGTTTAAGATCTCTCTTCTCTTCACACTTTGCATTAGAAAATTCATACTTCATTTCTACAATCCTTCTCATAATGACCAGGTTTTCCACAATAATAGCACTTGCATTTGATACCTGGGCTGAAGTTTCCTCTTCTTCATGCTTTGAAGTTGTGATCTCTTTGGCTTCGTCTCTTGTCTCTTTGTTGTCCAAAATTTTTCATTCCTTTGCCCTTGTGCTTTAACACAAAGGCATGTTCACAACTCTCTTCTTCATCATATAGCTTATTTTTTTGCTCATCTCGTAAGAGCAGCCTTCTTATCTTGTTAAATGTGAAGGACATAGCTCGTGTTGATAAGATGAGACTTGCTACAAACACTTAAAAATATCCAAGAAAATTAATGGTTATAGAGATAAGATCCATTGCTACAAACACTTAAAAATATCAAGGCAAAAAAATGGCTATACAAATAAGATCCATGTTCTCTATCTTTTCACATCCAGTAATAAATTGATCTCTTATATTTTTGACACTAGTCAGATGCTCATGTGGATCTGCTAACATGGAAACCTGCAAAAAATAGCCATTAAGGAGAGGGGTTAGAAATTGACACCCATTTTGTACGCTCGTTTCCATGAAATTAGTGCCACATCAACATCTCAAACATTCTCTATGTTGAATGATCTCTACACTTTCAACTGCATGACATGGGTTAGATTTTCTTGAGCAGAATAAGTTGGATTAAAAAAAGGACATGGCAGACAACAAGGAGATTAGTGGTAAATTGAGCAAGGCTTATAACCAGTGGCAGTCTCATACTTTGGGAACTACAAAGGGCCACAACAGTAAAAATATTTATAGGGGAACACTCTTTTGCAGTCCTGCATACATTGTCTCTTGTACAAGATCTGCAAAATGTACAACAACTCAAAGTCATCCATGGCCATTATACTCTTTTCTGGGAATATATTAAAACAACTGGAAAAATTATGACACCACGAACAAGACATACTACAATCTCTTTAGGAAAATATTTGTTTAGTGGTTCTACTGATGATCACTACCTATTTGATGGGATCCATACATCAGCTTTGCCAATAATACCTCCTGGCCATACCTCTGCTGATAAATACAATTTCAAGCCTATTAAAGAGAAGATATTTGAAGCCAAGATGACTAATGTTTTCCACTATGGATACACTATTGAATCAAATATTGAAGGGAGTATTTACTTGAGTTGTTATTCTCTTATAAGCCTAGACTTTCTCTTGATATTCATGCTTACTTCAACAGGAAAAATATGGCCTCTAAATCAAATACCAAAAAATTGGAAAAAGCCTAAAAGACTAAACTAGAGATTTCCTGTGCAAGAAAACATTCAGCCAAAAAGGAAGGCGATCGACAGCTAGAAACACAAAAGCTAATGACAAAGGTGGTATTGTAAAACTACTTGCATTAAACCAAATTTTAATCTTTGAGAAGCAATACGAGCACCATATGCGAGCATCACCGTCATAGTCAATAAAGTCAGAGATTGGACTCGGTTTTGAATGTTCTTCACATTCCACAAAAAATAATGCCCCCACATTGACATAACAAGTTGGCTATGTATTTATACTATTATGTTATTTTCCATAACTTCTTACCAATGGATATGGAATGAGGGAAATAGTAGAGAGATATTTTAAAGATATCTTGATCTTTCTAGTCTTCATGGCATTCACTATGGATCTATTTTTTTTATGGAAAAGTCACAAGGCTGCAAAGGCCATATTTCCCACTACTCTTGCACTGGCTACAATTCATGATCTCTCTAACAAATACTACTCCAAGTTGAAGGATCTGCTAATGGTTTTGAGGAGTCTTTTGTCAAACAATGGTTCATATGCTAATGAAAGTCACGTGAAGGCAATGTGATATTATATCAATCATCAAAACTTTGATTTACCACTACCATTTGTGCTGCATATAGATGACCTCCACCATTAGTGCTCTCATTTGCTAGGAAAAACTGAAGAAGACTTTGCAACAGAGTTAGTAGATAACTTGGATAAGCCCATATTGAAAGAAGGCTTATAAACGATTGCTACATTCATTATAGAACCTGTCAAGGGTATTGGAGTCATTCCTGAATGAAAATGTTAGAGACACACTAGCACTCATGTATACCAAGACCAAAAAAATTATGATCACAAAGAAGGGCTAAAAAATAGATATACATTGTTTCTAAGGGCTTCAATAAGTTGTCTTAATAGCATGACCTCTCATTCTAGTTGTTTTTTAGTTGTAGATACACTTCCTCATCTTCTACAATAGGCATGGCTTTCTCATGTATCAGAAGGGAATGATTGTGAGGTGTCACCTCGTCCCTCACATTTAATTGAAGCATCTGTACTAATGTACTCAATTTTGAGTGTTGAGCCTATACAAAAGGCTGGAGCATTTGATCACATGATCAATGTTGATGCTTTGAAGTGCCAATTAAAAGAACCTATGCTATCGGATCTAAAGGAGTGGTTACATTGGGATCATTCTCCTTCTCCTACGGTTGGTCAAATTCTGAACTGGTTAGAAGGGACGAGTAATGATTTGCATTGTTTTGTATTAAGAAGTGAAAAAACAAAAGACTTCTTTGTAGTTGCAGTGAAGGGCCCTGCAAAGAAATTGGTAGCCTAGCTTGTTTCTATCATGTCTCTTTATGGTAGCACTCATCATGCTCATGTAGAAGTCACTTGTCGAGTGATAGCTATATTAGTAAAGAATTGTGTAGACTATTTTGATTGTACAATTTTCCCTCAGAATTAATGTTTGAATCATGATTTAGTATTTTTCATCCATAGTTTCTCCTTTAGGCCCAATACGTACATACTCCACATCTTTAACATCTCCATTAGGCACTTTCATTGGGTTTGTTCCTTCACCTTTGACCATGTGTGCCTTCTCATCTCTTGAAGTAATTGTCTCTTGATGACTTTTATTATCATTCAATTAGGCAAATCACTCATTTTTTTCATGTCATGTGGTCTATTTAATATATTCTTAAGCATGTTTTTGGTCAATAGTGAAGTATTAAAGAGTCTAAGATCTCTCTTCTCTTCACACTTTACATTAGAAAATTCATACTTCATTTATACAATCCTTCTTTGTTTTCTGCAATTGCTAGTTTAAACAATAAAAAAATTACACATTATTTTTTGCACTCTAAAAAGAGTTTAGACCTAAAGAAATTTGATCCCTCTCTACTCATGTTAAATCCATAGTTAAAATAAATCCACGCTAGTAAATTAAAAGAATCCATAAAGTGATTGTGTTTGTGATGGCCAAGATATTTACAAAAGTAAGCCATTATTAATTTTATTATTAATTTTACATTTAATATTATGAATTATATTGAATTATGTATTTTATACTTGTAGCATATTGATACATTTTAAATTATATATATATATATATATATATATATATGTATATATAAAAGACGATAGCAAGTTCTAGAGTCGAATATCGTTGAACATTTTTATGTTTTAATGCTAGACAATAGACGTTGCACTAAGGGATGGTGCTAATGGCGGCCTGCTCTTGCCGCCCATTTTTTCCTGTCAAATGCGATGTAAAGTTTTGAGAATATAAATAGAGTAACTTCTGAGCATTTAAAAAAAACAAACTCAAAGACAGAATGTTGCTCGGAAGTTGGCATCAATCTGTACCCCTGCAGGAGAAATATTCAACTTAAAGTTATTGTTGTGGCAATCCATAAGTTTTCTGTGAAAACGTTGAACATTCATGTTGGGTATTTTTAATGGAGAAATACCAAAAACCAAGATTCAAACACACAGAGGAAATGCTCTGTTTTACTTTACTCCGGGATCTTTTTGTGCACAGGAAGACTTAAAAAAAATTTCACTGAGAGACAGAGTATTTCACCACCATAAAAAACATTTCTATTAAAAAACTGATACAAACTTCATCCTCTTTTACTGAGAGGGATTTACCACTGTAAAATCCTTTTTATATTCACTGCTGTGAAAAACAACTTACTGCTGTAATAAAAGTTTACATAAGTTTACTGCTGTAAAAAAAATTTACACAGGCTTACAAAAATTCGCTCCACCATTTTCTTTATGCACTGCTGTGCAAAACCACACATGGTTTTTCTTACTCCTCTGTTTTACAAAAATGCCGCACAAAACATTACAAACCTGTTCTTGTCTTTTTACACACTGCTGTGCATACATCCACTGGTTCTCTCTCGCTGCTGCGAACACCAGTTACAATTTTCTTCCCGTGTGCAACAACCATATAATATGGAACACACTTCACTTGTTATATGTTTGATTACAAAATGGTCAACGTAATAATAATATAAAAAAATTACGTACCCATATCCCATACAAAACTTAGTTAATGAGCATATGCGCCCATACCTCCGATTAAAAACATTAACACTTTACCTACCCATATGATAGTCTATTAATAAAACGTATGGTCAACAAAACTTAGATTTACTCCACGCTATGAATTTAATGCAGGTTCGTATGCAGCTCCAGGTGATCAACGACGGAGAACACGAGAGCAAATCCAACGGTGGACAACAATATCGGAAACCCATTTTCTGCTGAACATTAGCACCCGAGAAACTTACGTTGGCTTACGTCAGGGGTGAACCACGTGTCAGCTCCATATTTTCTCGGGTTCGAACAGACGGAAAATCCCTTTGCCGGAAATCGACCCGAGAACTCTCCGGCGAACGGTTTCTGGCTTGGTGAACAGTTGCGTTGAAATTACAAATTTAACACTCCCCTTTAATTTCAACAGCTGGGCATTCGGTCATACCCAGACACTTTCTCAAAAATTCAAAGCTTTTCTGATCCAATGGCTTTGTCAAGATGTCTGCTACCTGTTCTTGAGTCCTGCAATGTTCTAGGACAATTTCTCCATTGTTCACCAATTCTCTGATGTAGTGAAACCTTGTATCAATGTGTTTCGTTCTCTTATGAAACACTGAATTCTTTGACAATGCAATAGCTGAGCTATTGTCACAAAAAATCACTGTCGCTTTTGCCTGCTCTTGGCCTAAGCTTCTCAACATTCTTCTCATCCACACTGCTTGACATGCTGCTGCTGTAGTTGCCACATATTCAGCCTCTGCTGTAGACAATGCTACAATGGACTGCTTCTTAGAAGCCCATGAAATGGCTCCTGAACCCATATGAAATACATAACCGGAAGTGCTCTTCCGATCATCTACACTTCCAGCCCAATCACTGTCAGTGTATCCAACCAAATCTGAATGTTCTGAGGCATTATATAAAATTCCAAACATTTTGGTACCTTTGACATACCTCAAAATTCTCTTTGCTGCCTGCCAATGTGCCTCCTTCGGCCTCTCCATGAACCTGGAAATTAAGCTAACAGCATACATTAAATCAGGCCTAGTTGCTATTAAATACATAAGGCTGCCTACAATGCTTTTATACAAGCTAGGATCAAAATCCTTGTTGCTGTCCTCTCTGCTGAGTTTTAATCCCATCACTGTGGGAGTGATTGCTGCCTTGCATTCTTCCATCTTAAATCTGCCCAAAAATTGATTTACATATCTTGCTTGAGATATAAAAATTCCTTTTTCATTTTGCTCTACTTCTATGCCTAAGAAGTATCTCAAGAAACCCATGTCAGTCATTTCAAATTCATCCTTCATGACTGATTTAAAATTCTCAATAAGATAAATATCATTTCCAGTGAAAATAACATCATCTACATACAAGACAACAATTAAAATTTTACCATCCTTTTCCTTGATGTAGACTGTGGGTTCTCCTTCACATTTGTCAAATTCATTATCTGATAGATATGAATCTATCCTGCTGTACCATGCTCTTGGCGCTTGCTTCAGCCCATAAAGAGCTTTCTTCAATTTGCACACTTTGTGCTCTTCACCTTTCTTCTCATATCCGAGAGGCTGTTCCACATAGACCTCTTCCATTAACACTCCATTTAGGAATGCTGATTTCACATCCATTTGGTAGACTTTCCATTTGTTTTGTGCTGCTATGGACAACACTGCTCTCACGGTTTCCATTCTTGCAACCGGGGCGAAAGTCTCCTCATAATCTCTCCCATACTGCTGCTTGTAGCCTTTGACAACCAGCCTTGCTTTATGCCTTTCAATCTTGCCTTCAGCATTGCTCTTGGTCTTATAGACCCATTTCACACCAATGACTTCTTTGCCTTTTGGTAACTCAACCAAATCCCATGTTTTGTTTCTCTCTATGGCATTCATCTCCTCATCCATAACTTCTATCCATTTCCTATCTTTAATTGCATCCTCGAACTGAATAGGATCATCAACATGACAATACAAGGCAAATAAGGAATTCATTCCTTCATCATAAATGTCACTTAGATTTCTAAATTTCTTACCTCTTTCACTTGGTGTGCAAGTGCTTGAAGATGCACTTGAATTTCCTCCTTGTGGTGTGCTTGAAGAAGCACTTTCATTTATCCTCAATGGTGTCCCTTGCTGTCCTTGTGTTGGCGCTGTTGTTTGGGGATGCATTTCAGCCACCTCCTCTTCATCTTCATTATGAGACAAACAGTTCTTGACATTCACTGTTTTCTCTATGCTTCCATCCCAAGCTTCTTCCTCAATGAATTGAACATCCCTGCTTACAAAGAACTTCTTGGTAGATGGGATGTACAGCCTGTAGGCTTTGGATTCATCACTGTATCCAATGAAGATGCATTTCTCCCCTTTGCTGTCCAACTTCCTCCTTAGCTGATCTGGTATGTGTGCATAGGCCACACACCCAAAAACTCTCATGTGGGTGACTCCTTGCTTTCTCCCACTCCATGCCTCTTCTGGCACTTTGTTCATGACTGCTTTTGTAGGACACCTGTTCAGAATATACACTGCACAATGTACAGCTTCAGCCCAATACTCATTTGGCAAATGCTTTGCCTTCAACATGCTCCTCGCCATCTCCATGATGGTCCTGTTCTTCCTTTTAGCAACTCCATTTTGCTGTGGGGTGTACCTGGCTGTAAACTGTTTATGAATTCCATTTTCTCTACAAAACTTAAGGAATTTATTTGAGATGTACTCACCTCCTCTATCAGTTCTCAATACTTTTATGTGCAGCCCGCTTTGGTTCTCCACAAGTGCTTTGAAATTTTGGAATTTCTCAAAGACTTCACTTTTGTTCTTGAGGTATTATATCCAAGTCTTTCTTGTAAAATCATCAATGAATGTCAAGAAATATAGGCTGCCAGCTAATGATGGAGCTTGCATTGGTCCACACAAATCTGAGTGGATAATCTCTAAGGGTGTCTTTGCCCTTATGCTTTTCCCTGATGGAAAACTTTCTCTATGTTGTTTCCCCAATATGCAGCCTTCACATAGGCTGTCCGGTTTCTCTATCAATGGTAATCCCTTTACCATTCCTTTTCTGCTCAATAAGTTTAGACCTCCAAAATTTAGATGCCTGAATCTCAAGTGCCATAACCAGTTATCATCCTTTGGCACGCTTTGGAAGGCCTCTTGGGTGACTGCTGCCATTTCCCTTTTGTTCTTCATGTCTACCCTGATCCGGAGAGGGAACATCCTGTTCCTTGTCATCTTCACTTCAGCAATGCATCTTTTGCTGGGTGGTATATCCATGATGGTGCATACATCATTTTTAAAGAAAACGTTGTACCCCTTATGGACAAGCTGTCCAATACTCAAGAGATTACATCTCATTCCGGGGACATAGTATACATCTGCTATGGTTTTCCTTTCTCCTTGCTTTGAAAATATTTTTACTTCTCCTTTTCCCATAACAGACACTTTACTATCAGTTCCTAGTGTGACTTCTGATTTCACATTTTTATCTAGGGCAGAAAAGAAGGCTATGTTTCCGGTCATATGGTTGCTGCAACCTGAGTCTAAAAACCATATGTCTTCACTATGTGTTTCAGCCATGTTACAAGCTAACAGGACATTTTCTTGACTGCTGTTTTCTCTTGTAACATTTGCATTTTGTCTGTTGTTCTTATCATGCTGTTTCTTTCTACAATCACTAGCATAATGTCCATACTTTTTGCAATAATAGCATTGAACATTAGATTTATCATACCTTTGTCCTTGAGCCTGATACTGATCTCTTTGTTGGCTGCTGCCTTGACCTTGGTTCTGATTTGGATTGCTGCCTCTTCCTTGTGCATTTGATGGGCTGTTCCTTCCACCTCTGTTCTGGCTTCTGCCTCTTCCTCTTCGGTTTCCTCTTCCTTGACCTCTTCCTCTTCCAAAGGACATCTGGGTCTTGAAGGCTTACTCAAGAGATGAGTTTTCATTCCTACTCAACCTCTGCTCATGTGTTATCAGTGATGCATGTAGCTCATCAACTGAATAGTTTGAGAGATCCTTTGTCTCTTCAATGGTGGTGACTATGGCATCGAACCTTGAGGGTAAGACCCTCAATATTTTCTCCACAATCCTTCTATCTTCAATGGTTTCTCCATGAGTTCTCATTTGTGCGATTACACCAATCACATGAGTGAAGAATGAGTCAATGTTATCTGACTCCTTCATGTTCAAGTTCTCAAAATCCTTTTTCAGTAATTGTAGTTTTGCTGTCTTCACTCTCTCCATGCCTTGATAGGCTGTCTTAAGGGTTTCCCATGATTCATTTGCTGTCTTAGCTGCTGCTAACCTTGGAAATATACTCTGGTCTACTGCTAGATACAATAACACACGGGCTTTTGAATCCTTCTTCCTATTGCTCTTCAGCACATCCTTCTCTCCCTGAGTTAATGCATTGAACTCAGTTTCATCTGCTGGTTCTTCAAAACCATCTTCAACTATTTCCCATAAGTCTTGGGAAGCAAGCAAGGCTTTCATAGTTATTAACCAATAATCATAGTTCTTCCCATTAAACTGTGGGAGCTGGGTATGAAACATACCCATACCAGTGCTTGTGCTAGCCATTCCTTGACTGTGTATTTTAAAAACTGACTGTCTCTTTAGTAACAAACAAGATAGCTGTGAAGAATACCTGAATCCTTCGTTGCCTGAGTCTTCTGTCTGCCTGAGAAGTTTTGCTGCAGCAACAACTTTCTCCCTTCAGCTTCTTTAACTTCTTTAAAGAGCCTGAACCTGCTCTGATACCACTGTTGGGTATTTTTAATGGAGAAATACCAAAAACCAAGATTCAAACACACAGAGGCAATGCTCTGTTTTACTTTACTCCAGGATCTTTTTGTGCACAGGAAGACTTAAAAAAAAATTCACTGAGAGACAGAGTATTTCACCACCATAAAAAACATTTCTATTAAAAAACTGATACAAACTTCATCCTCTTTTACTGAGAGGGATTTACCACTGTAAAATCCTTTTTATATTCACTGCTGTGAAAAACAACTTACTGCTGTAATAAAAGTTTACATAAGTTTACTGCTGTAAAAAAAATTTACACAGGCTTACAAAAATTCGCTCCACCATTTTCTTTATGCACTGCTGTGCAAAACCACACATGGTTTTTCTTACTCCTCTGTTTTACAAAAATGCCACACAAAACATTGCAAACCTGTTCTTGTCTTTTTACACACTGCTGTGCATACATCCACTGGTTCTCTCTCGCTGCTGCGAACACCAGTTACAATTTTCTTCCCGTGTGCAACAACCATATAATATGGAACACACTTCACTTGTTATATGTTTGATTACAAAATGGTCAACGCAATAATAATATAAAAAAATTACGTACCCATATCCCATACAAAACTTAGTTAATGAGCATATGCGCCCATACCTCCGATTAAAAACATTAACACTTTACCTACCCATATGACAGTCTATTAATAAAACGTATGGTCAACAAAACTTAGATTTACTCCACGCTATGAATTTAATGCAGGTTCGTATGCAGCTCCAGGTGATCAACGGCGGAGAACACGAGAGCAAATCCAACGGTGGACAACAATATCGGAAACCCATTTTCTGCTGAACATTAGCACCCGAGAAACTTACGTTGGCTTACGTCAGGGGTGAACCACGTGTCAGCTCCATATTTTCTCGGGTTCGAACAGACGGAAAATCCCTTTGCCGGAAATCGACCCGAGAACTCTCCGGCGAACGGTTTCTGGCTTGGTGAACAGTTGCGTTGAAATTACAAATTTAACAATTCAGGATGTACAAAAAAAATTGATTATGTCCATCTCGAATGATTCGTTCTAGGTAGACAATCGTAATGGAAAGAATGAACGATATGAAAAAACACGATTCTTTTTCAAATCAGAAAGAAAATTTCCATTAATTTTGGAAAGAAAGTACGTAGTTTTCAAAATTGATCTTCTCGCTATGGACAGAGAAAGAAAAACATGTAATAGATATTCCAAACAGACCTCTACTACGAGCTGTATCATATGGGCATACAAAAATAGAAATGTGCAACAGACAACTTCTCAAAAAACAGAGGTCATGGACAAAATAAACAGAGCAGACGGTGAGCCCTGCAGTAAACAGATCTTTCTCCCTCGCAAACTAATGAAACCCATATGAATGGTCTGTAAATTCAATGGAGTGACAACTTTCAAGTTGTACAAATACATTGGGTATGTCTCTGTTGATACAGTCAAAGCAGGCAATCACATCACAGGATGAATGAATGAATGATATGAAAAAGTAAGCCTATATGAAGGATCTATCAATTCAAGGGAGTGAGAAGCCTATATGAAGGATCTAACCATTCAATGGAGTGACAAACCTATATGAAGGATCTAACCATTCAATGGAGTGAGAAATGTGCCAGCCACTGATCACCCTACACAATGCAAAGACGTCCCATCCATCCAAATATAGCTGTTTTGTCCATATGGCATAGGCTAATCAAATACTTTCTACGGAAGGAACAGGTCCAAGTGCAATATGCAGCAAAACTCCCTCTTTTTTCAAAAAGGAAAAAATACACATTCTTTCATTAATATGATGAACAGTACATTAACTTGTTTTTTAACATCAAAAAAAACAACACACGTTCTTTCATTAATATGATGAACAGTAAATCCCTTTTACATCCTGTATCAGTTTTCTACCATCGCTTTTACATCCTGTATCATTTGTCCCAAAAAAAACCAAACACTAGTCTCTTACCGGTACCGGTCCCGCAACCTACGTCTAAATCTAAAATTCTTCTTCTATGTACAACAATGATATCTTCTGTATTATCTCGGTCGGAACTTTGTGATAAGTACTGGGTACAAACATAAACATCGACCAAAAACAAGCTTACTAGGTATAAACAGAAACATTGAACAAAAAAGCAAAAAACGGCTGAAAATTATTAGATGACTGATTCGGACATCATCATATTTGGATGTCCCCACCTTTCCTATTTGAGAGGACGACAAGACAGTCATCCTTTGGGACAATGGTAGGAACATATGCGAATTCATCACAATCAGGAGTCCTGCATCTCTTGCAGTCTGCTCATCTGATGATTAAGAGCATATCTTTGTCCAACGCACTGATGAGGACCTGCTCCAAATGGAAGCCAGTTTCGTTTATAAATCTTATCCTCTTGACGGGATGGAGAAAATCTGTCTGGGTCAAACCTATGAGCATCTTCAAAGCCCTGAAATGATGACTCAAACACAGAAGGAAAGACTATTGAGCCTTTGGGAATTGTATGCTTCTCTGTTATGGGAAAATCAGCAGCAGCCATGTGAGGCACAAGTGTTGCAGGCGGGCGGAATCTGACAACTTCTTTTACCACCATTTCTGTGTATTTCATCTCTCGAATCTGTTCTGGAGAAATGGGCGCATTAAAATCAGGCCCGATTCTTCTCTGTTCTTCTCTGACTTTCTCTAGCATTTCTGGGTTGGATTCCAATAATGTTATAGCCCATAACAAAGAAGAAGTAGATGCATCTTGGGCAGCAAACAAAAAGTCAAAAATATATCCTCCAATTTCAATGTCATCAGAATGTGGAGGTCTAGGGGCATCTGTTCTCTCTGCTTCTTTAATTTCGTTTACAGTCTCAGCCATCCAAAAATCAACCAGACAAGAAGGTTCCTCACCCTTCTCCATCATCTTCTTGCTCTCATGAGCACAGCCTGCCAGAGTCTTTGTCAGACGAGACACCGCATGCCTAACTTTATAGAATGCAAATCCCGGAAAATCGATTCGCAATGCTATGACCCCACTATTGAAAATATTGTAATCTCTGTTAAATTGTTCCCTGGCTTGCTTACTCAAGTATGGACCCACGAAAACATTCTGCGAGGTCTCCAAATTCAAGTCCCTACAAAGAGGGCGCATGGCTATTGGTTTGTCGGAGGCAATCTCCAACCATTTTCTGATATGCTTGCCGATGACATTCTCCTGTATTGTCACATATAATTCCAGAGCTTTGAGGGTGAAGTTGGGAGCGATCCGCCGCCCGAGATCCTTGTGCTCATCACCGAACATATAGATAAGATTGTGCTCTCCATAGAGCTTTTTGCCAAATGGGTGTCCTACCATTTGAAAAGCATCAGGTCTCACATTGGCAAATATCTTGTGGGAGAGCTCAGAATCACGAACAAACAC
This sequence comes from Pinus tabuliformis, assembly GCA_031772625.1. Taxonomy (NCBI): domain Eukaryota; kingdom Viridiplantae; phylum Streptophyta; class Pinopsida; order Pinales; family Pinaceae; genus Pinus; species Pinus tabuliformis. The sequence goes on along the minus strand of CM062813.1, from coordinate 601,085,607 downwards.
AATGAATTTACCAAGCAGAAGGTTTCCTGCCAGTCCAACATCTCTTGCAGCGTTGATTGTTCTTCCCAGAATTTAGTTGGGTTTTGCAGCATTCCAATAGTACCTCCTACAAATGGAAGCACTATCGATGGGCCTGGCAGGTACCCTTTCTTCCTTCTGTATGTAAAATGCTGCCAAGCTATTAGCAGGACTACCAAGGTAGCCATCACAGAGTGCCAGGTTAATGCCACTGGGAAAAATTCCAGAAGAAGAGCAGGATCAATGACGGAATCCATTTGGGTAACAAACAACAAATGAAAATCAATACAATGAAGGTTGAACATAAGAAAACCATATATATTGTGTTATCCATCCATTGATAAGCTGGGATGTATATGCTATGGCTTGGATTTAAGCAAGTGGGTCTAATAGTTAAGAGCATGTGTTTCCTCGTAAGACATTACTCTTTCAAAACTACACAGGTAGACTATGTATGCCTTCTTAGAGTAAGAAGATTTAGCTATCAAATTGCTGCAGTCCCACAATCAAAAGGATCTCATACACCAATTTGGTGGATAATAATAATTTAATATTGTATATATTTATTTATTGATTTATATTATTATTAATGTTTTTCCTTATATTTTATTTTATCAATAAATTAATTAGTTGTTTATAATAATAATAATTTATTTTTCAAGTTACATATCTACTTGGTATGTGACACCAAATTTTTTTTATTTTTATTTTTAATTTTATTTTTTAATATTCACTATGTTGTTAGATCTTAGATGTTGGTTGTGATCCATATTGATAATAGTAGTGTCTTTCGGATTGATCACATTGTTGAGATTTGATGGACATTTCAAACCAACTAATATGATTTATCCTCAAAACTAAAGTAAAAAATCAATCTTTACAATTGTTTAAATATTTTTATTTTTCTTTTTTCATTTAACATACTTTCTTTTCTTTATATTTAATTTTTTAATCACATTTTACTAAAATAGATACTCTACCTAAAAATAGGCAACAATTTACGATCTATGTTTGTTTATTCGTTGATTATTATAATATTTCTTTTTTATTTAATTTAATTAAAAAATAATTAGATTTTTATCATACTATACTAATAATCATTTATTTTTAAAATGGTGTTTAGGTTAAGAATCAAATTAGTATATACAACTTCTTTATTTATGAGACAAGATCCATTTCTTTTATATATATAGATATAAAAAATTAATAACTTATTTTCTTTAATTTTTTATTAGTATTTTAATTAGATTTTGATTCACTTTATATTACATATATTTGTTTCATTGATTTATTATTACAGTTTTGCCCGGTTTACTTTATTTTTAAGGAATTAATTAGTACTTCATTTATTTTTACTTTCTTATCAAATTTTGATTATTTATTGGAATTGATGCCTCTGCTAAAAGCATGCAATATTTACGGTATATTTTTATTATTATTGATTATTATATATTTATTTATTCAAATTTATTAGTGTGGTTTGTTTGTTGGTTTCTAGTTTAAAAAAGAATTAATCAATTATAATTATAATTATAATTATAATTATAATTATATTAATAATAATAATAATAATAATAAAATATGTCATTAAAAGATAAAAATAAAAATTAATTCGTTAAAATTGATTCATTTCTATTTATTTGGGTGAGTAAATATTAAAATTTAGTCTAACTTATATACGAATTTATTTTTTTTTCACTATATTTTGGTTAATTTTAACCAAAATTATAGAGATTTTAAAAAACTTTAGTTTAAGTTGTTTAATAGGTAGAATTCTAGTGTCTTGTTGATTTTTTTATTTTTCAAGGTGATGAATTCATATATGCATTCAAAAATGCTTTTTAAACAACAAAAAAATCACACTTTTGCTTATTTTAAACAATGTAAACTTTGAAACGGGAACTATAAACTCAAAACTAAAACCCCCCTCAAAAACATGAAAAATCAATTCGAAAATGAAAAGTGTTGGCACTCGTTTTAAAAATGGCAGTGAAAACCAATTTTTTATTCAAAAATTGTAGAAAAAACAGCCTGAAAATGAAAAGTGTTGATGTGCTGATGTTGAAATAACTTATGATTTTTTTTTTTTAAACATGATAAATTTTCATCATTTCTAAATAATGGTGTAAAAGATTTTATCATGACTCTGAAAAACATTAAAATTTCAAAAGAATAATGAAAACATAAATTTTAAAATAAAAACAATGAAAAAACAAAAATAAATAAAAATAAAAATAACAAAAATAAATAAAAAATATATATTAAATAAAAAAACATAAAATGATAAAAATGACAAAAAAAATCAAATATATAAAAAAGACAAAAAAAAATGCAACATAAAAGTAAAAATAAAAACAAAAAGCGAAATTAACTTAAAACCAAAAGAAAATTATTAAGAAATAAATAATAACAACATATTAAAAAAAAACATAGAAAATGTAAAAAAAAGAAAATATCTTGTAAACAATAAAAACAAAAAACAAAAATTTAAAAAAACCATAAATATAAAAATATACAAATTTTAAAAAGCTATTAAAAGAACACTAAAAAAAATAAAAACAAATATTAGAAAAAAAAAAAAAAAAAAACCTAAAAAATGACCACAAAAACTTAAAACTAATTTAAATAATTTAAGAACAAAATCACGAACAAACAAATTTTTTTTAAATTAAAAATAAATTAAAAACATAAAAAAAAATCTATATTTAAAAAAAAACATAATTAATTAAAAAAAATAAAATCTTAAATTTTTTTATTAAAAATACATTATAAAAAAAAATTGGACCTTTGCCCTGCCCGGGTGGCGTGCCCATGGGTGGGCAAAGCTAAGAACCAGATATCCGCCCCCTGCCCACGGGCCGGGGTGCCCGACTGTGAGAGGGCGGAGCCCCACAACCACGCCCCCGCGACTGTGGGAGGGCGGAGCCCCACAACCATGCCCCGGGGTCCTTGGGCTAGGGGCGGAGGTCTATATTTTTTTATTTTTTTTTAAGTAATGTATTTTTAATATTTTTTTTAAGATTTTAATATTTTTTTAATTAATTATTAATTTTTTTTTAAATATGGTTTTTTTTTATGTTTAATATAATTTTTTTATGTTTTTAATTTATTTTTAATAGTTTTTTTTTGTGATTTTGTTTTTAAATGATTTAAAATTAAGTTTTTTTGGTTAAGTTTTTTTTTTTTTTTTCCTTAAATCGGGTTTATTTTTAATATATGTGTGTGTTATAATAGTTTTTTTAAATTTGTATATTTTTATTTATTTATTTTTATTGTTTTTTTAAAAAAATATTTTTTATTTTTTATTTTTCATCTAAGATAACTTTTTATTTTTACATTTCTAAATGTTTTTTTGTCATATATATATATATATATATATATATATATATATATATTTTAAGTAATCAACATTCAAAAAACAATTGGAAATAAAAATCAACACGTTTCAAAATCAGTATGAAAATCACTAACATTTATAAAGAAATATTTATATTTGACAAATAAGAAAATTTGAAGTGTCAAAAATGTGATTTAAAAAAAAAGTGTATTCTTTTTCAAAATCTGATGAATTTTTTGCTAGCTCAACAAAATAGGTAATCATATCAATTCCCGCTCCAAAGTTTACATTGTTTTTAGTTTAAGTTATTTGCTTCAAAGTTTACATTGTTTTTAGTTTAAGTTGTTTAATATGTAGAATTCTAGTGCTCTATTTATTTTTCAACGTGACAAATCTATTTATACATTCAAAAATGCTTTTTAAACAAACAAACAAAATTCACATTCTTGCTTGAAAATTTCTCGTCAGTTTCTTGTGAAAAATGATATTTCATCTATAAGCTAGACTAGGTCAATATTAAGTCTCCATGAGGAACCTCATACTTTGTCACATTTATACATGATACATCTAAGAAGGTTTGGACCTACCTTATTAAAAACAAAGATGAGGTATCCAAGAAATTTAAGAGAAACAAATGTGGAGAATATTGCTCAAATGCATTTAATGAGTATTGTAACAAGGTTGATATAAAGCATGGAAATATTGTCCCTCAATAGAATGGTGTTGCATAAAGAATAAATCACACTATCATGAGAAAATTGAGTATGTTCTCAAATTCAAGATTGGAAAAACATTTTTGGAAAAAAGAGATAAGAGATAGCTTCATACCTCATAAATTGATCTCCTACTGTAGCTTTTGGATTGTGTATTTTTTAATAAGTTTGGATCTAAAGCATTTGTGCATATCTCAAAACAATATAGAACTAAGTTAGATGATAAATATAACATATTGTTTTAGGATATTTGAAAGGTGAGCTTCTTTATTAATTATGGACCTAGTTAAATATAAAATTATTAGAAGCAAGGATTTCATATTAAATGAGTTAGAGATGTTTACGAATATAAATAATATGGAGGTCAAGAAATTTCTTTACAGGTTTGTTGAATGGAAAATAAATATTCCACCATTGCAAGGAAATGGGTAGCATATTCAAGGACAAGCTAAACAACAAATGGAAAATAATTAAAATTAAGAAGAAGAAATTGTACATGAACCATTACAAGAAGTCCAATTCCAAAATACACCACTGCAATTGGTCTACAACTCTACTAGACCTCAGAAGATTTCACAAGGGTATCATCTCTCAATTTATATTTTAAGAACTAATGAAGGTGAACCTAATTGTTTTCAAGAGGCTTGTATAGTTGATAAAAACAAAGAATGGAGGAAGAAATGGTGTCCTTGTTAGAAAAAAAAAATTGGGATTTGGTAAATCTTCCCAAAAGAAGAAGAGCCCTCCAAAAAAAATGGGTGTAAAAGACTAAGCATGGGAGAAAGGAAAAAGGAAAGATGTAAGGAAAGGGTGGTCATGAAAGGATTTTCTCAAAAGGAAGGTATTGATTTTACTAAAATGTTTAATATTGTTATTAAAACGATTTCAATTAGAACTATTTTTAAGTCTAATGGTAGTACAAGGTTTGCATATTTGATGCAGGAGCATCCATCTCAAGGAGGACATGGCCGAGAGTTTGTCTCTTTCAAACAGATTGAGTTTCATTAGTTTAAATTCCTTAGGAATGGCTATTTTAGCCAATGTTAATGTTTTCTTACGTATTTCCTTTTACTTTTTAGTTTTATTTAAAATTTGTTTTTAATTTACAAAGCAAGAAAAGACAGTTATTCAGAAACCATTTTATGTAGCCATATAATGTAACTACTGGCAGTTTACTAACCGTCTAGTGTTCTCTACAAAACTAAAGGAGAAAACATCTAATGTAAATATTTTGCCATCAGAGAATTGAATGAAAAGAAAGCACAAAAACATTTTCTGAAGACAAACATCTGAATCCATTCATGTTACAGCTCTAGAATTTTTCCTACAGAATACTGTTAAATTATTTTCTTTTCCATAAGAAAAGTACATACACACAGGTGAACAGCAAGCACCAGAGCAAGGACTCCCGGATAAGCAGCAACACAAATAGAGCCAATATATGAAGGAATGAGAAAGCCATTATCCACAGAGACAAGTTTCAGGTACAGAAACGATTAAATTCCCAATTTCCTTTTCAAAATTTAAATAATCAAATTTGTAGCATATATATATATTTGTTAAAAGCTAAGCATCACAGTGCATTGTTCAATGACCAATAAATAGAACAGAGTCGACTGAGACTACAAAACCCTGCAAGGTCATTACAGGATCGTTTAAATAAACAAATAACTACAAACAGTAGAGTCGCAAATACACAGTGGAGCAATAGGCACAGTGCGAAGAAACCGCAGAGCCAAGCCAAACTACCACCAAAGACTCATAAACCCTATGAACAGCAAACCCTTGGCCAAACATATAGGAAGACACCAAGGAGCAACCCTACCCGGTTCAGGCATAGGAGACATGGCGTGAAGACCACGAGCAAGCCCGTCGCTCACCTGCATTGGCCAATGAATAGGTCATTAGCCACAAGAAACAAACCACAATTACATTAACAAAGTGCAACCAGAACAGAGGGTAGGGTTATGAGGACTTACCAAGGTAGAGCCGAACCTGTGTAAGCCGATAGAGGAGTCACAGAGCGAAGGTCATAGCCACAGAGTTACTCGCTGGCATGAGGAGCAGAGGCTGTTAGCAACCAAGAAAAACAAAGTGAGAACAACTAGCATAGAAAGAGAGCTTACCTATCGAAAGACTGCCGAGTGGAAGTCGAAAGCCAAGAAACTCCATAGCCGCAACCTGAGACAAGAACAAAACCAAACAAATAATCAACCTGTGAAGCCAGCGCATGGAAGGGAGACAAGTAAACTAAAGCTACAACTGAAAACACAAATATAGATAAGCAAAAGTTCACAACAGAGACTGATATCGAGGGTTTCACACCTAGGTCTCAAAGCCGAGCACAGAACAGGCCGAGACATTGTCTACAGGCAGAAACCCTCACTAAATTGCAAATCAGGCACAGTGAAAGTGAAACCTCAAAAAAGTGACAGAGAAAACCCTTGTGTTGCAGAACCAGAGACCTCACGAGCAGCGTAGCAGCACGACAAAACGAACAGAGTAAATGAAATGAACAGTCAGGGTTGCGGGGCATAGAAGGAGCGGGAAGGAACAAAGCTCAAGGCCTGGGCACATTTCCTCATCTCAATAAAACACCAGTACCACAGCATTAAAGTCAACCAACCACCGCTAAATAAAAATCCAATCAACAAATTTATCATTAACCCGAAAGTCTTAAGGGCTGGACCCATCAAATTTTGGTATCAAAGCAGGAACAGTTAACTGATTTTCTTATAAAATGGAAGCTGGAAGAAGAGGTCGTGGCAGAGCTATTCGAAGAGTAGTAGATGAGGGATTGAGGGAAGAGATTAGGATCCTGAATGCCTGTTTGGCGGTAGTAGAAGCAGGAAGGAGAAGGGATCTGGAAGTAGGGGACGACAGTGAAGAAGAAGTTGTAGTTACAACAGATGGATCAGATGAAGAAGGACCTGAAATCAAATTGTTAAGGTCAGTCTTGTTGGCTAGCAGTAAGCCAAAGCCTGAAATTCTGAATTATGATGGTAGTTTGTCCACAGAAGTGTTGTTGGACTGGATTAGTGAGCTGGACAAATATTTTGAATGTGAGGAGGTCAACAAAGATAGGAGAGTTAAATTCACTACCACCAAGCTGAAAGGACACACGGCCTTATGGTGGGATAGTGTCCAAGTAGAGAGGAGAAGATTGAATAAGTTACCAATTAAAAAGTGGACTAGAATGGTCGCCAAGATGAAGGGCAGGTTTTTGCCCAAAGATTACCAGATTGCTCTGCGTCAACAGGTATAGAATTTGAAGTAGAGAGGAGTGACGATGAGAGAATATACTAAAGAATTCCGCCGGGTGAATTTGAGAGATGGTTATACTGAAGACACCCCAGAAAACATAACAAGGTTTGTGAATGGCCTAAGGCTACAGATATTGGACAAGATAAGTATTCTTTCTCCGAAAACCATAGAGGAAGCATACCAGAGTGCCTTAAAGGCAGAGGAAAAGATCACAAGAAACCAGAATGCCAGGAGAGGATGAGGAACTGGCAGAGGGAAAGGACAATCCTTTGGCAGAGGAAGAACTGCCAACAACAATGAAGAGGGTAGTAGTTCAAAGATATCCGGGACAACAGAAAAGAAAGGTATCACTAGGGGAGGAAGGCCATACCAGAGAGGAAGGGGAAATAGCAGAGGTAGAGGAGCTACCTACCAGTGCTACAAGTTCCACAAGTGGGGGTACAGATCCTTTGAGTGTCTTGAAGGAGAACATGCACGTCAAAGAGAAGCATATGTTGCTCAAACAGAAGAAGCAAAGGCACCACCTCAAGAGGTAGAGAATGTACTAGAGATAGGAGAGGCCTTAGTCTTGAACAAGGTACTGTTGAAGCCAACAAAGGAAATAGTTGAACAAACCCAAAGAAAGGCATTATTCTAGACTGTGCGCAAGTCACATGGAAAATGCTGCCAACTGGTTATAGATAGTGGAAGCACTGATAATCTGGTTGCAACAGAGATGGTGGAGAATTTGTGTTTAAAACAATTGAAGCACCCAACTTCCTATAAGGTATCGTGGTTACAGAAGGGTCACCAACTGCTAGTTGATGAGCAGTGTGAGGTGGAGTTCCATATTGGCAAGTATAAGGGACAAAGTGATTTGTGATGTCATGCCCATGGACGTGTGTCATATTCTGCTAGGTAGGCCATGGTAGTATGACCGAAAAGTTATTCATGATGGGAAAACAAACTATTACGAGTTTGTTAAAGATGGGATTAAGCATATGCTAGTACCCATCGAGGAGAAAGAAACAACAGAGTCTAGTGGAACAAAAGTATTACTGGTGGGTGGAAAACAATTTCTGAAACAGATTGAAGATGAAAAGGTGAAGTATGTTATTGTAAGGAGACCAAGAACAATGCTTGCACACTGAAATTTCTGATTTACCTGAAGAAATTCAAGAAATGTTGCAGGAATTCAGCGAAATTGTGGTGGATGATCTACCAGATAAATTGCCACAAAAGCAGAGTATCAATCATCACATAGATTTCATCCCTGGATCTAGTTACCGAATAAAGCTGCTTACTGGATGAGCCCCAAAGATAATGAGGAGATTACGAAATAGGTACAGGAGTTGCTAGATAAGGGACTGATTCGAGAAATATTAAGCCCATGTGCAGTTCCGATAGTTCTAGGTCCCAAGAAAGGAGGTGAGTGGCAGATGTGTACAGATTCACGAACAATAAAAAAAATTACGATCATATATAGATTTACATTGCCATGAGTGGATGACATGATGGACAATTTGAGCGGGGCAACATATTTTTCGAGGATAGATTTGAAGAGTGGATACCACCATATTAGAATCCGATAAGGGGACGAATGGTAAACAACTTTCAAAACTAATGAAGGGTTGTATCAATGGCTGGTGATGCCATTTGGGTTGAGTAACGCCCCTAGTACTTTCATGCACATGATGAATGAGATGTTGAAAGAGTTCATTGGGAAATTTGTGATTGTGTATCTTGACGATATACTGATTTTCAGCAAGACCAAGGAGGAAGATTCTCAACATGTTCGATATGTTCTAGAGAAGTTGCAGCAAAACAACTTGTTGATAAATTTGAAAAAATGTACTTTCTTTCAGAAGGAGTTAGTCTATTTGCGTTTCATGATTGCAGAAAATGAGCTGAAAATGGACCCAAAAAAAGTTGCAGCTATACTTAGTTGGCCATCCGCTAAGAGTCTGTTTGAAGTTCGAAGTTTTCATGGGTTGGAAAGTTTCTATCGCAAGTTTATAAAGGATTTTAGTGGAATCTACGCACCTATGTTGGATACAATCAAGAAGGAAAGTCAACGTTTTCATTGGAGTGAAGATGCAAAGAAAAGCTTTTAGATATTGAAGAAGAAGATCACTGAGAGGCCAATTTTGATGCTACCTGGTTTCAACAAACCTTTTCAAGTTTGCTGTGATGCTAGTGGCATAGCCATTGGAGCTGTACCCAGCCAGGAAGACAAACCAGTAGCCTATTTTAGCGAAAAATTAAATGAAAGTAGGAAAAAGTATATGTCTTATGACAAGGATTTTTATGTTGTCATCCAAGTTTTGAAGCAATGGAGACATTATCTTTTGGTTAATGAGGTTGTCTTGTTTTCCGATAATTCTGCATTACAGTATGTTATGCAGCAATATAAGCTGAATCACAAACATGAAAAATGGGTGAAGTTCTTACAGAGCTTTACATTCGTATTGAAGCATATCAATGGTCAAGCGAACAAGGTTGCAGATGCACTAAGTAGAAGAGTTCTACTCTTGGAGGAGAGCACGATACAAGTGTTGGGATTTGAACACCTGAAGGAATTGTATCAAACATATGCAGATTTCAAGGATGCTTATGAAGCCTTCTAGAATCCATTGTTGAGCAACGATAGTCCATGGACGGAATATAACTTGCAGGAGGAGCTTTTATTCAAGGGAGGACAATTGTGTGTCCCAGAATGTTCGATGAGGGAGAACATCATCCGGGAAAAGCATAGTGGAAGTCTAGTTGGATCTTTTGGCATTGATAAGACCTTGGATCAGCACAGTCATTTTTATTACTAGCTGAAGATGCGAAGAGACGTACAGTGGTATGTGTCCAGGTGTAAGATATGTCAGTCGATGAAAGGGCACAGTCAAAACACAGGGTTATATACACCCTTGCCTATTCCAAATAGACTGTGGGACTCAGTCAGTCTGGACTTTGTCCTGGGTCTACCCAAAACACAACGAGGTTTTGATTCCATCATGGTCATGGTGGACCGATTTTCGAAGATGGCACACTTTATCCCTGGTAGGAAAACCATTGACGCTACCCATGTAGCACACTTGTTTTTCACCGAAGTCGTTAAACTACATGGTTTACCCAAGTCCATAATTGCGGACAGGGACATGAAATTCACAGGGCATTTCTGGCACACCCTGTGGAAAAAGCTGGACACGAAGTTAAATTTCAGCTCCACTTATCACCCACAGATTGATGGGCAAACAGAGGTGGTGAACAAAAGTTTAGGAAACCTACTATGGAGTCTAGTTGGAGAAAATTCACGAATGTGGGATTGTGTACTTGCTTAAGTAGAATTCGCTTACAATGATTCACCGAATTGAAGCAGAGGAAGTAATCCTTTTCAAATCTTGTATGGAATGCATCCCCGAGGAGTGCATCAGCTATAGGATTTGGGATAGTTAGAGAAAAGAAGTGCTAATGGGGAAGACTTTGCAAGAGAAATTAACGACCTACATGAGTAGGTGAAGATGAAATTACAGGACAACAGTCAGAGGTACAAACAGAAAGCAGATCTGAAATGACGTGAGGTACAATTTAATGTAGGGGATCAAGTTCTAGTGCATCTGCGCAAGGAAATATTTCCTAAGGGTGAATACAATAAGCTGAAATTCAAAAAAATTGGACCTTGTAAAATTCTGCGTAAGTTTTCTGCAAATGCCTATGAACTACAATTGCCTCTAGGTATAGGAATATCACCCATCTTTAATGTGGCAAATTTATTCCCATACACTGCCTGTTTGGAAGAGGACAGTTCGACACAGCCAATGTGGGACACCTAGGAAAGGAGTAGTTCGTGGATGAGACAAATGCCTTCAGGTCAGGCACTTGAAATTGAAGGAATCGTCGACACATAGGTGGCCAAGTGGACTCGGAGGAAGGAGTACCTACAGTACCTCGTCAAGTGGAAGAACCACCCTATTGAGGACAATTCGTGGCTTGATGCAGGATAGATACAATGTGCAGGGTATTCTATTGAGGAGATCATGGATTGGAGCCATGAATTTTCACCTACCCCGAGAGCCTGATACAGGAGCATCCAGCTCAGGGAGGACATGGCTGGGAGTTTTTCTCTTTCAAACAGTTTGAGTTTCATTAGTTTTCATTTCCTAGGAATGGTTGTTTCAACCAATGTTAATGTTTGCTTATGTATTTCTTTTTACTTTTTAGTTTTATTTAAAATTTGTTTTTAATTTACAAAGAAAGAAAAGACAGTTATTCAGAAACCATTTTATGTAACCATATAATGTAACAACTAGAAGTTTGCTAATTGTCTAGTGTTCTCTACAAAACAAAAGGAGAACACAGCTAATGTAAATCTTTTTCCATCAGAGAATTGAATGAAGAGAAAGCACAAAAACATTTTCTAAAGACAAACATCTAAATCCATTCATGTTACAGCTCCAGAACTTTTCCTACAGAATACTCTTAAATTACTTTCTTTTCCATAAGAAAAGTAAATACACACAGGTGAACAACACACACTAGAGTGAGGAGAGATCCTCGACAAGCAACAACACAAACAGAGCCAATATATGAAGGAAAAATAAAGCCATTATCCACAAAGATAAGTTTCATGTACAAAAATGATTACATTCCCAATTTCCTTTGCGAAATTTAAACAATCGAATTTGCAACATATATATATATATATATATATATATATATATATATATATATATATATATATATATATATATATATATATATATATATATATATATATATATATATATATATTTATTTATTTCTTTCTTAAAAGTTGAGCATCATAGTGTGTTGTTCAACGACCAATAAATAGAACAGAGTCGACCAAGACTACAAAACCCTGCGAGGTCATTGCAGGACCGTTTAAATACACAAATAACTACAAACAACAGAGTCACAAATACACAGTGGAGCCACAGGCACAGTGCCAAGAAACCGCAGAGCCAAGCCAAACTACCACCAAAGTCTCATAAACCCTATGAACAATAAATCCTCAACCAAGCAAACAAGAAGACACCAAGGAGCGACCCTACGTGGTTCAAGTGTAGGAGACACGGTGTGAAGACCACGAGCAAGCCTGTCGCTCACCTGCGTTGTCCAACGAATAGGTTGTTAGCCACGAGAAATAAACCACAATTACGTTAACAAAGTTCAACGAGAACAGAGGGTAGGGTTATGAGGACTTACCAAGGTAGAGCTGAGCTTGTGGAAGCCCGATAGAGGAGTCACGGAGCCAAGGTCATAGCCACAGAGTTGCTCGTTGGCATGAGGACCAGAGGCTATCAACAATTGAGAAAAACAAAGTGAGAACAACTAGCATAGAAAGAGAGCTTACCTTTCAGAAGACTGTTGACTGGAAGTCGAAAGCTGAGCAACTCCATAGCCGCAACCTGAGACAAGAACAAAGCCAAACAAATAATCAACCTGTGAAGCCAGCGCATGGAGGGGAGACAAGTAAAGCTGCAACTGAAAACAAAAATATAGTTGAGCAAAAGTTGACAACAGAGACCGATACCGAGGGTTTCACACCCATGTCTCGAAGTGAGCACAGAACAGGCTGAGACATCATCTGCAGGCATAAACACTCACTAAATTGCAAACCTGGCACAGTGAAAGTGAAACCTCAAACAAGTGACGGAGCAAACCCTCGTGTTGCAGAACCAGAGACCTCACTAGCAGCATAGCTGCACAACAAAACAAACATAGTAAATAAAATGAACAGTCAAAGTTTTAGGGCATAAAAGGAGCGGGAAGGAACAAAACCTAAGGCCTGGACACATGTCCTCGTCTCAATAAAACACCACTACCACAACATTAAAGTCAACCAACCACCGCTAAATAGAAATCCAATCAACAACTTTATCATTAACATGAAAGTCTTAAGGGTTGGACCCATCAATCTTGAATAGATATATGTGAAAGAAAATATTCTCCATGGAGATGTAGAGAAGATATTTATATGCAACATCCATAGGGGTATGAGGTCAATGGGAATGAGAAATTAGTATGTAGGTTGAGGAAGAAACTATATGGCTTAAGACAAACTCCAAGGTAGTGACATTTGAAATTTGATAGGTTTATGACAGAGCAAGGTTAGAATACATTATTGAATGCATAAATGGATTCAACACCCTCAATAACCCCCTGGGGCACTCCAATTCTGTATATTAAACAAATTGAACTCAAGTTCTTAAAAATATCTGCTGGATTTTGATTAAAATTAATGAGAAAACATGCCGTGAAAAAGGCGATTTTCCTATATGTTAAGGAATCAATTAGTTTTTTTATCATAATAATAATAATAATAATTTGTTTTTAAATTATGTTTAAGTTAGTCATGAAATTAGTATATACAACTTCTTTGTTTATGAGGCAAAAGACCCACTTCTACAATATATATATTTTTTAATAACATATTTTTTTAGTTTCTTTTTATTATTTTAATGAAATTTTGATTGACTTTATATTGCAAATATTTATTTATTTATTTATTATTGGCCTAGTCTAACTTATAAATGAAATAGCTTTTTTCACTGGAGTTCACCAAAATCTGACAATACAATTTCAAGTTTTTTAATTGTTTAAAATACATTTTTGAATGCGTAAATGGATTCAACACCTTTGAGAACCCTTGGGGAACTCGAATTATGTAGATTAAACAATTTAAACTTGATTTTTTAACAATCTTTGTCAGATTTTGATTAAAATTAACCAGAAAAATTGTCGTGAGAAAGGCCATTTCATCTATTAGTTAGACTATGCCTTTATTATTACATTGTTTCTATTTTACATTATTTTGAAAGAATTAGTTAGTACCTTCATTTATTTTTACTTTTTTATTAAATTTTGTTTCATTGTATTAGAATTAATGCTTCTACTAAAAGCCTTCAACATTTATTGTATATATATTTTATTGATTTATATATATTCATTTATTGAATTTAATGAATTTATTATTACAGTTTTTGCTCAAGAAGGAATTCATCCATTGTTAATAAATCTGTTATATTCCATTTTTTATGATGTTAAATTTGTTATATTCCATGGCTCACACGTATCCACAAGGTACAGGTGATTTAAAAATCTGAATTTGATCCTTTCATTCACCTCTTCTAAACAGTCAATATTGATCTACATAGAATTCATCCATGGCGATAAATAGTCAATATTGATCTACATAAAATTCATCCATGGCAATATATGTAGAATGTTGAATAGGTTATTAGTGTAATATTTTTTCTTTGGAAACAATTAATTTACCTTTGGAATTATAAAATTTGACATTATAAAATTGTTTCAATGAATTTAAAATTATAAAAATGATCAATTTTTAATTTCAAACCTTGCTAGAAACAATGTAGGTGTCGTCGCTGTTTGAATCTCCCTTGAGATTCCATGTGTGCCAAGTAATCTGATAGGAAAATCATGATCTCGGCGAAATTGTCATTTGCTTAGAAAAAATCTACATGGCTATCAATATATACCATTCGATCCATTCATTAATATGCAGGGGAGCAGTATATGTCACCTGTTGGATTTTGTAAAGTAGAAAATCTAACTAGTGATATATACTACTCCACACATTAATGAATATATATCACAATCACTATTCAAAATGATATCTAAGTTGTAGGATTCATGGTAACCGTATATTTATTATTGTATATATTTATTTATTATTATTATTAGTGTTTTTCCTTATATTTTATTTTATCAATAAATTAATTAGTTGTTTATAATAATTTATTTTTAAAGTTAGATATCTATTTCGTATGTGACACCACCCCCTTTTTTTTTTCCTTTTTCTTAATTTTCACAATATTCTTTTTTTTCATTTTTCAAATAGCATACTTTCTTTTCTTTATTTTTCATTTCGTAAATTAAATTTTGATTCACTTTACTTGGTCTTAATAAAAGAATGAAACATTTATGATATATATTTATTTATTTATTCATTATTATGGTTTTTTCTCTTTTATTTTATTTAATTAAGGAATCACTAGTTTTTTATCGTCGTAATAATAATAATAATAATAATAATAATTTTTTATTTTTAAAATTATGCTTAGAGATCAAATTGGTATATACAATCTCTTTGTTTATGAGACAAGAGATTCACTTCTGCTATATATATATATATATTCTCTCTAGTTTTTTTTTAATTAAATTTTGATTCACTTTATTGGAATTGATGCTTCTACTAAAATCATGCAAAATATATATATATATATATATATATATATATATATATATATTGAATTTTATTATTGTAGTTTTTCTCTTTTATTTTATTTTACAAAGAAATTAATAACTTATTGTTATAATAATAACAATAATAAACAAGCCATTAAAAAATAAAAATAAAAACTAATTCATTAAAATTTATACATTATTATGTATTTGGGCTAGTAAGTATTAAGACATAGTCTACCATATACACAAAATGACATTTTTTCACTATATTTTTTCTGATTAATTTTAATCAAAATTTGGTAGATATTTTTAAAAACTTTAGTTTAAGTTGTTTAATATGTATAATTCTGGTGCTCCGTTGATTTTTCAAGGTGATGAATCCATTTATGCATTCATGAATACTTTTTAAACAAGAAAAAAATACATTCTTGCTTGAAATTTTATCGCCAGTTTCTTGTGAAAAATGATATTTCATCTATAAGCTAGACTGCATCAATATTAAGTCTCCAAGAGGAACCTCATACTTTATTACATTTACAGATGATACATCTAAGAAGGTTTGGGCCTACCTTATTAAAAACAAAGATGAGGTATTTGATAGGTTTAAGAGAAGACTTGTCAACAATATTTCTCCAATGCAATATTCAACGAGTATTGTAATAAGTTTGACCTAAAACACAAAAATATTGTCCCTCTTATTCCTCAATAGAATAGTGTTATATAATGAATAAATCATACTATCATGGTAAAATGTACGATTATGTTCTCAAATTCAACATTTTTGGAAAAAAGAGATAATAGCCGGCTTCATGCCTCATAAATTTATCTCATACTACTGCTTTTTAATTATGGTATTTTTGAAGGAGTTTGGACTAGTAAAATGGAAAATCATTCCCACCTTAAAAAACCTCTGGATCTAGAGAATTTGTTCATATTTCCAAACAATATAGAACTAACTTAGATGATAAATATTACATATTTTTTTAGGATATGTGGGAGGCGAGCTTTTTTATTAATTATGGACCTAGATAAAAATAAAACTATCAAAAGAAATGATGCCATATTCAATGAGTTAGATATGTTTACGAATTCTATAAAAAATATGGAGGTCAAGAAGTTTCTTTACTGGTTTGTTGAATGGAAAATAGATATTCCACCATTGCAAGAATATGGGTAGAATATTCAATAATAAGCTAAACAACAAATGGAAAATGTTGAAAATTAAGAAGAAGAAACTGTACATGAACCATTATAAGAAGTCCAATTCCAAAATACACCACCACAATTGATCTACAACTCTACTAGGCCTCACAAGCTTTCACAAGGGTATCATCTCTCAAATTATATTTTATTAACTAATGAACGTGAACCTAATTGTTTTCAAGAATCTTGTACAATTGATAAAAACAAAGAATGGAGGAAGAAATGGTGTCCTTGTTGGAAAATAAAACTAGGGATTTGGTAAAGCTTCCCAAAAGAATAAGAGCCATCCAAAACAAATGGGTGTAAAATACTAAGCTCGGGAGAGAGGAAAGAGGAATGATACTAGGAAAGAGTGGTGATGGAAGGATTTTATCCAAAGGAAGGTATTGATTTTAATAAAATATTTACTTCTATTATTAAAATGATGTCAATTAGAACTATTTTTATGTCTAGTGGTAGTATAAGGTTTATATCTTAAATAAATATATGTGAAAGAAAATATTTTCCATGGAGATGTAGAGAAGATATTTATATGCAGCATCCATAAGGGTATGAGGTCAATGGGAATGAGAAATAAGTATGGAGGTTGAGGAAGAAACTATATGGCCTGAGAGAAACTCCAAGGTAGTGACATTTGAAATTTGATAGGTTTATGGCAGAGAAACGTTAGAATTCACTTTTGAATGAATAAATGGATTTAGCACCCTGAAAACCCCCTCGGGAACTCCAATTTTATAGATTAAACAACATAAACTCAAGCTTTTAAAAATATCTTCTGGACTTGACTAAAAATAACCAGAAAACACGCCGTGAAAAAATCCATTTTGTCTAAAGTTAGACTATGACTTTGTTTATTGATTGATTATTATGGTTTTTTGTCTTTTATCTTATTTTTTATTTAGTTGTTTATCATAATAATAATAATAATTTATTTTTAAAATTATGTTTAATTTAGACATCAAATTGGTATATACAACCTCTTTGTTTATGAGGCAAGAGACTCACTTCTAATATGCACACACACACACACACACACACACACACACACACACACACACACACACACACACACACATATATATATATATATATATATACATACATATATCTATATCTATATCTATATCTATATCTATATCTATATCTATATATTATTTTACTTAAATTTTGATTCAATTTATATTGCATATATTTGTTTATTGATTTATTATTACAGTTTTGGCCTTTTTACTTTATTTTGAAGGAAATAATTAATACATTCATTTATTTTTTTACTTTCTTATTAAATTTTGATTCACTTTGTTGGAATTGATGTTGTAACAACCCTAGTCAAACATCCTTGTAATAAAGGAAAAATAATTAAGAAAGGTCACGGGACACGTATTCCAAGCTGAATGTTGGGCAAAACATCTTAGTGTAGGTATTAATTTGGTTTATTATGGATAAGGCAGCTGACAAAGGCAATGGAAAAGGCCTTGGAAAGGCAAAGTGGTATTAATTAACTTTTCTTTTATAAAATAATGAAAATTAGGAGAAAATGAAGGTGAAAGGCCCCATGTTGCATGTGAGGAGGAAAATGAAATAAAAAATGGAAAATGAAGAAAATGGAGGTCTCATTAATAAAAAGGCTTATGAGGACAATTTTTAGCCTTTTCCTAGTTCATTTTTGGAGCTCCCTCTCTCTCTACTCTCTCTTTCTCATACTCTTGGAAACTTAGATAATTATTGGAGAACTCTAGAATTGGAGAAAATAATGCAAAGGAAGGACAAGAAATCAAGAGGAAGTAAAATATCAAGCAAGGAAGATTAGGATAAGGTGGCTACAACAAGATTACTTGCAAACATCGAGTTGCATATATGATTTTATTGCTAGATTGGTATTGAATGGTACATGGATGTGTGTTTTGGTTCTCTTGTTGTCATTGGCATGGTATTTTCTAGGTATGACACTGTTTCTCAACCTTGCCTTTCCATTTCTGGATAGTCATGGTGTGATGGGGTTCTCTTATTTTGGTTCAGCTATATTGCTGGATGGATTTGAAGCTTAGTGGGGTGGTCTCGGGATTAATCACAAGGCCTATGAATCCTGAGGTAGGGATATACAGCAAATCCTAGTTGTGAATACCCTTCATTGGGCATAGGAATCCATTTACCTGTAATGGAAGGATACACGGTAAAACCCAGAGGGTGGTGACCTCATAGGCCTAAGAATCCATTGAATGATTAACAACGAGATACATGGTAAAGCCGAGAGGTTGAGATGGAAAAATGCCTCATGGTTTAGGTGGAGAGATCCAAAGGAAACCATGCTTGTATAGACCTAGTGATCTAGTGGGATTGCAACAAAGTCTGATTATATTGATGAGGGTTTCGGGCCTACGAATCCCTAAGTGGGATATACGATAAAATCCTAGGAAGCCCTGGTTGGTCTTGTTGTGAGTCCCACATTCATGCTTAGAATATGGCATGGGGTGATTGGCTGAAAGAAATATTTGATTCAGTCCAATCTATTTTCGGGTGGTTCGTGGAAGTATGTGACTTGGTTGGCTTATGCGTTCATTAATGAGAGCTCCTTCTCCTTTGGTATTTCATGTTTAAATGTACTTGTTCATATGTGGTATTATGGCTATTATATCCTTGTTATTTTTGTTGGTTACATGCTGGTTATAAGCATGGTTTATGACAAACTTTGATTATGACTCTCATCATGATTCGATTAGTATATCAAATGTGAATGATTGTATGACCTAATAGATGATAATGCAACTATTCTGATAAGTTATCAAAGCTTCTTTACGAATCTCAGATAAGTATGAGACCCCTATGCTTAGATCTGTTGTTAAGACCTATAGATTACATATTTGTGACATGTTTGATGAAATTTCTATCATGTCTAGTAGGGTTCCAGTCAAGTACTTGTATAAATGTTTGCATTGGTAGCTTTATTTCATGGTTGTTTATCATTTCTAAAAGTTTCATGAAGTTCTGGGTAGTGGCCTGAGTCCTAACCCTGAAAACGTAGTACAAAATTTGGGGCCGCTGGCTTAGAACTATTTGAAAAGAGCCACATTCACTAGCATGCCTTGTTGTGGGAGTGATTGGAGAGCCTCAGTCACATGCATAACTTGTCATGGGAGTGGTTGAGGAACCATATTAGTAAAAAGAAAAGTTGTCTCAGGGGTTAAGCACTTTGAAGGGTTGGTAGCATTGTGAAGGGTTTGAAGCTCCTGAGGAAGGTCATATTGGTTTTGTTTTCTCTGTCCTACTTCTTTAAATACACATGGGAGTTGAATCACATCATTGTAGCCTCTCGTCACATGTTTACCCCAATGGACCAGTTAACTTGAGTAAATGTGGGAGTTGGGTGTTACAAATGCTTATACTAAAAGCATGCAACATTTATTGTATATATTTTATTTATTTATTATTATATATTCATTTATTGAAATTTATTATTATAGTTTTTTCTCTTTCTCTTTTAGTTTAGGAAGGAATTAATTAATTGTTGTTAAATCTATTATATACCATTTTTCATGTCATTGAATATGTTATATTCCATTTTTCATGTTGTTAAATATGTTATATTCCATGGCTCATATTTATCCACCAGTTACAAGCAATTTTAAAACCTAAATTTCATAATTTCATTCCCCTCTTTTGTGAAAGCGATGAATCTTGATCTACATAGAATATGTCCATGGAAATATATGTAGCGTGTTGAATAGGTTATTAGTGTAATAATTTTTCCTTGAAAAAAATTAATGCACTGTTGGAATTCTAAATTTTGACATTATAAAATTGTTTCAATGAATTTAAAATTCTGGAAGTTACCAACTTTCAATCTCAAAGCATGCCAAAAAAAACATAGCAAGGTGTCGTCACCATCTCAATCTCCCTCAAAATTTAATGTGTGGCCACTATTCTGACATGAATATAGTCGTCCCGAAAAAATTGTTAGTTTCTTAGACAAATTCTCCATGGCTACCAATATATATTGTGCTATCCATCCATTAATACGAGGGGGCAGTATGTGCCACCAAGTGGATTTAAACTAGTAAAAAATCCAACGGGTAACATATACTACCCCACACATTAATGGATGGAAAGAAAAGTCAGTGTTTAAAACGATATCAAATTGTATGATTCATGTTAATCGTGAATAAATATCTATCTATATATATATATATATATATATATATATATATAGATAGATATATATTAGTGTTTTTCCTTATATTTTATTTTATCACTAAATCAATTAGTTGTTTATAAAAATAGTCATTTATTTTTAAAATTACATTCAAGTTAAATATCTAATTGGTATGCGACACCAATTTTTGTTTTGTTTTGTTTAACTTTCACAATATTCTTTCTTTTCTTTTTTCAAATAACATACTTTTTCTCTTTATTTTGAAATTTTTAATTAAATTTTGATTCACTTTACTAGAATGGATGCTCTTACTAAAAGCATGCAACATTTATGATATATATTTGTTCATTGATTGATTATTATTTTTTTTCCTTGTCTATTTTATTTTACTAAGAAATTAATTATTTG
This sequence comes from Pinus tabuliformis, assembly GCA_031772625.1. Taxonomy (NCBI): domain Eukaryota; kingdom Viridiplantae; phylum Streptophyta; class Pinopsida; order Pinales; family Pinaceae; genus Pinus; species Pinus tabuliformis. The sequence continues at coordinate 601,064,312 of CM062813.1, read as the reverse complement.
TTTATAATAATAATAATAATAATAATAATAATTTATTTTTTAAGTTATGTAAGTTAGAGATCAAATTCGTATATACAACCTCTTTGCTTATGAGACAAGAGAACCCCCTCTCTCTTTATATATATATGTTTTATATATATATATATATATATATATATATATATATAACATATTCTCTTTAGTTTATTTTTATTATTTTAATTAAATTTTATTTCAATTTCTATTTCTATTGCATATATTTGTTCATTGATTTATTATTACATTTTTCTCCCTTTTTACTTTATTTTCAAGGAATTAATTAGTACCTTCAGTTATTTTTACTTTCTTATCAATTTTTTTTTCATTTTATTAGAATTTGTCCTTCTAATAAAAGCATGCAACATTTATTGTATATATATATATATATATATATATATATATATATATATATATATATATATATATATATATATATATATTTCATAGATTATTATATATTCATTTATAGAAATTTATTATTATAGTTTTTCTCTTCTCTTTTATTTTAAGAAGGAATTAATTTATTAATAATAATAATAATAATAATAATAGAACGTGTTATTAAAAAATAAAAATAAAAACTAATTCATTTAAATTGGTAGATTCTTTTGTGTTTGGGTTAGTAAATATTAAGATGTGCTTTAATTTATACACAAAATAACCTTTTTCACTATATTTTTCTTGTTAATTTTAACCAAATTCAACAGATCTTTTTAAAAGCTTTAGTTAATGTTGTTTAATATGTAGAATTCTAGTACCCCATGGATTTTCCAAGGTGATGAATCTAGTTAGGCATTGAAAAATTCTTTTTAAACAACAAAAAAACACTTTCTTGCTTGACATTTTATGGCCATTTCTTGTGAAAAAGGATATTTCATATATAAGTTAGACTATGTTAATATTAAGTCTCCACGAGGAATGTCATACTTTGTCACATTTACAAATGATACATCTAAGAATGTTTGGGCCTACCTTATTAAAAAAAAAGATGAGGTATTTGATAAATTTAAGAGAAAAATTGTGGAGAATATTGCTCCAATCCATTCAATGAGTATTGTAACAAGTTTGACATAAAGCATGAAAATATTGTTCCTCTTATTCCTCAATCGAATGGTGTTGCATAAATCATAAATCACACTATCATGGGAAAACTGAGGAATATGTTCTCAAATTCAGGATTGGAAAAACATTTTGGGAAAAAAGAGATAAAACATATCTTCATACATCATAAATTGATCTCGTACTGAAACTTTTGGATTGTGGTATTTTTGAAGTCTGGACTAGTAAAATGAAAAATCATTCCCATCTTAATAACCTTTGGATCTAAAGCGTTTGGGCATATTTCCAAATAATATAGAACTAAGCTAAATGATAAATCCAACATATTTTCTTAGGATATGTAGAAGTTAACCATAAAATTATTAGAAGCAAGGATTTCATATTCAATGAGCTAGAGATGTTTACGAATTCTATAGATAATATGGAGGTTAAAAAATTTCTTTACATGCTTGTTGAATGGAAAATAGATATTCCACAATTACAAGAAAATGGGTAGCATATTCAAGAACAAGCTAAACAACAAATGGAAAATGATGAAAATTAAGAAGAAGAAATTGTACATGAACCATTACAAGAAGTCTAATTCGAAAATACATCACCACAATTGGTCTACAACTCTAGTAGTTCTCAAAAGCTTTCACAAGGGTATACCCTCTCAAATTATCGTTTATTAACTAATGAAGGTGAACTTGATTATTTTCAAGAGGCTTGTACAATTGAGAAAAACAAGGAATAGAGGAATAAATGGTGTCCTTGTTGGAAAAAAAACTTGGGATCTGGTAAATCTTCCCAAAAGAAGAAGAGCCCTCCAAAACAAATGTGTCTAAAAGACTAAGCATGGGAGAAAAGAAAAATGAAAGATACAAGGAAATGTTGTGTTGTGTTATTCTTTCAATGACTAGCCCACGTAGTGAACTAGGGGGTTAGGGGGGGCGGAGACCCCCCTTCGTTGTGCTGATTGTGTAGTAGGGGGGTCAGAGGGGGGCGGCAACCCCCCTGTTCAGGGGGATTGAGGGGGGCAGGTAGGCCCCCTATACGGGGTCCGGGGTAACGCCCTGGGAAATTCCTTTTTGGACCCTATATTATGTTGGGTGGACCTACCTCTGGTTTTGTGCATGATTTTCGCACATGGTTTTTGATGCAATGGTTTTTGATCCATGGTTTTAGACGCGATGTTTTTCGGTCCATGGTATTGGGTGTTTCGGCATGTATGAATATGTATTGTAACATTGAAAGGAACATAATGAAAAATCAACCTAATAGTCCAGTTTTGGGATCCAGGGGAAAATCTCTGTATGTATGTGTTTTATGTGTTATGCTCTCGCATTGTTTATTTTCTATGTTTTAGAATTCGTATGCAGGTAATTTCTGTATAGGGTTAAAACATACATTTGGTATTAGATCGGTTTTGGCTTCAAGGGGACTCCTTTGTTGCTGAGGGGTTTCGCTTGGGCCTGTGGTAGGCCCTGTTTTGTGGGAGATATGTGGGATCGATTTTGGTGGTGAAAGAGGATGGCGAGTAGTGGAAAGATAGAGATCGAGAAATTTAATGGTCAGAGTTTTGAGTTGTGGAAACTCAAGATGAAGGATTCGTTGGTGGATAAAGATTAGTGGATCATGGTAGATCTGGGTACTAAAGCAACGAGAGTGTCCGATGAAGAATGGAAGAAGTTAAATCAGAAGGCAAAGAGCACAATACGATTGTGCGTCTCAGATTTAGTATTGCTGAATCTATCAGGGGAAGCTATGGTGAAGGCTTTGTGGGGCAAGTTAGGGACTTTGTACCAATCTAAGTCTCTGGTGAATAAATTGTTCTTATGGAAAAAGCTGTATAACCTAAGGATGAAAGATGGAGACTCTGTGACAGAGCATCTGAATGCATTTAATACTGTGGTAAGTCATTTATCATCTGTTGATATTAAAATTTTAGATGAATATAAGTGCATTAGTTTGTTGCGTTCTCCACTAGATTCGTGGGATAGTCTGGTTATTACAATAGGTAGCAATGTAACTGCCTTGTAGTATGATGAGATGGTCTCATCCTTGTTGACAGAGGATATGAGACGCAAAAATATGGAGAGCCAGAATGGTGATTCCTTGTCTATACGAGGACAGTCCCAGAACAAAAACAAAAATAAGTCATTGAGTGGGAGATCTAAATCTAGAGGGAGATCTAGATCTCCAAGAAAACTTGTAAAGGTGGTGTGCTGGAAATGCAGAAAGGAAGGGCACTACAAAAGGGACTGTAAATCTAAAGCTCTTGACAAAGGAAATGGATCTGATGATGCTCCTTATGTAGAGGCAAAATCCGCCTCAGATGAAGGTGTGGATGTGTACTTGGCTTCTTCAAGTACACTTGTAGATCATGAGGCATGGTTGATTGACTCAGGTGCATCCTTTCACTTCACTCCCCATAGAGAGTGGTTTTGCGAGCATGAGAAATACGATGGTGGTGATGTCTTCTTAGGGGATGATAAGAAGGCTATAATCATTGGTAAGGGAAAAGTAAAGTTGAAGTTGTAAGGTGGAAGGGTTAGAACACTTCCGGGTGTTCTGCATATTCCTGCATTGGCTAGAAATCTGATTTCTGTAAGCAAGGTAGATGATGCAGGTGTAAAGATAGTGTTTGAGAAGGATACCTACAAGATGGTTTGGGGAGCACTGGTATTGATGTGGGGAGTTCGTATTGGAAGTCTGTATAAGCTGCAAGGTAGCACTATTGTTGATGGGTGCAACAGTTTTGTGGTCCTTGAAAGTGGAGCAGAAAATCTAGCAATCTCTGGAGAGAAGACCATGCTGTGGCATCAAACACTTGGACATATTGGAGAGAAGGGCCTTCGAATACTTCATGGTAAAGGTATGGTAGAAGATATGAGTAATAGTTCTCTGGATTTTGATTTCTGTGAAAATTGTGTATATGGGAAGCAAAATCAGGTGAGTTTCCTCTCTGGTGGTAAGAGCGAGAAACAGATATTAGAGCTTGTGCACAGTGATGTGTTTGGACCTATGAAGGTTCCATCACTAGGTAATTCTATGTACTATGTATTATTTATAGATGACTTCTCAAGGAATACATGGATATATTTCCTTAAGAAGAAATCTGAAGTCTTTGGCAAGTTTAAAGAATTTAAGGCTCTAGTGGAAAACGAGACAGAGAAGAAGATAAAGGTGTTGAGGACAGATAATGGTGGAGAGTTTTGCAGTAATGAATCTGAATAATTCTGTAAGAAGTGTGGTATAGCACGGCAAAAGACTACTCCATATACACCTCAGAAAAATGGAGTTGCAGAAAGAATGAACAAGATGTTGATGGAAAGGGCAAGAAGCATGCTTAGTGGTGTCAGGTTAGGACATGAATTCTAGGCAGAGGCAGTGGAGATAGCATGTTACCTGGTCAATAGATCACCTTCATCAGTGTTGGAGGGTAAGACTCCACAAGAGGTATGGACTGGTAAGAAACCCTCTCTTTCACATCTGAGGGTATTTGGATGTGATGCATATGTACATGTTCCAAAGGAGAAATGAACCAAGTTGGATAGTAAATCTAAAAGGTGCATCTTTATTGGGTATAAGGACGGTTTAAAGGGTTATAAGCTTTGGAACCCAGTAACAAGGCAGGTTGTGTACATCTGAGATGTGGTGTTCAGAGAGGTGAAATATGTTATTAAACATGAAGTCCAACCAAAGGAACTTGAGAAGATATAGTTTGAGCTAAAGGAGGAAGAATTAAACTCTACAGCAGAGGAGGAATCAGAAGATGAAGAGCCACAAACTTCGGGTGTGAGAAGATCAGTTCAAGAAAGAAAGAAACTAGAAAGGTATAGTCCATCTACTTTAATTTTGCTTTATCTATTACTGATGATGATCCCAAAACTGTGAATGAAGCAGTAGATTCAGAGGATGGAAAACTCTAGAAAGAGGCCATGGTTGATGAAATGGCATCTTTGCACAAAAATGAGACATGGGATCTTGTGGAGTTTCTAGCTAGAAGGAAACCCATTGGCAGCAAATGGGTGTTCAAGAAGAAGACAAATGCAGAAGGAAAGGTGGAGAAATACAAAGCTCAGTTGGTAGCGAAAGGTTATTCCTAGGTGCCGAGAATTGATTTTGGTGATATTTTTTCTCTTGTTGCCAAGGTAGCTTTTATTAGATTACTTTTATCTATTTCTGCTTCTTTTGATTTTGAGGTAGAACAGATGGATGTGAAGACAACATTTCTTCACATGGATCTGGAAGAGGAGATCTGCATGAAGAAACCTGAAGGTTTTGTGGTGAAGCGTAAGAAAGAAATGGTATGCAAGTTAAAGAAGTCTTTGTATGGGTTAAAACAGTCACCAAGGATGTGGTATCAGAGATTTGATACATTTATATCCAGACTTGGCTTCATAAGAAGCAAAACAGACCACTGTGTGTATTTTAAATTAATTGGTGACCGTGTGTTAAGTTGTGGTATGTTCTATGCTTATAATAGTTTACTTCTTTTTCTTATTATATTCCACAAATTAGCAATCACATGTACATAAAGTAAAGTGCAGATAGAAAATTAAACGATCGACAGAAAACAAGCTAAGAAAAGAGACACAAGATGTGGCAGCTAGCCAGGGACAAACCCCACAATGTGTGGGGAAACCCTTTGATCAAATCTTCTTTTATCTTCAATAATTCAGCAGAGAGAAATAGAACAATAAATCTGATTCATATCAATAGTAGCAAACCCTAGATCAGTAGCATCAGCATTAGCAGCTTCATTATCAAACTAGGGCAGACGATATCTCACAAACCGACCGTCGGATTGACTTCATTCCACCACCAAAAGTTGCGGCTTCCAGAGGAGGTTCAGATGAACCTACATCACAGTTAAGATGAGGAAATATTCTAGGCCACGCAGGTCAATCTTTACTTCTGCAGTTGCAGCTTCAGTTTTAGCAGTTTCCAGCTTCAAACTAGGGCAGTCGATATCTTGCAAACCGTTCGTCGGATTGACTTCATTCCACCACCAAAAGTTGCGGCTTCTAGAAGAGGTTTAGATGAACTTATAGCGTAGTTCCAAAGAGGAGATCTTCTAGGCCACATAGGTCATTCTTTACTTCTGCAGTTGCATCTTTAGTTTCAGCAGTTTCCGGCTTCAAACTAGGGCATTCGATATCTTGCAAACCGTTTGTCGGATTGACTTCATTCCACCACCAAAAGTTGCAGCTTTCAGAGGAGGTTCAGATGAACCTACACGCAGTTCATATGAAGAGATCTTCTAGGCCACGCAAGTCAATCTTTACTTCTGCAGTTGCAGCTTCAGTTTCAACAGCTTTCGGCTTCACATGTGTGAGAGAGAGACCCATTTCTGCGCAGTAGAGAAGAGACTCATTTCTGCGAAGTAGAGAGAGAGAGAGATGTGATGAGAAGAGTGAGTGAAAATGAGGAAAATTCCTCTTCTATTTATACACAACGTTGGTGTTTGAATAGATGCGACTGTTGGGCTTCTGAGCCTACATGAGTTGTAGGTCAGCTTGATAATAATTCCATAATCAAAATAAATTCATATCTCCATGAATACTTATCGGAATCAGATGATATTTATATCAATCCTACACCTCTTGACGAGAGGAATCTATTAAAAATATTATCAGCCATGAATAAGATGACACACATGAAGTTTTACCCTGGTTTCCAATTTTAACACCATGTTATTTATCTGGTCTTGTATCTGGATGATATGTTGCTGGTTGGAAATGACAAAGAAATTATCCATGATTTGAAGACCCAATTGTCCTCAAAATTCAACATGAAAGATCTTGGTGCTACAAACTATATTTTGGGCATGTAAATTAAAGGAGATCGAGCAAAGGGGAAGCTCTGGTTAAACTAGAGGAAGTGTGTCGAGACAATATTGTAGAGGTTTAATATGCAGGATAGTAAACCAGTGAAGGTTCATATTCCTGTAGGTGTAAAGTTATCTGTTGAACAGTGTCCCAAGATATAAGAAGAGGAATAGGACATGTCCTGTGTTCCATATGCAAGTGCAATCAGTAGCCTCATGTATGTGATGGTCTGTACTAGACCAAACATTGCACATGCAGTGGGGGTATTGAGTAGGTTTATGTCAAAACCAGGGAAGGAGCACTGAAAATCAATGAAGCGACGTTTTAGGTATTTGTGTGGCACTAGTGATTATGGTTTGTGCTACCAAGGAAGACCAAGATTGGATAGAGTGTTTGATATTCGTGGCTTTGTTGATGTAGACTAGGCTGGAGATCTGGATCAGATAAGATCTACAAGTGGATATGTGTTTAACCTATTTGGAGGTGCAGTCAGTTGGATGAGTAAGAAACAATCTATAGTGGCACTATCAACTATAGAGGCAGAATACATGGCAGCCACTCATGCAAGCAAGGAAGTAGTTTCATTGCAGAGATTGTGTTCAAGTATGGGGTTAGTATAGGGAGCTATAAGGATAGACTTTGACAGCCAAAGTGCAGTTTTCTTAGCAAAGAACCTTGCTTACCATTCAAAGACAAATCACATTGATGTTCAGTATCACTTTGTGAGGGATATGATAGAAGCCAAAAAGGTGTTGCTGGTAAAGGTGGACACTTTGAAGAATACTGCTGATGCATTAACAAAATCTATGAGCTCTGAGAAGTTCTCTTGGTGTAGAGAAACAATGGGTGTTGCAGGGATGGATATTAGGTTGGGTGGACCTACCTATGGTTTGTGCATGATTTTCACACATGGTTTTGGATGCGATGGTTTTCGTCCATGGTTTTGGATGCGATGGTTTTCATTCCATGGTATTGGATGCTTCGGCATGTATAAATATGTATTGTAACATTGAAAGGAACATAATGAAAAATCAAGCTGGTAGTCCCAATTTTGGGATCCAGGGGCAAATCTCTGTGTGTATGTGTTTTATGTGTTATGCTCTCGCATTGTTTATTTTCTGTGTTTTAGAATTTGTATATAGGTAATTTCTGTACGGGGTTAAAACCTACAGGAAAGGGTGGTGATAAAAGGATTTTATCAAAAGGAACGTATTGATTTTACTAAAATATTTTCTCCTGTTATTAAAATGATTTCAAACAAGCTGCCTTCAGATATACTCTAGCTTAGTCCAAGCAGTTAGTCCGGCCTGGAGCCCTATTATGGACACTAGCTCTAGTCTTCTTGGTCCATAGAAACAAGCCTTTTGAGACAAGCCCTATTAGTCTGTACAGAGTAAGAGCCCCATTGGACTGGACTAGCTGAAGTATTAGCCTATTGGACTGGTGTACTAGTACCCCCCTATGGATTAGAACTATTTTTAAATCTAGTGGTAATATAAGGCTTGCATCTTGAATAGATAGATGTGAAATAAAATATTCTCCATGGAGATTTAGAGGAATATATTTATGTGCAACATCCATAAGGGTATGAGGTCAATGGGAATGAGAAATTAGTATGTAGGTTGAGGAAGAAACTATATGGCCTAAGACAGACTCCAAGGTAGTGACATTTGTAATTTGGTAAGTTTATGGCAGAGGAAGGTTATAATAGATATCATTCTAACTATTGTCTTCTTTTTAAGATACTAGATAATGACATCTATATTATTGTGTTATTGTATGTATGTTGGAGTACAATTTTGGGGTACAAGTTTTAGGATCTCCACGGAGGAGCACTGCAAAAAAGGGAATTGTTCAAGAAAGTCAGCCAAGGGTTAGCGCACAGGAATGAGGAAAATAAGGTAAGTTGTTAGGGTTATTTTGGATGTTTTTCCCATCGTAATATTTACCTCCCATAGTAAAATGGGGGTTTTGTGGTCGATTTGTGCTTAAAATGGAAAATTATAAATAGGTTAAGGCCATGAAGGGAAAGTAGTACTAGATTACATGGTTTTGAGATAGTATCTTGCACTGTAATGTTGAATTATTAGGTTGGTGAGCCACAACAGACATGTTCGTAATGAGTACTTCAATATAATAGTAAAAGATGTTGTTTTACCTTATCTTCTATGTTTTCATATTATGTGATAGATTGTTTGTTTCTATATTATGAGTTTGTTAAATATCTTTAAGAATGAATGTACTAACACAAAATAGAGGTATACCTTAGTTTATTTTAATGAATACCAAGAAATAACAATATGTTGAATATAATAGTAGTGTTACAAGATCTATGTCACCTTCATCACTACAAAACTATCCTGGTTCCTACAATCCCTCATAGATGCCTTAGGTGAGACATCACCTACTTGAAGGTGTTGCCAAAAGGGCCATTGTCTGAGCGATTTTTTTGGCTACTTCATTATTAACTTGGGGCATCCCTCTATGTTCCAACAAATTATTTAATTATGAGGATTAATATCTACAAGTGAATGGGATGTGGAGGCCTACTAAAGAAGAAATGCAACAATGGTTCCAAACAAAGGAACAAAAATTTATGGTGGAACAGAAGAAAAATCAATGAATCAGTCCCAGGAGATGGATACACAAGTATGTATTTACATATTTTCATGAAATTTTCTTCCTTGAATTCCTGATGTTTTGGATGAGTGGTTGCAAATATTGGTGGAAGAAAGCGGAAATAGGCAGCCTTTGGTACCACACAATTGTACTCCAAAATTAATCCAAAAAGTAAACTATATGAGTAGTAAGATTTCTTACATAGTATACTTTTGGTTGAATAACATATTGGAGAGTTATGTTATTGAGTTTTCTATAGAGGGCACTCAGTCATACAATGCAGTCAAAAGGGAATTTTTCAAGAGGTCGTACAAAACATTATTGAGATCATTGCTTACTTGGATCAAGATATAGTTGTGTGACAACAAATTTATTTCATTGGAGTCTGGTAACATAAGCAACTAAATTCCTTTGCACCTGATGGGGAGATTAGGGGCAAACTAGCAGAGGGATGGAGGGAGTACAGGTTAGGGATACAGTGAAGTGAGTAAATGTCGGAAGAGTTGGGAATTTTGAGACATTAGAGAGATTAAAAAGAATTAGATATAAGAAGAGTAAGAGTGTGCACATTGGCATTACATGAGAGTGTGATGGAAGAAGTTAATAGAGTGTTGCGCAGTGGAGTAAGATTTCAGTGTAGTAGTGAGGTAAGGCAGAGATCTGTGTCAAAACCTATAATAGGTAGAAGGAAAACAAGAAAAATCATAGAAGGAATAAGAAGGCAACACAATAATTAATATCGATAGGTTATAGGTCAAGAAGAAATCAATACAGAACACCTACCTGATGGAGCACCACACATAGAATATAGAAAACGATTGTGCAATGAAGGAGAAAAGAATAAGAAAGTGGTCGATTCAGCTAAAGACAAGAAGAGGTTGTGTATCCTAGTGACTCTACTCAGACCAAACCCCGTGTCTAACCCATGAACATGTGTTCTTCTCCAAGCCAAGAGGTAAGATCACCTAATGAATTGTTGCAGATAATATCAGTTAGTGAATCTAGTAGAGATATTAGTGACGATAGTCAAGGAAGTGGAAGTGGCTAAAAGAAACGAGTACGACCATAAAGTCATTCAGTAGTATCACAAATAAATATCATGTAGAACACAATGTTAGGGATTGGCCCCACATTACAAATGGTTTTATTTCATGGAACTGAGACAGAAGATCTCGAACAACATCTCTTTGTTTATGAAGCAATACAAACTATCAAGAAAGTCCAAGAAGAACTAATGAATGTCGTGCAGTTGGAGACCACCTTCAAGGATTGAGAATTTACTTAGTATATGAATATAAGGCTACTATGCTAGCAAGACAAAGTGAATCATTGGGAGAAATAATGAAGGAATTGCTAAAAGAATTCTATAAACCAATATTAGAATCATATTGTATCATATTAAGTATATTAAACAAAACATTAATGAATCATTGTGGGACTTCAATAAGAGGTTTAAATTCTTTTTGGATTGAATAATGTTTCAAACTTTGGATAAACAACAAAATGAGTTTTTTATTGCAGGATTAATTCCTCATATATGTAACTCACTAACACAGTAGAAGATTACATCGTCGACTAAGGCCCTGGAAATTTCTATGAAGTTGGAAGCATATCCTCTAGGAAGTGAAAAACACACAAGAATGGTGCAATTTTAGTCATAATTAGAATCCTTCACAATACAATTTTAGGATCTAGAAAAGGGTAAGGAAAAGAGAAAATATTTTTGGTGTACTATATGTAGGAAAGAGGGTCATCATAAGAACGAGTGCCCAATTGTGATAGAATACATGGACACAAAATCCTTTGGATTACTACATGAGACTATGGTGAGAATTTTGTAGAGTATGAGGGAATATATCGATATCATGACCTAAGATTCATAAGTACCAAAGCTCAGTCAAAACTCTATTTTGTGACTTTTGCAAGCTAGTAGGCAATGACATCCATACCTATAATGTGTTAGATTTGAGAGAGCACATTATTGATGCATACAAGGTACAAGGGGTAGAATTATTTGAAGTAGAAGCACATACCTATAAATAGCCAATAACTTATAATCAAGGTAGAGAACAATGGATGCAAGGAAGAGAACAATGATTCAAAGGCCAAGTTTGAGGAGGATTTGGAAGAGGTAGGGGTCTGATAATCTATTATAACTATGGATAGGCATGACACATTACTTAGGATTTCCTTAGCCCCTACATGACTTGTACATACTGAAAAAAATTGGATCATGTCACAAAATATTTTCCTTATGTTATGGCAAAGTGGTAGGGGAAAAGAGGATAAAACCTACAAATGATAGATGTTGAAATCCATATAGACTGTCCATGTTAGGTCCCTATAATATTAGTGTACCCCCCTTATTGTTATTGTCAGTGTAGCATCCTTATTGCTATTTTAGTGCCCATGTAGCCCCCATATTGTTATTGTTGTGCCCTTACATTATTATTGTTATGTAGGCTTTAATTATATTGTGACACCTTAGACTCCTATATATACAAATGAGGTATTTTCATTTGTATCATCCAATAATTATTCATTTGTGTAATGTAAAGGAGGCTTCCCCCTCAAAGTGGATACTTTTTAAGTCGTTGATCTAAATTTTTGTGAGCTAGTTGCATAACATTTGGTATCAGAGCATTAGATTCTAGGCTTTCACTGCTTCAAACATGCCACCATGGAATTTTTCCTATAATATTTTTTTTTATGAAGCTTCAGAACATGAAATTATGACCACGTCAAGCATAAATCTTGATGAACTTTATGCCAAAATTTCATATCTTGGTTCACTATATTTGCTGAGATATGGTCCAAATAATTTAGTATTTTTCATGCTCCAGAATTTAGTATCAAACAAGTGAGCAAGGGAAAATCATCATGAATTTTACTTTAAGCATTGGATTGAAATTTAATAAAAAGTGACAAGAAATAGAATAGAATATAGTATCTTTTGTATCAATTTCTAGGCCAAAGGATAGAACAAGGACACATGGAACTACATACAAGTTCGCTCTACTAAACGAGTCCATAATCAGGTCATTGTGGAAGATTTGACATAACATTACCTTGAAGAATCCAATTGTGGTTTGACTTATGGCATTGGAAATATGACTCAAAGGACTACCAAAGGAAGTGATTTCATACCTTGGAGATATAAAATTACATAGTTACAACTATTCAAAGATAGAACTCCTGAAAGAAATAAAAATGTCAGTATTTTTTTTTAAAATTGCATAATTTTTTTTGAAAAATCAGTTTGAAGTGATTCCAAGGGCATATTAAAGCATATATATTAGTGTTGGGTTCTAAAATTCCTCCTAAAAAAAATTCTACACCCATCATGCCCTCACAAAGACATACTATGATGCATGAAGAGGAAGAATTGCAGCATGATATATCAAAATTGCAAGACCAAGAGCAACAAAAATTTTTCTCACAAAGAGCAACCAAAGATGAACTGAAAGGCAGCATGGATGGTTTAAAAGAAGAAATAAAAGGTGACATGGAGGTTTTTAATGTAGACATGGATGTGATGAATGTCAGGTTGGAAGGATTGACAAAGTTGTTGCAAGAAAGGCTTCCAAGTGGTGATAAGGTAATATAATCCATGGAAATCACGATGAGGAAAAAAAGAATATGAATTATGATTATAGAGACTCCAATGTGGGGTTTAAGAACCACCACATTCCAAAGATAGATATGAGGAAGTCTTGTGGAAAGGATCCAGTAACATGGATACTAAATATGGAGCAATATTTTGATCTACATGATGTGAAACCCTCACAAGAGGTATGTATTGCATCTTTATATTTAGAACCCAATCAGTTCATATGGTATATATGGATTTGTTCTCATAAACCGCTTGTCACCTAGTCAATTTGTACGGAGGAAATGATAGAACATTATGAAGATAGAAAGAGTAACACCTTCTATAGCCAATTAATAAATCTCAAACAAAAGGGTTCAACAGCAGAGGACATTGAAGACTTCCAAAAATTGAATATTAGGATAATCAATATTCCATAGGAGCATAGGATTGATGTATTCATAAGGAGTTAAAAAGATAACATCCAATATGAGGTTCACCTTTTGGAACCTAATTTATTGGAGAAGGCATTCAGGGTGGCAAGAAAAGTTAAAAGAAAAATTATGGCAACAAGGAAGTCTACCACTCACAACTATAAAGATGGAAGTGTTAGTGCTCCTAGTATTCCACAACCTACAAGGTTGACACCACAACAATTGGAGGAAAATGTATAAAAATGGATTTGTTAAAGTTGTGATAGAAAATACACTAAAGGTCATAAGTGTGCTGAGAATAAATTATTCTACATATATTGTGAAGAGTAGGAAGAAAAGGAGAAAGAAACATCAAAATAGGATGATATACACTAGGAACCAACCCCAAATAAAGAAGAAATAAATCTGACCATATCTTGTAATGCATTGGCAACAATTACCACTCCTCAAGCTCTCAAGATATAAGGATATATCAAGAAGAAAAAGGTAATAATGTTGATTTATTCGGATAGAACCCATAATTTTATTCATTGTAAGATAGCCAAGGAATTGAATTGCTTCCTATATCCAACATTATAGTGTCAAGTGATGGTTGCAAATGGAGGAACTATAAATTTATTTTGAAAGTGCCATAATATCAAGCTAACCATGAGGGAATATGTATTGAATATTCTAATGCTTTCCATTGCAATGGGTGGTGCTAATGTTGTACTAGGAGTCCAATCGTTAAAATCTTCAGGGATGATAGCTTTTAATTTTCAAGAACTTTTCTTGATTTTTTTTGGGAAGGAAAGGAAGTTGAATTAAGGGGTATCATAGGAAAAACAAGAAATATAACAAAATATAATGGCATGATAAATATTCTGAAGAAAAAAAAATGGGGCATAATTGCATAGTAATGCTCACAAGAGGTTCAAACATCAAAATCATCTGTTTCTCTAGATCTCCAAAAAGTCTTGGATAATCATTCCAAGGTGTGTGTGACTCCCAAAGGCCTCCCATCTATTCGTGGTCATGATCATGTTATTCAATTAATTCTAGGAAGTTCTCCTCCAAACATCAGGCCTTATAGTTAACCTTATGCCCAAAAGAGTGAAAATGAACGTATGGTTGTAGAAATGCTAGAGGCTAGTATACTTCAACCTAGTCAAAATTCTTTCTCTACTCCAGTAGTATTGGTGCACAAGAAGGATGGATCATGGTGTATGTGTGCGGATTATAGGGAGCTCAACAAGCTCACTATTAAAGATAAATTTCCCATTCTTGTCATTGATGAATTTTTGGATGAATTACATGGAGCAATTTACTTCACCAATCTGGATCTTCGTTCAGGATATCATCAAATTAGAAATCCGATTGAAGACATTCCAAAAACAACGTTCAAAACTCATGAGGTTCATTATGAATTTTTGGTCATGCCTTTTCGACTTACTAATTAACCTTCCACATTTCAAGGTTTGATGAATTCCATTTTAAAACCATTCCTTAGAAAGTTTGTGCTAGTATTTTTTGATTATATACTAATCTACAACAAGTCTTTTAAGGATCATGTTAAACATGTTGACAGGGTGCTCAAACTATTGGAGGAGAAACACTTGTATGCAAAAGCCTCCAAATATTTATTTGGGTCTAGGAGGTGGAATATTTGGGTCATATTGTATCTCATGAGGGTGTTAATGTAGAAGCTAAAAAAATTAAATCCATTAAGGAATGGAAAATCCCCACAACCATAAGCATCTTCCAGGATTTCTTGGGTTTACATGGTATTATTAAAAGTTTGTTAATAATTATGGGAGAATAGCAGCACCTCTGACATCATTATTGAAGAATGATGCATTTTCTTAGACTCCAAAAGAAACAAACACCTTTGAACATATTAAAGAGGCAATGTGCCAAGCACCGGCCTTAACTATGCCAAACTTCATAGTTATTTTTATTGTGGAATGTGATGCCCCATGAAATGGAATTGGTGCTAGTTTAATGCAGGAAGGAAGACCCATTGCTTTTGAAATTCATCTAATCAAAGGAAAGTATTTACAGAAACCTATTTATGAGAAGGAAATGTTGGACAAATTACATGCATTAAAGCAATGGCGACCTTACCTAATGGGAAGAAACTTCAAGGTAAAGGTAGATCATGATAGTATTAAATACCTTTTGGAACAAATATTATATTAAGTAGAGCAACAAAAATGGGTGGAAAATATGTTGGGTTATGACTTTGAAATCATCTACCAAAAAGGGAAGCAAAATTTTGTTGCAGATGCACTCTCAAGAAAGGATGAGGATGTGGAAGATTTTCTTTGTGCTATTTAGATTATCCAAACTGAGTGGATAACCAAAGCAAGGGATGAACGAAAGAATGATGAAGAGGTGTGGTCACTCATTCAAAATTTGGAGAAATATCCCAGTATATCTAATACATTTAGTTGGAAAACTAATTCATTATGGTATAGAGATTGCTTATAACTTTGGAAAAAATCCCAACTCAAACAAAAAAATCTTTTGGAATTGCACACCTCTCCCTTAGGAGGGCACTCAAGATTTAAAAAAAATTAGCATAGGGCCAATAAGGAAATATTTTGGGATGGCCTTAAATATGATATTTAGAAGTGTGGCAAAATGTTTGGTTTTCCAACAAAATAAAGTTGAGACAATTAAGACCCCAGGCCTGTTACAACCTTTATCCATCCCAAGTCGGCATTGGGGGGAGGTCTCAATGGATTTTATCATAGGTTTACCCATGTATAAAGGAAAGAGTGTCACCATGTGGGTAGTTGATAGAATTAGCAAGTGTACACACTTTTGTGCATTATCTCATCCTTTTAAAGCCAATACAATTGCTACTACATTTATGGAAACAATTCAAAATATTCATGGAAACCCAAATATTATAGTAAGTGGCAAAGATCCCATTTTCACTAGAATTTTTTGGATGAGATTATTTTCTTGTCTTGGTACTCAATTAACTCATAGCTTATCTTATCATCCTCAATTTGATGGGAAAGCTAAGATAGTGAACTTGATGTTTGGAAGGATATCTTCATTTATTTGTATCTAATAAACAAACAAAATGGGTCAAGTGGTTATCTCTAACTGAATGGTGGTATAACACTTCCTTTCATACTGCAGCAAAAATGACCCAAGGATTGTCCATTTATGTAATTTAAAGGAGGCATACCCCTTGAAGAGGATAGTTTTTATGTCATTGATCAATATTTTTGTGAGCTGGTTGCATAACAATACATAGGTTAGAGTAGTTAGATGTGGAGGGAAGAGGACTGAACTATATGCAATTTGACAAGGAATCCAACCACACCATTCGATAGGGAAAGCTACATAGGACACATACGAGGAAGCTAGGATAAAACTAGTTGAAGAATAATGGGGTCCATTAAGCTCAACTACATAGCAAGGACTAGATGTCCTTAACATGCCACTGATCTATGACAAGTCTACACCTAGAGAAACTATTGAAGAGGTAAGCTAGATTATAAATTCCTGGAAGAGTGGTATATAATCAAGGAATGATGAAGTGGTCTTCGGTAAGCCTCATAAGATGATTGATTAGTGCGCAAAAGAGTAGGAATATCTTATCATGCAAACCCCTCAGCATAAAGTTAAGGAGATTATACATAATAAAAGGAAGAATAGAGAATCTAGACTTAACATGCAAATAAGATCTTATGATATGGATAATATTATACTACACCTAGCTTCAGATGTAAATATTCTCCATAAGCGGACTTGGGAAATGATGGGGAGGCCAAAGTTGACCTGGTCACCTATTGAACTAAGATTGGAAAACCAATTTAGGATTTTCCCTATTGGTAGACTGATAGGGGTAGAGGTAAAAATTAATGGAGTAATAAGAATTGCTAATTTCAAAGTCATATAGACTGTGGATGATACCAACCAATACCCTTTTTTTCTAGGAATTGACTAGGATTTTGATACTTAGGTCATAATCAATTTGAATAAATGATAAATGATATTTGAGTCAGGAGACTTGAAAGTTACTACACCAATAGATAAAATAGAAAGATACCAATAAACAACTATGTGCATATACAAAAGCTTTTGTATATGGGTGCACTTATATGGAAGCATCCTTAAGCTTCCATATATGTGTGCATATACAAAAGTTGCACATATAAAACTATGTGCATATACATAAGATTTCATCTATGTGCATATTTGTATATGTTAGCATATATGCACATATACAAAAGATTTTATCTATGTGCGTAGTTATATGTGCAACTTTTGTATATGCACACATATACAAAAGCTTAAAGATTCTTCAAAACTTTATAAACAATTTTATTAATATTATTAACGAAATGTTTTAGATCAATTAAATTAATCAATAATTAAAACTTACCACTTGATAATATCTTATTTTATTGAAGAGTTTAAACTTAAAATACAAAATCAATATTAATGAAAATTGTAATATTGCAAAATATTTTTATTAAAAAAAAAATGGTATACCCTTTTCTTTTTTTCTTTTTTTTAATCTTGAATTTATTTATTTTTATCTTCAATTAATTTTTTTATACATTTCTTTGATTATTTATAAACATAATTGGTTTTTTGTGCTGAACTTTTAGAATCCTTTTCCTTCTTATATTAATATACGGGTGTGTATACAAAAGAATCTATATATGTGTGCATATATAACTATGCACATAGATGGAAGATTCCATATACAAGCTATTTTCACATACAACTATGTGCATAGACTAAAGCTTTTATATATGTGCATATATGCACACATATACATTTATGCACATAGAATAAAGTCTCCATATATGGGTGTAGTTGTATATGCGCAACTTCCGTATATGTACAAATATATGGAGCTTCTATATATACACATAGCTGTACATGCGCACATATATGGAAGTGTTTAAATCTGCGCATAGATATGGAAGCATAAATATACAAAAGTCACACATATGGATGTCTCTGGAATTGATTTGGGAATGGTGGGGAATATATTTCTAGAACGTACTTTAGATCCCCTCTCTAGCCTAATGTCGATCAATGTAAAAATATCATGTCCTTTACCATTAGCTCTCCTTTCAAACTCAAACACTACTAGTTCACTTCTTTGATGTCTATCACTTTAACTTATTAAGATTGGTTAGCAAATGGATTGAGTCTATAAATAATCTAACACACCTGCATATATAATAAGGAATGGATGAATACTAGGATTTACATACATATAACTTGATGGTTCTGAATTGGCATGATTTTAGCACTCATAATATTTTTTTGTCCATCGTTTTCCCACATTCCATCCTTTCTTATTACCCTTTTGATCCATATTGATACATTTTTTGGAAAGGCATGAATGTCCTTCTATGTGTCATTTTAATTCTTATCCTTATCCATTTTTTAGGAAATTGTTTCTTTTCTTCACTAATAGTGGCACACATGATACAAGAGAATATACAAGCACTAACCATCGCATGGATGGAACTCCTTGTAGGCACTAGAACTCCTTGCACATGTAACTACATACTAAGTTATACAAACCCATATCATTTTAATACTTGAGAAAGTCACTTTTAGATGCTAGTGTGATTTATTTTATTGCAATGTGCTTTCTTGAAACATAGATTAAAAATGTATCATTACATTCCTACAAGTGCGGTGTGCTTTAGATTACTTGATGACTTGTAAAATCCTCTTTATACCTTGAAACTTCCATATATGTTCAGATATACAGAAGCATCCATATATGTGTGGATATAAAAAAGTTATGCATATACAACTATGTACATATATGGGAGCTTTTGTATATGTGCACATATACAGAAGCTTCCATACATGTGAATATATTTATGCATATTTGAAAGCTACACATATAAAACTATGTTCATATATGGAAGCTTTCTGTTATGAAACCAACTCACAAAAAGATAGAAAAGATATTTGAACGCCTTAGAATTCAGCCTATTCAAGGGGGAAACCTCCTTTACATTACACAAATGAACAATTCTTGGATGATACAAATGACAAGACCACCTTTCTATATATAGGATTCTAAGGGGTCATAATATAATCAGAACCGACATAACAATAATAATGTAAGGGCACAATAATAACAATAGTGGGCTTCTATGTGGCACAATAATAACAATATGGGGACTACATGGGCACAACAATATAATAAGGGGGTTGTACTAATAACAATAAGGGGTTACACTAGTAGTATAGGGGCCTAACATGTCCCTCTCCTTCAAAAAGTGTTGTCCTCAATGCTTGAGTAGTTCTTGATGCTTTTGTATAAAATTCTTGTCCTTCCATGTGGAATATTCAACGGGTAAGTTCTTCCACTTGATGAGATACTCTGAAATTGATTGATTTCTTAGTTGTCGGGTTCTTGTTTCGGTGACTACTCCAGGTTCCAATATGATTTTTCCTTCCTTTTCAAGTTCTGGCAATATTGTTTGAATTGGGATATTCTGCAACTTTTGAATGAGTGTCCATACTTCTTCATCTTTCTTCCATTCATCCCTTGCTTCATTTACCCAATCTAGTTGGATAATAGAAATGGTGCACAAGAATGCTTCCACATCCTCATCCTTTCTTGAGAGTGCATCTGCCACCACATTTTGCTTCCCTTTTTGTAGATGATTTCAAAGTCATAACCCAACATCTTTGTGACCCACTTTTGTTGCTCTTTAGAGGATAATCTTTGTTCTAAAAAGTATTTAAGGCTATCATGATCCGTTTTTACCTTGAAGTGTCTTCCCATTAAGTAGGGTCACCATTTCTTAAGTGCATGTAGTATTGCCAACATTTGCTTCTCATAAATAGCTTTGTGTAAAAACATTACCTTGATTAGATGACTTTCAAAAGAAATGGGTCTTTCATCTTGCATTAAAAAAACACCAATTCCATTTCCTGAAGTATCACATTCCACAATAAAGGTTTTTGTGAAGTCTGGTGTAGCTAACATCGGTGCTTGGCACATTGCCTCTTTAAGATGTTCGAAGGCCTTTTCTGCTTCTGGAGTCCATGAAAATGCATCTTTCTTAAATAATGTTGTTAGAGGTGCTACGTTTCTCCCATAATTCTTGAAAAACTTGTGATAATACCCTGTCAACCCGAGAAATCCTCACAGATGGTTTATGGATGTGGCGATTTTCCATTCCTTAATGGCTTTAATTTTGCTAGGGTCTACCTTAACTCCTTCATGAGATACAATATGACCCAGATATTCCACCTCTTGTACTCCAAAGAAAGATTTGAATATTTTTGCATATAATTGTTTCTCCTCCAATAGCTGTAGCACCTTGTCAACATGTTCAACATGATCCTTCCAAGACATGTTGTAGATTAGTATATCAGCAAAAAATACTAACACAAATTTTCAAAGGAAGGGTTTGAAAATGGAATTCATCAAACCTTGAAATGTAGAAGGTGAATTGGTAAGGCCAAAAGGAATGACCAAAAATTCATAATGACCCTCATGAGTTCTAAATGTTGTTTTCAGAATGTCTTCAGTCTTCGTTCTCATTTGATGATATCCTGAACGAAAATCCAACATGATGAAGTAAATTGATCCATTCAATTCATCTAGTAATTCATCAATGATAGGAATGGGAAACTTATCTTTAAGAGTGAGCTTGCTGAGCTCCCTATAATCCAGACACATGCACCATGATCCATCCTTCTTATGCACCAATACTATTGGAGCAGAGAAATAACTTTGACTAGGTTGAATTATAACAAACCTCTAGCATTTCTGCAACCATACGTTCAATTTCACTCTTTTGGGCATAACGATATCTGTACGGCCTGATGTTTGGAGGAACACTTCCTGGAATCAGATGAATAGCATGATCATGATCATGAATAGGTGGGAGACCTTTGGGAGTCTCAAATACCTTGGAATGATTGTCCAACACTTTTTGGAGATCTGGAGAAATAAATGATTTCGATGTGGAAACTTCTAGCGAACATAATTGTGCAATTACACCTCTTTGTTCCTTTTTTAGAAGCTTTTCATTTCTTCCTCTTCTTCATAAGTCATGCTAGAGCTTTCAGGTTTCTTACTAGGTGTTTGCATTTTCTTTCCTCGGGGCATCAGTTACCGATCATAATGCTTTACTATGCCCTTTGAATTCCTTCAAAATAATTTTTCAAACCAAGCTTAAGCAAAAACTTAAAAAAATCTACACACCTTTTTTCACTTTGTAGGAGCTCGATATTGCCTTTGATTTATCTTTGTAATTTTGGATCATCTAGTTCTGAAATTACGACCTGGAGTAGCCCTTTGTGTCCTCTTTCCAATGACACCAATCCAAATTGGATTCTCCAAGGAAGATTTATGCCAAATATCCCACAGTGACATGATTATAGACTAGTTCAGTAGAGCGAACTTGTACAATGTGCCACGTGCCCCTATTTCGACCTTTGGCTCTGAAAAATATATACAAGAAACTACTGTCCATCCTCTTTTGTACCTTCTTATGAAATTTCAATCCGATGCTCAGAGAGAAAGTTATGACGATTTCCCCGGGTCACCTGTTTCGAATGTAATTCAGGAGCCTGCAAAAAGACCAACTTCCTCACATCATATCTCCGCAAATATGTGCATATACGGAAGCTTTCATTTACGCATGCATATACGAATATTGTGCATACAAAACAATGAACATATATAGAAGCTTCTATATATGTGCACATATATTGAAGCTTTTGTCTATGTACATAGTTGTATATGTGCACATATGCACATATATGAAATTTTTTGTGTATGTGTATAGTTCTATATGCACATAATAAGTATATGGAATCTTTCATGTATACGCATTGTTATATATGAAATCTTTCATATATGCACATATTTATATATGGAAGCTTTCATATAGGCACATATATGGAACCATTCATATTTGCGTACATATATGGAAACTTCCATATATGAACATAGTTGTATATGCACACATATATGAAAGGTTTTGTATATGGACATAGTTGTATATGTGCGCATATGAGCACTTATATGTGCACATATACAACTACGCACATGGACATAAGATTTTGTATATGCACATATATATGCACATATACACATATATACAACTATGCACATAGATGGAAGCATCCATATATGCACAAATATATGGAATCTTCCATATATGTGCACATATATGGAAGCTTCAAGTCGCTTATTTATATGAGCACATATATGGAAGCTTCCATATATGAGCTTCAAGTCACTTTTTTATATTAGCACATATATGGAAGCTTCCATATATGTGCTCATATACAAAAGAAACTTGAAGCTTCCATAGATGTGCACATATATGGAAGATTCCATCTATGAGCTTCCATATATGTGTAGAAATACAAAATCTTCTATATATGCACATACATATGGAAGCTTTCACATATGTGCAACTATGTGCACATATGGAAGCTTTCATATATATTCACATATATGAAACCTTCAAGATATAAATATGTTTTTACAAGTCATTAGTTAATCTAAATCTCACCACATTAGTAGGAATGTAATGTCACACTGTTTAATATCTCGAGAGATTTGGACATATAAATGTCATCTACAATGTGGCCTCAAAGCCATACCAAGCATAAGTGCTTAAGACCCGACCCAAGTAACATCTTCTAAAAAATGATGCTCGTGTACTCATGTTTTGGTTTTAACGAATAATTTGATTTATAGGATATGTATGGGAAAATTTGACTCATAGATGACATGTAGTAATTTTGATATTATCTTTATAAAGTTGCATTGAAGTAAACTAGCAAGAGAAAATACCTGGTAATATGTGTGTGTGTGTGTGTGTGTGTGTGTATTGATATATACACCAAGTATATATTCTCCCATAATTTCCCTCATCAAACTTAATATTAAAGAGATAAGAAAGTCCCAAAATAACATGGTTATGAATATTGAACAAGTTTCAAAGGTAGATTACAATTTCATGGACAAATTCTTCATTGTTCCCACTAAAGTGGTAGTTCAACTATACTATTACACCACTTATTGACATAAATACATTAAAAGGTTACTCGACCAAGCATTGAAAGGAAAACAATAGTTATAGAATATGGAAAGTCCCTGAGCATCCAAAATCCTAAATATTCATACAACTTGGAAGACACATCGGTAATAATTACTACCAAAGAATTCATAACACCACATTGGTTTCAAAGGAATTACTATCAGGGTAAATTTTGTAACTATGACTTAATGTATGAAAAGGAAAGCTCCTCCTAGATGGGTGGCGGAAGGTGAAAGCTGAAAGGTTGGACATTGATTCTTTAGACTCCCTTTTGGAAAAAAAATTGTGAAGACTGGCCCCACCAATCAATTAATGAAGTTATCTTTTTTCAAAAGATAAATATGTCTCTTTTGTATGGTTAGTATTGATTTTTATGATTTATGTATCTTGTATATTTGCATAAATTTGTGAATATGTTAGGATTCTATTAAAATTAATTTTTCATTCTCAATGTGGATTACACTTGTAATGGTTGTAAGGTAGATCAATATGTTGATAAAATTTAAATTGTTAAATGTTTTATTTTTATTAAAGAAAATAAATATTGTATAATGCTCTTCAACTTACTCTTGTATATCAACTAACCTCCTTGATTCTTGAAGAATTAATATTCATTTTAAATTAATTGGACATATATATATATATATATATATATATATATATATATATATATATATATATATATATAGATAGAGGTAAGGATAGAAATATTATTAGCAAGTAGAAGTGGTTTATAGATTAAGGCAGAGACCCTGAAGGTGGAATTTGTATTCTTGGGAAAGCCATCATGTGGAGGCATAGTGTGCTCTAGATTCCTAGTAGTTGCAAGTGGAGGAACTATAGGGTTTGATACATGTATTGTCAATTGGGTGGAGACATCGTGGGCTTTAGATTCTTGTAGTGACTATTGGGTGGATGCATAGTCTCTCCACTGAACCACACTTCAGGGAATCGAGAGAACATCTCTCTCTCTCTCTCTCTCTCTCTCTCTCTCTCTCTCTCTCTCTCTCTCTATATATATATATATCGATATATATATATATATATATATATATATATATATATATATATATATATATATATATATCGATATATATATATATATATATATATATATATATATATATATATATATATATATATATATGAATTAAAATTGGGAGTGGATGATAAAACTCATTCCTCCCAACAACCTTGAATAAAGTGAATTGACAATACCTACTCATATATTAATTTTAACTTCAAAATAATTAAGCATAAGGATGGATCAAACTTCTCTCATGGAACTTTATCCTCTACGGTGAAAGATCGATCAAAACTTTCTCTCATGAAATTTTATCCTCTACAACAAAAGAAACATTTGACAATTTGCAAAACTTTGTAGATAAAAAGAATGTCATTTTAGTGATAGTAAAGGGCTTACATGAAAAATATGTCCTTCATACATGCACCCACATTAAATCACAATTTCGAAATATCTACTACAATACCCACCACTGTAACATTTGAACTCATCAAAGCTTTGGTGATCTAGTACAGATTTTCAAATTTAAAAATATTTTTTTAAAGCAATTCAATTAATTCCTTTTGTTTCATTTTGTTTAATAAGCAAAATTTAATTTTAATGAATGTTAACTATTATCATCATCATATAAAATAAATGTACACTTTTAAAAATTTTAATTTATAAACAATTAGTATATTTAACTATGACATAAGAGGGAAATCATTTTCATCCTCCTCCCCTAGGTTCAAGTTTAGTAAGTTGAGGGGAAGGCCAATTTCTTGCCTCGAAATGTTATGAGGAAAAAAATCTAAAAATGGCATAAATGTAAACTATGAATTAATATCTCAAATTTCTAATCATATATATTTTAAAGTAAAATTGATGTATTAACCTAACATATTTGTTTATACATGAATTTAGATATTTATTTATTATTTATGTGTGATTGATGGAATTTAACTATGGGAAGTTGTAAGTTTTTTTTTTTAATTATGTATTTATCACTACCAATATGTATACAGATATAATTTTCCAAATATATTAAAAAAAAATTAATCTCAAAATAACAACTAATATTATAATTGAATATTAATGTCTTGATGAACCATAGTAAGTGGTTTGAAACGAGTAGACTTAAAATAGATTTATGTATTTATCATTACCAATATGTATAAAAATATAATTTTGCAAATATATTATAAAAATTTTAATCTCAAAATAACAACTAATATTATAATTGAATATTAATATTTTGATGATGAACCATTGTAAGTGATTTGAAATGTGTCCACTTAAAAATCAATATGTGATTTTGACTTAAAAATCGATATGTGATTTTATCTCAAAAATATTTAGTATAAATCATGAATCATAGAACCATGAATCATAGAACCATGTGTTATGAGATATTATTATAATTATTATTATTTCAATGAATTATAAAAGAACTGCATATTAATTTATTTCAAATAAATAAAAACACAATTTTACTAACCAAATATTAATATGATTTCTTATAATCTTCTTAAATATAATACAATATATTAATGGCATTTCTTACTTACGTAGGGAACGTTTGGCCATCCTGATTAGCAGTTATTTTAACAATAAGGAATTTTTTTAACAATTATTGTGATTAGCAATTCATGAGAAAAAAAATATATATGTTCTCATTTTCCTTCCTTGAAATATAATTTATTTGTTTTGTTTATCCTGCAATGTGCCCCTCACACATACATATATAATTAGGTAATTTTTTTTTATAAACACTTATCACTATTCGCGATTAATGAGAAATAAAAAACGACTGTTCTCATTCATTTTTCTCCTCTTGAATGGCTTTGACTTCCAAAACGCAAACCTTCCTATTGGAATTGTCAGTGCAATTTAAACTAGTTTTTTTTGAGGGGCAGAAAAAGCTGAAATATATCAACATCATCATGTATCATAATTGGGTCATCAGACGGCAACATTTCTGTCATTCGCGTACCCGGGTCGGGAGGTTAATAATGGCACTCCCAACAATCCGCGCTAAGTCCCGCGTACAACCCGTTTTTGTCCTTTTATGGAAGGCTGAACAAACGACCTAAAAAATTCGAAAGCTTCAAGGAAATAATGAACGAATATGGCTTCAGTGAATTTTCTCTTCCTCAAGATCAATTTTGGAATACCAACACATAAGAAAATCGAACGCTGGACGGGAATAATCAACGAATGTGGTTTCAGTGAATTTACCTTCTCTGAGGATCGATTTTGTAACACGGAGTTAAATATCTGTTTAACTTTTTTCCCTTTTTAATGGTGCCCATTCAAAACTAACATGCTCTGGAATGAACGAGTTCAGGTTGGACAGGTAGAGCCAGTTAATGCGGTCGTTCCCACTTAATACATTAAACGTAATGTTATATAGGCTTTCGTATAACGAATGCATTGCATCCTCCGTTAATTCTCCAATGCATCTACCTGCAGACCAACGACCAATGTATGCATCCTCCATTATTACTACCATGGTAACAAAGTTTTTGCCATCATATACTTTGGATAGAGGTTTGCATACAATATTACTACCATGGTAACAAAGTTTTTGCCATCATATACTTTGGATAGAGGTTTGCATACAAGATGGAGAAATAAGAGATACCTAAGAGATTACAAGATAATTTAGCTTTCTCTTGTTTTACTTTCTATGGATTCCTTTGAAAATATACACTTATGATTAAAATATTTAAAGATAATGGTAATCACAGAGGTATTTTTCATTTAATCTAACATTACTGTGGGATGTCACAGGGTACAAGGTTTATTTGTTCTTCCTAAGGCCAGTCTCAGGTCTCAAGGTTTCTTTATTTCATCCAATTTTCACAAGTCCACTCCTTGAAATCTGATTAGTTGGTTCTATACTTTAATTTTCTTCCTATTTTATTTTTACTTTTATTGTTGTAACTTTCACTTGACAAAGGACTGGTGCATGAGTAATCAAGTTTGATTATTACAGTGTTACAATTATGAAAAGTGACCTTTTATATTGCCCGGATTTCAACTTTATTTAACATGTGCAGGTTTTTGTTTTACCTATTGTATTGCAAAGATTTCAATTTCATTTAACTGGTGCTGGTTTTTGCTTAAAAAATTGATGTGTTTCTAACTAGATACAGATTTCAATTTCATTTAACTGATGTTGGTTTTTGCTTAAAAAATTGATGTGTTTCTAACTAGATACATGTTTTAGTTTGTGCCCGGTGCTCGCTTATATGCTTCACAATTCATAAGTTTGTTCAGTACTGAGCTCTATTGTGGATTATGGAATATTTTGTAATTATATAATGAAAAAAATAATATTTTATTGCCACCAAATAAAAAAAATAAAAAATTTAATTAATGGTATTTTAAAGTTTAGTGTTGTACTTTATATGTTTGATATTTCATTTATAAAATTCAACAAATTATGCAGACATGACTGAACAATTTTAATAATTACTATATTTATTCCTTAAAAATTAATTGTAATTTATAGTAACATTTTATTTTAAATTGTGCAATTTAAATCATATCATTTAATTTAATACTAATTATATTAATATCATATATTTACAAACAAGTTTGAACAAAGTTTATATATTTGTAAGTTTGTATTTAAAGTACATGTGATCATTCAACCCTATGCAAGCTTAAATGATACAATATTTTATTTTGATATTCAGTTTATCATTACATTTGAATGATTATATTTATATACACATATAGTTATAGTTTATGATAACAACGACAACTATATATAGTTGTAGTTTAGGGTAACAACCACAACTACATGTTGAATCTTCTATTGTATAATTAAGTTTTTAGACAGATTTTGGGGTGAGAGAAATTCTTAAGAGTAAGGTTGCTAGGTTAAGGTTGGTGGTGGAGGTTTCACAATATATGGGTTTTGTTTTATTTAAAAAATAAAAATAAAAAAATTCTTAAATGAGAGAAAACAAACTTTTCAATGAATATGAAAATAAAGTTAAATTCTAACGTTGATCTTGCTCTTTTCCTAATTCATTTTATGCATTTTCAAATTAAATTCTACCCTATGTTGACCACTTTGCCAAATCATTTTGTGTCTTTTCTATGAAAATTGAAAAAAACTATATTGAAATTCATTATGCAAATGTCACGATATAAGCTTTCAACCATGTTATTAATTATGTTCATCATGGATTATTCAATATCCAATGTAGGAGATAGCAATACCACTAGAAAGTGTCACAAAGTGAAAAGTTCCGTTTGCTTAGTGGTTCTATGTGTGGTAAAAGTAAATCTTACTGACCAAGTTAGGCTTAGTTAGTATATTGTCTAACATTTTATTTTCTCTATTTTATAAAAAAGCCCATAGTAATTAATATTATTATAATAAATAATAGTTATTCATAATAAAAGGAGTTTAATTTTTATATAGTATTATATATTATCTAATTTAGATTATATTATTTAATTTAAGATTAATTTAGAGCAGCTTCCCATTTTACTTTGTGCAATTGAAATTATATCATTCAATTTAATACTAATTATATTAATATGATGTATTTAGAAGCAAGTTTGAACAGAGTTTATATTTATAAGCCTTAACTCCTCAAGTAAGTTTATCATGTGGTCCGTTCCACCTTATGCAATCTTAAATGATACAATATTTTATTTTGATTTTCAATTTATATTTACATGTGTTAATCCCTCACGAAAGATTATATTTATAAACACAAATACTTATAGTTTATGATAACAACTACAACCACATGTTGAATATGCTATTGCATAATATTATTCTCAGAAAGAGTTTTGCGGTAAGAGAAACTTTAACCCAACCTTAAATGATATAATATTTTATTTTGATTTTGAATTTATATTTACATGTGTTAATCCCTCAAACAAAATTATATTTATAAACACAAATAGTTGTAGTTCATGATGTTGGAGTTAATGCTCACATTCCATATTTGAGGAGTTGGTTTGTGATGGTTGAGAAATTCCCTCAACCACTCTCTCTATATTAGGAATAAGTTGGATCTCAAAAACTCTATTTAATAGAGTGATCTAAATGTAATCTGTGTGTGAGTGTGATTGCACATACACCATTTGTGCATAATATATGATTGAGTTTCTGTGATTGTGTGAATTTAGCTGTTTTTATCATGGTATCAGAGCTGCTAAGATCTGAACCTGTGTTGTGTTGTGATAAAATTCCTAGCACTGAGTTGAGCTTGCATTCAAGAGCTGTTTGCTTTGCGTTCTGGACAGCGTATTCTCCATTTTTTAAATTGTTGCCATATCTCCGGTTTGGTCCAGTCCAGCCACGGAATTAGCGAAGTTGTCAGATGTGTGATCGATGACGAAAGTTATATAACTCCTCGTACCTGGTGGTGCTTACTGATTGGACTTGCTGTTGATGAATATGCATACGTTGTTGCTGCTGCGGCACATAGTTATTGAACATGGATACTGTCGCACCTGTGTAATTCGATGAAGCTAATTTAGATCCGCTTGTAATTTGCACTTGTCGGTTATAATTCAGGGCTGGGCACGTCCTCTGGATTTGGGAATTTTGATGAATATCGTGTCGGATGTTCTTCAAAACAGAAGCAGCTGAAGAATGGTCTCACTCCGCTAAGGACTTGGTATGCCGGATGCTCTGAAAGACGCCATCAAGAGGTGAGGAACGCAACAGCGATCTCTTCAGCGATTTTAGCAGCGATCTCAGCAACGATCTCTTCAGCGATCTCAGCAGTGATCTCAGCAGCAAAGGTATTATCTTTTATCATGGAGTTTATGGTATTAGATAAATTCAGTGGTTTGAATTTTCCCTCATGGAAAGTAAAAATACAACTGCAATTAATGAATAAAAATTTGTGGGGAATAGTGAATGGTTCAGAAGCAGCACCTACAGATGCCAAAGAGTTATTTGAATGGAAAAATAGAGATGACAAAGCTAAGTCTATTATTGGACTTGCTCTTTCTGATTCGCAATTACATCATGTAGATCTTACTAAAACATCAAAGGAAATATGGGAACATTTGGCTCAATTGTTTGGTGTAAAATCTACAAATGCAAAATTTTCCCTAAAGCTGCAATTATTTAGTCTGAAAATGAATGAGGAGACATCTATGTCCAGTCATATAAATAATTTAATGTCTCTTTTAAGACAATTAGGTGAAGCTGGGACAAAGGTAGAGGATGAAGATGCTAAAGTTGTATTATTAAATAGTCTTCCTTCAAGTTATAGTAATGTTGTTTTTACTTTGAGTCAAATATCTACACAAACATTGCAAGAGAGAATTGCAGCACTTCTGGGGGAGGAAAAGCGACTGAAACCAGAGGATTCCGAAGAGAACTCACATGTAGAAAATGCCTTGTGGACAAAGTCAAGGATACGAAAGAAAAATGCAAACAAAGGTGACATTGAATGCTACTATTGCAAGAAAACTGGGCATACAGCGTGGAATTGCAGAAGTCGTGCTAATGATGTGTTAAAAGGGAAAGAATCAGCAAATATAACCACAGATGAATACCAATGGAATTCTGATAATGAAGAGAGTGAATCTATTAAACTCTTTTAATATAACCAGCAGTTCAACTATGTGTCTAATGCCAGTAGTTAAAGATCAAGTAGCAGTAAGGCTCAATATGGATGGTTGTCCAGATAGTATGGCAGTTGCGGATCTAGGGAAGGATCCCTCATTAGTGGTAGACGTGGAAGTGGTTTCCTAATGAGGTTATGCGACAGATTGGGATGCTGTCCAGTAATTGACTTCGGGAGATCCTTGATTCGGGAGTTGAGGAAGAGAACTCGGGAATCCAACTGGCCAACTACACCTTTCCGAGGGTTACGAGGCAACTTGATGGAGCATCTACTGTTAAGCTTGATTATTTTGTTATTTTGTTATTTTTATGTAATGTAATCATTAAGGGGGGATGTTGGAGTTAATGCTCACATTCCATATTTGAGGAGTTGGTTTGTGATGGTTGAGAAATTCCCTCAACCACTCTCTCTATATTAGGAATAAGTTGGATCTCAAAAACTCTATTTAATAGAGTGATCTGAATGTAATCCATGTGTGAGTGTGATTGCACATACACCATTTGTGCATAATATATGATTGAGTTTCTGTGATTGTGTGAATTTAGCTGTTCTTATCACATGATAACAACTACAACTACATGTTGAATATGGTATTGTATAATATTGTTCGTTCTCAGAAAGAGTTTTGGGGTGAGAGAAACTTTTAACCCTATAGTTTATAGGCTAAGTTTGGTGGTGTAGACTTCAGAACAAATGGTTTTAGTTTTCATTTAAAAAATAAAGAATTGTCTTAAACTATTTATAGAGAAAACAAACTCTTCCATTCATAAGAGAATAAAGTTAAATTCTAATTTTGATCGGGTTGGTTTCCTAAAAATAAAAAAAAAAAACTATACTGACATTCATTATGCAAACTTAGATTTGGTCTATCGAGATGTAAGCTGTCAACATTTCTCTTAATTAAGTTCATCATGGATTATTTCATATCTAATGTAAGAGATAGAAATACCACTGAAACTTATTATAAAGTGAAAATTTCAGTTCGCTTAATGGTCCCGTCAGCGATAAATCCTACTAGGCACGTTTGGGCTTACTTAGTATACTGTCTAACCCTTTATTTTCTCTACTTTATAAAAAGGCCTGTGATAATTAATATTATTATAATAAATAATATTTATTTATAATAAAAGAAATTTAATTTATATATAGTGATATATATTATCCAATTTATATTATATCATTCAATTTAAGATTAATTCTTTTATTATGATATATTTACCAACACTATATTTATATTTACAAGCATATGTAGTTGTGGTTGAACTTGTGGGCTAAGTAAATGATATAATATGTCTTTATAATATTAAATATTAGGTTTGTGTTTGAAAATTTCAAAGTTAAGTTTAATATTAAATCGAATATTTGGTTTAAATTATATTATTCGATTTAGTATTAATTAATTTATTACCATATGTTTAGAAAGACCCTTAAGAGAGTTTATATTGAGATGTACATGTATTTATCGTTCAACTTCAAGAAAGCTTAAATAATAATACATTATTATGATATTAAGTTTAGATTATATTAATCTTAGGTTTATTTTTTATAATATAATATTTAAGTTTAATATTAGGTGAAATAATTAGGTTTAATTTACTTTGGTATATATTATTTAATATTGATTATTTTATTGTGATATATTTACAAGTATTTTTAGAAGCAATTTCAAGAAAGTTTATATTTATAAGTGTTAATTTTCTTAAGAGAGTTTATATTTATTAGTATATATAATTCTGGTTTAACTTTATGAACCTGTATATGATATTTACAATGATAACCATAGCTAGATCATAGTTAAATATAGACAAAACATAGTCAAAATATGATTAAGCATAGTCAAACCATAATCAAACCATGTTGAACTATACTCAATGATATCGAACTATAGTTGAACATAGTCAAAGCATGGTAACAAATGGGAAAACTATAGCCAAACTCTAGTATAACTATAGTCAACTATGGTCAACCATAGCCAAACCATAGTAAAAGCATCTTCAATCCTTTCTCAACCATAGTCTAGGCATAGTAAAAAAAAAGTAAGTGATGATTAATAATAGCCACACATGGTCAACCATAGTCATACCACAAACTCAAAGGATTAATAAAACCTATGGATTATTAATATTAATAAATTTAAGGGATTAAGAAACCCAGTAAATTTTTAATATTATAAAACCTAGGGATCAATAAACCCAATGTATTAATCTTATAAACCCAACGAATTAATAAACCCAAGGGATTATTAATATTATAAACACAACATATCAATAAATCCAAGGTATTATTAATATTATAAACACAACGGATTAATATTTTAAACCTAAGGGATTAATATTTTAAAACCAAAAGGTTGAACCATGGTCAAGCATGGCCAAACATGTTTATTTAAGTGTTTATAATATTTATATTAGGGTTTCTATACCTTGGGTTTATATTGTTGCCTTCAGTTGAATGTTATTCCCTAGGATTTATAATCCACTAGGCTTTTAGTGTTATTGTATTATATTTATTATTCCCTTTGATTTAAAATATCAATCATACTAAATTGTGGTCAATCATGGTCGACCATGGTCAGCGAAGGTCAATCTTTGCTAGCTATGGTCAATATTGGGAAGCCAATGTCAACCATGGCCTGTTGTGTTGTGTGAAATCAATCATGGTCAACCATGACCCAACATCGCATGTTGAAAAAGATTTTGTCCATATGACAATCAACCTATGTCAACCATGGTCCAATGTCACATTATGACAAATATTGTGTCGATATGGAAATTAATCATGTTCAAACATGGTCTACCATCATCCTACATTGCATTGTGACAAGGATTGTCTCAATATGAAAATCAGCCATGGCCAACCATGGTCAACCATGTTTATTTTAGGGTTTATAATATTTATCTTTGGGTATTTATAGTTTGGGTTTATAATATTCATTCCTTGGGTTTAATATTATTTCCCTGGGTTCATAGTCCCTTTGGGTTTTAGTGTTAATCCCTTCGGTTTATTATTCCCTTGGTTTTGTAATATCCATCCCTTGGGTTTATTGATCAAAGGTTTCAACTATGGTTGAGCACGGATGAATGTTGTATTGTGACAAAGATTATCTCAATAAGAAAATAAGCCATGGTAAATCATGGTCAATCATGTTCCAATGTCACATTGTCACAAAGATTTTCTCAATATGAAAATCAAGCATGGTCAACGATGGTCAAACATGGTTCAGTGTCACATTGTGAGAAAGATTGTCTTAGTATGAAAATTAACCATGGTCAACCATGGTCCAACATCACATTATGACAAATATTCTCTCAAGATGAAAATCAACCATGGTTAACCATTGTCAAACATCGTCAACCATGGTGAATCATGGTTAATCATGGCCCACTGTCACATTGAGACAAAGATTGTCTCAATATGAAAATCAACAGTGTTCAACCATGGTTGTCCATGTTCTAACATCTTATTGTGACAAATATTGTCCCAATATCAAAATCAACTATCGTAAACCATTGTGAATCATGTTTATTTTAGGGTTTATAATATTTATCTTAGGGTTTATATACTTATGGTTTATATTATTAATCTCTTGGGTTCATTATTATTCCATTGAGTTTATAATCCCTTGGGTTTTTAGTATTAATTCCTTGGGATTATGATTTCCTTGGTTTTATAATATCATTATGTTGAGTTTTTTAATTAAATATTTTTTATTCCTAGGGTGCAATATTATTCACAGGGTTTATAATATTAATATTTAGGTTTAGTATAAATCCTTTGGGTTTCTAATCATGGTCAAACATGGTCAACCATGGTCCAGTGTCACATTGTGACAAATATTTTCTCAATGTGAAAATCAACCATGGTCCAATGTCGCATTGTGATAAATATTGTCTTGATATGAAAATCAATCATGCTCATCCATGGTCAACCATAGTCCAAAGTTGCATTGTGACAAAGATTGTCTCAATATGAAAATGAACCATGGTCAACCACAGTCAACCACTTTTATTTTAGAGTTTATATATTTATCTTAGGGTTTACATACCTTGGTTTTATAATATAATTCCATTGGGTTTAATATTATTCCTTTGGGTTCATAATACTTGAGGTCTTAGAATTAATCCCTTGGGTTTATAATATTAATCCCTTGCGTTTATTAATCTAAGGTTTCATATTCCTATGTATAATATTATTCATAGGGTTTATAATATTAATCTTAGAGTTTAATATAAATCCCTTGGGTTTATAATCATGGTCAACGATGGTCAACAATGGCCGATTGTCACATTGTGACAAAGATTGTATCAATATGAAAATCAACCATGGTCAACCATGGTGAACTGTTATGAAACCAACTCACAAAATAGAAAAGAAGATAGAGCAACGACTTCAAAATCAACCTCTTTGAGGGGGAAACCTCCTTTACATTAGACAAATGAAAAATTCTTGGATGGTACAAATGAAAATACCTCCTTTCTATATATAGGAGTCTAAGGGGTCACAATATAGTCAAAGCCCACATAACAATAATAATGTAAGGGCACAATAGTAACAATAGTGGGCTTCTATGGGGCACAATAACAGCAATATGGGGACAACATGGGCACAACAATAACAATAAAGGGATACAATGACAATAATAATAAGGGAATAAACAAGTATTATAGGGACCTGACATGCCCTTTTCCTTCAGAAAAGTGTTTTCCTCAATGCTTGAGTAGTTCTGGATACCTTTGTATAAATTATCATCCTTCCATGTGGAATATTTACAAGGTAATTTCTTCCACTTGATGAGATACTTTGAAATTGATTGATTTTGTAGCTGTCGATTTCTTGTTTCTATGACTGCTTCAGGTTCCAATATGATTTTTCCTTCCTCGCCAAGTTCTGGCAACATTGTTTGAACTGGGAGCTTGTCACCTATAACCTTCTTTAAGCATGAAACATGGAACACTATGTGCACTCGGGAAGTTGTAGGAAGCTCCAATTTGTATACCATAGTGCCAATATTTTGCAACACCTTTTACAAACCACAATACTTTGGTGATAATTTATTATCCTTCATAGCTTGCTTGAGGGACATTTGTTTGTATGGTTGTAGCCATAGAAATACCCATTCACCTACATCAAAACTTCTTTCACTCCGATGTTGATCTGCATGTTGTTTCATTCTACTCTGTGCCAAAGTGAGGTTATCTTTGGGAGTTGGAGGACTTGTTGTTGATGCTCAATGTGATCTTCCACTACTTGAACCTTAGAATTTTCTCTTAAATATGATGTGATGGATGGTGGATGATATCCATAAAGTGCCATAAATGGGGTGATTTTTGAGACAGTATGGAAGGAAGTGCTATACCACCATTCAGCCATAGGCAGCCATTTGACCCATTATGTCTATTTATCAGATACAAAGCAAACAAGATAGCCTTCCAAAAAAAGTTCACTATCTTAGTTTTCCCATCAGATCGAGGATGATAAGATGAGTTATGACCTCATTCAATATCGAGACAAGAAAATAATTATGTCCAAATATTTCTAGCGAAAATGGGATCTCTTTCGCTTACAATAATCTTTGGGTTTCCATGTAGATTTTGAATTGTTTCCATAAATGCGGTAGAAACTGTACTGGATTTAAAGGGATGAGATAATGCACAAAAATGTGCATACTTGGTAAGTCTATCAACTGCCACCATGATGACACTCTTTCCTTCAAACTTGGGTAAACCAGTGATAAAATCCATTGAAACCTCCTCCTAACGTCTCCTAACGTTGACTTGGAATGGATAGAGGTTGTAATAGACCTGGTGTCTTAATTGTTTCAACTTTATTTTGTCGGAAGACCAAACATTTTTCCACAAACTTTTGAATATCAGATTTAAGGCCATCCCCAAAAAATTCCTTCTTAACCCTATGGTAAGTTTTTAAAAATCTTAAGTGCCCTCGTAAGGGAGAGGTGTGAAATTCCATAAGAATTTTTGATTGAGTTGGGAATACTTATAAAGCTATAAGTGATCTTTGTACCATAACGAATCATTTTTCCAACTAAATGTATCAGATGTACTAGGGTCTTGTTGTATCTTTTGAATGAGTGCCCACATTTCTTCTTCATTCTTCCATTCATCCCTTACTTCGTTTATCTAATCTCGTTGGATAATAGAAATGGTGCTAAGCAATTCTTCCACATCCTCGTCCTTTCTTGAGAGTGCATCTGCAACAACATTTTGTTTCCCTTTTTTTTAGATGATTTCAAAGTCATAACCCAACATCTTCGTGACCCATTTTTGTTTCTCTTCTGAAGATAATCTTTGTTCTAAGAAGTATTTAATACTATCATGATCTTTTTTTACCTTGAAAAGTATTCCTGTTAGGTAAAGTCACCATTTCTTAAGTGCATGTAGTATTGCCAACATTTACTTCTCATAAATAGCTTTGTGTAAATACTTTCCTTTGATTAGACGAATTGAGAAAGAAATGGCTCTTTCTTCTTGCATTAAAACAACACCAATTCCATTTCCCAAGGCATCACATTCCACAATAAAGGTTTTTGTGAAGTCCGACGTAGCTAAGACTGGTGCTTGGCACATTTCCTCTTTAATATGTTCAAAAGATTTCATTGCTTCTGGAGTCCAAGAAAATGCATCTTTCTTTAGTAATGTTGTTAGAGGTGCTGCTATTCTCCCATAATTATTAAAAAACTTGTGATAATACCCTGTGAACCCGAGAAATCCTCGCATATGCTTTATGGATTTTAGGATTATCCATTCCTTAATGGATATAATTTTGTTAGGGTCTACCTTAACACCTTCATGAGATACCATATGACCCAAATATTCCACCTCTTATACTCAAAGAAACATTTGGAGGTTTTTTCATATAATTGTTTCTCCTACAATAGTTTGAACACTCTATCAACATGTTGAACATGATCCTTCCAAGACTGGTTGTATATTAGTATATCATCAAAAAATACTAACACAAATATTCTAAGGAAGGGTTTGAAAATAGAATTCATCAAACCTTGAAATGTAGAAGGTGCATTGATAAGCCCAAAAGGCATGAGAAAAAATTCATAATGACCCTCATGAGTTCTAAATGTTTTTTTTTACAATTTCTTCAGTCTTCATTTTTATTTGAGGATATCCTAAACGAAGGTTCAACTTGGTGAAGTAAATTGCTCCATGTAATTCATCCAATAATTCATTAATGACATGAATGGGAAATTTATCTTTAATAGTTAGCTTTTTGAGCTCCCTATAATCTAGACACATGTGCTATGATCCACCCTTATTGTGCACCAATACTAACAGAGCAAAGAAAGAACTTTCACTAGGTTGAATTATACTAGCCTTAGCATTTATGAAACCATACGTTCAATTTCACTCTTTTGGGTATAGGGATATTTGTAAGGCCTGATGATTGGAGGAACACTTCCTGGAATCAAATGAATAGCATGATCATGATCACGAATATGTGGGAGGCATTTGGGAGTCTCAAATACAAACTTTTTGGAGATCTAGAGAAATAGATGATTTCGATGTGGGAACCTCTAACAAACATAGTTGTGCGATTATGCCATGTTTTTATTTATTTAGAAGCTTTGTCATGCCATCAGAGCTGATTATCTTTCCCAATTTCCCTCGATATTCCTTATTTCAACTTCCTTTCCTTCTAAAAAAAAATTCAAGAAAAGTTCTTGAAAATTAAAAGCTATCATACCCAAAGATTGTAGCCATTTGACTCCTACTACAACATCAGCACCACCCATTAGAATGGAAAGAATTGGACTATTCAACACATATTCTCCCATGGATAACTTGATATTATGGCAAATACTAGAGAAATTTATGGTTCTCCCATTTGTAACCATCACTTGACACTCTGGTGCTCCATATAGGAAGAATTCCTTCACTATCTTACAATGAATAAAATTATGGGTACTTCCCGAATCAATCAACACTATTACCTTTTTCTTCTTGATATGTACTTCTATCTTGATAGTATGAGGAGCAGTTATTCCAGCCAATGCATTAAAGGATATGGTTGGATTCATTTATTCTTTCTCTAGGCTTTGTTCCTCGTGTGTATCCTCTTCTTTTCGATGTTTCTTGTTCCTTTTCTTCTTCCTCTTCACAATCTATGGAAAATAATTTCTTCTCAACACACTTATGACCTTTAGTGTATTTTCTATCACAATTGCAACAAAGCCCTTTTCCCTTTAGTCTTCCAATTTTTGTGGTGTCAAAATTTTAGGTTGTGGAAGTTTAGGAGCAACAACACTTCCATCTTTGTATTTGCAATTGGTAGACTTCCTTGTTGCCATAATTTTTCTTTCAATTTTACTTGAAAACCTAAATGCCTTCTCCAATGAATCAGGTTTCCAAAGGAAAACCTAATGTTGGATGTTATCCTTTATTGCCCCTATGAAAACATCAATCCTATGCTCCTCTGGAATATATTTTACCCTTATATTCAATTTTTGGAAGTTCTTAATGTGCTCCACCATTGAGCCTTTTCGTTTGAGATTTACCAATTGGCTAGAAAAAGTGTTTCTTTTTGTATCCTCACAATGTGTTATCATTTCTTCTGTAAAAATTTCCCAAGTGACAATTTGTTTACGAGAACAAAACCATCAATACCATACAAACAGATTGGGTTCCAAATATTAAGTCGCAATGCATACCTTTTGTGTGTTTTCCACATTATGGAGATCAAAATATTGCTCCATGTGTAGTATCCATGTTCGGGATCCTTGCCATCAAACTTCCTCATATTGATCTTTTGAACATGGTGGGTCTTCAATCCAACGTTAGAGTCTATGAAATCATGACTAAAATTTCTTTTGTTCTCATCATGAGTTTCCTCTACTACCTTTTTGGCATTAGGAAGCATTTCTTGTAGCAACTTTGCCAAACCTCCTTCCAATCCTTCCATATATTTCTTCAAATCTTCAATGTTTGATTCTAAAGCATCCATCTTAGCTTCCATGCCATCCATTTTAGATTCTACGCCATTCTTTAAACCATTCATATTAGCTTCCATGCCATTATTTAAACCATCCATCTTAGCTTCCACGCCTTTCTTTAAACCATCCATCTCAGCTTTTGTTCATTTTTGTGAGAGTGAAATTTGTTGCACTTGGTCTCGTAATTTTGATATATCATGTTGCATTTCTTCCTCTTCTTCATGAGTCATGCTATAACTTTCAGGTTTCTTACTAGGTGTTTCCATTTTCTTTCTTTGGGGCATCAATTTATGATAATTATTCTTCACTATGTCCTTTGAATTCCTTCAAACTATTTTTTCAAACCAAACTCAGGCAAAAAATTTAAAAAGACTACACACATTTTTTGACATTATAGGAGCTCAATATTGAATATGTTGTATCTATGTAATTTTGGATCTTCGAGATTTGAATTTTTTCTGTCATAGCCCTCTGAGTCATCATTCCAACCCCACAAGTTGGATCACAATTGGATTATCCAACAAAGAGTTATTCCAAATCTCCCACAATGACCTGATTATAGACTAGTTCAATAAGCGAAATTGTACGAAGTTCCACGTGTCACTGTTTCAACCTTCAGACCTGAAACCGATACAAAGAAAACTAAAGTTCATCCTCTTTTTATAACTTTGACGAAATTTCAATCTGATGCTCAGAGAGAAAGTTATGGCGATTTTCCCCAAGTCACCTATTGGAAATATAATTCGAGAGCCTATAAAATTCATAACTTCCTTGGATCATATATCCGAAAATATAGCGAGGAAAGATCTAAAATTTAGACCCACGGTTCATCAAAATTTTGTCTCAAATGGGTTTTAATTGTAGATTCTGAAACACTGTAGAAAAAATATTATAGCGAAAAATCCAGGATGACTTTTTTGAAGTAGAGAAACCCTAGAATCCAAACCTCTCATACCATTTGTTATAGAACCAACTCACAAAATAGAAGAAAAGATAGAGAAATGACTTCAAAGTCAGCCTCTTCGAGGACGAAACCTCCTTTACATTACACAAATGAATAATTTCTGGCTGATACAAATGACAAGACCTCCTTTCTATATATAGGATTCTAAGGGGCCACAATATAGTCAATGCTGACATAACAATAATAATGTAAGGGCACAACAATAACAATAGTGGGCTTCGAGGGGGCACAATAATAACAATATGGGGAAAACATGGGCACAAAAATAACAATGAGGGGCTAGAATGACAATAGTAATAAGGGAATACACAAGTATTATAGGGACCTAACATCAACCATGGTCCAATGTCACATTATGACAAAGATTATCTCAATATGAAAATCAACCATGATAAGCCATGGTAAACCATGTTTATTTTAGGTTTTATAATATTTATCTTTGGGTTTATATACCTTGGGTTTATTGTATTTATCCATTAGGTTTAATATTATTCCGTTGGGTTTGTAACCCTTGGGTTTTTAATATTAATAATTTTGTTCAATTATTCATTGGGTTTATAATATAAATTCCTTCGGTGTATTAATCTAAGGATTCTTATTCCTAGGGTATAATATTGTTGATAGAGTTTATAATATCAATCCTTGGGTATAATATAAACCCCCTTGGTTTATAATCATGGTCAACCATGGTCCAATGTCAAATTGCGATAAATATTTTCTCACTATGAAAATCAACCATTGTCCAATGTCGCATTGTGACAAAGATTGCCTCCATATGAAAATCAATCATGGTCAACCATGGTGCAATGTCGCACAGTTATAAAGATTATCTCGATATGAAAATCAACAATGGTCCAATGTCACAGTCTGAAAAATATTGTCCCAACACGAAATATTATTCATAGGGTTTATGATATTAATCCTATAGTTTGATATAAATCCCTTAGGTTTATAATCATGGTCAACCATGGTCAACCATGTTCCAATGTAACATTGTGACAAATATTTTTTCAATATGAAAATCAAGCATTGTAAACCATGTTCAACCATTGTCCAATGTCGCATTGTAATAAATATTTTTTCAATATGAAAATCAACCATGGCCAACCATGGTCCAACTTTGCATTGTGACAAAGATTGTCTCAAAATTAAAATCAACCATGGTAAACTATGGTAAACCATGGTCAACCATGTTTATTTTAAGGTTTATAATATTTATCTTACGGTTTATACATTTTGGGTTTAATATTATTCCCTTGGTTTATAATCCCTTGAGTTTTTAGTATTAATCCCTGTGGTTTATTATTCTATTGGGTTTATAATATGAATCCATTGGATTTATTAATCTAGGGGTTTTTATTCCTAGGCCAACCACGTTCCAATGTCAACCATGATCAATGATGTTCCAAAGTCACATTGTGACAAATACTATCTCAATACGTAAATCACAGTCAACCATGTTCGAATGTCACATTGTGACAAAAATTGTCTCAATATGAAATCAACCATTCTAAATGATGGTCAAGCCTAGCCCAACATCGCATTGTGAGAAATATTGTCTTAGTATGAAAATAAACCAAGGTCAACTATGGTCCAACGTCATATTATGACAAATATTATCTCAATATGAAAATCAATCATGACAACCATTGTCAATCATCATCAACCATGGTCAACCATGTACCAATGCCACATTGTGACAAAGATGGTCTCAATATGAAAATCAACATTGTTCAACCATGGTCCAACATTGTATTGTGACAAAAATTGTCTGAATATGAAAATCAACTATGGTAAACGGTGGTCAATCATGTTTATTTCAGGGTTTATAATATTTATCTTACGGTCTATATACCTAGAGTTTATATTATCAATCCCTTGGTTTTAATATTATTCCTTCTGATTATGGTTTCTTTAGTTTTATAATAGAAATCTGTTGGGTTTTTTAATCTAAGCGTTCATGTTACTTGGGTGTAATATTATTCATATGTTTTATAATATTAATCCTTGTGTTTAATATAAATCCTTTGGGTTTAAAATCATGGTCAAACATGGGCAACCATTTTCCAATGTCACATTGTTACAAAGGTTTTATCAATGTGAAAATCAACCATGGTCCAACATCGCATTGCGAAAAATATTGTCTCAATATCCATGGTCCATGGTAAATGGTAAATGGACCATGGTCAACCATAGTCAACCATGTTTATTTTAGGGTTTATAATATTTATCTTAGGGTTTGTATACCCTGGGTTTATAATATTAATCCCTTGTGTTTATAATATCAACCCTTTAGGTTTATTAGTACAAGGTTTCATATTCCTACGTATAATATTATTCATAGTGTTTATAATATTA
Source organism: Pinus tabuliformis (assembly GCA_031772625.1). Lineage (NCBI taxonomy): Eukaryota > Viridiplantae > Streptophyta > Pinopsida > Pinales > Pinaceae > Pinus > Pinus tabuliformis. Next base: position 601,020,818 of record CM062813.1, on the reverse strand, counting down.
ATCCTAGGGTTTAATATAAATTCCTTGGGTTTATAATCATGGTCAACATTGGTCAATCATGGTCGAATGTCACATTGTGACAAAGATTGTCTCAATATGAAAATCGGTCATGGTCTACCATGGTCCAACGTCGCATTGTGACAAAGATTGTCTCAATATGAAAAATCAACCATGGTAAGCCATGGTAAACCATGTTTATTTTAGGGTTTATAGTATTTATCTTGGCGTTTATATACCTTAATTTTATTATATTTATCCTTTAGGTTTAATATTATTCCCTTAGGTTTATTATTCATTGTCTCCTTTTGGTTTATTATTCCCCAGGTTTATAATATCAATCCCTTGGGTTTATTAATCTAAGGGTTAGTATTTCTAGGGTATGATATTATTGATAGGGTTTATAATATTAATCCTTAGGTCTAATATAAATCCCCCTTAGTTTATAAACATGGTCAACCATGGTCCAGCATCACATTGTGATAAATATTTTCTCTATATGAAAATCAACCATGATACAATGTTGCATTGTGAAAAAGATTGTCTCCATATGAAAATCAATCATGGTCAACCATGGTGCAACAATGTTCTATGAAAAAGAGTATCTCAATATGAAAATAAACAATGGTCAACCATGGTCCAATGTCACATTCTGACAAAGATTATCTCGACATGAAATATTATTCATATGCTTTATAATATTAATCCTACAGTTTGATAGAAATCCCTTAGGTTTATAATTATGGTCAACCATGGTCAACCATGTTCCAATGTCACATTGTGACAAGGATTGTCTCAATATGAAAATCAACCATTTTCGACCATGGTCCAATGTCGCATTGTGACAAATATTGTTTCAATATGAAAATCGACCATGGTAAACCATGGTAAGCCATGGTTAATGATATTTATTTTAGAGTTTATAATATTTATCTTAGGTTTTGTATACTTTGGGTTTATAATATCTATCCCTAGGGTTTAATATTATTCCCTTGGTTTATAATCCCTTAGGTTTTCAATATTAATCCCTTTGGTTTATTATTCTCTTGGGTTTATAATATGAATCCCTTGGGTTTATTAATCTAAGGGTTCTTATTCGTAGGGTTTAATATTATTCATAGGGTTTATAATATTAATACTTGGGTCTAATATAAATCCTCATCAGGGTCAACCATGGTCCAATGTCACATTGTGACAGAGATTTTCTCAATATGAAAATCAACCATGGTCCAATGTTGCAATGTGATAAAGATTTTTTACATATGAAAATCAATCATGGCCAACCATGGTGCAATGTCACATTGTCGCAAATATTTTCTCACTATGCAAATCAACCATGGTCAACCATGATAATTCTAGGGTTCAAACTATTTATCTTAGGGTTTATATACCTTGGGTTTATAATATTAATCCATTTGTTGCAGTATTATTCCCGTGGGTTTATAATCCCTGTGGTTATTAGTATTAATCCAATCATGGTCAACCATGGTGCAATGTCACATTGTTGCAAATATTTTCTCACTATGAAAATCAACCATGGTCAACCATGATAATTCTAGGGTTCACACTATTTATCTTAGGGTCTATATACCTTGGGTTTATAATATTAATCCATTTGGTGCAATATTATTCCCGTGGGTTTATAATCCCTGTGGTTTTTAGTATTAATCTAGTGGATTTATTATTGCCATGGGTTTATAAAATCGATCCCTTGGGTTTATTAATCTAAGGGTTCATATTAATAGGGTGTAATATTATTCATAGAGTTTATAATATTAATCCTTTGGTTTAATATAAATCCCCTAAGTTTAATTAATTAACAATAATTAATATAAGTTTAAAAAAATAATATTTTACATTTTTAATAAATAATAGTGATGATGATGATGATGATGATGATGATGATGATGATGATGATGATGATGATTAACGTCCACTAAGACCAATGTGATCTATCAAACCTCAATAAAAGAGAGTCTAATTATCATTCTTCGAAATATTGTTTCTGTGATCAAGGAGCATGGAAGTAAGCGTTCCAAGATCGCTATAGTTGGGTTGGCTTGATAAGAATAAATAAATTAATAATAATTAATTAATAATAATTACAAATGAATTAATTATTATTATTATTATTTAATGAACTTTTATTATTATTTTATAACAATTAATTAATTAATTAATATTATTAATATTTAATTATATGATTATATTAATTATTATTAATATTTATTAATTAATAATGATATTAATTTAATTAAAAATAAAAATAGTAATATTAAATAGTAGTAATATTAATTATTAATAATAAATGATGATGATGATGATGATGACGACAACGATGATGATTAACATCCACTAAGACCAAAGTGGCCTATCAAACCTCATGAAAAGAGAGTCTAATTGTCATTCTTCAAAATCTTGTTTCTATGATCAAGGAGCATGGAAATAAGCATTCTAAGATGGCTATAGTTGGGCTGACTTTATAAGTCAAGAAGATTGGAGGTGTGACTGATGATATAGAGTTGAGAGCAGACGTGGGCAAGAGCCGGACAATCTAAAAGGAAATTCTTTTCATCTTCCACCTTCTTGGTATCACAAATCTAACAAATTCTATCATCCGAGGGAGTATTGGGAGTAGATCACCACCAAGTCTCACTCTAAAGCTCATGAGAGTTAGTTCTAACTGTAGCGATGTTCATTTTCTTCTGACTGCTAGTCAATATAGAGAGATAATTCTGGTTATCAAGGGTGGGGTTGATCACCTCCTTATAGTACCTTAGCTTCCTTTTACCCTCTAGCTCCTTAGCATCCCACATTTTGTCCTTAAAACTAGATTAATAGTATCTTTGATATTGTCCTTGCTTCCCATGATGATCTCCTCCTTTATCCCCCAAAGGTTGGGCCAAGACTAAGCATCATGATGTCACCTACGCTTGAGGTGCAGGTGGGGGTTTTGACTAAAGTTAGAAGCAATTGTTTGGGAGCCTCTTGGATTCCATATTTTGAAGCTTCTACTTATACATCAAATATCTAAACATAGCCGCACTTTCAATGTGGGACAAGCTAGTTTTGATCAAAAGGATAGGATGGAGAGTATTGCCCTTGATCCTGAGGTTATAGGTTATGAATTGCTTTTGGATCATCTCAATATTTCTCCACAACTCCCTAGATATACTGCAACCAAAAACTTCACATCTATATAAGATAATAGGGGTGACAAGAGCCTCAAAGAGGAACCTTTTTTTATTCCAAATGTAAATATCGACTGACTTACAATTGTTTTCAGTCTCATAATAAGCTTTCCAAGCTCCAATAATTATTTTCTCGATGCTATAATTCCAGTCAAGCTAATGAGGAAAGTAAATACCCAAATATTTATAATAAGAAACATGATCAAGACAATGGTTATCATGGAAAAAACTACCATGGGTGATCTTTTTGGATTTAATGATCATGACTTTAGTCTGGTTAGTATTAACTATCATACGCATCTTGGAGCAGTAGGCATGAAGAGTCTTAAGCTACTTGTCTAGGTCATCACAACTCCTAGAAAGAAGAATGATATCATCAACATAAAGGATAAGAGTAATGATAATATCTGCGAGCTCGGTGCCTTTGCAGCCCACAGTTTCAAGACACTCCTCTAGTTTATCGATGTAAATACAAAAAAGGGTAGGGGAAAGGGGGCAACCTTGGTTAACCCTGATATTGCATTTAATATGTTTAGACCACCTTTCATTGGTATTAAGCTTGGAAATGAAAGTATCGTAGAGGAAGATTCCAACAATCCTCAGTTCAAGAGGAACCATGATCTCTCCAAGCCTCTCCCAAATCTTATCTCTAGGAATGGTGTCGAAAGCTTTTCTAAAGTCCACAAAACAACAGAAGAGATCGGTTTGCTATTGTGACATTCCTCTGCGATGGTCCTAAGAGTGAAAATGTGGTCAATGGTCGAGTGATGTCTCCTAAAACCATCTTTCCCTTTAGCTCTTTTACCCTAGTTCTCAAGCCAAAGGGTAAGTTTTTTTTTCTAGAATGAGCCCATAAAGCTTGGCTAGGATGTGGCTAATCATGATGGTCCTATAATTAGAGAGAACACTTTTGTCGCCATTTTTTAATATAGGGACAATAAGTCTTTGTGTCCAAAGCTTAGAGAAGCCATGCTTTACTGCCAAATTGAGAAGCTTGTGAATATGAGGAATGAGGATAGATTTCCCCATTTTAAAGATCTCAACTTGGTAACCTTCAATATCTTTTGCTTTCCCATTAGTGAGCTTATTAATCTGAGACATAATTTCTTCCAGAGAAAAAATATCATCCTTAATAGGAGTGTTTAAGATGGCGCCCATGGTGTCTAGAGATTCATATAACTTTTTAAGATAGTTATCGCAATTTTCTAGGGGGATAGAATGATTATATTTAGTTTTACGAACAAGCACATTCTGCCAAAACTTTCTGGGCGCAACTTTAGAAAGGTGGAGAAGATGCTGTTGTCTCTTATTAATATATGACCTCTTCTTTCTCTTAATGAGAGCTTTGTAAATGCTTATAATATGGATATTAATGCTTTCTTTAGGGGCATCTCTGATTTCTTTCGTGGCAACCTTATAGTCTTTGTCATACCAAGGATTGGAAGTTCTAGTATTTTTCTCATATGAAGTCTTATTAGAGAATTTTCTAATGGTGGTGGAAAGGGTAGTAGTAAAATGGTAATAGATTTGGTCAATGCTGTTATTCCAAGTCATGGAACCTAAATCCCTTTCCAATTCTCTTAAGAAAATGTCAACCTTCTATCGAAATGAATGCAACTTTTTATTTCACTATTCTCCTACATGTGGATGGTATGCATAGAAAGATTGAGGGATAAAGAAAAAGGTCTCTGGTCAGAGTTAGGCTCGTACCCATTAAGAAGCTCAAAGTTTGTAATATGGTTGAGGACATGGATGTCAAAAATCACATAATCCATGATACTACTACCCATCCCATGGAAACAGGTCATTTGACCAGAGAGAGGGAATTTATTAAAACCATTACAAATGATTAGGTCCTGGGAACTAGAAAGTTTGAGGAGCTCGGTGTCAAATAAGTTCTCAATCATGTCTTCAGATTTTCTCTTGAATCTATTAGTTAAGTTACCATCCTCATCAAGCCACAAGGGGTCGGGGTTAGAGTTGTTACTTAACATAATATCTTGGTTAATGGCATTTCGAGCATTAAAGTCCCCAAGCAAAAGGATATTGCCTTCATTCCTAAGGTTGTAGATGTATTTTTCTAAGGTATTGAAAGGAAAATTCTTATTGAGGTTGTTTTTCTTATGGGATGTAGAGTTGATAAGGGCGAAATAGTAGATTGCAAGAAAGATCCTATTAGTTGTATTAATAATAACAATAAGAATAATAAATAATTAGTAATAACAATAATTATTTTAAAATGATTATAATAATAATTTATTAACATTATATTAAATTAATAATTATAATAATAACAATAATATTTTTTTATAATAATTATTTATTATTATTATTATTAAGAATATTAAATTTTTATTTTATGCTTAATATTAGATTTATGCCATTAATGCTTATTGCCATTTTCAACCACATTTACTAACAGGGATGAGTTTATAATATTAACAATCCATAGGGTTTATTAATCTTTTGGGGTTATAATATTAATAATCGTGTGGGTTTATCAATCTCTTCAATTTAAAATATTAATTCATGGGTTTATAAATCCCTTGTGTTTTTAATATTGATCCCTTGAGTTTGTTGATCACTTAGGCTTATAATATTTATCTCTCGGTTATACTAATTCCTTGGGTTTATGATTTAATCCATTGGGTTTATAATATTTATGATCTCTTGGGTTTACTAATCCTTTGAGTTTAAAATATCAATTCCTAGGGCTTATTAATCCCTTATTTTTAAAATGTTAATTTTTTGGGTTTATTAATCCATGTGTTTTTAACATTGATTCCTTTGGTTTGTTGATCCTTTAGGCTTATTAAATTTATCCCTTAGGTTTACTAATTTATTGGGTTTATAATATTAAACCCTTGGGTTTATTAGTCACTTATGTTTATGATATTAATACTTATTTTGGGTTTACAATTTAATCCGTTTGGTTTATTAATGAGTTGGATTTACAATATTAATTTCTAAAGGTTATGAATATCTTGGAATCAATATTAAAAACAAAAAGAGTCAATAAACCATATGGTTTAATAGATGAGGGTTTAAAACCTAGAGTGTAAATTTTATAATATTATATTATTAAATAATATATTATTATATAAATTATATATATATATATATATATATATATATATATATATATATAATTTCCATAATACATTTTAGTTTAATATATAGTCTATATATATAGTTAACATTAGTAATATAATTTAAGTAATATTAATAAATATATAATAATTATGGATAATAACATCAATAAATGTATATTATTAATAATAATTAAATGTTATTTTTATATTATATTATATTATATGTGAATTATATTATAATTTTAAATATAAGTATTAATATATTAACAAAATTTTATGTAAGAATTAATATTATATTAATATACAAAATAATGTTAATATAATAAGTATAATTATATAAATAAACAAATGGCTATTACTATTTATATAGTTATTAATAACGAGAAATAGTGAGCCTTTAACAAAATACATCTAAGAGTTATTAATGTGGTGGTTGGTAGATATATGCCTATCTATGTATATCAGCCACATTGGTAAATGTGGTTGTATATGTGTTTCATATATGCCTATCGACCACATTGGAAAATGTGGTTGTGTTATTATATATAATCATTAAAATTCAATCCTAGTAATAAACCAATATAATTTTGTTAAATACTGATATGTAGTGGTATACTTTTGCTCAGCTATTGAAAATTTCTTACTAGCAAATGCAATATGGTGGTCTATATCCCCTTCTCCTGGATGAGCTAAAATTGTGCCCAAGTCTATGGATGATGGATCTTCATAGACATAGAAGTCCTTCCCCTAATTCAGAAAAACTAGAATCAGCACATTAGCCAACGTTTCCTTCAAAATATTCAAAGCTTGATTACATTGTTCATCCATTGGAACTTAACTTCTTTCTTGAACATCTTTTCCAAAGAGTTTGTAATTCATGCATATCCCCTTATGAATGTTTTATAGTAGTGTGTATGGCCTAAATTTGTGTGCAATTGTTGCACTGAAGTTGGTGGAAGTAAGTCTACTATGACAACATTTTTTTGTAGGATCAACCAATAGACATTTCTTGCATACTACATGGCCCAACAAAATACCAAATGGCTAGAAAAAAATACACTTTTTCAAGTTCAATGAAATTTCTAATCGTTTGCATCTATCAAGGACCAAACAAAAAACCTCAATATGCAAACATTGTCCAATAATCCAAGTACACTTCAAAAAACACATGAATGAATTCTTTGAATGTTACTACCACCACTCAAGAAAACATTGTAGGTACATTTTTTAGACCAAAAGGCATGTCAATATATTGGAAGGACCCCATTCTGTGGCAAAAGTGGTCTTGTGTCTATCTTCTCGCATAATCTTTGATATGATGATATCCTGAAAATGCATTTCTAAATAAGTATGCCTACTATCCTGCTACATTCTCTATTCCACTTATCCATTCAAATTCTTCCACTAGTTCAATAATCCCAGCTTCCAACATTTTTCCTAAATATTTATTTACTTTTTTCTTATAGACTATATTCAACCATTAAGATTTTTACTTAACTAAATTTTCTCATAGTTTCACGGGCCTAATCTTATTTTCTCCTAGCTCTCCAAGTATACCTTCATCTCTCAAAAAGTGGTTGGAAACCGAGCTCGATATTCACGCAGTAAATAGACAATCTTCACTATTATTTCTTCATCCCAATAATCTACAATAATGACACATTTAGGCCTCTCTTCAGTCCTAATGTTCACTTTATGCCTTTTAATAGGGTTGGCATAATTTGGCGTAATATTCAATCAATAAAAATAATATATACAATAAATGTTCTAGGATTTTAGCAAGAGCATCTACTCTAGTAAAGTGAATCAAAATTTAATTAAAAAATTAAATATAAATGAAAGGAAAAATTTTATTTGAAGAAAAGAAAAGAATTTTGTGAACGGATGTTTCTTGTCCTATAACCTTTTTATTATACTTAGAATAACCTGTTCAACCAGCTATATGCAAAACATATATTGCCAAGGACGAATTCTATGCAGATCAAGATTCACTCTAGGGAAAGCCTCAGCTAAAATCCCTGATCTCTGTATTATCATACAAGCGGAAATATGTCTAGATTACACAAAGCTTTAGCTCACAAGCTATCCATCTCTCAACAAAATCCCTTAATGCTGCTCATAGACTGAACAGACATAACATATGCCTTCCCTCAGTCCTCCAAGCCTCCTATTTCCTTGCACAGTTTCTCCTGGGTCCTCTGGCTATCACCTGTGTGAATTCACCTCACACACAACAGTGACCTCTGAAATAACTGCGCAATCCTGAAGGAGATAATTCCTTCTGCATGGATGAGTTTCCTATATAGGAAAATTCCTCCAACTGATAGTACATTGTCCCTTCCTCTGATCTCAATTGGGTCTCTGACTGAACTAACATGCATGAGTTATTTAAGAGAGAATATTTAGTTATCTGAAGTGCAGTAGTTACAACATGCATTAACTAATTGAACTCACAATCAGTTCCACAAACTGTTGGAACTAATCTAACTGGACTTAAATCAGATAGCTAAGCTAACTAATTACAACTCAAAGTACAACTCATCCTGATCTCCTTAATCAAGGGATAACTTCCTCAATCAAAGGAGAAATTGTTGCATATCTTCACATAGACTTCATGTTTGATTTTCTACAACTAATTAACTCAAGACGAATTAATTAATTATTTTTCAAACAGCTGCTGAGACCAAATTCGAATTTTAATTCTCAATTTTAATTCAGGGACTAATTAAAATTGGAAACTATCCTGAAATGCAATTTATAGCAATGTTATTTTTAGCATTTCTTGTTGTTATTTTCAACACTCCCTCTCAACAAGAAAAACATTCAACTCGAACCAAATCCTGAACCTTTGGAATGTTTTAAATGCAACACTTCTCTCAAGTGTTGTTGCTCCAGCAACTCTAGGAACACAAAAAATATCCAACCTGAATCAGAATGATGTCTCTGTCATGAAGGTCTCTGACTACTATTTCCTCTGTCGACTGAAAACTCTGCACCTCTATGCCCTTTAGTATCTAACTGCTCTAGCCTGTCACTTTGATCTCTGACTGCATCAATCACACTAATTCCTCCTGCTACATCCGTGCTGCTGCTGGTCCTTTCTCCCAACACTGCATTCGCACTGCACCTCCTCTCATCATGTTGCATCGTGCTACCCGCTGCTGCACTGCAACTCAGTTATTGAGAAGTAAGTAACTGATCTCCCAACTGAGCTCCCTGTTGGGCTAGAAACATCCTTTGATGCTTAAGCTTCCTCTGTCACTCCATCTATATCTATATCTACCCACTTAGCCAGTCCTGCTACTCCTCGTCAGGGCTCCCATAGCATGGTATAATCGAAGACGCTAGGTACCTCAAGGATCCTACCCTTATTTTGGCCTTCTTAGGATTACCACTCCACATCACCCCACTTCCTACTCGGAGGTATCGATGCATGTGATCCGTCTACCCACGTGGCTCGAAACTTCCCCCTACTGGAGGTCTCTGCATGAGTGGATGCCTCCACTCGGTCTCCTCTGGGCTTCTCCAATTTTAGCTGCTCCACAACCTCTGAAGCTGCTTCACCAACTGTGGCTCCTCCAAAATTGTCTGAGACTTCTTCTCACACTGCATGTTGAGAGGTAATGTACTCTCCCTCTCAACCACCAAGTCTCCAACAGTTGCCCTGCTCCTCAAGGCTTTGCATGCATCTTGAACCTCCAAAGCATACAGGTTCTTGACTCGTGAACCGATCTTCTTCACCTGTCTCATGGTGATGTGTCTAAGGAAAACCTTTCCCTTACTGAAGACTACATCATAGCCTTTGTCTTCTAGCATCACGATCGATACCAAGTTTTTCTTTAGTCCTGGCACATACTTCACATACGTCAAGGTAATGCAAGCTCCATGCTCCCTCTGAAAAACAACCATGCCTACACCTGAGACACTATAATTTTCCTCATTACCCATCTCTATGAGTATCTGGAGGTGTTTCTCCTCCAAGGTACTGAACAAACTCTTATTGCCAGTCATGCAGAATGAAGCTCCACTGTCAAGAAACCAACCGGAACCCATCATCAATGAAACCATGCATGCGATGAGGGTGAAATCCAACTTGAACTGTGAGGTCAGTGCCTCACCATCTAATCCTTTCGAGGATCCTTTCTTGGATTTCCTCTGTGGACAACTTGTTGCGTAATGGCCGACCTCATGACAATGAAAGCATCGCACTTTCAATTTGTCAAACTTCTTCCCACCATGGGAAGAACTCGATTTGGGACGAGAATCCTTCTCCTTCCCTTTCTTCGCCTTACTCGCTAAGGTGTAATTTTCTTCATCCTCCTTGGATGAAGAGCCATCTCTGGTGCTTCTTCTTATCTCCTCCTACATCAAATCCAACCAAAGTCTTTCCCAATCTAGTAGTTTCCCTCTTCCATTTACCGAGTCTTAGTAACTATGGTAGCTCTTAGGAAGATCGAGGAGAGCAAGACTCACCATGTCATCATCGGCTGTCGTGATCACTACACTTCCAAGCTCATCCCTGCAAGTGGTGAGCTTGTTCAGATATGTAGAGATCGTGTCACCCTTTTCACACTTGATTTTCCGAAGCTTGTCTTTCAACGCCATCTTCCTCTAATCGCTGTTGTTCTGATATAGATATTTCAATGTTTCTCACATTGAAAACTGTGTCTCCTTCCTATGGAGACTCAAGACTATGTGGTCTCGAACTCCCTCTAGAATGATTCTCCTCACTCTAGCCACACATTTCTTCCATTTCGCCAATTTTGTAGCATTAGCTGTTGTTGGCTTGGCAACTTCTTGATCAATGAAGACCTTCAAACCGTTTTCCTCTAATACTGCTTCCATACAATCCTTCCAGGCTATATAATTCGAGTTGCCATCAAGGGCATACTCGAGTCTTAAACCATTGAATGCCATTGGTGAAATTGAGATGTGATAAGAATTTGAATTCTATAATCAGGAACTTCAAACTTCGAACTTCTCCCTTCTTTGTATATTGTTCTTTGTTTTGATCACCTTTGCTCTGATACCATGTAGAAATTTCACCGTAGATCACCTAATAATGCAATATACCAAAAAAAATACTTGATATACTTCTACTATCAAACTTTGTGGAAGCTTAATCAATTTGAGCAAGATCAAATAGAACACATATAACAGAGAATGAGATTCAATCACACATGAAACACAAAAGAATACTCTAGGGAAAGCCTGAGCTAAAAACCTCAATCTTTGTGTTATCATACAAGTGGAAATATGTTCGGATTACACAAAGCTTTAGCTCACAATCTATCCAGCTCTCATTACAATCCCTTAATGTTGCTCATAGACTGAGTAGACACAACATATGCCTTTCCTCAGTCCTCCAAGCCTCCTATTTCCTTGCGCAGTTTCTCCTGGGTCCTCTGGCTGCCACCTATGTGAATTCACCTCACACACAGCACTGACCTCTGAAATAACTGCGCAATCGTGAAGGAGATAATTCCTTCTTCATGGATGAGTTTCCTAGATAGGAAAATTCCTCCAACTGATAGTACACTATCCCTTCCTCTAATCTCAACTGGGTCTCTGACTGAACTGACATGCATGAGTTATATATGAGAGAATATTTAGTTATCTGAAGTGTAGCAGTTACATGCATGCATACATTAACTAATTGAACTCACAATCAGTTCCACAAACTTTTGGAACTAATCTAACTAGACTTAACTCAGATAACTGGGCTAACTAATTACAACTCAAAGTACAACTCATCCTAATCTCCTTAAGCAAGGGATAACTTCCTCAATCAAAGGAGAAATTGTTGCATGTCTTCACATAGACTTCATGTTTGATTTTCTACAACTAATTAACTCAATATGAATTAATTAATTATTTTTCAAACAGCTGCTGAGACCAAATTCTCAATTTTAATTCAAGGACTAATTAAAATTAGAATCTATCCTGAAATGCTATTTATAGCAATGTTATTTTTACCATTTCTATTTTTTGCTATATCCAACAGACTCGTTGGAGTATATCCTGAAATGCTATTTTTAGCATTTCTTGTTGCTATTTTCAACAAACTATAGTAAGGCCTGTTGTTCAAATATGATGGGAAATTATCTCTTCTTTTTTGAGGTTTTGAATGAAAATGTGTATGTAATGACCTACTATATAGCATCTTTTTGGAAGTCAATTTAGCCATTCTGGAAAAACTGAGATACATGTTTAGTTCAGAAAGAAAACAGTGGATAGATGATAGATCTCTGTAGCAAAAGAATGGGATAGTCAATCTTTTTTCTTAGTAAAAACAAAGGTTCCAAAGAAATTGTAACTACATTTTTCTAATGAGAGTATGTATGTTTTTTTCTTTCTAACCTTAAAAAAAATCTTCCATTTTCTAATCAATTCATTCAGACCTCATTTTATTGATTTTCATTTATTGTTTGTTACCAAAATGGATTCCATCATTGATCCTACAGTTCTTCTTGGATTTTCCCAATGACATTAACTTAGCACTCTGTGATGGCCACTGCGGTAGTGCTGCTAATAGCAGTTTATATACAACAGACAAAAAAAGGTCTCTGTCAGGCCCCTTGTGAATATAAATAGAGTAACTTCAAAGAATTTAACATAAAATAAATTCAAAAGTAGAATGTTGACATCAATCTGTACCCTTGCAGGAGAAATATTCAAGTTAAAATTATTTTTGTGACAATCCATAAGTTTTCTGTGAAAACATTTAACTTTCAGGACACACAAAAAAATACTTGGTAATGTTTACGTTGATTCATTTTAGGTAGACAATCATAATGAAAAGAATGAACGATGTGAGAGAAAAAGACTTGAGTATCCCGCACAAACTAATGAAATGCATCTGAATGGTCTAGCAATTCAATGGAGTGGCAACTTTCAAGTTGTATAAACATATTGGGTATGTTTCTGTTGATGCAGCCAAAGCAAGCAATGATAACAGAATCAATTAATGATTTGAAAAAATGAGCCTAGGAAAACTAATGAAACCTATATGAATGATCTATCAATTCAATGGAGTGAGAAATGTGACAGGCATTGATATACAATGCAAAGACATCCCATCCATCCAAATATGGTTGTTTTGTCCATTCTAATCAAATAATTTCTCCAGAATGAACAGTTCCAAGTGCAATATGCTTTGAACCATGAGAAGCACCAATATGTTCCACTTCAGCTGGCACCAGCTTTTCTACCAATCATCTGTGGATACGGTTATTGATCATGGAACGTTGTATGACAAGTAGATGTAAATGCAGTCATGCTCCTTTCAATGGGCAATCAATAGGAATTTTTCTTCCAATTTAAATCTCTCGAGATATTAGATAGTGTGACATTACATTCCTAATAATGTGGTGAGATTTAAATTACTCGATGACTTGTAAAATATTATTTATACCTTGAAGCTTCATATACAGTCATGCTCCTTTCAATGGGAAATGAACATGAATTTTTCTTCCAATTTAAATCTCTCGAGATATTAGATAGTGTGACATTACATTCCTAATAATGTGGCGAGATTTAAATTACTCAATGACTTGTGAAATCTTATTTATACCTTGAAGCTTCATATACATGCATATATACAAAAGCTTCCATATATAGAAGCTACACATATACAATTATCCCCATATATAGAAGTTTTTGTATACAATTATCCCCATATATAAAAGCTTTTTTATATGTGTGCATATATAGAATATTTCATATAGGTGCACATATACGAAACATTCAATATATTTGTTCATATATGAAAGCTTCTATCTATGTCCATAGTTATATATGTGTGTATATGAGCATATATATGTGCATATATGATAGTTGTATAGTTTTATATGTGCACATGACTTGTGAAATCTTATTTATACCTTGAAGCTTCATATACATGCATATATACAAAAGCTTCCATATATGGAAGCTACACATATACAATTATCCGCATATATAGAAGATTTTGTATATGTGTGCATATATAGAATATTCCATATAGGGGCACATATACAAAAGCTTCAATATATTGGTTCATATAGGGAAGCCTCCATCTATGCGCATAGTTGTATATGTGTGTATATGAGCATATATATGTGCATATATGAAAGTTGTATAGTTTTATATGTGCACATGTGCACATATAAAACTATACAACTTTCATATATGCACATATATATGCTCATATACACACATATACAACTATGCGCATAGATGGAGGCTTCCCTATATGAACCAATATATTGAAGCTTTTGTATATGTGCCCCTATATGGAATATTCTATATATGCACACATATACAAAATCTTCTATATATGCGGATAATTGTATATGTGTAGCTTCCATATATGGAAGCTTTTGTATATGAAGCTTCAAAGTATAAATAGGATTTTACCAGTCATCGAGTAATTTACATCTCACCACATTAGTAGGAATGTGATGTCAGACGTGCACATATATGCTCATATACACACATATACAACTATGCAAATAGATGGAGGCTTCCGTATATGAACAAATATATTGAAGCTTTCGTATATGTGCACCTATATGGAATATTCTATATATGCACACATATAAAAAATCTTCTAGATATGCGGATAATTGTATATGTGTAGCTTCCATATATGGAAGCTTTTGTATATGAAGCTTCAAGGTATAAATAGGATTTTACCAATCATCGACTAATTTAAATCTCACCACATTAGTAGGAATGTAATGTCACACATGCACATATATGTGCATATACAACTATGTCCATATACGAAAGCTTCCATATATAACTGTGTGCGTATATGAAGGCTTCCATATATAACTATGCACATCAACCAAATATTCCATATATGCACTTTGTGCATAGACAAAAGCTTTCGTATATGTGCATATATACAACTATGCACATAGACAGAAGCTTCCATAAATGCACAAATATGGAAGCTTCTATATATGCGCATTGTTTTGTATGCATAGCTTCTGTATACATGCACATTTATGTGCATATATGAAAGCTTCTTTATATGCACACTATATGCATAGTTTTATATGTGTAGCTTCAATATATGTGCACATATATGGAAGCTTCTATATATTCTCTAGCTAGTATACTTCTAGGAAAAGTTCTAAAGATAATATCAAAATTACTACATGTCATTTGTGAGTTAAAGTTGGCCAAACATATATTGTAAAACATTATTTTCTGAAACTAAACCATGAACCAAGAAGACTAAATGAGCATCATTTGTCAATATATGTTATCAAGGTAAGGTTTTAAGAACTTATTCCTACTAGAGGTTTGAGGTCACATTGGAGGTGACCTTTGATATGTGTCAGGAGGGAGTCAAGGCTGGCTAAGAAGGAGCATTGATGGGATTAGACTCTTTGGATTTCATTTGAGATATGGAAGAAAAGCATGATAAATACAATGCAATCATTCCATTTGTCAAATGAAATTCAAAGAGTTCACTACCACCAATGCTCCTGCATGGTCAACCTCGATGCCTTCCTGGCACATTTGAAAGGTCACCTCCTATGTCGCCTTAAACCTCAACTAGGCACAAGTTCTTAAGACCTAGCCATAATATCTTCTGACAAATGATGCTTGGCCAGTCTTCTTAGTTCATGTTTTGGTTTTAGAAAATAATTTTCTTTATAGCATATGTATGGCCAACCGTAACTATCAAATGACATGTAGTAATTTTGATATTAGCTTTAAAAAGTTTCCTAGAAGTAGACTACTATTTTCGTTGCTACAACACCCTCTAAAATTTTGGCCTACATCCAATTTTGGAGAGTAATTTAACTCTATATGTTGTCATCTCTAGCAGTAAGAGTCTTTCCATTTATTTTCTCTAAGTGTTGCAATCTCGTTTGGAAGAAAACTAAAGTGTCATCTTTTGGAATGACAAGTGTCACATATCACATAAACGTAATTATGGTTTATTTCAATGGGAAAATTTGGTGTCAATGAGTCCTATTTATCATTTACACTTGTATGATACTCATTCCCAAAGTTTGACACATTTTCCCACAAGTGTCATCATTGTCATTGCAAAGTGTACCTTTAGTGTCGCAGCTGGAGAAATTTGTCGCATTGTCGTTGCATTGGGGGTATTTTGTTGTTCATTTGTTATGATTGATCAATTCTTTTTCATAAACTATTCTATGTGTGTGATAATGATTAAGTTTTTTCCTTGTTCACTTTGGCCATACTGATCCCAAACTTAGCCAAATTTAGAAAAACTCCTTCTCGAGAAACTTGACCTCACTCAGCATTCCTAAATTGCACATTGTGCAGGTCTCAACCATCAAACTCAGACCTTGCCTCTTGGAACTATGTAATGCACAAATCCTGCTTCCCATAACTGCGCACTGCTCAGTCTTAGTGCTTAGCCTCAACGCTTGAGCTCCAAAACTGCACAGCCTTGCCTGTCAATCACCTTCTTTTGATACTGTGAATTCTCAAGAATAAAGCCTCTAATCTGAGCCCTTCAACCATGTAATTGTGAAATCCCTAGGCCTTTGTCCCTCTATAACTATGTAGTGGGAAACCTCAAGCCTTAAGCCTGCCTCCTTGAACTCCTCAACTATGCAGTCACCTTGCCGTGGCTTTCTTAAACTGCACACTCTGTAGCCTCAAGCTAGTCCTAGCTCCTAACCTCCTAAGTTGCAAATCTATGCAATCCTTGAGCTAGTCTCTCAAGCTAGCACGAAATTCCATCTCAGTCAGTGGTTTCCATGAATCATTTTAGATAATGGGTTTTGGACTAATGTGATCTTTGTCATGAGTGGATTTCAATTATAGGTGTTATATCTTGTTATGATGTGATGATGATGAAGAAAACTAACATGGAAACCTTGCCCTAAGACACCTTTGTAGCTACAAAGATAAGTTAATCATTGAACAAGAAGAAGAATGGACTCGAGGTTGCGATAATAACTGGAGATCAAGATAATATTGAAGACTCCATACTGTTAAGCCTTATGGAGGAGGAAGAGAAAGAACATGCACCATCTTTAAAGAGGACACAAAAATAGCAACAGAAACAATGGATTCACATTGTCATGTCATCATGCAATCCATGTCATCAATATCATGTCATGTCTTGTCAAGGTGTCATGTGAAGATGTATATGAGTCACCATTTGCCACATCATTTGTGGATTATGTGATTTTAAATATGTGAGAAATGTAATTTAAAGTGGAAGTCCAAGATCCATCTATAGAATGTGAAAAGTCATGAAGGAGTCAAAAGGTCATGAGGGTAGTCCAAGAGTCACAAGGGAGGTGAATGTTCACCCAATTTGTTATATATGCACCCTTATATCTCATGCAAAAGAATTTTTAGCTTGGCTCCTCCTATTAGGCATTAGAGATAGTTGTTTTGGAGGAGAAATTATTTACTTTAACGCTCCACTATTGGAGCTAGTGGTTTTCACTGTAATAAAGTATCTTGGAACTTTTGCATAATTTTCAAAGCTCATTGAGCCATCGTACTTTCATGCATATGTCATAAATATTGTAAGGCTATTCTTTGAATGTTTATGATGTATGGTTTTTTCATATATACTAAGTAAATTGAACTATTTCAGTGGATTTGGTACTTATCTTGTTGATGGTGTGTTGTATTTGTTTTAAGAAATTTTGCTGCTATGTGAACTATTTCACTAGTTGATCAATGATTCATTCATATGTATATGCTCATGTTTCTTTACTATATTAGTACTATTACTTTAATTTTAAACAATCACTTTTATCTCCCCTTCAGAAGAAGAAACTTGATACACTCTATAGTTGAACATTCCAAAAGGCATAATCACTTGTTCATCCAAAAATACATGTAAATTACTCTCTTGTGCTGACCATCATAATCAAGGAAAATCTTTAAGAACACATGAAATTCAGGTGTTATTTCTAGAAGGGCTCCCACACCAAATTGTGTTTAGTCTAATTGAGATTTTTCATTAGGGAGACCCCCTTGCATGTTGGTGGTATCCAACACCATCAACATCCTGGTGTTACAAGGAGGGCAACCACCTTTTTATGGCTGAAAACTCACCACACCACATCCTAACAAAAAGACTTCTCCACATGGTAGTAATGTTCTGATTTCCACTCCTACTCATACTCCTGAAAATGAAGAAATTGTTGAGTCTAGTCTGGGACAAGCCTTTGAGGTCACTTACGACCAACTCCAGACTATATGACCCATCACTCATCAATTTGCGAGAGCTATTAATTTACTCCATGTTGCTACTATTCTACCTCATAAGCTTGTAAAGAAAGAAACAAATCCTAGTGGCGTGATTTTTTCTTCAGTGGAATATTTGGTTATCTCAAACCTTAAAGAGTTGGTTAAACCTACAAAAATTCAAGGGGAACTTCCACAAGTTGAGGAGAATCTAGACAACAAAAGGAAATATTTTCAATTTTCAAATGAGGAGCATCTTGATTATGACATAGGTCTGAATAGTGAAGGAGAATATTCTTCAGATTTCGAAGAAGAGGAGGAAGAAAAAGATGAATACAAAGTTGATGCACTTTTGGATTGGATGGACCAAGCTCCACTCGCTCTTTCAGACAATATTCACAAGCTGTTGAAACATCTAGAAATGTTGTTGTCAAAGTTCAACCTGGACTAGAAGACCAAAGTTGAAGACTATCTAGACGAGTTCTACATGCATTTACGGATGCTTGAGGTACATTTCAACGATGTTGCTTGAAGAATATTTACTTACAATTGAGAAGGTAGAGAATTTGTATGTTGTCACAATCTTCCAGCCAATTCAATCCATAGATGGAGGGATTTTAAGAAGTTATTTATGGAAACAATTGTTTACGATAAGACTCCCGCCATGTTAAGGAAAAAAACTTGGGAACTTGAAAATAGGGGACAAAGAAAGAGTTAAATATTTAATAAGATATTCACTCATTTGCTGAAAAAATTCCCTACCGATGTGCACCCTCACAACGATATCACTAAGTATTATTATACACCTTCCTTGCTAACTAACATCTCCGTATTTTTTTAAAGAGTTGCAAAGGAAATTTTGGCCTTAAACTTTGCAAAAGCCCTTGTTGTTGAAAAATATTTGCATCCTATTGGAGTTATTGAAGACACTGATGATCCTCAAGACTCCAAAGAAGCTAGCAAGAAAAGATAAGCCCCTTCCAGCAAAACTAGAGACAAATATTCTTTTGATATGGAAAGCTTAACCAAGTCTCTGAATTTGCTTATGAAAGAAGTATCAAATTTGAAGAGGAGGTCAAGCAAGGCATATACCACTAGTGACGGGTATTTCAGGCCTCCATTCTATAGAAAGAACGACAACTCTCAATTAGCCAAATATGCTCAGAGTTCTAATGTAGAGTTCAATGTTGAAAGCTTGGGCATAGATAATTTCTACACGTGTCAGCAAGAAAAACGTTCGGAGAAGACATGCCTAAAATGGAACCAAAATATGAACATTATGATGACTAATCTTGTTGACACTCTATTAGTGGAATAAAAACTTGAGTAGAGTGAAGAAACAAATGAACCTGTCACCACTGAACAAATTTCAAGTGTTGGAAATTCAGTGAATATGTTTAGCATTATATACAATGCTGACAAATAGAGTGTTGATCAATCATTAGTGAGTGAAGCTCCTCCCAAGAATTCGAATGGCCATTATAACTTGAAGAGAAAGGGACCTATTTATGAGAAGGAAATTAAGAAGAAATTGTTGTGTAGAATCCTACCACCCTCCAATCAAGCTGAGAGTTCACTGAGAAAATTTGTAAGTGTGCCTCCTATCAAGAAGACTTCCAACAACAACAACAACAAGTCCACCACTCTCGCTGCATCTTACACCACCTGATTCATCAATACGACCCGTTAAGACATAAATCATTGGTTAGAATGACATTGAAGATATGAAAAGATCTCACGCTAACATTTCAATATTCGAGCTCGCAAAGATAATGGGCTAGCAAGAACTAATAATTCAAGCACCCTCATCTCACTCTTTGTTGGGTAAAGAAGTTTTTGCTCCTCAGGTAATGTTTGGTAACACTTGCGATATTGTTGAATATGTTGTTATTGTTGTAAATTTAAGTTGTAACACTCTCTCCCCTCCATTTTTTTTAACTTTTGAATTTTTTAATTATAGTGCTCACAATTGTTTGGTTGATTTCGACGCATCTGTGAACGTTATGCCACTATCGGTGGCTAAGCAAATAAATGCTAAATGGGATAAAAACTTATGCATGAATCATAAAACTAGACAAATCATTTATCTAAGCCATTGGTGAAATCAATAATGTTATTATTCGTTTGTCATTTGATCACAAAGTTCACCAGTGTATAAATATTGTAGTTGTGAACATTTCCGAAGTCGATGGATTAGTTCTTAGCAAAGATTA
Source organism: Pinus tabuliformis (assembly GCA_031772625.1). Lineage (NCBI taxonomy): Eukaryota > Viridiplantae > Streptophyta > Pinopsida > Pinales > Pinaceae > Pinus > Pinus tabuliformis. Next base: position 601,000,136 of record CM062813.1, on the reverse strand, counting down.
GTCCAGTAAACTCCAAAGGTACCTTGTGATGGACTGGACTAACTTATGGCTTCTATACAAGGGCATAAATAACTATATTCAAGTTGAAAGAGAGCCTTACATGAAGCATACCATGACACAACTTGAGGAAAAAAATGAACGAATGGGCTTTGAAGATGTCATTTTCAGAAACTATTTTCTGGAAGTAGATCACGTATGTTATCTGGCACGGTCTTCACCTGTTGCACCTGATACACAATTGGAACTCCTCCCTCAAAATCAAGCTAGTGGAAATGACCTTTGTATAGTAGATGTAGATAGTGGTAGTGTAGGACATAGCTTTAGCATTTCTAACATTTAGATTTTATACTTAAATGTTTCGAAAACACAGGAATTCTTTGAGATGGTTGTAGTTGAATAGATCCACAACTAAAAAAAAACATATGATCTCTTGTCACTTGGAATTCGAGTGCACCGACAATGTCACAAAATATGAAGCACTCATTTGGGGTATGAAGAAAGCCATTAAAGTTAAAGTTGAGGTTCTCAAAGCAATAGGTGACTTTGAAATCATTGCACATCAGGTACACAATACGATACGTTGTGTGTCACCTAATCTTAAAAGTTATTAACAAGAGGCATGACACTTGATTTCAAAATTCCAAGCTTTTAATATTGTTTCTCTTAATAGAATTTGTAACATTGTTGTAGATACATTAGAAAATGTTTCTACTAGGTTGTTACCATTAAGGGATGAATTTTCTATTGAAATTATGTATAGGCCATCTGTTCCATATAATATCAATAATTTTGAATTTTTCAATGATGACTAGCAGATACTGGATTTTTTGGTGAACACTCATGTACTTAAAGATGCAACTATTGATGAAGATGACGCGATAAAGCTTTGAAGGACGCATCTCAAGCAAATAAAGGGAACACCATGCCTAAGGGTGTGGTGTCATTGTAAAAGTTCTATGATATGCAAAATTGCTTTAAGGGACTAGTCAAGTCAAAGACTCATAGTTCCACTCTGTCGCCAAACAAATAAATATTGGCATAGAAGAAGATTTGAAGTTTGTTAGTCTTGATACTTGATGCACACCTCAAGAGTAACAAGCTTTCATTTTCCTTTTTAAGCAGTACTGAGATGTTTTCACGTGGACATACGATGATCATAAAACTTACGACATGTGAATAATATAGTATGTGATTCCAATTAAAGAAGGGGCCAAGCCTTTCCAACAAAAGTTGTGGAAATTCCATCTGAGTATTGAGCCCCTAATTCAGAAAGAGCTCAGAAAGATGTTGGATGCTCAGATCATTTTCAAATTTCGTCATTCAACATGGATCTTAAATGTTGCTCTGATAAGGAAGAAGTCCGGGGAAATACGTGATTTTTGTAATCTAAATCATGCCTAGGACAAATATAAATATCTAGTGCCATCGATGAATAGATTTTATAGATAGTATCAGGGTCTGAAATGTTTTCATTGTTGGACATATTTTCAGGATACAACCAGGTTTTGGTGTCAGAACCCAACAAGAATAAGGCAACATTTCATACTACGAGGGATACATTTTCTTTTAAAAGAATGCCTTTTGGGATTATTAATGTAGTTCTGACTTTCAATGTGTATGGACATCACATTTCATGGTTTGATTGGACAGAGCATTGTTGTCTACCTAGATGACGTAACAATATTTTCCAAAAAATCTATGACCACTTATGCCACCTAAAGGAAATTTTTGAGCGATGTCACAAATATTAGATATCTATTAATCCCAAGAAGAGAATATTTGCAGTGTCCGGGGGAAATATATTGTGCCATATCATTATGAAGAGTGGGATTAAGGTGGATCCTAAATGGGTAAAAGCCATTACTCAAGTTACCTTCTCAGTGAATAGGAAAGCCATGCAATCCTTCTTAGGGACAATTAATTCCCTTCACAAGTCCATCTCATACTATGCACAGATAGTGAAACCATTACAAGAGATGATAAAGAAGGATGTGATCTATAAACGGAATAAAAGGGAAAGGATGCATTCGCCTATATAAAGTAAGAAATCACATAAGCACCCATGTGATATAGTCAAAATTTCAACAAGGATTTTTGTTGTACACCTTCACTTCTAATGCTTCCCTTGCAGTTGTTCTTACGCACATGGATGATTGGGATAATGAATGACCTATATCATTCATGAGTGATGGCTTGCAAAGATCAGAACTTAATTACCCCGCCATCGATAAATAGGCCTATGCAATGTACAAGGAAGTAAAACACTTTAGGCCTTATCTTCTGAAGAATCATGTTATTATCTTTGTTCCACACCCAACTGTTAGATAAATGTTTGTTCAACAAGAGATGGGTGAAAGAAGAGTGAATTGGATGACTAGATTTTAGGAGCATGATATTGATTTCAAACCAGTTCACACGATTAAAGCCCATGGTCTATTCTAGCTAGCAGCAGAAGCGACAAGTTCACCAAAAGATTATTTCTTCTGAATGGGAGCAAGAAATAGAAATGTATAATATCAAACAAGCTACCCCCACTGACACATCCACCTCCTGGTACGTAGATGTGTAAAAATATCTTGAGCATGATACTCTGCCCTCTCATTTATTAGTGAGACAAATGAGGTTTACTATGTTGAAATATCTTTATTATCAGTTGGTGCACAAAGCATTTTTTAGGAAGCACCACAATGGGGTCATTCTTAGATGCTTGGAGGAACCAAATTCAAAATGGGTATTGTGCGACCTCCATGATGAGCTAGTCAGAGGAAATTTCACGAGTGACACTACTACGCACAACGTTATGCAACCTATTTTATATTGTCCCACACTCTTAAGATATTCCCATGTTTATTCCCACAAGTACTTGATTTTTCAGAAATGCACTGGCTAAGAAAAGAAGTCAACTTCCCATTGCATCGCATCACTATAGAAGAACCATTCCATCAATGGGGCTTAGATTTTATTGGTGAGATATTTCCACACTCATCAAAGTAGCATCACTACATTCTCACTGCTACAGATTACTTCACATGATAGAAAGAAGTGGTTCCTCTAAAACAAGTGAATGATCAGGAAGTCATCAGCTTCCTCATGTAGAACATTATCACTAGGTTCGACATTTAGACTTCACTTTTTTTTATAATGAAACATATTTCTCATAATATAAACTTTATTATTTTACATTAAAAATGGCATTGTATTGAAGCATTCAGCTAACTACTATCCACAGGGTAACAATCTTGTTGAATCAACTAATAAGAACCTTATCTGCATAATTAAAAAGAGTGTCTTCTCTAAACAAAAGAACTGGAAAAATGCTTTGGTAAGTACTCTATGGGTTGACTATGTCACACATAAACCTTCTTTGAATACCTCTCCTTACTTTCTAGTGTATGAAAAGGAAGCCACCCTACCTCTGAAAATTTACTAGCTTGCCCTTCAACTCTCACAAGTATCTCAGGGTAAGCCTTATCTTTTGGTTCAAAGTAGGATAGAAACACTCTTGAAGTTATGGGAAGAAAGGAGGAAAGAAAAAGAAAAATTTCTCTTCATTATAACCATATCAAGAGATGGTTTTATAAGAGGTCTGTAGGGAAGAAGGAATTCATTATGGATAACGTGGTATTGAAGTGGGACAAATCCCACAAAGAAAAGGGGAATCACACTAATTTCCAATCCTTATGGAGAATACCATTTATTGTTCATGAGAGGCTTGGTCATCATACTTATCATCTCTAATATTTGGACGGGAAGACTCTCTCTTCTTGTAAATGGCCAATATTTGAAACAATATTTTTCAATCATAGTCTAAGGTTTTGCCCTACCCTATGTACATAATCTGTTATTTTTGTTTGTTTTTTTGTTATGTTCAGTATTATCATTTTGTATTTTCATTTAAGCTTCATGTGGAAGTGTGTTTTGGGTTGTATTGCATGTGGCCGAATCGAAAATGGCTTTATGACACTACAACTTTTGGCTAACCTTTCATCCTACTTCTTCATCTGGGTTCATGCCTCTTGGTTGATGATGCTTTGATGGAAGATATGATTCTTGTGTAAAGAGAGATTTGTGTGAAACCATGACACCCGTATCTATTCTAGAAGCCTCGTTTCTATGCTCGATTCTTTATGTTTCAGTTTTTTCCATGTTAATCTAACCAAGTATGGAAGGAAGGGGAAATATAACAAGCAAACTCATATGATAGGTTTTATATATGCTTCTCTAAAGGAAAAACCTCTTCTTGTCTCAATAAGTTGGGATCCCTCTTCTACCCCATGAAATAAATGAGCTTCAAAGCACAGCCCTATAAAAATAAATAAATAAAGTGTGCAAGAAGAGAAAATATTCTTGCACTGGGAGGTGAAGTAAGTAAATTTTGTGTGGTACTGTCCAGGGTTGCTGGCAGTAAAGCATTGCTTTTGTTCCTATAGTGACTCCATCAGGGTACTGTCAAGTGTTGCTTACAGTAGAGCAACACTAGAGATGAAAACTAATACTCTTAATATCTTAAGCGCGTGAATTAGATTACCCTTCTCCTAAATCAAAACATTGTTATATGGTTGGACTTATGATTTTGTTCAACCGAGAAATAGATGAAGGGGACTATGTCTATAACTAAGTTAATTGGGTAATCCATTGTAATTTGTATGATGAATCAATACTTCCTTAAAAACTAGACTCTTCACAAAATATTAGACCAAGGTAGAGAAGTTGGAATCCAACTAGTATGTTGCTAAGTATTGTCACTGCTACAACACCCACCAAAATTTTGGTCTACATCTAATTTTAGAACTTATTTTGACTCTATATGTTGTCATCTGTAAGATTCTTTCCATGTGTTTTCTCTAAGTGTTCCAGTCCAGTTTGGAAAAAAAGCCCAAAGTGGAATATTTTGGCATGACAAGAGTCGTATATCAAACGTAGTTATGGTTCATTTCAAGGGGAATTTTTTTTTTTAATGAGTCATATCTAACATCTATACATGTATTATACTTATTCCCAAAGTTTCAAGCATTGTCACACAAGTGTCGTTGCAAAGTGTACCTTTAGTGCCACGCTTGGGGAAAGTTGTTGCATTATCGTCGCATTGGGGGTATTATGCTTTTCATGTGTTCTTAGTGATCAATGTCAAGTCATAAACTTTTTTGAGTGTGTGATCATGATTAAGTTTTGTCCTTGTTAACTTTGGCCTTACCGATCCAACACTTGGATAAATTTGGAAAAACTCTTTCTTGAAAAACTTGAACTCACTCAGCCTTCCTGAACTGCGTACTATGCAGTATCAGCCCTCAATCTCAAAAAGCTCCTCTTGGAACTTCCCAAAGCACATATCTTTTCTCCTAAAACTGTGCATTGTGCAGTCTCAATCCTTAGCCTTAACCCTTGAGCTCCAGAACTATGCAACCCTACCTCCCAGTCACCTTCTTCTATGCACTGTGTAGTCTCAAGCACCAAGCCTCCAACCATACCCCTTGAAATTTGTAATTGTGCAAGCCCTAGGCCTTTTTCCTTCCAGAACTATGCAATGGGAAACCTCAAGCCTCAAGCCACAAGCCTACCTCCTTGAACTCCTTAACTATGTAGTCACCTTGCCCTACCTTGCTTAAACTTCACACTATGTAGTCTCACACCTTATTCCTAGCCCCTGACCTCATGATCTATGCAACTGCGCAATCATTAAGCCAGTCTCTCATCCCAACACTCGATTCCAGATCTGCTAGTGGTTTTCATGAAGCATCTTAGACTAAGGGTTTCATACTGATGTCGTTCTATCATGAGTGGATTTCAGTTGCAAGTATTATATCTTTCATGACAGGACGATGATGAAGGAGAAAAGAGGGAGAACCTCCTAGAAGACACCTTTGTAATTACAAAGATAACATGATCATTGAATAAGAAGAAGAAGGGAGACTAGATTGCGGAAACAGTTGAAGATTAAGATCATATTTAAGACTCCCTACCTTCAAGCCTTATGGAGGAGGAAGACAAAGAACATGCACCATCTTTCAAGAGGACACAAAGATAACAATAGAAATAATGGCTTGAAATTTCCATATCATCATGATGTCATGTCATTTCTTGTCAAGGTGCCATATCAAGATTTATATGAGTCATAATTTTCCACATCATTTGTGGATTATGTGATTTTCAATATGTGAGAAATGTAATGTAAAATGGAAGTCCAAGGTTCATCTATAGAATGTGAAAAGTCATGAAGGAGCCAAAAGGTCATAGAGAAGTCAAACAGTCATGAGGGTAGTCCAAGAGTCATAAGAGAGGTGAATGATCTCCCCATTCGTTATATATACACCCTCATAGCTCATGAAAAGGACTTTTAACCTTGGATTCTCCTACCATGCATTAAAGAGGAAGATATTTCTTTTGGAGCAGCAAGTGGTTGCTCTAATGTGCCACTATTGGTGTTAGTGGTGTTAATTTTACTAATGTATCTTGGAAATTTTGTGTAATTTTCGAAGCTCATTGAGCTAACACACTTTCATGCGTATGTTGTAAATATTGTAAGACTATTCTTTGAATGTTTTCGATGTATGTTGTTTTGATCAGTACTAGTAAAATTGAACTATTTTGGTGGATTTTGTACTTATCTTGTTGAAGGTGTGTTGTATGTGTTTAAACAATCGTTGCCACTATGTGCACTATTTCTCTAATTCATCAATGATTCATTTAAATTTATATGGTCATGTGTCTTTAATAGATTAGTAATATTACTTTTCTTATAAAGGATAAATTTTATCTCCCTTTCATTAGAAGAACCTCAATAGATTCTACAGTTGAACATTCCACAATGCATACTCACTTGTTCATATGAAAGTACATGTGTGTTACTCTCTTATGTTGATCATTGTAGCCAAGGAAAATCTCTAAGAACACATGGAAATTAGGCCTTATTTCTGGAAGGGCTCCTACACCAAATGGTGTGAATTATAATTGAGATTTTTCATCGGGGAGACCCCCTTGCATGTTGGCAATAGCCATCACTGTCAAGAAGTACTTAGAGAATATATGGAAGCTTCCATATATGTGCATATATGTGCACATATATGAAAACTTCACATATATAACTATGCACATATATAAAACCTTTAATATATGTGCGCACATATGGAAATTTCCATATATGTGCACATATACAACTATGTGTGCATATACAACTATGTGCATATACAAAATATTCTATATATGTGCACATATATGGAATTTGTGTAAATATAAAATGATGCACATATATCAAAGCTTCCATCTTTGTGCATAGTTGTATATATGCCCATATGTGCGTATATATGCAGATATATGAAAGATTTTGTTTATGCACATAACGAAAATATGGAATCTTCCATCTATGCACATAGTTTCATATGAACAACTTCTGTAAATTTGCACATATATGAAATCCTTCGTAAATGCACACATATATTCAAGCTTCCATATATGCACATAGTTGTATATGCACACATATATGGAACCTTCCATATATATGCACACATATGTAAACATATACAACTATGTGCATAGATAGAAGCTTCCATATATGTGCACATATACCATTATGTGCATAGATGGAAGCTTCCATATTACACACATATATGGAAGCTTTAAGAGGCTTCTATATATGCACACTTATATAGAAGCTTCCATATATGCGCACATATATAGATTCTTTTGTATATGCACAACTTCCATATATGCATAAATATATGCAAATATATAGAAGTTTTTGTATATGTGCACATATATAGAAGCTTCCATATATGTAAACAGTTGTATATGGGTAGCTTCCATATTTGTGCACATATTGGAGGCTTTTTTATCCATATTACACACATATATGGAAGCTTTAAGACGCTTCTATATATGCACACTTATATAGAAGCTTCCATATATGCGCACATATATAGATTCTTTTATCTATGCACAACTTCCATATATGCATAAATATATGCGAATATATAGAAGTTTTTGTATATAAACAGTTGTATATGGGTAGCTTCCATATTGGTGCACATATTGGAGGCTTTTTTATATGTGCACATATATGGAAGTTTCAAGGTATAAAGAGGATTTTACAAGTCATCACGCAATCTAAATCACACCACACTTGTAGGAATGTAATGGCACACTATCTAATATATGTTGTAGGCAAGTAAATTGTAAAAAGGTAAATCACACTAGCATCTAAAAATGGCTTTCTCAAGCATTAAAATGATCTAGGTTTCTCTAAGTTAGTATGTAGTTGTATGTGCAAGAAGTTTTAGTGCCTAGAATGAGTTGCATCCATTATTGATACACCTACGCTCGGTAGTACCTATGTATTGTTTGTATCATGTATGCCACTATTACTGAAGAAAAGAAAAAATTTCCTAAAACATGGATAAGAATAAGCATTAAAATGACATAGAGAAGGATACTCATATATTTCCCAAAAATGTATCAATATGGATGGAAAAGGTAAGAAGAAAGGATGGAAATTGGGGAAATGGTGGGAAAAAATGTATTATATGAGTGCTAAAATCATGTTAATTTAGAGCCATGAAGTTACATGTATGCAAAGGTTAGTATTCATCCATTGGTTATTATAGATTTAGGTTTGTTAGATTATGGCTAGATTCGATCCATTTACCAACCAAGATTAATAAGTTAAAGTGATAGACATCAAGGAAGTGAAACAATGTGAAACATTAGTGTTCAAGTTCGAAAGGGGAAACGATGTTAAAGGACATGGTATTTGTACAATGATCGACATCAACCTAAAGAGGGAATCTAAATTCTATTCCAGCAATTGTTTTCCCAACCCTTCCCTAAATCAATTGCAGAGACATCCATATGTGTGACTTTCATATATTTATGCTTCCATATATGTGCACATATATAACTATGCACATATATGAAATTTTTTGTATATGTGCACATATACGAAAGCTTCCATTGAAGCTTCTGTATAGGCACACATTTACAAAAGTTGTGCATATACAACTACGAAAATATATGAAAGTTTGCATTTATAGATATAGTTGTATATGTGACAATAAATGTGTCTATAAAGAATCTTATTTTTATGTGCATAATTGTATATGGAATCTTCCATCTATGTGCACAGTTATATATGCACAGTTTTTGTATGTGCACACATATATAAAATCTTTTGTATATGTGAACACATATTAATATAAAAGGTTAAATGATTCTAAATGTTCAACACAAATAAGCAATTATAAATATAAATAATCAAAGAAATGTACAAAAATTAATTAAAGATAAAATTAATTAAATTTAAGATTAAAAAAATGATAAAGAAAAGGGTATACTAATTTCTTTAATAAAATTATTTATAGTATTTCATTAATATTGATTTTATATTTTAAGTTTAAACTTTTCAATAAAATAAGATATTATCAAGTGGTAATTTTTAATTATTAATTCATTTAATTGATCTAAATCATTTCATTAATGATATTAATAAAATTGCTTATAAAGTTTTGAAGCATCTTGAAGCTTCCATAAATGTGTGCATATATAGAAGTTCCACATATAACAATAGACAAAATATTTCATATATGTACATATATGTGCACATATATAATTAGTATGTGCATAGACAAAGACTTTTATATATGCACATTTTTGTATATGTCCAACTTCCATATATGCACACATATATGGAAGCTTCAAGATGCTTCCATATATGTGCCCATATATGGAAGCTTCCTTATATGCGTGCATCTACAAAATATTTCGTATATGTTCATAGTTGCATATGAAGATATATATAGAATCTTTTGTATATTCACATACATGTATATGTGCACATATATGGAAGATTTTGTATATGAACACATATACAAAATATTTTGTATATGCAAATAGTTGTATATCGATCTCTTTCTATTGGGTCTAATGGTGTAGTAACATTTAAGTCTCCTGAGTCAAATATCATTTGTCATTTCTTTGATTTGATTATGACCTAATTATCAAAATCCTAGTCAATTCCTAGCAACACATGATATGGGTTGGTATCATCCACAATCTCTATGACTTCAAAATTAGCAATTCTTCTTACTTCATTATTTTTGAACTCTACCCCTATGAGTCTACCAATAGAGAAAATCCTAAACTAGTTTGCCAATATTAGCTGAATAGGTGACCAAGTCAACTTTGGCATCCCCATCATTTCCCAAGTCTTCTTATGAAGAATATTTACATTTGAACCTAGCTCTAGTATAATATTGTCCATACCATTAGCTCTTATATGCATGTTAAGTCTAAAATCTTTATTCATCCTTTTCTTGTGCATAAGATTCTTAACTTTATGCCGAGGATCTGCACGGTAGGAAATTCCTACCATTGTGCACACTAGTCACTCATCTTGTGTATCTTTCTGAGGGCCGCTTCATCCTTCCTTAACTCTATACAACTATTTAAAAAATTTCTAATCAATCTTACCTATTCAATATTTTCTCTAGGTGCATACTTATCATTGATCAGTGGCATGTCAATGACATGTAGTCCTTGCTACATGTTTGAACTTGATGCACCCTATTCTACTTCAACTAGTTTTATCTTGGCTTCCTTGTATGTGTCCTTCTCTTTCACTAGATTATATATTAGAGTTAATTATGCAGCTTTCCCTACCTAATGGCATGGTTGGATTCCTTGTCAAATTTTATCTACCCCAGTCCTCATCCCACCACATGTAATTGCTCCAACCTGTGGACAGTCTCTATGCATTTCAACATCTATCATTTTAATGTTTTATCCACTTTTCCCCTACCATTTCGCAATAAGATGAGGAAAATATTTTGTGGCATGATATAGTTGTTTGCAATGTGTGCACGTTATGTAGGGGCTAAGGAATCCCACATAATGTGTCATGGTTATCCATAGATATAGTAGATTATCGAACCCCTTCCACTTCCAAATATTCCTCTGTCTTGGCCTTGGAATCCTTGTTCTATTCCTCGTAACCTTTGTTCTCTACCTTAATTATAATTTATGGGTTAGTTGTAGGTATGTGCATCTACTTCAAATACTTTTTCCTCTTTTACCTTTGATGCGTCAATAATGTGCTCTCTCATCAAAGCCAACACGTGCCAGGTATGGATGTCATTCCCTATTGTCTTGTAAAAGTCATCGAATAAAGTTTTGACTAAGATTTGGTACTTCTTCATCATAGGAAATGCTATCGATATATACGCCCGTACTCTACAAAATTCACACCATAGTCCCATGCACTAAGCCAAAGGATTTGTAGCTCTAATGTCCATGTGTTTTGTCACAATTTGGCACTCGTTCATATGATGGATTTCTTTCCTGTATATAGTACACCAAAATTATTTGCACTTTTCCTTACCTTTTTATAGATCTTGCAATTATATTGTGAAGGATGCTAACTATGACTAAAATTGCACCATTCTTGTGATTTTCTCACTTCCTAGAGGATATGCTTCCAACTTCATAGCAATTTCCAGGGCCTTAGTCTATGATGTAATCTTCTACTGTGTTAGCGTGATACATATATGAGAAAGTAATCCTGTAATAAAACAAATCATTTTGCTATGCATCTAGAATTTGAAATGTTAGTCGTAACAAGACTTTAAACCTATGATTGAAGTCCCACACTGATTCATTAATGTTTTGTTTAATCTAATTAATCTATGTGATACATTGGGATTGTAATATTGGTTTATAGAATTCTTTTAGAAACACCTTCCTTGTTTCTCCCAAAGATTTAGTTTGTATTTCTAGTGCAATAGCCTTATATTCATATACTGAGTGAATTCTCAATCCTTAAAGGTGGTCTCCAACTGCATGACCTTCGATGGTTCATCTTGGACCTTTTGAGAGTTCATACTTCTTCATAAACAAAGAGATGTTGTTCAGGATCCTCTGTAACAGTTCCATGAAATACAAACATTCTTAATGTAGTTTCAATGCCTAACATTGTGTTCTACATGGTATTTATTTGTGATACTACTGAATGAATTTGTGGTCCTACTCCTTTTTTCTAGCCACTTCCACTTCCTTGACTATCGTTACTACTATCTCTATTACCTTTACTTACTGAAATTATCTGCAAAAATTTGTTAGATGATCTTACCTCTTGGCTTGGAGAAGCACACATGGTCATGGGTAAGACATAGGGTATGGCTTCAGTAGAGTCACTGGGATACACTGGATCTTCTTTTCTTGAGATGAGTTGACCAATTCCTTCCTTATTCTTTCCTCTTTCACTACACAATCCTTTCCTATCTTCTATGTGTGGTACTCCATCAGGCAGGTGTTCTGTGTTGATTTCTTCTTTATCTCTAACCTATCAATCTTCACTACAGTGTTTCCTTCTATATTTTTCTTCTTTTCCTTCTATCTATCAAAGGTGTGATGCAAATATCTCCCTTACCTCACTACTATACCAGAATATTACTCCACTGCATAGTACTCCATTAACTTCTTCCATCACGCTCTCTTCCAATGCTAATGTGTGCACTCTTACTCTTATTATATCTTCAACACTTTAATCTCTCTGATGTCTTGACATCCCCAACTCATCTGGTCTGTACTTGCTTCATTGTATCCATCACATTTACTCCCTCAATCCATCTGCTAGTTTGTCCCCAGTCTCCTCATCAGGTGCAAAGGAATCTAGCCACTTATGGTACCAGATTCCAATGACATAACTGCTTTTTCACACAACCACATCTTCATCGAAGTAAACAATCATCTCAATAATTTTCCTTATAAACCCTTAAAAAATTACCTTTCAACCACACTATATGACTGAGTGCTCTCTATAGAAAACTCAACAACATAACTCTCCAATATGTTATTCAACCAAAAGTATACTATGCAATAAATCTTACTACTCACAAATTTTACTCTTTGGATTAATTTTGAAGTCCAATTGTGTGGTACCACAGGGTGCCTATTTCTGCTTTATTCTACCAATATTTGAAACCACTCATCCAAAACAATCTAGAATTCAACGAAGAAAATTTCATGAAAATATGTAAAGTCATATCTTTGTATCCATTTCCGTGGACTGATTCATTGGTTTTTTTTTGTGTTTCACAATAAAATTTGTGTTCCTTTGTTTCCTTCCATTGTTATATTTTTTCTTTACTATGCCTTCACATCCCCTTCAGTCGCAGATATCAGTCCTGGCAACAAAAGAATCTTTTGGAGCAAATAGGGAAGACCCAGGTTAAGAATGAAGTAGAAAATAAAACCTTAGACACTGGCCCTTTCAGCAAAACCTACAAGTAGGTGACGTCTCACCTAAGGCATCTACAAGGGACCGTAGTAACCAGGACATTTATGTAATGATGAAGGCAACATAGATTTTCTAGTACTACTATTATATTCAACATATTGTTATTCCTTGGTATTCATAAAAAGAAACTAAGGTATACCTCTATTTTGTGTTACTAAATTCATTCTTAAAGATATTTAACAAACTTATAATATAGAAACAAACAATCCATCGCATAATGCATAAGCACAGAAGATAAGGTAAAACAAAATATTTTATTATTATGGTCAAGTCTTCATTACAAACATTTATATTACGACTCACCAACCTAATAATTCAACATTATAGTGCAATATTCTATCTCAAAAGCATGTAATCAAGTACTAATTTCCCTTTGTGGCCTTAACCTATTTATAATTTTACATTTTAAGCACAAGTCCACCAAAAGAAAACCGTTTTACTATGGGAGGTAAATATTACCATGGGAAAAACATCCAAAATAAGCTCAACGACTTACCATATTTTCCTCATTACCGTGTGCTAACCTTCGGCCCACCTTCTTGCACGATACCCTTCTGTGTAATTCTCCTCAGTTTATATCCCAAAACATATACCCCAAAATGGTGCTCCAACATACATACAATAACACGATAATATAGATGTCATTATCTAGTATCTTAAAATAAAGACAATAGTTATAATGATATCTATTATAACCTTATTCTTCCATGAACCTACCAAATTTCAAAGGCCACTACCTTAGAGTTTGTCTTAGGCCATATAGTTTCTTCCTCAACCTTAAAAATAATTTCTCATTCCCATTAACATCATGCCCCTATGGTTGTTGAATATAAATATCCTCTCTAAATCTCCATGGATAATATTTTATTTCACATATATCTATTCAAGATGAAAACCCGGTACTACCACTAGCCTTAAAAATAGTTCTAATTGAAATCATTTTAATAACACGAGAAAATATTTTAGTAATATCAATGCCTTCCTCTTGATAAAATCCTTTCATCACCACCCTTTCCTTGTATCTTTCCTGTTTCCTTTCTTCCATGCTTAGTCTTTTACACCCATTTGTTTTGGAGGGCTCTTCCTCTTTTGGGAAGCTTCACCAAATCCCAAGTTTTATTTTCCAACAAGGACACCATTTCTTCCTCCATTCTTTGTTTTTATCAACTATACAAGCCTCTTGAAAACAATCAGGTTCACCTTCATTAGTTAATAAAATATAATTTGAGAGAGGATACCCTTGTGAAATCTTGTGAGGCCTAGTATAGTTGTAGACCAATTGTGGTGGTGTCTTTTGGAATTGGACTTCTTCTAATGGTTCATGTACAATTTCTTCTTCTTAATTTTCATTATTTTCCATTTGTTGTTTAGATTTTTCTTGAATATGCTACCCATTTTCTTGCAGTGGTGGAATATCTATTTTCCATTCAACAAACCTGTAAATAAAGATCTTGACCTCCATATTATTTATAGAATTCGTAAACATCTCTAACGCATTGAATATGACATCCTTGCTTCTAATAATTTTATGTTTAACTAGGTCCATAATTAATAAATAAGTTCACCTTCCACATACCCTAAGAAAATATGTTATCTTTATCATCTAGCTTAGTTCTATATTGTTTGGAAATATGCACAAATGATTTAGATCCAAAGGTTTTTAAGGTGGGAACGATTTTCCATTTTACTAGTCCAAACTTCTTCAAATATACCACAATCCAAAAGTTGCAGTACGAGATCGATTTATGAGGTGTGAAGTTGTCTTTTATCTCTTTTTTTCCAAAAATGATTTTCCAATCCTAAATTTGAGAACATACTGCTTAGTTTTCCTATGAAATTGGGATTTATTCTTTATGCAATAACATTCTATTGAGGAATATGAGGGAAAATATTTTCATGTCTTATTTCAAACTTGTTACAATACTCATTGATTGCATTGGAGAAATATTCTCGATAGTTTTATCTTAAATTTCTCAAATACCTCATCTTCGCTTTTAATAAGGTAGGCCCAAACCTTCTTAGATGTATGATCTGTAAATTTGATAAAGTATGAGGTTCCTTGTGGAGACTTAATATTGACGTAGTCTAGCTTACAAATGAATTGTTTTTTCACAAGAATTTGGTGATAAAATTTCAAGCAAGAATGTGTTTTTGTTGTTGTTTAAAAAGTATTTTTGAATGCATAAATGGATTCGTCACCTTGAAAAATCAACGGGATACTAGAATTCTACATATTAAACAACTTAAACTAAAGTTTTTAAAAATCTTCGCTATATTTTGGTTAAAATTAACTAGAAAAAATATAGTGAAAAAGGTCATTTTTTGTATAAGTTAGACTAAGTCTTAATATTTACTAACCCAGCACATAAGAATGTATCCATTTTAACGAATTAGTTTTTATTTTTATTTTGTAGTAACCTGTTTTATTATTATTGCTATTGTTATTTTAGAAACAATTAATTAATTCCATCTTAAAATAAAATAAAAGAGAATAAATACAATAATAAATTTCAATAATCAATATATAATAATCAATAAAAGATGTATATACAATAAAGTAAATTCCAATAAAGTAAATCAAAATTCCACTAGAAAGTGAAAATAAATGAAGGTACTAATTAATTCTTTGGAAATAAACTTATATATATATATATATATATATATATATATATATATATATATATATATATATATATATATATATATATATATATATATATATATATATATATATATATATATAGATATAGATATATATATATATATATAGATATATATATATAGATATATATATATATATATATAAGAAGTGGGTCTCTTGTCTCATAATAAAAAAAGTTGTATATACTAATTTGATCACTAACTTCAACATAATTTTAAAAATACATTATTATTATTATTATTATTATTATTATTATTATTATTATGATAAATAACTAATTAATTTTTTAATTAAATAAAATAAAGAGAAAATACCATAATAATCCATCATTAAACAAATATATATCATAAATGTTGCATGATTTCAGCATCCATTCTAGTAAAGTGAATAAAAATGTAAGTAAAAAATTAAAAATAAAGAAAAAATATTGTGAAAGTTAAATGGAAGAAAAACGAAATGACCTCACATACCAACTAGATACCTAACTTCAATATAATTTTATAAATAAATTATTATTATTACAAATAACTAATTAATTTATTGATAAAATAAAATATGAGAAGAAACACTAATAAATCAATAAATAAATATATACAATAATAAATACAAGGTTATTATGAATCATATAATTTTACATTTTTTAAATGCTGACTGTGCTATCCATAGACCGTATGCCACTTGTTGGGTTTTGTACTTGCTTAAATCCAAAAAGTGATAGCATGATATATATAGCAATGGAGAATTTTTTTAAACAAATGACAATTCCGTTGGGACAACGATTTCCTGTCGGATTACTTGCCACGCATTGAATGTCGAGGGAGATTAAGACGACAATGACACCTAAGATGTTTCTAAGAAGGTTTGAGATTAAAAATTGGTAACATGGGAAGAGGTGATAGGGTGGGAAGGGGAGTTCGCAATTTATCCCTTATAGATGTTCCGGTCATAGACATGACAAAAGACGGGCCTCTTAGAGCAAGCATGGCCGAGAAACTTCCAAAATGAATTTTATCTTATCAATGAACATAAGGGGTCTGGGAGCAGACCAAAAATTTTTGGCATTAAAAAATCTCTTTATCTCAGCAAACCCCAAGATTATCCTAATTCAAGAAACAATGCACGCTTCCTCTATGGCAATCGCCTATCTTAGGAAGATGTTCCCTTCCTGGTACATATCTGTTGTTGAAGCAAAAGGTCTCTCGGGTGGTTTAGCGGTCCTTTGGGACCCGGCATGGATCAAAGCAAAAACTTATAGTTGTCTGGCAGGAATTCTAATCTCAGCTCAAATGAGAGGACAAAAAGCACCTATAAACATTTTGAATATATATGCTCCCTACAGGAATAGATTGCCTTTTTGGGACAAACTATTTGCCTCTAAGATTTTTGATGTTGGATATTTACTGATTGCAGGGGACTTAAATGTCACTCTAAACATGGATGAGATCTGGGGCATCAATAGGAAAGGGGATCCTCTGGCTGCGAGAATTAAAAACGAGCTGCTGAAAAGAAATTTTGTGGATATCCTCCCTCCCCAAATGCATCTGATGTGGGAAAATGGAAGAATTGAAAAGGCCTATATAGCAAAGAGACTTGATAGGTTTATTCTTCATGCCAGCTTAATTGATGAGATGGGTATGCCTTTCTCAATGATTGAGAAGGTTTTCATTTCAGACCATAGACCGATTGTGCTTGGATGGAAGGCTAGTGGTTACAGGAAAGGATATTCCTTCAAATTTAACAGAACTTATCTGGAGGATCCTGAGTTTAATGAACTCATTAAAAATGCCTGGAGCGAGATGTTATCATCCAATCCCTGCTCGTTCTTAATGACGTTCAGAGACAAAATGGAACATATCCGAAGAGTGGTAAAAGAGTGGCAATACAACAAAAGACAATCTAACAAAAGCGAACTTCGGAAAATCCAGTCGGAATTGGATCAAGCAGCGGAAGCTATGGCTGCTCATCAACTATCTTTTCAGATGAGGATTCACATAAAGAAATTACAAAAGAAGAAAATAAAGTTATTAGAGCAGGAGGAACTATTCTGGAGGCTGAAGAGCAGAGCGCTGTGGCTAAGAGAAGGTGACAAAAATACAAGAAAATTTCATAAATTCACAAACTCTAGGTGAGAAAAGAACTCTATTTGGAAAATAAGTGATGGAAAAGGTGGTTTTCTCCATTCTCAACACGAAATTTCAAAGGAGGCAGTGAGATTTTTTGAGAGGCAGTATAAGAGATCTGAAGACAAAAGTATCCAGGATATTCTTTGGGATATTGAAGTGTTTCCACACATGTTTGACGAGGCTACAAATGATCAGATTTTTCAGCTGGTATCCGAGGAGGAATTGCTAAAATCAATGAAATATTTTAAAAGGGATAAGTGCCCCGGCCCGGATGGTTGGTCAACAGAGTTCTTCATTCACTTTTTTGATCTAATCAAAATTGACCTGTTAAAGATGATAGAAGCAACGAGGATATCAGGCAGCATCAACCAAAAGACATCCTCCACTAATATTGCTCTCATTCCAAAAAAAGGGAATGCAAAGTCTTTCATGGACTTCCGTCCGATGTCACTGTGTAATATATCCTACAAAATCATATCAAAAATAATTGTTGAAAGAATCAAAGGAATCCTATCGTCATCCATAACAATGGACTAGCATGCTTTCCTACAGGGAAGAAATATACTAGATGCGGTGGCAACAACTGAAGAAGGTATTTTTGCTATCCATGCAAAAAAGAGTGATGCAGTCATTCTCAAGATAGACCTTCGTAAAGAGTATGATTGTTTGGAATGGAGATTCATTAGATGTCTGCTTGTGAAGATTGGGTTGAGGGTCGGCATGATAAACTGGATCATGGCATGCATGGAAAAGGTGAATTATGCGGTTATCATAAATGGGCTTCCATCATCTTTCTTCCTTGCATCCATAGGCCTTCACCAGGGCTGCCCTTTATCCCTGCTTCTATTTATATTAGCTATGAATTCTCTCAGTTTACATATAAATAACGCTGTTCAGGAAAATAGGTGCCGGCCGATGAAAATTTGTAGAAATATTGCGATCTCTCATAATCTGTTTGTGGATGATATCATTTTGTTTGGGATTTTATGCAGAATCACATGGCTTTCATACTATGAAATTCTCAAAAATTTCCAGAGGGCAACCGGGATGCAGATTAACTGTTCGAAGTCTATTATTTATCATAATGATATAAATCAGGAAGATATCGACTGGTTATTTGCTCTTTTCGGTATTGAGACTCTATCCATCAGTGGGGGAATTAAATATCTGGGATTTTTACTGAAAGCAAATGCTTACTCAATAGCGGACTGGCAATGGATCCCAGAGAGATACTACAAGAAAATATCAGTATGGGAGTACAGAACTCTCTCCTTGGCAGGTAGAGTAATCTTGGCACAGTCAATTTTAAACCAGCTGGCTGTCTATTGGGCTCATTTGTTCTTCCTCCCCTCAAGCATAATTAAAACAATGAATAAGCTCACTGCTAATTTTATCTTGGGGGGACAGGCTGGAAAAACTAAATATCACCTCACGAAATTGTCACATATTACTTTGCTATAGGATATGGGGGGATGGGGTCTTTTGGATATGTGATCTTTTGGAAAGGCCCTCTTATGAAAAACGTTGTGGAGGGGTGTTTTCGATGAAGGGCCCTAGAGCAAAGCTATTCAGATGAAGTATTTAGGCAGAAAGGATTTATCTTTTTGGTTCAGAAAAGATAGGATTGGTTCATCCTATGGATCGTCAATTTGGTTAAGTCTTCGTAAAATTGTAAACTTATTTCTGAAGAATTTGATATGGCGATTTCAATCTGGAAAAAAGATCCTTATCGGAAAAGATTCATTTCTAAGTGGCATGGAGGAGATCATTGTTCCGGAATCTTTCCTAGCTTTCCTCCACAGAAGAGGTATTTTTTTCTGGGATGGTTTAATCTCCAGATGGCAGGGTCCTATTCCACTGTGGTGCGAAGCGGATAGTCTGAAAATGCCGGCTGACATTGCAGCTCAATGGGACCTTCTCAGGATAAAGCTCAGGAACTGTGGCATTTTCCGCTCGTCGGAGCATGATTATTTAACTTGGAAAAATGCAAAGGGGATGAATTCCATTCGGGTAAAGGATGTTTATCAGAGCTTGATTAGGCGAAAACAGTCTTCTTGCAATTCTACATTCCCTCCCGTTCTCTGGAAAGTTGGATGCCCATCCAAAATGGTTTTCTTCTCATGGCTACTATTTCACAATAAAAATTTGTCATGGGCGAACTTAAGAAAGCGGGGATGGCAGGGGCCAGGTTTCTGCCCCATCTGGAGGTCTGCAGAGGAAGATAACTATCACTTATTTTTTAACTGCACTGGTACTCAGCAACTGTGGCTATCTCTGGAGAATTACTTCAGCATTCAACATCTGTCTCCCGCTACTATAAAGGAATCTTTTATTTGGTGGAGTCAGCAAAAAGAGTCGTGGAGGATAATTTTCATCACCTCTATATGGAGCATCTGGAAATGGCACAACAATTTCATTTTCAAAGGAAGAAGCTCCCCTTTTTTGGAAATCCTCTTTAACATTATTTATCTCTATGAAGCAATCCCTTTTTTATCCCCGAAACAAAAGAAACGAGTTGGCATTAACCCTTCACAGGTACACTCGTCTATGCCAAGAGCGTTTTTTGATAGCCTTGAGCAAAATGGATCATGTGGTTGTGGTTTTCTTATTTTAGTAGATATAGACACTCAATTTCTAATTTTTTGGAACGGGGGAAGAGGCACCAACAATATAGTCGAGACAATGGCCCTCGCTGGCCTTTTAAACTTCTGCCTCTTTCTTAATCTTCGGGGTGTTTCTATTTACGGAGATTCAAAAATCATGGTGGAATATGTCACAAGAAAAAATACCATCTCCAGTCCTCACCTCATTGGATGGTTAGACAGGATAAAGTTCTACTGGAATCTTCTGAAGGATGGCTCAATACATCATATCTACAAGGATAAAAATTGGCAGACAGATGCTTTATCGAAGAAGGGTCTTCTTGAGGCTCCTCGTCTTTGGCATCTACAGGTCTTTTTTGAAAGGAAAATATGCTCCATACATGATTTTTATCCTTATGACTTTTAGTTTCTCTCTTGCAGATCATCAGATCCTTTTAGTTTGTCTTTATGCTTTATATGTTTCCAGGTATGTTGTATCATGATGTGGTTTCTTGTTTTGTTCTCTCCACGGGAACATATCTCAAAGTTTTTCTCCTATGTTTTTCTTTGGATATCTTTTTGTAGCATAGTGCTTTGGCTGATCCTATTTTGGTTCCTGTTTCCAGTTTTCATCAGATTGTGGGAGAACAGTCTTGTATATTTGGCTCTGTCTCCCCATTTTTGATCATGGCCTTTTTATGTTGATCCAGATCCAGATCCTTTTGAGACATATGCTATGTATTCAATGAATGTACATGTGGCCATTTTATATATCTTATATAAATATAATCATGCTTTCTCGCCCTGAATTTTTTTTTCCAAAGAAAAAAATATTACACTAATAACCTATTTAATGGGATACATATATTGCCATATTCACTCCTTAGAAGAGGTGAATGAAAGGATCAAATTCAGATTTTGAAATCGTGTGTAACTTGTGGATAAATGTGAGCCATGGAATATAACATATTTAATAGCATGAAAAATGGAATATAATATACTTAACAACAATTAATTATTATTTCTTAAAAAGAAAAGATAAAAAACTATAATAATAAATTTCAATAAATTAAGGTATTAATTAATTTCTTCAAAATAAGGTAAAATGGGAAAAATTATAATAATAAATTAATAAACAAATATAGAGTGAATCAAAATTTAATTAAGAGAAAAAGACTTGGGATTGTAGAGCAGGCACTAGGGCTCTCATGGCGTTTTCCTTGCGATTATCCCCTTCCTTCGCTTGCCCTCTGGAAGCAAGAGATGGTTATCAAAGGCACCGTTCTCAACCCCTGGTTGTCAGATGCGCAGAAACGCAGAAGGGAAGCGGCATCCGCAGAGGAGGAGGTATCACTCAGCCACGTCCCATTTCGCCGGCCATGCAAAAGTTCTCAGGCGTCTCCGAGATACCTCGCACCAAGGCCATTAAGAAGATATGGAAGTATATCAAGGAAAACAACTTGCAGATAAAAGGGGAGGAAAATCTGTGTGAGGAAGTTGCTCCCATGGCTGCCCCTGCAACCCTACGGTGCAACCTGCAAGAAACCGGAAAAGGTATCCTAGGCAAGGAGGAATCGAACCGCGGAGCCCCGACGAGTGCCTGGAACCCTCATGTGCCCTCACCTAAGGTAAATCTCGGCCACAGTGGAAGGGGGGTATTGAAACAAGAAACAAACAAAGTTAACGCAGTGCTCATGCCCATTGCAAAAGGGATCTGGATGAGCCATCCCCAGAATCGCGCAGGAAAATTGGTTGCACTGAGCAACGACACGAGGGCAAAAAGGAAGGGGGGCTTGGGTGCTGGAGGAACTAGATCTGAAGGAATTTTCATCAGATCGTTGCACAGAAATGCAGAAGGGAAGCGACATCCGCAGAGGAGGAGGTATCACTCAGCCACGTCCCATTTCGCCGGCCATGCAAAAGTTCTCAGGCGTCTCCGAGATACCTCGCACCAAGGCCATTAAGAAGATATGGAAGTATATCAAGGAAAACAACTTGCAGATAAAAGGGGAGGAAAATCTGTGTGAGGACGCTGCTCCCATGGCCGCCCCTGCAACCCTACGGCGCAACCTGCAAGAAACCGGAAAAGGTATCCCAGGCAAGGAGGAATCGAACCGCGGAGCCCCGCCGAGTGCCTGGAACCCTCATGCGCCCTCACCTAAGGTAAATCTCGGCCACAGCGGAAGGGGGGTATTGAAACAAGAAACAAACAAAGTTAACGCAGCGCTCATGCCCACTGCAAAAGGGATCTGGACGAGCCATCCCCAGAATCGCGCAGGAAAGCTGGTTGCACTGAGCAACGACACGGGGGCAAAAAGGAAGGGGGGCTTGGGTGCTGTAGGAACTAGATCTGAAGGAATTTTCATCGGATCGTTTCCTGAAATCAACGGAGGGCGGCTGCATGAAGCGGATCTGCTCTCTCCCTCTAACCAGCCAGATCTGTCTGAAGAATCACAGGCATTTCAGATCCAAGTCAAACTCTTGGGCAAGACGTGGATGCAATGGGTTTGCGCAACAGATCTCGTGCAGGATCTTTTGCAAAATCTCGAACGCCGGCTGGGGATCCCCTCCTCTTACCTCAGATTGCTATATAAGGGTAAGCAACTTATGAATACCCTTCCTCTCTCCTTTTACAGCATTCATAAGGATGCTTCTATTGGGGCTTCTTTTCGTTTAAGAGGGGGTTCCTTTGGGCAGACCTCCTCTGCCCCTTCTTTCTCTTATAAAGATGCAGCTCGCAAAGACGCTACCCAACCTCAGTTCTCTTCGAAGGCAGCCCAGCCAACTGGAGCTCCAAAGCCGTTTCTGGTAGACAAATCAGAGGAAATTCCCTCCATCAATTTCTCTCATCCTGAGATTGAAAATTGCTACCAGATATTTGCAGAATCAGCACTCATATGCAGATTTAATGGGCTTTGGCCTCGCACAGTATCTTTACCAATGGGTCCATTCCTCTTGGACTAAAAAAAGCAAGATCTTCCTTTGTTCAAAAGGATTCTTCATTGTGGTTTTTGACTTAAATGAAGACTACCAGAAGGCCTTAACGGGAGGCCCTTGGTTCTGGGGTTCGGCTGGGCTTTTTCTCACCCCTTGGTTTCCAGACTTCGACCCTTCTACAGCTGTCATCTCCAAGCTTCCCATTTGGGTCAGGCTCCCGAATCTTCCGGCTCATCTATGGCATTTCTCTGTCTTCTTAGCCATTGGCAATACTTTAGGATGCTACCTGGCTACCGATACCTCAAGAAAGGAAAATGGTCTCTACACCTACGGTAGATTGTGTGCAGAAATAGATGTCAGCAAAGGACTGCCGGATCAGATTAATCTCAAATTTGGAGATTTCCACTGGACTCAGCCCTTGGATTATGAGAACACAGCTTTCTGCTGTCGCCATTGTCATCAAACGGGGCACCTCCAAAGTACATGTACCCAGTTCCTCGATAAAAAGAAGAAACTGAATCGCAAGCCCAAATCCAAGCGCTGGAATCCTTTTGAGCCTCCCCGTCCTTTGGACGATTTAGATTTCTCTGCTTCGGATGAGGAGGAATCTGAAGCAGATGTGCAGATTGATGAGGAACCTGAAGCTGATTTGCAGAATGATGTGATTCCGATGGACGCTCCCTCGGTCGGTCTGGCGGTTCCCTCTGACCCTCAGATTTCTCAGAAACGTTCTCATTTATCTTCGTCCTCAGACTCTGATAAGGATATTCCGCCACCAGTGCAGAATAGTCTACAACTTGTTATGGCTCAGCCACACTCCACTGGGTGGGTCAAAGTAAGCAAGAAAAAAGGCAAAAAAATGTCGTGTGGCAGGAACTAACCCCTCAGGGTAGCTTCTCTGCTTAGTTCTATCTTTTTGTATTCCAGTGTTTTCTATGGCCCTTTCCTTGACTGTCTCTAAGGAGCGAGGTTGATAGCCTATCACCTACGGCTCCCTTGCTCTTCTGCTTTGCTTGTATGCAAGCCTGATTGTACTATACTTTTCTTTTCTTAATAGAATTAGTCTTTATTCAGAAAAAAAAAAATTAATAATAAAAATAATAAAAATAAATTAAACAAAATATATTATTAAAAAACTATTGTAAAAGTGAGTTTCTGGTCTCAAAAACAAAAAAAATTATACATACCAATTTGATGTGTAACTTAAACATAATTTTAAAAATAAACTATTATTATTATGATAAACAACTAATTGATTCCCTAATAAAATAAAATAAAAGAGCAAAAACGATAATAATCAATCAATAACAAAGGCTTAGTCTAATATGTTATTAAAAAACAAAACTACTGTAAAAGCGAGTCTCTTGTCTCATAAACAAAGAGGTTGTTATATATACCAATTTGATGGCTAACCTAAACATAATTTTAAAAATAAATTATTATTATTATGATAAGCAGCTAATTGATTCCTTAATAAAATAAAACAAAAGAGAAAAAACCATAATAAACAATCAATAAACAAAGGCATACTAGTCTAACTTATACACAAAATGTCTTTTTTCACATCATGTTTTCTGGTTAATTGTAATCAAAATCACTTAGCAATTATTAAAAACTTGAGTTTAAGTTGTTTAATTTGCAAACTTGGAGTGTCGTACAGGGTTTTTAAGGGTGTTTGAATCCATATATGCATTTGAAAATGTATTGTAAACAACAAAAAATCACGTTCTTTCTTGAATTTTTTTCTATGAGATTCAGATGAAAAAGATTATTTCGCCTATAAATTAGACTGCCCAAAAAACAAACATATATCATAAATGTTGCATGTTTTTAGTAAGAGCATCCATTTTAGTAAAGTGAATCAAAATTTAATGAAAATATTAAAAATAAATAAAGGAAAAATATGTTATATATATATATATATATATATATATATATATATATATATATATAATGAAAGTTAAATAGAAGAAGAAAAAAATGGTGTCACACACCAACTCTATATCTAATTTGAAGATAATTCTAAAAATAAATTATTATTGTTATTGTTATTATTATTATTATTATTATTATTATTATCATTATTATTATTATTATTATTATTATTATTATTATTATTATTATTATTATTAACCACTAATTAATTTATTGATAAAATAATAATAATAATAATAAATAAATATATATAATAATAAATACAGGCTTACTCTAATTCTTAGAGTTTGACATCATTTTAAATATTGACTGTGGAGGATTTGTCTAAGCAATAACCTATTCAACGACCTATATATATGAGAAAAGCAGAGACAGACAGACACACTTCAAGCACGTAGCTACAACTGCATAATTTCATTAACAAATGAAGAAGTCGAGTGGATGATATTCGCCTCGCTGACCCCTTCTATTTATAATAGGAATTAAGTCGGTTACATCAAATAAACAATAATTTTCTAGGTGGTTCTACGCCTTCAAATTCAATCAGTGTTGGCCTTTCAAATTTGAGGAGGTGAGGCAATGTGATCAGTCGGTGACAACTCTTCAGGGTTTGAAATTTCATGGCAATGACAATGACAAAGGAAGTGAGATAATTAATTCTTCTTACAGTCTCCCCCTTAATTATTTTACCAAAAATAACAAATCTTTGCTATCACATCAAAATATTGTTACATCATGCATACCCCTATGTTTTCCCTGTGGATTTCAAACAATTATTTTCCCAAGGGTTTTGTAAATATGTCTACACACTGGTCTTCTGATCCGCAGAACACCATACATATTTCATTATTTATTACTAATTATCAAATGAAATTATACCTTGTATCAATATGCTTACTCTTCTTATGGAAACCATGATTTCTTGATAATGTAATAGCAGATTTGTTGTCACAAAAAAATTGAGTTGGTTCTTTCTGTTCATGCAATAACTCTTTCAAAATTCTTCTCATCCACACAGTTTGACATGTTGTTGTTGTGGCTACAACATACTCTGCTTCAGCTGATGATAAAGTCATAATGGATTGCTTCACTAATTCCCATGAAACTGCACCTAAACCAAAACTGAACACATACCCAAATGTGCTCTTCTTGTCATCAATATTGCTTGCAAAATCACTATCTATATATCCATTTAGTTTAAAATATAAATCATATTCATATAGGATACTATAGTTCCTTGTTCCATCAACATATCTTAAAATCCTTTTTCCAACTAGACAATGGGTAATTTTCAGAGACTCCATGAATCTGGAAATTAAACTTACACAAAACATTATATCGGGCCTTGTTGCTGACAAATACATAATACTTCCAACAATTGTTTGAACAAGGCTTGATCAATGTCTTAACCTTGATCATCCTTACTGAGTTTTGTACCAATTGCAATTGGGGCTACAACTGGCTTACATTTTTCCATCCTAAACCTTCTCAATATATCCTTTGCATACTTAGATTGACAAATGAAAATACCATCTTCAGATTGAGTTACTTCAATACCAAGAAAATATTCCATTAGGCCTAAATCAGTCATATCAAATTTGTTTTCATGTTTGTCTTAAGATCATCTATTGAGCGATCTCCAGTGAAAATCAAATCATCAACAAATAGGCACACAATCAAAATTTTACCATCCTCGTTTACTTTTGTATACAAATTTGGCTCACGTGGACTCCTAATGAATCCATTTTTATTTAGATATTCATCAATTCTACCATACCATACTCGAGGTGCTTGTTTCAATCCATATAATGCTTTCTTTAATTTGTAGATTTTATCTTCTCTGCCATCAATTTCATATCCACGAGGTTGTTTCACATAAACCTCTTCTTCCATAAAACCATTTAAAAATGCAAAATTAACATCCATATGAAATATTTTCCATTTATTTTGTGCAACAATAGCTAATACCATTCTTAATGTGTCAAGTCTAGCTACAGGTGCAAAAGTTTCATTATAATCAATACCAGGTTGTTGACTGAACCCCTAAGCTACAAGTCTTTCTTTAAGCTTTTCAATTTCATCTTCAATGTTCACTTTAGTTTTGCAAATCCATTTAACACCTATAGTACTTTTACCTTAAGACAAATTTACAAGTTCCCAAGTATTATTTCTTTCTATAGCATCAATTTCTTCATCCATGGCTTTTACCTAAACTTTTTCTT
This sequence comes from Pinus tabuliformis, assembly GCA_031772625.1. NCBI lineage: Eukaryota > Viridiplantae > Streptophyta > Pinopsida > Pinales > Pinaceae > Pinus > Pinus tabuliformis. Next base: position 600,972,393 of record CM062813.1, on the reverse strand, counting down.
TCATAGCTTCATCAACATTTACTCGATCATATACAACTAATGCAAAATTTGAAACTTGATCTATTTCATCATTCTGCTCATACAATTCCTTTAAACTTCTAGTATTTTGACCTTTAATTCTATTATTCAATGTAGCTATTGTAGGATTAGAATCATTACTTACCTCTGATCCTATTGTTTTTTGTCCACCATAACCTGATGGTTCGCCTTGTTCATGATTTCTCGATGTTGTGAATTGTAATGGACTGACTCTTGGTGATTGGCTTGTTGAAGTGCTTGTAGCAGGTGTATATAGAACTGGTTTTCCAGCTTGTACTTCTTTATCATCTTCATTATCATATCCATGAGATAATACAGTTGTCTCTGTAACAGATTTATCTATGCTTCCATCCCAAGCTTCCTCTTCCTTGAATTCAACATCTCTACTGATAATATATTTCTTGGTAATGGGATTATAAATTCTATATGCTTTAGACTCCTCACCATATCCAATAAAGATACATTTCTCACTTCTATAATCTAACTTCTTTCTCAATTATTTAGGAACATGTTCATAAGCAAGACAACCAAAAATTCTTAAATGAGATTTATGACAACTCTTACCATTCCAGGCTTCTACGGGAACTCAATCCTTCATGTTCTTAGTTGGACTTCTATTAGGAATATAAACAGCGCAAGCTACTGCTTCTCCCCAATATTTATTTGGTAGATGATTTTCCTTCAACATACTTCAAACCGTATTCATAATAGTTTGATTCTTCCTTTCAACTATTCCATTTTGTTGTGGAGTATAACAGGAAGTAACCTACCTCTTGATTCCATGTGATTGAAAAAACTCAATGAAATATTTTAGCATATATTCACCACCTATATCTGATCTCAAAATTTTAATATTCTTTCCACTTTCCTTTTCAAACATAGCTTTAAATATTTTAAATACATAAAATGCCTCAGATTTCTGTTTCAGAAGATAAACCCATGTTTTTCTACTGTGGTCATCAATAAAAGTCAAAAAGTAAACATTACCACCCAAGGAAGGTGTTTGCATTGGTCCACATAAATTCGTGTGAACAATCTCCAATGAAGTTTTCACCCTGAATGAAACTCCAGATACAAATTTTTGTCTATGATGCTTTGTAAGTATATAACCTCCACACGAGCTCATTGGTTGTTGAATACTGGATAACCCTTTCACCGTCTCTTTCTTCTACATAAAATCTAGACCACCAAAATATAAATGAAAATATCTTAAATGTCATAACCACGATTCGTCGAAATTCTTATTTTTGTAAGCATTCAATGAGGGAGACAATTCATTTCTCATTATAAGTGGAAACATCCTATTCTTTGTAATTTCTACTCTTGTTATCAACTGCTTACTTGGATATTTTTCAATGATAGTACACACATTATTCTTGAAGAACACTCTATATCTTTTCTCTATCAATTGTCCAATGCTCAACAAATTGCATTTCAAGCTAGGTACATAATAGACATCATCAATTGTCCTTCTATCACAATCTCTAATATAAACAACAATAATTCCTTTACCTTTAACACATACCTTAATATCGTTACCCAACTTGACTTCACGTTGAATATTGGTGCCTAGATTAGAAAACAAATCTTTGTTTCTAGTCATGTGATTGCTGCAGCCGCTATCTAAAAATCAAATGTCATCCAAACATTCTTGAGTCATGTTACAAGTCATAAACACTGGCTTCTGACTATGTTCAAATTCTTCTGAGATATGTGCAAATTGCTTAACAACATATGCCTTGCCTCTTCAAACACTTAGTAGCAAAATGGCCATATCTTTTGCAATAATAACATTTAACTTTAGACATATCATACCTTTTATTTCCTCTATTGTAACTCCCCCTTAAATTAGAAGGAGATTGCTGAGATTTCTCTTCATGTTCACAATTATCTCATGGATGTCTTTGATCAACTACTCTATCGCCTTGTCCTCTATTACTCAATCTTCCTCTCCATCTTCCTCTACATAATTGAAGCTGATTTTTGAAGGCATTCTCCAATGTACTATCATCATATCTTGACATCTTGGATTCATGTGAAATGAATGAAGCAATCAACTCTTTCGTTACACCCTGATAGCAATATTCAAGAGTGTCCCATACCTTCTTCAAAGAGTTTGCATTTGATACTTTTGAAAGTATGACGTCATCTAACCCTTGTTGAATAAGGCCAAGAGCTTTATGTTCCTTCTTTTTGTTCTCTCTCAACAACATTTGTTCAACATTTATAAGAGTCATCTCTACTGCCTCATTAGTAGGCTCTGTATACCCATCAGTAACAAATATCCAAATATCATGAAAATGCAAAAATGTTCTCATTCAAATAAACCACTAATCATCACTTTTCTCAATTAAAATAGAAATTGACTTAGTATTGATATTTGACGCCATCTCTCACAAATAATTGATATCTTCAAACAAAATTTAAAAAAACTTTCGCACTATAAAACTTTCGTTTCCTTTTCCTTTTAAAGGAAAAAATTACAAAATAATGGAGATAAATTTCAAATACCCTTACAAATACTTTGGCCAACCTCTTTAAAAAAAATTACCTTAAAACACCCTTTTAACTCCCATAATAAAACTTTTATGTATACAACATATGAATCATTTTTCATAATCAAACTTCGTAAGGATAATTCATGTGTTTAATATGACTTCAAACAATATTGTTTTTTAAACTTTACAAAGCGCTTTGACAAAAAAATATCACACCCTTTTAACTCCATAATAAAACTTTTATGTATACAATATATGAATCGTTTTTCAAAATCAAACTTCTTAAGGATAATTCATGTGTTTAATATGACTTCAAACAATATTGTCTTTCAAACTTTACAAAGCAATTTTTATGTATACAACATATGAATCGTTTTTCAAAATCAAACTTCTTAAGGATAATTCATGTGTTTAATATGACTTCAAACAATATTGTCTTTCAAACTTTACAAAGGGCTTTGACAAAAAAAATATCCACTTCACCTTTGCATGTTTCGACCTTCAAAGGATTGCCTTGGTCCCTTTTGAAATGAGACTTGTCACGGCCACTCTTGATTCCTTGTGATGTAATAGACCGAACGCTCACCTCACTTGCAGATACCAGCAAAATGAAAACTCAGCAAATTACAACAGCATCTACTGTCAACAGAATTCAGTTTGCTGGGACAGGTCACCAGATTCCAATGTGGCATTCCAGTTCACCAAATTTCGTACGGACTGTACTCGTTTGGGTGGTTTGGCACATAACAGACCTGCTCGAACTGGTTACTGAATGTGAGCAGACAGATCACAGTAAACTATAACAGGACTGGAATCTCCAAGAAAAACAGCACACCGACAAGACAACACAACAACACTCTACATACTGCAAACCAGAAGCAGCATCCGGGCGTAGAGCATAAGCTCCAATCTCCTCCCCAGTTTTTTTTCACTATAACTTACAGGCCTGCATGAAAGTTACAAGGCCAAGTGGCATCTCTCCTCCAACAAACAGCTGAAACAAATAAATAACACTTCACATCACTAGCTTTGATACCAAATGAGAAAAACAGACACAGACATACACACTTCAATCACGCAGCTACAACTGCATAATTTCATTAACAAATGAAGAAGTCGAGTGGATGATATCCACCTCGCTGATCCCTTCTATTTATAACAGGAATTAAGTCGGTTACATCAAATAAAAAATAATTTTCTAGGCAGTGTTGCCCCTTCGAATTCAATCGGTGTTGGCCTTTCATGTTTGAGGAGGTGAGGCGACGTGATCAGTTGGCGGCGACTCTTCGGAGTTTGAAATGTCATGGCGGTGGTGACGACAGAGGACGTGAAATAATTAATTCTTCTTAGAATATATTTCCATGGACGAATTCTATGTAGATCAAGATTCACTGCTTTCACAGAAGATCTTATGTGAATGAAAGGACAATTGTGAGCCATGGAATATAATGGCATGAAAATAGTATTGAGCATTGCTATCCGATAGAATTGCACTACTTCTTTCGTGTCAAGGGAGGAGGGAGGTTTTGGGAGGATTTTGAATTCAATACGCTAACGTAGTTGCTTACGTTTTCCTTCTTTTCTTTTGTTCAGGCTTCATTGTATTGATTTTCATTTATTTTTTGTTACCCAAATGGATTCCATCAATGATCCTGCTCTTCTTCTCGGATTTTTCCCAATGGAATTAACCTGGAACTCTGTGATGGCTACCCTGGTATTCCTACTAATAGCTTGGCAGCAGTTTACATACAGAATGAAAAAAGGGTCCCTGCCAGGCTCATCAATAGTGCTTCCATTTGCAGGAGGTACTATTGGAATGGTGCAAAAGCCAACTAAATTCTGGGAAGAGCAAGCTAAGGCTCCAAGAGGTGTTGGATTGGCAGGAAACCTTCTGCTTGGTAAATTCATTGTGTTTGTTAGTGATTCAGAGCTCTCCCACAAGATATTTGCTAATGTGGGATATTTGCCAATGTGAAACCTGATGTTTTTCAAATGGTAGGACACCCATTTGGCAAAAAGATATTTGGAGAGCACAATCTTATCTTTATGTTCAGTGATGAGCACAAGGATCTCAGGCGGCGGATCGCTCCCAACTTCACTCTCAAAGCTCTGGGATTATATGTGGCAATACTGTAGAATGTCATCCGAAAGCATATCAGAAAATGGTTTGCACCCTCTTTGCAGGGACTTGAATTGGATACATCGAAGAATGTTTTCGTGGGTCCATACTTGAGTAATAAATCTAGAGAAAAATTTAACAGATATTACAATATTTTTGATACCGGGGTCATAACATTGCCAATCGGTTTTGCGGTCTTTGAAATCTATAAAGCTAGGCACGCGGTGTCTCGTCTCGAAGAGACTCTGGCACGTTGTGCTCATGAGAGAAAGGAGATGATGGATAAGGGTGAGGAATCTTCTTGTCTAGTTTATTTTTGGATGGCTAAGACAGTAAAGGAAATTAAAGAAGCAGAGAGAACAGATGCCCCTATACTTCCACATTCTGATGACAGTGAAATTGGAGGATATACTTTTGACTTTCTGTTTGCTACCTAAGATGCATCTACATCTTCTTTGATGTGGGCTATAACATTATTCGAATCCAACCTATAAATTCTAGAGAGAGTCAGAGAAGAACAGAGAAGAATCAAGCCTGATTTTAATGCACCCATTTCTCCAGAACAGATTCGAGAGATGAAATACATAGAAATGGTAGTAAAAGAAGTTGTCAGATTCCGCCCACCTATAACACTTGTGCCTCACATCGCTGCTATTGATTTTCCCATAACAGAGAAGAATACAATTCCCAAAGGCTCAATAGTCTTTCCTTCTGTGTTTGAGTCATCCTTTCAGGGCTTTGAAGATGCCCATAGGTTTGACCCAGACAAATTTTCTCCATCCCGTCAAGAGGATCAGATTTATAAACGAAACTGGCTTCCATTTGGAGTAAGTCCCCATTAGTGTGCTGGGAAAAGATATGCTCTTAATCATCTCATGCTTTTTGTTGCTCTCTTTTCTACATTGGTAGATTGCAAGAGATGCAGGACTCGTGATTGTGATGAATTCTTTTATGTTCCTACCATTGTCCCAGAGGATGATTGTCTTGTTGTCCTCTCAAATAGGAAAGATGGGGACATCCAAATATGATGATGATGTATGAATCAATCATCTAGTTGTTTTCAGTCATTTTTAGCTTTTTAGTCAATTTTTATATTTGTACCTAGTATGTTTGTTTTTGGTCAATGTTTATGTTAGTACCTAGTATGTTTGTTTTTGGTCAACAGTTATGTTTGTACCTAGTACTTATCACAAACTTCCCATCGAGATAATACAAAAGATATCAATGTTGTACATAGAAGAAGAATTTTAGATTTAGATGGAGGTTGCAGGACTGGTAAGAGGCTAATGTTTTTTTTGGCACAAATGATACAAGATGTAAAAGGGATGGTAAGAAACTGATACAGAATGTAAAAGAGGTGTATTGTTCATCATATTAATGAAAGAATGCGTGTTGTTTTTTTTTAACGTAAAAGGGATGGTAAAAAACAAGCTAACGTACGATTCATCATATTAATGTAAGAACGTCTCTTATTTTTTAAAAAAGAAAAAAAAAAGAGAAAGAGTTTTGTTTCTCATGGTTCAAAGGATATTACACTTGGACCTGTTCATTCGAAAGAAATTATTTGATTAGCCTATGGACAAAACAACCATATTTGGATGGATGGGACGCCTCTGCATTGTATAGCCTCAATTCCTGGCACATTTCTCACTTTATTGAATTGATAGTGATAGATAATTCATATAGGTTTCATTACTTTTCCTAGGATCATTTTTCCATATCATTCATTCATTATGTTATGTGATTACCTGCTACATACCCAATGTATTTGTACAATTTGAAAGTTGCCACTCCCTTGAATTCTGAATTCATAGACCATTCATATGGGTTTCATTTTTTTGAGTGGGAGCTCTAGTGTTTTCTCATATCATTCATTCTTTCCATTATCATTTTCTATTCGGAAATTGGAATGAATCATTCGAGATGGACATAACCAATTTTGTTTTTGTACATCCTGAAAGTTAATGTTTTTACAGAAAACTTATGGGTGGCCACAACAATAATTTGAACTTGATTATTTCTCCGTCTGAGTAAAGGTATAGATTGAAGTCTCCAACTTCATAGCAACATTCTGCTTTTGAATTTGTTTTTGTTAAATACTTTGAAGTTACCATATTTTTATTCACAAACTTTACGTTAGAGCAGGTCGGTCATCTCTTACAGTAACGTCTATTGTCTAGCATTAAAACATAAGAATGTTAGCATTAGAACATAAAGAGTGTTCAAAGCAAATTCACGAATGTTAGCATTAGAACATAAAGAGTGTTCAAAGAAAAAATTCACGATATTCGACCCTAGAAGGCGCATTTTATATAAATATATAATTATTACGCCGTAAGGCGTTCCTTCTGAAACGAACTTCCCTCCCACGCCGCCTGTATGTTTGTGTGCCTTTGATTTATGCGTTAGACGAAAGAAATAGCCTCAGCCATTCGATTGAAAACGGTTATTAGTAAGTTACAAATCTCTAACGGGTTTCCATGTGATACTGTGCTAGACTTCATTCACACGAACAAGTGTTCGATGGGCAGCCTAGGATAGACGATAAGCTCTCCAAGGTGTTTGTCGGGCATCCTCTGATAGACAATAAGCTTTCACAGTGTATTAGTAATGGCTGCACTGTTTTTGTATTGTCTTTTATATGCAATGACTGCATTGTTTTTTATTCGAGCGGCAACCCTGTGTCCAAACTTGTGAACTGGATCCGGAGGGATGCGGCCAGTGTCTATGGAGCTCCACTGCAGATAGGGTTTCGTGGTTTGACAGCTGAGATGGGTTTGTTTGTGGGTGGGAAGCCTCGTCGGGACAAGCATACTATTGGGGTAACAATAATGGGACAACTATACTATTTGGTAACAATAATACTATTGGGTAACAATAATGGGTGTGCCACCAGCGATGGTGTCCGGGATAATCATCTTTGTGGGCCGAGGCAACAACGTCGGGGTGTGGATTGTTGGTTTGTTGCGGTATAACATGACGGGATCATATTTGGAGGGTGCCCAGGTTGAATCTGTTACAATGGTTGCTTTTTTTTTTCATGTGCGTTATCTGCAGAAAATAGGATTACGGTTAAAGGTTTGTATAGCTGTGTAGCCATGAGTGCCCAGAGATGTATTACTAGCAATTGTCCCAAAAGGTACAAATAGAGGCCGATAGGATTATTAAATTGGAATTGTTGAATTTTTTTAGAAGAGATATTGGTTCAATCAGAGTGGTTGATTACACTGCCACAACTCTTCCCGGTAAACCCTGACAACGATTCTGCTTTTGTGAAAAATTAAAATTTGCACCAGTAAACGTCACACATATACTTATACAGCTGGATTGTTGATTGATATCTTTGGACGTTGAATAATTTAAGGTAAATCTATTGGCTATTATGCATTTGTGAAAAAATGAAAATTGTTGATTGATATCTTTGGACGTTGAATAATTTAAGGTAAATCTATTGGCTATTATGCATTTGTGAAAAAATGAAAATTTGCACCAGTAAGCATCACAAATATATACAGTTGGATTGTTGATTCATACCTTTGACATGCTAGATTAATGAATAATTTAGGGTATAATCTATTGAGCACCCTGGATCCAACCCACAGCCTACATGGCCATTGTATGGACCATCTCCACAGAAAACCTATTGACCCACCCCGTACCTCCTAGTCTTCGTCATCCAAAATGAGGTCTAGTCTACAGCACCCTAGGCCGATGGCCTAGGCTGCCCTGGTTCGAGTCCTCCTGCCGCTGCCCATGGCCTAGGCTGCCCTGGTTCGAGTCCTCCTGCCGCTGCCCTGGTTCGAGTCCTCCTGCCGACAGAACCCTCATCGCTCTGTTTTTCACATCCCCTTCAAGTGAGAAAGGATTCATAACCCTATATAATCTTATTAATGAATATTATTATATATAATATTATATTAATATTAAGGTTTAATCCTATTCATATTACCAAAAATAATTTAAGAGAGTCATAAACTAAGCAATATGGGGATTAACAAAAAAAATTAATTAATTAATCTATAAATAAATAAAAATAATTTTTTAGGAAGAAAGCGCAGGAATCTAGCATTTGTTGATACTCCAGCCATCATCTCTATTTAAATTAACAAGTCTTTTTTTTCAATTTCTAAGGCCTCTCTAAATTTACGATAATGAAAATGGTCAATCCTCGCAATGACCTTAGCCTCTTCAATGGAGATGTGATGATTGGTTTTTTCTGCATGCTCTACCAAAGCGGAGGAGCGAGACCTTCCATGCCTAATGTCGACAGCATGTTCACAAATCCTTTGGTTAATGGATTGACCGGTCTCACCAATATAAGGAGCTCGACAAGAACAGGGAATGATATAAACACCCTTCTAATCCTTGGGGTTAATCGGGTCCTTAACAAAATGAAGAGAACTTCATATAGTGTTAAGAGGTCTAAAAGAAGAATGAATCTCATGCTTCCTCAAGATCCTAGCAATTTTATCCGTGGTCCCTTGAATAAAGGGAAGATGAACACCGGAAGACCAATCCTTGGGGTCAATCTTACTCTTAGGACCCTTTTCAGCATTTTGAAAAGCCTTAAGACCTCGAGACCTACTATAACCATTCTTATTAAAAACTTCCAAGAGGTCAGTTTTCTCATCTTCAAGGTGATTTTCGTCATAAACTTGCAATGCCCGTCGAAGTAGCTAAGGTGTTGAGAACGCCTATCTTTTGAGCAGGAAAATGATGGGAGCTAGCATGGAATTAAATTGAATTTAATTATTTTAGAGAGATGTTACAATGTTTAACATTTTGACTTATTCAAATTATAATTAAAATATAAAATGTAAAATTTTCCAACCCATGGTTTGTCCTTATCATATTTTTAATCTATGGTTTTTTCCCATGGTATTTTTCTCTAATGTGAGTTATTTAAAGGTTAATATTTAAACTAATCTAAATTCATTTTAACTCTACATCTACCAAATGCAAAAAAAATCAAATCTTTTTTCACTCTTAAAAAATCAATACCTCAAAAACAAATCCCTCTTAACACATAATAAACTTACAACTAAAAATAAATCTAAACTAATTTTTAAATTGAAAATTGAAAATTTATATTTCAATTAAATTATAAAAATAAATTAATAATACATTGCATTTAAAAAATAAAAATCCTCAAAAATCTTTGCTTTTCTGAGCTTTTTTCTTTTGATCTTTGATTTTTATGATCTTTTTCGTGCTTTCTTGATTTTTTTTGCATAGAATCTTTTTTGAGCTTTTGTGCTTTCTTGACTTTCCGTGCTTTCTTGATTTTCCATTGTTTTGTTTTCTGGTTCAGATCAACGGTTGAAAGTGTTTCATCTAATCTAACGGATCAAAGTAAAAGTGTTGACGAAAAGTTGATGCATAGGAAAGGCCTATCGGCCTAAATATTTAGCTTATATTTTTAAATAATTAGATATATAATAAGTTACAAAATATTCTTAAAATATTTTAAAAAATAAATATTACTATTTATACAACACTGTTTTAATTTTAAACAAAATTATCGACCCGTTAAATGAAGTTGTATTTTTATAAATTTATATATATTACAAACAACTACCATAAATGTTTATAATGAGATTTAATTTAATTTAAATTTTAATTAATCTTTTTTCATATTTATATTAATATAACTTGAATTTGAAAATATAATGTTATGAAAAATAAAGTATTAGCTAATTGTTTTCTTTATTTTTAGTAGTTTTTATTTTGAAGTTCAATGTCTTTGAAGGCTTAGCATGTAAACATATTTCATCGAGATTTTTTCCATTTGATCCGAGGCGATTTCAAGGATTTTCTGGGGAATTTGTCAACTTCTGTGAGATATATATGATGGTCAATGGAGGAAATCCCGACAAGAGCCTCCAAATTGATGAGCATTAGAGAATTAACTGCATTAGAGAATTAACTCTGGTGCAGGACGCACTCTAGAACCTTTGTTTCTCCTTTGCTGGTGGTAGAACCTTTGTTTCTCCTTTACTGGTGGCCACGGGTGCAGAACTTACAGGTAGATTATGCACCTTTGTTTCTCCTTTACTGGTGGCCACGGGTGCAGAGTGGCCACGGGTGCAGAGCTTACATGTAGATTATGCGGGTAGATTATGGTAGATTATGTTGTAACAGATCAAAGTTGGGCAAAAAAAGACACCATAGATATTTCATCATAAATATCAATTCAAAGTCTTCTATAGCTTTCATTCTAAAGCTAAGTGTTTGGGCACAATGTTTGATATTTTGATAGTTACATCTTGGCAATATGTGAATGGCATAAAATTTACGTAAGTGATTGGATCAAGTATTCTATAATTATATGAGAATAAATTTTCTTTAAATGAAAGACATTTATGAAGATTTTTATTTGTTTATAAAAATTTAGTAGTAAAGTAAATTGATTACTTTTTATTTTTTTAAGGTTAATTATAATATAATAGTGTAAGATTTATTATTATTTCGTTAATAACTATAAATTAATCATCTCTATAAAAATTAGAAGAAAAATGTGATAAATTTTTAAATATGAATTATTTTATAGTTTTATATAGATATGGAAAGTATAAAATTTCATTGAAATATTTTTATTTGAAAAAAAAATTACTATGAATTTGTAATTTATATTATATAGTTTTTTATGTTTAATTAATAGGATCTAAATATAGACTTTATTTTGAGAAATGATGATGGTGCTTCCAATTTTTTTTTTATTTAGGTACTATGTTACACTTTGGTTCTTATTGCTTGAACATTTTCTGGTTTTTTACATCAGTGTGTCCTTTTTGAAGCATGTCAATTCGTGACTCCTTGTCAGAAAATGACACATTATCTTTCAAGGATGTGGCATGATGTGGTTTAAAATGACACATTATCTTTCAAGGATGTGGCATGATGTGGTTTTTTTTTTGTCAAACAACCTTTGAATGGAAAGAGTGGTGCAAGGAAGGATTGGATACCACCATAGATGCACTTGGTGAGAGGAAGATAGCCTTAAAACTACATAGTGGTTGCTTGGCCAAAGTGAAGGAGAACCTAAAGTATGATGGCACATCTCCAAATGTGGGTAACCACATTTAATAAAAGGACCACATAGTTGTTGTAAAATTCATGGTGATTTGGCCCTCTTAAAAATACCTCACATGATAGGTCAATACTACATGCAAAATGAAAGGAAAAAGTGATCTCAAACTAGGCTCCAAGGGTTTCTTCACCTATGTGGAAGACAATGAGCATATTTTTAGAGGATGCTATTTTTTCCAATTCAACTAGTCTACATATGTAATGTACCTAAAAGTCTTTCGCTCAATCTACAAGCAACAGAACTCAGCAACCATACATATCAATTTGCTTCAGATTTTAAAGGCCGATCTACAAACATAGAAAACTCTGTTTCTTTTTAAACAACAGACTTCAGTAAAGATAAGCGATCTTCAACAACTTGAAATCGCCGTACTATCAAAATAGTGCCTCTGTTCTTTTCACATCAACTGGATTTTATTAGCAACATATAAACGCTGCCATCATACCCTTTTCCCAACGCAAATAAAAAAAATATGACACCTGGGAGGTTCAAACAAAACAGAGTACGTTGTATTCCACCTGCGCTATATTATTACAATTTACCAAATGTTTCAGATTCGTTCATCCATTTGCATCCACCGATACGATGCATTCTATCACCCAGCACATCATAGGCTTAACCTACGCGTAATAGATCACAACTAAAAACAAAAGAAATCAAACGAAACATCTGTTCATCTATTTCTTTACAACGCAGGTCCTCAATAAACAAAGGAAAAAACACACATCTGTTATCTATTCCTCAATTTACATTGCTAAATGAACAGCAAAACCAAAAAGACGCTGGTCCAACACCGAGCCTCCACTAATTCCCACCACCGTAATGGTTATTAGTGATTGGATCTTGCGCGTTTTTGGAAGAGCATCCACACATTCTCCTTTGACCGCAATTTCCCCCAATGAATACGCCCCTCCGCCATATCTCAGTTGGCTGTTTAATGCAAGTTCGATGATCGCCCAAGAATCCGGTCCAACACAGCTGTAATTACCACAATCGGTGGTTAGCACAGGTATATAACACATGGTTAAACAATTTACCAGATTTCAGGCGCTCTAAATCAAGATTGCCCACAGACATCGACGTTGATCCGCTCCAAGAGATCTTCAATTTGCCATTTATTTCCACCAGAATCGCCCTTCTTTAGTTGCTGTTACTCCCCTAATTACTCTAACAATAGATGAGGTGATCACCATAAATTTATTCCAACAGAATATGCGCCTAACAAATCAACACCAAATGGAAAGATTTTAACTATTACAACAATAAACTAACTGTGAACTCGACTCTCTATCAACAGCAAATGAAATACGGTTTTTTTTTTTCAAGCCACAACATGTGGGCAATTTCCCACATTGCTGGCCCGTCCCGATGCTCCTGCATCAGACTCCCGAAGAAGAAAAGATTGTTTCTTTAAACTTTCAAGAGTTATGCCATATTTCTGCAATTCAGTTGCTGTCAACCAACTGGAATCTTCCACTGGCTGCTCCTTCCACTTGACAAGATACTGAAAATATGTCTGCCCTCGAGTTTTCTTGGATATCCGCTGATCTAAAATAGTTTCAACTTCTTTCTTGAATGTTTTTGCTACCTGTTTCGCCCAATCCACAGTTTGAACTTCATCACCTGTAGCTTCAGTCTGCAATTCTGTTTTTGCCTCTCTGAATGGATACAGGTCTACAATATTAAAAATGGGAGATATTCCGATCCCTTCTGGTAACTCAATCTCATATGCATTGGCTGAAAATTTCCTTTTGATTTTACATGGCCCTATCTTCTTCAGTTTCAGCTTGTTGTACGTTTTTGTAGGAAATCTCTCTTTTCTCAAATATGCCATGACTAAATCTCCCACTTGAAATTCCTTTTCTCTTCTTTTCAGATATGCCTTTTGCTTGTATTTCTTGCTGCTTTCCTGTAGTTTACCTTTAACTTCTTCCTATAGCTTCTGCATTTGTTCGACAAAATCTTCAGCACTTGCACTTCTGGTTTCTTGTTTCCCCAAGTCTCTTAGCTCATATACCCCTCTCGGATGCATTCCAAACACAATCTGAAATGGACTCATTCCAGTGCTTCGGTTTGGTGTGTCGTTGTAAGCAAATTCAGCTTGAGCTAATGCCAAATCCCACTGTTTGGGATTTTGATGTACCAAACTTCTTAATATATTCCCCAAGCTTTTGTTTACAACTTCAGTTTGTCCATCCGTCTGAGGATGGTAAGCTGAACTAAAACTGAGCTTAGTTCCCAGTTTCTTCCAAAGTGTCCTCCAGAAATGCCCTACAAACTTAGTGTCTCGATCTGATACAATACTTACAGGCAAACCATGCAATCTTACAATCTCTGAAAAGAACAAATTTGCTATGTGTGTGGCATCATTAGTCTTCTTACAAGCAATAAAATGAGCCATTTTAGAAAATCTGTCTACAACAACATATATAGAATCATTTCCTCTTTGAGTTTTTGGTAAACCCAAAACGAAGTCCATACTGACTGCATCCCATGGTCGATCTGGTATGGGCAATGGCTGATATAGTCCGGTATTTTGACTCCTTCCTTTGGCATACTGGCATACCCTACATTTCTCAACAAACTTTTTGACATCAGTTTGCATTTTAGGCCAATAATAAAAAGCATTCACCTGAGCAAAAGTTTTGTCTTGTCCAAAATGACCAGACAATCCTCCACTGTGCTTCTCTTTAATGATGTTCTCTCTCATGGAACATTTTGGGATGCACAATTTGTTGCTTTTAAATAGCAGGCCTCCTTGAACAAGGTAATCCATCCATTGACTTCTGTTATTGCTCACCGGGTTCTGCACTGTTGTGTAGATGTCTTTAAAATCCTCATCATCCTTGTACATCTCTATCATTTCGTCAAATCCTACAACACCCACCTTAAATTCTTGCAAAAGAAAACTTACTCTGCTCAATGCATCCGCTACTTTGTTAGACTTACCACTTTTATGCTTTATTACAAAAGTGAAACTTTGCAGAAATTCCACCCACTTGGCGTGCTTCTGATTTAGCTTTGGTTGGTTATTAATAAACTGCAAAGCATGGTTGTCTGAATATAAGATGAACTCTTTCGGTAGCAAGTAATGCCTCCATTTTTTTAATGCCTGCACAATAGCGTAAAATTCTTTATCATAAGAGGAATATTTTTTCTTTGCATCATTTAACTTCTTGCTTAAATATGCTATTGGCCTTTGCTCTTGGCTTAGCACCGCACCAACTGCTTCTCCACTTGCATCGGTTTCCACTTGAAAAACTTTCTCGAAATTTGGTAAGGCTAGAATTGGATTTTCTGTTATCTTTCTTTTCAACAGATTAAAACTCCTATCAGCTTCTTCTGTCCATCGAAATGGTTGATTGACCTCCTTGATTGTCTCAAGGATTGGTGCACAAACTTGACTAAATCCCTTTATAAATTTTCGATAGAAACTAGCAAGTCCATGGAAACTTCTTACCTCAAAGACACTTCTGGGAGTAGGCCAGTTTTTGATTGCTTGTACCTTTTCCCGATCCATTTTCAAACCGTCTCTGGAAATCACAAATCCCAAATATACCAGCTCCTCTTTCATGAAACTACATTTCTTCAGATTGATTAGTAGTTTCTCTTTCTGCAGAGTTTTCAAAACTAACTTCAAGTGTTCCAAATGCTCCTCTTTACTTTTGCTAAAAACTAGGATATCATCAAGGTAAACAACAACAAATTTACCTGTGTATTCTTTTAGAACCTCATTCATTAATCTCATGAATGTGCTGGGCGCATTAGTGAGCCCAAAAGGCATCACTAACCATTCATACAATCCAGTGTTGGTTTTGAAAGCGGTTTTCCACTCATCGCCTTCCCGAATTCTGATATGATGGTACCCGCTTTTCAGATCTATCTTAGTGAAGTACCTGGATCCACTTAAACAATCCATTAAATCATCCATCCTGGGCAAAGGAAATCTATACCTGACTGTTATCTTGTTGATAGCTCTGGAATTGGTACACATGCGCCATTCTCCTCCCTTTTTCGGACTAAGCACCGTTGGTACAGCACACAGACTCAGACTTTCCCGAATCAGCCCATTGTCCATCAGCTCTTGAACCTGTCTTGCAACTTCTGCATTTTCCTGAGGAGTTAATCTATATGCAACTTTGTTAGGTAGACTTGCTCCTGGTATTAAGTCGATATGATGACTTATACTTCTAACGGGTGGTAATTCATTTGGTAATTCATCCACAAGGATATCCACGTAACTATTTAACACAGATTGAATTTCTTCAGGCAAATCATTTAAATTTGTGGAGGTTAAAATTACCTTTGGTCTTCCCACGATAGCGAAATGCACCTCTTCGCTTTTATCAACCTCCTGTAGCAGTTCCTTACCACTCACCAACATGATACTATTTTCAGGTAGCTCTTTATCAGCGTCATTCTTCACTGGCAGCAACGTATGCTTAACTCCATCCTTTTCTATGGTATATGTATTTCTTCTTCCATCATGAATCGCCTTTCGGTCAAATTTCCATGGTCTCCCCAATAACAGGTGACATACGTCCATGGGCATTATGTCACATAAAATCACATCTCTGTATGTGCCAATCTGCATTTCCACATTACATTGCTCTGTCACGGTGACTTGATGACCCTTCTGAAGCCAAGATACTTTGTAAGGTGCAGGATGCGCTTTCTTTGTTAACCCAAGCTTTTCCACCATCTCTGTAGACACAAGATTGTCAGTACTCCCGCTATCAATTATAACCTTACAGCACTTACCCTTTGATTTACATGTAGTTCTGAACAAGTTCTTCCTTTGCGCAGGTTCTCCAATCTCTTTTTCTGATCTCAACAAAGTTCTTCTGAGCAGCAATGATTCACCTTCCTTCGGTGGTTCTTCCTTCTCTACAAGTCGAGGTGGTTCCGGCTTTGCCTCAGCCACATTTGCACCTCTCTGGCTTGCTGATTTGTTCTGAGGACAATTCCACGACGTATGTCCCCATTCTCCACAGGTATAACACCTGACATCTCTTCCTCGCCCTCTTCCTCTGGGCGCGAATCTTCCTCTACTAGAGTCACCCATCTGTGGTGATCTGCTGCTTGAACTTCCTGCTTCAAACTGATGCTGTGTTCCTCTGGATCTGACTGATCCTCTACCTCTTGCTGAGCTCTTTCCTCTGTTTCTTTGACTCTGTTTCCGCAATATTTTCTCCTCTGCTTTCAAACTTGCTTGATAGGCATCTTCAACAGTTTTCAAACTTAACAGGCTAATCTCGTCTTGGATCTCATACCTTAGCCCATTAACATATCTGGCTACTTTCTCCAGATCATCTTCTACATGCCCTGTTCTGATGTTTAACCTGTAAAATTCTTCAGTATATTCTTTAACAGACATTCCTTTCTGCTTCAAATTTTGCATCTGCTTAAAAAGATTCAAATGATAGTCTTTAGGCAAAAACTTAGCTTTGAGTTTGCTTACCATTTTATCCCACTGCTTGATCTTAGATTTCCCCTTCCGCGTTCTTGATGTCTGTAACTCGTCCCACCAGATGGCTGTATGGCCCTTCAGTCTAGTGACTGCAAACTTCACCCTCTTATTTTCCTCAACCTCTTCATAATCGAAATACTGATCTATGGATCTGATCCAATCCATGAGCTCCTCGGCATTTAAATTCCCTTCGTACATAGGAATTTCTATCTTGGGTTTGCTTCCAACCTTCGCCAGCATCTTCACGAGTTTAACGTTTTCATTCAATTCTTCTGCTTCCACATCTTCCTCAGATTCTTCTGAAGAGCTTTCAGCCCCCTCATCAGGCGCTCTTCTCTGGGTTGTTTCCATTGTCTCCATTCGTTCACGCAGTCTTCGCACTTCTTCTATCAGGACTGCATTAGGTTCTGGTCTTCCTCGACCAATTCCTCTCCTTGGCGGCATCTTTTGCTGCAAACACCCGTTAGTATGGCTCTGATACCAAAAATAATGTACCTGAAAGTCTTTAGCTCAATCTACAAGCAACAGGACTCAGCAACCATACATATCAATTTGCTTCAGATTTAAAAGGCCGATCTACAAACATAGAAAACTCTGTTTCTTTTTAAACAACAGACTTCAGTAAAGATAAGCGATCTTCAACAACTTGAAATTGTCGGACTATCAAAACAGTGCCTCTATTCTTTTCACATCAACGGGATTTTATTAGCAACATATAAACGCTGCCATCATACCCTTTTCCCAACGCAAATAAAAAAAATATGACACCTGTGAGGTTCAAACAAAACAGAGTACGTTGTATTCCACCTGCGCTATATTATTACAATTTACCAAATGTTTCAGATTCATTCATCCATTTGCATCCACCGATACGATGCGTTCTATCACCCAGCACATCACAGGCTTAACCTACGCATAATAGATCACAACTAAAAACAAAAGAAATCAAACGAAACATCTGTTCATCTATTTCTTGACAACGCAGGTCCTCAATAAACAAAGGAAAAAACACACATCTGTTATCTATTCCTCAATTTACATTGCTAAATGAACAACAAAACCAAAAAGACGCTGGTCCAACACCGAGCCTCAACTAATTCCCACCACCGTAATGGTTATTAGTGATTGGATCTTGCGCGTTTTGGGAAGAGCATCCACGCATTCTCCTTTGACCGCAATTTCTTCCAATGAATACGCCCCTCCGCCATATCTCAGTTGGATGTTTAATGCAGGTTCGATGATCGCCCAAGAATCCGGTCCAACACAGCTGTAATTGCCACAATCGGTGGTTAGCACAGGTATATAACACATGGTTAAACAATTTACCAGATTTCAGGCGCTCTAAATCAAGATTGCCCACAGAAATCGGCGTTGATCCGCTCCAAGAGATCTTCAATTTGCCATTTATTTCCACCAGAATCGCCCTTCTTTAGTTGCTGTTACTCCCCTAATTACTCTAACAATAGATAAGGTGATCACCATAAATTTATTCCAACAGAAGATGCGCCTAACAAATCAACACCAAATGGAAATATTTTAACTATTACAACAATAAACTAACTGTGAACTCGACTCTCTATCAACAGCAAATGAAATACGGTTTTTTTTTTCAAGCCACAACATGTGGGCAATTTCCCACATTGCTGGCCCGTCCCGATGCTCCTGCATCAATATGAGACACTGAAAAATATGATTTATTCCTAATAAAGAAATATTCATTAAAGTATTTAGTCCTAATAAAGAAACATTCATTAAAGTTTGTGTTTGTAACAAAATGAATTACCTTCAGAATTCTAGGAACAAGAAACTATTGAAGGTGTTGAAAGCAACCTAAGTTCCTTTGTTAAAGTTTCATAACTCACTATAATGGATGATTACACCTCATATGTTCATATTTGTGTGTATGTGAATGTGAATGGAGTGCTCCGTGAGTCTATCAACATATGCTACCAAGATATAGAATGGATCCAAACCTTGGACTATGAGTACATTCCATTTTAGTGCAAAACTTGGACTATGAGTAGAGCCCTTATTTTTCACCAAAATAAACCCCACACAACTCCAAAAGGAAAAAAAAAAATCACCTAATGCTCTCCATTACTAATCTAATATCTTAAAGAAAAACTTGAGACAAAGGAAGAGGAACTTCAAGAGTCTAAGGAAGAATCACATAAAATAGAAAGGGAGACCTAAATGATGTAGATTGACATCCTAACCCCCTTAGTGGATCATGGAGAATATAACTTGGAAAATATATAATTTCAATCATTCTAGTAGTTGAAAAAAGAAATATCTGGGAAGAAATATCAAATTTGTTAAGTCATCGTAAAAATCTAATGAAGTTAAAGGACTAGGTATTATGACCTCTCTCAAATATCAAAGTAAGATAAATGAATGCACGGGAGAACAATGGAATATGAAAATATACAAAATAGAAACTAAATAAAGTCAAAAGACTCTTAGTAGAATGATAATAGGCCATTAACCTAAAAGATAAGTACCTCCCTTCTCATCCTAGAAAACATCACATGTTAAAGATAATAATCAATCAGGAAAAACCCACTCCACTACTCCACTATGGTGTACAAAGTGTGACAAGAAAAAAATCATTCTCTTTTGTGAAGATATGTTAGAACACATGTAAAGAAATAGTGATACCATCCAAAGGATTCCTCAATGGATTGATAATTCTCTAGGATCCTAACTTAATCAAAATAGAAAACATCATGTGCTACAAAGACAGGGCAAGATATGTGGGAAAGGAAAATAGGCTCCTCTATAATGGATGACAGTAAACCATGGTACCTATGAATAGTGGATCAAAGTTGTTATGTTAGCTAAAAGAATTATTTAATCAATGCTCAACAAAATCCAGTTCTCTCCTATCAAATAGTGTAAATAGTGTAAAGTTGCTATGTGAGTGACTATCCTAAATAGTGTAAAGTGTAAAGTGTAAAGTTGCTATGTCAGTGACTATCCTTATTGATATATTTATTTAGTAGCTCTGGTTTAAACTATTTCATCCAATGGTAAATTTTGAATTTGTCATTTTGGAAAAAAACTTTGAATAAACCTATTTCATCCAATGGTAAATTTTGAATTTGTCATTTTGGAAAAAAAACTTTGAATAAACCTCTTGTGTCACAAACCAGTCCAAATGCCTAAAAGAAGTAAAGCAAGGACAAGAAAATGAAACTCCAATCACCTTAAGAGAAAGTGGTACATGAATGCATCTTTTTGATCAAATGTTTGTCGCTAGAACTTAAAAGATCTTTTCGATCAAATATTTGTTTCTAGAACTTAAAAGAGCATCTTTGAAGTTTGAGAGGCAATATATATTGGAAAGGTTATTAGAATATGTAAATTTAGCATCATATAAGTGATTTCTCTTTATCTTCTAGCTTTGAATGGAATTTTGTTTACTAATTTTATACTTAGTGATCTTCTAGACGTCATGATTCTTCTAGAATTTATGCCTTACAGTGTTTCCTTTGTAACATCTGGTGCAATTGCTAGTTTAAACCGTATTAATCTATTATAATTATAAAATTTAAAACATATTAACATGTTATATTTATAAAATTTATAATAGCATAGAGATATGGGAAGATGTGTAGGTGTTAGACATAATATAAGAAAAAAAATTATGTTTACATTTTTTAAATTTATTTTAATTTAATTTTATAACATTTTAAAATTTTAATTTAAAAGCAAAAAAGGTATGGATGAGATTTATTGGTGTAAAATAATGATGTAACCAGATTTAAATTTAATTAATAAAAACATAAAAACTTAATACTTACAATAAACTTATAATATAATAAGACTATAATATAATAAAATTGATAACCATGAATATTCATCCAATTTTACGATGGATATTATTAACTTTTAAATAGGTTTTGTTACAATAACATGGCTTATTATGAATACTAGATGCTCAAAAACCATAACTCATTTCAAAATCAAAATATTTATAGTTATTTTATTTAAGTAACATTTTTTAAATTAAATCTAAAAGAAAAAATATATAGATTTATCTAATAAGCCATAAAAACTTACTACTTATAATTAACTTACAATATAATAAAAAAGTTCTCTAAAGTTGTTAGGAGGCCGAATCCTGAGCTCCCGGCGATTTCTCTGAAGCAAACCGCGAACCTAGGGTATCGAATGGCCGCCACAGGCTTATTCAGAAACTTCCGCGTCCTGGGCAAGAAGGACCTGTTCCGAGCAGCAGCAGAACTAGATGGAAGCCTGATGCCCGTATTCGCATGGCCGATCAAAGATTTCATGCAGATATTGATAGATCTGAAGTGCTGGTTACAGATCGATGGGGGAAATATATTGCTGCGGCAGAGTCTTAGCATACTGGACGGCGGCGAGGCCTACGTGAGGGCCAAAGATGCGGAGATCGGGGTTTACGCCACCGCACATCCCGATTTCTACGAATTTATCAAGCGCGACGCGATCAGCAAGGTAAGCATTAAGATGAGGGCTTTTTTAGACAGGTATCAGGGTCTCCATAATCATAAGTCCTTGATGGATATTGATGGCGGAAGTGGAAAAGCGGAGGCAGAGATAGCCAGAACACCGCGGATAGGAGGTATCAAACCCTCTTATTCAACGGAAAGGCATGAAAACTCCAGAATCACTATAGATCCGCCAGATCTGAAGCTCAGTCATATAGATCGGGGCTTGAACAGGGCCGATCCGTCAGTCTTGACTCAAATATTTATCAGATCTGTAGAAGGTAGACATCACTGTATACAGATCAGGGAAGGGATGGATGTCTTAGGGTTAAAAAAGGAGATCCAGATCAAATTGGGAATTCCAGCAACAGTCCAAAATCTCTTATACTCCGGACTCTGCATGCAGGATCATCACACACTCCAGCACTATGGAGTTGCAAATGATTCAACCATCATACTCAACCTGAGACTACGAGGCGGCTGTAAGGGAACCAGCTCTAAAACTACAGGAACCTTCCGCGACGCAGTCAAAGGAAAGGAACCACTGAATCACAGAACAGCACCCACATCCGAGCTACCAGGTCCCTACATCGTGGAACAGAAGCAAGAATCACCTTTACTTACTGTAACATTGCCGTAGGTATCAGATCTATACTCTGATTTAATGAAAAATGTCGTTATATGCAGATTTAATGGTTACTGGCCCAAAGCAGATGCATTACATCAGTGAGTATTTACATCATGGTCAACCAAATGTGAAATATACCTATGCCCTAAGGGTTTCTTCATAGTCAGATTTAACATAGAACTAGAACGAGACAACATCATTAACCAGGGGCCTTGGTTTTGGGGAAGTGTTGGCCTCTTCATCACCCCCTGGTTCCCAGACTTTGATGCCAACAACATGATTGTTTCGACAACACCAGTTTGGGTAAGGCTGCACAACCTCCCACTGCATTTTTGGCACCGCAAAGCATTAACAGCCATTGGGAACTCTATAGGAAAACATCTTAAAACAAATGAAGACAGAGCTATGCGGGGATTATTCACATATGCTAGAATATGTGTAGAGGTGGATCTAAGTCAAGGATTGCCAGATCACATCACATTGAATTTCAATAATTCACTGTGGACGCAAAATCTTGACTACGAGAACACGGCATTCAGATGCCGTAGATGTCTGCAGACAGGGCACCTGCAATACACATGTCCATTGACTAGTAGGGAGACAAAAGGGAACAAGAAACAACAGAAAAAACCAAAAGGTTGGCAGCATACGGAACCACTGGAGGAGGAAGCACTGAACACAGAACCAACAGATGCACAAATGAGACAGGGGGAAGAGTCTAACGAAGGCACTGAGAAGCCCAATTTGGAGACACACAGCTCGGTACAGCAGCAAAATTTACAATTGGAAATAAGCGGAGTCAAAAGAGCCCATAGCCCAGAAGGATCGGACTCAGATAAAGATCAACCAGCGTACTCAGAGGAAAACCAACTTGCTGTTTTTGATCCTACTATCAGCACTGGAGTCTGGCGTAAAGTAGAAAAGAAAAAAGGCAGGAAATAGGCCTGCTAACATTTACTTTTTGTTTTGTCTTCCTGTCATTTCAGGAACTGTTTTTTGCCATTTTGAGCTTTTATTTTTGTCGCTGCCTATTACAGGTTCAGCCATTTGCATATGCTATAAGCATCTACAAAATGTAATTTTATCAACATGAATAAAATTACGATTTTTTCCTAGGGGAAAAAAAAAAAAAACTTACAATATAACAAGATTCATAGCCATAGATATTCAAACCCTTTTGCCATGGATATTATTAACTTATAAATAGGCTTTGTAAATGGGCATTGTTACTACACCATTGGTCAACACCATGGCTTATCATCAATAACAGATGCCAAAAAACCATAACTCATTTCAAACGTTTTTTATTTTATTTTATTTCCGAGGAGGTTGTTGAAACTTATCATTCAACGATCCCCCTTAAATGTGAAATGAAATCCGTCAGTTGGAAACCCTTGCTGCTAGGTACAAACATGCTTGCTCTGACTCTGAGATTATGCAAGAAATGGGATGAGGAAGTAGTATTTCAATGCTATATGATTATACTAGAAAATGAAAAACCCTATTGGGCAGGGTTCTCACAGAAAAACAAGAGGAAAGATATAATGTATTTGCAAGCCTGGGAGACATCAAATGTGTATAGAGGGTTTAGTGGGTGTGCTTAGAAAGAATGGATGCTATATTGGGTCACATCGAGTGCCATATTCAATGTGTTCCTGCTCCCTCAACTCCTCTAAGATCCAAAGCTAGAGATCTGGCCCCTATTACATCAACAGACTCTTAATTTCCTGCATGATAGTTCATAGTTTTCTGCTTTATAATTTGATAGTTGATACTTTAATTATGTTAAAACTCTTAAGCCCCAAGGGTTCATGATAGTCGGTAGTTTTTTTCTTTATAATTCAACAGTAGATACTTTAATTATGTTGAATCTATAAAGCCCCAAGGGTTAGCTCAAGTGGTCGAGAGTCAAATGTGAAGTAGCTAGTTGTTTCTTTATCACAATTTCGACTCTCTTCGATTCCCTTGGGGCGAGACTCTGATAATCAAGGATGAAAGTTTACCGAGTTTACCATCGACTAAATGTGGGGAAGTACTTTGGGGTTTCTCATTCTTCCATTTCAAGTAAAAAAAGAAATATGTTGAATCTCTTGAAATTGTTTGAATTTTGGATAAATTAGTATATTGGTAGGTGGTAACAAACATTTGGTTTCCCACAAAGAAGATTAATACAACCTATTGTAAAACATGTTTAACTAGTTAACTATATGATGTATTTGGTTGACATGATTTTTTGAGGCAATACAATTTTAACTTACAAAAAAATTGACACTTGTCATTAATCCAAAAATGCATTGAGGAAAAGAGCACCTAAAGGATAGAGAGTTTAGGTGTCCCAAGGAAAAACTTGGAGACAAACTAAAAATCTAAATAGAGTGAACAAAATAAAAATTAATAGAAATAAATATGTCATGAAGATAAAGGAATAAACTAAGTGAAGTTGACTTGAGATTGCTTATTCAAAAAATCACTATAAGATATATGGTTTCATGTGTCATAATTTCCCACATATCATCATTTTATTTCTTGAATATTTATTCATGGTCAAAATTAACATGGGAAACTTAAATCTAGATAGAAAATATAACTAGCACAACAACAATAATAAATGTGGTTGATATACACCATGGGCGTCAACTTAATATATGCTATATTCTAAACTTAATATTATAAAGCCTAATATCAAAGCCAATATTATAAGTCCTAATTATAAAACCTATATTATAAACCATAATATTAAAAATTATTGTATTAATAAAATATTGTATTAGTAAATATTAATTTAAATATTATTATATTATTCTATATTAATTAATACTAAACCCAAGGGATTTATCAATAATATTAATATATTAATTATGCATTAAGAAAATATTGTATTAATAAAAAAACCAAGGGATTATTGATAAAAAAAAACCCAAGGGAATAATATTAAACCCTATGAATATGAACCCTTAGATTAATAAACCAAAGGGATTGATATTATAAACCCAAGAGATTAATACTAAAACCTCAAGGGAGTATAAACCCAACGAAATAATATTAAACCCAAGAGATTAATATTATAAACCCAAGGTATATAAACCTTAAGATAAATATTATAAACCCTAAAATAAAAATGGTTGACCATGATTGACCATGGTTGATTTTCATATTGAGACAATCCTTGTCACAATACGATGTTGGACCATGGCTAACCATGTTTGACCATGATTGATTTTCATATCGATACAATATTTGTCACAATGCAACGTTGGACCATGGTAGATTAAACCCATGGGACTAATATTATAAACCCAAGGCATACAAACCCTAAGATAAATATTAAAAACACTAAATAAGCATGGTTGACCATGGTTGATTTTCATATTGAGACAATTCTTGTCACAATGTGACATTGGACCATGGTTACCCATGGTTGACCATTATGATTTTCAAATTGAGAGAATCTTTGTCACAATGTGACATTGGACCATGGTTGACCATGATTGACCATGGTTGACCATGGTTGACCATGATTGATATTATAAACCCAAGGTATATAAACCATCAGGTAAATATTATAAGCCCTAAAATAAACATGGTTTACTATGGATGACCATGATTAATATTATAAACCCAAGGTATATAAAACCTAATGTAAATATTGTAAACCCAAAAATAAACATGGTTGACGATGGTTGACCATGGTTGATTTCCATGCTAAGACAATCCTTGTCACAATGCGAAGTTGGACCATGGGTGACCATGTTTGACCATGATTGACTTTGATATCAAGGCCATATTTTCACAATGAGATGTTGGACCATGGTTGACCATGATTGGTATTATAAATCCTATGGAATATTAAACCTAGGGGATTGATATTATATAGCCAAGGGATTAATACTAAAACCCCAAGGGATTAATATTTAACCCAAGGGACTAAGATTATAAACCCAAGGTATATAAACCCTAAGATCAATATTATAAGCATTAAAATAAACATGGTTGACCATGGCTTATTTTCATATTGAGACAATCCTTGTTACAATGCGACGTTGGACCATGGTTGAAAATGCTTAACCATGTTTGATTTTCATATCAAGACAATCTTTTTCACAATGCGATGTTTGACCGTGGTTGACCAAGGTTGACTAAACCCAAGGGACTAATATTATAAACCCCAGGTATATAAATCCTAAGATAAATATTATAAACATTAAAATAAACATGGTTGACCATGGTTGATTTTCATATTGAGACAATCCTTGTCACAATGTGATGTTTGACCATGGTTGACCATGATTGATTTTATAAAACATGGTTGACAATGGTTGAAAAATATTATACCCATGGGACTAATATTATAAACACAAGGTATATAAACCCTAAGATAAATATTATAAACACTAATATAAGCATGGTTGACCATGGTTGACCATGGTTGATTTTCATATTGAGACAATCATTGTCACAATGTGACATTGTACCATGGTTACCTATGGTTGACCATTATTAATTTTCAAATCGAGATAATATTTGTCACAATGTGACATTGGACCATGGTTGACCATGAGTGACCATGATTGATATGATAAAACAAAGACATATAAACCCTAAGATAAATATCATAAACCATAAAATAAACATGGTTGACCATGGTTGATTTCCATATTAAGACAATCATTGTCACAATGTGAAGTTAGACCATGGGTGACCATGCTTGACCATGATTGATTTTGACATCAAGACAATATTTCTCACAATGCAACATTGGACCATAGTTGACTATGGTTGATTTTTATATTGAGACAATATTTGTCACAATGCGACATTCGACCTTGGTTGACCATGGTTGACCATCATTGGTATTATAAACCTAAGGGAATAATAATCTCAAGGGATTGATATTATAAACCCAAGGGGATAATAAACCCACGTGTTTGATATTATAAACCTAAGGGAATAATAAACCCCATGGATTAATACTAAAATCCCAAGGGATTATGAACCCAAGAGAATAACATTAAACCCAAGTGACTAAGATTATAAACCCAAGCTATATAAACCCTTAGATAAATACTATAAACACTAAAGTAAACATGGTTGACCATGGATAATTTTTATATTGAGACAATCCTTGCTACAATGCGACGTTGAACCATGGTTGACCATGCTTAACCATGGTTGATTTTCATATCAAGACAATGTTTGTCACAATGCGACATTCGACCATGGTTGACCATGATTGACCATGGATGGCCATGTTTGATTTACGATTGACTAAACCCAAGGGACTAATATTATAAATCCAAGCTATATAAACCTAAGAGAAGCATTATAAACACTAAAATAAACATGGTTGACCATGATTGAGTTTCAAATCAAGAGAATCTTTGTTACAATGTGACATTGGACCATGGTTGACCATGATTGGTATTATAAAGTGAAGAGAATAATAAACCCTAGGGATTAATACTAGAAACCCAAGGGATTATAAACCTAAGCGAATAATATTAAACCCTAGGAATATTAACCCTTAGATTAATAAACCCGAAGGATTGATATTATAAACCCAAGGGATAAAAATGATAAACAAAGGGTATATAAACCCTAAGATAAATATTATAAACCCTAAAATAAACATGGTTGACCATGCCTAACCATGGTTGATTTTCATATCAGGACAATCTTTGTCACAATGTGATGTTCGACCATGGTCAACCATGATTGACCATGGATGGCAATGGTTGACCAAGTTTGACCATGATTGACCATGGTTGACCATGATTATCATATTAAGGTAATATTTATCATAATCTGACGTTGAACCATAATTGAGATAATTATTGATTTTCATATTGAAACAATGTTTGTCACAATGTGACGTTCGACCAAGGTTGACCATCATTGACCATGTTTTATCATCATTATGATATTGAGATAACCTTTGTCATAATGCAACATTGGACAATAGTTGAGACAACGATTGATTTTCATATTGAGACAATATTTGTCATAATGCGACGTTGGACCATGGTTGACCATGGTAGAATAATATTAAACCCTCAAGGAACTAATATTACAAACCCAATGTATATAAATACTAATATAAACATGGTTGACTATGGTTGACCATGGTTGATTTTCATATTGAGACAATATTTGTCACAATGTGACTTGGACCATGGTTGACCATGATTGACCATGCTTGGAATAGTACTAAACCATGGTTGACCATGGTTGACCATGGTTGACCATGATTGGAATAGTACTAAACCCTAGGAATATGAACCTTTAGATTAATAAACCCAAGGGATTGATATTATAAATCTAAGAGGATAATAAACCCAAGGGATTGATATTATAAACCTAAGGGGATAATAAGCCCAAGGGATAAAAATTATAAAACCAAGGTATATAAACCATAAAATAAACATGGTTAACCATGGTTGATTTCAATATTGAGACAAGTCTTGGCACAATGCAACGTCGGGCCATTGTTGACCATGATTATAAACCCAAGGCATATAAACCCTAAGATAAATATTACAAACACTAAAATAAATGTGGTTGATTTTCGTATTGAGACAATCCTTATCACAATGTGAGTCGTGACGTTGGACCATGGTTGATCATGATTGTTTTTCAAATTGAGATAATCTTTATCACAATGTGATATTGGAACGTGGTTGACCATGGTTGACCATGATTGGTATTATAAATCCAAGGGAATAATAAACCCTAAGGATTAATGCTAAAAACCCAAGGGATTATAAACCTGCACAAATAATATTAAACCCTAGGAATCTGAACCCTTAAATTAATAAACCCAAGAGATTGATATTATAAACCCAAGGGATAAAATTTTCCTACTCTTAATCTCAATTTATTTAGGGAAAATTTTATTGATAATTAAAATAATGTATTCTTTACAGCATATCTATTTAGATTAATAATTGAAAAATATCATATTATAAAATACCAAAATATTTCACTAATTACCAATAACGAAAATCAAACATTTAAAACATTGCATGCTAGTGTTAATACTCAATCCAAATATACTCCCACAATTGGTAAAGATCTCAGACAATCCAAATGTACTCTTACAAATGGTAAAGATATCTTAACATACATATATATTTAATTATAAAAAAAAATTAAAAAAAAAATGAAAATGTGAAATTCTTAAAAGATACTCAAACTTAAAAAAAAATAAAAATTGTTGAAGTATGTGCTCTATGTCAACCAAATGTTATATCACTCAATTGCAAGGCCCCATTCATGAAAGAAAGTGATTAAACTTGCATAGACAATCTTCAAGAATATGGACAAAATTTTCATTAAAATATGTGCTTCATATCACCCAAATGCATGACCCCACTCAAGAAAGTGAGGGAAATAGAGGAAAATTTGCATCAATAATCATAAAAGACAAATGTGTCACTCAAATATGTGCTCTATGTGAATTAAATGCAAAGACTCACTAAAAGAAAGCAACATATTTTTCACAAATAATACTAATATTACATAAAGACAAACGTTATTGGATCATGAGCTTTACAATGAAAATATCAGTAGAATGTTGTATTCTAAGTAGTGTTTTGTTTTGTTGGATTTGGTTAAAGTTTGTTTAGATATTTTTTAAAATTGTAAATTTAAGTTGTGGAAATTTCAAAATTTAAGTGTTTTAAAGAATTTTTAAGATGGTAAATTTATTTATATATTTAAAACTACATTTTAAATAATAAAATATTACAATTTCAGCTAAATTATATTGTTAAATTCTAGTTAAAAAGACATTTATTAATTAAATTTCTAATAAATGGAATCTGAACACTTTTATATTAAAATAGTCAATGACACTTAGTACATCTTTGGATCTGCCAAGTAGTTAAAGAATTTGTTTCAATAGTGTGGTTGCATCAGCGTGCAACCTTAGTTGCTCAATTGGAAGCATATTAAGAATAGCATTGTACTAAAATTTGTTTCAATAGTGTGGTTGCATCAGCGTGCAACCTTAGTTGCTCAATTGGAAGCATATTAAGAATAGCATTGTACTAAATCAACTCATCTATAACTTCTAACAAACATTTTCTTGGGCATATTAGCTGGTCATAAAAATATTAACGAGCAAATCAGTGATTTTGGGCGGAGATTTCAGTAATTTGATAGATCTTATGATATTGTTTAAAGTGGATTTCCACCATACAAGATTTCCAACATTTTTGACCAGTTTTTCTATGAATGAAATTTTCTCACATGCTGTTCTTGATTTGAAAATTTTATTTTTTTGGCTCCTTGTTTCAAAGACTTCTTTCTTCACGTTATTTTGATCTTGGCCTTCCTTTAACTTCACATGCCATTCGCTTAACTCAAACAAACATGTAAGACAACTTGTAAACATTATATATAACTTTAATAAATATAAATAAAATAATTTATTCTCATGTATCATATATCACATTGACCATTATGTTATTTTACATTATAAATATTATAAAAATTTACCTAAACAAACATTACTAATGTTTGTTTACCTTAGTAATTGTAATTATATATCTCATATAGCTATGTTGTATATGGTATAAGCATACACATAAAGCATGTATATAAAGGGATTAAGAAAGGCATGTCACAAATATATTTAAGTTGTGTTACGTTTCATAGTGGTTAAATTAATTAGCTTATGATTTTTGGACTTACATTTCTAAACAGACATAATGTCGCAATTATAAATTGTATCTTGATATCAAGGGGAACACCATATATTATGACCATGACCAGTGAACATATGAAAGGAAAGCATTCGAATGAGTATCGTAAACGATTTCACAAATAAAACAAAGGTCAATGGAACTTACGTTTAAACGAGACATAAAATGCCAATGCGAGAGCCAATTCAAGTTAGTTACATGAGGACGATGACGCAAAAATCCAAATTATCAAGGGATAAAACAAAATTTAATGAATCCAAACCTCAAACAAATATATACGTGTAACACTCCTTCAATTTTGTTGGGTATTTTTCATGGGAAAATACCAAAAAACAAACAAACAAACACCACAGAGCCAATGCTCTGTTTTCCTTCTGCCATAGGATCTTTTGTGCACAGAGAAGCTTTAAAAAAATCTCAGAACAGAGTATTACGCAGCCATAAAAAACTTTTCTATTCATTAAAATATAAAGCCTGAAACAACATTCATCCTCTTTCACTCAGAGGGATTTACCAAAAATTACATTCAGCCAACTTTGATACATATTCATCCTCTTTGCTGAGAGGGATTCACCAAAAACGACTGTCTCCTTCTTAGAATTTTTTGTGCTGGGTTTACTGCTGTAAAACCCCTTTTTTTCATTTACTGTGTAAAACTATTTTTACACATACTGCTGTAAAAATATTTTACACATACTACTTGTAAAACAAACTTTTACATATGTAGCTAAAAAAAAAACGTTATGTGCTTCTGCACATTACAACATCTCACAAAATATTTTCAAATACAATACCAAAGACTTGGCTTCATCTTACGCTGCTGCTTTTCTGGTTTCTCAAAAAAATCAACACTGATTTCTTTATACCCTCCTTGCTTCACACTACGCACTGCTGTGCGATGTTCTACACATGCCTCACTCAAGCATATTCGCTCCACTTCTGCTCTTTTTCATGCACTGCTGTGCACTCCTTTTTTTTTTCTCTCCCAAGCTCTCATATTACAAAATGGTCAATACATAACAAAAATTACACACGAGCTCTCTGGTCTTTCGCTGCTGCGCTCTTACATATCTCCCATGTGAAACAACCAACAAAAAACGTAGCACTTTTCACTTGTTATATTTTCATAACATAATGGTCAACGCCCCAACAACAAAAAAAACATAACACGTTTTCTTATGTATATTAATGTGCCGTATGAGAAAACTAAATGCATTACCTACACCTATGACAATGCATTAAAAGGAAGTATGGTCAACGAAAATTGAAATTCACTCCACGCAAATATTAAATGCTGGCCCGTATGCAGCTTCAGACAATTAACGGTGGAGATTGATGAGGGCAATCGGACGGCGGTGATAAATATCGGGAGGCCTCATTATGCTGAACATTAGCACCCGAGAAATTACGTTTGCTTACGTATGGGGAGAGCCACGCGTCTGCCCCATATTCCATCGGGTTCAAAAATACGGAAACCACTCTCTGCAGGAAGGCGGTCCGAGAAATCTCAAGCTGGTTTGTGGTTTTGCTGTGCGGTTTGGGCGTTGGTACGACTGCTCCACGGGTCAACTCAACCCGCTGTTGAAATTACAATTTCAACACTCCCCTTTAATTTCAACTGCTGGGCATTCGGTCATACCCAGACACTTCCTCTCGTAGAGGGATTCCTTAGTACTGCTGTTACAAAGATATCTTCCTCACATAGAGGGATTCACCAACTGCTTCTGATGCAGTTCACAAACAAACAAAGTTGTCTTCCTCTTGATAGAGGGATTAACCTGAAACTGTGCTTAAGAGCACCTTCTTCATGACAGAGGGATTCTCCATAACAATGTGCTGAAGAGCACCTTCCTCTTGACAGAGGGATTCACCTGTGACTATGCTGAAAAGCATCATCCTCTTGATAGAGAGATTTACCACACTATGCTGAAAAGCATCTTCCTCTTGACAGAGGGATTTACCATGACACTGTGCTGAAAATCACCTTCCTCTTTAATAGAGGGATTCACTAAGAACTTCACTTCCTCTCATGAAGGGATTACTGCCAAACACTGCTTTAGATGCAGTTTCAAAACAAAACATTCATTGCACTGTTGTGCATACTCATTACATTGTTCTTTTATGCTGATGCATATTCTCTGTTGCACTGTTGTGCCATCTTCTTTACTGTGTCTACCCCACACTGCTGTGTCTACACTTGCACTGCTTGTGCACTTTTCAAAGACAAAATACTTTGTCTTTTCTGGAGCAATTACACTGTCCCAACTTACAAATTTACATTGTTGTGTGTAAACATTTCTTACGTTCACTGCTGTTGCATATGTTGCATTTCAATTCAATGAACAACACATTCATTACAGTTACATATACTGCTGTAAAAAAAAAATTTCTTTTACATGTGCTGCTGTCCATTACCTTTCATTTCTTCAACAAAACTTCATGCTGTTGCATTTTCTTATTTGCATTGCTGTGTGCTTCTCCTTCTTGCCATCATGCTGTTGTCCATAACTTCTTGCTGCTGCATTTTTCATATTCACTGATGTCCATACCCATAACCATAGACTCTGTCCTCCCTGGGTTTTTATTTGCTGCTGCGTTGCCTCTGCAATTTGCACTGTGGCTGCCTTTTGTTTCATCATACTGTTGTGTGCCTATACACTAACTCTTTACTCTCCATTACTTGCACATAGAGAGAAATCATCCTCACGCTGTTTTGCGCTGCATTCTCCACACAACAAAAAAAAAATTAACACGGGCTGCTGCCTTTTCTTTTTACACCCTTGCTTCACACAATCTTAGTCTTCATTCAATTTTTTTTTACACAATGCACTGTTGTGCAGTTCCTTTCATTTTTCTGCTGCCACACATTATCATTCACCATTGTGCATTAAAAATCTGTTGTCCCTGTTTTTCTTTAGGCATTTCTGTGCATGTTGCATTGCATACAAAAAAAATATTACATTTTTCACTGCTGTGTGAAAAATTTCATTGCATTCTCAGCCACTGGGCATTTATGCTCTGCTGCGTTTTGCCTTCTTCTCATTTTCTTCTCACTGCTTTGCATTTTCATTCCCAATACAAAACATTTCCATCTGCTGTGTATTATACTCACTCTGCTGTGAGTATATTCTCTCACATTACATAGAAGGAAACTACCTTCCATTGCTATGCATTTCAATGCATGTGCTCCATAACAAAAAATTTCAAACTGTTGTTTTATGTTTTGTCCTCCCACTGTTGTGAGGGTCTCCATGCTCTGCATACTCCTTATTGCGCTGCTGCACTTTACATTTGAGCGTTGTCCCCTTTTCTTCTCTGCTCTTATGGCAGATTTGATTTCATGTCTTTCCTTTATAAAAAGAAGTCTTCATTAAAGAATGACTGTTAAGACAGTTCAACAACAAAAATTACAAGCTCCCCTTTAATGTATGCTTGTCTTCTTTTGGCAGACTCTTCTCAAAACAAATTTAGATCCACTGGGGAGTTCAAGGGGTTTTCAGATTGCCTTTCCTTCCTTCTCCATACTTGTGTAACTTTCTTCTTTTGCATGGGACTAGCTTGTGTAAGAGCCCATGTCAAGTTACAATCTCGTGCCATATGCCCAATGTTATGACACTTAAAACATTCAACATTGTTCATGAATAACATTTCATGATTTCTTCTAAAATTGTTTCTTGGAGATTTTCGGAGACCACAACATTTATCTTTATGAAATGCTCTACAGTCTTTTGCCATATGACCAAAGTTTGAGTAAGCATAACAATAACCATAAAATGAACTTTGGTACCTGGGAGATGGAGGTTTCCTTGATGTACTTCTGAAGCCTTGCTGCCTTGAGATCCTTTGATGATCACCATTTCCTCTTGCCTCTTTGACATCAGCTACATTTCTTCTTAGAGCTGGTTTTCTGCTTGGAGTAGGATTTCTTCTATTGTAGCCTTGATCTTTCTCCTTGCCTTTGCTGGAACTAGGAGCTTCACAACTTCTTTCTGGCTTCTTCACATCTTCTTTGCTTAAAGCATCTTCATCCTTGTTTGAAGATTCACCTACATACCCAAGTCCTGATTTATCAGATGGAGATCTGTGATAGCTGAGCATGTCATCCAAAGCTTGAGAGCTCTTCATGATCTTGTTCATCCCTTCAACCTTCTTCTTGAGGAGAACAATCTCTTCTTCCAATCTTTCACACTCATTATTCTTCTTTGTAAGCTGTTCCTCAGTTTCTTCTTTGCTACGAGTAGCTTCAGCTACTACTATTTTAAGAGAGATAATATCTGACTTCATTTTGGAGATTTCTGCTTCACTGCTCTCCATTTTCTTCTCAGCTTCTTGTGCCTGCTTCCTGGCTTCTTGTAGTTCAGACTTAAGGGAGGAGACCTATGCCTTGCACTGTCCAATCTCTTCTACAAGTTTGTTCACTCTCTTGTGTATTTGTTCAAGTTGACTTGTGAAGACATCTTCTTGCTTCTTTGCTTCATTCAGCTGATTTGTCATGGATATGACTTCTTCATGATGCTTCCTTTTGCTTTCATCAAGTTCCTTCTTGAGCTTGGAAAACTCTTCATCTCTTTCTTTTACTTGAAGCTTGATGAGGTCAAACTTTTCATTCTCAGCTTCTATGATGGGTTCATAAGTTTCTTCTTGACTCATTGTCATGGTCAGTACTCCCTTTGCATGAAGGTCATGCAGTCTGTCCCAAATATCCTTTGCTGATGAATATTTTCCAAGATTCTTCTTCACAGAATCAGGCAGTCCATCCAAGATTAGTTTTGCTGCTTGTGCATTACACTCCTTGGATTCTTTATCCTTCTTGCTATCATCAATCACTGACTCCCAGACTTCAATCCCCTCAAACATTAGGAAAGCCCTCATCTTTATTTCCCATACATCAAAGTTTCCATCAAACTTTGGGGTTTCAAATAGAATGTATTCTAATGGATTGCCTTCTAGTTTAGTAGAGGAGGGAGACACATTTTTAGCAGGATTGGAGGCTTTCTTCTTTGACCTTGCCATTCTTATCTAGGCTTTAAATACTTGACTGTGTTTTTTTTAATCACTGATTGTTTCTATAACAGTAACACAAAGGAAAGCTTGAGGAATACCTTAATCCTTTGGCTGAGTCTTCACACTGCTGGAGAAGTTTTACTGCTGCTGCAACAAGACTCTTTCCTTCAGCTTCTTTGACACTTTTCAAGAGCCTAAGCCTGCTCTGTCACCATCAAAGAGCCTGGACCAGCTCTGATACCACTGTGCGGTATTTTTCATAGGAAAATACCAAAAACCAAACAAACAAACACCATAGAGCCAATGCTCTGTTTTCCTTCTGCCACAGGATCTTTTGTGCACAGGGAAGCTTTAAAAAAATCTCAGAACAGAGTATTACGCAGCCATAAAAAACTTTTCTATTCATTAAAATATAAAGCCTGAAACAACATTCATCCTCTTTCACTCAGAGGGATTTACCAAAAATTACATTCAACCAACTTTGATACATATTCATCCTCTTTGCTGAGAGGGATTCACCAAAAACAATATTCATCCAACAAAACATTTACTCTGTCTCCTCCTTAGAATTTTCTGTGCTGGGTTTACTGCTGTAAAACCCCTTTTTTTCATTTACTGTGTAAAACTATTTTTACACATACTGCTGTAAAAATATTTTACACATACTACTTGTAAAACAAACTTTTACATATGTAGCTCCAAAAAAAAACGTTATGTGTTTCTGCACATTACAACATCTCACAAAATATTTTCAAATACAATACCAAAGACTTGGCTTCATCTTACGCTGCTTTTCTGGTTTTTCAAAAAAATCAACACTGATTTCTTTATACCCTCCTTGCTTCACACTACGCACTGCTGTGCGATGTTCTACACATACCTCACTCAAGCATATTCGCTCCACTTCTGCTCTTTTTCATGCACTGCTGTGCACTCCTTTTTTTTTCTCTCCCAAACTCTCATATTACAAAATGGTCAATACATAACAAAAATTACACACGAGCTCTCTGGTCTTTCGCTGTTGCGCTCTTACATATCTCCCATGTGCAACAACCAACAAAAAACGTAGCACTTTTCACTTGTTATATTTTCATAACATAATGGTCAATGCCCCAACAACAAAAAAAACATAACACGTTTTCTTATGTATATTAATGTGCCGTATGAGAAAACTAAATGCATTACCTACACCTATGACAATGCATTAAAAGGAATTATGGTCAACGAAAATTGAAATTCACTCCACGCAAATATTAAATGCTGGCCCGTATGCAGCTTCAGACAATTAACGGTGGAGATTGATGAGGGCAATCGGACGGCGGTGATAAATCTCGGGAGGCCTTATTATGCTGAACATTAGCACCCGAGAAATTACGTTTGCTTACGTATGGGGAGAGCCACGCGTCTGCCCCATATTCCATCGGGTTCAAAAATACGGAAACCACTCTCTGCAGGAAGGCGGTCCGAGAAATCTCAAGCTGGTTTGTGGTTTTGCTGCGCGGTTTGGGCGTTGGTACGGCTGCTCCACGGGTCAACTCAGCCCGCTGTTGAAATTACGATTTCAACAAATTTCACTGTGATAATTACAGGATCCTCTAACATATCGATTTTGGTTTCACTACTGTTTTGTGCGTTCATTAAAGGTCAGCCAGGTGATTTTCTTAATTTAGCATAAATGCATATTACATAATCTTTGCTCAACCTAATTTTTGCACCGGTGCGTCATCCTATAATTAACACAATGCTGTCGATTTCCATGCATTTGAATGTGCATGGGTAACCAAAATTTTTGCCGCATATTTCCATGCATTTGAATGTGCATGGGTTTTAACAAAAAAATTTTACTGCAATTCAACTGGTTCTTGACGCATATATGTTGGCACCCATGATTTTAGCATCGAGATATGGTATGTAAGTTTTAATGTACTGGAAAGACCGAGTAGGAGGGAGAGGACTCAGACTTCGGCTCCTGCTTGGGCTACGACCAGCTCTGAACCTCCAAAAGCGGCCGAACAACTTTCTGCGCAAATCCTTAATTATCTTTTTGACAAGCATGAAATCGCAGTAACCACCCTGTTGCAGTTATTTTCTTCAAAATTCCTACACGTAGCTTAGCGAAAATCCATAACAGGGAAAAATCAGCAATAATCGGCCGACTGTAATAAAACCTATCTTGCATGGCTTTCAAAGCGGATGCCTCCTATTCTTCTTCTCTAAACTGGATGTAAACGTTTCTGACCATGTGATCTGTAAGGTTATCACAAGTATTTAGGTTCTTGATGTTGGGTAGGGAGGCCCGGCGTAAAGGTTTTGGGACATAAGCCCCATAATCTAGGAAGATTATATTGTAAAAGTTCGGCAAAGTGTTCGGAGCGTGAACGGTAATAGGTGAGTCAAAGGTTTGTTCGCCCAAAAATAAGGTAAAATAATAGAAAATGACTCGGCTTCTCATGGTCCTAATGGTAGAAAGTAGCTTTTTAGAAGATTTGAAGTGTTATGGGTTTATGAATGATAAGTTCGCTTTGAGCCTGTAAGACCCAGTTGTGACTTATAGTAGTAAAATAATAGAAAATGACTCGGCTTCTCATGGTCCTAATGGTAGAAAGTATCTTTTTAGAAGATCTGAAGTGTTATGGGTTTATGAATGATAAGTTCGCTTTGAGCCTGTAAGTCCCAGTTGTGACTTATAGTAGTAGAGTATTTAGGTTTTTGATCTCCACGAACTTGTTGAGCTCCTCGAAAATGTCTTCAAAGAAGTCCTCAAAATGTTCCTGGACTGCGAGGATCCATGGCCTAGCCCTGCGGATCCAGGCCATGGATGATCATGTCCGGCATCTGATACATGTTTGATAATAGAAGCGTGGGACATATGCTCGACCTGTTGTGCAGACGCGAACAACGATCTCAATCCAATCCAATACCTGGTATAGTACAATCCAACAAGTTGGTAAATGGGGTTTCAATTTCAAATTCCTGTTGTGCAGACGCGAACAACGATCTCAATCCAAACCAATCCAATAACTGGTATAGTACAATCCAACAAGTTGGTAAATGGCGTTCAAATTTAAAATTCCTTCATAAAACCAACAGTGTATCATAAAACCAGTAGTGGATTTCAGGCATGGTATGGCCTTTCAGATTACATGGCCACGTTTGCACCATCAACAGTATTAATGCATTTGGAAATTTTGCTTTCATAAGATAGTGTTGCAATACAGAAATCTTTGTTCATGAACGGGTAGAAAAGTTGGTACCGGGTGAAAGGAAACTTATTGGTGATGTTCATGGTTGAAAGCATAATGCACTTGGAGAAATTCATTCATTCTGCTTTGACTGTATCGACAGAGACTTGAAAGTTGCCACTCCCCTGAATTGATAGACCATTCATATGAGTTTTATTAGTTTGTGTGGGAGAATCGAGTTTGTTTTTTCTCATATCATCCATTCTTTCCATCATGATAGTCTACCTGGAACGAACCATTCCAGATGGACATAACCAGTTTTCTTTTTGTACATCCTGAAAGTTGAACGTTTTCACAGAAAGCTTATGGATTGCCGCAACAATAATTTTAAGTTGAATATTTCTCCTGCAGGGGTACAGATTGATGCCTACTTCCGAGCAACATTCTGCTTTTGAGTTTGTTTTTGTTAAATGCTTAGAAGTTACTCTATTGATATTCACAAACTTTACATCCCATTTGACAGGAAAAAATGGGCGGCAAGAGGAGGCCTCCATTAGCACCATACCTTACTGCAGAGTCTATTGTCTACATTAAAACATAAGAATATTCAACGATATTCGACTCTAGAACTTGACGAGCGTCTTTTATATATATCATTTAAAATGTATTAATATGTTTTAAAATTTATAATTCCTTTATGACTTAGTTTATTATTGGCTTAGTTTTTAAATATTTTGTCCATCACAAACACAATGATTTTCTGGATTCTTTTAACGTATCAGTATGATCATATATATCATTTAAAATGTATTAATATGTTTTAAAATTTATAATTTTTATATGGCTTAGTTTAATAATGGCTTAGTTTTGTAAATATTTTGTCCATCACAAACACAACGTATCAGTATGATTTATGGATTTAAGGTATCAATATTTTTTAGAGTAGGAAAAATAATGTGTAATTTTTTATTGTTTAAATTTTATTTTTAAATATTATATAGTTTACATAACATGTATATGAAGTTTTTTTATCATTGCATGTTAAATTAGTCATTTTGTTATTAATATATTCTTATTTATAAAACAATGTTAATTTATATAAAAATATTTTATTCATAATTTATATGGGATATTTTACACTATAACATTAAAATATTTTCTTTTAATATTTTGTTATTTTTTCTTTGAAAATGATAAGGTTTAAACATCTTACTCACTTTTTTTTTAACTTCTAATTATTTTACCTGAAATTATATAAAGTTATATGTATAATTAATTAAATATGCATAGCATATATTTCTTTTCCCATATTGTTTTTCTATTCACTTTTTTTCCAAGAGAGAGAAAAATATTTACACATGGCATTCACACTGAGCCATAAAATCAACCTATCTGCTCAAAAATTAATTACTTAATTAATTATTAATTGTATACTATTTATTAAAATATCAATATTTAATTAAAAAAAAAAATAATTATGACACTCATCTCAAGATAACCATCAAGATAAAATGGCATAAGTGTTTTCGGGATCAGATAAGTTGGTTAAAACTACAGGATGAGTGGGCTAAGACTACAGCATGCATAACATCACTCTTACATAAAGGTCACTTTTAAAACATTGATTTAAGGAAAAAAAAAATTAAAAAATAAGCTAAGTTTCATTTTTAAATATAAAAGTTAAGACAAAACACGTTGAGACATGTTCAAAACAAAAATGATTTAAGACAAAACTATTCTTAAGACAAAACTATTTAAGACCATTAAAAGTTATTTTAAGACAACTATAAAAGTTAAGACAAAACACTTTGAGACATATTCAAAACAAAAATGATTTAAGACAAAACTATTCTTAAGACAATTAAAAGTTATTTTAAGACAAATCCAGTGTTAAGACAAAAAGCAGCCACCGACAACCTGCAAAAGACAAAACAAAGTTAAGAGGAAAATACAAATAAGACAATAGTTAAGATGAAACCTACCAGTCCCTGCAAAATTGACTCCTACAAAAACTTTTAAGACAAAAGAAATTTAAGCCGAAACTACCGCACCCTTGCAAAATGGCCTCTGGACAACGCTTTAGGGCAAGACTCTTCTCCGTCAGGATAGCTATCGGCCAAGACATGGCTTCCTGGATAGTTATCAGCCATTCCTCCAGCTAACTTGATCACAAAGACAATGCTACGGACATCTATCAATTAGTTGTACAACTAACTCGGCCACTTGTGCATTAATGGTTGCAGCGCTACCTTAGCTGAATTCTTTTTATGGAGCGTAGGACACAGACATGCACTAAAATTTTGGGAGTTCCTATATTTGCAGACTGCCTTCAATTGGTCCTCTCTCAACCATAGGGTTTCCTGGTATCGATCCTTCCTTCCTGTTGTTAAGTGGTGGTGTCCTTAGGCACTCTATCTCCTCCAAGGGTGCATCAAAGCAAGTATACAATGACCGAAGGAAGCAATAGAGGAACAGGAAACAGGCATGTGTTTATGGTATGGAGATCATCGCTGCGGACTCGTCTAGGAACAGTAAGTGTTCCTTTCTTTGATCTAATGTAACATCATCTATATCTGTGTCTTTCTCTTTTTGTGTCTTAATTGGCACAAAAGCATACCAAAATAATCGAAATTGTCATCGAGAATTACCCACTTTTGTCATCTAGAGAATAATATTCCATCCCGCTAGCAATTTGATATGTTATTTTCTTGGGGTTCAGAGCATTCTAATATAGTTTAAGTGTCACCGAAGCCCCTTCCTTTCACTTTAGGTTCACAAGTTTCGTAATGAGAGGCAATCATTCAATGGTCGCTACTCCATTTGGTACTCGAACCTAGGAGGAGGCGCAATGCCTGGTGTTGCTCGTAGTGCCAGGAGAGAAAAAGCACTCCAATATCCTTGCACTCAAATATCCTTGGTTGGGTCTCTCTCTTCCATTCCTTTTGATGGGGAAGATGACATCACATGGTAATGCTTAATATACAAAACACCCAAGTTACTATTCATGGTGATCTCAAATAGAAATGAATGGTTATTTTTCATGGTGATATCATAAAGGCTCTCCTTCTGGAGTGTTTCGGGCACATTCTCTTTTTTGTTTTGTCGTCGCTTGCATGGCTTACTCTTAAGCTATTTTCGAATTAGAATTCTATTTGTCATCATCTTGCCAATGATTCTCCTAGCTTGTTAAGCACAAATCAAAGGAAGTTTTGTTATGTCCTTGTGTACATTTATAACATATGTTTTCCCATCTTTTAGGGTTTGCACCTAGGTTCATGGAGGGTCAAATCCCATAAACCCATGTCCTCTATTTGTTATTTTACCCTTAGGGGGATCCCATTTAGAAAAACTTATATGTTTAAAAGTTGATTAGTGAAGTAGAAGTTACATATGACACTTTTTCACTCATGTCAACTAATGACATGTCCAACAACAAAAAAATGTAAAAAATGTGTACAACTAAGTAGAATTGTGGGGTGTTCCACCATATTTGCATTCTATTTAGATTCAAGTAGAACTTTGCGGCGTTCCACTAAAATTGCATTCTGAAAACACACTTGCAAAATGTTGAGATATGCATGTCACCTATGCATTCTTCAACTGTATTTATTGTTATAGTCCCCCTCGAAATTGGAAATAGTCTTGTAAAACACTTTATTGATAGACCTAACCTATCCCAAATCCAGTTCACCAAGTAGTCCTTCATTATAGACGGTTGAGGGTACTTCCTTCTTTCTCACTAACTCGTTACTTCTACATATGACTAGCTACTTCCTCCTGGTTGAGTTAACGCTACATCGACTAGCAATGAACTAGATAGTGAAACTAGCAAGTTTAGGATTGCAAGATGATCTATACATGCTCCAATGACTCAATGGTAATCGTAGTATCATTGAATTATCTATGTGGGTTAAACATGAAATAATGATCATTGATTGATGGACTCAATGTAATGTGACTATTCCCAAATGAGTCACCTTAGGGTTAGCTGGTGTGAGAGAGGCTGAATCCATCAACAATCCTTTGTCTTTGTGGTCTCATAACCCATTTTGGGGTTGGCATTGACATCATATGCCTATGGTTGGGTAGTTGATCACTCATTTGTAACCAATTTGATGTATAAATTCATGTCAAAGATGAGTGATTATCATTGCTCTCATGCCAATTATCTCTCTTTTGTATCTTTTCCATATAATTCCCTTGACATGTGTTGCTTATGTGATTTATGTTAAGGGAAATGTATCAAATTGATGGATATGATGTTGATGACTCTATTTTTGAATTTGTGTTGGATTGATTTTATGATATTTATTATGCAATGTATTATGCCTTGATTTTATATATGGAAATTCTTTTGTTGTTGTTGGAGGCCAGATTGGTCCATAGTTGAAAGTTTGATTTGTAAACAAAGAAATGTTGGATTGAATACCCTAGCAGCTATGGAAGGCATCCAAGTAATGTCGAGGAGAAGTTAACCATCGATTATACATCTCGCCACGGCTGAATTATGGATTTTGGCTTCCTTGTCTCTTCATTTTCTTTCCTTTTCATTTTCTATTGTACTTGAACATGTATAGAGTTTCAACAATTCATCGTGTTGTATAAGGCTTTTGGCACATCATCATAACGCACATTCTGCAGTGAGTACTATCACCATGGATCTCAAACATTATTGAATACAATATGTGTTTACAATTTCATTTTTTATGTTATGATTATTTCGATGCATCAACATTGAAGTTCATTCCACCTTGGAAGAAATATCAGAAGAACTAGTAATGTTAATACATCTTCTTAGAACTAACAAAGTCATGGAAGTTTTGAGATATTTGAATTACATAACAGTGAAGAGGAGAAAAGGAATATCCATGTTTTGAAATCCTAACCAATGACAAAATCCTCATTTTGTAGAGTTGTTCATGGTAAAAGATGTGGGATTATTTTCAAACCTGTGACATTGTCATGGCCCACTCCAAGTTGGTTGACATAGGAAGTCCATTAGGATAGTTGTTCACATCACAAAAGATTGAATATATCATCAAATACTTCATATTGTTTAATGATAATGGGTATCATTTTTTTTCACTTTGATTTTTCTATTTTACTATTTATAATCGTGATAAAAATGGTAATACTCCTTCCATTTATTTTATTTCTAAAAAAAATAAAATATAAGCATATTATGAGAGAAAAGTTGCTTTCTAAGCTTATTTGTGAGAGGACAACTCTAATAGCTAACAAGGTGTTATTTGGAAAGAGGCCGCTAAGCATAGGTTTTAACCACCAACTCCAATAGAGGAAACTTCAACAAGATAACAAAGATTACAATATTAATGAAGATTTGAAACCTTGAAGTGAAGGAATAGGATAGGAAACTACATACAATTTGATGGATG
This sequence comes from Pinus tabuliformis, assembly GCA_031772625.1. Classification (NCBI taxonomy): domain Eukaryota; kingdom Viridiplantae; phylum Streptophyta; class Pinopsida; order Pinales; family Pinaceae; genus Pinus; species Pinus tabuliformis. Next base: position 600,927,793 of record CM062813.1, on the reverse strand, counting down.
TATTGAACTATAATAAAAGGCTAGGATGAAACTAGGATTTAGAGGAAGAAAATGAAAACAATGTGGGTTTTAACCCCGTACAGAAATTACCTGCATATGAATTCTAAAACACAAAAAATAAACAATGCAATAACATAACACATAAAACGCATATACACAGATATTTTCCCATGGATCCCAAAACCGGCACTACCAACTTGATTTTTCATTATATTCCTTTCAATGTTACAACAAAATACATATTTATACATGCCGAAACATCAAATATCATGTACCGAAAACCATCGCGTCCAAAACCATGTGCGAAAACCATGCACAAAACCATAGGTAGGTTCGCCCAACCTAATATAGGGTCCAAAAAAAATTTCCCCAGTGTGCTGCCCTAAACTCCATAGAGGGGGGCTTATCACCCCCCTCAAACCCCCTTGTGAACCCCCCACTGCGCAATCGACGCAACGAAGGGGGGGCTCCGCCTGCCCTCTAACCCCCCCGTAAACTATGTGGGCTAGTTATGGAAATAATATAACACAACCCAACATTCTCCCACTTGTTTTCTTTCCACAGGAGGCCACATGAGAGCTTGGTCATTTATCTAGCCCTGAAATGCCCATTGTTTCTCTACACCAAGAGAACTTCTCTAAGCTCACAGATTTTGTCAATGCTTCTGCGGTATTCTTCAAAGTGTCCACCTTTACCGACAACAACTTTTTGTCTTCTATCATATCCCTCACAAAGTGATACTGAACATCAATGTGCTTTGTATTTAAATGATAAGCAGGGTTTTTTGCCAAGAAAATTGCACTTTGGCTGTCATAGTCTATCCTTATAGCTCCTTGTACTAACGCCATACTTGAACAGAATATTTGCAACCAAATTGCTTCCTTGCTTTCATGAGTGGCTGCCATGTATTCTGCCTCTATAGTTGATAATGCCACTACAGATTGTTTCTTACTCATCCAGCTGACTGCACCGCCAAATAAGTTAAACACATACCCACTTGTAGATCTTCTTTGATCCAGATCTCCAACCCAGTCTACATCAACAAAGCCATGGATATTCAAAACTCTATCCAATCTTGATCTTCCTTGTTAGCACAAACCATAATCACTAGTCCCACGCAAATACTTGAAAACCCACTTCACTATTGTCCAATGCTCCTTTCCCGGTTTTGACATAAAACTACTCAATACTCCCACTGCATGTGCAATGTCTGGTCTAGTATAGACCATCGCATATGTCAGGCTACCGACTTCACTTGCATATGGAACACGAGACATGTCCTCTTCCTCTTCTTGTGTCTTGGGACACTGTTCAACAGATAAATTTACACCAATAGGAATAGGAACCTTCACTGGTTTATTATCCTGCATATTAAACCTCTGTAGTATTGTCTCGACATACTTCCTTTGGTTTAACTAGAGCTTCTTCTTTTCCTGATCTCTTTTAATTTCCATGCCCAAAATATAGTTTGCAGCATCGAGATCTTTCATGTCGAATTTGGACGACAATTGGGTCTTCAAATCCTGGATAATTTCTTTGTCATTTCCAACTAGCAACATATCATGCACATACAAGACCAGATAAATAACATGGTCACAAATTAATTTAAAATACACATAGTGATTTGCTTTGCTTCTGGTGAAGCCAAGTCCCCGTATAAATGTATCAAATTTCTGATACTACGTCCTTGGTGACTGTTTTAACCCATACAAAGGCTTTTTTAACTTGCATACCATTTCTTTCTTACCCTTACCACAAAGCCTTTAGGTTGCTTCATGTAGATCTCTTTTCCTAGACCCCCTTGAAGAAATGTTGTCTTCACATCCATTTGTTCTACCTCAAAATCAAAAGCAGCAGAAATAGATAAAAGTAATCTAATAGAAGCTACCTTGGCAACAGGAGAAAAAATATCACCAAAATCAATTCTCGGCACCTGGGAATAACATTTTTCTACCAACCGAGCGTTGTATTTCTCCACCTTTCCTTCTGCATTTGTCTTCTTCTTGAACACCCATTTGTTGCTAATGGGTTTCCTCCCAGCCAGCAACTCCACCAGATTCCAAGCCTCAATTTTGTGTAAAGATGCCATTTCATCGGCCGTGGCCTCTTTCTAGAGTTTGACATCCTCTAAATCTATTGCTTCCTTCACAGTTCTGGGATCGTCATTAGTAATAGATAAAGAAAAATTTGAACAGAAAGCAAATGGACTATACCTTTATGTTTATCTTCTTTCTCGAACTAATCTTCTTACAACCAGAGTTTGTGGCTCCTAATATTCTGATTCCTCTTCTATTGTATAGAGTCTGATTCTTCCTCATTTAGCTCAAACTCTATCTTTTCAGGTTCCTTTGATGGGACTTCATGTTTAATAACATCTTTCAACTCTCTGAACACCACATCTCGGTTGTACACAACCTTCCTTTTTAGTGGGTTCCAAAGCTTATAACCCTTTAAACCATCCTTATACCCAATAAAGATGCACTTTTCAAATTTACTATACAACTTGGTTCTTTTCTCCTTTGGAACATGTACATATGCATCACATCCAAATACCTCAGATGTGAAGGACATGGTTTCTTACTAGTCCATACCTCTTGTGGAGCATTATCCTCCAACGCTGATGAAGGTGATCTGTTGACCAGGTAACATGCTATCTCTACCGCCTCTGCTCAGAATTCTTGTCCTAACCCTCTATAACCCTTTAAACCATCCTTATACCCAATAAAGATGCACTTTTCAGATTTACTATCCAACTTGGTTCTTTTCTCCTTTGGAACATGTACATATGCATCACATCCAAATACCCTCAGATGTGAAAGACAGGGTTTCTTACCAGTCCATACCTCTTGTGGAGCCTTATCCTCCAATGTTGATGAAGGTGATCTATTGACCAGTAACATGCTATCTTTATCGCCTCTGCCTAGAATTCTTGTCCTAACCCGGCACCATTGAGCATGCTTCTTGCCATTTCCATCAATGTCTTGTTCATTCTTTTTGCAACTCCATTTTTCTCAGGTGTGTATGGAGTAGTCTTCTGCCATTATAAAAAGGGCCACCATTGGAAGATGAACTCAGACATGTAGCCGAGGAGGGGTGAACTCTGTCATCAATTTTTTGTGCTTTGATGTTTCTTATTTTCCATTTTAACTATTAAAAGTATACATAATTGACTTTATTTTGTGTGCTTTTACAATCAAAATCCATTGCCTAAAAGACATGAAATAGCTTGGAAAACATTTCATGAAACCTTCATTTTTAATTTGAAATCAGTTTGGTATTAGAGCATGGTTTTTGTGAAGGCTTGAAAAAAATTGTAGGTTTTTTTTTTAATGCTTACAAGGTCTAAATTGAGAATAGGAGAAGGAGTACTTGAAGAACCAAACCGTCAAATTGGTTCAAGGAGGTCAAAATATCCCCAATTCATGGGAACGTTATGACACATGAGGAAGGACAAGGACAAGAGTTGATGTCTGAGGATGAGGGAGCTTTTAGAAAGACTTTCTATGGTATCACTAAGATGGTGAAAGTGTTGTACAATGAGAGAACATCAAGGTTTAAAGGAGAAATTTCTAATCAACCAAAGGGTAATGTGGTAATTGGAGCAAGCCTCCACCTCCACCTCCTCCTTCACCTCCATCTACACCTCCATCCTCACCTCCTTCTTCACCTCCTTCATCCCATATACCTACCCCTCCATCTCCAAAACAACATGCTAAGTCTACTTTGATTAATCTTGATGTTAGGTTTGAATTGCTTATGTACAATAGGGAGTGAAAAGTTGGATAATTGGGTTCGTCAAATTGAAGCCTATTGCGGGACTCAAAAGATTGATGTTGATGCCACAAATATCTAGCTTGCTTCTCTTCACTTGGAAGGTGCAACTCTCATCTGGTGGGAGTCCAGAACTCAATAAGATTTGAAGAAAAATGGTAAAATTCTCTCTTCTTGGAATGATTTTATAGCTTAATTAATAAGAAAATTTTATCCATTATCTTACATGCAAAAATAATTTATGGATTGGAAGAGATTTAGAGAAGTTAAAGATCAAAGTGTCCAAAGTTATACACAATAATTTAGAAGAAGATCTTTCATCTTGGGTGTTGATTTGACCTCACAAGTTACTATCCTTAAGTATATATGTGGATTACATAGTTATTTGATACATACTATACTTATGTTTAATCCCCAAAATCTAGATGAAGTATGTGTTCAAGCAACTCATTTAGAATCAAGAGGAAAGAATGTTCCTCAAGAGTCCAACAAGAAACCTTTTAAATATGGAGACAAAGGGAAGGGGAATTTTAAAGGCGAAGGAAAAAAAATGATATTGTCAAGCAAGATGGAGAGAAACTTACATGTAAACATTGTTTAAAAGATGGACATGCTGAAGACCACTGTTGGAAATTACATCCATAATTGAGACTAAAGAAGTTCAATAACAAGGGGAAACAAAAGATTGTTGCTACAACTTAACAAAATCTAGGATCTGATTCAAGTGATGAAACCGAAATCACAGCCATGGGAATGAAAGGTATATCTTCTAATGCAAATACTAGTTTTTCTAGTAAGCATATTGAGTCTCAAAATGATAAAGAAAGAAGTGATATTTTCCATATTAGGGTCATTAGAAAACATACAAATATTGATATATTATTTGATAGTGGATCCCAAGTCAATCTTATCTCTGAAGAAATTGTCAAGAAACTTAATTTACAAGCTACACCTCATGCAAAGCCTTGCCTTTTAGGTTAGGTATGTGATGATGCCAAATAACAAGTGACAAGAAAAATTAAACTCAAATTTCCCATTGCTGCTAATTTTATAGATGAGGTAGAGCTAGATGTTGTACCACTTGATATTTGCAAGATTATTTTGGGGAGTCCATACTTATATGGCCCAAAAGCCATATTTTACCCCCATGAGAACAAATATGATCATTTTAAATATGGAGTTGAGAATATTGTTATAGCACAACAAAAGAGGGTGAACTTATCTCTTGTTAGTGTTGGTCAGATGAAAAGGCTAGTAAATGCTAGTAATAATTTTTTGTTGTTGACGATTAAAGCTAAAGATACTGCTGAATATGAAGCCTTCACAGGATATGAATCTAAACTCAAGCATTAATTAGTTGAGTTTTTTAACACTTATGACAAGATGTTTGTTGGGCCTCCAAATTAACATCCATTTTCACTCCATTTTCACCTTTATCCTCATTTTGTCACCTCATTTCATCACATTATCATTACATAACCCTATATTTCCATTACCATATGGGCTCATATCTTCATTTTCTAAAGTTATTTACTTTATGTATTTAAAGTGAATTTATGATTAAATGTTAGAAAAATAACATGTATTTTCTTATACCTAAAGGTGGAATGAGTTTGGTTACATGTGTAAGTGATTTGGAAGGTTCCAAGACATTCTTATGTGGCCTCCAAGACTCAAATTCGGATTCTCTTGAAGATTTGAAGGAGATTTGGGATAAGGGGTCAAGCATATCTCATGGAGAAAAACCATGGATAAAGGAATATGTGTCTCATATTGGTTGTAACCATATGAAGGATTTGTGGATCTACGAGGGATTAGTGGATGTCCATTAATGAGTTAGTTGCTTATGTTTTTGTATAAATAGGAGTGCCTCCTCCATTCCAAAGGGAGGGACTCTTGGAGAATGTATCCTAATTTATGATGGAACAGAATAAAATTTTCTTTCTATAGTTTTAGATAAAAATTGTCTTAAGGTAGTATATGAATTTATGGAATAGTTTGTCACTTTGGTCTTGAGAGAATTGAGCTCACTCTGAAAGGATCAAAAAATATTTTATTTCATTATAGATTTTATTTTCATTTAATTACTTAGATGTTTGAATATTTTTCATTATTAATGAATGAATTTTAGCTGAGTTCTAATCAAAATATGAGGGGAAAACCAAGAGTCTAAGTTAGGCTCTCCTTCTATTTGGTCTGAACAATAATTAAAGTTCATTTCATTTTCTTTATTTCAAGTTATTTTTGAGTTTATGATTTGATGCAATGGTAATGTTGTTAGAATAGAATTGTGAGGAAGGACAACCAGGACCTCCTAAATTAGGAGCCTCTTCTCTTGCTTTCTATACATCACATACTGCTACTCTTTAGTTTCTCTTCTTGAGGACAGTACTGTGGGGAAGGACAAACGGGACCTCCCAAATTAGGAGCCTCTTCCTTCACTTACTGCATCTTGAATTAGAGACTTTTTAATTTTCTTAGCTTAGAGTTAGTTGCCTACTCCTGCATATATTTTCTTGGCATCATCACAAGCTTACGAGTATCCCTGGTTGATAATTTAATGAAAAGTAATTTAAGCAATTAAATTTCCTAACATTTTGGCGCCGCTTCTGGGGATGGTGCTAATGGATTAGGCATTAGGAATTTAAATTCAATACTAGTATTTTTCTTTTGTTTATAGAAAAGCTAAATCATGTTGAAAGGATAACTTGGTGACAACAATATCTTAGTAACATGAGGAAGCAAACTTAGATGTATGCTAGTTTAGGAATCATTTTATTTAGGGTTAATTGCATTTTGGAATTTTTATTTAAGTTTTTTCTTATATAGAAAACATAGAAATATAACACAAATCAAACCCCCATTCACTAAACAAAAAACAAAAACACAATAAAAATCCATATGTATATATGGAAGAACAATGAGTATAAGTTTGGAACAGCTCACTCAGATCCTACCAAGTGTCAGGATCTCCTCTTCTTACGAAGAAGAGATCTTGACAGCAGCGAAAAACTTAACTACTCCTCCAGAAGGAAAGAATGAATTAACATTTGAAGAATCCTGTATATCTGATAATCAACATTTATTTGAACAGGAGATTGAGGAGGACGAAGAGAAGTTGTAGCATCGTCTAAATCGGAGCGGAAATCACGCCTATGAAAGCCTTATCAAAAGGTCGTTTCGATGGTTTCAAACAAGTACGACGTTAGATCAATTTCATTTTTGTTCTTATTTCATTAAATCACATTCACAAAAACTAGATTCAATCATCCTTGTATATTTTCATTTTAAAATTGCAAAATTGAAAATGAACATTTTTTTACTACTATTTCATGAATGGCTACATTGGAAACTTAATTACACGTAATGGTTTGTAATTTTCAATTAGCATAGAGTAGGTAGGATGATATTTTATGTTTCGAGTAAGTATGCTCTCTTGCGTTTTTGCACAATCTCGAGGATCATAAAATAGAATGTTTATAAATGTTTTCAGGGTTGGATTATACTTGTCTCCATTTGCAAAAAAAAAAAAAAAAAAATCATCCTAAATCAATAAAAAATCCTAGGTTGTTTTAAGGTAAGAATAATTTATTTATTTTTCTTTAAGATTCTGATCTTAAAACAATAAAAAAAATTCAATTTCTTAAAAAATAAAAATAAAAAATTGATTTTAATAAAAGTAAATAAATAAATTAGAATAAAAGTCAAATTCATTAAAAATAATTTTAATTTCTTTTGTTGCAACATATAAAATTAAAAAAACATCAGAAAATAAATCAATTTTGTTTTAAAAAAAAACAATACAAAATAAATTTCATTTTCTTTTTTAACTTTTAGTTCTTGATAACCATACAAACAAAAGCTAAAAAATATATATTTAAAAACTAAAAAAAACTAAACAATAAAAAATCACGTAAAAACAAAACATTAAAAAAAAAACAAAAAAAAAAACAAACATTTGTTAAACAAAAATAGATCACATAATAAAATACAAAACACTTGGCAAATAAATAAAACATTCATTTGACCTGAAGGACAGGTATATATAAAATTTTGACCATTTACAAAAACTCCATTGACTACAAATTCGCAGAAGATTAGTAAGATTGGAGATAATCAACATTTTTTAGCCACGTTGTTGGGATCTCCGGTGGCAAAATGTATCTGCACTCTAAGTCAGAGACCTGAATGAGATCGGCGAACTGAAAGTTGTTGGGGATTTTGTATGGGAAAATCCCAAAAACAAAGAAAATAAAACACACAGAGGCAATGCTCTGTTTCACCTTTCCAGGATCTTTTATGCACAGGGAAGCCTTTTAAAAAAAATTACTGAGGAACAGAGTATTTCACCACCATAAAAACATTTCTATTCATTTAAGACAAAAATCACTGATACATATTCATCCTCTTTTACTGAGAGGGATTTTCCAAAAACAACATTCAACCAAAACTCTGTTTTCACCTGAGAATTTACTAAGCTGGGTTTACTGCTGTAAAGTCCCTTTTACATTCACTGTTGTGAAAAAACACTTTACTGCTGTAATAAAAATTTACATACATCCTTACAAAACAAAATGCGCTCCTCTACTTGCGGTATTTCACTTTGCTTCACCACCAGTAAAAAAAGATTATATGCATTCTTTATGCGCTCCCACGTTTTTCATTCATACATTATGCACTGCTGTGCATCACCATAGTTTTCATGGAGGTCAACCCTTTTTCGCTGCAGCAAAACTATGTCATTTTGTTTCTCGGTGATATGATATACAAACCCAAAACAAAAACATGTGTATTAAAAAAAACGACTCCCAAAGCAAAGATATTAAGTTTTACGTGCCGTAAAAAAAAACATAAAAATCTACCTACGCATATGACAATTCATTAATAAGAGGTATGGTCAACGAACTTAATTTTTACTCCACGCCATGTAGTTAATGCTGGTCGTATGCAGGTGTGCAGGTTTCACTGATGGACGGTGGAGAATGATGGAGCTGATCGGACGGCGGAGGTGAATATCGGAAGCCACTTTAATGTTGAACTTTACCTCCCGATATGTCAGAGATGATGACGTATGGTGAGAGCCACGCGTCTGCACCATATTATATCGGAGCCAAAAATACGGAAACTGCTTTACGCTGGAAGGTGGTGCGATATGCTCTGGGCGGTTTGTGGTTTCACTTGCGGTGGTTTTGGGGTAGTACGAGCGTGGTTGAAATTACAAATTCAACACTCCCCTTTAATTTCAACTGCTGGGCATTCGGTCATACCCAAACACTTCCTCAAAAATTCAAAGCTTTTCTGATCCAATGGCTTTGTCAAGATGTCTGCAACCTGTTCCTGAGTCCTGCAATGTTCTAAGATAATTTCTCCATTGTTCACCAATTCTCTGATGTAGTGAAATCTTGTATCAATGTGTTTCGTTCTCTTATGAAACACTGAATTCTTTGACAATGCAATAGCTGAGCTATTGTCACAAAAAATCACTGTCGCTTTTGCCTGCTGTTGGCCTAAGCTTCTCAACATTCTTCTCATCCACACTGCTTGACATGCTGCTGCTGTAGTTACCACATATTCAGCCTCTGCTGTAGACAATGCTACAATGGACTGCTTCTTAGAAGCCCATGAAATGGCTCCTGAACCCATATGAAAAACATAACCGGAAGTGCTTTTCCGATCATCTACACTTCCAGCCCAATCACTGTCAGTGTATCCAACCAAATCTGAATGTTCTGAGACATTATATAAAATTCCAAACATTTTGGTACCTTTGACATACCTCAAAATTCTTTTTGCTGCCTGCCAATGTGCCTCCTTTGGCCTCTCCATGAATCTGGAAATTAAACTAACATCATACATAATGTCAGGCCTAGTAGCTGTTAAATACATAAGGCTGCCTACAATACTCTTGTACAAACTAGGATCAAAATCCTTGCTGCTGTCTTCTCTGCTGAGTTTTAATCCCATTACTGTGGGAGTGATGGCTGCCTTGCATTCTTGCATGTTAAATCTGCTCAATACTTGATTTACATATCTTGCTTGTGAGATAAAAATTCCTTTTTCATTTTGATATACTTCTATGCCTAAGAAGTATCTCAAGAAACCCATGTCAGTCATTTAAAATTCCTCTTTCATGACTGATTTAAAATTCTTAATGAGCTGATCATCATTACCTGTGAAAATAACATCATCAACATAAAAGACAACGATCAAAATTTTACCATCTTTTTCTTTGATGTAGACAATGGGTTCTCCTTCACACTTGTCGAATTCATTATCCAATAGATATGAATCTATTCTGTTGTACCATGCTCTTGGCGCTTGCTTCAGCCCATAAAGAGCTTTCTTCAATTTGCACACTTTGTGCTCGTCTCCTTTCTTCTCATATCCGAGAGGCTGTTCCACATAAACCTCTTCCATTAACACTCCATTTAGGAATGCTGACTTCACGTCCATTTGGTAGACTTTCCATTTGTTTTGTGCTGCTATGGACAGCACTGCTCTCACGGTTTCCATTCTTGCAACCGGGGCGAAAGTCTCCTCATAATCTCTTCCATACTGCTGCTTGTACCCTTTGACAACCAGCCTTGCTTTGTGCCTTTCTATCTTGCCTTCAGCATTGCTCTTGGTCTTGTAAACCCATTTTACTCCAATGACTTCTTTGCCTTTTGGTAGCTCAACCAAATCCCATGTTTTGTTTCTCTCTATGGCATTCATCTCCTCATCCATAGCTTCTATCCATTTTCTATCTTTAATAGCTTCTTCAAAATGAATAGGGTCATCAACATGACAATACAAGGCAAATAAGGAATTCATTCCTTCATCATAAATGTCACATAGATTTCTAAACTTCTTACCTCGTTCACTTGGTGTGCAAGTGCTTGAAGACGCACTTGAATTTCCTCCTTGTGGTGTGCTTGGAGAAGCACTTTCATTTATCCTCAATGGTGTCCCTTGCCGTCCTTGTGTTGGCGCTGCTGTTTGGGGATGCATTTTAGCCACCTCCTCATCATCTTCATCATGAGACAAACAGTTTTTAACATTCACTGTTTTCTCTATGCTTCCATCGCAAGCTTCCTCTTCAATGAATTGAACATCTCTGCTGACAAAAAACTTCTGGGTAGATGGGATATACAACCTGTAGGCTTTGGATTCCTCACTGTATCCAATGAAAAGACATTTCTCCCCTTTGCTGTCCAACTTCCTCCTTAGCTGATCTGGTATGTGTGCATAAGCCACACATCCAAAAACTCTCATGTGGGTGACTCCTTGCTTTCTCCCACTCCATGCTTCTTCAGGCACCTTGTTCATCACTGCTTTTGTAGGACACCTGTTCAAAATATACACAACACAATTTACAGCTTCAGCCCAATAGTCATTTGGCAAATGCTTTGCCTTCAGCATGCTCCTCGCCATATCCATGATGGTCCTGTTCTTCCTTTCGGCTACTCCATTCTGCTGTGGGGTGTACCTAGCTGTAAATTGTTTGTGAATTCCATTTTCTCTACAAAATCTTAGGAATTCCTTGGAGATATACTCACCTCCTCTATCAGTTCTCAAAACTTTTATATGCAGCCCGCTTTGGTTTTCCACAAATGCCTTGAAGTTTTGGAATTTCTCAAACACTTCACTTTTGTTTTTAAGGAAGTATATCCAAGTCTTTCTTGTAAAGTCATCAATGAATGTTAGGAAATATTGGCTGCCTGCTAATGATGGAGCTTGCATTGGTCCACATAAATCTGAGCGGATGATCTCTAAGGGTGCCTTTGCCCTTATGCTTTTCCCTGATGGAAAACTTTCTCTATGTTGTTTTCCCAAAATGCAGCCTTCACAAAGGCTGTCCAGTTTCTCTATCAGTGGTAATCCTTTTACCATTCCTTTCCTACTCAACAAATTTAGACCTCCAAAATTGAGATGTCCAAATCTCAAGTGCCACAACCAATTTTCATCCTTTGGCACGCTTTGGAAAGCCTCTTGGGTAACTGCTGCAATTACATTTTTGTTTTTCAAATCTACCCTGATTCTAAGAGGGAACATCATGTTCCTCGTCATCTTCACTTCAGCAATGCATCTTTTGCTGGGTGCTATATCCATGATGGTGCATACATCATTTTTAAAGAGAACATTGTACCTCTTATGGACAAGCTCTCCAACACTCAAGAGGTTACATCTCATTCCGGGGACATAGTAGACATCTACTATGGTTTTCTTTTCTCCTTGCTTTGTAAATATTTTTACCTCCCCTTTTCCCATAACAGAGACTTTGCTATCAGTTCCTAGTGTGACTTCTGATTTCACATTTTTATCTAAGGCAGAAAAGAAGGCTATGTTTCTTGTCATATGGTTGCTACAACCTGAGTCTAAAAACCATATGTCTTCACTGTTTGTTTCAGCCATGTTACATGCTAATAACACATTATTTTGACTGCTGTTTTCTCTAGTGACATTTGCATTTTCTCTATTACTCATATCATGCTGCTTCTTCCTACATTCACTGGCATAATGCCCATACTTTTTACAATAATAACATTGGACATTGGATTTTTCATACCTTTGTCCTTGAGCATGATGTTGTCCTCTTTGTTGGCTGCTGCCTTGGCCTTGGTTCTGATTTGGATTGCTGCCTCTTCCTTGTGCATTTGCTGGGCTGTTCCTTCCACCTATGTTCTGGCTTCTGCCTCTTCCTCTTCGGTTTCCTCTTCCTTGACCTCTTCCTCTTCCAAAGGACATCTGGGTCTTGAAGGCTTGCTCAAGAGATGAGTTTTCATTCCTACTCAACCTCTGCTCATTTGTTATCAGTGATGCATGTAGCTCATCAACTGAATAGTTTGAGAGATCCTTTGTCTTCAATGGTGGTGACTATGGCATCAAACCTTGAGGGTAAGACCCTCAATATTTTCTCCACAATCCTTCTATCTTCAATGGTTTCTCCATGAGTTCTCATTTGTGTGATTACACCAATCACATGAGTGAAGAATGAGTCAATGTTATCTGACTCCTTCATGTTCAAGTTCTCAAAATCCTTTCTCAGCAATTGTAGTTTTGTTGTCTTCACTCTCTCCATGCCTTGATAGGCTGTCTTGAGGGTTTGCCATGCTTCATTTGCTGTCTTAGCTGCTGGTAACCTTGGAAACACACTCTGATCTACTGCTAGATACAACAACATACAGGCTTTTGAATCCTTCTTCCTATTGCTCTTCAGCTGATCTCTCTCTCCCTGAGTTAATGCACTAAACTCATTTTCATCTGCTGGTTCTTCAAACCCAGATTCAACTATTTCCCATAAATCTTGAGAGGCAAACAGGGCTGTCATGGTTATTGACCAGTAGTCATAGTTCTTCCCATTAAACTGTGGGAGCTGGGTGTTAAACATACCCATACCAGTGCTTGTGCTAGCCATTCCTTGACTGTGTATTTAAAACAACTGACTGCTTCTTCAGCAACACATAAAAAAAACTTTGTGAAATACCTGAGTATTTTCCTGACTGAGCCTTCACTCTACTTGAGAAGTTTTACTGCTGCAACAAGCTCCTCCCTTCAGCTTCTTTGTCACCTTCAAAGAGCCTAAGCCTGCTCTGATACCACTGTTGGGGATTTTGTATGGGAAAATCCCAAAAACAAAGAAAATAAAACACACAGAGGCAATGCTCTGTTTCACCTTTCCAGGATCTTTTGTGCACAGGGAAGCCTTTTAAAAAAAATCACTGAGGAACAGAGTATTTCACCACCATAAAAACATTCTTATTCATTTAAGACAAAAATCACTGATACATATTCATCCTCTTTTACTAAGAGGGATTTTCCAAAAACAACATTCAACCAAAACTCTGTTTTCACCTGAGAATTTACTAAGCTGGGTTTACTGCTCTAAAATCCCTTTTACATTCACTGCTGTGAAAAAACACTTTACTGCTGTAATAAAAATTTACATACATCCTTACAAAACAAAATGCGCTCCTCTACTTGCGGTATTTCACTTTGCTTCACCACCAGTCAAAAAAAATTATATGCATTCTTTATGCGCTCCCACGTTTTTCATTCATACATTATGCACTGCTGTGCATCACCATAGTTTTCATGGAGGTCAACCCTTTTTCGCTGCAGCAAAACTATGTCATTTTGTTTCTCGGTGATATGATATACAAACCCAAAACAAAAACATGTGTATTAAAAAAAACGACTCCCAAAGCAAAGATATTAAGTTTTACGTGCTGTAAGAAAAAACATAAAAATATACCTACGCATATGACAATTCATTAATAAGAGGTATGGTCAACGAACTTAATTTTTACTCCACGCCATGTAGTTAATGCTGGTCATATGTAGGTGTGCAGGTTTCACTGATGGATGGTGGAGAATGATGGAGCTGATCGGACGGCGGAGGTGAATATCGGAAGCCACTTTAATGTTGAACTTTACCTCTCGATATGTCAGAGATGATGACGTATGGTGAGAGCCACGCGTCTGCACCATATTATATCGGAGCCAAAAATACGGAAACTGCTTTACGCTGGAAGGTGGTGCGATATGCTCTAGGCGGTTTGTGGTTTCACTTGCGGTGGTTTTGGGGTAGTACGTGCGTGGTTGAAATTACAAATTCAACACTCCCCTTTAATTTCAACTGCTGGGCATTCGGTCATACCCAAACACTTCCTCAAAAATTCAAAGCTTTTCTGATCCAATGGCTTTGTCAAGATGTCTGCAACCTGTTCCTGAGTCCTGCAATATTCTTAGATAATTTCTCCATTGTTCACCAATTCTCTGATGTAGTGAAACCTTGTATCAATGTGTTTCGTTCTCTTATGAAACACTGAATTCTTTGACAATGCAATAGCTGAGCTATTGTCACAAAAAATCACTGTCGCTTTTGCCTACTCTTGGCCTAAGCTTCTCAACATTCTTCTCATCCACACTGCTTGACATGCTGCTGCTGTAGCTGCCACATATTCAGCCTCTGCTGTAGACAATGCTACAATGGATTGCTTCTTAGAAGCCCATGAAATGGCTCCTGAACCCATATGAAAAACATAACCGGAAGTGCTTTTCCGATCATCTACACTTCCAGCCCAATCACTGTCAGTGTATCCAACCAAATCTGAATGTTCTGAGACATTATGTAAAATTCCAAACATTTTGGTACCTTTGACATACCTCAAAATTCTTTTTGCTGCCTGCCAATGTGCCTCCTTTGGCCTCTCCATGAATCTGGAAATTAAACTAACATCATACATAATGTCAGGCCTAGTAGCTGTTAAATACATAAGGCTGCCTACAATACTCTTGTACAAACTAGGATCAAAATCCTTGCTGCTGTCTTCTCTGCTGAGTTTTAATCCCATTACTGTGGGAGTGATCGCTGCCTTGCATTCTTGCATGTTAAATCTGCTCAATAATTGATTTACATATCTTTCTTGTGAGATAAAAATTACTTTTTCATTTTGATCTACTTCTATGCCTAAGAAGTATCTCAAGAAACCCATGTCAGTCATTTCAAATTCCTCTTTCATGACTGATTTAAAATTCTTAATGAGCTGATCATCATTACCTGTGAAAATAACATCATCAACATACAAGACAACGATCAAAATTTTACCATCTTTTTCTTTGATGTAGACAGTGGGTTCTCCTTCACACTTATCGAATTCATTATCCAATAGATATGAATCTATTCTGCTGTACCATGCTCTTGGCGCTTGCTTCAGCCCATAAAGAGATTTCTTCAATTTTCACACTTTGTGCTCGTCTCCTTTCTTCTCATATCCGAGAGGCTGTTCCACATAAACCTCTTCCATTAACACTCCATTTAGGAATGCTGACTTCACGTCCATTTGGTAGACTTTCCATTTGTTTTGTGCTGCTATGGACAGCACTGCTCTCACGGTTTCCATTCTTGCAACCGGGGCGAAAGTCTCCTCATAATCTCTTCCATACTGCTGCTTGTACCCTTTGAAAACCAGCCTTGCTTTGTGCCTTTCTATCTTGCCTTCAGCATTGCTCTTGGTCTTGTAAACCCATTTTACTCCAATGACTTCTTTGCCTTTTGGTAGCTCAACCAAATCCCATGTTTTGTTTCTCTCTATGGCATTCATCTCCTCATCCATAGCTTCTATCCATTTTCTATCTTTAATAGCTTCTTCAAAATGAATAGGGTCATCAACATGACAATACAAGGCAAATAAGGAATTCATTCCTTCATCATAAATGTCACTTAGATTTCTAAACTTCTTACCTCGTTCACTTGGTGTGCAAGTGCTTGAAGACGCACTTGAATTTCCTCCTTGTGGTGTGCTTGGAGAAGCACTTTCATTTATCCTCAATGGTGTCCCTTGCCGTCCTTGTGTTGGCGCTGCTGTTTGGGGATGCATTTCAGCCACCTCCTCATCATCTTCATCATGAGACAAACAGTTTTTAACATTCACTATTTTCTCTATGCTTCCATCCCAAGCTTCCTTTTCAATGAATTGAACATCTCTGCTGACAAAAAACTTCTGGGTAGATGGGATATACAACCTGTAGGCTTTGGATTCCTCACTGTATCCAATGAAAAGACATTTCTCCCCTTTGCTGTCCAACTTCCTCCTTAGCTGATCTGGTATGTGTGCATAAGCCACACATCCAAAAACTCTCATGTGGGTGACTCCTTGCTTTCTCCCACTCCATGCTTCTTCAGGCACCTTGTTCATCACTGCTTTTGTAGGACACCTGTTCAAAATATACACAGCACAATTTACAGCTTCAGCCCAATAGTCATTTGGCAAATGCTTTGCCTTCAGCATGCTCCTCGCCATATCCATGATGGTCTTGTTCTTCCTTTCGGCTACTCCATTCTGCTGTGGGGTGTACCTAGCTGTAAACTGTTTGTGAATTCCATTTTCTCTACAAAATCTTAGGAATTCCTTGGAGATATTCTCACCTCCTCTATCAGTTCTCAAAACTTTTATATGCAGCCCGCTTTGGTTTTCCACAAATGCCTTGAAGTTTTGGAATTTCTCAAACACTTCACTTTTGTTTTTAAGGAAGTATATCCAAGTATTTCTTGTAAAGTCATCAATGAATGTTAGGAAATATTGGCTGCCTGCTAATGATGGAGCTTGCATTGGTCCACATAAATATGAGCGGATGATCTCTAAGGGTGCCTTTGCCCTTATGCTTTTCCCTGATGGAAAACTTTATCTATGTTGTTTTCCCAAAATGCAGCCTTCACAAAGGCTGTCCGGTTTCTCTATCAGTGGTAATCCTTTTACCATTCCTTTCCTACTCAACAAATTTAGACCTCCAAAATTGAGATGTCCAAATCTTAAGTGCCACAACCAATTTTCATCCTTTGGCATGCTTTGGAAAGCCTCTTGGGTAACTGCTGCAATTACATTTTTGTTTTTCAAATCTACCCTGATTCTAAGAGTTAACATCCTGTTCCTCGTCATCTTCACTTCAGCAATGCATCTTTTGCTGGCTGCTATATCCATGATGGTGCATACATCATTTTTAAAGAGAACATTGTACCTCTTATGGACAAGCTCTCCAACTCTCAAGAGGTTACATCTCATTCTGGGGACATAGTAGACATCTACTATGGTTTTCTTTTCTCCTTGCTTTGTAAATATTTTTACCTCCCCTTTTCCCATAACAGAGACTTTGCTATCAGTTCCTACTGTGACTTCTGATTTCACATTTTTATCTAAGGCATAAAAGAAGGCTATGTTTCCTGTCATATGGTTGCTGCAACCTGAGTCTAAAAACCATATGTCTTCACTGTTTGTTTCAGCCATGTTACATGTTAACAACACATTATTTTGACTGCTGTTTTCTCTAGTGACATTTGCATTTTCTCTATTACTCATATCATGCTGCTTCTTCCTACATTCACTGGCATAATGCCCATACTTTTTACAATAATAACATTGGACATTGGATTTTTCATACCTTTGTCCTTGAGCATGATGTTGTCCTCTTTGTTGGCTGCTGCCTTGGCCTTGGTTCTGATTTGGATTGTTGCCTCTTTCTTGTGCATTTGCTGGGCTGTTCCTTCCACCTCTGTTCTGGCTTCTGCCTCTTCCTCTTCGGTTTCCTCTTCCTTGACCTCTTCCTCTTCCAAAGGACATCTGGGTCTTGAAGGTTTGCTCAAGAGATGAGTTTTCATTCCTACTCAACCTCTGCTCATGTGTTATCAGTGATGCATGTAGCTCATCAACTAAATAGTTTGAGAGATCCTTTGTCTCTTCAATGGTGGTGACTATGGCATCAAACCTTGAGGGTAAGACCCTCAATATTTTCTCCACAATCCTTCTATCTTCAATGGTTTCTCCATGAGTTCTCATTTGTGTGATTACACCAATCACATGAGTGAAGAATGAGTCAATGTTATCTGACTCCTTCATGTTCAAGTTCTCAAAATCCTTTCTCAGCAATTGTAGTTTTGTTGTCTTCACTCTCTCCATGCCTTGATAGGCTGTCTTGAGGGTTTGCCATGCTTCATTTGCTGTCTTAGTTGCTGCTAACCTTGGAAACACACTCTGATCTACTGCTAGATACAACAACATACGGGCTTTTGAATCCTTCTTCCTATTGCTCTTCAGCTGATCTCTCTCTCCCTGAGTTAATGCACTGAACTCATTTTCGTCTGCTGGTTCTTCAAACCCAGATTCAACTATTTCCCATAAATCTTGAGAGGCAAACAGGGCTGTCATGGTTATTGACCAGTAGTCATAGTTCTTCCCATTAAACTGTGGGAGCTGGGTGTTAAACATACCCATACCAGTTCTTGTGCTAGCCATTCCTTGACTGTGTATTTAAAACAACTGACTGCTTCTTCAGCAACACATAAAAAAAACTTTGTGAAATACCTGAGTATTTTCCTGACTGAGCCTTCACTCTGCTTGAGAAGTTTTACTTCTGCAACAGGCTCCTCCCTTCAGCTTCTTTGTCACCTTCAAAGAGCCTAAGCCTGCTCTGATACCACTGTTGGGGATTTTGTATGGGAAAATCCCAAAAACAAAGAAAATAAAACACACAGAGGCAATGCTCTGTTTCACCTTTCCAGGATCTTTTGTGCACAGGGAAGCCTTTTAAAAGAAATCACTGAGGAACAGAGTATTTCAGCACCATAAAAACATTTCTATTCATTTAAGACAAAAATCACTGATACATATTCATCCTCTTTTACTGAGAGGGATTTTCCAAAAACAACATTCAACCAAAACTCTGTTTTCACCTGAGAATTTACTAAGCTGGGTTTACTGCTCTAAAATCCCTTTTACATTCACTGCTGTGAAAAAACACTTTACTGTTGTAATAAAAATTTACATACATCCTTACAAAACAAAATGCGCTCCTCTACTTGCGGTATTTCACTTTGCTTCACCACCAGTCAAAAAAAATTATATGCATTCTTTATGCGCTCCCACGTTTTTCATTCATACATTATGCACTGCTGTGCATCACCATAGTTTTCATGGAGGTCAACCCTTTTTCGCTGCAGCAAAACTATGTCATTTTGTTTCTCGGTGATATGATATACAAACCCAAAACAAAAACATGTGTATTAAAAAAAACGACTCCCAAAGCAAAGATATTAAGTTTTACGTGCCGTAAGAAAAAACATAAAAATCTACCTACGCATATGACAATTCATTAATAAGAGGTATGGTCAACGAACTTAATTTTTACTCCACGCCATGTAGTTAATGCTAGTCGTATGCAGGTGTGCAGGTTTCACTGATGGACGGTGGAGAATGATGGAGCTGATCGGACGGCGGAGGTGAATATCGGAAGCCACTTTAATGTTGAACTTTACCTCCCGATATGTTAGAGATGATGACGTATGGTGAGAGCCACGCGTCTGCAAACCCTTGCAAACCCTCAAGACAGCCTATCATATCATATCAAAAGGCAAGACAGCCTATCATGCAAAGCCTTGCTTTTAGGTTAGGTATGTGATGATGCCAAATAACAAGTGACAAGAAAAATTAAACTCAAATTTTCCATTGCTGCTAATTTTATAGATGAGGTAGAGCTAGATGTTGTACCACTTGATATTTGCAAGATTATTTTGGGGAGTCCATACTTATATGGCCCAAAAGCCATATTTTACCCCCATGAGAACAAATATGATCATTTTAAATATGGAGTTGAGAATATTGTTATAGCACAACAAAAGAGGGTGAACTTATCTCTTGTTAGTGTTGGTCAGATGAAAAGGCTTGTAAATGCTAGTAATAATTTTGTGTTGTTGACGATTAAAGCTAAAGATACTGCTGAATATGAAGCCTTCACAGGATATGAATCTAAACTCAAGCATTAATTAGTTGAGTTTTTTAACACTTATGACAAGATGTTTGTTGGGCTTCCAAATTAACATCCATTTTCACTCCATTTTCACCTTTATCCTCATTTTGTCACCTCATTTCATCACATTATCATTACATAACCCTATATTTCCATTACCATATGGGCTCATATTTTCATTTTCTAAAGTTATTTACTTTATGTATTTAAAGTGAATTTATGATTAAATGTTAGAAAAATAACATGTATTTTCTTATACCTAAAGGTGGAATGAGTTTGGTTACATGTGTAAGTGATTTGGAAGGTTCCAAGACATTCTTATGTGGCCTCCAAGACTCAAATTCGGATTCTCTTGAAGATTTGAAGGAGATTTGGGATAAGGGGTCAAGCATATCTCATGGAGAAAAACCATGGATAAAGGAATATGTGTCTCATATTGGTTGTAACCATATGAAGGATTTGTGGATCTACGAGGGATTAGTGGATGTCCATTAATGAGTTAGTTGCTTATGTTTTTGTATAAATAGGAGTGCCTCCTCCATTCCAAAGGGAGGGACTCTTGGAGAATGTATCCTAATTTATGATGGAACGGAATAAATTTTTCTTTCTATAGTTTTAGATAAAAATTGTTTTAAGGTAGTATATGAATTTATGGAATAGTTTGTCACTTTGGTCTTGAGAGAATTGAGCTCACTCTGAAAGGATCAAAAAATATTTTATTTCATTATAGATTTTATTTTCATTTAATTACTTAGATGTTTGAATATTTTTCATTATTAATGAATGAATTTTAGCTGAGTTCTAATCAAAAAATGAGGGGAAAACCAAGTGTCTAAGTTAGGCTCTCCTTCTATTTGGTCTTAATAATAATTAAAGTTCATTTAATTTTCTTTATTTCAAGTTATTTTTGAGTTTATGATTTGATGCAATGGTAATGTTGTTAGAATAGAACTGTGAGGAAGGACAACCAGGACCTCCTAAATTAGGAGCCTCTTCTCTTGCTTTCTATACATCACATACTACTACTCTTTAGTTTCTCTTCTTGAGGACAGTACTGTGGGGAAGGACAAACAGGACCTCCCAAATTAGGAGCCTCTTCCTTCACTTACTGCATCTTGAATCAGAGACTTTTTAATTTTCTTAGCTTAGAGTTAGTTGCCTACTCCTGCATATATTTTGTTGGCATCATCACAAGCTTACGAGTATCCCTGGTTGATAATTTAATGAAAAGTAATTTAAGAAATTAAATTTCCTAACATTTTGGCGCCGCTTCTGGGGATGGTGCTAATGGATTAGGCATTAGGAATTTAAATTCAATACTAGTATTTTTCTTTGGTTTATGGAAAAGCTAACTCATGTTGAAAGGATAACTTGGTGACAACAATATCTTAGTAACATGAGGAAGCAAACTTAGATGTATGCTAGTTTAGGAATCATTTTATTTAGGGTTAATTGCATTTTGGAATTTTTATTTAAGTTTTTTCTTATATAGAAAACATAGAAATATAACACAAATCAAACCCCCATTCACTAAACAAAAAACAAAAACACAATAAAAATCCATATGTATATATGGAAGAACAATGAGTATAAGTTTGGAACAGCTCACTCAGATCCTACCAAGTGTCAGGATCTCCTCTTCTTACGAAGAAGAGATCTTGACAGTAGCGAAAAACTTAACTACTCCTCCAGAAGGAAAGAATGAATTAACATTTGAAGAATCCTGTATATCTGATAATCAACATTTATTTGAACAGGAGATTGAGGAGGACGAAGAGAAGTTGTAGCATCGTCTAAATCGGAGCAGAAATCACGCCTATGAAAGCCTTATCAAAAGGTCGTTTCGATGGTTTCAAACAAGTACGACGTTAGATCAATTTCATTTTTGTTCTTATTTCATTAAATCACATTCACAAAAACTAGATTCAATCATCCTTGTATATTTTCATTTTAAAATTGCAAAATTGAAAATGAACATTTTTTTACTACTATTTCATGAATGGCTACATTGGAAACTTAATTACACGTAATGGTTTGTAATTTTCAATTATTATAGAGTAGGTAGGATGATATTTTATGTTTCGAGTAAGTATGCTCTCTTGCGTTTTTGCACAATCTCGAGGATCATAAAATAGAATGATTATAAATATTTTCAGGGTTGGATTATACTTGTCTCTATTTGCCAAAAAAAAAAAAAAAAAAAAAATCATCCTAAATCAATAAAAAATCCTAGGTTGTTTTAAGGTAAGAATAATTTATTTATTTTTCTTTAAGATTGTGATCTTAAAACAATAAAAAAAATTCAATTTCTTAAAATATAAAAATAAAAAATTGATTTTAATAAAAGTAAATAAATAAATTAGAATAAAAGTCAAATTCATTAAAAATAATTTTAATTTCTTTTGTTGCAACATATAAAATTAAAAAAACATCAGAAAATAAATCAATTTTGTTTTAAAAAAAAACAATACAAAATAAATTTCATTTTCTTTTTTAACTTTTAGTTCTTGATAACCATACAAACAAAAGCTAAAAAATATATATTTAAAAACTAAAAAAAACTAAACAATAAAAAATCAAGTAAAAACAAAACATTATAAAAAAACAAAAAAAAACAAACATTTGTTAAACAAAAATAGATCACATAATAAAATACAAAACACTTGGCAAATAAATAAAACATTCATTTGACCTGAAGGACAGGTATATATAAAATTTTGACCATTTACAAAAACTCCATTGACTACAAATTCGCAGAAGATTAGTAAGATTGGAGATAATCAACATTTTTTAGCCACGTTGTTGGGATCTCCGGTGGCAAAATGTATCTGCACTCTAAGTCAGAGACCTGAATGAGATCCGCGAACTGAAAGTTGTTGGGGATTTTGTATGGGAAAATCCCAAAAACAAAGAAAATAAAACACACAGAGGCAATGCTCTGTTTCACCTTTCCAGGATCTTTTGTGCACAGGGAAGCCTTTTAAAAAAAATTACTGAAGAACAGAGTATTTCACCACCATAAAAACATTTTTATTCATTTAAGACAAAAATCACTGATACATATTCATCCTCTTTTACTGAGAGGGATTTTCCAAAAACAACATTCAACCAAAACTCTGTTTTCACCTGAGAATTTACTAAGCTGGGTTTACTGTTGTAAAGTCCCTTTTACATTCACTATTGTGAAAAAACACTTTACTGCTGTAATAAAAATTTACATACATCCTTACAAAACAAAATGCGCTCCTCTACTTGCGGTATTTCACTTTGCTTCACCACCAGTAAAAAAAAATTATATGCATTCTTTATGCGCTCCCACGTTTTTCATTCATACATTATGCACTGCTGTGCATCACCATAGTTTTCATGGAGGTCAACCCTTTTTCGCTGAAGCAAAACTATGTCATTTTGTTTCTCGGTGATATGATATACAAACCCAAAACAAAAACATGTGTATTAAAAAAAACGACTCCCAAAGCAAAGATATTAAGTTTTACGTGCCGTAAAAAAAACATAAAAATCTACCTAAGCATATGACAATTCATTAATAAGAGTTATGGTCAACGAACTTAATTTTTACTCCACGCCATGTAGTTAATGCTGGTCGTATGCAGGTGTGCAGGTTTCACTGATGGACGGTGGAGAATGATGGAGCTGATCGGACGGCGGAGGTGAATATCGGAAGCCACTTTAATGTTGAACTTTACCTCCCGATATGTTAGAGATGATGACTTATGGTGAGAGCCACGCGTCTGCACCGGCCAAAAATACGGAAACTGCTTTACGCTGGAAGGTGGTGCGATATGCTCTGGGCGGTTTGTGGTTTCACTTGCGGTGGTTTTGGGGTAGTACGAGCGTGGTTGAAATTACAAATTCAACAAAAGTTGGTTGGATAATCGAGGGCTTCGTCCTCTAGGTTGCCTTAGCAATAACAAACAAATTTCTGCACTATTCAACCAAGCTCGGCTACTCCATCACTACATGTTTGAAGGTCGTGTATGCGTATCCAGCTCCTATGAGCCTTGCAACGCTGCTCATCGAAACTATGCAGCCCTTCTTGGTCAGACTATCTGCCGGGCAGATTACCCAGTTCATGCAAACACAGGTTAGCAAACAGCAGATTAGCGTTGCTGCAGTAATTGTTAGAGCTGAAGAGTAAGAGAATGAGATTGAAGAGGAGCAGAATGTTGGTGAAGGAAAAACTGGTGCCGTGGCTGTTGGATCGAATAAATATCTGGTAGATTGAAGAAATATCTAGTTGTTGGAGGCGAAACTGGTGCAGTGGCTGTTGGGATACTATGTTATTATCGTGAACTATTATCATGGGATAGTGCGCTATTATCATGAAGTCCTATGAGTTTGTTGCTATCATTAATTGCACCATCCACCGCAGCAATAAGACCGACCATTTGATCCAGCTATACAATCCATTCCACCTAGCCTTCTTAATGAGGAGCCATCAGTAGCAGAATAGATTTGAACCTTTCCTTAACTAGCAAGCACTTGATCCTTTTTCCTTGCCTTATCCGGATAACCGCCTTTAGCAGAGGGTAGAACTGTCCAAGCGAAATCAACGAAATCGACCCATTGAGTGAGCTAGAAAAGAAAAAAAAATTGTTTTCTGCAGACTTAAATGAAGAATTCATAGCAATTCATTGAATTCTATAAGATCGAACTTCATTCAAAATTTAGCACAAAAAAATGGAATTTGGCTGCTGAATATTCTGATGATGGTTTTGATTTAGATGCCTTTTTTGCTTTTATCAATGAAAAGATTGGCACAAGCCGTAATGGGTAGGGACGTCTGAGATCCCTTGCTGGAAAAGTTGATAGCATGGATGATTTGGCAAACGAACTGTCGAGTGCTGGTGTGCATGAACATGAAGCTATATTGGCCAAATTTGAGGCGGCATCTGAAAAGTTGACTAGCCCTCATGCAAGCCAAGGGAAGATTTATCTCAACGCTACCAAAAAGATAATTGAGAATGGTGCAGACTATGCAAAGAATGAGATTGAGAAACTGCAGAGTATCCTTGAAAAGGCTGTCAGTGCCACAAAAGAATGAGTTAATTGTCAAGAAAAATATCCTCTCATCCTTCTTGGCACAGTGATGGGATTTTGAAGTTATCACAGACTTCAAGTTCCCAAATCATTTTAATTGATTTAACTGTCTTGTATGGGAATTTAATTATTTAGCATTTGAAAAATGATTTCAAAGCTCGATCAGACTTTTTGAGCAATTTTCCCATTTTATGGCTATTTTTCACAATTTCCCTTGGGCTCAAAGAGAGCGCCGATATTTTGGATCATTGGAAGCAGCATTGCATTGATAATTGTATAAACCCTAACGATATGTGTGTAGAACATCTTTCCTACTGAAAAAAAAGAGGCTCCCTTTCTGTCGCAACTATGGGTGGAATGAATTCCTGTGCAAATCATGCCAAGGCATTCCAAGACTGCATTAGAAATTATGGGAGTGACATTAGCAAATGCCAGTTCTATGTTGACATGCTTAAAGAATGTCACAGAGGCCCTACACCAGTGAACTACTAAGACTGTTATACTTTCGATTAGACTGATTGATTGAAAAATAACATTGCAGAGATCTGCAACTCAGAAATCTCCTCCTCGACTGACTAATATTAATTTCGTGATGGCGCTGTGACTCTAAAAAGTATTTTCAATTGATTTCGTTCTTCTGTTGCCTCAACATTATCATATCGATGAATCATGAATATAAAGGGAGGATTTGGTTCAGAAGTAAGTATCACGAATCTGAAACATTGCGTGTGACTGGAATTTTAAACATTACCTTGCATTCGGTGCCCAAATATTTGTTTTTGGCCATATTTTTCCTTATCAATTTGATGATAACATTTTGTTTAGATTACATATTGTGGTTTACAGTTTTGTAGCTAGTGATATGTAGCTTCATCGTAATAATAATCAATAAAAAAGAAAAAACTTTATTTGGATTTTATATAAATGCTTTTAGAATTTCATGTTGTGAACAGTGAATAATGATTTCTAATTCATGATCTTTGGATTCTTTTAACACTTTTCATATTGTAAGTGTATCTTAGTTGTTTTAAGACATGTTGGTTTTCAAGCCTCTGTGGAAGTTTTTTGTAGATTCATGTTCCGGATTATCCACAGTTTACAGTTCAGTCTGTCGACGTTTCAAACCCCAACGGGGGTCCATCATCAGGACAATTCTGAAAGAAAGAAATGAATGAAAGATGATGAGAGAAGGAGCTAGGCACCTGGATATAAATACACAACGGAACCTAAAATGATAGCCGACACATGATTTTACATTTTTATTATTATTTCTTGTTATTTATTTATAATTGTTATTATTATAATTAATTATTAATTTTTATATTTAATTTTTAATTTATTTAATTATTTTTTAGCCCTAATTTATATTTATTTTTAATGTTAAATTGTTTTTAAAGTGTTCTAAATTAATTTTTTAATTATTTTTTAGCCCTAATTTATTTAATTATTTTTTAGCCCTAATTTATTTAATTATTTTTTAGCCCTAATTTTTATATTTAATTTTTAATTTATTTAATTTTTATAATAAATATTTTGAAGGAAGAAAAAATAAAATAAAATTTCAAAACGATACAAAACAAATTTTTGTGATTTTATTATTATTACTTTTTTTAATAACAATACAAAACAAATTTTAGTTTTAAAAAAACAATTAAAAGAAAAAACACAACAAAAACAACAAATTAAAAAAAAAAAAAAAAAAAAACAAAACAATTCAAAATAATTAAAGAAACAAATAAAAAAAACAACAAAACAATTAAGAAAAAAACAAAAACAAATAAATTAAATTAAATTTTTTGCAAATGGACATTTCATAACTCTTGAAAACAATTTATACTTTCTTGGAGTTACTTCAAAGGAACTTGCGCGCAAAGGCAACAGGTAAATTTTATTTTATTTTATTTTGTTGCTAGCATTTATACTTGCATTTTATGTCCTTCAAAAAGCTCTCATAGTTTTCATGCAGGATTTGTACTGAGCTTTTATAGGTGCATGATGATCCAAGTTCATGCAAATGTGATCTCTAAAAATCACATTCATCATTGAAAGCTTGAAAGTGTTAATTACATATATTGTGACATTTGTCGCTATACAGAAATCTTTAGCATCATGATATGTGTACCCACACTTCTCCTTCAAAGCCTCATCAGTCATCCATGTTATAGTCCATTGATTCATTGCCTTATCCATCATGACTTCATACATGTTTACTTTTCTAAGTTGCACACATTTTCGCCTTCTTTTTAGTTCATCTTTTTGCCTCACAAATAAACCATCCATCTCTCTACATTGCCTTGTATTCCATGCCATAAAAACTATGTAATCATAACATCTTGTATCTATAGTCCTACTAATAATTTTGTACAAACTTGCATTGATTGATGGGGGATTCCTTAAGGCCCACCTTTCAACAAGTTTAGACCCATCGACCTCAAGACCTTTTCTAGGATAAAGACTAGAGTCATTATTAGTACCTTAAGGCTTGCATGGCTTAATGGCAAGTCTTCTCGCCAATGAACAATTGAAATACATTAATGTCCCTTGTTTGTTGGATCTCGCAAGTGGCTCGACATCAGCTCATTTATTTGCACTTCGCAAGATTTACTCTGTTACTTTGGCACTCATTGACATTAATGGTGAGTTTGCTTCACATTAGTTAATGGCATTCATCAATGGTCGGTAATCCAATGACTTATTTCCATGTTCGACATTGACACATTTATTCACATGGAAAGAATTGTGCCACAATATGGAAAGACATAAAGACTATATGACTTAGTAGCAGATTCAATAGTATTCTATACTTTGGAATAGATTCAGCAGTAGTAATAAAGGATCCACACTCACGACTTCATCCATCATGTATGCAACCAAGACACAGATCACATTCTTGTATTCTTCATTCCATGACTCAGGAGCAGGAGCTACACTTTTATACATATACACAATTTTTACACTTACGTAAGTAAAGGTAATGTTCTTTTGTAGCTTTTTATCATAAAATTCCTTTAATACTGAAATTATAATTTTTGGAAAATGTTTCACCATGTTCATATTCACATTCATACTCGATTATCACCTTCCATATGTCATATACGTCCTTTATACAAATGTCATCCTAATACTTTTCCCAAACAATTACAATTGGATTATGATTCAAACGTTACGTGTTTTTCAAATAATGATCGAAGAATGAATGGTTGATTAAATGTTTTCAAAGTCTTTTGATGCAACATAAAAACAACAAAAGTATTGTTACACAAGAACCAATACTAATCAAATTTTGGTTGTCACACAAGAACCAACCAAAATAATATGTTGCAATCAAATGTTTTTTAGAAAGAAGACTTTGCAAAATGGAAAAAAATTGTCAAAAAGAAAAGTTTGTGAAGTTATATATATATATATATATATATATATATATATATATATATATATATATATATATATATATAAGCCAAAGTTCATGTAAAAGCAAGACAATTCAAAAGATCAAATCATGATCAATGTAATAGATTTCATGAGGACATGCAATAACTTAAGTTGGGGGGTATGTTGGGCCGCCAAATTAACATACATTTTCACTCCATTTTCACCTTTATCCTCATTTTGTCACCTCATTTCATCACATTATCATTACATAACCCTATATTTCCATTACCATATGGGTTCATATTTTCATTTTCCAAAGTTATTTATTTTTTGTATTTAAAGTGAATTTATGATTAAAAGTTAGAAAAATAACATGTATTTGCTTATATCTAAAGGTGGAATGAGTTTGGTGACATGTGTAGGTGATTTGGAAGGTTCCAAGACATTCTTATGTGGCCTCCAAGACTCAAATTCAGATTCTCTTGAAGATTTGAAGGAGATTTGGGATAAGGGGTCAAGCATATCTCATGGAGAAAAATCATGGATAAAGGAATATGTGTCTCATATTGGTTGTAACCATATGAAGGATTTGTGGATCTAGGAGGGATTAATGGATCTCCATTAATGAGTTAGTTGCTTATGTTTTTGTATAAATAGGAGTACCTCCTCCATTCTAAAGGGAGTGACTCTTGGAGAATGTATCCTAATTTATGATGGAATAGAATAAAGTTTTCTTTCTATAGTTTTAGATAAAAATTATCTTAAGGTAGTATATGAATATATGGAATAGTTTGTCACTTCGGTCTTGAGAGAATTGAGTTCAAAGGATCAAAGAAACATTTTATTTCATTATAGATTTATTTCATTATAGATTTTATTTTAATTTAAGTACTTAGATGTTTGAATATTTTTCATTATTAATGAATGAATTTTTGTTGAGTTCTAATCAGAATATGAGGGGACAACCAAGAGTCTAAGTTAGGCTCTCCTTCTATTTGGTCTTAACAATGATTGAAGTTCATTTATTTTTCTTTATTTCAAGTTATTTTTGAGTTTATGATTTGATGCAATGGTAATGTTGTTAGAATATAACTGTGAGGAAGGACAACCCGGACCTCCTAAATTAGGAGCCTCTTCTCTTGGTTTCTATACATCACATACTGCTACTCTTTAGTTTATCTTGTTGAGGAGAGTACTGTGGAGAAGGACAAACAGGACCTCCCACATTAGGAGCCTCTTCTTTCACTTTCTGCATCTTGAATCAGAGACTTTTTAATTTGCTTAGCTTAGTGTTAGTTTCCTACTCCTGCACATATTTTCCTGGCATCATCACAAGCTTACGAGTATCCCTGGTTGATAATTTAAGCAATTAAATTGCCCAACAATGTTTTAGGAACCTGAAGGGTTACCTCCAAAAAGATGAATCCAACATGATATTCAATTGTAGCATGATGCACCACTTTCGAATATTGGCATGTATAAAATGTTAGTTTTAGAAAATGCAGAAATTAAGAAGAAAATTTAAGATTTAATTGACAAAGGGTACATCTCCTTGTGGGTCTCCTATCATTTTGGTTCCAAAGAAATATGGTACATGGCACATGTGTGTAAATTTTTGAGCTTTGAACAAAATAATGGTAAAGAATTGTTATCCTCTTCCTAGCATTGATTATTTTCTATATTAGTTAAAGGAAGTTGTTTATTTTATTGAGTTAGATTTGAGAAGTGGTTATCATCAAATAAGGATCGCTGAATATGATAGTTGGAAAACTGCTTTTAAGGAAAAACAAAGTTTGTTTGAATGGTTAGTTATGTTGTTTTGGATTTTCAATTCACCCACCACATTCATGAGAGTTATGAATGATGTATTGCGACCATTCCTTGATGATTTTTTCAGAGTCTACTTAGATGATATTTTGATTTTCAGTAAGACTCGTGAAAAGCATGTCAAGCACATAAAACAAATTCTAGATGTCTTAAAAAAGGAAAAGCTGTATTTGAAGATGTCTAAATGTGAATTCAGGAAAACCTCTTTGGTTTATTTGGGTCATATTGTAGGAGGGGGTGAATTGAAGATTAATCCCTCCAAAGTTGATGTTATTTTGAATTGGCCTAAACCCAACGATGTAACAAACGTTAGGAGCTTTTTCGGAGCTTCCCCATATTGGAGAAAATTTTTTGCTGACTTCTCATTCATTGCAGCACCATTACATGCTTTGATAAGTGTGAAGCGAATATTTTAGTTGGGAGGTATGCAACAGAAAGACTTCAACACTTTGAAATAGAAAATCAATACAACACCAGTTCTATCCCTTCCATATATTAAGCAACCATTTTAAATTCAAACTGATGCAAGCGAATATGCTATGGGAGCAGTTTTGATGCAACACAGTAAGCCAATATGTTATCATTTTGAAACCTTTATCAATGCAAAAATCAACTATTCAACTTATGATAAAGATTTCTTTGCTTTGGTACAAAGAGTGAAGAAATGAAAGCATTACTTAATGGGTAACGAAATTATTATTCATACTGACCATCAAACTTTGCAATATTTACAATCACAAATGAGAGTACAACAAGCGAGACATTTCAGATGGATGGGATTTCTACAATAATTTCATTTAGTAATCAGGTATAAGAAGGGTATATACAACAAAGTTGTAGATATGTTATCAAGGCCTATTGTTAATACATATATTATTCTTAAGCAGAACTCAATCATGCATGAAATTTATATTGAAAAATATGCTCGAGATGAAGATTTTAAAGATGTTTATGCAACTTTGAGTCAAGTCAATCATGTTGAAGAGTTGGATTATCATGTTCATAACAAGTTGTTATATCATCTTGGAAAGTTATGTGTTCCATAAGGTGAAAGAGTCAATGTCATAAGGGAATCCCATATTTCTCTTATTGCTAGTCATTTTGGTGTAGGAAAAACAGTTGCGCAATTATAGAGGTATTTTTATTGGCCTCACATGAATGAAACTATACCAAGATATGTAAAAGGATGTTATATGTGCACTAATAGAAAGCAAAGAAATAGGAAATTGGGTTTGTATACTCCACTTCCTATCATTTCTTGTCCTTGGGAAAGTATTTCTATGGGTTTTATTGGAGGACTACCAATGTCTAGGAAAGGTCATGATTATTTATATGTTGTAGAGGATCATTTTAGAAAAATTTGTGTGTTGATGCCATGTAAGAAACAAGTTACAGTTGAATGGACTGCAAAGATGTTCTTCCAAAATGTATGGTTTCATTTTGATTTACCTACTTCGATTATTTATAAGTGAGATTCTCGATTTCTCTAGAAGCTTTGGTCAAGTTTATGGGAAATCATGGACACAAAGTTGAACAAGAGCACAACATTTCATCCATAAACCGAGGGCTAGACAAAAGTAATGAACACAAGAGTAGTGCATCTCCTTCGTAAGCATCCTAAACTTTGGGATGAGAATTTGAATTACATCCAACATGCCTACAATCGTGCCAAGAATTCATCTACACAAGTATCTCCATTTGAATCATGTTTGGGGTATTTGTCAAAGTATCCTTTTGATTTTATCTTTGGTAAAGATGTTGCACTAGATGGACATAGTGATGTGGACAAAGCTAGGCATTTCATTGAAAAATTTAGCTAGTGCATCAAGGGGTACAAGAACAACTGGAGAAACACGAAGGACATGATAAGAATTGGGTTGATCATGATCTCTAAGTGGAGGATCAATTTTGGTTTTACATCAGCAAGGAAATACTACAAGGTGAAGGTAAAAAGCTCAAGCCAATCATATATGGTCCTTTCAAAATCTTGGAGAAGATTGGTAATAGCGCATTCTGATT
This sequence comes from Pinus tabuliformis, assembly GCA_031772625.1. Classification (NCBI taxonomy): domain Eukaryota; kingdom Viridiplantae; phylum Streptophyta; class Pinopsida; order Pinales; family Pinaceae; genus Pinus; species Pinus tabuliformis. Next base: position 600,895,462 of record CM062813.1, on the reverse strand, counting down.
ACATTTTCCACCTTATATGCAAATTTATTGTATTGTAACTATGGAAAACTTGAGATTCTATGAGTCTCCTATGATTGTTGATCAAGAAGAGAATGCTCAGATTCCATCTATAGAATATTTTTCTCCTAAATATTTAAATGAGTTGCAAGAAGACTCTATTCTTAACAGAAGAATAAGGACTTCACATAGAGTTAATGTGGAGTATCTTTGAGTGGGGCTCAAAGGTACCAATCCAAAAAAAGGAAGGTGGATAAAGATCAGGAAAGTGAAGGAGTTGCACCCTTAGTTACTTGATGAATAAAAACAAACTTTTGGTGGTCCAAAAGCTTCTAGTGGGGAGGAATGATCTAGAGGATCAAAAATAGGCCCAAACATGAAAGTAATCAAAATCTCCTGAAACTGGTGCCAAATCGCAGATCTCATCATTTTTATTCCAACGATACTTGAATCACCTCAATCTGACATTGTATGAGGAATTTAACGCGTTCTCAATTTTTTGGCAAACAACTAAAAAGTAAACTAGTAGGGTTGACTGGGCAATGTATAGATGTCACATGGCAATTTGTACGATGATTTCATGATGACATCATTTACTAACCGAGAAGCATGGGAGCCATTCAAAATTTTCCATTTGGGCCAGTTTGGTGATGACACTTGGCACATTAATATTGGTTGAAAGTTTTGGGGTGGGCCAATGACGGAGTGACACGTGGCCAATCCTAGGGCACCACATGGCACTCTAGATGAGGAAAAAATAAATTTCAACAGACCAACAAACCTCCATTGGATTTGAGATCCATACCCCATGCCTAGCAATCTTTCATCGCAAGATAAGACCACGTGTAGTTCTTGTTAAATGCGGGTGGAGGATTTATATTTATCAACATATGGTTTCATCGTTAGGGGAGAGGGTCGGGATAGAAGGGACACCCAAACAGCCTAGCCCTTGGTTATATGCCAAGTCCCATAAATAATGGTGAAGTTTTAGGAAGAGTAGGGCACGTGGCAGCCTGCCCACACCCTAGCCCTAAGTTTCATTATGGTTGCAGTGACCATGGATGGAGGTTACGACAAGGGCATAGGAGAAGGATGCGGTAGTTAAGTGTTAGCCCATGCTTATGTTAAGAGTTGTGACCACCGATGTATAGGTAGGGGTTGTGGGTGTATGCCACCCTGCCTGCACTCAAGGCCAAGCCATATGGTACCACATGATCGGGAGTGTGGGGTTCCGAAGAAGCCTAAGGCCCACAAATTTAAAAAAAGAAGAAGGAAACATTGTAAATGCAAAACCCGCCGAAGAACAGGGATCTAACCTAGGACCTTTGAGATTTCAACTTAGCACTGAACCAATAGACCAACAAACCATTTTGTTGCCAGTTTTTCAAGAGGAAATAGTTTTGTAGAGAGTTTTGCAAGAAAATTGAAGAAGGAGGCTTATTTTGGCCATTTTTCAGCCTTTTTGAGTCTAAGAAGAGCCTACACAGGGGTTTTTTGGCATTATGGATGTAATGGTAGTATTACTTTTGCAAGTTGAGTATTGAATGTTGATGTTTTTGAACATTTTAGTATATAATAAAAAGGGACACTCAATTGAAGCTGGACCCAGAGACGTTGACATACCCAATGTATTTGTACAACTTTAAAGTTCCACTCCATTGAATTCATAGACCATTCATATGGGTTCCATTAGTTTGCATGGGAGAAAGATCTGTGTATTGCAGGGCTCGCTATCTCCTCTGTTTATTTTGTCCATGACCTCTTTTTTTACAAGTTGTTTTTTGTCCATGACCTCTATTTTTTGAGAAGTTGTATGCCCATATGATACATCTCATAGTAGAGGCCTTCTTGGAATATGTATTACATATTTTTCTTTCTTTGCTAATAGTGAGAAGATCAATTTCTTAACCATGTACTTTCTTTCCAAAATTAATGAAAGTGTTTGTTTTGATTTGAAAAAGACTTGAGTGTTTTCTCATATCATTCATTCTTTCCATTATGGTTGTCTACCTGGATTGAATCATTCTAGATGGATTGCGACACCAATCCATCTAAAAAGTTATAACTTTTGGTACACCCTAAAAGTTATATTTTTTCACAAAAAACTTGTGGATTGCGACACCAATAAGTTTAACTTGAATATTTATCGTGCAGGGGAACACATTGATCCTAACTATTTTGAGCAACATTCTGCTTTTGGATTTCTTTTTGTTAAATTCTTTAAAGTTACTCTGTTTATATTCACAAACTTTACATCACATTTGACAAGAAAAAATGGGCAACAAGAGCAGGCCGCCATATCTTACTGCAACATCTATTGTCTACCATTAAAACATAAGAATGTTCAAAGCCAAGTCATGATATTTGACTCAAGAACTTGCAAGGCCTTTTTTTATAGAAATGGAAAACAATAATAATTTTTAATTGTAAAATTATTAAAAAATAGAAAACTAAAATATTTATTAATTTAATTTTCAATTTATTCCTACAAACTTTTATGAGTTTGTTCCAAATCATTGTGAAATGATATTTCATTTTTAACATTAAAAATTTAAAAAAATATAAATTAAATAACATACTTTTAAATTAATATCTTTATTTCTAATTCAAAAAATTACAGTTGTCTCCCCAATGGGGGTTCAACTTGAGGAATATAGTGTGTTTGGGGAATGTGCTTGCCACCTTGTGGAGAGGATCACATTAAATGGATGGGGTGGTGTGACTGCCCCCGTGCATGAATAAACATGTGAGTTGTTGATAACCCAATTACCATGGGTTGTAGCATCCAGAGAATTGAGGGAGGCATATGATTCCTTCTATAAGGCAAAAGATGAAGGGAAATAGCTTAAAGCCCTAGCAAAGGCGGTCTAACTTGGTGCTAGTGAGAGTTTGGAGAGTTGGGAAACTTCTTTCTAGAACCCACTGGAGATATTTTAGAGAGAATTACAATAATATTTACCCTATTAGTAAGCTACTTCGGTGAGAACTTGGAATTGGAGCTTACGGATTCAAGGATACTGAAGACTACAAGAGAAATTGGAAGCTCTCCCATCGAAGACAATAGTTTCTTTAGCACTCTTAAATAAAATTTCATGTAGGTGTCTTCTCCAGTAACACAACCTTGGTATGCATAGGCTATCACTACATGTGTAACCTTAAACTCCTTTTGCAATCTTAATAATTTATGTGCATGCATTCTGTCTAGAATTTGGTATGGCTATAGTCTGGTACCATTAAGAGCTATAACGATAATTTTGTATCTTTTTCATAGTCTAAACAGTGGGGTGGTGTCCCTGCACTATGGTGTTTTTTCATCTCAAGCTACTATACTCTACATATATTAGTGCTACCTTTTCACCTATTGTTGGATGAAACTATTCTTAGGTTGGGTTCTAATTCTCTTGTGCTACTACACAGTAGCCCTTCTATTGTTTAACCTTTTCATCCAACCCTTTATCATAATTCACACCTATGTTGACATCCGTTATAGTAACCTGAGAGTCAATATGCAATTCCAAAGGATGAGAAACTGGTGTGGGGGGAGTTCATAGTTCCCAGGGATGAAATTGAGCCTAGTAGCAGGCCTAAGAGGTTGTTGAAACCTATCATTCAACCATCCCCCCTTACACCTAAAATGAAATCCGTTAGTTGGAAACCCTCGCTGCTAGGGACAAACATGCTTTCATGGACTCTGAGATTATGCAAGAAGTGGGAGGATGAAGTAGTATTTCAATGCTATATCACTATACTAGAAAATGAAAACCCTATTGGGTAAGGTTTTCATTTTCTAATATAGTGATATAGTATTGAAATAATACTTCCTCCTCCTCCTCACAAAAAAATAGGAGGAAATATATAATGTCATTGCAATCCTGGGAGACGTCAAATGTGTACAGAGGAGTTTGTGGGTGTGCTAACAAAGAATGGATGCTATACTAGGTCATATTGTGCACTATATACAATTTGTTCATGCCTCCTTAGCTCCTCCAGGATATGGTGATAGAGATCTGGCCCTTGTTACCCCGTCAAACTCTTAATTTCTTGCATGGCAACTGGTATTTTGTTTCTTTATAATCTAGTAGAATATACTTTAATTATTTTGAAGCTCTTAAGCCCCATGGGTTAGCTATAGTGGTGAAGAGTCAAATGGGAAGTATCTAGTTGTTGTTAATCATAATTTCAAATCTCTTTGATTCCCTTGGGGGCGAGGCTCCGATAATCAAGACTGACGGTTGACGTGATTTATGATTGACGAAATATGTGGAATTACTCTGGGATTTCTCATTATTCCTTTCCAAATTAAAAAATAAAATAAAATAAAATAAAATAAAAATATTGTTGAAGCTCTTAAAAATGTTGAAGTTATATCCAATGTATTCTTGTTCCCTCAATTCCTCCAAGATCCAATGCTAGAGATTTGGCCCATGTTACCTTGTGAGACTCTTAATTTCTTGCATGCTAGTTGGTATTTTTTTCTTTATAATTCAATAATAGATAATTTAATTTTGTTGAAGCTCTTAAGCCCAAAGGGTTAGCTCAAGTGTTAGAGGGCCAAATGTGAAGCATTTAGTTGTCGTTGATCACAATTTTTACACTCTTTGATTCCCTTGGGGCAAGGCTTCAATAATCAAGGCTGACGATTTACCCAGTTTACCATCGACGAAATGTGCAGAAGTACTATGGGGTTTCTCATTCTCCCATTCTAAGTAAAACAAAAAAAAATGTTGAAGCCATTAAAATTGTTAGAATTTTGGATAAATTAGTATTTTGGTAAGTGGTCAAAACCATTTCATTTCCGGCAAAACAGATTAATACCACCTACGATAAAACATGTTTAAATTGGTTGGATATATGATGTATTTGGTTGAGATGATTTTGTGGGACGATACAACTTTAACTTACAAGAAAAAATGATAGTTGTCATTAATCCAAGAATGAATTGAGGAAAAAATCACTCAAAGAATACAAATTTTCGATGTCCCTTTAAGGAAAAACCAATAGAGAAACTAAAAAGCTAAATAGTATAAGATAAATGGTTTCATGTGTCATAATTTCCCCATCTTATTTCTTAAATATTTATGCATGGTCAAAATTAACACAAGATCTTATTTCTTAAATGTTTATGCATTATCAAAATAAACACGAGAAATTTAAATTTAAATAAAAAAATATATCATTTTTTTAACCACCCATTATAAAATCAATTAATTAGTTTAAATATGTATAAATATTTTAACAAAACATTAGAAAAACAATTAACATAAAAAAAAGTTTAATCTAAATAAAATTTAATTTAAAATAATAACATCTTAAAAATTGCAATTCGAATATAATTCAAATACATTTCAATATATTCAAGTATCCAAAAAGTGGATCATGAAAAGTCAAAACCCACCTCCATTACTGTATGGCCTAAAAAAAAAATTGGAAAAAAAAGAATAGCATTCTTTGATAACACCTGAAGACCAAATGTTATGGCCTAAATCTACCTCAGGCTGAGAAAGGCAGGTCTTGGGTAACATCAAACCACGCTTAACCTGGTAGCTAGCCCTACCAGGTCGGGAGAGTGTTCTCTCCTTGTCAATCTCAGGAAAATATAGCAAATGGGGCTTGAGATGACTGATGTAAAGACTAATTTTAGGCTAGGTATATGCTCAGAGGAGTTTGATTGAAATTTATGTTGGTTTGCTGGCTCAAATGTGAAAGGCAGATTTGGGTCCGGGGAATGGACTCAGTGTTGCAGAGGGTTTTGTGGGGTGAGGTAGGCAAGTGCTTTAGCACTTTGAATTAAGTGAAATTTAGAGTCTTAATACTGGTGAGGAGTTAGAGAGGGCATGGAAATGTCATGAATCCTCTTCAAACAGTTGAAAACATGTAAAACCAAATAAACCCTAAGGTAGAGCACTGCAACATCAATGAATTCCACCTTTATACTTGATTCATTTAGTTAAGAAGAAAAGAGAGAGATAATGGCACAAATAAACACATGATAACTTGATTCAGAGAAAGAAAAACAATACTAAATCACCTTGCCATAAGAATCCCACAAAATGTTGCAAACCCTGGTCTATTTCCTTGCCAAACTGCAGGGATGATGTACAATAATGCTCAAAGCATTCACAAGAGTCCAACCTTTACAAATGACTGAAAAGGTACTAGATATAGGAAACAAACAACTCATGCTGGGCTTTAGGGGTCCAATTCATGAGTTTAGAAGCTGTTTCAACAAGATCTAAACTAAGAACTGAAAGGTAGGCAGTGGAATAGCTTGCCTCTAAAACCTAGGAAACTAATTCATTCAGTTCAAAACCACCTATACATGATGTATCTACCTCCATGAGTGAATTTTAATAATTTTTACATCAAATTCCATCAATTTACATCATGAGTTTGACCAAGAGAGAGAAAAATTCAAACTGAGAAAAAACTAGGCAAGAGACAGAGTCTTTTGGCGAAAATGGCAATTTTCCATCTTGTGTGCCGCACCACTTTTCCCGTGCGTAGTGCCTTTTTGCAGCTGATTTTGGAGGCCTTTCCCTTAACCAAATTTTGTTGCAAGTGGGATTTTTGGAAAGGTATGTCTGTTTACTTTCCAGAACAAGTGGAATTTCTGAATTTGGTGTCCATTTTCCCCTCCAAAAATCAGTTCTCCCAACACTGCTTCTTGTGTGGCCAAAAAGGGGTAGAGAGGGAATTTTTGACGTGCTTTTGACCTTTTTGGAAGCTCAAAACTTGACAAAAATTTCTAGTAATTTCTTGGTATGCATGATTTTCAAAAGGAATAAAAAAATGTAGAGTTTTCCTCCAGAGGAGGTCCCTAGCAAAGGCGAGCACCGGGTGGCGCTACGCACCAAGCAGAAAAACCTGTTTTTTCCTTCAAAAGTTCAAAATTGTCAAAAAGTGTACCAAGTTTCTTGAAATTTGGGATGATTGGCCTGCATCAAGTACTATGTTGGGCCAATGAAGCTTTAGCCTAGATCTTGAGCTTATATTTCTCTTCCTTGCTCCTCAAAGTTTTCCTCATCCCTTTCATAAGCTGAATCTGTTTCCATATTCGCCACTGTTTGATGTAAAATGATGAGTATGAAGAGATTTTATATCAAGAATAGGTGTTTGTTGTTTTGATGAATAGGAATGATGAGTAGGACTAATGAAAGAGGGATTTTAATGTTGAATGTAGGGTTTTTAGGGAGTGATAAGGTTTGGGGATGTAAATTAGGGTTTGGGAATAATGGGAATTTGATAGGGTTTTAGGGTTTTGGGGATAGGGAGTAGGATGAGTGGAAATGAGAGAGTGAAAGGGAAATGAGATTTGGGAAATGTAGTGGAGGGGAAAGTGAAAATGATGAAGGGGAATAAGACAGCAAAAATGACAAAATGTAAACCCTAGACAGTTTTTCAGTGTAACTGTGCAGCAGTTAGGGTTTGATTTTGTACTTGTCAAAACACCATCAAAGATGAGTAAATGTCTTGGAATGGAAAAGTAGAATGTTTCACTTACTTGTGGAATAAAGTTTGCAAGATTTTGGAGCTTTGCAAGATAATTTGAGTGAAATTGAGGCTCAGAAGACCGGTGCGTCACGCCCAGACACAAGTGCGTCGCACCTTTGCAATTTCCTTTGTAGTTTCTGCACTCTGTGCGCCACGCTGACTAGGTGCACCGCGCCTCAACCCAGGTGCACCGCGCCTAGTAAGCTTTCACAATTTTTGCTGCGATTTCTCCTTTTGCTCCTCAAATCGCAATTTCACCTTTGTTCTCTCACTCTTTGGCACAAATGATGTCTTGAACATAAGAAACACTTTATATACCCTTGGACTTTAATTTTTCATTTACAAAAAACCCACTTTCTAATGTTTGCCTTTCACTTTGTTTTTCAAAACTCTGTTTTGGCAGTTTGACTTGCTTTTGACTTTTGATGGACTAATGCTTTGAATTTTTTGTCTCTTTTGCAGGAGCTGGAGTGCAGGAGTTTGGCAAGGTGACCCAGGGCTGCATTTCCGGACTTATTACATATAGGAAAGTAAAATTACATGAAATTTTATACATGAAACATAAAAACTTTGTTTTTCGTCAAAACTTGGTTTTGAGGAAAAATCAATCACTGAGCATGTGATTATTGAAATTTTTGATGTTGAGACCTTATTAGACCTCCTCATGTGCCTGCTGACCATTATTGAACTTTTACAAGACTATGAGGACAAACCCAAAAGCTAATGAAACCTAAAACCCTAAAAATGACTTTTGCAAGTGTAAAGACAAAAAATCACTGTAAATGACTTAAATTTGTGAAAATAGGCCAGCAAGTAAAGATCATGAGGGAAAATTGATAATATGCCATTGCCATAAGATGATCCACGACCTGATGGAATGCATCTGATCGGATGAGACATCTAAAAATGCATGCAACAGGAGAATTTTGATCACTGATGGAGGGATGAAGATACCGACACTAACACCAAACATTAAAAAAAAAAAAAAAAAGACCTCTCAAATTAAAAAAGACTCCCCGAAATAAGACCAAACAAACATTCTTGAAGTCTTGAACTAAACAAATATTCACCAAATATTCTTGTACGTTACGTAATAATATTCATAATTGCTTTGTTTTGAAGCGACCAGTAGAAGAATGGACTATGCTAATATCGTTAGGGTTTTCTTGTTTTGGAGTTTCTTGTGGTCTATTGCCTAGCATTAAAACATAAGAATGTTCAAAGGAAAGTCATGATATTCGACTCAAGAACTTGCGAGGCATCTTTTATGTAAATATATAATTTAAAATGTATTAATATGTTATAGTTATAAAATTTATAATTCATAATATTCAATGTAAAGTTAATAAAGGTTTAGGTTTGTGCATATCTTAGTAGGCACAAACACAACCACTTTATGGATTCTTCTATCTTAAAATTAATTAGTTAATTAATTATTAGTTATATAATATTTATTAAAACTATAAATAGTTAATTAAAAAATAGAAAAGGACCTATGATGGGGTGACTCACTCAATTCCAAGACCACTATTAAGGAAAAGGGATATATAGCACAAGTGATCCCTTGACCATGTCACTAAGGGATCTATAACACAAGTGATTTCTCGGTCATGCCACCACCCTAAGACTACAACTTGCATAAAATGAAGCGATGGGGAGCCAATAGAGGATCCCATAATGTCCACCTGTACACGGCATAGTGAAGGGAGGAATGGTAATGCTATTGATATATGACTTCATGTAGGGTCATGTAAATTTCCTCTGGGATGATAGCTTTGAAGGCTTGTGTTCAATGTGTTGAGTTGATCAAAGTGACGCACTCCTCTCACGACTAGAATTCAACAAGGTTACCATTCTTGCATAGTAGCTATAAATCAAAGATGGAATGGAACCAAACCATCAAGGGAAAAAACACTACTCACTTTACAATTGCAACCTTGCAAGTTGATGTACAAGGCACCATTAGCCTGGTCCTTGCGCATTTTCTCATCATAGATACCTATTAGAGCCTTAGCCCATGTTACCCTAATAGTGAACATGGTCTAATCCCCTATAATAATGGCTCCTCCATTCGCAGTTGCTTCATGTTTAATCCTTACTTGTTTCATCTCCTTTCTGGCACTATTTTACCTTACTCTATTCTTTGTGGTTCCACCTCACACTCCCTAACAAGCCTCACTTTTGTTCACATTGAGTGTTTTACTTCACCCCACCTTTGTTCTAGCTTTCATGCTCTTTGTAGCTCCTTTTCTTTATGTCTTTCTTCCCCCCTATCTTTGGCTACTCTCTCCATGATGTTGAGAGAATGTGTCCATGTATGGAGAGGAGGAGGCATTCATGGCATGCATGGCAATTCAAGAGCTCAATCCCAAGCCAAAGAGTTTACTGAGCATTATTGAGAGGATGCCCTAGTAGTTTTTCAACATAAATTATCATATATCGAACACAAACTAGTGGATGAGCACACAAAACTCTCATACTTAGACATTCTCGTTGTGAAAGATCTAGATATAATTTCAACTCTCAAACCACCAGCAAGATCTATCTTTGCTCTACATGTAATTCGTTTTTGTTCATGGTTTAAAAAAAAATTAGGATAATCACTTGAATATTTGTGTTAATTATTAATAGTCTGGCTTAATGTAATTAGTTGTATGTTTTGATTCTGAGTCAATACATATGGTATCATAGCTTAGGTTCTACACTTTGGACCTATGGACCTACCCAAGAAAACTAAATATTCCTTTAAAAAAGAGAGAGAAAATAAACTATGTTAATTGATTCCCTTGAATTGTTGAAAATATCTCCATCATCAATTTGAATAAGTTTCCTCCTAAATTATAGATGCGAACCATATTCTATGATTGTTTTTTTTTATACATGTTGATGTACAATTTATTTTTCTTGTAATACTTCACTAGGTCATTAGGCTTCCTCTCTTTAGCCAACAATTTTTTTTGTTGTTGGATGAATCAGAAGCTTGAATTGCGGGATTTTTATTGTTCTTATGTGATGGAATTTTTGGTTAAGGGTTAGAAGCCTCTTATTTTAGATCAAGACTAAAATATACATTTTTTTGTATAAGTTGGTTGTTACTCTAAAATACAATTTTGTAGATGGAATTTCTAAGTCAAAGCTAATTGTGCAACTAATGGGCTCACATTTTATTTTTTTTTCTGTCTTTTGGTAAGCCGTGACGTTTTTTCCAATGAGGATGTGCATGTAGATTCTTCTAGAAAATTTGCATGTAGACTCTTCTATGTGTTGAGACTATTAAAACTACCATTTTCTTTTTAATAGAAGACATGGTCTCAACATATCTTCTACTACCAACCATACCATTTATTTATTTTAATATCACCCTTACTTTATTTTATAGTGTTGTTTCAGTATATCCTTGTTAATATTTTTTTTCACCCCATCAAGAAAAATGGGTGTTCAATAGGGAACACACTTGCCAATATTTCATTAATTGGCCTTGTGAGATGCCCAGAGTCATTAAGTACTCGGACCAAATGTCTGATTTAGGGAAAATGTGGTTTGAGACTTAGGGTTGTGGTATAGACTAATGAGGCTTTTGTCCTGGTTTTGGAAAATGTGAAAGAGGTTTGAGATTCCTCTAGATTCCTCAGGTACTGTTATGTAAGTTTCGATGCCTATAGGCATACTAGTTTAGCATAGGGTGTTGGGCATACGTGGGGTAATAAACAAATAAATAAAATAATAAATAAGTAATGATTAAAGTTAACTTTGTCCTGCCTGATGATAGAGACCTAAATATTGACATTAAGAAGAGACCATCTAATATGAAGTAACATACTACCTTGATAATATGCTAAATTGGTCAAGGTGACATGTTCAAACAAAGAGTGGAAAATAATACTAGAGAAAATTGAGAGAAAGGTAGCACAATTCCCTAAAAGTATACATCAAATTAACTCAAAGCTAGAAGAAATATACTTTAAGATAGTATGCAAATACCATAAAAGGGTGGTAAACCTATTACTAGAATGTGGTGATGGAATAAAATTATAATGATCCAACAATTATAAGAAGGGAGAGAAGTTTAAAATCTAATTTACAATATTAACCATATATGTTAGATAAAATACCTTACACGGGAATAACAAAGTATGAACTTGCATATTTTTATGATAATGAGCGTTGGTTCTTATAACCATAACCAAATTAGAAGGACGAGAGGAACATAAAACAATACTAGATAAACACTCAACGTGAGTGTGGGGAAGAGTGTGTGAAATTTAGTCAATTTGATAATATGTTTTTGAAATCGAACAAAGTGAGGAAATTTCCATCTGTGAAGCTAGAAGACGTGGAATATTACGAAATTGAGACTATTAGAAAAGATGAAAAATATATCTATGAATAGGTCTAGTATGCAGAAGTAAACAAGTGTTTTTGTCAAGAAGAAAATTCTTTCAAGGATATTGATGAGTGGATTGAGTAACATGCTTGGTAAGGGTCAAATGTGATGACCTATATAATTTAAGGTGACAATATAGGTAATTATGAACTAACAACACTTACAATTGGCTAATGATAGACCGAGAAAAAGGTTTAAGGACTTAAATTACCAATGATAGCAACTATATACCTTTGGAAAACGAAATAGACTACATAAACTAATAAGAAAACATGTAGCATGAAGTGTAAGAAGGAATTCTATTGAGAATTTTATAATGAGACCTTGAGAAGGATTTTTCACATATTGAAAAAGGAAGTTAGAATCAACTAATAGAGGTTGTACTTGACTGATTTTCACTCATTGTTCCATGAGTGGGTTGATGACATAATAAAACCTCGTATAGAGGAGAACTTGTGAGGCATCATATATATATATATATATATATATATATATATATATATATAGATATATATATATATATATATATAATTTAAAATGTATTAATATGTTATACTTCGGCGGTCAAAAGGTCATGGATTATCAAGATGAATTTGTTGATAGAATTATCCCTATGATATTTTATTCAAATTAAATGGCCTGTACATTGAAAGATACTATATAGAGACAAAATTCCACAATTTAAGCGGTAAATGCATGCAATAATTAGCCCTAAAAATAATGAAAATCCAAATCCAATGTATATGAAAAAGTAAAACAAGAATGGCATTAAAATCATGCACGTACATGTAATAGAACATATCCAAGCAACTACAATTTGAAAATAGAGAAGCTCCAAGGTAAGATAAAGAAAATCCACACATCAAAATTCATCCATAAAGCTCCAATTCATCCTTTAATAAAATGTGTGAAATTATCTAGGGAGAGAAGAGATCCAATCCAAGGTGATGATGAGAAAATGAACTCATCTCACTTGTATTTATACACTAATGAGGACTTCGAATTAGTTTCCTTGGCCTACATAAGCCCTAAAAATAAATTTAATGTGCTAATAATCTAGCTTTTGGTGACAAGCCCACCAAACTAGCTCACAAATGAAATAATGAACCTCTTAAGATGTGAGATGATGAATAGTAGATGTCATGGGGCCCTCCAAGTGGCCTGATGAGGTCCATAGGTTCGATAATGAAGAATAGGACCCTCAAAATTGATGGATAAGGGGCTGACTCATTTTTCTCCAAACAATAAACCTGTGGTGCTCCCAGTGGGTGTGGGGGCACAATGATAACCTCATCGGTCTCCAAATGATTCAAAGATGAGTGTAGATAATATGTAAGGGATTTTATGATGGTGTAGGTGATGCCATATCATCCTACAAGTCTCAGGTCAGCTTCCAAGTGTATGGTACATCTGTGAGGCCGGTTAGGCAAAGGTGATCCAGGTGCATCGTCCTTGTCCAATGGGTGAAACTAGAGAATATATGAATATCCTTGGGGATCCATGGAGTACAACCTACTACTGTGGAGGACCATGGATCTCAATGCACACCCTACATGTGCCAATGTAGCCCTCTGGAGGATTAGGACCTTGTATAGGGAGACCAAACCCAAGATGGAGACCATTTGAAATCTTGCATAAGATTTGATGTGTTCCCTAACCTTTGAGTACAAGAAGTCATTAGAGAAATTATTAAATGAGCTTACCAACCATGGACCACATGTGGGTACTTCATAATGGCCTTCCCTTTCATAATGGGCTTCAGGATGTGCCAATGTCTCCTAAACTCCAAATAGGATTATCCAAGTATCCTATTAGGTGGTTTCTACTTCTAAAGGGGATAATATTGCCAAGGTACATCATTCAAAAGGTGGTTTCATGTGATAGATAGGTGAATGAAGTAGGGGATGAGAAGGGGCATCCTATGGCCACATGTTGGGGTACAAAGGTGACTAATATAAGGGAAGCCATTGGGTTTATAATGTATAGGAGGGAGAAATCGCGGTACATGAGGTGCCTCGGCCTTGATTTTTCCACCCTTCTTTATATGCCTTTTTCATTTTTATGATTTTCTTTGATTTTATTCAAACCTTTAGATTGGTTAGGGTTTGAAAATTCTAGGGTTTATACACTAAATACTAGGATTGAAGAAGAAAGTAAATAGTGAAGATTTTTGATGTCTAGGGTTTATAGTCATTAGATGAACTTGAAGATACCAGGTTGAGACTAATTTTTTATCTTTTAGATAAAATGATCAAGGAACTATTATTTTTGGTAGAATAATGAAATAAAAATTGGTATTGAACTCCTTAGCATAGTCATGTTGTTCTTGTAATGATTGTGCAATAATGTTTTCGTGATTTATTCTCTCATTGATACAACTTGTTCTAACAATTGAACACTTGATTAAAGTACTTTGTGTGATAAAGTTGCAATATTGATTTTGTTGTATAATATTTATTGTGCTTGAGAGGATCTAGGGTTTAAATACCACACGTCTTGGAAAATCCCTAGGTTTTTGAATAATCAAGATTGAATACCTAGTTTGATTGTCTAGGGTTTGTATGGATCTAGAATTTGGATATAAAACCCCATATGATCAATGTAAACCCTAAGGATTATGGTAAATTTATCTAGAAACCGTAGTTCCATCATGTTAATATGGATGATGTTAATGCAAAAAAGAGCTAACATGTTGTGTACTTTCTTGATTATTATTATCATTACTTTTATTTTCATCCTCTTGTTTTGGTAAATGCATTTTTTCTTCCTTGGCCAACTAATCTGAATTGCAATAAAGTTTGAAGGACTACTTGATGGATGAACATGATAACAAGAGTACGAGTATACTATGAGCAATAGTCTCAGAGGGAGCAGGAAGAATCAAAAAGGCTAAAGATTAAAGACAATTGTATCCTCTAAATAACAGTGATGATTCATTTCTATGAGCCTTGTTGATATTTGACATTATGGACTGTATGTCCATGGATATCTACTTGAAAAAGTCTCCACTATTGAATTGATGAGACCTTCTTACTGACACATTTGATGCAAAACTATCAAGGCTCAATAAAATTAATTCCAACCTCCATATAAGGTTGTACTAAATGAACCTGGGAATTTGCTACCTCATGTGTTTGAGTCCCTAATGAAAGAGCTAGTTGGATATTGAACTGGATAATAATAATCTTGGGTTAATGCCCTATTTGGAACTGGAAGTCTAAATTTTCCATTTGGAAAGGTAAGAATTATATTCATTAACTGAAAACTAGAAACAATGAATCAAGCTTAGTAAAAAAAGTAAGCCAAACACATGGTATCATGTACTCTTAAATGCTCTACTGATTATTCTTTATTCTCACATGATTTAGATCCTAAACATTTTTCCATGCATTTAGTTCTTCATCCCACTTTTCTAACCTTTCTCACTAGTTAAGTAAAGGCCTGAAGATGTGGCCCATGTTCTGGAAGTTTCTCATACTCCAGTGATGAAAGAGGATAGTAGCATAGAAGAAAGAGAAAAAAAATTCACCAAAAGTTATTCACAACGTCACAATTTTTTTTCTATTTTTCACCCACTTGTTCAAACTTTCATCAGTGAATATATAGAAGTTTGTTCTAACTATAATCAACATACCATAGTGGGTCATTTTTAGGATGAAATCCCCTCTAAAAATATGATTTAGACTTAAGTTGGAGATTCATGGGAGCTATATGATTGACATAATAATATTTGAGTTCAAAATATGCCCAAGGTTATTTTTCATATTCATATTTAAGGAGGTCTCAACCTGCGTAGCTTTTAGGAGGTTACGATCCTGAGCTATGTAGAAAACACTATGGGAATTTTTTCTCACTGTATTGAAAATTTTCATTAGAGAAATTTGATGAGTTAATTTTTTGAGCTAGAAGAATTCCCTAGGTTGCCAATACAACTCTAGCACTTCTTGGAAAGGATAGCTCAAACCTTGTGCAAATTTGTCTTCCATACACCTAAAAAGACATCTTAGCCAAGACCACATAGCACATTTACATGTAGATCATTCTATCGAATGACATGCCCATCAAGGGTAGTGCTAGTGGTTGTGGCTCATAGTGATAATTACCAAACCTAGTGATAATTACCAGCCCAACTCGATTAAAATCTTAGATATCCTTGCTTGGTATGTTTGTTGGCTATTATATCGATTTCCTTGGCAACAACCCTATGTGATCATTGGTGGAAACAATGATTATATGTTATGGTTACCAATTTTTCCCTTGATGCTTAGGAAAAAAATATATGTCGAATGACAAATTATCGATATTCAAGTTTAGATTTAACACTTTGAATTCTTACTTCTACTACTAAAGTCTTGATACTGCCACCCTCTTACAATTAGGAGTGCCTGAAACACCATAAACGCACAGGCCCCCAAGAGAATCAAGCTCTTCCAACTACGCCAACCCCAATTAACATACAAGTAGAGCAAATCCACCTAAGGGTACAACCCCTAGTTTCTAGAGTTCTCAAGTTCATTTTGACACAGGTATGCCAAATAGGTCACCATCACCTATGCTGGATAGGGGATTGTTGACGGTGTTAGACTCGCCAACATGTCAGGGGATCTCCCCGGTAAGAAGTCCTAACTAGACCTTAGATCGTTTGGTGTAGGAGTCCCAGTAGTGGGTCATATGGTATCTCCTTGACCATGGTTGTGCACAGAGGCAAGCAGGATTTCCTTGTTGGTAGGAAGGGTGTGACCAATGTAGCAAGCCAAGGAAGGTGCATGAAGGGTTCTAACACATGGAAAGTGGAATAAGTGTGCCCCTTGGAAACCTGTGGAAACACGCGGCTTGGAAGGGAACACACGAGCAAAGATACATCACAAGCTAGAAGGTAGGTGAACCAACGATCCAAAGTGATGGTTAAACCAACATCACATCTCAATAATATTCATACATACATATATAGAAAAGTCCATACATACATGCGTAAGCAAAGAGGTACATATATCGTTAGCGTAACTAAGACAACTAAAATACAATAACAACATATGCATGAAACGTGCTGGCTCTATTATATTAAGAAAGTGAAAGTTCCAATCATACATACAACCATGTCCAACTACTAGTCCCGACAACGGAATGTTACAGTCACTACCGCCTGCTCCTCCAAAGAGATATACTAGCTCTGCACTGTGGAGAAGCCAAGGCTTGTTACAATACACTCCAAGCTTTCTCTAAGATACACCTATAGGAAGCTTGGCTACCAAAAGCCTCTACAACGAGTTATGATGTTCTATAAATAGAAAAGGGTGGGGTGACCGTTGACATTCCCCTTTGTGACTCTTCACCTACTCTCATGACTCTTCAACTACTACATGACTATTACATTATACTATCGACACTTGTTCTTTCACTTTTACAAGATGTTACATTACAATTTGCACATGTACCCATGTGAGACAAAATAGGCTCGATTATGCCATGCAAGACATCACTAAGACTTGGATAGGTGTTGGAAGACCAACTCTTCAACATCCTCGTGATGATCAATGATAGCGAACCGATGCCAAGCTTGGTAGTCTATGATGGTGTTCATCTATTCTGTGGTGACATCATTTTGGAAGTGAACTCTTGCCTCCATTTCATCTGGGTACACTGATTTGACTCCTCTATCCAACTCGTCTGATAACTGTGCATCATAGTCTTGAGTGTAGTTGAACTAGAAACATACCGTTGCATAGTGCCTACGTTGATCTCCAAGTGTGTGTTGGTGGCTATGCACATCAACTTGTCGAAGTACATGTCTAGCTCCAGTCAGACTTGGTTCTTTGTCTTCACCTTGGTGAGTGTGCCAATGGATGGGACTGCATGCATGCACACAATGACATCCATCCTCCTTAACACCCTTGCATGCGATCGATAAAATTTCTCACCCTATTTGTTCTGTGACAACTATTGGGATGGGTCTATAACCTGTATGGGATAAATTTCATCAGTCTATGCATGTTGCACCTCCTGCTATACCTGTTCCTGCTACGCTTCATTCTCTCTGCTGCACAACTCCTGTTCTACCTTGAGTTGCCACTTCAACTCTTGCAACTCCTTCTCTGTTTCGTCCATCCTTTGTTTCTCTCCTTTCCTTTGTGCGATCATCTTGTCATGTCATCACCTCTTAGCTTGAATCTCCAAATTTTCTTTCATCACAAGTGGATATGCTTTGAACTTGCAACTTTGTTCCACCTCTGTGTTGTTGACAACCTTCCTACTACCTTGGTTGTGCGCAGGTCTACTACCCTCTACTGCTACGGATGGTGCTACTCTCTGTGATGCCGGTGCAATTTCATCTTGATGTCCTTGTCTATGAACAACTTGGTGTCTTCATAAATAGTCATGCTCATATACACTCACTCAACTGCATATCCAATTGTGCTCTCAACAGTGTCCTTTGACTCTACTCTTTGGGAGGCTATTGTACCTATACTATTGAGAGGTAGACGACCAGTTGTGATACCTAGAGACATAGAAACACTCATGGAAAGAAATTTTTCAGTTGAAAACTAAACCAAAATGGAGGACTGATATGCAACATACCTATTTGACTAACTGTGAAGATTGCACAATTTTCACCGAGAGGCTAGGAGACTGACTGCCAAAATTGCGCAAGGCACAGTCTAGGCTATCATGAGGCTGACTAACTATTGGAACTATGCAATGCATAGTCCAACCTAGCCTGCTAAGGACTAAAATTGTGCAATACGCAATTTCAGTCAGCAGTGACATGCAAACCAACAAACAGCATTGTGCAATTTCTGGGGCCAGCAAAGCACTGCCTCCTAGAATTTCACAATGCAAGCCTGGCGGTTAGTGCTAGGCCATATTTTCACAATTTATAGAGGGAAGGGAGAGCCTTCACTTCCATAAATTCACAGCTTCTAGTTGGGCAAGGAAAGGTTTGGGCCAAGGCAACCTAGACCCATTGACTGGCGACTAAAAACATGAGAAGGTTTGAATGCATGGTGAAACTGAGTGTAAGCAAGAGTGAGCGATCATGCATGAAAACAGTGAGTGAAAGATTCAGAAAATGGGAAGGCGAGCATGTGTGCGAAGTGATTTGCTACAATGGTGACCGTCCATGTAGAAATAATTTCATGCTTGTGACAACAGTGAGATGCGAAGAAAAACTGAAACAATGCTTCTACATGCTAACATGCATCAAAACGAAAGCAAGTGTTCACTGAAATCAAGTAGACAACACTTACACAAAGTGAAATACAAGAAGCGACATAAACACAACACAAGACATAACAAGAAGACTTACCCTAAAAAATTTGAGTTGAATGTGCCAAAGACTCATAGATGCAACGTGGGATGTGAGAGATGCAAGATCGAAGTGAGGAATGAGCCCTGCAGGATCCGACAAATGAGTTTTGATAATATCGAGGTTATGACCCCCATGCAAAAAATCTAGGAGAAAGCGACACTTGGCGGGAGGTTTCTAAAATGATCTTTTCATGTAACCTCAAGCTACTAAAAATAGATCCCTAAAATCTAGGGATGCTTAGCTTTTTTATTTCTTGTGAAAAGGAGGACATGCATGCAAATCAGGCTTGCTCGGTCTTGGAGGGAACCAATCAACCTAACAGCACATGCAATAGCCTGCAATCATGGGGATGGAATTTGCACAGCTTCTGCGCTGAGGAAGGCTAGTTGTCCCTCAGGCATTGCACAATTTTTGGGGTGAGTAGGTAATTGCCTCCCAGAATTGCAAAATTTCTAAGTTCAAGCCCAGTGTTAGGCTAGATTGCGCAATTTCTAGAGGGAAGGATGCCTGGCTAGATTGCGCAATTTTGGAGCCCAGCAGGATTGCACAATTTTTAGGGGGTGGATCTCAGCTAAAAGATTGTCTAAGTCTGGGATGACAACCTGTGGGTGGGAGACAAACATGTTCACATGCACAGTTTGGCAGGCCACCGAAACTTAGTTGAAGCCTATGAACTTGATAGTGCAAGACATGCTGCTAAGGATGGTTAGTAGGGAGGCTCCAAAATGAAGCAAAGGCAAAATTTTGGAGGGTGGTTATATCTGCTACAACAGTTGGCGACACACTGGTAGAACTCCAGCTCTTTGAATGGACCTTGTTTCATGAAAAGAAAGTCTAACTCCTTCAGAAGTATTGCTCAATTCTCAGATCATCTTGATTCCCACACTAGCTTAATTGAAAGATGTAGCGCCTACCATGCTCTTGGTCAGCCAGCACACATTCCAAGCCAAGTCAATATATTTGTTTTGATTGGGGATGAGGGGTATATTGGTACACAAGCAATATGACCATCAGAGTTTAAGTTTCATCTTTGGTGTTGCTCTACTGCCACCAGGCTTGCACCCTGACAAGTCACGTAGGAACAGAAGAATTTCTCCACTGCTAGCAAGCCTGGTTAATGCCCTGATGGATTTACTTGCATCACCTCTCTACACAGGAAGCCTTTCTCTTCTTTCGCCTTTTTCATATTTTCATATTTTCAAAATTTTTCATATTTTCATATTTTTCATTTTTTCAACAACTATGCATAGAACTTATTCATTTCAAAGGCAGAAGAGGGATCCTGACTTATTGAGAGTAGAAGAGGTTGTTCCTTTAGAGAAGTATTTTGTATATACCTTTGACATTCCTGTTAAGGTTTCCCTCTCACCTTACTCTACTTGATTGAGTTGACAGGGGTTAACCCAAAAACAACCGACTAGAGTAGGTGATACTAGTTAGCGTGCAAGCGTTGTGTTTTCATCAAGGCTTCGTTTGAATAAAACATATTTTCCATTTGTGTATCATGGACTAAAGGCAACAAGTTATTCATACAGAGACAGGACAAAAGATAACCAAGTATTGATAACTGCACTAGTCCTCTTGTACTTTACCTTGCTTGTTTCAAGTGTCACACACGGTTCATGAAAAACTAACCTACGAATGTAAACAAGAAAACAAACAACTAAAGAGTGAAGAGAAGAAGCAAAAATGTGAAAGAAAAGCGAGTAAGCAAACAAACATGCAAGCAAACAAACAAACAGACAAGAAAGCAAACATGCATGCATGAAAACCAACAAGAAGCAAACACTACTCCTACTCCTAAGCTAATGGTGCATGGGTCTGCTCACATGAAGTAATACTTCTAATGCAGCCACTGGCACATTGGTCGACCCGTGTTGGTGATGGTGTGGTTCATGAATAGCACAGTCATGCAAACCAACAAACATGAAAGATATAACGATGAAGACAAACACACTCTGGGTTTAAATGTGTCCACAAAAAAGACATGAGTGAAAGCACATGACATGCACTTTGTGGGCTTGCCATGGTGTTGTGGTACATTGCATGTAGATGTTAAGCATACACATTCTCTTGACTATGAAATGCAAGAAAATGTGAGAAAGGTAAACCACTTACATCACGCAAGTGTGCTTGCTGTGTAAGATTCCTCCAATGCAAGAGCAATGGGATCATGTGATTCAAGTGGAGTAAGGGAAATCTGGGTGTTTGGATGATCTTTAATGTGAAGCAGAGAGTGATGAGGATCCTTGCATGTTTCAACAGCTTCCTAATCAGAAATGAAACCGAACTCAGAATAGCAAGGGCTTGACATAACGATGAGCTCAGGCTAATGTTCCTCGATAGCCTACAAGTTTTTGGCTTCGTTGATAGGTAGACCAGTGTCCTAGAAATATTAATAGTGAGTGAATCAACATCATGATCAAATGAGGAACTACAGAGATCACGAAAGCCACGATAAGAAAATTCGGGATGTTCGTCTGTATCCTCATGATTTTATGAATTGCGCAAAGGGGTAGATGAGAAGAAAGGATGTTCACCCTATGTGTTTTCATAAATGATAGATGATAGATTGGACAAATTTTCAGAGGAAGATGTGTCCTCTCCACAATGTAATGATAGAATGACATCTGATATGTCTTGTGAACGATTAGAAGTAGAAACATCTGGAAATGAGTTTTCACAAGGGAAATAAACAGTGGCAAAATCATAAGGGATGTTAGGATAAGAGGATGAGGCATGGATGGAAGGGAGTCATCCTTCACTATGGATCATTTAGATTCCCGCACACACTCATCATGAATTGTAGCGCAGGTTGGCTGCATAACACCAACTCCATTGACAACTTGATCCTCTTTCACAACAGGTGAGAAGTCTGGAATGGAAGAACACAAGATAGTACAATCTGGAGGATCAATGGAACGTGGGGATGGAGGTTGAGGGAATGAATCCATGTGACAACCAACAGGCTTTCCAGCCAAATCTACGCAAATATGAAGAGCAGGTGGGGTGGGAGGATGTGACAGTTCAACAGAAGTGTGTGCATGTTCTCCCACATCACTCTGTGGTGGTGGAGCTATTTGATGAGGTGAAGGTGGAAAATCACTTGTGACAAAACCTATGTCTACCTATGATTGCACAGCTCCATCACTGAAGTATGCTAAGTAGGATTTGAATGATTTCAAGAATTACAAACTTTCAGATATGTAAAGAAGATACTCAAATATTCCATTGAGAAATTCCCAATCAATTTCATCTTCGGGAAATCAGTATCCAATATTACGAAAGTGCATGTAAAAATGTTCAACAGATTCATCAGGTGCTTTCTGTAATTTTATAATTTCTTCATTGACTGCTTTACAGTCAAAATGATTGAAAGCATGATCTATCTCTGTGACTAGATGAGAAAGAGAATGAATAGATTTTTTAGGAAGCGTGGCACACCAATGCATTGGGTGCCCTTGAAGCATGTATGAGAGCAGCCTGTCGATCATGTAATCTTCAAATATTTCATGTCTTTCACATGAACCTACAATGCCGACCACATGCCTAACCAAGGGTACGTAGCCTCCACCATCATATGTTTTATGTGACAAGTTATCCCAGAGCTCTTTCGAGATTTTGAGGTCATTTCCATACGACATACACCCCGGAACAAAACTCTAAAGTTAGTCATGATAGGAATGCAGAGATTCAAAATAGATTGTGAGGACTCAAATTCTCATCTGGCCCTCCTTGTAGCACAAAATTTTTTACGGTTCTGGACCTGCCAACATGTCAAGGGATCTCCCTGGTAATAAGTCACAACTAGACCTTAGACCATTTGGTGTAGGAGTCCCAAGAGTGGGTCATACGATATCACCTTGACCGTGGTTGCACATAGAGGCAAGCAGGATGTCCTTGTTGGTAGCAAGGGTGTGACCAGCGCAGCAAGCCAAGGAAGGTGCATGAAGGGTTCTAACACATGGAAAGTGGAATACGTGCACCCCTTGGAAACCTGTGGAAACACATGTCTTGGAAGGGAAGACATGAGAAAATATGCATCACAATATGGAAGGCAGGTGAACCAACGATCCCAGTGATGATTAAACCAACATCACATCTCAATAAGATTCATGCATACATAGATAGAAAATTCCACACATACATGCATAAAAAACAGGTACATATATCATTAGCGTAACCAAGACAGTTGAAATACAATAACAACATATGAATGAAACGTGTTGGCTCTGTTATATTAATAAAGTGAAAGTTCCAATCATACATACAACCATGTCCAACTACTAGTCCCGACAATGGAATATTACAGTCACTACTTCCTGTTCCTGCAAAGAGATATACTAGCTCTGCACTATGGAGAAGCCAAGGCTCGTTATAATACACTCCAATATTTCTCTAAGATACACCTATAGGAAGCTTGGCTCCCAAAAGCCTCTACAATGCGTTATGAGGTTCTATAAATAGAAAATGGTGGGGTGACCCTTGACATTCCCCTTTGTGACTCTTCAGCTATCTTCATGAATCTTCAACTACTACATGACTGTTACATTCTACTATCGACACTTGTTCTTCCACTTTTACAAGGTGTTACATTACAATTGAAACATGTACCCATGTGAGAAAAAATAGGTTTGAGTAAGTCATGCAAGACATCACTAAGACTCAGACAGTTATGGGAAGACCAACTCTTCGACATCCTCGCGATGATCAATGGTTCCGATCCGATGCCAATCTTGGTATTCCTTGATGGTGTCTGTGTACTTTGTGGTGACATCCTTCTGGAAGTGAACTCTTGCCTTCATTGCATCCAGGTACACTGATTTAGCTCCTTTGTCCAAATCGTCTAATAACATGCACATCATAGTCTTGAGTGTAGCCAGACTAAGAACATACTGATGCATAGTGTTTGCATTGATCTCCAAGTGTGTGCTGGTGGATATGCGCATCAACTCATTGAAATACACATCCAACTCGAGTCAAACTTGGTTCTTTGTCTTTGATTTGGTCAGTGTGCCAATGGATGGGATCACATGCGTGTGTGCAATGATATCCATGCTACTGAAAACCCTTACATGTGATCAACAACACTTCTCACCCTGTCTGCTTTCTGCCAGCTACTAGGATGGGTCTATAACCTGTATGGGCAGAATTTCGTCAGTCTATGCATGTTGTGCCTCTTGTTGTACCTGTTCCTACTACACTTCCTTCTCTCTACTAAACAGCTCCTATTCTAACTTGAGTTGTCGCTTCAACTCCTGCAACTCCTTCTCTGTTTCCTCCATCCTTTGTTTCTCCCTTTTCCTTTCTGTGATCCTCTTGTCATGTTGTCACCTCTTAGCCTCAATCTCCAAATCTACTTTCATCATAAGTGGATCTACTTTGAACTTGCAACTTTGCTTCACCTCTATGCTATCAACAACCTTTCTCCTACCTTGGTTGTGCGCAAGTCAACTACCCTCTGCTGCTACTGATGGTGTTGCTCTCTTGATATCGATTCCATTTCATCTTGATATCCTTGTCTATGAAAATCTTGGTGTCTTCATAGATAGGCAAGCTCATAAACACTCGCTCAACTGCATCTCCAGTTGCACTCTCAATGGTATCCTTTGACACTACTCTCTGGGAGGCAAGTGTACCTGTATTTTTGAGAGGCGGACAAACACTTATGATACTTGGAGACATAGCAATACTCATGGAAAGAAATCTTTCAGTTGAAAACCAAAACAAAATGGAGGACTGACATGCAACATATACATGTGACTGACTGTGAAGATTGCGCAATTTTCACTGGGAGGTTGGGAGACTGACTGCCAAAATTGCAGAAGGCACAGTTCGAGCTATCAAGAGGTTGAATGACTACTGGAACTATGCAATGCACAATCCAACCTAGCCTACTAAGGACTGAAACTGTGCAATGTGTAATTTCAGTCAGTAGTGACTTGCAAACCAACAAACTGCATTTCACAATTTCTAGGGCTAGTAGGGCACTACCTCCCAGAATTGTGCAATGCAAGCTTGGAGGTCAGTGCTAGGATAGATTTGTGAAATTTCTGGAGGGAAGGGAGAGCCTTCACTTCCATAAATGCACATTTTCTAGTCGGGAAAGGCAAGTTCTAGGCCAAGGCATCCCAGACCTACCGATGGGCGACTGAAAATGTGAGAAGGTTTGAATGCATGGTGAGACTGAGTGTAAGCAGGAGTGAACAATCATGCATGCAAATAGTGAGTGCAAGATTCTGAAAATGGGAAAGCGAGCATGTGTGCGAAGTGAGTTGCTACAATGGTGACCGTTAGTGTAGAAACATTGACATGCATGCGATAAGAGTGGGATGCGAAGAAAAACTAAAATAGTTCTTCTAGAAGCTGACATGCATCAAAATGACAACAAGCATTCATTGAAATCGAGTAGACAACACTTACACAAATCGAAATGCAAAAAATGATAGAAACGCAACATAAGACATAAAAAGAAGACTTACGCTAAAAAAGTTTTGTTGAATGTGTCGAAGGCTCCTAGATGCAATGTGGGATGTCAGAGCTACAAGATCGATGTGAGGAATGAGCTTTGCAACATCCGACAAATTAGTTTTGATAAGATCAAGGTTATGACGTGCATGCCACAAATCTATGAAAAAGTGACACTTGGCAGGAGATTTCTAAAACGATATTTTCATGTAACCTCCAGCTGCTAAAAGTAGATACCTAAAATCTAGGGATTCTTTCCTTTTTTGTTCTTAGGGAAAAGCAGGCCATGCATGCAAATCAAGCTTGCTCAATATTGGAGGGAACCGATCAACCTGGAAGCAGATGCAAAAGCCTACAAGCCTGGGGATGAAATTTGCGCAGTTTATAGGCTGAGCAAGGTTGGATATGCCTCGGGCATTTTGCAATTTATGGGGCCAGGAGGTCACTGCCTCCCAAAATTTCACAATTTCTGATTTGAAGCCGAGTGTTGGGTTGGATTGCACAATTTCTAGAGGGAAGGCTGCGTGGCTAGATTGCATAGTTCTGCAGCCCAACAGGATTGCGCAATTTTTAGGTGGAGCACTTCAGCCAGAAAATTGTCTAAGTCTGGGATGACAGCCTATAGGTGGGAAACAAACAAGTTGACATGCACAAGCTAGCATGCCATTGAAACTTAGTTGAAGCCTATGTACTTGACAGTGCAATACATGTTGTTAAGCATGGTTGGTAGGGAGGCTCCAAAATGAAGCTAAGGAAAAATTTTGGAGGGTGGTTGTAGCTGCTACAACAAGGATACAACACAGAAAGGCAGGGTGTCATTTAGTAAACTTAAGGAATTGAGAATACCTTCTCTCCCTCACAAACTATAGCCTTTAATTCATCCAAAATGCTAAAATAGTTAGATGGGGCGGATAACAAATATGGCAGAAATACTAGAGTTTGTGTTTCTTTTTCAACCCAAATCAAGCCTTCTTAGTGAATGTTTGGGATGATTTGGATGCAAATAGAAAGGACATATTATATTGATTATGCCAATTTTTTAATGGCCTATACATATTATATCTATAAGAAGGGAAAGTGATAGGACTTTTGCTCAAGAATTCACTTAATTTCATCTAATCCAGTGCCAAGGCATATATATCTGATCTTGAGAAGGGAAACTTTCTTTAGAAATGTTGTTGTCAATCACACTTGGTACCCGTATTACATACTAGGGAAAATATCCTATCTAAAGATTGGCCAAGATTTTGCTACAACTAGATGGTCATATGTTAGGGATTGCCAAAATCTCTATTCCAAATGATGCTTTGGAATGTGCATTTTTTTCCATTTAATAATTGAAAATATATCAAAGGCCAATTGGCTTATTTGTGGAGACTTTAAAATGGTTGATCCAAACTAACAAGAAGGCCTTCTTTTTTCCTCACCATTATAGCCCAAATCTCAGGAGCCTTAATCCAATTTGTGGTCCAGCTTAGGTATTTACAACCACAATGTCTACAGAAGGAATGATCTTAATTTTAGAAAGAGAGCATCAAAGAAACTCGATTGGGGCCAAGCTTTAGAATCAAAATGTCTTCACAGTTGACTATCAAGGCTTCATTCCTATGCAATTGTTGACCAAAGCTACTTTGACTTATTACTGACCTTTTTTTGGCATCTCTTATGTGGGTTGTAACTCGTTCATGTCGTAGCAAAACTACCTTCTTAATCCGTCTCTCCTTGAGAACCCTAGTTTCCTGAAAGATCGTCTATCTCCTTGTTTATCAACCCTATTTTGATATTTGATGTTGAATCCTACAAGGGAAATCAATTTATACTCCTCTAGCGTAATTACATGCCCTAACAATTGTTATCCTACACTTTTTGTTAATATGAACATTGTGTAAATGTTATCAATAAAAATTCAAAGCATGTTTAACAATAACAAAATAGTGGACCTAAAATTCTAGTTTCTAAAGCCAAAAATCCACATAATTCACCAAAAAAAAGTCGATTTAACCATTAATGTTTTAATAAAAACCCCCAAATTGTTGTTTTTTCAACATTTAATTTAGTGGAACTAAACATATCATATCAATATGATCCATCCCAATTTTTGTTGTAGCTTACAAACATATTCCAATTTAATAACAATGAAGACATGGATTGAATTTCATGATTTAATTAATACATGCTCTAACAACAAACTCCACATACCCAACCACCTTTTAGGTTCTGAACACCAATAAGAGGTCACCAATTCAAACTATAAGAAAAAATTCATCGAACAAATAGGGTTTATATGCTCTGGTTCAATTCAAATTGGGGTTTCCACAGTGCCAACAAAGGTCACGATCCCAAAGCACAAGACTCAAAATTCAATCCCAAAGCACAAAAATCATGGACAAAATAACGTACTCACAAAATTTATCAGCTGCGTCTTCTCAAAGACCACGACCTTATCTCTTGAATTGTGTGTTGTTAGCACACACTTCCCACATTCCTCCCACCACTCTACATAGAGGTAGTGGAATAAACCTTTCCTGTGATTATAACCAACGGCTCAACCTACTACTGATCATGGGTTTGATTCTCACTATCCTCACCATGGTCCTGCAAAAGTGGGAGAAGTGACCTCAAGTCTACTATTGGCAACACACATGTATGTTTTATGCTTTGAAGGGATTTTGAATGAGACTTGAATTCGAACCATGTCCTCACAGTGATTACTGTGAGCTCAATCCCCAGTACAACATCCTCCCCTACCAGGTCTATGTGAGTTATTGCCTGAAAGATGAGAGATTTTGTGGTCATAGGACACGATTGTTCATTTTTATTGTTACATTGTTCTATACCATATCCTCCCTCAAAGTTTTGAATATGAGATTGTGCATGAATTAGGGGGCAATTTTTCAAGCTATCAAACTCTATGTGTAAGTGGATTTTATGAATAATGTTCACTATCTATATTTAGCATTTTTAAAACATGGTTATCATTTATCATTTCTTTTCGGAAAAATTTGAATATGTATTTGATGAAAGAATGCTGGAAAAATAATATTGCATTGAATGAAAAGAGATTCAAATCAAGTTAAATAGAAATTGGGGTTAATAGTTAAAGTAGAAAAAATTCCACTTTGTTTTTTTTGTCTTTAAATTTGGTAAGTTGGTACAAAACAAAATCTTGTGGAGAAATTTGGATTAGAGGGTTAATAAATTAGGGTAAAAAGGATTATTAAGGGAAAAAGAGTAATTAGTTGGTTGGTTTAATTGATTATTGTCAATGTTGCAACATTTGGTTAGTTCTTCATTTCCCCCTACTAGGTTCACATTAGGTAGAAGCCTTCAAGGAGTAATACCACTTTGTGAGTGTATCTCCAAACATTTTGAACCTTCTTGCTAAATCATGAGTTACTAGTATAGAGTTGCAACATATTGGATATACTTTTGGATTATAGTGGAAATTATTCCATTTCATCTCAAGTGTATCTCAAACCACTTTAATGAATTACTAATGTCGGGCTCCTCTATAAATTTTTCCTTAAATTAAAAAAAACATGACTTTCAATCTAGAAGGGTAGTTTCCCCCAATGAGTACGACCACCCCACTAGTGAATATCGAGACATCTTGACCCTTGCTAAATCAAAAGTTATTATTATATACTTGCGACATTTTGAATAATTACTCTTGGGTTATAGTGGAAATCATTTCAGTACATCTCAAGTGTAACTCAAGTCACTCTAATGAGTTGTCGATCTTGGGTTTCTCCATAAAGTTTTCCTTGAAATAAAAAACAGAATGTCTTTCAATCTTTAATTATTGGATTAAATACTCATGCTCCTTGTGAATATCTTCTTAACTTATTTAAAGGTTGATAAGGATATTCTTGGTTTCAATGGTTTCATCAAAGAGTCAACATCTTGTTATTCATCAACTCTTGGCTATGAGAGGATGAATTATAGTGTGAATTGTCATGTGTATGTTATTATTTTTTCAATTGTAGTTTTGACCTCGATGATTACATTGGTCTGTATTCTAAGTAGTCTTCAATCACCCATTCAATACCATGCGGGGGTTATAATTTTCAACAAATCCAGGGTAAATCTGTTGCATTGGGATCTAGTGACCTTGTTGAAAAACCCTAACAAATACCTTTGAGACCATCTAGTAGCTAGAACTTAAGCCCACTCCCATTTTGGCTAATATATCATCCTTTGAATTTAATTCCATATAAATGTGATCAAAGGATATAACGCTGAAGATTATAATTACATCCATAACTCTAATCATCCACTAATGTAATAAAGAAGTTTTTAAAGAAGTATAACCTTTTAGCCAATCTATAAAAGTCTTTAAATCCCTTATGACTTGTAAGTTTAGATTGTTGAAGTGACAATTAAAATGACTAACATAAAGGATTGATTCATATTATTGTAGTATTTGTTAGATAGTCATATTTATGTTCCTAGACTAAATTAGTCATTTACGTTAACTTTTTTTAGTTGTATTACTTATTAGCTAGTCATTTATTTTAACATGAGACTACATTAGTCATTTATGTTAGTCATTTTTAGTTGGTTCACTTAATATTGATAATTTTTGGTAGTATTTCACTTGGAAAACTTGTGATGACTAACTTTTTTAGTCACTTAGTCACTAATTTCTCATTTTCTATTCGTGCACCTCTATAACTAGGCTAAACATATCTCTCAAGTGTCATTGCCAAGTTGACCTAAAACACCAACAAACAAAGGTTGTATTGTCTGGAAACAAGTCCTTATCTCTCCTCTGACACCTGTACAAGTTGCAACACTTTTGAACACACTCTATAGTACCTCTGCAACAACATCATTAGACCAACACATTGTTGCTACGAGTCATCTTCATGAGCATAGATGAAGACCAAGTATGCCAACTCAACTAGTGTACCATCTCAACACATGAATGACACTTGAGCCATCATCTCCATCACATATATATTTGCATCATCCACTTGTAGAAACATCAAAAAACCATCATAAAACATCTTATAATCATGCCTACTCAACCTCCAGTTCCTACATGTTGTAGCAGCTATGACCACCCTCCAGAATTTTGCCTTAGCTTCATTTTGGAGCCTCCCTACAAACCATCCTTAGTAGCATGTCTTGTACTATCCAAGTAAAAATGCTTTAGTTGAGTTTTAGTGGCTTACCAGCCTATTCTTGTAAACTTTTTTGCCTCCCACCCGCAGATTGACACTCTGGGACTTAATCATTTTCTTGTTTTGATGCTCACCTATGAAATTGTGCAATTCTAGAGGGGCTCCATCCTTCCCTCTAGAAATTGTTCAATTCATCTGGGTTGCCTATTGGGCCCCATAAATGTGTAATCTAGCCAGGTAACCTTTCCTCTCAAAATTGTGTAATGCAACCCAACATTGGGCTTCATCTCAAAAATTGCACAATTTTGACTAACATCTAGGGCTTTAGTCCAAAAATTACGTAATGCATGAGGGATAACCAGACTTGCTTAGCCCAGAAACTGCGCAAATGTCATTCCCAGGCTTGTAGGTTGTTGCATGTGCTCCTAGGTTGACTAGTTCCCTCTAGGACTGAGCAATATTGATTTGCATGCATAGGCTTCTTTTCCCGAAAAAGAAAAAAACAAAAAGCATCCCTATATTTTAGGGATCCATTGTTAGTAGCTAGAGGTTACATGCAAAAGTCGTTTTAGAAACCTCCCACCAATTATCACATTTTCCTAGATTTGTGGAATGCGCGTCATAAGCCTCAATCTTATCAAACTTATTTATTCGACGCTTCAAAGCTCATTCCTCACATCGATCTTCAAGCTCTAACATCCAACATCGCATCTAGGAGTATCTAACACATTCAGCTCCACTGTTTCTGGGTAAGTCCGCTTTTCTCATCTTTTGTTGTTTTTCTATCACTTTTTGTATTTTGGCTTATGTTAGTGTTGTTTGCTTGGTTTCAATGAACTCTTGATGTCATTTTGATGCATGTTAGCTTGTAGAAGCATTATTTCAAGTTTTTCATTTCATCTCACTATTGTCGCATGCATAACATTGTTTTTGCACTAACGTCATCGTTGCAATGACTCACTTCACACACATGCTTGTTTTCCCATTTTCTGAATCTTGCACTCACTATTTGCATGCATGATAATTCACTCTTGTTTTCACTCAGATTCACCATGCATTTAGACTTTTCATGTTTTTTGTCACCCGTCAGCTGGTCTACGATGGCTTGGCTCGGACCTTTCCTTGCCCGGCTAGAAATGTGCATTTATGAGAGCGAAGGTTCTACCTTCCCCCAAGAAATTTCACAAAGTTACCCCAGCACTGGCCTCTGGGCTTGATCTATGTAATTTTGAGAGGCAGTGCCTTACTGGCCCTAGAAATTACGCAAATGTAATTGTTGGTTTGCAATCCTTGCTAACTGAAACTTGACAATGCGTAGTTTCAATCCTCAACGGGCTATGATGGAATGTGAATTGCATAGTTTTAGAAATCAGTTAGCCTCCTAACAGTCTGTACTATGCCTTGTACAGTTTTGGTAGTCAGTCTCCTAGCCTCTTGGTGAAAATTTCGAAATCTTCCCAGTCAGTCTCTCACGTATGGTGCATGTCAGTCCTCAAGTTGTTTTTGGTTTTTAGCTAATAAATTTCTCGCCATGAGTGTTGATATGTCTCTAGGTATCATATGTGTTTGTCCATCTCTTAGAAATATAGGTATAATGGCCTCCAAGAGAGCAGAGTCAAAGGACACCATCGAGAGTGCAACTGGAGATGTAATTGATCAAGTGTGTATGAGCTTGCCCATCTATGAAGACACCAAGTTGTTCATAGACAAGGATATCAATATGAAATGGAAAGACATCAATGATACATTCTCAAACACATTTCAGGAAAATCTGGAAGACCGCAAGGTCTATGTCAACATTCACAAGTCTAACTTGTATCGGATTGCATGTGGGTATCCCACATTTCCATGCACGGACATCATCCACGGGATTGTCTCGCATACTAATCTAGAGACAATGGTGTTGAGCAATGCCAGTGGAACACAACTTACTACCTTCAGGGAAAATGTATTTCAGGAGATGTATCACTTGCCACAACCGGTGATGATGATGGATAAACCCCTCAGTAGACCCAGCAAAGGTGCAAACTCAAGAGATATCATGAAGAGCTGGGTGAAAGAGCCATCCAAGTTCAGGACAACACCCAGCCAAATGTAAAATACAAAGATACTTTGTAAGGAATATCAGCTTTTGGTCATCTTTTCATGTCGCTTATATGGCTAAGAGAACACAAAAACCTTCTTGCAAAGTTGGGTGATCGTGTTGGATCAACTAGCCAGTAAAGGAAGAACTTGCAATTGGTCCGTCATGTTGGTTCTTAGGTTGAAGGAACAGGTAACAGAAGCCCAACATCCACCCAAGGTTCAGTAAGAGAAGATATACATGTACGCTTACATACTGGATGCAGTATGTGCCCGTTAGCAGTTCCCAAGCTTTAGTTGGGCATGGAAACCTTCATAAACCTCTGTGCACACTTATTGCAAGTTGTTCTATGAATGTAGCTTTCATGGAGTTATCATATAGTTATCAGACCAGTTCGTCACCCCGGTGTACAAGATGATCTTCGAGCAGAATCCACCTTGCATGTTGAAGGCAATGATGGAGGCATTCATCGACATAGCAGATTGGTATGCCTCATCCCTTGGAACCTTCATATGGATGTACAATGTGGGGAAGGCTCCATATGTTTTACCGAAGTTTTCCATGGACAGGCTCATCATGCAATAAGTATCGTATCACATTTCAAAAAGGTTGTCAGCCGGACTGCACAGGAAGAAGAAGGCACCTTGGCATGCTCTTCCTTTGCGGGTTGAGTTGTATAGATCCAGAATCTCAAGCATGTTGAGTTCAAGACAAAGGAATTCAAAAGATTTACCTTCGGCACCAAAAGTTTCAATCTGTATGACCCACATTGCTTAGTGAAGGACCACTGTGCGAGAGTGCAACATCCTTGGATCCACGGGGCATGTCATTGGCCTGAGGAAGACCCATGGAGATACTGCTATCACTTCTCTAGGCTCAATGAACCAGTCAGCATAGCTGTAGAATGGTTAGCATAGTAGAGGGAAGCATCATCTTAGAGAGTAGCATCATCATAGTAGCAGAGGGTAGCAGACCTGCGCATGAAAAATGAAAGAGAAAGGTTTTTGGCAATGCATAGGTAGAGCAAAGCTGCAAGTTCAAAGTAGATCCACTTGTGTTGAAAGCGGCTTTGGAGATTGAGGCTAAGAGGTGATAGCACGAAAGAAGAATCACGAAAAGGAAAAGAGAGAAATAGAGAATTGAGGAAACAGAAATGGAGTTGCAGGAGTTGAAGCGACAACTCAGGGAAGAACAAGAGTTGCGAAGAAGAAACATGGAAGAACAATAGGAACAAGTACAGTAAGAAGTGCAACATGCATAAATTGATGAAATTGTTCCCATATAGGTTATAAATTCATCCGAGCAGCTAGCACAGAGCCGATAGGGTGAGCAGTCGTAGGAACAGGACCTTGCTCAAGAGATTGAACAGAAGCTAGAGAAGATGGACATGGACATGGTTCAGCCAAAGTTAGATCAAGATATTGACCTCATGCCTCAGAACCAAGAGTTCACCCCACCGAATTCACCAGATCCAGAAGTAGAGGAAGTCCCAAGCGATCGAGGAGACACATAGATCCTTGAAGACAATCCGAAAGCAGATATTCACAACATATCTTTCAACGAGTCACAACACAGAGTTGTGCAGTCGCACAGAGTGCCCATTCCAGATGTCCATATATCCCCTACGTAGTTTGAAGAATGAGTGATTGTATATAATGTGTGAAAGCACCCAAAAACATTGGCCAATGCTACAAAAACACATGTTGAAGCCACTAGCTTAAGTGTTAGATTCATGATAGTTGAGAACAGTCGAATGGCTAAGGAGTTATAAGCAGCCAAGCAGGGAGGAGAACAGGTTACAACATCCACTAGAGCAGATTTGAGGAGACAGATATTGGATGAAGTATCGTCTCTCGAGAAAGCCATGTGGATGTTGTATTCCAGATTCGTCACCATGCATAAGTCAGTTGTCCATCTCAACGGTTGGTAGTAGCATTGTGCTAGGAGAGCACACATCTTGTCAAACCTTCAAATTGTTATCAATCGCATGAAAACATGGACAATAAGGTACAAGGGAGCCCCATTGCACTTGCCAATGATGATGAAGCCAAAGGTGGTAGAGTTGAAGGCACGCATTTGGAGTCAGATATAGAACTATGAGGAACTCCTACTGTTCATCACCAGTTTGCAAGCATCACATGCACGGGTGTTCAGGAGCATGGACATCATTCTACGTATGCATGTGATCCCATCCATTGGCACACTCACTGAGATGAATTCAAATAAAAAAATACGAATGGAGCTATACATGTACTTCGATGAGTTGATGCATGTAGCCACCAGCGCAGACTTGGAGATCAGCGCAGACACTATGCATTAGTATGTTGTTGGTCCGGATGCACTCAAGAATATGATGCAAGTGTTATTAGATGATTTGGAAAGAGGTGCCAAATCAGTGTACCCAGATGCAACAGAGGAAAGAGTTCGCTTTCAAAAGGATGTCACCACAAAGTACGCGGACACCATCATGGAATAGCAAGCTTGGCATCAATTTGCCACCATTGATAATCACAAGGATGTCGAAGATTTGTTCTTCCCGTAGCTCTCTAAGCCTTAGTGATGTCTTTGATGTCTTAATTAGGCTTATTTTTGTCTCACATGGGTACATGTGAAGATTGTAATGTAACATGTTATAAAATTGAAAGACCAAGTGTCGATAGTAGAATGCAACAATCATGTAGTAGTTGAAGAGTCATGAGGGTAGGTGAAGAGTCAAAAAGGGGAATGTCAAGGCTCACCCCACCCTTTTCTATTTATGTAACCTCACAACCCATTGTAGATGCTTTTGGGAGCCAAGATTCCTATAGGTGTAACTTAGAGAAATCTTGGAGTGTATTGTAATAAGCCTTGGCTTCTCCAAAGTGCAGAGCTAGTACATCTCTTTGGAGGAGCGGGTGATAGTGATTTTAATGTTTTGCTATTGGGACTAGTGGTTGGTCATGATTGTATGTATGACTAGATATTTCACTCTTTTAATATAAAAGAGCCAACATGTTTCATGCATATGTTGTTATTGTAGTTTGACTATCCTGGTTACTCTAATGATATATGTAGTTGTTTACGCATGTATGTATGGACTATTCTATATATGTTTGTATGAATCGTATCGAAATGTATTGTTGGTATAACCATCACTTTGGATCGTCGTCTATCCTGATTTCCATCTTGTGATGTCTTAATTATAGTGTGTTCCCTTTCAAGCTGCGTGTTATCACAGGTTTCTAAGGGACACACTCATCCCTTGTTCCGTGTGTTAGAGCCTTTCATGCACCTTCCTTGGCTTGCTACCAAGGTCACACCCTTTTTACCAACAAGGACATCTTACTTACCTCTACGTGCAATTTTGGTCAAGGCGATACCGTACTACCACACTGTTGGGACTCCTACATCAAATGGTATGGGTTCTAGTTCAGACTTCTTACCGGGGAGATCCCCTGACATGTTGGTGGGTCTGACACCATCAACACTACACTAGGTCAATTTTTCACCAAGTCATAACATGAACATAAAGGCCACTAGTACATGAAAAACTGTCAACCACACCATTTCCATCATCTATCCATCATGAGTGTGACAACATATGATTGACTTCAATGGAAACACAACAAGCTCAATTCTAACTCAACTAGTTGCAACCATGATAGAAGGAAGACATACAAACATGAACTAGACTACATAGGGTAGACATCAATGCCAAAATGAGATAGCTACCATCATGAACCAATGGAAACATCAGATAGCTGGAACCATGCACACCATAATGCTAACAATATCCCAATTTGGCATTGATGGCAACCATACACAAACTCCAGACCAACATCCTCTATCACTACCCGTTTGAAATCAGTGGAAAAGGATCAACTCCATCTTATAAGGAAACAAGAATACAAGTATAAAAACTAAATCGTATGACCTCAAAATGGATGAAAATTAATTTACATCAGTAATCATTCATGTCTCTCATATCAACAATAAGAAGCACATATAACCAATAATCATTATGAGTAGTATATCTAACCAAACAACCTTTAGTAACATGCAACAATATGCACAATTGTAAGAAACATCGATGGAAATTATGCCATAATATGTGCATATATATAAAGAAACCATCCCATATATCTATAGTAGTTAACTCATGGCATCAACATCTACATGAGGCAACCACACAAAATCTCCCCAACAACTACACAGTAGCAACATCAATAGCTATCATCAATCTCTCTGCTCATATAATGAGGCCAAGAACCCCAACATTCATAACATACCACGAGGGACACCATGAACACCTCCAAGTAGACAATACTGCCAAAAATGGATGGATGAATTAAATACGAACATATAATGCTCCCCCTGAACATATGTCATATCCAAGTTGTAGTGACCACTTCCGCTGAAAACAATCCTTCCTTTCGATAAACAAAAACACCATATGGACCATGGCTCCACATGACCATCACTATATGACATATAACATTGTACATACATGGATATAAAAGTGACATAAGACCTCATAAATGAAAAATATATGACCATAACTTGACCTCATGACTCATGACTAAATGATCCAAAGATACATACAATAAAAGTACATGGCTTCATGAGCATTCTACATGAATATATCAATAAATACATGTCTTCTATGATAATATCCTATGGATAAATGACTCAATGACATATCATGATTGTTACATCAACATCAGCCCATACACGTGGCTTCAAAAATGACTCCATGAAACTCCAAAACAAGCCTATTATTATGATGACTCAACAAACTAAGGACCAAACTCTCAACCAACATAAAATGATGATACAATAAAAATTACATGGCTGTAATAATCATCATAAGACACCCCATAAATGGTTTTTTCATGTCTCAAATAATCTCTATGCATGCTCATGCAGACCAATATCTCATTCTATGCATGGATGTACAAACTTTCCAACTAGCTTGTCCATGAAGCCAAAAGCATATATATGGCTGAAAAATGTACTAGTTTCACTTAGAAAACATATGTAAATAAGCTACAAATAAATCAAGGAAAAATAATCAAGGAAATGTCAAATAACTCATGTAAATATCATACATGCATATCTTCCCCTGAGCTCAATATACTTCAAATAGATAGGTTGATCCTATGGATCTGAAAGAGCATGAGGCTCAAATGAACTCATCATATGTTGCTACAACAACTTGTACTCATCAAACTATCACACTACTACCATATGCTCCCCCTGAGGTTATGCACCTCCCATGAACTCTGCAGTCCTCTTATAAATATGCAGGAAGAAATCATGGATTGTAGGAGGGGCTTCTCTTCACCATTTTAATAGTTTTTGCTCCTTCTTTCTCCACGCGATCTTGAGCTCCTTATTTTCTTCCTTCACTGGTTTTCTGGTAGATCCTATCTATTTTTGCTAATCTTTCCATTTTTTCCTTAAGTAATGGGGTATCATGTAGTCTCTTGCCATATGGCCAAAATTATAACATGTGTAGAACTCCACATGACCAAGATATGAATCAAGAGGATCAAATATCCTGCTTCCCATGCCAGATCTATACCTTGCATGCAATGTGCTTCTCCTACATTGGTTAGATATGCAATCAGATTCCTCATGGAAAAACAAGTTACATGAATAGAAATAACCATAAAAAGCATGATTATACCTATTGGCCAATCTCCTTGGCTAATGAAATGGATGCAAGCTCCACTGATTATGTCTATACATTTTTCTCATATTGTTGGATGCAACATGTCCAAGCTTGTGATTGTTGGTTTTAAACCTGTACAGAAATTACCTACAAAAAAATTCTTAAAATAGAAAAATAAACAATGGTGAGAACATAAAACAAATATAAATAGATATTTTTCCATGGATCCCAAAACTGGGACTACCAAATTGGTTTTTCATTATATTCCTTTCAATGTTACAATACATATATATACATGTCAAATCATTCCTAAACCCTAATCCATTAACCTTGTATTAGAACATAACCGTAGTTCCCTTGACCAAATCGACAAAATACCATGAGCAGAAAACCATCATGCCAAAAACCACGTTCAAAACCTATGCACAAAACCATTGGTAGGACTTCCCACCATCTTTGGGTTCACTCGCCATCATTGGGTTCGCAGAAAAATAATAATCTCAGGGCACTACCCCAAACCCTGTGCATGGGGTATACCACCCCCCTATAAACCCCCCGACATGGGGGGCTGCCACCCCCTAGTTGTGGAAAGAATACAACACACACCCAACATTCTCTGACTTCTTATTTCTTTCCACAAAGGGGGTCACAAGAGAGCTTAGTCATTAGTCCAAGCCTATAACACCCATTTTTTATCTACACCAAGAAAATTTCTTAGTGCTTACAGAATTCATCAATGCATCATTCATAAACCCTAATCCATTAACCCTGTATTATAACATAACCATAGTTCCATTGACTAGATCTACAAAATACCATGGGTAGGTAACCATCATGCCAAAAGCCATGTGTAAAACCCATGCACAAAACCATTTATAGGATTGCCCACCATCCTCCAAATAGGTTAAACACATACCCACTTATAGATCTTCTCTAATCTAGATCTCCAGCCCAGTTTGGATCAACAATGACGAGAAGTCTAAAAATTTATCCAATCCAGGTCTTCCTTGGTAGCACAAACCATAATCATTAGTTCCATGGAAATATCTAATAACTAGCTCCAATGTTGTCCAATGATCCTTCCTTGGTTTTGACATAAACCTGCTCAATACTCCCACTACATGTGCAATGTATGGTCTAGGATAGACCATTGCATACATCAGGCAATCGATTGCACTTGCATATGGAAGATGGGACATGTCCTCTTCCTCTTCTTCTGTCTTGGGACACTGTTCAACGGATAACTTTACACCTACAAGAATATAAACCTGCATGAATATATTATCCTGCATATTAAACCTCTTCAATGTTGTCTCGACATTCTTCCTCTGGTTTAACCAAACCTTCATATTTGCTTGATCTCATTTAATTTCCATGCCAAAAATATAGTTTGCAGCACCAAGTTCCTTCATGTCGAATTTGGAGGACAATTCGGTCTTCAAATCCTATATAATTTCTTTGTCATTTCCAATGAACAACATATCATCCACATATAAGACCAAAGAAATAATATGTTCACCAATTAATTTAAAATACGCACAGTGATCCACTTTTCTTCCAATGAAGCCAAGTACCATTTATATGTATCAAATTTCTAATACCACATCCTTGGTGACCTTTTGAACCCATACAAAGACTTTTTTAACCTACATGCCAGTTCTTTCTTACCCTTCATCGCAAATCCTTTAAGTTGATTAATGTAGATCTCTTCTTCCAAATCCCTGTGAAGAAATGTTTTCTTCACATCCATCTATTCTACCTCAAAATCAAAAGAAACAAATCTAATAGAAGCTAACTTGGGAATAGGAGAAACAATCTCACCAAAATCAATTCTCAGCACCTGGGAATAGCCTTTTGCTACCAACTGAGCTTTTAATTTCTTAACCTTGCCTTCTGCATTCATTTTCTTCTTAAACACACATTTCCTACCAATGGGTTTCCTTCTGACCAACAACTCCACCAAATCCCAAGCCTCATTTTTATCCAAAGTTGCCATTTCATCAACCATGGCTTCTTTCCAGAGTTGTCCATCCTCTGAATCCATTTTCTACCTCACAGTTCTGGGATCATTATCAGTAACATATAAAGAAAAATTTGAACATAAATAAGATGGACTATATCTCTTTGGTTGCCTTCTCTCTCGAACCGGTCTTCTCAAAATTGGAGTCTGTGACTCTTCTTCTTTTGATTCTTGTTCTGTTGTAGAGCCTGATTCTTTCTCCTTTAGCTCAAACTATATCTTCTCAAGTTCCTTTGATAGGAATTCATATTTAATAACATCTTTCACCTCTCTAAACACCACATCTTGGCTATACACAACCTTCCTTATTTCTGGGTTCCAAATCTTATAACATTTTAAACCATCCTTATACCCAATAAAGATGCACCTTTCACATTTACTGTCCAACTTGGCCTTTTCTCCTTTGGAACATGTATATTTGCATCACAACCAAATACCCTCAGTTGTGAAAGAGAGGGTTTCTTACCAGTCCATACCTCATGTGGAGTCTTATCCTCTAACTCTGATGAAGGTGGTCTATTAGCTAGGTAACATGTAGTATCTATTGCCTCTGCCCAAAATTACTGCCCTAATCTAGTGCCACTAAGCATGCTTCTTTCATTTTCCATCATTGTCCTATTCATTCTTTCTACAACACCATTTTTTTGAGGTGTGTATGGAGTAGTCTTCTACTGTGCTATACCACAATTCTTACAGAACTCTTCAAAATCGATATGGTAGTCCCCATTTTGGGATCTAGGGGAAAATATCTATGTATATTTATTTTATGTTCTCACCATTGCTTACTATTTTTTTTAAGAATTCGTGTGCAGGTAATTTTTGTACAGGGTTAAAACCTACATTTGGTATCAGGGCTATTTCAGCTTCAACGGGACACTTTTACTGCTAAGAAGTTTTTCTCGATCCTATGATATACCTTGTTCAGTGGGAGATTTTCAGGATCGATTATTGTGGTGAAAGAAGATGGTGAATAGTGGAAAGATAGAGATCGAGAAATTTAATGGTCATAGTTTTGAGTTGTGGAAGCTCAATATGGAGGATATGTTGGTGGACTGAGATCAGTGGATAGTTGTAGATACAAGCACGACACCAAAAGGAATTTCAGCAGAATACTGGGCGAAGTTAGATCATAAGGCAAAGAGAAAAATACGATTGTATCTCTCAGATTAAGTATTGTTGAATGTATCAAGGGAAGCTACGTGAATGATTTGTGGGACAAGTTAGGGACTTTGTACCAATCTATGTCTCTAGTGAACAAACTGTTCCTGTGAAAAAATATGTATAATGTGATGATGAAGGATGCAGAATTGTTGACAGAGAATCTAAATTCCTTTAATACTGTGGTAAGCCAGTTCTTATCTATTGATATAAAAATTTTAGAAGAAGATAAGTGCATCATTTTTATGTGTTCTATACTAGATTCGTAGGTAGTAATACAACTACCTTGAAGTTTGATGAAATAGTCTTAGCCTTGCTGTCAGAAGAGATGAGATGGAAAATATGGAGAGACGGAATGGAGATTCCTTTTCTGTGAGAGGATGGTCCCAAAATAGAAACAAAAGAGGGAGATCTAAAGAGGGATATATAAATCAAGAGGGAGATCTAAATATCTAGGAAAACCTGTAAAGGTGTTCTGGAAATGCGTAAAGGAAGGGCACTACAAAAAGTATCGTAGATCAAAAGCTCCTGAGAAAGGAAAGGGATCTGATGATTCTCCTTCCATAGAAGAGAAAACCACCTCAAATGAAGGTGGGGATGTGCACTTGGAATCTTATTCAAATACACATGTAGATCATGAGGCATGGTTGATTGACTCAAGTGCATCCTTTCACTTCACTCCCCATAGGGAGTGGTTCTATGATTATGAGAAATATAATGGTGGTGATGTCTTCTTAGGGGATGATAGGAAGGTTAGAATCATATGACGCAGAAAAGTCAAGCTGAAGTTGCAAGATGGAAGGTTTATAACACTTCTTGGTGTTTTGCATATTCATGCATTAGCTGTAACTCTAATTTATGTAAGTAAGATGGATGATGCAGGTGTAAAATCAATGTTCAAGAAAGATACATGTAAGATGGTTAGGGGAGCACTGGTATTGGTGTGGGGAGTTCAGATTAGAACTTTGTATAAGATTTTGGGTAGCACTATTATTGATGGGTGCAACAGTTTAGTGGTTCTTGAAAGTGCAGCAGAAAATCTAGTGGTCTCTGGAGAAAATACCATGCTATGGCATCAAAGCCTTGGACATATTGGAGATAAGGGCCTTCAAATACTACATAGTAATGGTATGGTAGAAGGTATGTCTAATTTATCTTTGGATTTTGATTTCTGTGAACATTATGTATATGGGAAGCAGAATCAGGTGAGTTTCCCCTCAGGTGCTAAGAGGGCGAAGGGGATATTAGAGCTTCTGCACAATGATGTGTTTGGAACTACGTCGCTTCCATCATTGGTTAATTCCATGTACTATGTCTCATTTATATATGACTTCTCGAGGAATACATGGATATATTTCCTCAGGAATAAATCTTAATTTTTTGACATGTTTAAATAATTTAAGGCTCTGGTGGAAAATCAGACAAAGAAGAATATTAAGGTGTTGAGGAATGATAATGGTGGAGAGTTTTACAAGAAGGAATTCAT
The DNA here is from genome assembly GCA_031772625.1 of Pinus tabuliformis. NCBI lineage: Eukaryota > Viridiplantae > Streptophyta > Pinopsida > Pinales > Pinaceae > Pinus > Pinus tabuliformis. Next base: position 600,852,290 of record CM062813.1, on the reverse strand, counting down.
TATATACATTTAAATGTTACAATACATATATATACATGTTGAATAATTCATAAACCCCAATCATTTAACCCTGGATTAGAACATAATTGTAGTTCCCTTGACCAGATCTACAAAATACCATGGGAAGAAAACCATCATGACCAAAACCATGTGCAAAACCGATGCACAAAACCATGGGTAGGTCCTCCCACCATATTTGGGTCCGCCCCCCATCCTTGTGTCCTCCCAAATATTATTGGTCATGCACAATAAATAAAAATCCTGGGGCTTTGCCCCAGACCTCGTGTACAAGGGCTACTCCCCACCCCCTAGTCGTGGAAAGAATATAACACACACCTAATAGTGGAAAATGATAACTTTCGACCTTATGCACGAAAGGAATAAGGTGTTTTGGGGAAAAATGCCTATGCAGGAAGATCCTATCCACCTAAGGTGTGACAGTGCCTTAGCAACAAACAGAGATAGCTATTCTAGTATTCTTCCTTTATGAATTAAGAATGAAGAGAGATGGATGGACTAACCGGTGTCTTCCGTTTGTCCCTCGATCCGGTTTCTCTTCTCTTTAAGAGTTCCCATCTGCTTGCCTTCTTGCTCGCCCAGCTTCAACAGGTTTCTGCAAGATCACAAGAAGAGAACACTACACAAAGACATAGATTCATATTCATAACTAGTTCAGGATTAGAAATAAACTAAACATACTAATGCAATCATACATCAAAGATACATCAGTATATAGGAGAAACCAAGATAGCTTTATTGATGAATAATAAGGTTCAGGAAGAGATACAACCCAGAGGGCTCCAATCCAGCATCTCCTTCCCAGCAAATGAAATTCCTATCTTCACCTTCCCTCAAAGCATTAAGCACCCAATGATTCCAACCTCAAACCAACAACAATTCTTTGCAATAACAAAATTCCAGCCCCCAGATCTCATGGAGGAGAGATCCATATATAGATGTTTGGAGAGAGGATGAGTCAGCTTGAGATCTGAATAGTGTCCTCTCCCTCTGTCAGTTCTTGCTTCCACTTGGAGGTTCTTGCTTCCTCTTGGAGATTGAGAACCTCTTACTCATCACTAGTCGAATTCACTGAGGCAAGTGTCATTGAGGAAGATTCTGGAAGCTTCCAGGGTTTTGACACCTTGTTGAATGAACTTGCCATTTGTCAATTCCCGCTCAGCGCACCTTGGTAGTGCTTCTACCTGCGTTGCAGTGCAGACTTTGCATTTCAGCGCAGACAGCTAGTGGAGCCTCTGAATTGATCCTGAATTGACTTGTTTTTGAGCAGTTTCTGGTGGAGAACTTTTGTGAATTGCTGTGGTTTGTTAGCCTTGTTCCTCTAGGGGTAGGAACAACATGTTTAGGGACTTTGGATCCCTTAGATTATGGACATTTCATGCTTATAGCTGTAAGGCACAAAAATGTCTATAACAGTTGCCCCCTAAAGTATGAGGCCGTTTATCGGGTGAAATGCTTTATCAGGAGGATCCGAAGTTCATTCATTGCTGGGAGGAGACCTGTAATACAATACAATACAATACATTATTTTTCATACTGCTTTCATGATCTAGCTGAGGCGGGCATTCCCATGCTCAGCTTTAAAAATTCATTTTTCTGTACATAGAACAGACAATCGTCTGATGGTAGACTGATAATTTTGATGAAATTATCATCCTTTGCGTAGGATGATTATCTGCTGCAATGATGTACATGTCAATGTCTTTATCCTTCCTGAATATATATCGCAACCCGGATGGATGAAACTAGATCCGGGGTCTTCAAACTCGTTCGATCTTCACTCTAAGTACAAGTCGATCCATGTGAGAAATGTTCTGAAGTCGAACATGGAAAGACATCGCTTGATTACCAGTCAATGAGGTAAACCATTAACAAGCGTGAGAGGAATCACCGATAATGATAATGACCCTCAAGAACTGCATTACAATTCACGTGGTGTGAATAAAGGACTTGGCGTCAAACACCAAGTAAAATCTTTCGGTCAAAGGTCATTGATGTATACCTGTCGCCGAAAGTGAGAAACTTGCCATTGAGGCATGCAAGCTTCAAAGTACTGAAGGGTTTGTTCCTAGATCCACTTCTTGGATAATGAGTTGATGTTGACAAGAAGCGATCCGTCAAAGGAGGGCCTTACGGAACGGAGCTAATGATTTTGATGGAGGTGAAAACGATCTGATGACATATGATTCAGGGTGGCGGTCATGAAAGGATGAAGGATAATGTACGGCAGTGGATGGGACACGGTTGACTTCTCTGAATGACTTCTCTTGAACATATGGCGACACTTATGCGATGGATCGGTAGCATTACCCCAAATATGGATGGTATGGCGATACCATGGTGATGTGACCAGTGAATGAAACAACCCAACCCGATTGTGGTACAGAGGAAAAGTGTCATGTTCAAGAGCGACTTGCTACCATCAAAGTTTTCTCGAGTTTCTCCCAATTTTCCCCAGTCATTGCTGACCAGTACCTCTTTATTTTTGTCAAGCTTGAGGAGGATAACATATGCTTGTTCTATAACTTGCCCTTCGGGCAAGCCCATCGCTATTTTTTAACGAGCCTAGCAATAGTGAAACTCGTTCTCGTCTAAAGACAAGTTTGTCGCTATTTAATGCATTTAACGAGTCTAACGACAAGGATAACTCAGTCCTTTTCATTTTTAGAGAGTCTGAAAAGGTACGTAAAGTCAACTCCGGAAGTCCTTTTTCGTCATCTAATCCCTTAAGTCTGAAAAAGTATAAAACAATACAGAAGGGATGAGTTTTCGATAGTTTTAACGAGCCGAACAAAACAAGCGCTCGATCTTTTTGTGCAATAATCCCTCAAGTCCAAAAAGATTAAAATCTAGAGGAGGGATAGCTCTTCCGGTCGCTTTAACGAGCTGGAAGGCCAAAACTCGGCAATCTTTTCATATTTTACGAGTCAGATGAAAAGCTTAAAGAAGACTCGTCTTTTGAGGAACGAGTGATAAAACGGGTTAGCAGCTGATTCCAGGTACGGGTTGGAATTTTCCAATCACGGCAGTGTCACAAGGATGGCTAGTGAAATCACTCTTTGTAGCTGTTCCTGAAAATGGGTAAACAATCATATGGAGGTGAATGATCGGCCAATGGAAAAGTGGAGGTGACGGTGCAAACACGACCAAGGCTTTAATGGCTGATAATGTACGTTCATTGTGGTTATTTACTGGGTAGTTCATTTTTTAACGAGCTTAAACGCGGATTGAAACACTTGCTCGATCTTATGTTTATTTTTTAACGAGCATGAACAATGCGCTAAAACTGCTCGGATCTTGCGTTTATTTTTTAACGAGCATGAACTGTGTGCTAAAACTGCTCGATTCTCCAGTCATATGATAAGAATGTCTCATTGAAGATTCTATTTTTTATGGAGCTTCATCTCACAAAGCTTTGCTCCGGATCCTTTCGTTATGCAAGTTTGGAAACAACTAATCCTACAAGTTTAAAGGGTTAGACCTACAGGTTTAAAGGCAGGACCTAAAAATTTAAAAAATAAATAGCCGCCCCTTGCTTGCATTCCAAAAGGTTTGCATGCCCCCAGGCATAAAGTACGATTTCAAGGTTACCCCTTCTTAGTCCAATAAAACATTTGTTTTACCGGGATAGGCCTACCTCTTTCAGGCTACCCAAAGATTGTTCTGTTATTCTTTCAACAAAACACTTCTTCGGCGGTATCTACCGAAATAGACAAAGGTGAGAGACTCCGTCTGTCAACTCACATAACTTTGACAAAATAATCTTATTCCAGAACAACCCCACTTCCAACCACGTACGGGGTACGGACTAGTCATATTCTCCCGCAGAAACCTACCTTATACCCAAAGTTTTCGTGCCGAAGCAGACCAGGATGCATGCCCCCTGGGTTCCAGTCATATCCTTCCGGATTACTCGCGCTCATCGGGAGGACGGACCGTGGGTTGAGACATTTCTTGCGTGAAGAGACCATTTAGGGATGGTATATGACTATTTGCAATGCGTGATCCAGGAAATGAAAGCTGGTCCACGAGCTTGACCACTCTTCCTTCGTGCGGAAAAAACATTACTCTAAAGAGTGAGGAGACGATGGCTCCCATGCAATATATATAGTCTCGTCCAAGGAGTAGGTTATAATCCAAGGGTCCTTGAACGACCATCATGTTCATTTGAACGGTCTTCCCTTTCAATGTGATAGGCACATTGGGGAGGATCCCTAAAGGTCGACTGGTTCCTTTATCAAAGCCTGTCAGATTTCTCATTTCAGGCAAAAGCACTAGCAAACCAAGCGCTTTCCAAGCAATAGAGGAAAGGATACTCACAGATGCCCCTTCATCAACGATGGTGCCAGCCATTACCATTCTCTATATTTGAACGATAATTCTGAATGGTATGCTTGCTGGCAAACGGGGTCTGCCTAGTTGGTTCCAGTCGAACGAGACAAATAGGTTGCTTGGTGGTGGGACCGAATAGACGGCCGGGTATGACTCTGACGAAGTTCCTTCCTGCGATAAAGGAATGGGCAAATTGCCCCCTTGTTCATCGGAGTCTGTGTTGATGAAGAGAATTTGGACGGTGTCGTCTTTATTCTCCTCTGTGATGGTATCATTCGAAGATAGAGCCTCTGAAGGCAAAACCGGGTCAACTTCCACCTCAACCTTTTGACTTTCGTCGGGTATGGATTCAGATGGTTCATCCTCAATGATAGGTGCTTCGGCTGACCACCTGAGCAGGCCAGCCGGGTTTTCAACTAGTGAAGGACTTGGCAGGAGTTTTTGATATCCAAGAGGAAGTTGCACTGGTAAAACAGGGCGATCTTCCAAAACTCTTTTAGCCTCGTCTAAGAAGGGACAATGGTGGATGGCATGGTTGCCTTCACACAGTTTGCAGGGAAATCTAGCTTTCCCTCTCTGTCCTGTGACTTCACTTTCACTAGTTGACGGTGAGCTGTCAACATGGCTATCAGAGATTGACGCCACCGAATTGTGCAAACGGGGAGACCAGTCCCTTAGTATCCGAGGGATGCAGGGACAATCTCTGTGGAAGTGGTCTCCCTTGCATATGACACATGGCGATTTAGGCCTAGTCAGTGCTGTGTGTGGATTTTTCTCAGACGACACTTGTTTGCCCCCAGTCGCTTTTGGATCCTTCTTCTTCTTCTCTTTCTTCTTCTTTTCTTTCTTCTCTTTAGGAATTTGGTTTTTTGTTTTACCAGTTCCGTCAAGCGAAGAGGAAGGAGGAGAGGGAGAATTAGATGAAGTAGAAGGCTGGTGGGTAACTCTGGTCTGGTCTAACTGTTGATTCGACTGTTCAGGAATAGTGGTGTTCTGAACGACATTGGTTGAAAAGAGCCAGACCGGCAGGCCAATTGTCAGTCCTGGAAGCGACAATGTGGCCATGTGGGGCGCACCAACATCTCCCCAAGAGGAGAAGGGACTAGGATTTCCACCAAGGGGAATTCCTTGGTTGGTGTGCTCCATTTTCTCAACCTAAAGATCAACGCAGGAATAGGGGTGATTGTTCTGTTTAAAATAAATTTTAACGACGCTTTAGACACAACTTGCTTTTTCAATTTTAAAGAGTCGAGAAAAATCTAAAGATGACTCTAGTCTCCTTCGATGTTTTAACGAGCCCGAAGTGACAAATGCTCGGATGGACTTTTTCCGTTATAGATTCTGAAAAAGGCCAAAAGAAACTGCTCTGGAGTTCTAGGTAGAGGGTGTGCCAAACTTTTCGCAAAACCGCAGAATACCTTTTAAGGTACGGGCGGTCGATCTTCCTGAATGCTGTGTTCAGTGCATTGCGATCAGTAGGGCGGCCGACACGGCTTCCTAAGGATAAAGGTTTTATGCCTATAGGGGTCTCCCAATATATACGCGACGGTACGTGGGAGCACAATCCGTACTGGCACTATCGTCCCTCAGGAGGAATCACCCACCATCAGCGAGATCGACAGTCACCAGGCTTTACGACGCCGGAACGCATCTCTAGCCTAGACCTCTATGTTGTGCGTTAAGTTACAAAGCGTTGTTAAGTTCATTCAATTTATTTTAGGTTGATCTTTTTATAAGTTTGCCTTTTGAGGTTCACCACGAGATGTATGATACAATTCCTAAATGCAGTCTAAAGATGATAAGCAAGCTTTATATCTTTTCAACTATGAAAATCCTAGCTTAAAATGGAAAAGAAAGACACCATCATTTCTCAAAGAGCAATCAGCACACTCTAATGCACTTTTCCTAAATCAAACATGCAAACTATCAAGATGCAAATGCACAATGCAGGTGTTTGTTTTCCGCTTTCTTAGTATTGATGCCTAAAAAGAAAGCTTTTTGTACAACTTTGAATTTGCTTTTAAATGACAAATACAAACAAGTTTACTTTTTTGAAATTAGAGAGGGTAGAAGAGATTACAACACTTAACGATTTTCGAAATGAATACTTGTTTCGACACTTAAAAGAGACAAACTCAAACCAAAAGCAAAAGTAAATATATAATCAACTGTAAACAGCCAATGAACTCTCTCCTAAGATCACAATCAACAGATCTGAATCAAGGGCTACAGGATGACTATTTCACTCTTGCAAAGGAAAACTGTAAATGACGCCACAAACACATAAAAACACTCACAGTCTTTTTGTACAAAAGGAGGTGGAATTTAAGCAGAGAAAAGGAGTTATCAGACAGGTACCTATGCTGGTTACAGGCTGCAAAAAATCAGAGATCAAAACTAGGCAAAACAGAGCAGAGAACCCCAACTGCACAAGGCCTAACTGGATCAACGCACCCTCAACATAGGGGTTTTGACATTCAGCACAGGTAGCCTTCACGGGACCTGCGTTGAAATGCAGAACCTCTTCACAGGGTCTGCGCTGAAGGAGAAACGAGAGTTTCTCACTGGGTTCTGGGTCACAGTTTGCTATTTAATCTACAGTTTCAGGACAAATCAAAGCAACAAGCAAGGTACAATCAAAGGGATGCTTTGAGGAAGGGCTAAGATCTATCACAAAGGATCATCAAATCATTTATGATTCCATTGTTCAGATCATAGACAAATCCAGTGATTGGATCAAAGCAGAGCTGTCTACTTTGCATCTGAGAATAGCAGATGCAGTTCGATTGTCACTGTTGAGTCTATGAAACAAACAATGATAGAAACACAAATAAAATGACTAAACATATCTCCCCAGTGGAGTCGCCAATTTGTTGTGAGGAAAAATGCCTATGCAGGACGATCCTATCCACCTAAGGTGTGACAGTGCCTTAGCAACAAGCAGAGATAGCTATTCTAGTATTCTTCCTTTATGAATTAAGAATGAAGAGAGATGGATGGACTAACCGGTGTCTTCCGTTTGTCCCTCGATCCGGTTTCTCTTCTCTTTGAGAGTTCCCATCTGCTTGCCTTCTTGCTCGCCCAGCTTCAACAGGTTTCTGCAAGATCACAAGAAGAGAACACTACACAAAGACATAGATTCATATTCATAACTAGTTCAGGATTAGAAATAAACTAAACATACTAATGCAATCATACATCAAAGATACATCAGTATATAGGAGAAACCAAGATAGCTTTATTGATGAATAACAAGGTTCAGGAAGAGATACAACCCAGAGGGCTCCAATCCAGCATCTCCTTCCCAGCAAATGAAATTCCTATCTTCACCTTCCCTCAAATCATTAAGCACCCAATGATTCCAACCTCAAACCAACAACAATTCTTTGCAATAACAAAATTCCAGCCCCCAGATCTCATGGAGGAGAGATCCATATATACATGTTTGGAGAGAGGATGAGTCAGCTTGAGATCTGACTAGTGTCCTCTCCCTCTGTCTGTTCTTGCTTCCACTTGGAGGTTCTTGCTTCCTATTGGAGATTGAGAACCTCTTACTCATCACTAGTCGAATTCACTGAGGCAAGTGTCATTGAGGAAGATTCTGGAAGCTTCCAGGGTTTTGACACCTTGTTGAATGAACTTGCCATTTGTCAATTCCCGCTCAGCGCACCCTGGTAGTGCTTCTACCTGCGTTGTAGTGCTGGTAGCCAGTGCAAACTTTGTATTTCAGCTCAGACAGCTAGTGGAGCCTCTGAATTGATCCTGAATTGACTTGTTTTTTAGCAGTTTCTGGTGGAGAACTTCTGTGAATTGTTGTGGTTTGTTAGCCTTGTTCCTCTAGGGGTAGGAACAACATGTTTAGGGACTTTGGATCCCTTAGATTATGGACATTTCATGCTTATAGCTGTAAGGCACAAAAATGTCTATAACATAAGGGGACTTTGATTCCTTTGAAATTTTATAGATTTTCCACGATCCTCTCTTGAAGAAAAGGATCTTCTAAATGTAGGTGTGCCTTGAGGTTTTCTTTTTCTGATGCTGCTAGTTTTGCTGGTTGACTTGTTGCTAGTTTTACTTCTTATTTCGTTGGTCTCTACTCTTACTATTGGCATTGTTCGTTACAGGCTTCTTGGTTTCTTATTTTTTGTTCTTTCCTGCATGCAAAATAGACTTACCTTTTTGAAATCCAAGACCAAATCCATCTAATGGTGATCTCTGGATCTCAAGAAAATTTTCCAAGACTACAATGCTCTTCTCCATCTTCTGTTGTTTTTTCAAGGACACCACTTCAACTTTGAATATTTCCCTCATATTCCTTCTGTTAGCGCTTGAGATTTCACCCTAGGCTGAGGAAGGTAAACCTTCAAGGCAACATCAAACCATTTCACCTCGTAGCTAGCCCTACGGGGTATGAGAAGGCTCTCTCTGGTCAATCTCAGTAAAATATTCAATGGACAGAGATGACCAATACAGTGACACTGATATTAGGCTAGTAAACTGATAAGGAGGGTTGATTTAAATTTTTTTGGGGTTTTTGGTGGCAATTGGAGGGAGTGCAATTCAGGGTGTGGGGATTGAGCTCAGTTTTTGCAGGTGGGTCTTTGGGGCAAGGAAGGAGTTTGTGCTGATTCCTTAACCTGAGATGGATGATCAAGGAAGAAAGAGAGGGAGCTAAAGAGGGCAAACAATGACTTTGAGTCCTCTTTAGACAGTGGAAAACATAAATATTAAACAAAATTGAAAGCTGAGCATGGCATGCACGAATTCAAACTTTATCACTTCTTTTGTTTAATTAGCAGCAATAGAATAAGAGATGGAACACATAAACACACTTACAATGACAAGTAGGAAACACACCATCAACACAATAATCCACAAGAATCCACAATGATGTCTGCAAAACCCTGGCCTTCCTTTTCCTCAAATTGCAGAGATACAAGTAAAATATACAATAGAGCTTCTCCCTCAAGAGTCCAACCATGAAAATGAGTAAGAGAAGGCATAATATAGATCATCTAACTCCTTTCCCCACCTCTAGGGGTCGAGCTCAGCTTCCTAGGAGCAGTTTGAACTAATTCTAAACTAAGCACTAGATAATAGGCAGTCAAAACAACTTGCCTCTAAAACTTAGGTAACCCATCCATGCATTTAATATTCACTATTTACATCAAGGAAACTTCTAGAAGGGTTAAAGGAGAGTAAATGCATCCATGTGCCATGAAAATTACACCAAAGTTTCTTATTTACATGCCCAAAAGTCATCCAAGAGTAAAAACAGTGTTTTGCTGGCCGAAATGGTCAAATCTGGCAATTTTCCCTGAGTGGTCGCGCCCCTGATCCTGAGTGGTCGCGCCCCTGATCCTGAGTGGTCGCGTCCCTTTGCAGCTGTGTTTGAGGGCCTTCCTGGTGTCCAAATCAAGTGAAAGATAGCTTGTTGGAAAGGTCTATGAGTCTACTTTCCAACCCCACCAGAATTTCTGAATTTGGAGTTGATTTGACCCCTCAAAAATCATTTCTCCCAAGGAAGCTTTCTGCAACTCAAAAAAGGGGCAGAAAGTCAAAATTTGCATGTATTTTGAGCTTTTGGAAGTCCAAATCTCCATAAAATTTGAAGTCCATCCATAGGAAAGTGTATTTTTGCATGAAAGTTCCAAAAATGTAGAGTTTTCCCCGTTCTGAGCTGTCCCCACGAGTGGTCGCGCGCGGGGTGAGACCACTCCAACGGCCAAAACCTGTAAAATTGCACAAAAAATTCACAAATGACAAAATTTTCTCCAAATTTCTTGAAATTTGGGCTGGGAGTCCCCAATCAAGTACCATGCTCATTCAAAGAGGCTTTGGCCAAAATTTGGAGTGGATCAGGCGTTTTCCTTCGTTTTTGTGCTTTGGCCAACCGTCCTTGGAGCACCTTCGTTCTCGCCGGTATTTTTGACATTTCTCTCAAACCATGACACCTGTGTAAAAAGTGAAAGACATGTTTCTTCCTTCGCATGTTGTGGACAAAAACCTCTCTCAGTTTTGCAAAATTCATCTTTGATTGCTCAGAAACAGCTTTTGAGTGAAACTTGTCCCGATGTGTGAAACAAGGGATTTTGTCGAAATGGAGCGAAATGAAGGGGATAGAGGGCTTCTAAATTCTTGGGGAAATTTTTGGGAGTGGGGAGGTATGTTAGGAAGCAGGGGAAAGTGGAATCTCAGAGATTGAGTGAGGGGAAGGCATCGAAAAGGACAAAACACAGGCCAAACCTAGAAAATTGCCAGGTTGTAGCTAGAAACTAGGGTTTGTGCAAAAATGAGGAATTTGGCGGATCTAAGGGATGGGAAGTGTTTGATAAGGTACATTAAGGATAGGGGAAGGTGTATGAACATCAGGAAACAAGTTTTGCCGGTGATTTGACCATCCAAGAGAAATTGGCTTTCAAAACCCTAGAAGAGGGAAATGACCTTGCCAAGGCACAACTGAAGCATGAACAAAGTGTGAAATGACTCATTCGACACTGACATGATAATGAAAACCCTTTGAATGATGATAGGCTCAGCTGAATGATGACATGGACTGACATTTTGGCAAACCCTAGACCTAATGCCTAGTGACCAAATTTTGCTTGAAAACTCTTTGAAATGACAAAATTTGACCTTGACACTCTGAGACCACTTTGTAAGAGCATATTTGATCACTGTAAGAAGGCTGGAAAGACTGACACTAACACCTTCTCTTTGTACTACTTCCTCGTACCTTCTTCAACTCTTTTTCATTCTTCCAATTTAACCTTTAAGTTGATAATATCCTCCTTGAGTGTGGCTACCTTATCATCACAGATCTACAATATTTTTTCTTGATCCTTGCATTCAGTTGTTAGTCTAGAAATCTCAACTCTAAGAACCTTAATATTGTTCTCCTCTTCAGTAGGCACTTCAGCATAATGAAAATCTGAATCCTCAAAATGTTAGCTCAAAATAAAATCATTAGCATCTATACTTTTGGATTCATTTTGCTACAATACCTTTGGTCCTTAATCATGTGATTTCTACACATTATTGGTTGAACCACCTGCATTAGGAAGATGAGACTCTTGTGGCTAAGGTTCTTGATTTTGAAGGCCCTTCTTCTTGTTATTTTTCTTATTATTCTTCTTCTTGCCCTTTTTCTCATTCTCCATATTGTTGTTAGTACCATCTCCAAATATGGACTCTAGCTTGTCCCACATTTCTTTGGCCCATTTCCAATCTAATAGCTTCTTATAATCATCATCATGAATATTCTTTTAGATTATGCATTTAGATTGTGTGTCTTGCTGTAAAACTATAGGTGAAATTCGGTCCTTGACACATCCTTCACACACTAGTCTCCAAATGTTAGATCCACAAGACAAAAACTGAGATTTAACATTTTTGTTCCATACCTTGAAATTTGCAGTAGTGAGGACAACCACTCCTTGAGAAGTCATTTTGGAAAAAAAAAATCAATTTTTTTTCCAACAAACCCTAGATCTACTCTCTAGTGATCACACTGCAGCCAAGAGACCCTCCTCTAATACTAGTTGTTGGAAACATTTGAGAACTACTAAGAGGGTGGCAAATTAGTAGTGTGTCTTACTAACAATTCTCAATAATTTAAACTTCTCTACTGAATCACATGTATTAACCAACAACACATTATATCATTACATGAATATAAAAAATGTAAGAAGATAAGTTAAACAACCATGAGGTCAAAATTACACAAAAATACAATCAAACAAAAATACAAAACCCATCACACAATAGACACATGATATGTGGTGGAAAACACTTCACTGGGAGAAAAACCACCCTTGTTGTTGTTGCACTGCTTTGAATATTCTATTAAGAAAATGATGTCTTTTGCATAGATTTTCTAACTCCCATCATCATGGAGACTTGAACTCATATATAATCAATTGACCTCCATCAGCCAGGAGACTTGATTGTACTAATCAACTCAGAAGAATATGTTCTCACATCGATCTACGGACCACCATCCACTGAAAGCCACCACAATCAACAATCCTCACCCAACTCCGATTGGGTTATCCAACTGTGATTGGATGGAGAAATTGTTCCTTTAGTTGAGTCTTTGAAATAATTGATCCACTCTCATGAAGTCACTGCTCCTCTACTCTATGTCGACCTCATTTCATATACTTTTAAACTGGATCCCAAGACTCTATGCCCAATTGTGATTCAACTCTGCAATCAAATATCAATAGCAAGAATCTATGCAAATCATATAAAATAACATAACAACATGTTATCTACTCAATAAAATATTGGACACAATCTATCAATGAAAACTTAAAAATATAATCACCAACAACTAAAATAAACTCACACTCTACCATAACCTCAAACCATCACTCCAAAATATAATTACTCCATAATACAATCAGCAGCATAAAACACAACAATTTTCTGCCAAATTCACTATCAACACCTACAAAAAAATAATGTGAAAGTCACAAAATTGGAGCTATACCAAGCTCTCCATATATGCCAATACACTCTACTACAATTCTCTGCATCTCTAATCTACAATCGGAAGTTCTGAATTAATACAATGCTTCAACAAATACCTCTTCCCATTCTACTGCCATTAGAACTCATACACTGAAGAAATTGTAACAACCATGGTGAAAACTTCATGTAATAAAAGTTAATAAAGGCAAAATAAGACCATGGGTAAGGGACATGTATTCCAAGTTGAATGTTGGGGAAATTTATCCTAGTGGGCATCACTGGATTTGTGTTTTGGCTAATGAAAATTGGCAAAGTCTAAGGCAAAGGCATTAAAATGAAAAAAAACATTTTTGCCACATTTATTTATGAAAATAAAGGAAATTAGGAGAAAAGGAAGGTAAAAGGTCACAAGTTTCATGTGAGGAGGAAATTGAAGGAAAATAATGGAAAACCAAGAAAATAGAGGTTTCATTCATAAAAAGGCTTCTGAGGATCAGTTGGTAACATTTTTTCAGTTCAAGTTTGGAGTTCTTTCATTATTCTCTCTCTCTCTCTCACTCTCTTGGTCACTTAGAGTTTTCTTGGAGCACTCTAGTTTGGAGCAAGGAAAGGAAAAATAATCTAAGGAAAGGAAAATCAAGCAAGGATCAAGGAAATGAAAGCAGGATCAAGCAAATTTAGTAGGAATATTTGCAGGTACCCTTTTGTATGTGTGATTTCGTAGCTGGTTTCGACATGCATGTTGGTGTATGGTTCTATTGATGTCGGTGGCATGGTCTTTTAGGGATATGACAATGGGTTTCAGCTTAGCCTAGCCTTTTTTTGGATTCCATGGTAAGTTGGGATGTTATTTCAATTTTTTGAGCTTTGGAAATGCTGGATGGATTTCTGAATTCAGGGTGCAAGTGGTCTCAAGGTTGATTCCCAAAGGCCTAGGAATCCCTTGACCCGTTTTGGTGGGATACATGGTAAATATTGAGGGAGAAGTCTTGGTTTAGGGCCTAGTGATCTGGGTTTGGATTGTGGTAAATCCTAAGAGACAAGGAGATGGAAAATTCCTCAAGGATAGTGATGGATTCTAGATGGCATTCCAAGTTTTATTCAGTTGTGACTGGAGGACCAATTTTGGTGTGATTACGGTTTGATGACGGTGGAGGTGGTTTAACTTTTGGATTCCCTTGCTTGTTTTCGGATTGGTTGTTCTTTGATATCCCACATCCATGTTTAAAATATGTCATGGGGTTGACTGGCTGAAAGATAGATCTGGCTTAGCCATGTCTATGGTCGGGTGGTACATGGAAGTCCTGAACCTAATTGGATTTTCCTATGATTAATAAAAACTAAGTTCTCTTACTTTTGCACTGATATATATGTGGATTTAATGGCGGTCATATCTCTTATATTTATATGGTTTTATGCTAGTTATAAGCATGTTTGAATGACGGGATCATGTCATGGTTATTTCATGTATTTACTTGTAACTGTTAAATGGATGGATGCAAGACCTAATTGATGATAAAGTAGTTCAATGGAGAAGGAGGTGATCCTTCTAGTTATGTTTCACAAGTTGTTTCAGTCATTTATGCTCTGTCTTATATCCTAGACTTGTAGGTTACATTGATGCCAAGTGTTTGACAGAATGTAAGTCCCGGTTGGGGATTCTCATGTCTAGTCCTAAGGGTGATTTTAGATTGATCAACATTGTTATTATGCTTTTAATGAATTCTGGAAGTTACAAAAAGTTCTAGGAAGATATCAGGATTCTGGGCTAGAAAAGTGGCTTAAATCTGAGGGGTGTTGGCACATAACTAGAAATTCTGGTCCACCGTCACTGGAAGGAAAGCCTGTGAGAGTGACTTTGGGTTTCTGGTCACTCCCTTGCCCATAGCATGAGAGCAACTATGGCCTAAGAGTTGCATAATAGAAGTGGGACCCAAGGATAGGATATCTGAGTGGCTGACTTGTCTCTTGAGGGTTCTGTTGATGATGTTATAAGATTGTATGTGATGTTCCATTGATTTCACCTCCTTAAGGGGACATAGGAGGTCGAATATTATTGTGGTAGCATCTCTATTCATGTTTACCTGAGTTGGCATGATTACTTTAGGTAGAAATCGGAGGGGGTGTTACAAAGTGGTATCCGAGCATGGTTCTACTCTCTTTGGGACATATCTGGTGCTACAGATATGGGTGAATGTGTTTGTCATGCATGCATGTCAGTCGCATGTCTGGCTCTTACACTTGTGTTCCATGTGCTTGTTACAATGCATCATATGGATCATGATAGTAGTAAGGTTATCATGAGGAAATTGATGTCGATTTCATGGAATGCATCATCATGAGTATATCACTGTTTATACAATTATATGCAGTTTGATTACATAATTTTATGTTGGGTTTCATTCTTGGTTATTTGATTATATGCATCAATCTTGTAGGTTGTGTTATCACTTAGAACTATAAACATATGTATATAATCCTTTGTCCAAGTTAAATGTCAAAAAGTTGGTGTCAAATGGTTTTTGTCCTATGTGTCTTACTTAGGGTTGAAGTTTTAAAGGTGTTTGATGTAAATCATTCTCTAATCCTATCGGTCATCCTCCATCATGATTGTTAAAGCCATGTCTTGTCTTACCTATGTCACCGATCCTTTCCGTAATTTTGCAGCGCAGTCTCATTGGTCAGTCTGCAGCGTAATCATTGTTTAGCCATTTCGTAGCGCATCAGCATCAAGCCGTTTCGCAGCGCATTTTGCCAATTCATAACTAACTGCGCTACAAAATCACAGATTCGTGCGTTTGGCAGCATATATTCCTCAAAGGGTCTAGTCTGTTGATGAGTCATCACTTCTGTCCGTTCATGTCAGTGGACGTACTTCCCAAACACTCATTAACCATCACTCCACCAATAGATTTTTAGGCATGCACATAAATATTATTCAAATGGTTTTACCGTGCAAAGTTTTTTTATGATGATCGTAGATGATGCATAAATGACCAACCTGTGTGATGAGATATTTGATTTTGCAAGCGAGCCCGAGTTTTTCAAGTGAGCCTGTTTTCAAGCGAGCCCGTGTTAAAAAAAATTGAATTACCATTTGAGTTGAAGCTGTTGGCCATTCTCTGTGTGAAAATTTCAAAAGCGAAATGGAGAAGAAAGAGCATAGGTCTGGAAAATGTCAGAGGACAGAGCCTGAAGGTTTGGACCTTGCATTAAGAGATGAGGGCGTGAAGAAAGCCTTCAAGGATGCCGGCTGTTGGAATTTCTATAAGAAGCTGCAGGGTGGCCATGCTCAGGTAACAAAGGATTTTGCCTTAAACTTCACGGGTTTGAATTCTAAAATAGCTATGTTAGAAGTTCAAGTGTCTCCAGAGGCAATTGCTACTGTAACTGAGATTCCAAGAGGGGGACAAGAGTGGTTTAAGAACTTTAAATTTGATATGAACCCCTGCAAAGAGTTTTTAAAAGAGGCATATGTGAATGAAGATCTAACAAAAGCTGTGCCTAGGAACTATGTTAAGGAGCACTATGCCCTTCTGCTCACCTGTATTCAAAAGTACTTAATGTTGGAAATAATACTGAGAGGGGGGGTGAATCAGTATTATTAAGCAATTTACCAAATCTTCCTTATTTGATCTTTTGAATTATTCTTGCATATCAGTACCATAAAATAATGAGCTTGAATAAAGAAAATAGAAAGTCACACCAAAGAACACAAGATGTAAGGTGGAAACCCAATGCGGGAGAAAACCACCTGCTGCAATATGTCTCTATCTTCTTTCAAGAAATTCTTTTACAATGATTTTGTACTGGTGCAGTCCTTTACCAGCACGCAGGCTGCAACCTGCAGAGAGCTACAACTCTCTCTCGTTTTCCAGTTTCTCCTGGAAGGGAGCTACAACCCCCTACTTCTTTTCATGAAGAATCAAATGATCAACAAGTATATAACAGATACAGTCCACTACAGATATCAGATCAGTAATTACAGAAATAACCCAGAACACCTTATGAACAGAAATATACAGTCAACAGATCATCTTAAGACAGGGACGCATATTTTCTTTCTGTGGCCTGCGACTGGACGCAGTCTACCCTCCGCTGTTCTGCGTGCAGACGCACTGTTCCTCTATGCTTTGCTGCGACCGGCGCACCCCGAAACACTATCGCGCCGCGTCTTTTGCTTCAGAGACGCACCCAATAACACAGTCGTGCCGCGTCCTTTGCCTCAGAGACGCACCTGAGCCTTTACTGTACTGCGTCCCGGCGCACTTGCCCTTCACTGAACCTGCGTCCCTTCAGATATAAAAGATATGAGGACTTCAGAACCAACCCAAACACTCAGATCCACAGATCTGATCATGCGCCATAGAGATCACAGTCCATTAGAAGATTCGCCCTCATAGATCTGGACTAGATCTCACCAAATGATATTCAACCAAGATGATGCTTAATCCAAATGAACTCCTTTGCTTTATATAGGCAAGCTTCTCCCCAAAACATGGAACAATACCACGAGCCGACACCATAGAAACACAAAACCGTCGGCTAGATACCACGCAAGAAACCCCCACGTGCTTTTCTCTGCCTTGAAATGTGTGCACTGGGCGGACGCACCTCCTGAACGGCTGGCCGGCGTCCCTGGACGCGGGTTCTGTATGGTATACCTGCGGGGACGCACTTTCTGAACATATTTCCTGCGTCCTTCTTGATTTATCACCTGAATGGGTTTGCCATCAAGGACAACACCTGAATCATAATTCCAACAATCTCCCCCTTTGGACTTGATGGCAACCACATAATCTTCAGCTTCATTCTCCCCCTTTGACATCAAGAGCAAAGGGTATGCTCCCCCTATGCTCATGCATCTCCAGATCTGTAACCAGAAATCCATCATGAAGGAGATAGAGACATATTGCAGCTATTTCCAAGATCTCCTTCTCCATAATGCCAACAATGCATTATGTGCTCCCCCTGAGCCTATACCACCAATAGGAAGATGATCAACAGTAAGATGATGCATCAACAACCCCCAGCTTTTGCCTGAGGTATTCAAAAGTGTCCCTGGGCAATGGTTTGGTGAAAATATCAGCAACTTGTTCCTTAGAAGGAACATACTCCAACTTGACCTTCTGTTCAAGTACTTGTTCCCGGAGAAAATGGTACTTGATTGGTATGTGCTTGGTTTTTGAATGCATAACCGGATTCTTTGAGATGCTGATTGCACTTGTGTTGTCACATAAGATAGAGATTGGAGGTGTACAAGTGATTTGATAATCCTGCAAAGTCTGCATCATCCAAAGGAGTTGGGTGCAACAAGATGCAGCAGCAACATATTCTGCTTCAGCTGTAGACAAGGCAATTGAACTCTGTTTCTTGCTGAACCAAGAGACCAGTCTGGGACCCATAAAGAACGCACCACCACTTGTGCTTTTCCTGTCATCCACGCTTCCGGCCCAATCTGCATCTGTATAGGCATGAAGAGTAAGATCTGTATCTCTAGGATACCATAAGCCATAATTTTGAGTCCCTTGAAGATATTTGAAAATTCTCTTCACTGCTTGAAGATGAGTCTCCTTCGGATTTGCCTGAAATCTTCCAACTATTCCAACTGCATGCATGATGTCTGGTCGGGTACCTGTTAAATATAGTAAACTTCCAATCATAGATCTGTAGGTTGGTTGATGTACTGCTGCAGATTCATCATTTGCACTGAGACTGCATCCTGTGACCATGGGTGTACATACTGGTTTTGCATCTTCCATGCCATATTTCTTCAAAATCTGCTTGAGATACTTGGTTTGAGATAAAAGGATTCCTCCTTCCTTTTGTTGGATTTGCAAACCAAGAAAGTATGTCAGTTCTCCTAGCAAGGACATTTCAAATTCTTTCTGCATGACTGAGGCAAAGCTTTGACTCATAGCTTCTTCATTGCTGCCAAAAATAATGTCATCTACATACACAACAAGTATTAGCAATTTGTCATTTTCAATTTTTATATATAGATTGCTATCTGCTGAACCTTTTGAAAAACCTTGTTGATGAAGATATTTGTCCAACCGGTAGTACCAAGCCCTTGGGGCTTGTTTGAGACCATAGAGAGCCTTTTTCAATCGGCATACAAGATTTGGATCATTTCCAAGAATGAAACCATCTGGCTGTTCAATGTACACTTCTTCTTCCAAGTCTCCATTCAGAAAGGCTGATTTTACGTCCATTTGAAATACTTTGAAATTCTGAGAACTTGAGAGAGCAAGGAACATTCGGATGGCCTCAAGTCTTGCAACAGGAGCAAAAGTTTCTTCAAAGTCTATTCCTTCTTGCTGTGCATATCCTTTACAAACAAGTCTGGCTTTGTTTCTAATTACTTCTCCATTTTCATTCAATTTATTTTTGAAGACCCATTTTGTTCCGATAACATTCTTATCCTTTGGTCTAGGAACCAGCTCCCAAGTGTTGTTCTTTTCGATTTGCTCAAGTTCTTCATCCATTGCTTTCACCCAACATTCATCTTTGCATGCCTCTTTCACATTTTGTGGTTCAGTAGAGGAGAGTAATGCCAAATAACTTGAAGCTTCTGCAACTGTTCTTCTAGTTTGTATACCTGCTTCTTTCTGTCCCATGATCTGAGATTCTGGATGGTTCTTTTGAACATATCTGGATGGAGTCTTTTCTTCTATTCTTGTTCATTCTTCTGCTTCTTCGTGAGGTTCTTCTTGAGATTCTTCTTGCGGTTCTTCTTCTTCATCATTCTGTCTTTGAGGGTGGCTTTCATCTTCTTCGATGTCTTCACGATGTATTTGCCTAGGAATGTATCCCTTCTCATCAACCACTACATCAATGCTGTCAACAATTTTGCCAAGTCTTTTATTGTAGCATTTGTATGCTTTGCTATGTGGAGAGTAGCCAAGAAGAATACCTTCATCTGCTCTAGGATCAAGTTTACCAAGCTGCTCCTCAGTATTCTTGATATAGCATTTGCTCCCAAAGATTTTGAAGTGCTTTACCGAAGGAGTTTTACCACTCCAGAGCTCATGAGGAGTTTGAGTGCTGTTCACTCGGACATTTGTCTTGTTGAGAATAATAACCGCCGCATGTGCAGCTTCACCCCAGAAGGTTGCAGGGGTTCCTGATTCATCAAGCATAGCACGAGCCATTTGCTGGATTGTTCTGTTCATTCTTTCAACTACTCCATTTTGCTGAGGAGTTCTAGCTGTAGAAAATTCTCTCCTTATCCCATGTTCATCACAGAAATCGAAAAATTCATTTGAAGTAAATTCCCCACCTCTGTCAGATCTGAGGCACTTAATTTTGTGACCTGATTCATTTTCAACCAAGGCTTTGAAGGATTTGAATTTTTCGAATGCTTCATCTTTGTGCTTCATAAGTCCTAACCAAACAAACCTGGAGAAATCGTCAATAAATAATATCAAGTATTCCTCTCCTCTAGGTGTTCTTTTTCTGAATGGTCCACATACATCTGTATGTACTAGCTCAAGAGGCATGCTGGCTGATCCTTCTTTCTCTGGAAAGTTAGTTCTGGTTTGTTTTCCAAACTGACATGATCTGCATATGGTGTTGTCAGGAATTTTGATATCTGGAAGATCGCGAACTGCCTGATATTTGCAAGCTTTCCTTATTTGTGAGAAGCTTAGATGTCCCAACCTTCGATGCCATAACCAGTGCTCTTCATCCTTGCTTAGATAGCATTGTTGTTGTCCTTCATCAAATATGTATAGATTATTTGGAGTTCTTTTTCCTTTGAGAACTGTTTTACCTGTATCAAGATCACGAACAAGGCATCCATTTGATCTGAATATAACCTCGGTTCTTTGATCACACATCTGGCTGACACTTAGTAGATTATGCTTCAATCCATCAACAAACAAAACATTTCCAGCCTTAACATCTTCTTTTAAAGGAGCAATACCTTTTCCTTTTATAGTTGCAGGAGTATCATTTCCAAAAGAGACTTTCTTTCCCTTTTCTAAATTAGAATAAGACTCAAGTTTTTCTTTATCACCTGTCATATGCTTCGAACATCCACTGTCAATGTACCATAGATTTTCTTGTCCTTCTGCATAAAATGCTATCCCACATCTTTCTGTTTGAGGTTCCTTTATTCTCCATGTTTTGGTGCCTGAGGCTTGTTCCTTTTTCTGCTCTTGTACCTTTCTTTCCGGAAACCTGCTTCTGCATTCAAAGTCTTTATGTCCAAAATTATTGCAAATAGAACATTCAACTTCATTTTCAAGAGCTGAAAAGTTGTTATAGGTCCTTTTTGTAATCCCTGTCATACTTCTTTGTTTTTGAGCTTCCCTAGTCATGATTGTTTTATACGCAACACATTGAGCTGCTTTGTGACCAAAGTTATGGCAAGAAAAGCATTGTCCATTGAAGAAGCTTCTGCGATTATTGGATCTACCAGCCAACTGATTGTAATTTCTATTTTCATCTATTCTTGAACCAAATTGAGAAGATTTTACCTGTGGCTGGTTGTGGCTTTTGTTCACCCTTAAGCTGGATTGCCCCTGATAGTTTCTGTTTGACATTTGTCCCTGCTTTACCTGATGATCTTCCTTGTGCTCTTGCTCATTTCTTCTTGCTGCATCAAGATAACTTTTTGAAGTGGATGCTTGAGAAGTTTCTCCATTATAGCCCAAACCTGTCTTATTTAGTGGAGACCGCTGCACACTGATAATCTCATCCAAAGTTTCAGATCCTTTGACAAACTTGAGATTAATAGTTTTTGTTTTCTCAATTTCTTTTCTAAGACCAACAATTTCACCTTCTAATTTTTCAAGATGTTTTTCCTTTTCATCAATTTGGAATTGTAGAGTATCAATAATCATGTTCTTTTCTTCTATGCATCTCTTGAGTCTAGTAATTTCATCATAAAGGTTATCCACATCTACAGCATCCTCATAATCATCATCTTCAAATGCCATTAACAACCTATATTTATTACCTTGTTCATCTTCATCACTGTTTGATAAGCCATCACTATCTTCATGGGTGTAGTAGCTTTTCTTATTTGCGCTTTGTTTCTTGTTCCATCTAACTGGTTCCTTTCCTTTATCCTTATAAGAGCATTTTGCAGCATAATGACCTACTCTTCCACAAGCAAAGCATTTGAAAGGTAGCTTACCTCTGAACCTTCCAGAACCTCTTTGAAGATTTCTGACAAAATTTGATTCTTCTTCCTCTTCTTCTGGATCATGGCTTGCTTCATAGTAATCTTCTTTGCCTGATGCTTTAAAAGCAGCCTCCCTTCTGTCTGATGGTCCTCCCTTTCTCATTTCATAAGCAGTTAGAATTCCATGTAGCTGAGACATAGTAAGAACACGGAGATTTTCTTTTTCTTCTATTGCAGATACTTTGGATTCAAACTTGGGGGATAATGATCTTAGAATCTTTTGAACTACTATGGACTCCTTTACTTCTTCACCCAAATTTTTCATACAATTAACAATCTCATCTACCCGAAGAAAATAATTAGCCACACTTTCATCATTATACATCTTGAGAGTCTCATATTGAATCCTGAGAGTTTGAAGTTTAGCTTGTTTTACCTGTTCATCTCCTTCATAGCTTGTGATCATTTTGTCCCATATTTCTTTTGCTGATTTGAAGTGCATTACCTTCATGAATTCTGTTTGGGATATACTTCCTAATAGAGTACTGACTGCTTTTGCATTTGTTTCATACTTCTTTTTCTCAGCTGGATCTGTAGGAGTAGCTGAAGGAAAAGCATAGCCTGTTTCTACAATGTCCCAAACTTCAGTACCAAGAGATTGAAGATATGCAGTAACTCTTACCTTCCAATAATTGAAGTTTGTCCCATCAAAAACTGGTGGCCTGATTGATGCTTCTCTCTCGTAGTTGCTCATGATGAACGATCTACCTTCAAGCAATCAAGCTTTTCTGAAGGACCTGCTCTGAATCCAATTGTTGGAAATAATACTGAGAGGGGGGGTGAATCAGTATTATTAAGCAATTTACCAAATCTTCCTTATTTGATCTTTTGAATTATTCTTGCATATCAGTACCATAAAATAATGAGCTTGAATAAAGAAAATAGACAGTCACA
This sequence comes from Pinus tabuliformis, assembly GCA_031772625.1. Classification (NCBI taxonomy): domain Eukaryota; kingdom Viridiplantae; phylum Streptophyta; class Pinopsida; order Pinales; family Pinaceae; genus Pinus; species Pinus tabuliformis. The sequence goes on along the minus strand of CM062813.1, from coordinate 600,829,378 downwards.
CCAAAGAACACAAGATGTAAGGTGGAAACCCAATGCGGGAGAAAACCACCTGCTGCAATATGTCTCTATCTTCTTTCAAGAAATTCTTTTACAATGATTTTGTACTGGTGCAGTCCTTTACCAGCACGCAGGCTGCAACCTGCAGAGAGCTACAACTCTCTCTCGTTTTCCAGTTTCTCCTGGAAGGGAGCTACAACCCCCTACTTCTTTTCATGAAGAATCAAATGATCAACAAGTATATAACAGATACAGTCCACTACAGATATCAGATCAGTAATTACAGAAATAACCCAGAACACCTTATGAACAGAAATATACAGTCAACAGATCATCTTAAGACAGGGACGCATATTTTCTTTCTGTGGCCTGCGACTGGACGCAGTCTACCCTCCGCTGTTCTGCGTGCAGACGCACTGTTCCTCTATGCTTTGCTGCGACCGGCGCACCCCGAAACACTATCGCGCCGCGTCTTTTGCTTCAGAGACGCACCCAATAACACAGTCGCGCCGCGTCCTTTGCCTCAGAGACGCACCTGAGCCTTTACTGTACTGCGTCCCGGCGCACTTGCCCTTCACTGAACCTGCGTCCCTTTAGATATAAAAGATATGAGGACTTCAGAACCAACCCAAACACTCAGATCCACAGATCTGATCATGCGCCATAGAGATCACAGTCCATTAGAAGATTCGCCCTCATAGATCTGGACTAGATCTCACCAAATGATATTCAACCAAGATGATGCTTAATCCAAATGAACTCCTTTGCTTTATATAGGCAAGCTTCTCCCCAAAACATGGAACAATACCACGAGCCGACACCATAGAAACACAAAACCGTCGGCTAGATACCACGCAAGAAACCCCCACGTGCTTTTCTCTGCCTTGAAATGTGTGCACTGGGCGGACGCACCTCCTGAACGGCTGGCCGGCGTCCCTGGACGCGGGTTCTGTATGGTATACCTGCGGGGACGCACTTTCTGAACATATTTCCTGCGTCCTTCTTGATTTATCACCTGAATGGGTTTGCCATCAAGGACAACACCTGAATCATAATGCCAACACTTAACCTGTGAAGGAAGATATAATAAGGTCTACTCCTATCACTTTAAGTTGCTGTTGCATTTTACAGGTAAAGCATCTATAGATATTCCATTTTACTTGTTTCGCAGTCTCAGCAAAATGTGTGACAAAGTGCAATTAAGGAAGGATGATTGTGAAACATCATTATTTCACCATGGTTTGGTTAAACTGTTAGTGCTGGATGGTCTTCAGAAAATTGGTAGAGACTGGAACTCTTTCATCTTCATGGCTGGTTTCTAGAGTAAAATAGGTCTTACTCCACAGCCGGTTAGAGAAAAAGAAGAATCAGTTGAGGAACCCACGATAGCTGAGCTTCGAAAGGAGGCAAAGGATAAAAACAAGGCCAAGTCACAGTTGAGAAAATCAGTGAAGCCCTTGGTTATTAAAGAGCAACCTCAGCCATCATCAAAAGAAGAAGCTAAGCATAAGAAAGATGCACCTGGACCAAGTGGATCTGAAACAGTGTCAAGAGTTAGGACAAGGAGTCAAATAAGCAAAGAAAAAGGCAAAGCATTAGCTGTTGAGGAAAGCCCGATATCTAAGGCCAGCTTGAGTGATTTGCTTGAGGCCATTGAGTTTGAGCAGGTTGAACCGGTGCATGTTGAACCAATGCACATTGATTTGACTCAATCATCACCAGAAAGCACTAAAAAATCTAAAGCTTCAAAAAGACTGAGGTTTGATGAACCAGGTGAGGAATTTATCTTCAAACCAAGAAGACCTGTTACAAGAAAACAAGTAAGAGAAGCTGAGAAATTGCCTAGAACAGAGGTAGCAGAAGAATTGTCCAGAACAGAGGAGGCAGAGAGAATTAAGCAAAAAGGAAAGAATAGAACAGTCATTATTTCCCAAGGAGGTAATATTATAGCCATAAAGAACCAGTTGGAAGCAGCAAAAAATGAAATTTCTAAGGTGACAAATGCCACTAGGGAGTTTGCAGTCAGGTATGCAAATTATCGAAGAGCTGTGTTAAAAGGAAGTAAAAACCTAGTAGGTCAGGTGGATTCAGTAGCTGATGTTTATACATGGACAGTTCCAACTCTCAAACAAGCTAAATTCATCAGAAAAATAAACATGAATCTAAGAGCTGAAAACAAAGCCCTGAGGAGGGAGGTTGCAGACTTAAAAGCACAGCTAGGTCAATTAGCTGCTCATTGATGGTGAGAAAGGTTTTGTTCTAAGTTTTGTAAAATTTTGCTTAGTTTCATTATTTTGAAAACATATAGATCTCTACCACATGTAAAGCAGGTTTAAAAATTTAAAGGTCCGAGCAGTGAAAATCTCAAGGAAAAGATAAACTGTTTAAACAGTTTCGCAGTTTCGTAGCGCGCTACGAAACTACGAAACCACTGTAGGTGCTGTTTTTAATACAGGCAAACAGTTCGATGGAATAATCCGAAATTTTCAAAGGAAACATCTGAGGGACATTTAGGAGACCGAATGAAGACAACATATCCATTCAAATGATGACAGGTGTACCTTTGTAAAAGTGTAATGTTTTGGTTCAAGTTCAAGTTTTGCTTGTAAAGGCACTTTATTATCGGTCATTAGGGTTTGGAAGGAGCTGCATACGGGGAGTTTTTGCTTGCACACCTGTTCATCAACGAAGCTTCCAGTACATTTTGAAATATGGTGATGCTCATCGTTTTTGGGATATTAAAGAGCTGGAGACATGCTGCTACATTTTCGAAGAGGTAGTGGAAGACTGGAACCGGAAAAACATGGGTTTTATCCTAATATTATTGAACCATCAATGCATCCAGCATCCAAAGCTAGCCTGGAACATTGAATCTTCTTCTCAGCTATCTCGGCCAAACTGAAAGGAGACAGGTGTCAAGGAGCAAGAAAGAATCATTCTATGAGGAGGATAGAATTAGAGTTTTAGTTTAATTAGGACTCTTTGAAATTCCAGTTTAGCACTTATTGTATTTAATGAGTCAGTTAAATAGCATATAGGGGTAATTAGTAGCAGTCATCGAGCTCCCCTCATGCTGGAGGAGGAAGCTCAAAGTAGTTAAAGATATGTTTCTATATATAGATGAAACTTTGATGTAATGGGGTTTGGATATTTGAGAAAACAAAGTTTATTTTGGCTTGTGTAAAAACTTATTTTCAGTAATACAAATGACTGCTTTTCTTCTTAGGATTCACACAGTGTTTCAAATGCTCAAGATATATGTGGTTTTGTTTTATCCTTTATGTTTTACAACTGTATAGATACACAATCACTCAGAATTCACTTTGCTGCTCTGATTTCCTGTGTGTATTTGTAAGTTGAGGTTTCTATGAGAGGTATTTTGAGTGTTTAAACATTATATGCCCTGACTTCTATGAATGAGTAGTTTTATAGCTTGCTGAAATGATGATTAACTCCATGAGCCTAATGGAAGTCTTTGTAATGTCTGTCCAGCCAACATATGTGTTAAATTTACTTTGCAAGAGTTAGCCATCTCATCAATATTTAAAATCAATAACCCTTTGAGAGAGCCCTCTCAGGCTAAGGAGGCTAAGCCTTAGTCAAAAGTCTGGTTTGAAATAGTTACACAGAGTCTAACTGATCAGCAGCCTTTCAGTGCTTGATTTTGTGATAACATTTTGGTGCGTCTGCCGGGAGCCTGAAGATTACTCATTCCCGAAATTTTAAGATTGAACTTCTGAAGGTAGCAAGAGCTCAAAAAGGTTTTCGAGGCTGCATTCTACCTTGGTGACTCCATTATTTCTTAAAGTTTAAAAGGTGGCTTCGAGAGGAAGATATACAAGGAGTAATCCTGACCCAAACCCACCTAGTCCTGTGGATAATCCTAATATCATCTCAAGAAGTAGACAAAGATTTTCTGATATACCAGGTACTTCAAATATTTCAAAGTCTTTGTTTCCTGAGTTTTCTAGAAGTCCTGAAGATAAAATTGTTGATGATAAAATTCAAGAAGTCTTGTTGAGGTCTGAAAACGAAGAGGAACTTATTGGTATCATTTTGGATTTACAAAAGAGAGGCATTGATACTTCATCTTTAGTGTCACAAAAAGATAAAGAAGAGTTTTGGGAAATTGTTACTTCTGAATTGTTATTAGAGGAGGAGGACTTGAAACAGCTCAAGGAGCTTGACCCTTTTGAAGTTTTGCTTAAATCTAAAACTGGTTTACCTCTCCCAAATTGGAGTTCTTTTGTCAGTGGTTTACAAAGTCCCAATAGCCCTTTCCGTATTCATACTTTATCTTCTGCCTCTGCTAGTCCAAATAGTCCTCAGACAACATCTCATACTAGTTCTAGTCCCTCTGGTCATACAATACTTGTTGTCACTGTTCCTACATTCATTATGGCTGTACTTGCTAGGTATGCTCCTCTAGCTCTCCCTGCTGTTTTGCATGATCTCCCTAGTAAATATGCTGCTAGAATTCCAACATGGGGTGGAGATGAAGACATTACAGCTGAAGAACATGTGGATAGGTTCAATGATTTTGTTGATAGGGAAGAAGTGGATGATGAAGATGTAAAATTAAGACTGTTTGCTCAAACTTTTATTGGGGAGGTCCGAAAATGGTTTAAAGCCCTGGGAGCTGGTAGCATTCATAGTTGGGCTGAGTTTGAAGATAGTTTTTTGAGGAAATGGGGAAATAGAACTAATCCTGTTCAAGCCCTCACTGAATATAATAGTCTAAGAAGAGCTCCAGATGAAACTGTTCAAAACTTTTCTAAGAGGTTTAATAAAGTATATAATTCCATTCCAGCACATTTGAAACCTCCTGGAGCTTTGGCACAGTTAAGATATGCTGAGTCATTTGATTCAGATTTCTCTCTTTTGCTCAGAGAAAGAGAGTCTGCTACGCTCGCTAAAATGCAAAATGATGCAATCAAGGTAGATGTGAATATGCTTGCTGCTAAGAAGTCGAAGATGGCAAAGACTAAGATAAAGGAAGAAGAGAAGCCTTCTACCTCTGCTCAAGAAGATAAGTTTGAAACCATGATGAAAACCATGGAGAAATTGATGGACCAATTAGCACTTGGGAATACTGCTGCTCCCCAAGCACAACAAGAGCCTCGGTTTAGGAACCCTCAATTTAGAAGGCCTCAAAATCAGCAAAGGCCAAGAGACAATAGAAATCAGCAGGCAGATCCTCCAGTGAGACCTCCTTTCCAACAAAACATGGTGGATGAAGAAGAAGAACCTGAAGAACCTGAGGAATCTATTCATTGTTTTGGTGAGGAAGACTCAAAAATTTTCTTAACTAAGGAGGAACATGATGAGTCCAGCCAGTTAAAAGCAGAAGAGGAGCCTTCAGATTTCTTAAAGGGTTATCAGCATGCCATATTTAAGATTCAGAAGCAGTACAATCTCAGAAACCGAGATGTCCCTATTACAGCAAATAAAGCACAGCCCAAGAAGAATATTTCAAAGGCATTTGAAGATAAAAAGGAAAAGTCAAAGCAGATTGATGGTAAAGGTGATTCCTCTGTTGATAGAAAGGATATTCAAAACCCTGCACCTCCTAAGGAACTTGAATGGTCTGTTTCTGTTTTTAATATAGAAAATGAGATTGCAAAAATTAAAATATCAGTCCCATTCAATGAAATTCTGAAAGTAGACAAATATAGAAGCAAGATTGTGGAAATGCTTAATTCTCCACCAGGAGGGGCTGATATTCTAAATGTGCAAGAGGATAATCCTATTATCTGTTTAGGTCCAAGACTTGAAGATGAACAAAATGATGAATTTCCTCCTTTTTATATAAGCATTAATATCCATGATATGACTCTACATAATGCTATGCTGGATTCAGGGACATCACATAATCTCATGCCTAAGGTAATCATGGAAAGATTGGGATTAGAAGTAACTAGACCATACAAGGACTTATTTTCTTTTGATTCAAAGAGAGTTCATTGCATTGGTTTGATAAAAGATGTTGTTGTGGCACTCACACAAATCCCAGCAAAAACAACTGTCATGGACATTGTTGTTGTAGACATTCCACCTAAGTTTGGGATGCTTCTTTCAAGGTCATGGGCAGCAAAAATCAGGGGTACCATGCAAATGGATCTGACATATGCTACTATTCCAGTATTTGGTGAACAAAGGAGGTTGTATCGTGAAACAAGGATGGCATATATGGTAAGCAGCAAGGACAAGCCTCAGAATTTTCCTATTTACTCTTGTGATATAGGCCTTGGATCAGCTATTCTTTTCAATGAATCAGTTGGAAAAGAATCACAAGATGAACATGTAGAAAATCAGTGTCAGGAGGTACAACAAAGAAATGAAAGAGACATCACTGGTTGCTGGTCCTTATACTTTGATGGAGCAGTAGGAAAAGAAGGCGCAGGAGCTGGGATTTGGATCACTAGTCCAACTGAAGAAAGTAAGTTCCTGTCATACAAACTGAACTTTGATTGTACCAATAACATGGCTGAGTATGAATCTCTGGTTTTAGGCCTGGAAACCCTGATAGAGTTGAAGGCAAAGAACATTGTTGTTTATGGAGATTCTGAATTGGTTATTAAGCAGGTACAAGGTGCATATCAAACAAAAGATGCCAGGATGAGAGCCTACAGAAATTTAGTGTTGGAATTGTTAGAAAAATTTCAATCCTATACCTTCAGTATAAAAACCAGAGATCAAAATTCTGTTGCAGATTCTCTTGCTGTTGCAGCTAGTCTTTTTATTATTCCTAAACATTCTTCTGATAGCTATGAAGTGAAGGTTCGCCATAGACCAGTCATCCCAGATAATATCATAAACTGGCAAGTCTTTGAAGATGATCAGCAGGTAAGAAATTTTCTTGAATTGAAAGAGGAGTTTGAGCATAATCAAATAGATCAGCAGAATATGTTAACAGAGACAAGGGAAAAGTCTGAAGTGTTGCAGCTACAAAACAACCTAATTCCTAAAGGCCTTATTCCACTTGAAAAGTTATTTGATCAAAATGATGTGTTTAAAGCACCAAGATTGCAAGCTAATGAAGAGGAAATAGAAAGCTGTAATTTAGGTGACTCAGTTGTGCCCAAATTAGTCAAGATTTCAAAGTTCTTATCAGCTGATATGAAGGTCAAATATGTTGAAATGATGAAGAAGTTTATTGATGTTTTCGCATGGAGCTATGCTGATCTGAAGCAGTATGATTCCTCAATCATACAACATACCATCCCAATTAAGCAAAATGAGAAGCCTTTTAAGCAGAAATTAAGGAGGATCAATCCCCTTTTGATGCCACTAATTGAAAAAGAGGTGAAAAAACTTTTTGATGCAAAAATTATTGTTCCAATCAGATTCTCAAATTGGCTTGCTAACTTGGTACGAGTCAGGAAAAAGAATGGGGAGATTAGAATTTGCATAGACTTCAGGAACTTAAATAAGGCTTCACTGAAAGATAATTACCCTCTTCCTAAAATGGATCTCATTTTGCAAAATATTGTTGGTTCCCAAAGAATGTCTATGTTGGATGGCTTCTCAGGGTATAATCAGATCCTTGTTCATCCAGATGATCAGGAGAAGACAGCTTTCACTACACCATGGGGCACATTTATGTATGCAAAGATGCCCTTTGGCCTCATGAATGCAGGAGCGACTTTCCAGAGGGCTATGGACATTGCTTTTGCTGAAGAAAAGGATAAATCAGTGGTGGTATATCTTGATGATATCACAGTCTTTTCAAAGAAGGAAGAAGATCACTTAAAGCACCTTGAAAGGATCTTACTAAAGTGTAGGAGGTTTGGTATTTCTTTAAACCCAACCAAAAGTATCTTTGCTTTAACTTCTGGCAAATTGCTTGGACATATTATTTCTGAAGAGGGAATTAAGATTGATCCTAATAGAGTTAGTGCTATTCAAAGGCTAGATTTGCCAAGGAGCAAGAAAGAGGTTCAATCCTTTCTTGGAAAGGTTAATTTTGTTAGAAGATTCATTCCTAACTTTGCTGAAGTGGTCAAACATATAACAAAGATGTTAAGGAAAGGAGCAGATTTTAAGTGGACAGCTGAAGCAAAGAAGTCATTTGAAGAAATCAAAAAAGCACTCACTCAAGCACCAGTCCTCATCAGCCCGGATTTTACCAAGGAGTTCCTGATCTTCACATTTGCTTCTGAAGATACAATTGCTGGAGTTTTACTGCAGAAAGGAAGTCAAGGTACTGAACAACCCATTTCTTTCTTTAGCAAGACACTGGCTAATGCTGAATTGAAATATAATATCTTAGAGAAGCAGGCATATGCATTGGTGAAAGCAATTAAGGATTTCAGAATTTATGTGTTGCACTCTCATATTGTTGCATACGTGCCAAGTGCTGTTATAAAAGATATTCTTACACAAGCAGACCCGGATGGAAAAAGAGGAAAATGGATAGCCAAGCTGTTGGAATATGACATTGAGATCAGGCCCACCAAGTTGGTAAAGGGTCAAGGCTTAGCAAAGTTGTTAACTCAGTCAAATCTCGACTGCATTGGTATCAATTTTAGCACAGAAATATCAGAAATTTCTGAAAATGAAGAAGAATTGGTCCAAATCAATGAAAAATTTCTGATCTCAGAGTGGTATAAGGATGTAGCATTTGTCTTGCAACACAATAGAGCCCCTGATAGCCTTTCAAAATCCAAAGCTCGGTTCACCAAGTTGAAGTCTCTCAGATATTTTGTATATGATCAAAATTTATTTTGGAAGGATGCAGGAGGAATTCTATTAAATTGTCTCATTGAGGAAGAAGCTGATAAGGTAATTGATGAATTTCATAAAGGGGATTGTGGAGGCCATCACTATTGGAAAGCCACTGCAAACAAAGTTCTAAGAGCTAGATATTTTTGGCCAACTATGTTCAGAGACATTTATAAAAAGATAGCATCATGCCATGAATGTCAAGTATTTGAAGGAAAGAGAAAGCTCATGCCAATGCCATTGGTTCCCATTTATGTTGAAGCCCCTTTCCAGCAGTGGGGATTAGATTTTATAGGGGAAATTCATCCTCCTTCATCAGGACAGCATCGCTGGATTCTCACAGCCACTGATTATTTTACAAAGTGGATAGAGGCAGTACCTACCAGGCAAGCAAATGATTCAGTGATAATTTCCTTTTTAGAAAATAACATCTTATCAAGGTTTGGTTGTCCAATCAAGATTATAGCAGACAATGCCCAGGCTTTTAAGTCCAAAAGATTGATAAATTTTTGTCATCAATACCACATTTCCCTTGGTCATTCCACTGCTTACTATCCACAAGGAAATGGCTTAGCTGAAAGTTCAAACAAGAGTCTTGTGAGGATTATTAAGAAGCTGCTGCAGGAAAATAAAAAGGCTTGGCATTTGAAGCTGAAGTATGCCTTGTGGGCTGATCGCATTTGCACAAAGAGGTCCATTGGAACATCACCATATGAACTTGTGTATGGAGCAGAGGCGATATTCCCAACTTCTCTCGGGGTACCAATTATGAAGCTGATTCAAGGATTAGAAGAGGAACCAAATGCCATACAGCGAAGGATAAATCAGCTAATAGCTTTGCAGGAGAAAAGGAGTGAGGTGTTTGAAGGTCATCAACAAAACCAGAATCGGGTCAAGAGAGCATTTGACAAGAAGATCAAAGAGGTTACATTTCAGATTCATGATAAAGTCCTGAAATGGGAAGCCAGAATTGAAGAGAAAGGTAAACATGGTAAATTTGAAAATTTGTGGAAGGGACCATATCAGATTTCTGCTTTCCATGGAAATAACACCTATATTCTGCAGGAAGTTGATGGAACACCATATGCTGGAGGACCTGTTAATGGCAGGTTCTTAAAGCATTACAATCACTGAAAGTCTGCCAAGAATTTCATGAGCATTGTATATAACCGTTTTATGAATTTTTCCTGTTGAAAATAAATGGCAAGCTGAACAGAAAAGCTTTAGCCCGAGGAGAAGGCCCACAAAGCTAGAAAGGAATGCTTGTCAAGTGTGTGTGTGTTTTTAAGAAAAGGATAAAGGCACTGGAACTGCATGTTCTTAGTGTACCACAAGGGCACACTATCCCAAGTGGAGCCACTGTTATCACTTAGAACTATAAACATATGTATATAATCCTTTGTCCAAGTTAAATGTCAAAAAGTTGGTGTCAAATGGTTTTTGTCCTATGTGTCTTACTTAGGGTTGAAGTTTTAAAGGTGTTTGATGTAAATCATTCTCTAATCCTATCGGTCATCCTCCATCATGATTGTTAAAGCCATGTCTTGTCTTACCTATGTCACCGATCCTTTCCGTAATTTCGCAGCGCAGTCTCATTGGTCTGTTCTACAGTGTAATCATTGTTTAGCCATTTCGTAGCGCATCAGCATCAAGCCGTTTCGCAGCGCATTTTGCCAATTCATAACTAACTGCGCTACGAAATCGCAGATTCGTGCGTTTGGCAGCATATATTCCTCAAAGGGTCTAGTATGTTGATGAGTCATCACTTCTGTCCATTCATGTCAGTGGACGTACTTCCCAAACACTCATTAACCATCACTCCACCAATAGATTTTTAGGCATGCACATAAATATTATTCAAATGGTTTTACCGTGCAAAGATTTTTTATGATGATCGTAGATGATGCATAAATGACCAACCTGTGTGATGAGATATTTGATTTTGCAAGCGAGCCCGAGTTTTTCAAGTGAGCCTATTTTCAAGCGAGCCCGCGTTAAAAAAAATTGAATTACCATTTGAGTTGAAGCTGTTGGCCATTCTCTGTGTGAAAATTTCAAAAGCGAAATGGAGAAGAAAGAGCATAGGTCTGGAAAATGTCAGAGAACAGAGCCTAAAGGTTTGGACCTTGCATTAAGAGATGAGGGCGTGAAGAAAGCCTTCAAGGATACCGGCTGTTGGAATTTCTGTAAGAAGCTGCAGGGTGGCCATGCTCAGGTAACAAAGGATTTTGCCTTAAACTTCACGGGTTTGAATTCTAAAATAGCTATGTTAGAAGTTCAAGTGTCTCCAGAGGCAATTGCTACTGTAACTGAGATTCCAAGAGGGGGACAAGAGTGGTTTAAGAACTTTAAATTTGATATGAACCCCTGCAAAGAGTTTTTAAAAGAGGCATATGTGAATGAAGATCTAACAAAAGCTGTGCCTAGGAACTATGTTAAGGAGCACTATGCCCTTCTGCTCACCTGTATTCAAAAGTACTTAACCTGTGAAGGAAGATATAATAAGGTCTACTCCTATCACTTTAAGTTGTTGTTGCATTTTACAGGTAAAGCATCTATAGATATTCCATTTTACTTGTTTCGCAGTCTCAGCAAAATGTGTGACAAAGTGCAATTAAGGAAGGATGATTGTGAAACATCATTATTTCACCATGGTTTGGTTAAACTGTTAGTGCTGGATGGTCTTCAGAAAATTGGTAGAGACTGGAACTCTTTCATCTTCATGGCTGGTTTCCAGAGTAAAACAGGTCTTACTCCACAGCCGGTTAGAGAAAAAGAAGAATCAGTTGAGGAACCCACGATAGCTGAGCTTCGAAAGGAGGCAAAGGATAAAAAGAAGGCCAAGTCACAGTTGAGAAAATCAGTGAAGCCCTTGGTTATTAAAGAGCAACCTCAGCCATCATCAAAAGAAGAAGCTAAGCATAAGAAAGATGCACCTGGACCAAGTGGATCTGAAACAGTGTCAAGAGTTAGGACAAGGAGTCAAATAAGCAAAGAAAAAGGCAAAGCATTAGCTGTTGAGGAAAGCTCGATATCTAAGGCCAGCTTGAGTGATTTTCTTGAGGCCATTGAGTTTGAGCAGGTTGAACCGGTGCATGTTGAACCAATGCACATTGATTTGACTCAATCATCACCAGAAAGCACTAAAAAATCTAAAGCTTCAAAAATACTGAGGTTTGATGAACCAGGTGAGGAATTTATCTTCAAACCAAGAAGACCTGTTACAAGAAAACAAGTAAGAGAAGCTGAGAAATTGCCTAGAACAGAGGTAGCAGAAGAATTGTCCAGAACAGAGGAGGCAGAGAGAATTAAGCAAAAAGGCAAGAATAGAACAGTCATTATTTCCCAAGGAGGTAATATTATAGCCATAAAGAACCAGTTGGAAGCAGCAAAAAATGAAATTGCTAAGGTGACAAATGCCACTAGGGAGTTTGCAGTCAGGTATGCAAAATATCGAAGAGATGTGTTAAAAGGAAGTAAAAACCTAGTAGGTCAGGTGGATTCAGTAGCTGATGTTTATACATGGACAGTTCCAGCTCTCAAACAAGCTAAATTCATCAGAAAAATAAACATGAATCTAAGAGCTGAAAACAAAGCCCTGAGGAGGGAGGTTGCAGACTTAAAAGCACAGCTAGGTCAATTAGCTGCTCACTGATGGTGAGAAAGGTCTTGTTCTAAGTTTTGTAAAAATTTGCTTAGTTTCATTATTTTGAAAACATATAGATCTCTGCCACATGTAAAGAAGGTTTAAGAATTTAAAGGTCCGAGCAGTGAAAATCTCAAGGAAAAGATAAACTGTTTAAACAGTTTCGCAGTTTCGTAGCGCGCTACGAAACTGCGAAACTACTGTAGGTGCTGTTTTTAATACAGGCAAACAGTTCGATGGAATAATCAGAAATTTTCAAAGGAAACATCTGAGGGACATTTAGGAGACCGAATGAAGATAGCATATCCATTCAAATGATGACAGGTGTACCTTTGTAAAAGTGTAATGTTTTGGTTCAAGTTCAAGTTTTGCTTGTAAAGGCACTTTATTATCGGTCATTAGGGTTTGGAAGGAGCTGCATACTGGGAGTTTTGGCTTGCACACCTGTTCATCAATGAAGCTTCCAGCACATTTGGAAATATGGTGATGCTCATCATTTTTGGGATATTAAAGAGCTAGAGACATGCTGCTACATTTTCGAAGAGGTAGTGGAAGACTGGAACCGGAAAAACATGGGTTTTATCCTAATATTATTGAACCATCAACGCATCCAGCATCCAAAGCTAGCCTGGAACATTGAATCTTCTTCTCAGCTATCTCGGCCAAACTGAAAGGAGACAGGTGTCAAGGAGCAAGAAAGAATCATTCTACGAGGAGGATAGAATTAGAGTTTTAGTTTAATTAGGACTCTTTAAAATTCCAGTTTAGCACTTATTGTATTTAATGAGTCAGTTAAATAGCAGATAGGGGTAATTAGTAGCAGTCATCGAGCTCCCCTCATGCTGGAGGAGGAAGCTCAAAGTAGTTAAAGATATGTTTCTATATATAGATGAAACTTTGATGTAATGGGGGTTGGATATTTGAGAAAACAGAGTTTATTTTGGCTTGTGTAAAAACTTATTTTCAGTAATACAAATGACTGCTTTTCTTCTCAGGATTCACACAGTGTTTCAAATGCTCAAGATATATGTGGTTTTGTTTTATCCTTTATGTTTTACAACTGTATAGATACACAATCACTCAGAATTCACTTTGCTGCTCTGATTTCCTGTGTGTATTTGTAAGTTGAGGTTTCTATGAGAGGTATTTTGAGTGTTTAAACATTATATGCCCTGACTTCTATGAATGAGTAGTTTTATAGCTTGCTGAAATGATGATTAACTCCATGAGCCCAATGGAAGTCTTTGTAATGTCTGTCCAGCCAACATATGTGTTAAATTTACTTCGCAAGAGTTAGCCATCTCATCAATATTTAAAATCAATAAGCCTTTGAGAGAGCCCTCTCAGGCTAAGGAGGCTAAGCCTTAGTCAAAAGTCTGGTTTGAAATAGTTACACAGAGTCTAACTGATCAGCAGCCTTTCAGTGCCTGATTTTGTGATAACAGGTTGATTACAAAAATTGATTGCTTATGCTCGGCTACATGTGGTTATGCATATGTGTAGTTGATTAGGCATTACTTATGCAGGTGGATAGTTGCATGAGGCAATTTGTATACTGGAGCAATGGTTTTTGTCATGCATGAGGTCATAGCATGAATTTTTGATATGGCCTTGCATTGATGATTGGACCCTAGTTAGTGTGATGGTTATGTGTTGATGCACTTATTGATATATGTATATATGTTATTATGGTTATGTTGTACATGTATCATGCTGATTTGATGATGTTGCAGATAAGGTATCATCCCTGACTTATTCTAAGGTACATTTATTCATGGTGATTTGGTTTAGCTTACATAGTATGCCTTGCATGAAAGAGATCAGATGGCTAGCAAGGTGGTAAACTACATAGAATCTCCCTATGAATGAGATGGCCAGTGTGTTGTGAGGCACTATTCTGACTTGGTAGACACATTGAGAAGCCTGAAGGAAGAAATAAGGATTTGCAAAGAAGACAATGACAAAATCATGTAGGTGCAAGAGAAACAAGCAGAGTTGAATGTGATATTACTTCAGAGTTTGTTAGATTTGCAATGAAAATGACCTCTTCAGATCAGCCATGGACATGATAACAAAACTAATGGGACATATGGCATCACGTCTCATAGTAGACATAGGTCAAATATATCTGACACTATCAGAGATGGCAGGATATTGGACACTCTAGATAAGAGGGGTGACAGACACAAGTATTACTCTAGTTCTGGTTTTGATAGAAATCATGATCGTCATCATTATCATATGTACAAGAGGAATGATAGGGGATACTTGCCAAATGAATTCAGGAAGTTGAAGCCACCTACCTTGGATGGAGAGATGAATAAATCACAAGATGTAGAGGCTTGGTTTCTTGGCATGAGGAAATTATTTATATTGCATGATTACTCAGAAAAAATGAAAGCACGGATATCCCTTTTCAGTCTCAAAGTTAAAGTGGATATTTGGTGGGAAGACGTGAAGAATGTCAAGGACATATGCGAGGATTATTTGACCTAGCATGTGTTTGAAAGGCTCGTTAAGAAGAATTACTTGTCTAAGAGGGATTTTGATGATAAAGCTAAGGGATTTTATGAGTTACGAATGGGTTCTATGACAGATGAGGAGTATACTAGTAGTTTTTTGCAGTTGTTGAGATATGTACCTTACCTCAGAGAGGAGAAGGCCAAGGTTCAAAATTCATTAGTGGATTTCCAGTTGCATATAGAGATTGGATTGAGTTCAACGAGCCTAGATCATTGGAGGAGGCCATCTGAAAGTTGAATCATTGTTATGAGTTGTCGAAGCGGAAGGTAGAGCTAAAACATGACTTGAAGAGAAATGAAAAAGCTAAAGGAAAATGGCTACCAAAGCGAGGAAGACCTCAAGATGAAAGTGAGAAAGATAATGTGGCTCCTTACAAGAGATTCAATATAATAGAGAAGGGACATGGAGAGTAGCAGGCTAGAGGCGGTGGTAGGCATCCATTGCAGTGTTGGATATGTGGTAAGGATCATCATAAGAGGGATTGTCCATAGTATCAGAGTGGTGGTAGACCCCAGATATACAGTGCTTAGGAGGCGCATACATTTGGTTATGTTTGGTCATAGCATTCCTCAAATCTATGCATCCATGGAGAACAGCCAAGCGGATCATCAAGTATCGATCATTGAGATGGATTGTAAGCTTTGTGATCAAGTTATTTCTATTTTGATTTATCCTGGATCTAGCTATAGTTATATTAATCCTGACCTGGTGGATAAGTGTGGTTTGAGAAAAGAAGTGCATGTAGAATCTTGGTTGGTACAGTTGGCTACAGGTACAAAGAAGCGAGTTCACCATTGGGTAAGACCTTGTGAATTTGAGTTAAATGGTATGCCTGTAACAACTCATTTGAATGTATTTCCATTGGGATCATATAATATGATTTTGGGTATGGATTGGTTATACCTTCATAGAACCAAAGTGGATTTCTTCGACAAGGCCATTGAGTGTGTGGATGATAGTGGGGAAAAGAGGATCTTGCAGGGAAACAAGAATCCTACATCAGTGAGGATGGTTACCACTAGGCAGGCTAAGTGTGGTTCTAGAAACGGTTGTGTGATATTTGTAGTACACATTTCCAGTGACAAGGGTAAGGAGGTTGAGGATGCAGAGTTGTTAAGCAGGTACCCAATTTTGCAGCAACTTCAAGATGTGTTTCCTGAGGAAATTATAGAGTTGCCACCTCACAGAGAGGTATAATTTTCTATTGAGTTATTTCCAAGGGAAGCTCCAACATCAAAAGCACCTTATAGGATGAGCACACCTGAGTTCGTAGAGTTCAAGTTGTAGCTAAAGGAAATGTTGGAAAAAGGATTCATTAGACCAAGTGTATCACCTTGGGGTGCAACAATGTTGCTCATAAAGAAGAAATATAGTACTCTTAGATTGTGCATTCATTACAGGAAGTTGAAGAAGGTAACGATCAAGAATGGGTACCCTTTTCTTAGGATTGATGATTTGTTTGATAAGCTAAAGGGAGCAACAATGTTCTCCAAGATTGAATTGAGATCAAGATACCATCAGGTACGCATCAAGGAAGAGGATATCTTCAAGACTACATTTAGGACTAGGTATGTACATTACGAGTTTGTTGTTGTTCCATTAAATTTGATTAATGCTACAACTAATTCATTTGTTTGATGAAAAATGTGTTGCATGCTTATTTGGACAAGTTTTTTATTGTATTCATTGATGACATACTATTATATTCTAAAAATGAGGAAGAGCACGTTGAACGTTTAGCAGCAATGTTGAAATTGAAGAGATCATTAGTTGTATGCTAAGCTTAGCAAGTGCAACTTCCTTTAGACTGAGGTATACTACTTTGGACATGTTGTCTCCAAGGAAGGCATAGTAGTAGATCCAGAAAAGATAAGCACCATCATGGAATGGGCAGCTCCTAATGATCCGGATTTAAGCAGGAACGCAACAAATTACAGAGATAACCATAAATACAGAGATGCGATAACCATAAATACAGATATGCAGCGGAAATAATACTTCATTTCATTACTGTAAAATACTGAAATATGCTTACAAACAGAAATGGAGAGAAACCAGCTAGGGCGATGGTAGCTTATCTCTGAGAAGAGATGTGGCGGCTACATGCCTCTGAACTGTTCCGAACTGTATTACAATGAGGCTCGAAGGCCTATTTATTGTTGAGAAACAATGGAAAACCCTTCACATCCCGAAACCTAACCCTAGAAGATGAAACGCCAAATTGTGGGCCCCGTTTGGGTAAATTGGTACATCAATTTCCCGGGGTCGTAACTTTGGCATACGATCTCCGTTTGACGCGCACGATAGCTCGTTAGAAAGATCTATCCGAGTACTACCACTTTGGGAGGCAACATTGGTCTATGACCCATGTTGCCCCAGAATCCCAAAAAAACGTCGTTTAGGGCCTCAAAACGGCTCCGGAAGTTCAGGACCCGAAAAACTGCTAAAAATAGTAAACTGTGCTACAATTAAGGAAACTGAAAAGACTGAAAGAGACAGTTGTGAGGGTCCAAATGGGTTGGTGGGTGGCCACCAACATCCACCTGGATCATTCCTCCCCCCTTAGGAAGCAATGGTCTCCATTGCGTTGAGTTCCTCCATCTGCTGAACTTGTCCTGCAATCTCTGATGTGTCCAGTGATGGTGGGAAGCATGGTCGACGATGGTCCACATTGAACATTTGGTGCAGGTGAAGGAATGGAGGAATGATGTGCTCCAAATCATTGTTCCCCATAGCCTTGGTACTACTGTAAGGACCATGTCGGAGTGATCTGAGCTTCTGATGGGTTCTGGTAAGGCGTTCTTTCTGTCGATGCAACCAGACTTTGTTGCCCACCTGAAACTTGTGTGGTACCCATGTAGGTGAGGAGAAGTTGTTCCTGTGTTTTGTCATGACCGTATCCCTTTGCTGCTGCTGCTGCATGGAGGAACCCTTTGCAGGGGTCATGGATGTAGCAACGATCTTCCCCTTATTTTGGGAGTGAACCAGACAGATGAATTTCCTGGTCTGTGATATGAGCTTGCTGCCTTTCTTAGCAGTGATCAAAGATGTGGCAGTAGGTGGAGCTATCTCTGGTATCCTGTATAATGAATCACCCAAAGAAATAATGACAGCGCGAGGCCTTGACTCATACACAGCATGTCGCCTCCATAAGTATGGTTGGCCTAATAATACATCGCAAACATCCAGAGGTGTAACATCACATAATACCTCGTCGGTGAAGGGCTTGATGCTGTAGGGAAGGCGGCACTGCTGGCGAACTTTCAGATCTCGTCCTTCGTGAAGCCACCCGATACTGTACGGCTGCGGGTGTGGTGTAGTCGGTAGGCCCAACCGCTTCACGACCTCTGCTGAAACCAGGTTCTTTTGGCTACCACTATCGACAATGAATCGCAGCGGTGAACCCTTCACCCACATCTGTGAGTGGAAAAGACGCTCCCCCTCCTCTGGATCTTCGG
Source organism: Pinus tabuliformis (assembly GCA_031772625.1). Taxonomy (NCBI): domain Eukaryota; kingdom Viridiplantae; phylum Streptophyta; class Pinopsida; order Pinales; family Pinaceae; genus Pinus; species Pinus tabuliformis. The sequence continues at coordinate 600,811,030 of CM062813.1, read as the reverse complement.
GCTCATTTTTCTTGATCTTGGCGGTGGCAACAGTGGCAGTGGGATCCGCATCAATGATCTGCTTCCCTTTGCCATTCACCTTGTCCGGTTCTGGCTCAGGATCGGAACATGCATCTGATTCGGAAGCCTTCAACTCAGCCACCAACGACTGCTTGGTCCGACACTCACTTGTGTTATGAGTGGGACTCTTGTGGAACTCACACCACTTTCCTGTGTCCTTCCTCGGCTTCGTGGTGTTGTTCTTTTCTTGCGGCCTTGACGGGTTGTCTTGGGTCACCCCGCCTTGGCTTTGTCCTTTGGGCTTCGGATTTGCAGATCCAAAGTCTCGCTTCTTCTGTTTGAACTTTTGCTCGATTTTGACAGCGTATCGGTATGCTGTGCCGAGTGAGGGGATGTCCAAGAACACCATCTCTTCCTGGATGTATCTATGCAGGCAGCCACGGTATTTGAGTACCAGATGCAGCTCAGAATCTTTGATACCCAACTGTGTGCGAATGGTATGAAAAATGTTTGTGAACTCCGGTACATCTTGGTCTCGTCCCTGCCGCAGTGTGGTCCATTTGATGTATTTGTCCTCATAGCTTCCGACAGGGTAGTATTGTTCCTTGATGGCATCCCGAAAGTCATTCCAAGTGGGTGCGGCTGAAAATAGTGAGCCTGTACTTTCATCCTTCTGCTCGCAGTACGTTTCCCACCAGTCCTTGACGTGGGGGGCTGCTTTGAGAAGAGCGAAAACAATCTTTTCCCGACTTGAAAATTCGTGAACAGAAAAATACCCATCTAGCAGATTTAACCATTTATCTACGGCATCTGCGTCTATTTGTCCCTCGAAGATGGGGATTTCAAAATTAACTTGTACCTTGAAGGGCGTGGCGTTTCCAGAGTTGCTGCTGGAAGCCGATGCGTCGCTTTTGGGTAGTCGCTGAAGGATCTGCGCAAAGCTATCCATCATCGCGTTCCTTTGCCGCTCGAGCGCTTCTTCGAGCAAGATTTTGATAGGATCTCCTGCCCCCTCGTCTTTCTTCTCATCCGCCATGGGAGGCCGTCGGTATTTGCGAGGTTGGTCTTGCAAAGGTTCGACCAGTTCAAGCCCTAACTCCTTATATCCCGACCTTGTTGGGGACATGCAAAGAAAAACAGAGAAAAAGCAGACCGCTCTGATACCACTGATCCGGATTTAAGCAGGAACGCAACAAATTACAGAGATAACCATAAATACAGAGATGCGATAACCATAAATACAGATATGCAGCGGAAATAATACTTCATTTCATTACTGTAAAATACTGAAATATGCTTACAAACAGAAATGGAGAGAAACCAGCTAGGGCGATGGTAGCTTATCTCTGAGAAGAGATGTGGCGGCTACATGCCTCTGAACTGTTCCGAACTGTATTACAATGAGGCTCGAAGGCCTATTTATTGTTGAGAAACAATGGAAAACCCTTCACATCCCGAAACCTAACCCTAGAAGATGAAACGCCAAATTGTGGGCCCCGTTTGGGTAAATTGGTACATCAATTTCCCGGGGTCGTAACTTTGGGATACGATCTCCGTTTGACGCGCACGATAGCTCGTTAGAAAGATCTATCCGAGTACTACCACTTTGGGAGGCAACATGGGTCTATGACCCATGTTGCCCCAGAATCCCAAAAAAAACGTCGTTTAGGGCCTCAAAACGGCTCCGGAAGTTCAGGACCCGAAAAACTGCTAAAAATAGTAAACTGTGCTACAATTAAGGAAACTGAAAAGACTGAAAGAGACAGTTGTGAGGGTCCAAATGGGTTGGTGGGTGGCCACCAACATCCACCTGGATCACCTAAGAATGTAGATGAGGTGAGATCTTTCATGGGATTGACAAGTTACTATAGGAGGTTCATCAGGAACTTCTCACACATTGCATATCCTAACACATCATTGCAACAAAAAGGTAAGAAGTTTGAATGGACAGCGGAATGTGAAGATATATGTGAGAATCTTAAGCAGTTGTTGACACATGCACCATTACTAAAGATTGTAGATCTAGACATGGAATTTGCAGTGTGTACAAATGCTTGCAAGATGGGACTTGCTGGATTTCTCATGCAAGAAGGACATGTAGTGTGCTATGAGTCATGGAAAATGAATGAGCATGAGCAGAACTATCCAATGCATGATATTGAGTTAGCAACAATTATACATGCATTGAAGATGTGGAGACATTATCTTTTGGGTAGGAGGTTTACATTGATGAGTGATCACAGTGGATTGAGGTATTTGTTTGAGCAGCCAAATCTAAATGTTAGGAAAGCTAGATGGTTGGCTACCCTTAGTGACTTTGACTTCGAGATCAGATGCATCAAAGGGAAGGAGAACTGGGTTTCATATCCTCTTAGTAGGAAGGTACAGGTAAATCATATAGTAGTTATAAGCTCCTATGGGACAAAGTTACATGATATGATCTTGTAGGTAGGAGAACAAGATGACAAATACATGGAGATCATGCATAGGTTACAATATAGTAAAGGTACATGTATAGGTTTAGGTGTAGGTATAGGTATAGGTACAGGTACAGGGGATAAAGATGTAAACTATTGTCTCATGGAAGATGGCTTGGTGAGGTTTCGAGACATGATGTGTTGAATTGCAATGAGCTCAAGAATCTTATCTTGAGTGAGTTTCATGTGAAATTGTATTCAGGTCATCCAGGATATTAGAAGACATTGACAACAGTAAAGAAATTTTACTATTGGCCAAATCTAAATAAGGAAGTTGTTGAGTTCATGGCTATATATTTAAATTGTCAATAGGTAAAGGCAGAATGCAAGCGTCCAAGTGGTCTACTACACCCTATTGCAATTTCAGAAGGGAAATGGGAGGCCATTTCCATGGATTTCATCACAAGTCTTCCGAGGACAGTGAAGCAGCATGATTCTATTATGGTCATGGTTGATAGGTTGAGCAAGGTAGCTCACTTCATTTCGGTGAAGACTACATATTCAACCAGTGAGGTAGCACAGGTGTTCATAAGAGAGATAGTTAGACTACATGGTGTTCCATAGAAGATTGTATCAAACAAGGATGCAAAGTTCACTTCCAAGTTTTGGAAGCAGCTATTGATAGGCTTGGGTATAGATTTGGCCTTTGGTACAACTTATCATCCATAGATAGATGGTCAGATAGAGAAGGTCAACAGGATCTTGGAATATATGTTGAGGATGTACGTGATGCACCAACAGAAGAAATGGGATGAGTATCTTCCATTGGTGGAATTTTCATACAATAATGGTTGTCAGGAGTCATTGAGGATGAGTCCTTTCGAGGTATTGTATGGATGGAGTTGTAACAATCCCATCAGTGGGTGTGATCCACTGAATAGGGTACTTACTGGACTGAACATGTTGACAGACATGGAGTAGGAAATGCAGGTTATAAAGAAGAATCTAAAGGCAGCATAGGATAGACAGAAGAGTTATGCAAATCAACACAATGTGTTCAAATATTTTTAGGTTGGGGAGCATGTGTATTTGCACATCAAGCCCAAGAAAATCTCTTTGAGGATTGGTTCATGTGCCAAGTTGGCACCATGGTATTGTGAGCCTTTTGAGATCCTTAAGAGGATTGGACCAGTGGCATATCGACTTGCACTTCCTCTAACAGTGAAAGTCCATGATGTTTTCCATATTCCATTTCTTAAGAAGTATATAAAGGTTGTTGATCATGTTATTGATTGGTCTGTATTGTAGGTGGAGCAATAAGGAGAGTTCCAACTCGAGCCTCAGTATATCTTGCAGCAGAAACATCTCATGCTTAGGAACAAAGCCATAGAGAATGTTAAAATGTAGTTGAAGCACTTTGGGCCTGAAGAAGCTACATGGGAGATGGCGGATCAGATGCGAGCCCTATACCCTTCATTATTTGTCAGTTGAGGCAAATAAGTTTTGGTTTGATGTTGGTTTATGTTTGGAATATGTTTTGTTGATGTTATTATATTTGTATATGTATATGTGTATGTATGTAAATACCGCCATGAGCTAAGTTATAAATCTCCAATAAGCGGTATGGTTATTATCTTGTCATGTTGTCATGATGTTTTATTTTGAGCACGTTCTTCATTGTAAATACTGCAACAAGCTAAGTTATAAAGCTCCATAGGTAGTATTTTTTCTTTTTAGCAGTTTTGCTGAGGTATTGGTGTGGTTTAACACCGAGGATGGTTTCCCCATGGGGGAGGGTTTTGTAACAGCCCTGGTGAAAATTTCATGTAATAAAATTTAATAAAAGCAACATAAGACCATGGGTAAGGGACATGTATTCCAAGCTGAATCTTGGGAAAATATATCCCAGTGGGCATCACTGGATGTGTGTTTTGGGTAAGGAAAATTGACAAAGGCTAATGCAAAGGCATTAAAAGGGAAAAAGGAATTTTTGGCGCATTTATTAATGAAAATAAAGCAAATTGGGAGAAAAGGAAGGTAAAAGGTCACAGGTTGCATTTGAGGAGGAAATTGCAGGAAAATAATGGAAAATGAAGAAAATAGAGGTCTCATTCATAAAAAGGTTGTTGGCTTATTGGCGCCTAACCCAGGTTCAGAGATAATTTAGCCAAACAAATCCTATTACTACTAGCCCTTTTGGCAACAGTCCGTGGAGCGCGGACTGAGGTCTCACTCGAAGTAGTATGGGAGGGTGCTAGAATCAGGTTTCCACACCCTAGAGATGTCTGATGAGTTCAATTGGTCCGCGGTTTGACCCTGCGCTTAGGTTTCTTCGCACACTTTCTCGTACCTTGCAGCCTGATATATTGCCTTTGCGCAGCCCTACCCAAGGCTTGAACGATTTGCTCTACATTATTACCTAAGACCTTACTGGTATTCCAATGTTAGTTAATTATATTTTCCTACTTGAGTGCTTTAAGTTGTACTTAAAGATATAAACCATTCATACAGGTGTGTGCAGTAAATAAACAGTATATTTTCAACTTATATCAATCATGCATTAACCTAAGAACAGATACACAAAATTATAACAAAACTTCTATTTATTAATTCCTTCCTCGATTACAGACTCAACTCGCCCTACGTACTAAGTTGTAGGGGTTCGCGCACTCATTTGCGGACTATTAAGCCTTTGTGCACTCAGTAGTAGAGCCTTCTCCTACTCTACAACCCAAAGACACACTTCACCTTGTGACTCAATCATTTAGACTTCTCATGCTTCTCCTTTATTTCTCTCACACTTAGAGCCTTGCTCTATTTATACAATCCCATGGTCCACAAACTATGGGTAGCTCTATCCAACTGACATTACATTACAAAACTAGGGTGGACAAAACTGTGACTCTATCATACTTTCACGCCCTACACCCACAATTCACAGAGCTTTTACAATAAGAATCAGTCAAAACTTGGGCTTTGAGCCCCAAAACATGCCTTGGGGGGATTCCATGCCCAACAAGCCCCCAACACAAAAATCATGACTCACCCTCGAGTCACTCTATCGACAGGGCAATCTTTGCACAAAGTCCCACCAACAATTCTCAAACTATGTGGAGGTCAATAACGCACCGAGCTGCTACTTGCTGGATTTGTTGCATACATTGTTCCGAGACCTCTGTGGTGGGAGTGCTTCTCTGCATCTGTACCGGTATCCCCTGCATATGTTTATAGTCCCACGCCTTTGCCCAGATCCTTGGAGCGCAAAGACTGTGCTTCTATTGGCTACTTAGGTGGTCGCACCACCCATGAAAAGTTTCATGCGATCATTCATCATGTTGCCTAATGAATCCCTACCTTTCGGCATCACACACTTTATCACTTGCAACACATAACTCTAGTTACTATGCTTAGCAATATGCGGTCCAAGCCAAGGCTTCAGACTGATGAATTCATGGCAATAGGCCTTAACCCTGTCATTGTGATCATATGCACCCTGCCTCACCACCCTAATCTTTTTTTCGAGAAAATCTTCCTTTATCTCGTCCTCCAGTTTCTTTACTTCTGCATCTACCAAAGCGATTTTCTTCCTTAACTATAACCTTTCTTCTTCAAGTTTGTGGAGTCTAAGGTTTCCCTATTGGATTTTTTCCTCAAGTCCCATGCATTCTACTTCTTGTAGCTATGTGATCCCTTCTTTCCAAGCTTCGTGAACCATCGTATCTACTGGTGCTACTATGCGCGGACTAGGATTTTGAAGTTCCATGGGGATTATAGCATTCACTTCATGCTTTAGCTTCAGAGGTGCCTACACGATCAGGGTTTTCACATGTCCTATATGCCCAGAGAATCATGGGTACGCATAGGTCCTAGTCAGCCCGCTTTACTTGGTGGACCATTTTCCATGCTTCGCGTACATTGTCAAGAGCTTCTACGTGAATATGCTTCTCCATGCTTGGTCTCACCATAGTTCCTCGTCCCAAATGGAGGGGTCATTCATGCCATTGTCTTGCCTGCCCCAACTTATCGGTCATGTTTCCTATTGCGAGGATAGTGTACCTTCGTGCAGGTTGCGCACCATATGACTGTATCCATTTGGAAAGGTGGGTACGCGGGTTGTTTCATCCATCATACTCGACTTTTATCCACATCTGAGGCTTCCCAAATTGTAAGAACATCATCCTTATGCATACATGCTAGTCCTCAAAATGTCTTTGGTGCGTACCCCACCATCTTGTGGGCGTAGCGCGCAGTACCCATTTCAAAGTGTCAAAACGTTGTTGTTCTGGTACTTTTGTTTCAAATTTGTTCAAGAAATCGTCCAACTCACTCAACTTGTCATACGTAGGCAGATCTCTTACCACTATTTCCAGGCAGCGCAATGACCTTGTCATCATGTTACAGTTGAGCATGGTTACCTCATGTAACCAGTTCTGCCATCTTTCTATCTCCTTGTCCGAATCTGAGGTGCAGGAGCTTTCGCGCTCCCATGAGATTCCGCCATTCATGGTTGGATTTACCTAGTCCTGCTCTTATGTGATTATCATGTAGATACAATCTAGATTGTCTTTGCTATCGTAGTCACACACTGACTCTATGTAGCATGATCCTTTTGCAGGGTCTAAAGGTACCACTATGTGCAGTGACTTTTTCTCAAAAATCATCTTGTGCTTCTTTAGATTTATTACTCCATTCATGTTAGTGGCCTAATCTATTCCCAGTAGCGCGGGATAGGGATTTATGTCATCAACAATCTATATCACTTTGAAATATTATAGCACGCTTGCACCTTCGATATCTACCATTATTCCCTGCAGTCTTCCCATAGGTAGGATCTTTTTTTGGTTTTCCATTCGCAGCTGGATAGGTGACCATTGTAGTGCAGGCCTGCCCATGCACTCCCATGTCTGCTTTGGCAGGACGTTCGCATCCGATCCTAGATCCAAAATCACTTGATCCATTTCATATTCCCCGATCTGCATGGTCAATCTCATCTCTCTTCCTGTTTGCGTCATGTGCTTCCCGAGCTTCTGGACTACACGCGGTTCTCCTGGCACGGTCCCAGCACATCTAGTTATGAGTTCTTGCAGCCCCTTCATAGCTTTGTTGTTGCGCAGTAGCTTCATGCATGTCTCCAAAAATGTAGTGAGCATTAATGGGTCCATTTCCGGTTCCAGTCTGTCTTTACTTCCTGAAGTGGAGGCATCCGTGAAGCTCTTCTTAGCTTCCATAAATGTCTCCTTAGCGCACTCCAAATCAAATTTTGGTTCCTTTATTAGAGCCTTGCGAACCCAGGCACTCTCTTCAGGCTACTTGCCTTTGTCATCTCTTGTCGTAATCCCACTCTGGAGCATGATATTCACATTAGGATCTTCCTCGTGTGACTTAGACCTCATCATTTGTAGGTTCTGAGTTGGGGGAGGTTGGAGTGCTCCTTTATCATGCAACCTCACTATCAGCTTGGGATAGTCCTCCATCTCATGATCAAACTGTGCACAATATAAGCATGATGGTCTTGTTGGATTTGTATAATCATAGGCATAATGCCCTGGTCCTCCACAATTGTAACATATCAGCTGTCTATGACCTCTTCCTGGGCCCATTCCACCTCGATCTCATCTGCGCCCCTGAAATCCAGTGCGTGCCATTCCTGCATTTCGATCGAGGGCTCATGTTTCGGTTTGAACTCTATAGGTAGGAGTTTTATCCATCATTAGTTCATAACTTCTACAAGTGTGCTCATCGTGGCCTACTAACCTGCAGAAATTACAGAACAACTATTGGAAATTCTGCATATACTTCTGTAATAGATGGCAGTTATCTGTAGCATGCTTCCCTCTTATCTGAAAAATCCCGCATCATAATGCAAGTGCCGCACTCAGTCCTGCTTATGCCTTTGGTCTCAATGGCATTGGTCCTCCTCCCACTAGGTAATTCACTAACACTAGATAATGGTCCTTGTCATGTCCCTACCCTTTGCACTTTATGCATCATACCTCCTCACGCACTTCTAGGTGAGCTACCTTGTCTTGTTTCAAACTCTGCATCTCAAGGCACAAGTTTTTCAACTGCGCGTGGATCTGTTCAACTCCCAAGTTAGGATCTTGTATTAGGGTCTTGTCTAGTCTCATCACGATCTCCAAGGCCTCAACCTAAGTGGTTAGCTTCTGTTGTGACAACGTGTTCCTTAGATGTGGCGTTAGCGATGCTACAAACCATGCGCGGTGTTGCCCATCCATCAAGGTCATATTAGCTTCATGAATTGTACACTTCAGTCTCTGATCCAACTCCCAGGGGGTCCTTCCTGGAAGCATCACGATTTCCTTAAATCCAATGATTGATTGTGTCTCTAATTTTGGCCTGCTAAATTCTTTGTTCAGCGCAGCTTGGATATCCGCAATCCCTGTGTTGGGATTTTCATTGGAATGATTAATGTACCAAGTCAATGCACTGACCAACATCACTTTCTTTATATTGCCATCTGTGACTCCTTGTGCTTCCCATACAGCCCTTACCACGAACCAAAACTGGTATGGATCTTCATTCCCTACTCCCTAGAAAACTAACAATTTTATCGCGCTTGCCATATTGAACTCTGGTGGTGGTAGAGGTGGTATGGGCAAAAACGGGGGTGAAGATGGTGAAACTAGCGGTGGTATAGGTGGGAGTGGTATGTGTAGGATTCGCGGCTTTATCCAAGTGATCATACTTCTTGGTGAAACCTTCACGAGGTCTCCCTCACTTGCTCATGGAGGTGAAATGAAGGGGCTAGTTTCTAGTTCTATGCTACCTTCATTTTTGTAGATCCTTCCACTCCGCGTAGCCCCAAACATCAGTTTATTCGCATAACCTATTTTTCACACAGTAACATTTTAATCCAAATGTTCAAAGATTTAACATACTTACCTCACAGTCCTTTGAGAAAATTTCATTCTACCTCGCTATAGCTGACTGAAGTATCTACCGTGAACTCTGTGATAAATCCTCCAATAATTCGATCGAGCCAGTGATCCACATCAAGCGCGATCTTATCTTCCAATGCTTCTAGTATGCGCACTAATTTTGGAGTCCACACAATAAGTTTGTCGAGTCTACACCTTCCTTGACTGTCTGCTAGCTTCGCGATCCACTCATGCAGCTCAGTGGGGAAGGATGAAAAGAAAATTTCATGGATTTCCATATATAAGTAGCAATCTAACCACTTTTCCTTTGATAATCGTGGATTCCTATTTTCCTGTGCCAGGAACTCATGAATCTTTCTATCCAACCACTCTTCAATTCATTTCTTTGTTTAATTCCAACGATACAACATCAGACATCTTTATGCAGATCCCGGTCCTGGCAACAGAACCATTTGTTGTCTTATTGGGGCCTGACCCAGGTTCAAAGTTAATTTAGCCAAACAAATCCTGATACTACTAGCCCTTACGGCAACAGTCCATGGAGCGCAGAGTGAGGTCTCACCCGAAGTAGTATGGGAGGGTGCTAGAACTAGGTTTCCACACCCTAGAGATGTCTTATGAGTTCAACTGGTCCATGGTTTGACCCTGCGCATAGGTTGCTTCGTGCACTTTCCCGTACCTCGCAGCCTAATATACTACCTTCGCACAGCCCTACCCAAGGGCTGAATGGCACGCTCTACGTTATTACCCAAGACCTTACTAGTATTCCAATGTAAGTTAATTAGATTTGCCTATTTGAGTGCTTTAAGTTATACTTAACAATATAAACCATTCATATAGGTGTGCGCAGTAAATAAACAGTATATTTGCAACTTATATCAATCATGCATTAACCCAAGAATAGATACACAAAATTATAACAAAACTTCTCTTTATTAATTCCTTGGTTATAAACTCGACTCACCCTGTGAACTCAACTACAAGGGTCCGTACACTCAGCTACAGACTATTAGGCCTCTGTGCACTCAGCTGCAAAGGCTTCTCCTACTCTACGACCCAAAGACACACTTCAACTTGCGACTCAATCACTTATACTTCTCATGCTTCTCTTCTATTTCTCTCACACTTAGAGCCTCACTCTATTTATACAATCCCATGGTTTGCGAACCATGGGTAGGTCTATGTAGCCAACACTACATTACAAAACTAGGGAGGACAACCCTGTGACTCTATCATACTTTCACACCCCAAGCCCTCAATTCGCGGATCTTTTACAACAAGATTCGGTCAAAATTTAGGCTTTGAGCCCCAAAACATGCCTTGGGGGAATTTCATGCCCAACAAAGGCTTCTAAGGATCAGTTGGTAACCTTTTTATAGTTCAATTTTGGAGCTCTCTCATTATTCTCTCTCTCTCTCTCACTCTCTTGGTCACTTAGAGTTTTCTTGGAGCACTCTAGTTTGTAACAAGGAAAAGAAAAGCAAGAAAGGATCAAGGAAAGGAAAGCATGATGAAACAGATTCAGCAGGAATACTTGCAATTAACCTTTTCCATGTCTGATTTACTAGCTCGTTTGGACATGCATGGCTTTGCATGTTGGTGTATGGTTCTCTTTTTATCGGTGGCATGGTTTTTTTTGGTTATGACAGTGGATTTTAACCTAGCCTAGCCTTTTTCTAGATTCGATGGTATGTTGGGATGTTATTTTGATTTTTTAAGCTTTGGAGTTTACATATGGATTTCAGAATCTGGGGCGCAGCTGGTCTCAAGGTTCATTTCCAAAGGCCTAGGAATCCCTTGACCAGTTTTGGTAGGATACATAGTAAAGCTTGAGGGAGCAGCCTCATTTTAGGCCTTAGTGATTCAGGTTTGGATTGCGGTAAGGCCTGAGAGACAAGGTAATGGAAAATTCCTCAAGGATGGTGATGGATTCTAGATGGCATTCCAAGTTCTGTTCAGATGTGATCGAAGCACCAATTTTGGTGTGATCATGGTTTGATGAGGGTGGAGGTGGTTTAACCTCTGGATTCCCTTTCTTATTCTTGGATTGGTTGTTCTATGAGATCCCACATTCATGATTGGAATATGGCACGAGGGTGATTGGCTGAAAGAGAGATTTGGTTTAGCCATGTCTATGGTCGGGTGGTATGTGGAAGTCCCGAACCTGGTCAGATTTTCCTATGATTAATAAAATCTATGTTCTCTTACTTTTGCACTGATTTATATGTGGATTTAATGGCTATAATATCTCTGATATTTATATGGTTTTATGTTGGTTATAAGCATGGTTGAATGAATGGTTCATGTCATGGTTATTTCATGTATTTACTTGTAACTGTTAAATGGATGGATGAAAGACCTAATTGATGATGTAGTAGTTCAATGGAGAAGGAGGTGATCCTTCTGGTTATGTTTCATCGTTTATGATCTTTCTTGTATCCTAGACTTGTAGGTTGCATTGATGCCAAGTGTTTGACATAATGTCAGTATTGGTTGGGGATGCTTATGCTTAGTCCTGCGGGTGATTTTTGATTTATTAGCATTTTTATTATGTTTTTAATGAATTCTATAAGTTACAACAAGTTTTGGGCAGAGGGCGGGATTATGGGCTAGAAAAGTGGCTTAAATCCCAAGGTCCCTGACACAAAACTAGCAATTTTGGTCCATGGTCGTTGGTAGGTAGGCCTGTGAGAGCGGATTTGGGTTTCTAGCCACTCCCTTGCCCATAGCATGACAGTGAATATGGCCTAAGAATTACAGAATAGTAGTGGGACCCAAGGACAAGCTGTCTGAGTGGGTGACTTGTCTCCTGAAGTTTATGTTGATGATGTTGGATGACTGTATGTGATGGTCCATCAATTATACTCCCTTAAGGTGATATGGGAGGTTGAATCTTATTATAGTATCATCTCTGTTATGAAACCAGCTCAAGAAAAGATAGAAAAGATAGATCAACACCTTAGAATTCAGCCTCTTCGAGGGAGCAACCTCCTTTACATTACATAAATGAACAATTCTTGGATGATTCAAATGACAAAACCTCCCTTCTATATATAGGAGTCTAAGGAGTCACAATATAATCCAGCCAACCTAACAATAATAATATAAAGCCACAAAAATAACAATAGAGGGATTCTATGGGGCACAGTAATAACAATATGGGGCAATAGGGGTACAACAATATTAATAAGGGGTATAACTACAATAGTAATGGGGTAATCACTAGTATTATAGGGACCCAACATGCCCCTCTCCTTCAAAAATGTGTTGTCCTCAACGCTTGAGTAGTTCTAGATACTTCTACATAAAATTCTCATCCTCCCATGTGGAATCTTCAGCGGATAAGTTATTCCACTTGATAAGATACTTTGAAATTGATCTATTTCGTAGTTGTCGAGTTCTTGTTTCTGTGACTACTTCCGGTTCCAATATAATTTTTCCTTCCTCATCAAGTTCTGGCAATATTGTTTGAACTGGGAGCTTGTCGCCTATAACCTTCTTTAAACATGAAACATGGAAAACTGGGTGCAATCGAGAAGCTGCAGGAAGCTCCAATTTGTATGCCATAGTACCAATCTTTTGCAACACCTTGTATGGACCATCTTTGTGACCCACTTTTGTTGCTCTTCAGAGGATAATCTTTGTTCTAAAAAGTATTTAAGGCTGTCATGATCCGTTTTTACCTTGAAGTGTCTTCCCATTAGGTAGGGTCACCATTTCTTAAGTGCATGGAGTATTGCTAACATTTCCTTCTCATAAATAGATTTGCTTAAAAAATTTCCCTTGATTGGACGACTTTCAAAAGCAATGGGTCTTTCATCTTGCATTAGAAAAGCACCAATTCCATTTCCTGAAGCATCACATTCCACAATAAAGGTTTTTGTGAAGTCCAGTGTAGCTAAGACCGGTGCTTGGCACATTACCTCTTTAAGACGTTCAAAGGCCTTTGGTTGCTTCCGGAGTCCATGAAAATGCATCTTTCTTCAATAATGTTGTTAGAGGTGCTGCTATTCTCCCATAATTCTTAACAAACTTGCGATAATACCCTGTCAACTCGAGAAATCCATGCAGATACGTTATGGATGTGGGGATTTTCCATTCCTTAATGGCTTTAATTTTGCTAGGGTCTACCTTAACTCCTTCATGAGATACAATATGACCCAGATATTCCACCTCCTGGACTCCAAAGAAACATTTGGATCATTTTGCATATAATTGTTTGTCCTCCAATAGTTGTAGCACCCTGTCAACATGTTCAACATTATCCTTTTAAGACTTGTTGTAGATTAGTATATCATCAAAAAATACTAACACAAATTTTCTAAGGAATGGTTTGAAAATTGAATTCATCAAACCTTGAAACGTTGAAGGTGCATTGGTAAGGCCAAAAGGCATGACCAAAAATTCATAATGACCCTCATGAGTTCTAAATGTTGTTTTCAGAATGTCTTCAGTCTTCATTCTGATTTGATGATAGCCTGAACGAAGATCCAACTTGGTGAAGTAAACTGATCCATGCAATTCATCCAGTAATTCGTCAATGACAGGAATGGGGAACTTATCTTTAATAGTGAGCTTGTTGAGCTCCCTATAATCCAGACACATGCGCCATGATCCATCCTTCTTGTGCACCAATACTACTGGAGCAGAGAAAGAACTTTGACTCGGTTGAATTATACCAGCCTCTAGCATTTCTGCAACCATATGTTCAATTTCACTCCTTTGGACATAGGGATATCTGTACGGCCTGATGTTTGGAGGAACACTTCCTGGAATCAAATGAATAGCATGATCATGATCACGAATAGGTGGGAGACCTTTGGGAGTCTCAAATACCTTGGAATGATTGTCCAGGACTTTTTGGAGATCTGGAGAAATAGATGATTCCGATGTGGAAACATCTAACGAACATAATTGTGCAATTACACCTCTTTCCTCCTTTTTTAGAAGCTTTTTCATACCATTAGAGCTGATTATCTTTCCTGGTTTCCCTGCAATACCCCTTAATTCAACTTCCTTTCCTTTCGTAGAAAATTTGATGAAAAGTTCTTGAAAATTAAAAGCTATTGTACCCAAGGATTGTAGCCATTGGACTCCTAGTACAACATCAGCACCTCCCGTTGGAATGGAAAGCATTGGGCTAGTCAATACATATTCTCCCATGCATAGCTTGATATTATGGCACTTTATAGAGCAATTTATTATTCCTCCATTTGCAATCATCATTTGACACTCTGGTGTTGGATATAGGAAGCAATTCAATTCTTTTGCTACCTTACAATGAATAAAATTGTGGGTACTTCCTGAATCAATCAACACTATTACCTTTTTCTTCTTGATTTGTCCTTCTATCTTGATGGTTTGAGGAGTGGTAATTCCTGCCAATGCATTACAAGATATGGTCGGATTTATTTGTTCTTCATCTAGGCTTTTTTCCTGGAGTATATCCTCTTCTTTTGACCTTTCTTGCTCCTTTTCTTCTTCCTCTTCACAATCTATGTAGAATAATTTCTTCTCAGCACACTTATGACCTTTAGTGTATTTTCTATCACAACTGTAACAAAGCCATTTTGCTCTTTTTTCTTCCAATTTTTGTGGTGTCAACCTTACAGGTTGTGGAATAATAGGAGCAACAACACTTCCGTCTTTATAGTTGTGAGTGGTATGCTTCCTGGTTGCCATAATTTTGCTTTCCATTTTTCTTGCTAACCTGAATGCCTTCTCTAATGAATCAGGTTCCCAAAGGTGAACATCATGTTGGATATTATCCTTTAAAGACCCTATGAACACATCAATCCTATGCTCCTCTAGAATATCTTTTACCCTTATGTTCAATTTTTGGAATTCCTCAATGTGCTCCATTATTGAACCCTTTTGTTTGAGACTTATCAATTGGCTAAAAAAAGTGTTGCTTTTTGTATCCTCATAATGTTCTATCAATTCTTCCGTAAAAATTGCCCAAGTGATAAATTGTTTACGAGAGAAAAGCCATTGATACCATACAAACTGATTTGGTTCCAAATATAAAGTTGCCATACGTACCTTTTGTTTGTTTTGCACATTATTGAGATCGAAGAATTGCTCCATCTGTAATATCCATGTGGCGGGATCCTTGCCATCAAACTTCCTCATATCGGTTTTTGGAATATGGTGGGTCTTCGATCCAACATTAGAGTCTATAGAATCATGATTAACATTTCTTTTGTTCACATCATGAGTTTCCTTTACAACCTTTTCACCATTAGTAAGTATTTCTTGTAGAAAATTTGTCAAATCTGTCTTCAAATCTGCCATGTCTCTCTTCAAATCTGTCTTTAAATCTTCCATGTCTCTCTTCAAATCTATCTTTGAATCATCCATCTTAGATTCCATGCCCTTTATCTTAGATTCCACACTATTTATCTTAGATTCCACGCCATTTATCTTAGCTTCTGTTAGCTTTTGTGAGCATGACATTTGTTGCACTTGTTCTTGTAATTTTGATATATCATGTAGCATTTCTTCCTCTTCTTCATGAGTCATGCTAGAGATTTCAGGTTCCTTACTAGGTGTTTGCATTTTCTTTCCTCAGGGTATCAGTTACCGATAATAATGCTTTATTATGCCTTTTGAATTTTTTCAAACCAAGCTTACACAAAAATTAAAGAAAAAACTACACACCTTTTTTCACTTTGTAGAAGCCTGATATTGAATCTGATGTATCTCTTTAAATTCAGATCCTCCAATTCTAAAATTGCAACCTGTAGTAACCTTTTGCGTCCTCTTTCCAATGCCATAGGTCTGACCCAAATTGGATTCTCCAAGGAAGAGTTATGCGAAATCTTCCATAGTGACTCGATTATAGACTAGTTCAGTAGAGCGAACTTGTACGACGTGCCACGAGTCACTGTTTTGACCTTTGGATCTAAAAAATGCGTACAAGAAACTACAATATGTCCTCTTTCTATACCTTCTTATGAGATTTCAATCCAATCCCCAGAGAGAAAGTTATGACGATTTTCCCCATGTCACCTGTTTGGAATGTAATTCAGGAGTCTGCAAAAAGACCAACTTCCTCAGATCATATCTCCGCAAATATAGCGTGAAAAGCTCTGAAATTTAGACCCAAGGTTCAGCATGATTTCTTCTCAAATGGGGTTTTTTGCAACTTCTGAAATATCGCAGAAAAAAATTTATACTGAAAATTCCACGATGACCTGTTTGGAGCAGGAAAACCCTAGAATCCAAAGCTCTGATACCAAATGTTATGAAACTAGCTCAAGAAAAGATAGAAAAGATAGATCAATGACTTAGAATTCACCCTCTTCGAGGGGGAAACCTCCTTTACATTACATAAATGAACAATTCTTGGATGATTCAAATGAAAAAACCTCCCTTCTATATATAGGAGTCTAAGGAGTCACAATATAATCCAGCCGACCTAACAATAATAATATAAAGCCACAAAAATAACAATAGAGGGATTCTATGGGGCACAGTAATAACAATATGGGGGCAATAGGGGTACAACAATATTAATAAGGGGTATAACTATAATAGTAATGGGGTAATCACTAGTATTATAGGGACCCAACCATCTCTCCTCATGTTTACCCCGATTAGCATGGTTACTTTGGGTAGAGCTGGGAGGGTGTGTTACAAAAATCCTACTCATAAATAGGTCTGAAGCATGCTCACACAATGAAACCTTCTCTTAATCACATGCAAACTCAATCAACCTTCAACCAGATCCAAAATTAAGAATATAAAACATGTATGGCAAAATTTACTTTTGTACTGGGATCAAGAGTGCATATATTTGACAAAATTAATCCTCAACCATCACTACTTTTGCATTGAATTCATTCACACCCATTAAAATAATTTTCAAACCAATTTTTACCTTTCTCAATTAATCTAGAAGCCTCTGATATTTCCAAGTTGAACTAATCTAGATGTGCACGAGGAATGCAGAGAAATTCTAGCTAACGACACAGCTGTATGCATAAAACTAGCTTATCTAGGTTGCAACCGTATGCACATTCTTGTCTCCATCTGGTTGGAGTCTTTCAACTGCATGCACAAGCTTGCATGGGTGTGGTTGGGATAGAGCATAGTGAAAAAAATAAAAAAAATTATCATAACATCTGCCACATGTTGGATCACCTTCTCCAACATGTAGACTCACCTCCAAACCTCTTCGAAGTCCTGTGACACCTATGTAACTAAGCCCAACATGTCTCCCTAGTGTCACTGTAAATTTGACCTAAAAGGCCAACAAACAAAGATTGAATTATCTTCCAACAAGTCATTTTCTCCCTTTTGACACCTGCACAAGCTGCAACACTTATAAAAACACTATGTAATACGTTTGCAACATCATCATTAAACCAACACTCTGTTGCAACAACTCATCTCCATGAGCATAGATGAACACCTTGTATGTCAACTCAACTAGTGTGCCATATTAAAAACATGAATTAAACTTGAGACACAATTCCCATCACATGTATATTTCCATCATCCACCTATAGCAGCATCAAGAAACCATCATAACATATCCTACAACCATTTCTACTCAACCTCTAGTTCGTGCACTAGGTTAATCCTCCACTAGATCATAACTTGAACACAAACACCACTAATAAATGAAAGACCATCAACCATGCAAATCCCATCATCTTTCCATCATGAGTTTGACATCATACGGTTGACATGAATGCGAACACAACAAGATCAATGCCAACTCAACTAGCTTCAACCATTGTTAGGTAAACTTGACTCAGGATAGAGTCAAAGTTGACCAGGCTAAATAGTGATGGTTTTGGGGCACATGGTATTATGCGCCCATGGTTTTCTACTTGTAGTATTGCATGTAATGGAGTCTATAAAAGGCTGGGAAGACTTCATTTTAATATAGGCCTGGGATGTGAGTGGTGAAGGATCACTTGGCCATCTTGGCTAGGGTTTTGGCCAAGGAGAATGAGATCTCATTGGGTTGGTTTTTTCCTTGGATTTGGGGTTTTTCTTGGATAAGATTGTGTGTTTATGTTTGTTGTTGGTTAATTTTATATTTGTTCCTCCTGGTAAACCTCAGTAATATTTAATCCTCTCTGGTTTAATT
This sequence comes from Pinus tabuliformis, assembly GCA_031772625.1. Classification (NCBI taxonomy): domain Eukaryota; kingdom Viridiplantae; phylum Streptophyta; class Pinopsida; order Pinales; family Pinaceae; genus Pinus; species Pinus tabuliformis. The sequence goes on along the minus strand of CM062813.1, from coordinate 600,792,611 downwards.
TCTTCATTTGGTATCAGATCCAAGAGTTGGCTTCAGAGGGACGTTTTGGTCGCCAAAGGTTTATGGTCTAATGAATAAATCTCGATAGATGTGTTATATTGATGCAGATCTAGGTTCAAGAAGGAATTTACTGGATCCTTTTACGTGGTAAAAGGTTCACAATAACAAGGAAGCATTGGTCAAAGAGCTGGTGGATATAGAAGTCTGCATGAGAAGAGAACAAATATGTTATGTAGAGTTTCATTATCAATAGATTTGCATGTGAAAATGTTGGATCTGGTAAGATCTAGTGTGGATCTTAAGATCTACTACTGGAGGAGAGTTTGGCATGAGGCACCGAAGTAACCAAGAAGAGGCATATCAGGGTCTTGTGAGAGCAACACTCTGCAACTTCTTTCACAAATTTGCAGAAATTGTGGAGAAGTAGACCCACAATTGGCTTCAACATTAAATGACGATAAGGTCAAGCAGGTCGCAATGCCATGAATCATTCTGATTGGATGGCTGAGAGTGTTGGTGATCGTCAGTTATAAAGCTTCTATAATTTTGTGGTATGCAATAGTAGGGATAAAAATAAACGAAATGTGTGTGATGAATCAAAGTTACCTATGGTGCACTATGAAAAGCCTAACAACAATGCAGAGGACCAAGAGATCATGGCATAATGTGAATCTATTAAACTCGAGTGGAAAACCAAGCCAGACACATTGGACAAAACAGATTGGTTTGGCAGCAGACCTTGAGGCTATCATGCAGAAGACACAATTCTTTTTATGGAGTTGGCCAGTTAAAGCATGTTAGTGTTATGGTGATCCACAGACACTGAGTTAAGCCCATGGAGAAGTGAAACCTGTGGAATGAAATTTATCGCGTGAGTGCTCCTTTGTTGAGCCCAGTTTGACCTAAGAACACAATGTAGGTGTTGAGCACCCTAAGCATATGCATTGTATTATTGGACATGAAAATGGTGCAAGGTTGATGAATCCAACCAATGATATTTATGACTACCACCGTGAGAAGTAGAGAAGTGGTTGGTGGAGAAACATATATAGCAGAATTTCTCTCCCTACTGGTGTAGTCCATATGGGGCATGAATTTACTCCATAAGGTGGATCTGGTATGTTGGCTTAGGATTTGATATCTATGGGCTGAGGGTTGAGATAATGGATACTTATGCATTGTTAGATGTCAAGCAATAAGTTGAATTGTTTCTTGAGTCAGGGCAATGTTTTGAAGGAGGCTATGCATGTCCCAGTTGTAGAGGAATACTCAACGCCTTCGATAACAAGATCGAGAGGATAAAATAGAAGCCAATTGGGTCGAACAATGACTGAGAGTGGCTGACACGATGTGGAGGTCATTTTTCTGTCCTAGGCTCGTGGGTCAAGCAATGGAGAAGTTGCAAAGGAACTTAGAAACCCTAGATTACACATAGTTATGGAGATCATGAGGTTTAGAGGCAGAGAGAGGATCACAACAACAACAACAAAAATTATTTTAATGGAGTCAAAATTAATGCATGTAAATGGGCATACTTCTATAAGACCTCGTAAGGCATGCATACCCCCTAGTAATCATCAGTAAAGTCTGGATTATACCTAAGTGATAGGGGGGATCTCAGGTTAACAATATCTCTGGTAAAAACTTTGAGGGGGGTAAGGCCTAGAGTAAGCGGGGTTTGTCTCACTTAGCAGTTTTGGCTGGATTTAGTCAAGGAACCCCAAGTCAGGTTTAAGGGAAGAATGTTAGGTAAACTTGACTCGAGATAGCATCAAATTTGACTAGGTTAAACAATGATGGTTTTGGGGCACATGGTATTATGCACCCATGGTTTTCTGCTTGTAGTATTGTGTGTAATGGAGCCTATAAAAGGCTGGCAAGACTTCATTGTAATGTAGGCCTAGGATGTGAGCAATGAAGGCTCACTTGTCCATCTTAGCCAAGGTTTTGGCCAAGGATAATGAGATCTCATTGGGTTGGGTTTTTCCAGGATAAAATTTTGTTTTTATGTGTTCATGTTTGTTTCTAGTTAATTTTATATTTGTTCCTCTCGGTAAATCTCAGTAATAGTTAATCCTCTCCGGTTTAATTTTCTTCAACCATGCTACAAGGAAGGCATCCAAACATCAACTAGACTACATAGGGTAGACATCTAGCTTCCATCACAAGTCAATGGAAACATTAGATATGTGGAACCATGAACACCATAATTCCAACAATTTGAATCAATCAAATTGACCTATAAGTGAAGTTTGGGCATGAATTTTAGTGAAGCAAGGAAGTTTTAGCCTACATCAGAAAAATGCATCCCCAACCTTCATTTCAAGGCCAAATTGAATGATTCATCTTGGAGAGTATTTTTTTATTCATAGGTAACATTAATACAATTAAATATTTTTAATTTTTCACATATATATTTGTTGTTTAAGAATACTCCAAATTGCATGGATTTCATAGGGTAAAACACAGGGTTGGTGTGCCTCCAATAACAATTCACACCAATAATGTTTGGGAACAAGGGAATGGACTAATAAAAACCAAATTTTAACTTTCATAGTCGAAACTTATAGTTTCCTAGTTAAAACTGTATAAGTGAGGTTGGATGACCTTATATTAGTACTTAGTAGGTTTAAATGTTTCTAAGGGATAGTGAAAGAGATAACACTTAGGGTTTGCAAGGTCTATTTTAGCATTTTTCTATAATGTACATAATTTTTAGGGTTTTAATTTTAATATTAGGTCAAGTTACCTAGTTAGGTGTTGAAGATAAATATGTAAGGAGAATGGATACAAATAGGATTAGTTCTTATTTCTTGTTTGCCAATGAAGTCTAAGTAGATGTATGGTTTTAATGCCACTCATTGATTGGAAAATTCATGAGTAGGAATTCCCAACACACATGAAAATGGTTACTAAAATTATAGGTTTTAAGAGAATGAAGGAACTTATGGGATTCACCATCATCTAGGACTTGTCTACTAGCTTTCAATATTTAAGGTCCACCCAAGTGCTAACATATCATGACAATAACATAAGAAAATACATAGCATTTCAATGTTAAAAAAATATTAAAAGAAAACACACATTACCTCATAATCCATAAAATTTCATCATCATGAACATCAAATCTACAATAGTTCCACCCTTCCTCAATAGTAATAGAGTCTAAAATAAGAAAAAGAAAAAGGTAAAATATAGTGAACTCCTTCCTCTTGTCAGTAATGTGTTACAATTTAGAAATTATAACTCTCTTCCTATTCATACATGACCTAAGGTACATTTGAAATGTATGGGAAAATTACTCCCCACATAGCATGAAGTACATCCTCATTAAATTGATGTTGTGCATGAATACTCCCAATTGGATCGGTTCAAGGGTAAGAGGCAGGGATTGTGTGCCTCAAATAAATGCACAACAAGAAATTTAATTAATTTTCAATGCAATAATGATCATTCCATCCTAAAGGTACAAACATTTTATACAACATATCATACTCATTATCCTAAAATAAATCTTACTCACTAAAATGAAATTTTACCAATTTAGTAATCCATCATATTTTCCAATGTTCAAGTTAGAAAAAATATGCACTCCTAAGCCAAACCAATTACACTCTTGGTAATCCAACTTGAAATGGAACATTATTGTACAATACCTAACCTTAGGATATAAACTTGCATCGTGTCTAACAAATAGCCTACATAACTATGTTTCTCACTTATACATGACTTTCACATAAGATAAGTTGAAGGAAAACTTAGAATGTTGTACGAAATTTTAAGTATAAATATTTATTCTCAAAGTAAATATATAACGATGTAAAAGTGTGTAAAATTATTAAATAAATAAATCTGCAATTTGAATCAATTGGATGGGTCAATAAATGAATCCTAGGCATACATATTATTGAAGCAAGGCAATTTTGTCCAGCTTCACAAAGATGCATGCCAAGCCTTCATTTCAAGGCCAAATTGAATGATTCAACTTGGAGAGTATTTTTTTACTTATAAGTAACATTGATACAATTATTTTTTTCTAATTTAGTGATATGAAGGTTGAAGTTAATGTAAATGAAAGTACTACAGCAATCGTAGTTCATGTTGTCAACCCAAAAGTGTGAACAGCTTGTGAACAACAGAAACTTACTGGAAGAAAATTAGTGTGTAAAAATATTAATTAAATTGTATAAAATTTGAATCAATCATATTTGCCAAGAAATGAAGCACGGGTGTGCATTTTAGTGAATCAAGACAATTTTGGCCTACTTCAGAAAAATGCATGCCCAACCTTAATTTCAAGGCCAAATTGAATGATTCAACCTAGAGTGTATTTATTTTACTCATAGGTAACATTAATACAATTAAATATTTTTTATTTTCACATATATATATTTTTTGTTCAAGAATACTGAAATTTCATGGATTTCATAGGGTAAAATGTAGGGTTAGTGTGCCTGAAATAAATGCATGCTAGAAATTTTTGGGAGTAAGGGGATGGACTAAGAAAAATCAAACTTGAATTTTAATAGTTGAAACTTGTAGTTTCTTGGTTAAAGCCCTATAAGTAAGGATATATGACCTTATTTTAGTAGTAATTTGTTTTAAATGTTTCCAAGGGATAGATAAAGAGATATAAGCACATAGGGTTTGCAAGGTTTATTTTAGGGTTTTACTATATTGTACATATTTTTTAGGGTTTTTTGTTTAAGATTAGGTCAAGTGACCTAGCTAGGGTTTAAAGATAAATATGTATGGATTATGAAGAAAATATGGTTAGTTATTATTTGTTGTTTGGAAATAAAGTCTAAGTAGATCTAGGGTTTCAATGCCACTCATCGATTGGAAAAGTCTTGAAAAGGAATTCCTAACATACATGAAAATGGTGACTAGAATTCTAGGGTTTAAGAGAGGGAAGGAACTTATGGGTTTCACTATCAACTAGGGCCTTTTATGAGCATTAAAAATTTAATATCCACTCAGGTGCTAACATTCCATGATAATACCTAAAGAAAATACATAGCATTTCAATGTTAATCAAATATTAAAAGATGAAAACTTAAAACCAATCTCAGAAAAACAAATAGTACCTCATAGACCAACAAATTTCATGACCATGAGCATCAGTTCCACAAAAATTCTACTCTTCCTCAATATTAATATAATTCCAAACAAGAAAAAGTAAAAGGTAAAATATAGTGAACTCCTTCCTCTTATTATCTATGTGTTATGCTTTACAGAGTCTCTTCCTATTTATACATGACCTATGTGAAATTTGAAATGTGTAGGTAACATGCCTCCCTACATAGCATGAAGTACATCCTCAATAAATTTGGGTGGACAGTAACTCATCCTCATTAAATTTCTGTTGCACATGAATAATCCAAATTGGATTGAATTTTAGGGTAAAAGGCATGGATTGTGTGCCTCAATAAATGCACACATGTCCCTATAGTTAACTTTCAGTGCAACAATGATGATTCCATCCTAAAGATATAAAAATTTTCTACAATATATCATACTCACTATCCTAAAATAAATCTTACTCACTAAAATCCAAGTCTTCCAATGCAGCAATGCATCATATGTGCCAATGTTCAATTCAGAACAAATGTGTACTCCCAAGCCAGACCAATTACACTCTTGGTAATGAAAATTGAAATTTTACATGATTTAACAATAACTAATCTTAGGGTATATCCTTGCATCATGTCTTACAAATATGCTACATAACTATGTTTCCCACTTATACATAACTTTCACATAAGGCAAGATGTAGAAAAACTTATAATGTTGTATGAATATGAAGTATAAATATTTAAGTTCAAAGTACATATATAAAAATTTAAAAGTATGTAAAATAAATAAATAAAAAATATACAATTTGAATCAATTAGATTGGACAATAATTGAAGCTTGGGCATGCGTTTTAGTGAAGCAAGGCAATTTTGGCCTTCTTCACAAAAGTGCATGTCAAGCCTTTTCAAGGACAAATTGAATGATTCAAATTGGAGAGTATTTTTTTACTTATAAGTAAAATTAATACAATTAAAGTTTTCTAATTTAGTGATTTTAAGGTCAAAGTTAATGTAAATGATAGTGCTGCAACAATCACACTTCACAGTGTCACCCCAAGTGTGTCAACAATTTGTGAACAACAGAAACTTAATGGAAGAAAATTAGTGTATAAAATTAGTAATTAAATAGTATACAATTTGAATCGATTTTATTGACCAAGAAATCAAGTCTTGGTGTGATTTTTAGTGGAGCAAGGAAACTTTTTTCTTTGTTCAAAAAATGCTTGCTCAACCTTCATTTCGAGGCAAAGTAAAATGATTATACTTGGAGAGTATCTTTTTACTCATAGGTAACATTAATACACTTATATATTTTTAATTTTTCACATATATATTTATCTTGGTCAAGAATACTCCAAATGGCATGGATTTCATAGGGTAAAATGCAGGGTTTGTGTGCCTCAAATAAATGCACACCAAGAATGTTTGGGAATAAGGGGATGGACTAAGAAAAATCAAACTTGAATTTTAATATTTGAAACTTGTAGTTTCTTTGTTTAAACCCTATAAGGTTGGATGACCTTATTTTAGTATTAATTAGCTTTAAATGTTTCTAGGGGATAGATAAAGAGATATAAGCACCTAGGGTTTGCATGGCCTATTTTAGGGTTTTTCTACATTGTACAGTTTTTTTAGGGTTTTATGTTTAGTATTAGGTCAAGTGATCTAGTTACGACATTTCCTATAAAGAGGTCTGGGTGCCATTTTAATGCAAAAACAACATTTACTATCATTTATCAATAAGCAATTGTATGATGGATTTTTGGTCATTTCTACCTTTTTGAAAGAAGTGATGGCCATATTACATGCCATCAAAATCTTTCAACCCTATTTTTAAAAGTGTTATTTTTAATAAGTTGTATATTCTATATAAATATCACATTTGAATTTTTAAGTCTGTGTATGAGAAAAAATATGAGTAAAGGAGAAAATAAAGAAACTTATAAACAATTTTATTCACTTAATAAAAAAAAAAAATTCTTTATAAAATTCACTTAAAGAAAAATAAAGCAAATAAGTTAAAAAAGAAAAAAAAAAAAAAAAAAAAAAAAAAAAAAAAAAAACATGTTCCTCGCGATTTATTCAATGTGCATTCCACATGGATTATTTAGTGTTCATTCAATGTGCATTCAACTAGCGTGCCTTGAACGTAGACAACAATGGCCACAATTGAAATAGGGGTGTCCTCTTCCTTGCAAACAATTGACACATGGGGTTCCCAAGAGAAGTTCACAGTCAAATAATTCAAAGGGGGTGCTGATACATGGAGAGATACAAACAATTATCCACTGGGTATGCTAAATATCTGTAGAAGAGTAGAGGTTTATAAATTTATATTTGGACAATTCAATTTCCAAAATGATAATATAAATGAATCCATAGAAAATTATGATGATAAATCCATAAAATTAAAAAGTATTTGGGCAGAGGATTTACCTAGACCCTGATCTGGTTGCAAGAGAAACAAAAATTCCATGCATACGGGGAGAAATATTTAAATCTATGAAAACCCTTAAGCTATAAAATGATTTAAATGACTAGTAAGATATGTGGGAAAAAAATATTTGTTCTGATGAATGGATAAAAAAGGCAAGATGTTCCCCAAGGACTATACAAATCCTTAATTCAAGTTTTCCTAAGGACAATTATGAATCATCACAAGCTTGATATTTCCATTGACTACATGAGGCTACTTATTCATTGGGTCGAATGTAGGGCCATAAATGTCTAGTGAAATGATTAGTGAACTTGAAGAGGAGTTGAGAAGAACACTAGAGGTTCTCAATAGACCCTTTATTGGAAGCTCTATATACTTCTAAGGCTAAATTAGTTAGGATATTGAATGAAAAATATAAATTTATTGAAGATTTAAAGGTTGAATTTGCAAATAAATCTAAACAAGACCACAAAAACATGAATCACAAGTTGAAGAATACAAGAAAAAAGTGACTAAGTTGGAGAAAAACTATGATAGGTAAGCTAGTAAGTTGAAAGAGAGATATCTTGAAATTATCTAGGTACAACACAAGATTAAAGAAATTCAAAAGGAAAATTATCGGCATAGTGAAGAAGGTGGTAATGAGAGTGGGGATAAAGGTAAGGGTAAATTTATAAGTTTGGATACATGAGTAAAAAAAATTCCTTCAATGGACTTGGAGAAATCCTAGCTAAAAGCATGAGTGAAGGATTTACATGACACTATCTTAGCCATGAGTTTTGTGGGTGATATATATTCCTCACTACCACTTGTTGAATAATTGAAGAAGAAATTAGATGAGAGAGAAAAAAAATTACAAAGCTACACAACAATCTCATGAGTAGCCAAAAAGCACAACATTTGGGATGTGACATGGAGATACAAAATTTGAAATCCCATATTTTTTATTTGTAGCAACAATTACATAGGCCCACACATGAGGAAATATTGTTAGGAAAAATATTGAAGGGGGTGGGTTGAAGGGGGGGCGGGGGTTGTGTGTGTGTGGGGGGGGGGGGGGGGGGGGGGGGTGTTGAATCGATATTTTTAATTCACTTTAGCTTTCAGTTTCAAATTTAGAAGTTTATATGCTATTGTTCTCCATGTAACTCACATGTACGCAACTCTACACTCCGACCCTGACTCAATGCTTCATCTTTTTCTACTTAGTTTTCTATTCTATCCCCTTTTCAACTTAGAGCCTCGCTCTATTTATATAATCCCATGGTCCGCAAACCATGGGTAGATCTCTCAAGCTGACATTACATTACGAAAGGTAAGGGCGGACAACCTTATGACTCAATTACAATATTCGCGCTTCGCACCCACAAATCGTGAAGTCTTTCCATTGCACTTAGTCAAAACTTGAGCTCTAAGCCCCAAAACCTGCCTTGGGGGATGCCACGCCCAACAAGCCCCCAACACAAACATCGTGACTCACCCTCGAATCACTCAGTTGGTGCAGAGATCTTCGTACGGAGACCTCCCCATTCTGCTTGGACTGCTACGAGGTCGACAGCGCACAGAGCCACTGCCTGTAAGACTTTATGTGGCTAGTCATATGGTCAAGCCACCTGTGTAAGGCTTCAGTCGACTACCATTTACTTTTCTTGGAAAGAGTTCATCTTTTAACTTTTCTACATGTATCGCACATTTTGTCGTCTGCATTGCGCCATCTTCTATGATTCTCTTAGTAATACGCGGTCCAATCCAAGGCATCAAACTGATCAATTCTCGGCGGTAGTCTCTAAATTTATCAATGTAATCATGCGCATCTTGTTTTATCACCATAGTCTTCTTATCGAAAAAAAACCTTTCTCAACCCTTCCTCCAGCTTCTTGACTTCTTCTTCCACCATGGCGCTTTTCTCCCTTAAATGAACTTTTTAGTTCATGAGTTCTTCGAGCCTAAGACTACCCTGTTGGATCTCTTCATTATGTCCCTAGCATTCTTCTTCGTCCAACTGCGTGATCCTGATCTGGTGGTATCCTGAGAACCCATCGGTGAAAGAATATGCCTCCTGACCATCTACATTGTCCAATACCTCATCTGTGAACAGGGTTTGGAATGGATCATGGATGCACATGTCATTCAATTTTCTGAGATCTATGCATATTATTATTACATCCTTCTGTTCCTATTCCTGTACCAGCATCAGACTTACCCAATTAGATTCTTTGACAGGCTCAATAATGCCTGCTGTAAGCATCTCATCTAACTCTACACAGACCTTCTCCTTGTACTTTCGATTTAAGCGATATGGTCTCTGCTTCACTGGCTTTGCGTAGGGTTTTAACGTGATCCTCATTACTCTTAAGTCTCTGATTATTCCCTTTAAGTCCGTGAACTTGGTCGGAAATAAGTCCTGATACTCGTGGAGTAATTTAGCAACCTTATCTACCATCACGATGTCCCAGTAGTCCCCAATCTTTACAAATTTTGGTTCAACTTCTGTACCAATGTTTACCTACTGAGTCTTTACTGGCGTGGTTATGTCAAGGTTGTTTATTTGTGGTCCTTGAACCACGTGCTGGCCTTCTATCTCTGGAATATCAACATTCCTTGGATCTTCGTCCTCTTCCTCAGCAATTACATTATTGCACAAGTTAACTAGGCAGCCCAGTCAGGCTGAGTCAATTCTTCCTGCTCCTATGGCATTCTAAAGATGGCTGCCTTTAATTCTTATAGCACTTCATTAATACTCTCCCATCCATAATCAAAGTTAAAGGTCATCACAAATCCTTCACACAGAACATCCCATTCATTCATCCCATGGTGAAGCTCTGTTTCTATATACCAGTTCATCGGTATAACATCCAAACTATGATAGAACAGGTGCATCCACTTTGGTTGTGGATTTTCCCCATAGGCCTGCATCCACTTAGCCAGATGTGTGTGCATATCATCCTGCCCATCGTATTTATCTGTGAATTGTACTCGAGGCTTTCCAAACCGTGTGCACATCATCCTTCTACATGCTCGCCAATCATCAAAGTTTCCTTTGTGCATACCCCACCATCTCGCGGGTGTAGTGCATAGTACCCAATTCAAGGCTTCGAAACGTTGTTTCTATCGCACCTCTCTCTCAAAATTTTCCAAGAAATCATCTACCTCACCTAATCCTTCATAAGTAGACAAATCTCTCATTTCCATTGATACACATCGAAGTGATCTTGTCATAATATTACAGTTCAGTGTGGTTACCTCATGCAACCTATTCTAGCATCGCTCTATCTCCTCATAATCTAAAATGTGGGAGATTTTGCGCGCCCATGAAATTTGTCCATCTGCAATGGGATTCACCCAGTCTTGTTCTCTCGTAGTTATCTTGTAGATTCAGTCTAAGTCATCGTCGCTTTCATAGTCACGCATTGGCTTAGTGTAGCACGATCCCTCAGCAGGTCCAAAGATATCACTACACGTAGAGACTTATTTTCAAAAATCATCTTGCGCTTCTTCAGGTTAATCACCCCATTCATGTAAGTGGCCCAATCGATTCCTAAGAGCGCAAGGTAGGGATTGCTATCATCAACAATCTCTATCACCTCAAATTCGGCTAGTGTGCTTGCTCCTTCAATATCCACCGCGATTCCCTGCAATCGCCCTAGGGGTATTATCTTCTATTGGTTCATCATTCAAAGCTTGATAGGAGACCATTGCAACGTCAGCCTCCCCATGCGTTCCCACGTCTGCTTTGGCAGAACATTCGCGTCTGATCCTAAATCCAGAATTACTTAGTCCATCTTGTATTCTCCAATCTGCGTGGTTAACCTCATTTCTCTTCCTATTCTAATCTTATTCTTTCTGATCTTTTGGATCATGTGCAGTTCTACTATTGCGGTCCCAGCACACCTCTTAATGAGTTCCTGTAATCCCTTGACCACCTTACCATCGTGCAGTAGCTTCATACATGTTTCCAGGAACATCGTGAGCATTGATGGGTCCATTTCCGGCTCTGGTCTATCTTTTCTTCCTGAAGTGGAGGCATCATCAAAGTTCTTCTTAGCTTCCATAAATGTTTCTCGAGCACGCTCCAAATCAAACTCCGCTTCCTTCACCGAAGCCTTGCAAACCTAAGTACTTTCTTCAGATTGTTTTCCTTTATCATGTCCCATCGTGATTCCACTTCAGAGCACAATATTCACATTAGGTTCTTCCTCACATGGCTTAGACCTCATCATTTCTAGGTTCTGAGTCGGCGAAGGTTGTATCCCTCCTTTGTTGCGTATCCTCGCTATCGGCATAGGACAATCTTCCATCTCATGATCGAATAAGGTACAATACAAACATGATGGATGCATCTAATTCATACAATCGTGGGCATATTGTCGTGGCCCTCCGCAATTGTAACATATCAGTTATCCGCGACCTCTCCTAGGTCCTCCTCCACCTTGGCCTTGTCCATGCCAGTGGAATCCAGTTCGCGTCATCCCTCTACCCTGGTCTAGGGGCCGCATTTTGACCTGAACCCTATAGCTAGGAGTTTTATCCATCATTAGCTCATAACTTCTACATGTGTGCTCATCATGTCCCACCGATCTATAGAAATTACAGAACAACTGTTGTGAATTCTGCGTGTACTTCTACAATATATGACAGTTGTCCATAGCATGCTTTCCTCCTATTTGACAAATTGTACACCACAGAGCAAGCACCGCGCTTGGTCCTGCTTGTGCTTTCGGGCTTAGCTGCATTGGTCCTCCTCCCATGTGGTAATTCACGAATACTGGATAGTGATCTTTATCATGACCCTAACCCTTGCATTTCACACACCACACCTCTTCGCATGCTTCTGGTCGGACTGTTCTGTCCTGTTTCAGACTCTGCATCTCAAGGCATAAGTTTTTCAACTGCGCGTGGATCTACTGAACTCCCAGGTTAGGATCCTATATTGGGGTCTCATGCAGCCTCATCGTGATCTCTAAAGCTTCTACTTGAGTTGTTAACCTTTGCTGTGACAGCGCGTTCCTCAAATGCAGTGATAGTGATGCTACAAACCATTCGCAGTGTTGTCCATCCGTCAGAGTCATGTTAGCTTCACGAATTGTGCACTTCAGCCTCTGATCCAACTCCCAAGGAGTCTCACCTAGTAGCATCGTGATCTCTTTGAACCCAATGATCGACTGCACTTCTGACTTCAGCCTACTAAACTCCCTAGTTAGCGCAACTTGGATAACCGCGATTCCCGCATTCGGATTATCACTTGAGTGCTTGATGTACTAGGTTAGCATGCGATCCTACAGAGCACTAATCAGTGTTGCCTTCTTTATAACGTCATTTGTAACTCCCTCTGCTTCCCATACAGATTTTACAACGAACCAAAACTTGTCTGTATCTTCATTTCCTACTCCCTTGAACACAGGAAACTTTATCGAGCTCGCCATATTAAAATGTGGTGGTGGAGGAGGTGGTACGAGCGAAGATGGGGGCGATGACGGTGAAACTGGCGGTGGTGTGGGTGAGGGTGGTATGCGCGGAATCCTCTACCTTGTCAAATGGATCACACTACACGGAGATACCTTTGCCAACTCTTCCTCATTTTCTCATGGAGGTGAAATCAAGGGGCTAGTATCTAGTTCCGCACTTCCTTCGTTTTTGTAAATTCTCCCACTTCACGTAGCCCCGAACATCAATGTAACTGCATAATCTACTTTTCACACAATAGCATCTTAATCCAAGTGTTCATAGACTTTACGTACTTACCTCTCGGTCCTTTGAGAAAGCGTCACTCTGCCTATCTATAACTGACTGACATATTTACCGCGAACGCAGTAATGAATCCTCCTATAACCCGATTGAGTCAGTGATCAACAGTGCGTGTGATCTTATCCTCTAATGCTTCCAATCTATGTACCAACTCTGGGGTCCACACAATAGGTCTGTCGATCTTCCACCTCCCTTGGCTATCTGCTAGCTTCGTGATACACTCGTACAACTCAGTAGGGAACGATGCGAAGAAAATTTTGTGAATCTCTATGTACAGGTAGTAGTCTAACCACTTTTCCTTCAATAGTCGCGGATTCCTTTTCTCCTTCACTATGAATTCATGAATTTTCTTGTCCAGCGACCCTTCAATCTCCTTCTTAGTTTGATTCCAGTGATGTGACATCAGACATCTATATGCAGATTCTAATCCCAGCAACAGAACCATTTGTTGGCCTAGTGGGGCCTGACCTAGGTTTAGAGTTAATTAGCAAAACAAATCCCTGTACTACTGGCCCTTTCGGCAACAGCCCATGGAGCATGGACTGAGGTCTCACCCGAAGCAGTATGGGGGGATGTTGGAACCAAGTTTCCACACCATTGAGATGTGTGAGGTGTCACTTTAGGCCAACTGCAAATCAGCTTCACGCATGTTACTTCACGCACCATTCTGGCCTAAGATACCTTCGTAATTGGTTATAATTATCTTCATGTAACCCTAGCCAGGGACTGCGGTGCTTTTAGACTGCTAAGGCAATGATCTGTGCTACCTTCCTAAGGTATACTACATATCTTACTTATCTTCCTTATAACAGTTAGTTAACTTCGCATAAACAGATACTTATCTTATGTTCACTTATTCAACACATTCATATAATTTCATGCAGCATATAAACAGTAAACTTTCAATTCATACCCAATTTACTTTAATGCACAAAATAGGAAAAGATACACAGAATGATAAGAAACTTCTCTTTATTAATTCTCCAATCGGTTACAAACTCAACTCGCCTTGTGTACTCAACTACAGAGCTCCGCACACTCAGCTACGGATTACTAGGCCTCTGTGCGCTCAGCTGCAGAGCCTTCTCCTACTCTACGTGTTATGAAACCAGCTCACAAAAAGATAGAAAAGAGAGATCCACGCCTTAGAATTCAGGCTCTTCGAGGGGGCAACCTCCTTTACATTACATAAATGAGCAATTCTTGGATGATTCAAATGACAAAACCTCCCTTCTATATATAGGAGTCTAAGGAGTCACAATATAACCTAGCTGACCTAACAATAATAATATAAAGCCTCAAAAATAACAATAGAGGGATTCTATGGGGCACAGTAATAACAGTATGGGGACAATAGGGGCACAAAATATTAATAAGGGATACAACTACAATAGTAATGGGGTAATCACTAGTATTATAGGGACCCAACATGCCCCTCTCCTTCAAAAAAGTGTTGTCCTCAATGCTTCAGTAGTTCTGGATACTTTTGTATAAAATTATCATCCTCCCATGTGGAATCTTCAGCGGATAAGTTCTTCCACTTGATAAGATACTCCGAAATTGATTGATTTCGTAACTGTCGAGTTCTTGTTTCTATGACTGCTTCTGGTTCCAATATAATTTTTCCTTCTTTGTCAAGTTCTGGCAATATTGTTTGAACTGGGAGTTTGTCGCCTAAACCTTCTTTAAACATGAAACATGGAAGACTAGGTGCAATCGAGAAGTTGCAGGAAGCTCCAATTTGTATGCCATAGTACCAATCTTTTGCAACACCTTATACGGACCATAATACTTTGGTGATAATTTATTATCCTTCTTAGCTTGCTTGAGGGAAATTTGCTTATATGGTTGTAGCTATAGGAATACCCAATCACCTACATCAAAACTTCTTTTGTTGCAATGTTGATCTACCTGTTGTTTCATTCTATTCTGTGCCAAGACGAGGTTATACTTTAAGAGTTGGAGGATATGTTGTTGATGTTCGATGTGATGTTCTACTGCTTGAACCTTAGAATTTTATCTTAAATATGATGTGATGGATGGCGTCTGATATCCATAAAGTGCCATAAATGGGGTCATTTTTGTTGTTGTATGGAAGGAAGTGTTATACCACCATTCAGCCAGAGGCAAATATTTGACCCATTGTGTCTGTTTATCAGATACAAAGCAACAAAGATATCCTTCCAAACATTTGTTTACTATCTTAGTTTTCCCATCAGATGGAGGATGATAAGATGAGCTATGAGTTAACTGAGTACCAAGACAAGAAAATAATTATGTCCAAAAATTTCCAGTGAAAATGGGATCTCTGTCACTTACAATAATCTTTGGGTTTCCATGTAGCTTTTGAATTGTTTCCATAAATGCAGTAGAAACTGTACTGGCTTTAAATGGATGTGATAATGCACAAAAGTTTGCATACTTGGTAAGTCTGTCAACTACCACCATGATGACACTCTTTCCCTCAGACTTGGGTAAACCTGTGATAAAATCCATTGAAACCTCCTCCCAACGTTGGCTTGGAATGGATAAAGGTTGTAATAGACCCGGTGTCTTAATTGTTTCAAATTTATTTTGTTGGAAAACCAAACATTCCGCCACAAACTTTTGAATATCTGATTTAAGGCCCTCCCAAAAAAGTTCCTTCTTAACCCTGTGGTAAGTTTTTAGAAATCCTGAGTGCCCTCCTAACAGAGAAGTGTGAAATTCCATAAGAATCTTTTGTTTTAGCTGGGAATTCTTACATAGGTATAAGCGATCTTTGTACCATAACGAATCATTTTTCTAGCTAAATGTATCAGACGTACTGGAATCTTGTTGTAACTTTCGAATAAGTGCCCACACTTCTTCGTCATTCTTCCATTCCTCCCTTGCTTCATTTATCCAATCTGGTTGGATAATAGAAATGGCACACAACAATGCTTCCACATCCTCATCCTTTCTTGAGAGTGCATCTGCCACCACATTTTGCTTCCTTTTTTTGTAGATGATTTCAAAGTCATAACCCAACATCTTTGTGACCCACTTTTGTTGCTCTTCAGAGGATAATCTTTGTTCTAAAAATTATTTAAGGCTATCATGATCCATTTTTACCTTGAAGTGTCTTCCCATTAGGTAGGGTCACCATTTCTTAAGTGCATGGAGTATTGCCAACATTTCCTTCTCATAAATAGCTTTGTGTAAAAACTTTCCCTTGATTGGACGACTTTCGAAAGCAATGGGTCTTTCATCTTGCATTAAAACAGCACCAATTCCATTTCCTGAAGCATCACATTCCACAATAAAGGTTTTTGTGAAGTCTGGTGTAGCTAAGACCGGTGCTTGGCACATTGCCCTTTAAGATGTTCGAAGGCCTTTGTTGCTTCTAGAGTCCATGAAAATGCATCTTTCTTCAATAATGTTGTTAGAGGTGCTGCTATTCTCCCATAATTCTTAACAAACTTGCGATAATACCTTGTCAACCCGAGAAATCCTCGCAGATGCTTTATGGATGTGGGGATTTTCCATTCCTTAATGGCTTTAATTTTGCTAGGGTCTACCTTAACTCCTTCATGAGATACAATATGACCCAGATATTCCACCTCTTGTACTCCAAAGAAACATTTGGATCTTTTTGCATATAATTGTTTCTCCTCCAATAGTTGTAGCACCCTGTCAACATGTTCAACATGATCCTTCCAAGACTTGTTGTAGATTAGTATATCATCAAAAAATACTAACACAAATTTTCTAAGGAATGGTTTGAAAATGGAATTCATCAAACCTTGAAATGTTGAAGGTGCATTGGTAAGGCCAAAAGGCATGACCAAAAATTCATAATGACCCTCATGAGTTCTAAATGTTTTTTTCAGAATGTCTTCAGTCTTCATTCTGATTTGATGATATCCTGAACGAAGATCCAACTTGGTGAAGTAAATTGATCCATGCAATTCATCCAATAATTCATCAATGACAGGAATGGGAAACTTATCTTTAATAGTGAGCTTGTTGAGCTCCCTATAATGCAGACACATGCACCATGATCCATCCTTCTTGTGCACCAATACTACTGGAGCAGAGAAAGAACTTTGACTCGGTTGAATTATACCAGCCTCTAGCATTTCTGCAACCATACGTTCAATTTCACTCTTTTGGGCATAGGGATATCTGTACAGCCTGATGTTTGGAGGAACACTTCCTGGAATCAAATGAATAGCATGATCATGATCACGAATAGGTGGGAGACCTTTGGAAGTCTCAAATACCTTGGAATGATTGTCCAAGACTTTTTGGAGATCTGGAGAAATAGATGATTCCAATGTGGAAACATCTAGCGAACATAATTGTGCAATTACACCTCTTTGTTCCTTTTTTAGAAGCTTTGTCATACCGTTAGAGCTGATTATCTTTCCCGGTTTCCCTGCAATACCCCTTAATTCAACTTCCTTTCCTTCCACAGAAAATTTCATGAAAAGTTCTTGAAAATTAAAAGCTATTGTACCCAAGGATTGTAGCCATTGGACTCCTAGTACAACATCAGCACCTCCCATTGGAATGGAAAGCATTGGGCTAGTCAATACATATTCTCCCATGGATAGCTTGATATTATGGCACTTTCCAAAGCAATTTATTGTTTCTCCATTTGCAACCATCACTTGACACTCTGGTGCTGGATATAAGAAGCAATTCAATTCTTTTGCTACCTTACAATGAATAAAATTGTGGGTACTTCCTGAATCAATCAACACTATTACCTTTTTCTTCTTGATTTGTCCTTCTATCTTGATGGTTTGAGGAGTGGTAATTCCCGCCAATGCATTACAAGATATGGTCAAATTCATTTCTTCTTTATCTAGGCTTTGTTCCTGGAGTATATCCTCTTCTTTTGACCTTTCTTGCTCCTTTTCTTCTTCCTCTTCACAATCTATGTAGAATAATTTCTTCTCAGCACACTTATGACCCTTAGTGTATTTGCTATCACAATTGTAACAAAGCCCTTTTTCTCTTTTTTCTTCCAATTGTTGTGGTGTCAACCTTATAGGTTGTGGAAGACTAGGGGCAACAACACTTCCATCTTTATAGTTGTGAGTGGTATGCTTCCTGGTTGCCATAATTTTGCTTTCCATTTTTCTTTTAACCTGAATGCCTTCTCTAATGAATCAGGTTCCCAAAGGCGAACATCATGTTGGATATTATCCTTTAAAGTCCCTATGAACACATCAATCCTATGCTCCTCTGGAATATTTTTTACCCTTATGTTCAATTTTTGGAACTCCTCAATGTGCTCCATTATTGAACCCTTTTGTTTGAGACTTATCAATTGGCTAGAAAAAGTGTTGCTTTTTGTATCCTCATAATGTGCTGTCAATTATTCCGTAAAAATTTCCCAAGTGATAATTTGTTACGAAAGCAAAGCCATTGATACCATACAAACTGATTTGGTTCCAAATATAAAGTTGCAATACGTACCTTTTGTGTGTTTTGCACATTATTGAGATCGAAAAATTGCTCCATCTGTAATATCCATGTTGCGGATCCTTGCCATCAAACTTCCTCATATCGATTTTTGGAATATGGTGGGTCTTCAATCCAACATTAGAGTCTATGGAATCATGATTGACATTTCTTTTATTCTCATCATGAGCTTCCTTTACTACCCTTTCACCATTAGTGACCATTTCCTGTAGCAACTTATTCATATTTATCTTCAATTCTTCCATCTTATCATCCATGCCATCAATTTTAGCGTCCATGCCATTCATCTTAGCTTCCATGCCATCCATATTAGATTCTACACCTTTCTTTAAAAAATCCATCTTAGCTTCTACACCTTTCTTTAGCTTAGCTTGTACATCTTTCCTTAAACCATCCATCTTAGATTCTGTTGCTTTTTGTGCAAGTGACACTTGTTGCACTTGGTCTCGTAATTTTGATATATCATGTTGCATTTCTTCCTCTTCTTCATAAGTCATGCTAGAGATTTTAGGTTTCTTACTAGGTGTTTGCATTTTCTTTCCTCGGGGCATCAATTACCGATTCAAACTAATTTTTCAAACCAAGGTTATGCAAAATTAAAAAAAAAAAACTACACACCTTTTTTCACCTTGTAGAAGCTTGATATTGAATCTGATGTATCATTGCAATTTTGGATCATCTAGTTCTAAAATTGTGACCTGTAGTAGCCCTCTGTGTCCTCTTTCCAATGCCACCAGTCTGATCCAATTTGGATTCTCCAAGGAAGAGTTATGCACAATCTCCCAAGATGACCTGATTATAGACTAGTTCAGTAGAGCGAACTTGTACGATGTGCCACGAGTCACTGTTTCAACCTTTGGATCTAAAAAAGATATAAAATAAACTACAATCTGTCCTCTTCCTGTAGCTTCTTACTAAATTTCAATCCGATGCTCAGAGAGAAAGTTATGACAATTTTCCCCAAGTCACCTTTTTGGAATGTAATTTAGGAGTCTGCAAAAAGACCAACTTCCTCAGATCATATCTCCACAAATATAGCGGGAAAAGCTCTGAAATTCAGATCTGAGATTCAGCGCAATTTTTTCTCAAATGGTTTTTTTTTTTTTGTTTCTGAGACATTGCAGAAAAACGTTATATTGAAAATTCCACGATGACCTGTTTGGAGCAGCGAAACCCTAGAATCCAAAGCTCTCATACCAAATGTTATGAAACCAGCTCAAAAAAAGATAGAAAAGAGAGATCCACACCTTAGAATTCAGCCTCTTCGAGGGGGAAACCTCATTTAAATTACATAAATGATAAATTCTTGGATGATTCAAATGAAAAAACCTCCTTTCTATATATAGGAGTCTAAGGAGTCACAATATAACCTATTCGACCTAACAATAATAATATAAAGCCACAAAAATAACAATAGAGGGATTCGATGGGGCACAGTAATAATAATATGGGGACAATAGGGGCACAAAAATATTAATAAGGGATACAACTACAATAGTAATGGGGTAATCACTAGTATTATAGGGACCCAACACTACAACCCAAACATGCTACTTTACACTCCGACCCCGACTCAATGCTTCATCTTTTCCCAATTAGTTTTTTATTCTATCCCCTTTACAACTTAGATCCTCGCTCTATTTATACAATCCCATGGTTCGTGGACCATGGTTATATCTCTCAAGCTGACATTACATTACAAAAGGTAAGGGTGGACAGCCCAATGACTCAATTACAATATTCGCGCTCTATGCCCACAAATCGTGAAGTCTTTCCATTGGACTTAGTCAAAACTTGGGCTCTAAGCCCCAAACCTTTCCTTGGGGGATCCCGCGCCCAACAACCAATGAACCAAAACAGAGAAGTTGGAGTTCTACCAGTGTTTCGCCAAGTGTTGTATCCACTACAGCACCCTTCAAAATTTTGGCCCGCATCCAATTTTAGTGCCTCCTTTGAGAGTTTTACTTGATGTTTGCACACACTCGAGTTCACCCCATGAGTTCGTGTCAGGCTTTGCACCCACCTTGCTTGATCATTCAACAGACATATTTTGAATGTTGTTAATAATGTCATGCTTGCGACCATGTTTTGGTCATACACAAAGTCTCTGCTTCGTGTGCACATGCTATGATTCGTTATGTAAACATCTGTCACACTCACACACGGAGTCGTATGCACTATCATGCAGGCATCATCGTGGTCATCCAATGACCAATCACAAGCATCGTGCTTGTCAAATTTCACTGTCAGTCATTCATGTTGAGCATGTGTGTCTGGATGGTTTGAGTCATCTCGTTATCAAGTCATGTATGTGTGTGTTTGCAAGATCGCGTATACACATTTTCACTCGCTCACACAGTTAGTTGTCTTGTTGAAGTTCTAATGACTAGACCACCCTCTGACAGTCAGACCTTCACCCCGCCACTGACTTGATCGACTATCACCCAGAATAATCTAGAAGCACCCAACAAGCCATTTCAAGTTGTGCTACCCGTAAGCTGATCAATCAACCCTCCTGCTGGACAACCGGAGAGTTTGACCCAACAGTCACCCCGATACTGACTCCTCTCAAAAATTGTGAAAAGGCTGCAAACCATGCCCGATCTGCCAACTAATAAAATTGCACAGACAGGTCAGACAGAGACCCATTACCTATCCCTATCTCCCACAAAAATTGCGCATTTTTCCCAGCCAGTCCATCAGTTAGCCAACCGGTTGCTCACCTAGAAAACTGCTTATATTTCATGAGCAAAACCTCTACTGCCTAGTAGTCCACTCAGCTCAAAAACTGTGCAGAGGGGGTTAGCGGGCCAGCCTCCCAGTATCAACATAGTTTTTCCCACAAACAACTCCTAGCAGCCCACTGCCAGCTCCCTCCAAGAACTTTGCAGTTTTTGTTGCCAAGCTTCTTGCAGCCCGCTGCCAACTCCCTCTAGGAACTGCGCATTTTTTTCTACCAGTCTCCCGCTACCCGCTCCCTCCAAAAATTCCATAGATTTTTCCTACCCATCCTTCCTATAGCCTAGACTGCTCCTCTAAAAAATTTTCTGTCACCATCTCCCACTGACTTCTACATAGTTTTCATCAGTAGTGCCTGGAGCCTCCATCACAGCTCGGCTATTTCCTCCCGCAGTGTTGTAACCTTGTCTTCTCTCCTGGTCGCCTACATCCAAAATGACGATGCATCATGGTAGACTAGGAGGTTTATGGATTTGATGTCATCTTGTCATGAGTGACTATAGATACAACTACACAAACAAACATAGCACGACGACGGATGGGATGAACAAAGGGAGTACATGCAGGAGGACATGTTTGAGAACAGACAAACAAACGATGAATGCAAAGATATGTGCTTGTGAATGGATGATCATGCAAAGATGTGTTTGCGGATTGAGGGATGGATGAACATGTGAAGATGTGTTCACGGACGGACAAATGGATGAACATACACTTTTCGCGAACTAATGAACCTGTCAAGCATGCCAACATACAAGCAAGGAGAAACGTATGAATGAAACATCAAGTGAACCCAATGACCATCGAAGACTCCGTGCACCTTGCCATGTGGAGGTGAAGTTGTGACACATAATCAGGACATTTATCACCCAACAGCATTACAGCTTGACATGCACACGAGTAGCAGCACAAATGTACTAGCACTGTAATGTTGAGTGTTGTCATGAGTCATGTCATCCACATCCTTACTGTGGGCCATGTTGTTGATTAATGTAATGTAATGTTGAAGTCCAAGAGACCCACTTGTCATACGAAGAGTCATGTAAAGTTAAAAGGTCGTGAAAGTCAAACAATCATGAGGGAAGTTGAACAGTCACAGGGGTCAGTTTCACCCTTGGCTATAAATACCCCCTCGTTTCTACATGTAAAGGAATTTTCACCTTGGCTCCTCCCACATAGCCTTGAGAGTCTGTAATATTTTCTTTGAGGAGTAAGTAGTGGCTCCAACGCCCTACCCATGGGGTTAGTGATGTATGGTGTATCGATGTGTCTTGGAAATTTCACTTAATTCAAAAGCCTGCTAATAGGCCATCACGTTTTCACACATGTGGTAACTGTTTGTAAGAATCGTCTTGAACACTTGTAATGCATGTTGATTTAAACTATGTTTAACAATTGGATTCATTCAACTGTTCTAATACATATATACTAATCAAAATGTGTTGTATAAGTTGTTAATGCTGTCCTGCCCTTGTTGGTCACCTCTTGGACGTCAGACAAAACCTTTCACATAAACTTGCTATAACGACTCTCACACTCATGCAGATTTCCCATTGAGTGTTGTACGTGCTATCATCCCTTGTGTGTCGTGACTACCGCATCCGTGTGGATTCCTCCTCTGAAAGCTGCGCACATCCTGTTGTGTTGTGTGTTCCTAACATAGTTCGGTTTCCTCCCATCTCACTTGGGACTCACTCCCACCTTTCCTCTCTCCAATGAAATAACCTTGACACAGGTAACACTATCAATCACCAGGCATGCGAACCTCACTACTCGAAGAAAAAGCAGACCACTCTCCTGTGCTAACAAGCAAGAGCTAAGGAAAACATTTAAGATAATGGCAATTGGTTCATCATACCGGATGGGACTCCCACACCAACCGATGTGAGGTCTAGTTTGGACTTCATACTAGGGTGATCCCCTAAATGTTGGCAAGTCCAGCACCGTCAACAAAATTTTATTGAGAATTTTATAATGAGACTTTGAGAAGGATTTTTCACATATTGAAAAAGGAAGTGAGAATCAACTAATAGAGGTTGTACTTGACTGATTTTCACTCATTGTTTCACTAATTCTATATATATATATATATATATATATATATAGATATGTATGTATGTATGTATGTATGTATGTATATATATACATATATACATACATACATATACATACATACATATATTAATATATTATAAAGATATTTATAAAATTTATAATTCATAATATTCAATACAAAATTAATAAAAGCCTAGGTTTGTAGATATCTTATCAGTCACAAACACAACCACTTGATGGATTCTTCTATCTTAAAATAAATTACTTAATTAATTATTAGTTGTATAATATTTATTAAAAATATAAATATTTAATTAAAATATGGAAAAGGACCTATGTGTTGGAAATAATACTGAGAGGGGGGGTGAATCAGTATTATCAGATCAATAAAACTTTTTCAATGCTTAGAAACATATACGCTACTTCAGTTAAGTGAACCAGCGTGTACACGCTACTATGTCTAAAGAAAACAGCGTATAACCAGAAAACTTATAATTCAATTAGTTTATCTTGCATCAGGTCATTATTCACCATATTAAGAGTAAACAGATTCAGTATAATAGAACAGATCATCACACAAAAGCCACACACATGAACACCATGATATAAGGTGGAAACCCAATGTGGGTGAAAACCACCTGCTGCAAGTCGTCTCTATCTTTCTTTAATAAGAACTTCAGTTTACAATCTTTTGTACTGGTGCAGCCTTATACCAGTACGTAGGCTACAACCTGCAGAAGGCTTCAACCTTCTCTCGTTCTCCAAACTTCCTTGGAAGGGAGCTCCAATCCCCTTTGCTCTTGTACTAGCTAAGATACTAGTACGTAGGTGCTGGCCTACAATCTTCTTTCCTTCAGGTACCACTTTTCATCAATTTTCAGACTGGATATTCCTGAAGCACAACATTACAATCTGAAGACTATGATTCATTCACAAATCATTGAAGCATAAAACAACCAATACTAGCATCATCAATCTTTGAATCACTGAACCACTGAAACCCTGTCAACACCTGTCACCAGAACACAGAGCAGACTACAGAACTCTGTAATATCAGTCAGACCCAACTGCAAACCCAAAAATCATGCTTCAAAAGATATACGCTACTTCAATGAAGGCAACCCGCGTATACACACGGTTTTACCGAAGACAACCTGCGTACAGATCTAAAAATAACTTTTCATAACTTGCAGCTATACCAGATATTAGTTATACCCAGAATATAACATTGCGTCAGTATGCAGATCTAGAAACATGCATAATCAACCATATAAAGATAGTTCATTTCAAACCATTTGATCCCGATCTCTCCTTACATCTTGTTCTCCATCAACCGATGAGATCTCTCCTTAGCTCAGATCAAGCAATACATCATCAACCAATAACCTGCATAGTGGATCTAATACTTCATCAGATATTCAAGACTTTTTGGATGCCCTTGCCTAATGATTTCCTTCTCCTTATATAGCTTTAGGCCTTGTTCAATACCAAGAGCCAAAACCATAGAAATCCAATACCATCATCCTCAAAACTAGGGATCGACACGTCCGTCGGGACACCATGGTCCGAAAGCATAGGCACAACTTCCAAGGAATAACCGCCACAGACCAAAAATAAGTTTTCCACATACAAGCGCTTTTACTGAAGCCAAACAGCGTGTACACGCGACTTGGGCTTGATGAACCTGCGTATATGAATTTTCTCTTCTTCTTATAGTCTGATCATCAATTCCTTGCTGCTGACCTTCTGCACTATGATTTTTCATCAGTGTGGTTTGCCATCAAGGACAATACTTGTCTCATAATGCCAACAATCTCCCCCTTTGGACTTGATGGCAACCCTAAGATCCTTAGAATTATTCTCCCCCTTTGGCATCAAGGGCAAAGGACTGTGCTCCCCCTGAGTACATGTTGATCTCTATGCTCTGATGTGCTGAACATGCTCCCCCTGACTGTAGGCAAGATCTGCAAAAGATGCTCTTCAAACGAACCGAGACTTATACATTATAAAGGACCTTCCTATCACCAAAAGACGCAATGCATGCATCCATACTCCCAACCAAGAGGAGATATAACAGAAATATAATAACCAATAACATTACATCATTCCATCCCAGGCATAGTGGGGAAATCATAGGCCGTTACATGACCTTGACACTATAAAAGAAATATGACATAGAGACAACTAATCTAGACCAAGACTTCTGAAAGACACCAGCAGTATTTGATAAGCATCTTTTAGATCAGCAACCAAGATTTCCTTCTGAGCTCCTTCTCCTGAAACCAAAAACAGTTGTGTACTAGAACCAAAAGCATCTAAATGCCAACAATGCTTTATGAGACTTTAAGCTGCTCCCCCTGAACCTGTGCCTGCTGCACCCCCTGAAACTGTGCCTGAAGAATTCTAGCATACCCATCTCAGATCTTCTCCAACCGGAGTCTACCCTTGCTGTTCAGAACTCCATATACGCGACTTTTCCTGCATAAAACAGCGTATGCACGCGGATATGCTTCCTGAAGCACGCGTACACCATACACGCGACTTTCCCAGCATAAATCGGCGTATATACGCGGATTTCCCTTACGTAACTTGCGTATACCAACTTTTCTGTAGAATAGACAAGCTTCAACAGCAAGATGAAGCATCAACTACTCCCAGCTTTTGTCTGAGATATTCAAAAGTTTCCCTGGGTAGTGGTTTTGTGAGAATATCAGCAACTTGTTCCTTAGAAGGAACATACTCCAGCTTGACCTTCTGCTCAAGCACTTGTTCCCGAAGAAAATGGTACTTGATTGGTATGTGGTTGGTCTTTGAGTGCATGACTGGATTCTTTGAAATGCTGATTGCACTTGTATTATCACATAAGATACAGACTGGTGGCGTGCAAGTGATTTGAAAATCCTCCAAGGTCTGCATCATCCAAAGAAGTTGTGTGCAACAAGATGCCGCAGCCACATATTCTGCTTCAGCTGTAGATAAAGCAATCGAACTCTGTTTCTTGCTGAACCAAGATACTAATCTGGAACCCATGAAGAAAGCACCACCACTTGTGCTTTTCCTATCATCCACACTTCCGGCCCAATCTACATTTGTGTAAGCATGAAGAGTGAGATCTGTATCTCTAGGATACCATAAGCCATAGTTTTGGGTCCCTTGAAGATACTTGAAGATTCTTTTGACTGCCTGAATATGAGTTTCCTTTGGGTTGGCTTGAAATCTCCCAACAATTCCTACTGCATGCATAATATCTGGCCGGGTACCTGTCAAATAAAGCAAACTCCCAATCATGGATCTATAAGTGGGTTGGTGAACTGCTGCTGATTCGTCATTTGCACTGAGGCTGCATCCTGTAACCATGGGGGTACAAACTGGCTTTGAATCTTCCATGCCATACTTCTTCAAGATCTGCTTGACGTACTTGGTTTGAGACAAGAAAATACCTCCTTCATTTTGTTGGATTTGCAATCCAAGAAAGTATGTCAATTCTCCAAGTAATGACATTTCAAATTCTTTCTACATAACCAAGGCAAAGTTCTGACTCATAGCCTCTTCATTGCTACCAAAGATAATATCATCTACATACACAACAAGTATTAGCAATTTGTTATTTTCAACTTTCATATAGAGATTTCTATCTGCTGATCCTTTTGAAAAACCTTGTTGGTGAAGATATTTGTCCAACCAATAATACCAAGCCCTTGGAGCTTGTTTGAGACCATAAAGAGCCTTTTTCAATCTGCATACAAGATTTGGATCATTCCCAAGAATGAAACCATCTGGCTGCTCAACATATACTTCTTCTTCTAAGTCTCCATTTAGAAAGGTTGATTTCACGTCCATTTGAAATACCTTGAAGTTTTGAAAGCTTGAGAGAGCAAGGAACATTCGGATGGCCTCAAGTCTTGCTACAGGAGCAAAGGTCTCCTCAAAATCTATCCCTTCTTGCTGCGCATACCCTTTACAAGCAAGTATGGCCTTGTTTCTAATTACTTCTCCATTTTCATTCAATTTATTCTTGAAGACCCATTTTGTCCCTATGACATTCTTATCTTTTGGTCTAGGAACCAGTTCCCAAGTGTTGTTCTTTTCGATCTGCTCAAGTTCTTCATCCATTGCTTTGACCCAACATTCATCTTTGCATGCCTCTTTCACATTTTGTGGTTCAGTGGAAGAGAGTAATGCCAAATAGCTTGAGGCTTCTGCAATTCTTCTTCTTGTTTGTATTCCTGCTTCTTTCTGCCCCACAATCTGAGATTCTGGATGATTCTTTTGAACATATCTGGATGGAGTCTTCTCTTCTATTCTTGTCTGCTCCTCTGGCTCTTCTTGAGGTTCTTCTTCTTCTTGAGGTTCTTCTTCTTCATCATTCTGCCTTTGGGGGTAGCCTTCATCTTCTTCAATGTCTTCATGATGAACTTGCCTAGGAATATATCCCTTCTCATCAACCACTACATCAATGCTGTCAACAATTCTGCCAAGTCTTTTATTGTAGCACTTGTATGCTTTGCTATATGGAGAATAACCAAGAAGAATGCCTTCATCTGCTCTTGGTTCAAGTTTTCCAAGTTGCTCATCAGTATTCTTAATATAACATTTGCTCCCAAATATTTTGAAGTGCTTCACCGAAGGAGTCTCACCACTCTAGAGCTCATGAGGTCTTTGAGTGCTGTTTACTTGGACATTTGTTTTGTTAAGAATAATAACCACAGCATGTGCAGCTTCACCCCAGAAAGTTGCGGGAGTACCTGATTCATCAAGCATAGCACGAGCCATTTGTTGGATTGTTCTGTTCATTCTTTCCACCACCCCATTTTGCTGAGGAGTTCTAGCTGTAGAGAATTCTCTTCTTATCCCATGTTCTTCACAGAAATCGAAAAATTCATCTGAGGTAAACTCCCCACCTCTGTCAGATCTGAGGCACTTAATTTTGTGTCCTAATTCATTTTCAACCAAGGCTTTGAAGGATTTGAATTTTTCGAATGCTTCATCTTTCTGCTTCATAAGTCCTAACCAGACAAACCTAGAGAAATCGTCAATGAATAATATCAAGTATTCTTCTCCTCGAGGTGTTCTTTTTCTGAATGGACCACATGTATCTGTATGTACTAGCTCAAGAGGCATGCTAGCTGATCCTTCCTTCTCTGGAAAGTTAGTTCTGGTTTGCTTTCCAAACTGACAATATTTGCATATAGTGTTGTTTGGAATTTTGATATCTGGAAGACCACGAACTGCCTGATATTTGCATGCTTTCCTTATTTGTGAAAAGCTTAGATGCCCCAATCTTCGATGCCATAGCCAGTGTTCATCATTCTTGCTCAAATAGCATTGTTGTGGTCCTTCTTCAAATATGTATAGATTATTTGGAGTCCTTCTTCCTTTGATCACTGTTTTACCTGTATCAAGGTCACGAACACAACATCCATTTGATCTAAATATTACTTCTGTTCCTTGATCGCACATCTGACTGACACTCAAAAGATTATGCTTCAATCCATCAACATATAAAACATTTCCAGCTTTGACTTTCTCTTTCAATGGAGCAACAGCTTTTCCTTTTATGGCTGCAGAGATATCGTTTCCAAAAGAAACTTTCTTCCCCTTTTCTAATGCGGTATATGACTCAAGCTTTTCTTTGTCCCCTGTCATATGCTTCGAACATCCGCTGTCAATGTACCATAGACTTTCTTGACCTTCTGCATAAAAGGCTATCCCACATCTTTCTGGTTGCAGTTCCTTTATTCTCCATGTTCTGACATTTGAGGTTTGTTCCTTCTGAGTTGTCTTCCGGAACCTGCTCCTGCATTCAGAGTCTTCATGACCAAAGTTATTACAAATAGAGCATTCAACTTCATTTTCAAGAACCGAAAAGTTGTTATAAGTCCTTTTCATGGTTCCAGTCATTCTCCCTTGCTTTCGTGCTTCTCTAGTCATGATTGTCTTGTAGGCAACACATTGAGCTGCTTTGTGACCGAAGTTATGGCAAGAAAAGCATTGGCCATTAAAGAAACTTCTGCGATAATCAGATCTATCATCCAACCGATTGTAGCTTCTATTTATTCTTGGAGCAAATTGGGAAGATTTTACCTGAGGCTGATTGTAGCTTTTGTTTGTCCTTAAGGCAGTTTGTCCCCAAATTTCTTGATGGTCTTTATTTGTTCTTGAGGTAAACTGTCCCTGATTCACCTGATGACTTTTATTTGGCCTTTGCTCGCTTCTCCTTGCTGCATCAAGATAGCTTTTAGAGGTAGAGGCTTGAGATGTTTCTCCATTATATCCAAGACCTGTCTTGATCAGAGGAGATCGCTGTACATTGATAATCTCATCCAAGGTTTCAGATCCTTTAACAAATTTAAGATTAATCGCTTTTGTTTTCTCAATCTCCTTTCTAAGACAAACAATCTCACATTCCAATTTTTCAAGATGTTTTTCCTTTTCAGCTAGTTGACATTGTAGAGAATCAATAATAGCACTCTTCTCTTCTAAGCAAACTTTGAGATATTTCATTTCTTCACAAAAGCCTTCTACATCTATAGCATCCATATAGTCATCATCTTCAAAAGCCATTAACAATTTATATCTATTACCTTGTTCATCTTCATCACTATTTGAAAGACCATCACTATCTTCATGAGTGTAGTAACTTTTCTTATTTGCACTCTGTTTCTTGTTACATCTAGCAGGTTCCTTTCCTTTATCCTTATAAGGACATTTTGCAGCATAATGACCTAATCTTCCACAAGAAAAGCATTTAAAAGGTAACTTACCTCTGAACCTTCCAGAACCCCTTTGAAGATTTCTGACAAAATTTGATTCTTCTTCATCTTGTTCTGGGACGTGGCTTGCTTCATAATAATCTTCTTTGCCTGATGCCTTGAAAGCAGCTTCTCTTCTGTCTGATGGACCTCCCTTTCTCATTTCATAAGCAGTTAGAATTCCATGTAGCTGAGACATAGTAAGAATTCGTAGATTTTCCTTTTCTTCTATTGCAGATACTTTAGATTCAAACTTGGGGGACAATGATCTTAGAACCTTTTCAACCACTATAGCCTCTTTTATTTCTTCACCCAAATTTTTCATACAATTAACGATCTCATCTACCCGAAGAAAATAGTTAGCCACACTTTCATCATTATACATCTTGAGAGTCTCATACTGAATCCTGAGAGTTTGAAGTTTAGCACGCTTTACCTGTTCATCACCTTCATAGCTCGTGACAATTTTGTCCCATATCTCTTTTGCGGATTTGTAGTGCATTACCTTCATGAATTCCGTTTGGGATATACATCCTAATAGGGCACTGACTGCTTTCGCATTTGTTTCATACTTCTTTTTCTCGGCTGCATCTGTAGGAGTAGCTGAAGGAAAAGCGTAGCCTGTTTCTACAATGTCCCAAACTTTTGTACCAAGAGACTGAAGATAGGCAGTAACTCTTACCTTCCAATAATTGAAGTTTGTCCCATCAAAAACCGGTGGCCTGATTGATGCTTCTCTCTCGTAGTTGCTCATGATGAACGATCTACCTTCAAGCGATCAAGCTTCTCTGAAGGACCTGCTCTGATACCAATTGTTGGAAATAATACTGAGAGGGGGGGTGAATCAGTATTATCAGATCAATAAAACTTTTTCAATGCTCAGAAACATATACGCTACTTCAGTTAAGTGAACCAGCGTGTACATGCTACTGTGTCTAAAGAAAACAGCGTATAACCAGAAAACTTATAATTCAATTAGTTTATCTTGCATCAGGTCATTATTCACCATATTAAGAGTAAACAGATGCAGTATAACAGAACAGATCATCACACAAAAGCCACACACATGAACACCATGATATAAGGTGGAAACCCAATGTGGGTGAAAACCACCTGCTGCAAGTCGTCTCTATCTTTCTTTAATAAGAACTTCAGTTTACAATCTTTTGTACTGGTGCAGCCTTATACCAGTACGCAGGCTACAACCTGCAGAAGGCTTCAACCTTCTCTCGTTCTCCAAACTTCCTTGGAAGGGAGCTCCAACCCCCTTTGCTCTTGTACTAGCTAGGATACTAGTACGTAGGTGCTGGCCTACAATCTTCTTTCCTTCAGGTACCACTTTTCATCAATTTTCAGACTGGATATTCCTGAAGCACAACATTACAATCTGAAGACTATGATTCATTCACAAATCATTGAAGCATAAAACAACCAATACTAGCATCATCAATCTTTGAATCACTGAACCACTGAAACCCTGTCAACACCTGTCACCAGAACACAGAGCAGGCTACAGAACTCTGTAATATCAGTCAGACCCAACTGCAAACCCAAAAATCATGCTTCAAAAGATATACGCTACTTCAATGAAGGCAACCCGCGTATACACGCGGTTTTACCGAAGACAACCTGCGTACAGATCTAAAAATAACTTTTCATAACTTGCAGCTGTACCAGATATTAGTTATACCCAGAATATAACATTGCGTCAGTATGCAGATCTAGAAACATGCATAATCAACCATATAAAGATAGTTCATTTCAAACCATTTGATCCCGATCTCTCCTTACATCTTGTTCTCCATCAACCGATGAGATCTCTCCTTAGCTCAGATCAAGCAATACATCATCAACCAATAACCTGCATAGTGGATCTAATACTTCATCAGATATTCAAGACTTTTCGGATGCCCTTGCCTAATGATTTCCTTCTCCTTATATAGCTTTAGGCCTTGTTCAATACCAAGAGCCAAAACCATAGAAATCTAATACCATCATCCTCAAAACTAGGGATCGACATGTCCGTTGAGATACCATGGTCCGAAACCATAGGCACAACTTCCAAGGAATAACCGCCACGGACCAAAAATAAGTTTTCCACATACACGCGCTTTTACTGAAGCCAACCAGCGTGTACACGCGACTTGGGCTTGATGAACCTGCGTATATGAATTTTCTCTTCTTCTTATAGTCTGATCATCAATTCCTTGCTGCTGACCTTCTGCACTATGATTTGTCATCAATGTGGTTTGCCATCAAGGACAATACTTGTCTCATAATGCCAACACTATGATGGGGTGACTCACTCGAAACCGAGACAACCATCTAAGAAAAGGGATATATAGCACAAGTAAAACCTCAGTCATGTCACTACTTTAAGACTACAACTTGCATAACATGAATGGAGGGGGAGCCAATATACAGTAGAGGATCACATAATGTCCACCTGTACATGGCACATTGAAGGGAGGAGGAATGCTAATGATATTGACATGTGACTTCATGTAGGGTCATGTGAATTTACTCTAAGATGATAGCTCTGAAGGCTTGCCTTCAATGTGTTGATCCTCTCAAAGTGGTTCACTCTTCTCGCAGATAGAATTCGATAAGGTTATATACTCGCATAACAGTTATAAATCACAGATGGAATGGTGCTAGACTTTCAAGGGAAACAACACTTTTCACTTTGTAATTACAACCTTGCAAGTTGATAGATAAGCCCCCCTTAGCCTATTCCTTGTGCATTTTCTCATCATAGATACCTATTAGAGCCTTATCCCATGTTAACCTATGAGTTAAACGGGTCTAATCACTTATAATAATGTCTCCTTCTTTCACAATTTCTTCATATTTTATCCCTGTTCGTTTCATCTCCCTTTTGGCATTATTTCTCCTTTCTCTTCTCTTTGTGGTTCCACCTCGCACTCCCTAGTGAAACATCACTTTTCTTCACCTCCATGCCTATGCTTCATTGAGTGTTTTACTTTTCCCCATATTTGTTCTATATTTCATGCTCTTTGTATCTCCTTTTCTTTGTGTCCATTCCCACCCCCCCCCCCCCCATATTTGGATACTCTCTCCATGATGTCAAGAGAATGTTTCCATGTGTGGAGAGGATGAGGCAGTTGTGGCATGCATGGAAATTAAAGAGCTCGAGCCCAAGCTAGAGCTAAGCATTATCAAGAGGATGCCCTGATGGTCATTCAACATAAATTATCACACATAAAACAAGAACTAGTGGATGAGCATGCAAAGCTCTCATATTCAAATGTTCTCGTTGAGGTAGAGGATTGGAATCCTGACTTAGAGGCACCCAAAGATCAGAGAAACCAATACGTCCACACAATGGACCTATATTGGCACCTTAAGCAGCTACTTTTCATGGTTCTATTGAACCGTAACAAGAGTAAGGATGAGCCACCTCTTCACATCGAAGAACTTCACCTGCTTTATCATATTATGAATGGTCATCTGCAGTGCTTGGAAACAACTCTTCTTAGGGATCGAGAAAAAGCACCCTCATGAAGCTTGCACTAGAATAAAATCATGTACTTCCTATGGATCACAACCATTACTAGTATGCCCAGTTTATGTCATAGCTCTTAATTCTATTTTATAGTTTTTTCTCTCATGCATATCATGGCCCTTAGAGCCACTTTTGTTTTCTTTAATAATTATGGTTATCTATATTTTTGGACATCTTAAATCAAATATTATGATTCTATACCAGCTTTCTATGCATGGTTTCCTTCTAAGTAGGTTGGAAATGATCATGGATCTTATTCTTACTATGTAATATACATATTTTTCTATAATATAAGTTGTGAATTTACAAAAAAAATAGAAAATTAAAATAATTATTAATTTAATTTCCAGTTTCTTCCTATAAAATTTTATGAGTTTATTCCAAAACATTCTGAAATGATATTTCATTTTTGATATTAAAAATTGAAAATATAAATTAAAGATCAACATTTTTTAAATTAATATTTTTATTACTAATTCAGAAAATTACGGTCGTCTCCCAAATGGGGGTACAACTAGAGGAATATAGTGGGTTTGGGGACTATGCCCACCACCTTGTAGTGAGGATCACATTAAATGGAGGGGGTAGCATGGGCACCCCCATGCATGAATAAACATGCAGGTAATTGATAACCCAATTTTCATGGGTTGTAACATTCAGAGAATTGAGGGAGATCGACGCTTTTGGCTACAAGGAAAATAAGAAGGGAAATAAAATAGGGCCTTGGGGAAGGTGGTCTTGCTTGGTGATATTGAGAGTGTTGGGTGTGTGTCATATTATTTCCATGACTAGTCCCACACACACCCTATTTATTACATCGGATGTAGCAAGGGGGCAGTAGCTCCCCTGGATGGGATCCAGGGCAGCACCCCAAGAAAATTGTTTTTTCTATATATCTATGTGGACCCAAGGATGGGGGGAGGTCCCAAATATGGTGGGTGGACCTACATAGGGTTTTGTGCATGGGTTTTGCACAAGGTTTTGGGCATGATGATTTTATGCCCATGTTATTTTGTCGATCCAGTCAAGGGAACTATGGTTATGTTCTAATCCAGGGTTAATGGATTGGGGTTTATAAATGCTTCAACATGTATATATATATATATATATATATATATATATATTGTAACATTGAAAGGAATATAATGAAAAATCAATTGGGTAGTCTTGGTTTTGGGATCCAAGGGAAAATCTCTATGTATATTTGTTTTATGTTCTCGCTATTGTTTATTTTTTTGTTTTAAGAAACCATTTGCAGGTAATTTTTGTCTAGGGTTAAAACATACATTTGGTATCAGATTTGTTTTGGATTAAAGGGGATGCCTTTGCTACTGAAGGGTTTTTATTTGGCCTATGGTAGACCCTGTTTAGTGGGAGATCTATGAGATCGATTCTTGCAGTGAAAGAAGATGACTAGTAGTAGAAAGATAGAGATCGATAAATTTAATGGTCATAGTTTTGAGTTGTGGAAGATTAGGATGGAAGATCTGCTAGTGGAAAAATATCGATGGATCGTTGTAGATCTAGGTACTAAACCAATGAAAACTTTAGTAGAATAAAATGTGAAGTTGGATTAGAAGGCAAAGAGTACAATATAGTTGTGTATCACATATTTAGTATTGTTGAATGTATGAGGGAAAGCTACAATGAAGGCTTTGTGGGACAAGTTAGGGAATTTGTACAAATCTAAGTTTCTGGTAAACAAACTATTCCTACGGAAAGAGTTGTATAACCTAAGGATGAAGGATGAAGACTTGGTGACAAAGCATTTGAATGCCTTTAATATTGTGGTAAGCCAGTTGTTATATGTTGATATTAAAATTTTAGAAGAACATAAGTGCATCATTTTGTTTTGTTCTCTACCAGATTCGTGGGATAGTCTGGTTGTTGCAATAGGTAGCAATACGACTACTTTGAATTTTGATGAAATATTCTCATCCTCGTTATCGAAAGAGATGTTACAAAAAAATATGGAGAGCCAGAATATAGATGCCTTGTCTATACGAGGATGGTCCTAGAACATAAACAAAAATAATTCCTCAAGCAGGAGATCTAAATCTCCAGCAAAACCTATAAAGGTATGTTGGAAATGCGGAAAGGAAGGGCACTAAAAAAGGATTGTATATCTAAAGCTCTTGAGAAAGGAAAGGGATATGATGATTCTCCTTCTAGAAAGGTAAAAGGCACCTTAAATGAAGGTGGAGATTTGTACTTGGCTTCTTCTTCAAGCACACATGTAGATCAAGAGGTATTGTTTATTGAATCGGGTGCATCCTTTCACTTCACTCCAAATAGGGAGTGGTTCTATGAGTATGAGAAATATGATGGTGCTAATTTCTTCTTATGGGATGATAGGAAGGCCAGAATTGTTGGATGTGGAAAAGTAAAGCTGAAGTTGCAAGGTGGAAGGGTTAGAACACTTCATGGTGTTCTGCATATTCCGACATTGGACATAAATATGATTTATACAAGCAAGATGGATGATGCACGTGTAAAAACAGTGTTCGAGAAGGATACATGCAAGGTGGTTCAGGAAGCACTAGTGTTGATTTGAAGAGTTTGGATTGGAACTCTGTAGAAGATTATTGGCATCACTATTATCGATGGGGTGCAATAGTTTAGTGGTTCTTGAAAGCGGAGCAGAAAATTTTGTGGCCTCTGGAGAAAATACCATGCTATGAAATCAAAGGCTTGGAAATATTGGAGAGAAAGGCCAATGAATATTGCATGGTAATGGTATGGTAGAAGATATGTCTAATTTCCCTCTAGATTTCAACTTTTGTGAACATTGTGTATATGGGAAGAAAAATCAGGTGAGTTTCCCCTCTGGTGCTAAGAGGGCAAATGAGATATTAGAGCTTGTGCATAGCGATGTTTTTGGACCTATGTTGGTTCCATCATTGGGTGAGTTTGTGTACTATGTATCATTTATAGATGACCTCTCAAGGAATACATGGATATATTTTCTTAGGAAGAAATCTGAAGTCTTTGACAAGTTTAAATAATTCAAGGCTCTAGTTGAAAACCAAATAGAGAAGAAGATAAAGGCATTGAGGATAGATAATGGTGGAGAGTTCTACAAGAAGGAATTTGAAGAGTTTTGTAAGAAGTGTGGTATAGAACGGAAGAAGACTACTCCATACACATCTCAATAAAATGGAGTTGCAAAAAGAATGAACAGGATGTTGATGGAAAAGGAAAGAAGCATGGTCAGTGGTGTCGAGTTAGGACAAGAATTCTGGGAAGAAGCAGTGGAAACTGCCTGTTACCTGGTTAATAGATCACCTTCATTAGCATTGGAGAATAAGATTCCATAACTTTCACATCTGAGGGTATCTAGCTGTGATGCATATGTGCATGTTCCAAAGGAGAAAAAAAACAAGTTGGATAGTAAATATTAAAGGTGCATCTTTATTGGGTATAAGGATGGTATAAAGGTTCTAAGATTTGGGACCCAAAAAACTGAAGGTTGTGTATAGATGAGATGTGATTTTTAGAGAGGCGAAAAATGTTATTAAACATGAAGTCCTACCAAAGGAACCTGAGAAGATAGAGTTTGAGCTAAAGGAGGAAGAATCAGACTCTACAACAGAACAAGAATCAGAGGACGAAGAGCCACAAAATCTAGCTTTGAGAAGATCAGTTCAAGAGAGAAGGAAATGAGAAAGGTATAGTCCATATGCTTTCTGTTAAAAAATTTCTTTATCTATTACTGATGATGATCCCAAAACTTTCAAGGAGGAATTAGATTCAAAGGATGGGAAACTCTGAAAAGGGGCCATGGTTTATGAAATGGCATCTTTGGAAAAAAATGAGGCTTGGGATCTAGTGGAGTTTTCAGCTAGAAGGAAACCCATTAGAAGAAAATGGGTGTTTAAGAAGAAGATAAATGCAGAAGGAAAGGTGGAGAAACACAAAGATCGATTGGTAGAAAAAGGTTATTCCCAGGTGTCGGGAATTGATTTTGGTGATATTTTTTCTCGTGTTTCCAAGTTATCTTCTATTAGATTACTTTTATCTGTTGCTTTTTCTTTTGATTTTGAGGTAGAACATATGGATGTGAAGAAAATATTTCTTCACGGGGATCTGGAAGAAGAGATCTACATGACTCAACCTGAAGGATTTATGGTGAATGGTAAGACAAAACTAGTATGCAAGTTAAAAAAGTATTTGTATGGGTTAAAACAGTCACCAAGGATGTGGTATCAGAAATTTGATACATATATACTGGGACTTGGCTTCACCAAAAGCAAAGTGGATCACTGTGGGTATTTTAAATTAATTGGTGACCATGTCATTTATTTTGTCTTTTATGTTGATGATATGATGTTGATTGGAAATGAAAAAGAAATTATCCATTATTTGAAGACCCAATTGTCCTCCAAATTCAACATGGAGGATCTTGGTGCTGCAAATTATATTTTGGGCATGGAAATTAAATGAGATTAGGAAAAGAGGAATCTCTCTTTAAACCATAGGAAGTATGTGAAGACAATATGCAAAGGTTTAATATGCCAGATAGTATACTGGTGAAGGTTCCTTTTCCTGTAGGTGTAAAGTTATCTATTGAATAATGTCCCAAGATATAAGATGATCCGGATTTAAATAGGAACGCAACAAATTACATATATAACCATACATATAGGGATGCAACAGAAATAATACTTCATTTCATTATGGTAAAATACTGAAATATGCTTACAAACAGAAATGGAAATAAACTAGTTAGGGCGATGGTAGCTTATCTCTGAGAAGAGATGTGGTGGCTACATGCCTCTGAACTGTGTTACAATGAAGCTCGAAGGCTTATTTATTGGTGAGAAACAATGGAAAACCATAAACATCCAAAAACCTAACTCCAGAGGATGAAACGCCAAACTGTGGGCCCCGTTTTGGTAAATTGGTACATCAACTTCCTGGGGTTGTAACTTTGGCATACGAACTCCATTTGACATGCACAATATCTCGCTAGAAATATCTATCCGAGAACTACAACTTTGGGAAGAGAAACATCGGTCCATGGACCCATGTTACTCCCAGTTTTCCTAAAAAACATCGTTTAGGGCCTCAAAACAGCTTCGGAATTTCAAGACCCGAAAAATGACTAAAAATAGTAAATTGTGCTACAATTAAGGAAACTGAAAAGCTGAAAGAAAAATGGTGGGGTCCAAGTGGACTTGGCTGGTGGCCACCAATATCCACCTGGATCATTCTTCCCCCCTTAGAAAGAAATGGTCCCCATTGCGTTGAGTTCCTCCATGAGATGATGCAACTTTTGCTGAACTTGGTCCCTAGTGAGCCACTTGCCCTGGTGAAAGAGTTGGCCTGCTTTGACAATTCGATACAGTTGGATATTCTGCTAGCGAGTGTCCTTGATCTGTGTGTCTGTGATCTGATCATTTGTAGCTTGTTCCATGAAATATGGATTTAACTCTGAGGATGTGAGATGTTCTGCAATGTCGGATGTGTCTAGTAATGGTGGAAAGTATGGCCGAAGGTGGTCCACATTGAACACTGGGTGCAGGCCAAGGAATGGTGGAATGCTGAGCTCAAATGCATTGTCTCCCATAGCCTTGGTAACGGTGTAAGGACCATATCAGAGTGGTATGAGTTTCTGATAGGCTCTGGTAAGGCGTTCCTTTTGCAAATGCAACCAGACTTTGTAGCCCACCTGAAACTTGTGTGGCACCCTATGTTGATCATGTCATTGCTTGCACTTGGAATTTGATTTCTCCAGAATTTTGTGGACTTGCTAGGGAATATGTTGGATGTGCTCAATGAAGCTATTTTCCTTATCTGTTTCGGACTAGACATGAGCCGAATCTGCGTGAGTAGCTGCAAATGGAATGGCCACATCAATGGGACATAGTGGCTAGAATCCCAATCCCACCTGAAAAGTGTTGTGGCTAGTCGAGCTGTGTTGAGCCTGGTTGTAGCTGTGATGAACATAGGGGAGGCTCTCATCCCATGTGCGTGGATGCTTTAAGTTGTACATGCACAAAATGTGTATTATCATCCTGGTCATAACCTCTGTCTGGCCATCAGTTTGAGGATGGAAGATTGTGGATTTAGTGAGTTTGGTTTCCAGCATCGACTAGAGACTGGACCAAAATGTATCTAGGAACCTACTGTCCCAATCTGAGGTGATAGACTGTGGGATCCCAAAGTGTACCCACACTTTTTCAAAGAAGAGTTTAGCAATGACTTCTGTTGTGATATTCCTCTTGCAAACCATCATAATGGCCATCTTCGAGAACCTATCGACGACCACAAAAACACAGTTGTTTCCATGCTTAGTAGAATGAAGGCCCGACATGTTATCCATGGAGATGGATTCCAAAGGTCGACTAGGGGTAGGCAGCGGGGTATAGAGACCTTGCTTCTTGATGTTCGGTTTGGCAATGGCGCAGGCAGTGAATGATCTGATGTACTTCCCAACATCCTGTCGAAGATTCGGCTAATAGAAATACTTCTGCAGTACCCTCACTGTTTTCTCGACCCTGAAATGCTCAACAACCTGACTGTAGTGTGCTTCCCAAATCATCTTGGCACGCTCGCTTGAAGGAACACAAAGGTGACCCAGGTGGCATAACATGGCATCCTGGAGGTGAAAATATGGAACATTCTGACCCTCCAAGAGTGTTTGGTATGTGTGGCTGAATTTTGGGTCACTTTTGTAGAGAAGTGGCCAATCATAAGTCTCGTGCCCACAAGAGTTGAGCACGATGGTTAACGCCATGATAGGTGGTCGACAGAGGCAATCTGCAACATTATTGGTGATGCCCTTCTTATACTTGATATTCCAATGGAACTGTTGCAGGTATGTGGACCACTTCTAATGGCGATCATTCTACAATTCCCCTTGGGTTCATATGAACTGCAGGGGTCGGTGGTCTATGTGGATGACCATTTCCTTCCCCAAAATGTAATGCTTCCATGGTCAGAAGAAATGCATAACGGAATACATCTCTTTATCATAATTGGGATACTTCTGGTCTGTTTCTGAAAGTGGCTCACCGTGATATGCCACTGGATGCCCGTGTTGAATAAGGACTGCCCCAATAGCATAGTTAGAGGCATTTGTCTCGACATCAAATGGTTGTTGCAAGTCTGGTAATGCAAGCACTGGTGCCGAGTAGAGGCGATATTTCAACTCTGTGAATGCCTTCTGTTGAGATTCAGACCAAAAGAATTTTGCTTTCACTCCTCCCTTGGTGACTTGACTCAAGGGCCAAGTGATATGAGAAAATCCCAACACGAACCTGCAGTAGAAGTTGGCAAGACCTAGAAAGTTGTGGAGCTCTGTCAGAGTGGTTGGAGATGGCCAATCCCAAATGACTTGGATCTTGGCTGGATCCACATGCACCCCCCATTCATCAATAATGTATCCCAGATACTGAACCTGGGTCATTCCAAAAGTTTATTTCTCCAGATTGGCACATAACTTATTTTGCTGCAGTGTTTGGAGAACCTATTGGATGTGGTGTAGGTGCTCTTCCCAACTCTGGCTGAAGATCAAGATGTCATCCAAGTATACCATGGCAAATGAGTTGGTGAATGGCCACAAGATGTCATCCATTAGCCTCATGAAGGTTGCAAGAGAATTCGTCAATCCGAAGGCATAACCAACCATTCAAAAAGGCCCTCCTTTGCTTTGAAGGTAGTCTTCCACACATCGGAGGGTTCAATTGGTACCTAGTGATATCCTGACTTCAAATCGACCTTGCTGAAATATTTTTCCCCCTTCAGTTGGTCTAGGAGGTTATCAGTCCGTGGGATCAGGTACCTATTATGGAC
The DNA here is from genome assembly GCA_031772625.1 of Pinus tabuliformis. NCBI lineage: Eukaryota > Viridiplantae > Streptophyta > Pinopsida > Pinales > Pinaceae > Pinus > Pinus tabuliformis. The sequence goes on along the minus strand of CM062813.1, from coordinate 600,751,031 downwards.
AGTGATCTTGTTTAGTGCCCGGTAGTCAATACAGAGTCTCCAAGTCCCATCCTTCTTCAGTACCAACACGATCGGGCTCCCACGGGGTGATGAACTTAGATGGATGTGACCTTTCTACAATAGCTCTTGAATCTGCCTCTTGATTTCATCATTCTCCAGAACAAAGCGCTGATAGATTGGTCCATTGGGCAGTGGCGCACCTGGGTTCAAGTCGATGGAGTGCTTGACCTGACAATGTAGAGGAACCCCTATAGGGGAGGTGAAGATGTCCTTGTACTCCTCCATGACCTTGTCCATCTATAGTTGTCACGTGGAGGGGCCCTATCTGGAGGTCGTGGCCATTGTTTTCTTCTTTCCTTGAGGACGTATCATCATGAAAACAAATTTCCCCGTTTTGGAAATGAACTTACTACATTGTTTTGCAGTAACCAAAGAGATGGCAGTAGGTGGTGCTACCTCTGGTATCCTGTACAAATTATTTCCCAAAGTAACAATAATAGCACGGGTCCTTGATTCATACACATCGTGTTTCTTCCACAAGTATGGTTGTCCTAATAATACATCACAAACATCAAGGGGAGCAACGTCACACAATACCTCATCCGTGAATGGCTTGATGTAGTATGGAAGGCGACACTGCTGGCTTATGCAAAGATCCCGTCCTTGGTGAGGCCACCCGATGGTGTACGGTTGTGGATGTGCTTTGGTTGGTAAGCCCAACTGCTTCATGACCTCTGCAAAAATGAGGTTCTTTTGGCTCTAGCTGTCAACAATGAACTATAGAGGGGAGCCCTTTACCCACATCTGGGAGTGGAAGAGACGTTCCTCCTCCTCTGGATCTTCGAGTTCCTCCTTTTGGATCTTCGTGGTGGCAACAATGGCGTTGGGCTCCGCATCGATAATCTTCTTCCCTTTGTCATTCCCCTTGTTGGGTTCTAGCTCAGAGTTGGAACATGCATCTAATTTTGAAACCTTTAGCTCAGCCACCAGTGACTGCTTGGCCCGACACTCACTTGTGTTGTGAGTGGAGCTCTTATGGAACTCACACCACTTTCCCATGTCCTTTTTTAGCTTCACGGTGTTGTTCTTTGCTTGTAGCTTTGGCGGGTTGTCTTGGGCCACCCCACCTTGGTTTTGTCCTTTGTTCTACGGTTTGGGGGCACCTTTCCCTTGCTTTGGATTTGCAAATACAAAGTCTCGCTTCTTCTGTTTAAACTTTTGCTTGATCTTGACGACATATCGGTATGTCATGCAGAGCGAGGAGATGTTCAGGAATACTATTTTTTCTTGGATGTACTTGTGCAGACAGTCGTGGTATTTGAGTACCAAATGCTGATTTGAATCCATGATACCCAACTTTGGGTGAAGGGTATGGAAAATATTCGTAAACTCCGGCACATCTTGGTCCCTTCCCTGCCACAGCGTGGTCCACTTTATGTATTGATCCTGATAGCTTCCGACAGGGTAGTACTGCTCCTTGATGGCAGCCCGGAATGAATTCCAAGTGGGTGCAGATGAAAACAGTGAGGCCTTACTTTCATCCTTTTGCTTGCAGTATGTTTCCCACTAGTCCTTGATGTGGGGGGCGGCTTTGAGAAGAGAGAAAGTATTCTTCTCCCGGCCGGAAAAATCATGAACAGAAAAATACCCTTCTAGAATATTTAACAATTTATCTACGATGTTTGCATCTATCTGACCCTCAAATATGGGAATGTCAAAGTTAACTTGTACCTTAAAGGGTGTGGCACTTCCAGAGTAGTTTTTGGATGTAGATGTGTCGCCCCTGGGTAGCCGCTGAAGGATCTGGGAAAAGTTGTCCATCATCCCATTCCTTTATTGCTCGAGGGCCTCTTCGAGCAAGATTTTGATAGGATCTCCTGCCCCTTCGTCTTTCTTTTCATCCGCCATGGGAGGCCATCGGGATTTGTGAGTCTGGTCTTGCAAAGGTTTGACCAGTTCAAGCCCTATCTCCTTATATCCCGACCTCGTTAGGGACATGCAAAGAAAGATAGAGAAAGAGTAGACCGCTCTGATACCACTGATCCAGATTTAAATAGGAATGCAACAAATTACAGATATAACCATACGTATAGAGATGCAGCAGAAATAATACTTCATTTCATTACTGTAAAATAATGAAATATGCTTACAAACAGAAATGGAAATAAACTAACTGGGGCAATGGTAGCTTATCTCTAAGAAGAGATGTGGTGGCTACATGCCTCTGAACTGTGTTACAATGAGGCTCAAAGACCTATTTATTATTGAGAAACAATGAAAAACCTTAAACATCCAGAAACCTAACCCTAGAAGATGAAATGCCAAACTGTGGGCCCCGTTTGGATAAATTGGTACATCAACTTCCCGGGGTCGTAACTTTGGCATACGATCTTCGTTTGATGTGCACAATATCTCATTAGAAATATCTATCAGAGAAATACAACTTTAGGTAGAGAAACATTGGTGCATGGAACCATGTTACTCCAAGTTTTCCCAAAAAACGTCGTTTAGGGCCTCAAAATGGCTCCGTAAGTTCAAGACCCGAAAAACTGCTAAAAATAGTAAACTGTGCTACAATTAAGGAAACTGAAATGCTGAAAGAAACAATGGTGGGGGTCCAAGTGGACTCGGTGGGTGGCCACCAATATCCACCTGGATCATAAGAAGAGGATGAAGAAATGTCTTGTGTTCCATATGCAAGTGTAGTCGGTAGCCTGATAGTTTGTACTAGAGCAGACATTGCACATGCAGTGGGTGTATTGAGCAGGTTTATGTCAAAACCAGGGAAGGAGCATTAGACAATAGTGAAGTGGTTTTTTAGGTATTTGCATGGCACTAGTGATTATGGTATGTGCTACCAAGGAATACCAGGATTGGACAGAGATTTGGACATCTGTGGCTTTGTTGATGCAGGTCAAGATGGAGATCTAGATCAGAGAAGATCTACAAACGGGTATGTGTTTTAGTTAGTTGGATGAGAAAAAGACATTATATAGTGGCTCTTTCAAATACAAAGGTTGAATACATGGAAGCCACACATGCAAACAAGGAATCAGTTTGGTTGCAAAGATTTTGTTCATGTATGGGGTTGGTATAGTGAGCTATAAGGATAGACTGTGACAACCAAAGTGTAATTTTCTTGGAAAAGAATGCTTCTTATCATTTAAAGACAATGCACATTGATGTTCAATATCACTTTGTGAGGGATATTGTTGAGGACAAAAATGTGTTCCTATTAAAGGTGGACAGTTTGAAGAATGTTGTAGATGAATTGATGAAGTCTCTAAGCACTGATAAGTTTTCTTAGTGTAGAGAAGCAATGGGCATTGTAGGGATGTAACAATTACTAAGATCTCCTATGACCCCCTATGTCGAAAATAAAACAACAAGTGGGATATTTTTGGGTGTGCGTTATATTATTTCCATGACTAGTCACATGATCGTCCTATTCGTTGTGTTGGGCACAACAGGGGGCTGCAGCCCCCCTGCACAGGTTCAGGGCAGCTCCCCAGGAAATTTTTTCTTCCTATATATATGAAGACCCAAAGATGGGGGCGATCCCAAATATGGTGGGCGGACCTACCCATGGATTTTTCATGGGTTTTGCACATGGTTTTGGGCATTATTGTTTTTTGCCCATGGTATTTTGTAGATCCAGTCAAGGGAACTACAGTTATTTTCTAATCTAGGGTTAATGGATTGGGGTTTACGAATGCTCTGACATGTATATACATGTATTGTAAGATTTAAAGGAATATAATGAAAAATCAATTTGGTAGTCCTAGTTTTGGGATCCAAGGAAAAATCTCTTCATATATTTGTTTTATGTTCTCGCCATTGTTTTTTCTTTTTTAAGAATTCATTTGCAGGTAATTTTTATACAGGGTTAAAACCTACAAAGAGTTGGGAAACTTCTTTATAGAACCCATGAGGGATATTTTAGAGGGAATTGAAATAATATTGTCCCTATTAGTAAGTTACTTGGGTGAGATCTTAGAATTGGAGCATACAGATTCAAGGATATGGAAGCCTACAAGAGTAGTTGGCAGCTCTCCCATAGATGACAATGGTTTCTCAAGCGCTCTTAAAAATAATTCTGTGTAGGTATCTTCTCCTAGAACACAACCTTTGTTTGCATAGGCTATCACTACATGGGTAACCCTGAAATACTCTTGGATTCTTAATAATTTATGTGCATGCATTCTTCTTGGAGTTTGATATGGCTATAGTTCAATATGGATCAGAGGTCTAGTGATAATTTGATTCTTTTTCTTAGTCTAAACAGTGGGTTGGTTTCCTTTCGCTAAGGAGTTTTTTCATCTCAAACTATTATAACCTACATATATTTGTGTTTCCTTTTCACCTATTGTTGGATGTAACTATTCTTGGGTTGGTTTCTAATCCTCTTGTACTACCACATTAGTTCTATCATTAGTCTTAGCCTTTTTTAACCTCTTACTCAACCCTATATCATAATTCACACCTGTGTCAACACAAGTTATAGAAAGCTAATAGCCAATATGCAATGCCAAAGGATATGAATTTGGCATGGCGAGAGGCCATGGCCCTTAGGGGCGAAATCAATCCCGACAACAGGCCGAGGAGGTTGTTAAAACTCATCATTTTTGAATGCCCCCATAAATTTGAAATGAAATCCATTACTTAGAAACCCTCACTACTAGGGACAAACACACTTTCTCAAACTATGAGATTATGCAAGAAGTTGGAATAGGAAGCATTATTTCAATACTATATCACTATACTAGCAAATGAAAACCATGTTTGATAGGGTGCTCACAGAAAAACATGAGGAAAGATATAATTTCTTTGCAAATCTGGGAGATGTAAAATGTGTATAGAGGAGTTAATGGGTGTGCTTAGAAAGAATGGATGTATCTGGGTCACATCGAGCACCATATCCAATCTATTCTTGCTCCCTTAGTGATCAGGTGGTCAGTATTTAGCTCAAAAATCAAAGTTATTAGAATGGCTCGAAACCTAAATGACTGCATCTGTCTCTGAAAAATGATCCTAACGTAACTCGTTTCTCTGAAAACTGAGTTTTTATGAGAAATTTATTATTTTTGGATCGCTTTGCTAAACAGGCGAAATTTGAAAAAAAAAATGCCCAGTCACTGATGGTTAACAACAAATCACAGATGGACAAGTGCCATCATTTCATTGGGTTACACGGTGGTGTGTTGGCATAGTTTGATTGGTTTGATTTCAGACCAGTGAAAGAATGCCACGTGGCAATCCCGGAGGTTGCCACATGGCACCTCCCAACGGCCTAAGTAGAGTGTAGTTCAACAAAAATTTGGTGGAAGTTGGGGTCGAACCCACGACCTCCGACACACAATCCACATGCCTTAACCACCTCCGCTACTGGGTGATGCTTACCCCATTAGTTCACTGATTTTATTTAAAGTTTAACATGTTTTGAATGGATGGTTAGGAGGGCCAACCCTCTGCATGTGAAACCCAACCCACAACAATGTGGTCATGGTGATGTTAACCCTGGTCATGGTGATGTTAACCCTGGTGGATAGTTCCATAACCGTTAACATATACTGTCTCCACATGTGCACACCCAAACGTTGGCGGTCGTGGTTACAGTTTATCCGATGGCTCCAACACACCAACTTCATGACAGTTAGAGCTTGACCATGTGAATGCAATGGATGTTACATTAAATGCTCAATGCGGCAGGCTCTAAGACTACGCGATAACCATGACATGTGACCCGCATAAAACTCTAACGGTTGTGGTTAGCACTAACTCCGCAATCATCACGCTAATTACAGATTAGTGGGAAACTAATCCTGGATTAACTGTTAGTTAAGTCCGAGTTTAGTCTGGTGAAAATTCTGGCGGTTCCACCAATTTCTGTCCTACCTCCAGATTTAACACTCTAACTAGAGTCATTCCATATTTAGAGGACTTTTTCTAGGAAATGACTAACTGAGTCATAGAGAAGGCAATTTTCGACAAAATTGAGCTTAGGAAGAGGTGTTCTTGGCTAATTTGGACATTTTCAACACATTGGTGTAGGTATTAGGAGCCATAGAGCTTTGTAAAATAGAATTTTTCCATATTGAGCTAATATAGAGGTTGAAGCCATGGAAGCTGGACCAAGGAGATGTAGCCCAGGAGGGGTGAACCCCTTCATCAAAACACTATGTTAAAGTGTCTCTTTGATGGTTTTCTATACTTTGAATGTCTGATGTTCAGTACTTGTTTTTTTTAAGCTATTTTTCTCATGAATGTCATATTCAACTTAAGGAAATTTACCTGTTTACATACACAAACAACTAAGGAAACCCCAGTAAAAGAAGCAATAAGCAAGAACATGTTTAGAAATTTGTAATTAATATTAGCATAACATAAACTAACAATCAAAAAAATATCAATTTGGTATTAGAGCAAGGTTGAATTGCTTGATTTTGTGCAATTATGATTTTAATGGTTGGAAAATTGTGACTTTTACAAGGTTAAAGTTGCATAAAGGAGAAGGGAATCTATTGGTATCAACTCCTGAGGTAATGCCTAGAATAAGGAGAGCCACAAGACCACAATCTCCACCACCCAAAGTTCCAATTCCAGCTGCACTTGAAACTCCTCAAGTTTTTCCTTCAACTAAGATTGAAGAAGTACAAGCAGTACCAGTTTCTGAGCCTGAATCGACAACCATTATGTTTGGAGAAAGAGAGCCTGGAGGTCTTTCTTCTTCAGAAGAATAATTCAATAAAGCTTTCTTCACTTTAACTTAGATGGTTAAAGTGCTCTATGAAGAGAGGAACACTAGAATGGTTGGGGAGAGTTCTAAACCTCCACATGGAGAAGGAAGCTCAGAGGATAAAAAGATGAGAAGAAGGATTCTGAAGGGAATGGTGGAAATCCACCTCCATCTCCACCATCCTCATCATCTTTATCATCTTCCACTACCACCACTGAAATTGCCCATACTCATTCAAAAACCCCAAAAGGAAAGACTCCCTTACTTAAATTGGACATTGAATTCGAACTACCCATGTACAATGGAGAGGTGAATGCAGAAAAGTTGGACAATTGGATTCAAATGTTTGAGGTATACTTAAGAATTCAGAACCTTCAAGAAGATGACATAAAGATCCAGTTGACTTCACTGAGTCTAGAAGGAATTGCACTAGTTTGGTGGGAAGAAAAGACTCCAGAGGAAATGCAAATCCATGGTAATATATCCATTACTTGGTTTGAGTTTGTTTCTGAAATTAAAAGACAGTTTTATCCTTTAGCCTATATGCAAAAGGCCATTATGAGTTGGGAAAATTTTAGGCAGCTCAAATGCCAAACAGTCCAAGATTATACAGAGGAGTTTAGGAAAAGGGATTTGTTATTAGGAGTAAATTTGAATTCCCAAGATACACTACTGAAATATATTGGGGGTTTACATTCCTATTTGAAACTTATTATCCTTACATTCAATCCAAACAATTTAGATGAGGTATGTGTGCAAGCCACGCACCTTGAATCTAGAGGAAAGAACATTCAAGAACAGGGTAGTAAGAGGAAGCCATTCAAGGGTAAGGAGAAAGAGAAGGGTGGAAAACGGAAGGGAAAGAAGAATGGAAGTGTGAAGAAATAAGGGGAGAAAACCATATGCCAACATTGTTCCAAAGTTGGGCATGATGATTCCCACTGTTGGAAATTTCATCCCGAATTAAGGCCTAAGATACAAATAAATAAGGGAAAACAAAAGACAACTACTACCACACAACATGACCTTCGTTCAAACTCTAGTGATGAGACCAAGGTTTCAGCCATGGTTACAAAAGGGAAAGAAACTTTTGCAAAGCACTAGTTCATCACATAGTCAAAACAACACTCCAAATGAAGAGTCAAGAATAGAGTTGTTTCATGTAAGATTGATTTCAAATCGTACAAATATTGATGCATTATTTGATAGTGGGTCACAATCAAACTTGATTTCAGAAGAATTGGCTAAAAAACTAAATATTGAAACTGTACCTCATCATAAGCCATATCCATTGGGTTTCATAGTTAACAATGCAAACTTACAGGTTACAAGGAAGTGTTTATTCAAGTTTGCCATTAAAATTAAAAAAAAAAAAAAAAAAAAATTTATTAAATTATACATTTTAACTAATTATTAAAGTAAACCCCTTCTTAAATTATTTCATTTATATAATTATATATTTATATATAGGTATGGTCATTGCTATCTTCCTTGTAATAATCAATTTGACTTTTTGACTGTCCCTAAGTCAAAACTAGCCATTATTCTAGATAGTTGTTGGGGGCCCTGCTCATACTATTTAACACGCAAAGCTGGATCTGTTTCTTCAACTTGTCCTGATGATGAGCCACACTTGCTGGCTCGAAACGCGTCGACAAAAGTCTTTCATTATGTGAATTACGCCGAAGCTCTTCTTATAACTATTATGGATCACAGAAGTCTCAATTCAACAATTGATGAAGTTGAGTTAGATGTAGTTCCACTTGAAATCTCAGGAATCATTTTCGGTAGTCCTTATTTGTATGATAGGAAGGAAATATTTTATCACCATGACAACAAATACATATTGCTCAAGAATGGGGTGGAGTACATTGTGAGAGTCCATCGCAAAAAGCTGAACATTTATTTGGTTAATGCAGGGTAGATGAAGAGACTAGTAAATGCAATTAAAAAATTTGTGCTTCTCATGATCAAGAAAAAGAATGATATTGATTATGAATATTTTGAATCTTGTGATGATAAATTGAAAGCTTATTTTTTTGATGTCGTAAGAAAGCATGCCAAGATGTCTTAGGAACCAAAGGGGTTACCTCCCAAGAGGGGAATTCAGCATGAGATGCAGCTGCAACAGTATGTTCCACTTCCAAACATAGGAATGTATTGCATGTTGATTATGGAGAGCATGGAAATCAAAAATAAAATTCAATGATTTCTGAACAGAGGTATCATACGCCCATCTACTTCGCCATGTGGTTCACCCATTGTCTTGGTTCCAAAGAAGGATGGAACTTGGTGCATGTGTGTGGATTTCCATGCATTGAACAAAATCATGGTAAAGAATTGTTATCCACTCCAAAGAATTGATGATTTGATTGATCAGTTGAGGTATGCAAATTATTTCTCTAAGATAGACTTACGAAGTGGATATCATCAAGTTAAGATAGCTGAACAAGACATTTGGAAAACTGCATTTAAACTAAACAAGGATTGTTTGAGTGGCTTGTTAGACCTTTCAATCTTACAAATGCTCCAGTTACTTTCATGAGGGTAATGAATGATGTACTAAGAACATTTCTAGATGAATTTTTCATTGTCTACTTAGATGATATTCTCATATTCAACAAGTCAAGAGATGAACATGTCATGCATGTAAACAAAGTACTTGATGTCTTGAGAAAAGAACAATTGTTTTTAAAGATGTCAAAGTGTGAATTTATCAAGACTTCATTAGTGTATTTGGGACACATTGTTGGAGGAGGTGAGTTGAAGATAGACCCATCTAAAATCGAGGTCATTCTGAATTGGTCCAAGCCCAATACAGGTACAGAGGTAAGAATCTTTATAGGGGCAGAACAATATTGGAGAAAGTTTATTGCTAATTTTTCTTCCATTTCAACTCCATTACATGCATTGAAAAGTGTTAAGAAAGTCTTCCATTGGGGAGATGTACAACAAAAATCATTTGATGCTTTGAAGCAAAAGATAAGTTCAACACTGGTATTGTCTCTTCCGGATCTTAGACAACCATTCGAGATTCAAACAGATGTAAGCGATTATGCCATGGGAGTAGTTCTATTGCAAAATGGTAAGCCCATTTCATTTCTTTTTGAAATATTTAATGGAGCTGTAACTAACCATCCCACCTATGACAAAGAACTTTATGCATTGGTACAAAGTGTCAAGAAATGGAAGCACTATTTGATGGGGAAGGAGACCATCATCCATACTGACCATCAACCATTTCAGTACTTACAATCATAGTCAAAGTTGCAGTAGTCACAACATTTTAGATGGATGGGTTTTCTACAACAATTTCATTTGGTTATCAGGTATAAAAATGGAATCTACAATAAGGTAGCTAATATGCTTTCAAGGTCTACTATAAATTCATCTGTTATACTCAAGCATAATTCTATTTTGCATGAAAGTTACATAGAACAATATGCAAATGATAGTGACTTTAAAGAAGTATATGCAAGCTTGAGTGAAGGAGACCAAATTGAAGAGTTGGATTATCATGTACATAATAGTCTTTTGTATCACTTGGGAAAGTTTTGTATTCCACAGGGAGAAAGAAAAAGTATCATAAGGGAGGCACACACTTCATTTATTGTTGGACACCTTGGTGTAGGTAAGACTGTACTGAATCTTCAAATGTATTGTTATTGGCCACACATGTTGGATAAGGTTTCTCATTTCATAAGAGGATGTTATTTATGTGCTACAAGTAAGCCTAGTAATATGAAACTTGGTTTATACACTCCACTTCTGGTACCTTCACATCCATGGGAGAGTATCTCAATGGATTTTGTAGGAGGTCTTCCATTGGCAAGGAAAGGTCATGATTACTTGTATGTAGTTGTAGACAGGTTCAGCAAGATGTGCATACTAACACCATGTAAAAAGAAAGTTACAGCTGAATAAACAACTCATATTTTCTTCCAAAACATTTGGGTTCATTTTGGTCTTCCTACTTCTACTGTAAGTGATTGAGATTCTCGATTTGTTGGGACTTTTTGGTCAAATTTGTGGGACATGATGGACACAAAGTTGAAGAACAGTACAAAATTTCATCCACAAACAGATGGAAAAAACGAGGTGGTCAACAGAACAATTATTCATCTTCTTAGAGGATGTTGCAGTGAACATCCAGATTTGTGGGATGAATAGTTGCATTACATACAACATGCATACAACAGGGCAAAGCATTCTTCCACAAACACATTGCAATTTGAGGCATGTTATGGGTACTTGCCAAGATCGCCATTGGACTTCATCTTTTAGAAAGATGTCGCCATCGATGGTCACAGTGACATCGATAAGGAAAGGAAGTTCATAGAGAAAAATTGGTTGATACATCATACAGTGTAGGAATAACTTGATAAAAGTGAGAGCATCTACAAGGCAAGGATTGAAAAACATAGGGTTGATCACAAATTTCAAGTTGGTGACGAAGTTTGGTTATATATTAACAAAGAGATACTTCAAGGGGAAGGTAAAAAGCTTAAGCCAATCCGTTATGTTCCTTTTAAAATTATGGAAAAGATTGGTAACAATGCATTTAAGCTTGATTTCTCTCTTTATATGAAAATATACTTTGTTGTTAATGTTGATAATTTGAGATTATTTGAGCCTCCTTTGATTGATGATCAAGGAGAGCATGTTCAGCGACCATCAATAGATGTTTTCCCACCAGAATATCTAGAGGAGCTTCAACAAGATCTCATATTTGACAAAAGAATCAAAAATTCGAAGAGAGGGGATGTTGAATACCTTAGAGAGGGACTCAAGGGACAAAAACCTTCTCAAGCCAAATGGTTGCAAATTGAGAAGGTGAGGGAGATGTACCCTCACCTACTGAAAATTTGATAATATCTTTTGGGGTCCAAAAGGCTTATAGTGGGGAGGAATGATCAGGTGCTCAGTATTTATCTCAAAAATCAAAGTTCTCAAAAAAACGATCCTAACGCAACTCGTTTCATTGAAAACTGAGTTTGTATGAGAAAGTTATTGTGTTTTAATCGCTTTACTAAACAGACGGAATTTGCAACAACAAAAAAATGCCCAGTCACTGCACAGTCAACAATCCGTACTTCTGACGCAGAAACTGACTAGGTAGAGTGAATGATTATCAACAGCGAATCAAAGATGAACAAGTGGCATCATTTCATTGGATTACATAGGTGGTGTGTTGGCACAGTTTGATTGGTTTGATTTCAGACCAATGAAAGAATGCCATGTGGCAAGCCCGAAGGCTACCACTTGGCACCTCCCAATGGCCTAAGCAGAGTGCAGTTCAACAAAAAATTGGTGGAAGTCAGGGTCGCACCCACGACCTCTGACAGATAGTCCACATGCCTTAACTGCCTCCGTTACCAGCTGATGCTTACCCGATTAGTTCACCGATTGTATTTAAAGTTTAACATGTTTTGAATGGGTGGTTAAGAGGGTTAGCCCATAGTCCAACCCTCCACATGTGAATACCAACCCACAATAACGTGGTGATGGTGATGTTAATTCCAGCGGATAGTTCCATAACCGTTAACATATACTGTCTCCACATGTGAACACCCAAACGCTGGCGATCACAATTATAGTTTATCCGATGGCTCCAACATAACAACTCCATGATAGTTAGAGCTTGACCATGTGAATGCAATGAATGTTATATTAAATAGTCAGTGCGGTGGGCTTCAAAACTACGCAGTAACCATGACATTTGACCCCCATAAAACTTTGACGGTTGTGGTCATCACTAACTCTGCGGTCATCGTGCTAATTACATATTAGTGGGAAACTAATCCTAGCTTCACCATTAGTTAACTCCGAGTTTATTTTGGTGGTGCCGCCTATTTTGGGCCCACCTCCACATTTAATGCTCTAACTGGAGTCATTCCAGATTTAGAGGAGTTTTTCTAGTAAAAGACGGTCTGAGTCATAAAGAAGGAAATTTTTGACCAAATTGAGCTCAGGAAGAGGTTTTCTTGGCTAATTTAGACATTCTGAACACATTGGTATAGGTATCAAGAGCTGTAGAGCTTTATAAAACTAAATTTTTCCATATTGAGCTAATATAGAGGCCCAAGCCATGGAAGCTGGACCATGGAGATGTAGCCCAGGAGGGGTGAACTACTTCATGAAAACACTGTGTTAAAGTGTCTCTTTGATGGTTATATGTACTTTTAATGTCTGTTGTTCAATACCTATTTTTTTAAGCTATTTTTCTCATCAATTTCATATTCAACTTAAGGAAATTTACCTGTTTACATACACAAACAACTAAGGAAAACCGAGTACAAGAAGCAATAAGCAAGCACATGTTTATAAATTTGTAATTGATATTAGTACAACATAAAATAACAATAAAAAATAGATGACTTAGCTCTTCCATGATCCAGTGCTAGAGATCTATCCTGTGTTACCTTGTGAGACTCTTAATTTCCTGCATGATAGTTAATTGTTTTTTTCTTTATAATTTGGTAGTAGATACTTTAATTATGTTGAAGCTCTTAAGCAACAAGGGTTAGCTCAAGTGGTCGAGAGCCAAATGTGAAGTTATTTGATATTGTTCCTAGTTATTGTTGATCACGAGTTCTTCTCCCTTCAATTCCCTTAGAGTGAGGCCCTGATAATCTAGGCTGGTAGTTTTCTTGATTTACCATCCAGGAAATGTGGGGAAGTACTCTAGGATTTCTCGTGCTTCCATTCCAAGTAAAAAAATATGTTAAAGTTGTTAAAACTATTTTAATTTTGGATAAATTACTATATCGGTAGGTGGTAAAAAAACCTTTGGTTTCGGCTAGGAAAAACTAATACGACCTATGGTAAAACATGTTTAGACTGATTGGCTATAAGATGTATTTGGTTGACATGATTTTGTGAGGAAATACAACTTTAACTTACCAAAAAAAAGTATAGTTGTCATGAGTCCAAAATTATCTTAAGGAAAAAAAACATGCAAATAATATAGAATTTAGTTTTCCCTTTAAGGAAAAACCAACAAAGAAACTAAAAATATAAATAGCATGAAAAAAATAACAATTAAGAGAGATATATATGTCATGAAGATAAAGAGATAAACTAAGTGAATTTGACTTGAGATTGTGTTGACAGGTGCTAGAAATTCATCAACCAAAGGGGGTATCCCTGATATGTGGTCTTGATTATATCTCACAACATTTGGGATAGGAGCCCCATCCAGAATACATCTCGGTTACTGTTTTCTTAGAGGTTTTTCTTGGCTCTCACTATCAGTAAGAGAGAGGAATGCTTATGCGGCTTCAAAAATAAAGTAAGTGTGCCTGTTGATTGTTCAGTTCTAGGTGTGTCAAGGTTCTTCTACTGTGAATGGGAAGAAAAGTGATCCCCTAAGAGAGAGGTAATAGTACCACCCTTGTAGAGACACACACAAACAAGAAGGATCCATCTAATATCTAGCAAAATAGTCCACATAGATGCGACAGTCAGAGAAACCAACACAAACAAGGAATATTTGTCTAATATCTATCAGAATAGTCCACAAAGATGTGAAAATCATAGAAACCATTACAAAACATTCTCAATATGATAAATTCTAAAATAACTAAAATAGTTCAACTACTTTAGCACAAGTGAAGAAAAAACATGAATTACAAACATTGATAGAACATTCTTACAAATATTCATAAGCCATGCATAAATAACGTGTTGGTCATCAGGCTTAAAATATTAAGTAAAAGTCCCGAGACACATGTATGCAACAAACACCACTAGCTCCAATAGTGGAGGGTTGGAGCCACTACTTGCTCCCCAAAAGAACTAGCTTGTCTCTCTAATGCCTTGCAGGAGGAGCCAAGGTGAAAATTCCTTTGCTCATACAATGAGGATATATATATAACCAATAAGTAGGTGATGCTTCACCTTCTTTGTGACCCTTTGACTACCCTTATGATTGTTTGACTTCCCCTGACTTTTCGACTTTCAATGGCTCTTCAAATTCTATACATGTCCTTTAGACTTCCACTCTACAATACATTTTCGAATAGAAATTTACATAATCCACACAAATGGTATGGCACATGGTGACTCATGACTAGACATGACACTGATGACATGGACTAAATTATGATGTAGCAGTGCCAAGTTATCCTTCTTGTTTCTTTGACTTCATTAGAGATATGTTTTTCTCTTCATATCTTCCCTCCAAAGGGTTATGCATTAGATGGAGTCTTCATGTGGCCTTGATATTTGGTCTGCTATCATAATCCGGTGTTCCTTCATCTTCTTACATGATGGTCATCTTATCTCCAGAGCTCCTTAGGTGTCTTCTAGCATGGCCTCCTTTTCCTTCTCCTTCATCATCATCCTGTCATGACATAATAGAATACCTATGACTACAATCCATCCATGACAAGACGACATAATTCCCATAAACCCCTAGCCAAAGATGCTTCACTAAATCACTTGTTAGGACTGGAACTGGTAATAGGTTGAGTGACTGAGTCAAGGATTGTGCAGTTCTAGAGGCCAATATTTTGGACTAAGGCTTGAGACTACACAATGCACATTTCATGATGGCCAGGGTTAAATGGTTGTGCAATTGAGGGACTCAAGTACTCAGGTAGTAGGCTTGAGCCTTGAGACTATGCAATTCATAGTTCTAGAGGCCTGGATAGAGGGATGGCAGAGTTAAGGGACTCAAGGGCTCAAGCTCTTAGACTGAGCCTTGATACTGCATAATGAACAGTTCAGGCTTGGAATAAGCAAAAATATTGCACATTTGGAGAGCTAAGGGGGAAAAGGTAAGGGCTTGAGCACTAGTTTAGCCCACTACACATTTTTGGAAGGAAGAGGAGGCCATGTGATTACACAATATCGCATTTCAACAACTCAAGGGCTAGGCTTAAGGACTTAAACTATGCAATTCGCAGTTTTGGCTTGGTTGGAGAGAATCATTACAGAGTTTTGGAGCTTAGGGGGGAAGCTTGAGCATTGTGATTATGCATTTCAAAGTCCTAGAAGGTAGGAACTATGCATAGCGCAGTGCCAAGAGGCAGGTTTATATCGTGAGGGCTGAGACTACGCAATACGTTGTTCGGGAGGGATGGATGAGGCTACGTTTTCTGGTTAGGAAGTTTTCCAAATTTTACTAAGTGTTGGATCCGTGCAACTAATGTGAAAAGTGAAAAGACTTGATTGTGATCACACACTTAGAGCACTTTAACATACAACATATATCATTTAGAACACATGAGCAACATACTTCCCTTAGTATGATGACTTTGCAACAAATTACGACAAGTACAACACCAAAGATACACTTTGCAACGACTGTGACAACACTTGTGCGACAATTCTTGAAACTTTGGGAATGAGTGTGATACATCTTGACATGGTAAGCATAACTCATTAACACAAATATTACCCCTTGAAATTGACCAAAACTAGCTTTCGTGCAGTATGCGAGAATCCACATGCTAAAATACGACATTTCCTATATGAACAGAAAAGGGTGAATGAAACTTGCGATACGCGAACGATATTTAAAGAGACACATGCCATAGTGAGGATAACATGAAAGAGACACTAATTAAAGTGAATGAAATAAAAAGTGACAGTTGAAAGGATGAAAATGACACTCGCGAAAGCAAAGGTGTGCAAAAGTGACATTTTTAAAAACCCACCAAAATAGAAGTACAAACACATCTAAAATTGAGGGACTGTCAATAACAATGCACATTGGCTATCGACATGGGTTGAAGATTAAGCATGCAATGTATTAATGGAACATGTCGTGCTTGTTCAAGCTTGTGTAAAAGAATGCGCTCATGAACTTGTTGCGAACTTAGCATATGTGAGAAAGTAACATTGATCGATCAAGAAGTGACCACGGAACGACTGATCGTAAGATCCATAGTAGGCTCCAAAATTCAAGCGTAGGTAAAATTTTAGAGGTGTTTATCACAGCAACAATACTTGGTGACACACTGGTAGAACTCCAACTTCTCTTCCTTGGTGAATTCTTTCATGCAGGGTATATTTCTTCACGGATTATTGATTCATCATTTAGATTACCATGGATCTCCCACTTACCCCATGCATAAACATAGTCCCCCTAATTCCCTTACTTGGTTAAACATAAGCACAATATCAACGATCACACAATGTTTCGAATCAGGAAAGGGTAATGAAGTTCGCGAGCTTTAGATTTCGACAATGTATTTTTCATATCTTGTGTTTCTCCATTACCAGTGGGCATCAAGAGTACCTCGACAAAGTCAATTCATGGACATACACATTTCTCCACTGCCAACAGGCCTGGTCAGTACCCTGACGGAGTTTCTTTCTTCACCTCTATATGCAAGAAGGCTTTCTCTTCTTTCGCCTTTATTTATTTATTTTATAGGACTATGCATCAACACTTATTTATTTCATGGGAAGAAGAGGGATCCTTACTTATTGAGAGCAGAGGAGGTTGTCCCTTTAGAGAAGCATACAAAATACCTCTGATATTAGTTTGCTCATTTAGATTTTCCCCTTGTCCTTCTCTACTTGATTGGATCAACCTAAAAACACTGAAACATAAAGACCTAAGTGTAGGCATGAGGTTTCCAGAATATACATGAGGATCACTGTAACTCAACAAAAGTCTTTCCTTGTGCACAAATCATATTTTCTGACAGAACATCATTGACCAAAAAGTGTAACCAAGACAGGGAAGAAGGAGAGAGATTTAGCCAAATGTTGTAGTGTCACAAAGTCCTTTTCCATTTTTCCACTCTGTCATTCGAGCTCACATATGTAAAGTATCATTACACAAAGCAAAAATACAAAACACAAGGAAACAAAACTAAGAGGAAAAAAACGAAAGGAGGTTAACCAAAAGGAGGATGAAACACAAAAGTTAGAAAAAAAAAGAGAAACTATGGAAAATGAGCACAATATGAATGTGAAAAGGAAACTAACATGCATCTAAACCTACTCCTAACCTAACCAGTTAGAAGGTCGGGGTAATGTATAATGAAATTTCCAATGTAGCCAGCATAGTTGTTCTGACCTGTAATCAAAAATATATGATCGATTAAAACTAAGATAATGCACTGTGCAACAAAAATGATAAGGGCTTGAAGAAATTTCACAACAACAAAAATAAGGTCTTGCCTATTGGAAAAAATATGTGTCACAGCCACTACTTCTAACCCATTCACATTCTTACCTTTTCAATGAAGCCCAAAGTTAAACAAACCTTGGAAGATTCTTGTGAATGTATCTTCATCTGTATTGTACACCTTAGCAAGCATCACGAAATATTGAAACTTGTTATTCATGACGGAGCTTTCTAGGTAAGATTACTCCAACCATTCAATGATTGGATCATGAAACTTGAAACAGTTCTCTTGATAATCCTAAAATATTTGAATAGATGAATTTTCAATTAAATGTGTGGGATCAATATGAGAATCTTGTGAGGGGAAATTGATCTGATCATATTCAGATGGCTTGTCAAAATAGTGAGGACTTGACATAACCATCAAAAAAGGCTGAAGTGCCTCAACTACTTGACAAGTACCCAAATAGTGAGATGCTAAACCATAAGGATCAAAGAATGTAGGACAACTGTCATCAAATTTTTTGATGAGAAAATGGTAAATTGAATGAAAACCATCATGATCAGATAGGATGATTAAAGCATCAAATTCCCATTTAGTAGCTAGCAGAGGTAAATCAATTTGAACAACTCTATGAATTCTCTAAATAATAGAACCAACTTCCTCACATGCCGAATGTGACAAACCATTTTCCTGTAATTGGCGACAACTGTACAAGCATCATAATCATCAAAATAATTTAAGAGGAATTCCAAGACAAAAAACACATGACACCAGTCAAGACATAATTAATGAAGAAGAATTTGATTCGCGCAATAAATCACGTAATCATTAGCACTTGAGAGGATTTCAGGTGCGATGAAGAAATAGGTTAACCATATAACATTTGTAAGAAAAACCAAGAGATGAATATTTGACAGACATGATTTCTTTGGCCAAAGATGAATTTTAAAATTATTAACTTCATAGTTCCATGATTCTATGAGAGATACACATTCTAATCCCAAGTTTGATACAAGAAATTTGCATGAAGATGAAACATCTGAAATAGAATCTTGAATCAAATCAGAAATCGTATCTTGAAAGTTCGAAAATTTACATATGAAATACCAAACATATTTCAAGAAGGAATTTACATCGAGTTTAACCATGCCAAGAGACATATTTGAGAGAAACCATATCTTAGTTTGGGGACCTTACCAAAGTCATGATATCCTAGCATAACCATCAACGAAATTTGAAGTGCCTCGACTCCTTGACAAGTCCCGAAACTTTAAAGGATTGTAAAATCACATTTTTAATATTGAACCTGATCACACACGGTATGAAGATAGTTGTAACCTATGATATCAATGGCACCACTACAAACTAGGTGGAAGCCATAACTATCACCGATTTGACCAGATTTTACAACTTCAATAATCAAATTACTCAAATTAAAAAAATTATTCCGATCGCAAATCTGGAGATGTATGAATCGAGGAAATTTCATGAGCAAGCCAATTTGAAGAGTTAACTTTATGAAAAAAAAGACATTATGAGGGATGGAGAGAACACTCAATGATTTGATTGTTTCTCTTTCATCATGGATATCCTCACCACCTTGTGCTAATCGAGAAATTAACTCATCAGATGAAGAACTTGAAGAGCGTGGAGTGTCTCCATCACAAATAGATGCATCACAAACATTAGGGCACAAGGGATAGTGAGATGAAGAGGAGGTTTTTGGTAAGAACATATTCTTTGACCAAATCAAAATCTAGATCTAAATTAAAATCTTCATGAGAAACCAAAAGATCAGCTAATGCACCAGGGAATTCGTGATCACATACATCAACAGAGTCATCATCATCATAATGATTTTTTCCCAAGGCTACAGATTGATTGGGAGAATTGATTGCATGTGATTCACTACCAAGATTAGAAAATTAAAAATCACCTAAGAATGGAAGTGCATCATCTTGATATGGGGGACTTTGAAAAAGGGAAGATAGATGAAACGTGTCTTCGCTTTCCCCCTCCTCTACTAGTTTAATGTGATTGCCTTGTATCTGATTGCAATTTGCACTAGCAACTCGAAAATCAAGAGAGCATGAAGAGCTAGTTGGTGTAGTAGAATGATCAAGAAAATCATGATACGCAGAATCATGACATGTAGATGATAAAGGATTACAAATGTCCCTTGAAGAAGTAACACTTTCAATCTAACCATATTTAAGATTTATGTTATGGGTTCTAATTTCATCTTGAGGAATGAAAGGATTAACCTTCACCTTAGGCTCCATGAGCCATTCTGGGGTCTCTTTCATTAGATCTGAATCATGAAAAGTGGAAGGCAGATGAAGAGATGGATTAGGAATTTGATTTACAGATTTCCCAAATTTATTATCATCGTAAGGAGGCACCCTCATCGAGACTAGAATATGAGGAGGAAAAGGAACAAAATGAATAGTAGATTCCTCCTCTAAAATTAGAGGTGTTTCATGATTTACGAGAATCAGGGAAGAAAAAAATCAAGTGGTTTGGATTCACCGTGCAAATAAATATGAACCAAATTCTCAAACTTTTGTTTCAAGAAATCCTTATCCATATCTTCTTCAGGAAATTCATAACAAAGGTGAAGGAATCGATTAGAGAAATCCTTAATTGAATCATCAAGATTTAGTCTAAGTTGATTGATTATTTTATAAACATATCGATAATCATACCTATCAAATGTTAAATGAAGCCCCTCAATGATATGGTTAAGAGAATGAATGGAAGTAAGTGGTAGAGTGTGACACCATCTGCTAACTCGACCTTCAAGGGTGAGGAAGAAAACAATACAAGCCACATCTTCACAATCAATTTCATAATATTCACAAAACTTAAGAAAAAGAGATGCATGCTTAGTAATCGATGCATCACCCTCACCATCAAACTTGAATTGAGACAATTCATGAAGAGATTCATCAGCGATTGAAAGTTAGCTAGGGGATATGCTAGAAAAAATCCCCAGGAGTATGATTTTAGGATGAGCCATTTAAGATAGGAGATTCAAAATAGACTCACATAGCTTGTCATCTAGCCTTCCTTCTAGTGCCATTTGTTGACGGGTATTCGAAATCCATCAACCAAAGGGGGTCTCTCCAATATGTGGTCCCAAATATACCTCATACCGTTTGGGATAGTATCCCCATCCAGAATACGACCTGGTTACATTTTTCTTATAGGTTTTCCTTGGCTCTAATTGTCAGCAAGAGAGATTGAATACATATGTGCCTTCAGAAAGAAAGTGAGCATGCCTAGTGAGTGTTTGGTTGTAAGTGTCAAGGTTCTTCTACTACAGAGGGGAGGAAAAGTGAGCCCCTAAGGGAGAGGTAATAGTACCACCCTATTAGAGACACATGAAAACAAAAAGGATCCGTCTAATATCTAGTGGAACAGTCCACATAGATGTGATAGTCACAACAATGAACACAAACAAGGAATATTTGTCTAACATCTAGAAAAATAGTCCACAAATATGTGAGAGTCATAGAAACCATTAAAGCACATTATCAATATGATAAGCACTAAAATAGCCAAAATAGTTGAACTAATTTAGCACAAGTGAAAACAAACATGAATTATAAATATTCACAGAAAAACCTTACAAATATTCATAATCCATGCTTGAATAATGTGTTGGCCATCATACTTAAAATATTAAGTAAAATTCCTAAGACACATGTATGCAACAAACACCAGTAGATCCAATAGTGGAGCATTGGAGCCACTATTTGCTCCCCAGAAGAACTAGCTTGTCTCTCTATTGCCTTGTGGGAGGAGCCAAGGTGAAAATTCCTTTGCTTATACAATGAGAGTGTATATAACCAATGGTGAGGTGAAAAGTCCTTTGCTCATGACTATTTGACTTCCCCTTACTTTTCAAATTTACATGACTATTCAAATTTTATACATGTCCTTTGGATTTCCACTTTATAATACATTTTTGAATAGAAATTTACATAATCCAAACAAATGGTATTGCACATGGTGACTCATGAATGAACATGACACTGATGAAATCGAATGCAGGATGATGTGGCAATGCCAAGTTGTCCTTCTTGCTGCATTATATACATTAGAGATATGCTTTTTTCTTCATATATTCCCTAAAATGAGTTGTGAATCAGATGGAGTCTTCATGTGGTCCTGATATTTTTTCTTCTATTGTAATCTAGTGTTCCTTTGTCTTCTTGCTCGATGATCATTTTATCTCCTGTTGGCGATGTTGGACCTGCCAACATTCAGGGGATCTCCTCAATATGAATTCCCAACTAGACCTCACACCATTTAGTGTAGGAGTCCAATTAGGAATACAACCCGATTGTCGATGAAGTGGGTTTTAATGATATGCCTTGGCTGCATTAATGCATAGAGTGATGTATGGTGACTTTGGTGAGAACAAGTGTGTGACTCTGTGGAAAGTTAAGTGTAATGCATGAAGGTTCTAACACACGAAGGGAAAATGAGTGAGCCCCTTATAAGCCTATAATAGTACGCATCTTGAAAGAAACACATGAGTATAAAGACATCACCAACTAATTTGCGAAATAGTTCACAAGTTAACAATGATGGAAGAATACAAAAAAATGAATTCAAAAATATTCATGCAAATGAAAAAAAAATAGTTTATAATCATAAGCGTAAGTGAAATAACATACATTGCAAATACAATAAGAATATTCCTACTGTATTCACAACATATGCATGAAAACCTATCGACTCTAAGATTTTATTAAAATGAAAGTTCCAATCATAAATATACCATTAACATACTAGTAGCCCCAATAGTGGAACATGAAGTCAACACCTGCTCCTCCAAAGAAATATACTCCCGCTATTTTATGGAGAAGCCAAGGCTCTCACAAAACTCCCAAGCTCCTAATCCTAATCCTAAGCCTAGCCAAAATCTTGGCTCCCAAAATCCATTTACATGAGTTATGAGGATGTATTTATAACAAAATGGGTGACTCTTCACCTTCCCCTTTGTGACTCTTGGACTTCCCTCATGACTCTTCAACTTCTTTACAAATGACTATTCAATTACATTACATCATGACTCTTCACATTCCACAATTGACACTTGTAATTTCACTTACAAATTATTTACAAAGGAATATTACAATTTACTTGTACCTATATAGGGAAAAATTGGATAGAGCCAACTAGAGAGCCTAATAAGAAAAAAAAACTATCAATATTGAGTTTGGGGGAACTCTAGCTCAACAACTTCCACTTGATGTTTGTCAGTCTCACAATGGTGTCAATATATGTACTGAGTAATGAGTCCCTCAAACTATGTGATGATGTCAGCATGGAAGCAAACTCTAGCCTCAATAGCATCTGGGTACAATGAATTGGAACTAATCTATACTTTTTTCTTTATCATGAGCAACATTATGTTGATTTGGATAGGGTCACTGATTTTCTGCATATTTTTCCTATTCACTTCAAGATATTCTCTATCAGTGATCTGTCTACACTACTCAAAGTATTCATCTATCTCCTTCTTGACTTAGTTCTTGCATTTGGTTTTAGTGAGCGAACCAACTGATGTGATCCTGTGGGACTTCACCAAGAAATCCATGTTGTTATAAAATCGTGCATACGAGGACTGAATGCTAGCAATGAACTAGGTGAGATGTTTGTTATTTTGGATGAGTATCTAAATATTTTTTTCTCCAACTTTGCCTCTTGCTCTGCTTCTTTCCCATTTCAGGTGGTGCCCAATTGTATCGCATTGACCATTCAGACATGACAACAATGGTTGCTTGTATAGCCTTAAGATTTTATAAAAACTCTGTACACTTCCACTTCAATCCATGCAAGTGGAAAACTTCCTTATGCATGGTAAAAATCTCCTCATAAATATTTCGCATGGTCTCTCCTAGTGTCAATACTTCACCGAGTATCGCTTCCTTCATTTCCTCTAGATGGACCTGTGCAGAAGCTTTGTTGTGAGTTGTTGCTTGGATTTGTTCAACCTCTTGCCTAACAAACTGCAAGTTCTTTGCAAATTGCTTTTTCCCAACCATCAGATACTCAATGTTTGACTTTGTAGCACCTGTGAAGGTCAAGCTAGTTGTGACAATCGAATTTGGATTCCTCATGGTGTTCGCCAAAATCACCATTTCTTTAATAAATGTAAAAGATGTGAGGTCATTCGGAAAATGTTTATTCCAAGCTTGTACAATATTTTTATAAAGTTCATCATACGTAAGATTTTTTGTGTCCATAACTAGATCATCATCAAGAGGAACAACTTCTTCTTCCTCGCTTGGAGCTAAATTTGATGTTGGAGGGGGTGGAGACTGAATGGTGACTTGTTTTGTGCTTAGCATCAGGTCAACATTCTAATTTTGTGACTCCATTTCCTCCTCCATGTCTTCAATATCAATCAACTCTTCAATCTACTATGAAAACTTCGTGTCCTACATCTTTCCGCTCTCCTCTGGCTGTTAGTTTTGTTCTTGCTCCTCAACTTGTTTCTGTGTTGTTTCTTCTACTACTTCTCTTCACCTCTATTCTTCTTTCTACTTCTACTTTTCTTCTTTTTCTTTTTCTTTTTTTATTTTCTTCCTCCAATATCCTCTTCTCCTCCCTCTTCCTTTATTCTTCTCCTTACATCCTTTGTTTCCTCCTTTCCTCTACTACTAAAGCCACATTCATAATAGTTGAATCCACTTTAATCATGCAGTTTTGTTCTCCCCCTAAGCTAGATGCAACCTTCCTCTTTCCATTTTTGTGTGTGGGATTGCTCCCTTCTGTTGTTACTACCTCCAAAGTAGCATCCTTTTATGGAGGCACCTGTGAATTTCTTGCAAAATTGACCAGCTCGCGGGACTTGGAGGCATTATAACAATTCTTCCATGGTTCCTCCTCTGTCCAGTGAAATGTCCCTCTTAACTATTGAAAATGAATTCTCACAAAGTGGTCTCTACAAACACCATGGGCATCGTATGTATTAAAGTCTCGAGTACCAAATGAAAACTTCTCTATCACCTTTCCTTCGGTATATGTGACTTTCATGTTCTTTATCTCGTACAATCCAATTTTCATAATAAGAGTTGGCCAAGGATATTTCTTTTTCCTGTGCAAATTTGTTGACAACCCCGTGGAGAGATAATATGAAACTTCTTCCATTACAAGATTATCAGTGATATACCTTGGCAAAATATGTGGAAACTTCTATCCACTGAACACTCTAAGGAAGGTGTCATCCAATGAGGCCAACTAATCTACTATCTTCGATACTACTTCCATTTCCCCACATGACATGCAAGTTTGTTCTTCCTAAAAGATCAACTTGTAGAACGGAATGAAGAAGTGGTTAGTTAGATTCTCCATTACTCCTTTGTGGCTAAAATCCCAAATCAGTTTGCAGTGGATGTGCATGACAGGGTATCAAGGTGTCCAAGACCAATTCATGCCTGGGAATGAATTGCGCGCATAGATTGCATGCAGTAGATATGCAAACATGTATAATCTACATTTCCCACCCTTGCGAGGATTCAAGACATTAGCTACACGGATACTTAACTGTTGAGCCAACAAGTCTGACCATTTGAATGGCTTACCTTCATTCACAACTTGGTTCAATAGGAATTCCCAATCGTTAGGAAAGATCTCAGTGTTCTGTTGACCATAGATTCTGCAACATAGAATGATTAAGAGATGACAGGCCCTCCTGAGAGATTTTTTCTTGTATGTGTTGGTGGGTTTCTGACAAAAATTTGATGGCTCTTTCACCTAGCCCTTAACAATGTCCTTCGTGCTCAAATAGGTGTTGGTGGCATAGAAGTATGAGTCCATAAGCGATTCTAACTCAGGTAAATGGTACATGAGATGATCATCTACTACCAGAAAATGATCAAGCCTCTATCCACTGGTGTTGTTCAAAGTCATAGTCTTAACATCAATATGTGAAACTATCTAGCTGACAATGTCTACAGAAGGGTAAGCTGCATAACTGCATGCAACCCTGTGTAGTCCTGATTGCTGAACATTGATATATACCTATCGGTCCTCTAGATCTACAATGTAATATATTATTCCTTTTCCATGACTAATTGAGTTTCTAAATAAACTAGTAAGTTTACCGACATGCTCTAAATTGCCTACCTGGTACTACTCTCTGTGGTATCCTTTGAAGCATCTTTGTTGGGTGCAGCTTTTGGGCATATTTTAAATACCCCTTTCCCCCATTTTTGACCATTTTACCTTTGAACCCATGATATTTACATCCCAATTATTGTGTTTCCTGGTTATAAGAAGAAACTCTTGTTGTGACATATTATTTTTCCATTTTTGTTAAATATGGATGAAGTAATATATTTTTTATGGCTAACCAAGGTAAGTGTGGAATAAGTTCTCCGTCTCTTTTTCTTTCAGGTGTTGCCCATGAATTCCAGGCCAAAGGATGGACAAATGTGTTGTTAATTCACAAATATTTTTTAGGATTTGTTGTTACAGATCATTTATGTTACACCTCAAGTTGTTGTTACACCATGAGATGATGTTACACTGCAAATGTCAAAGATCGTGGGTACTATTCCATGAGACAGTTGTCGAGAAGCATTAATTACCTGTGGGTGGTTAAAGAATCTAGGCGGTTATGATTTTAGAAAAGGATATAACTTGAATAGGCCTTGTATCTAGAAATCATTTGTAACAATTTCTATTTTCTTTTAATATTGATCAGCATGAGAATCATGAGATTCTCATGACTGATCTGTTCCCTATTTTGGGCATGTAAACTTTATAAAAGGATTCAGTTCCATGAAGGGAACAGGAAGGCAACACAAGATAGTACCATCATTTTGATTATGTAATTCACAACTATTTTAATACAAGAACATCATTGGTGATGCTTTTACAGATTCAGTGTTGAATTCCTAACTAGTTCTAAATTCATCCCTGCATCCTGCTAGGGAGGAAGGGCCATCCTCTTGAGTAGGGATTGTAGTAGTAGTTGTATCAGTAGATTAATTATTTCTTTCTCATAAGTCTGAAGCTATTATCATCGTTGTATAATCCATAGAGAATATTACTTTTGTTTTTCATATTTATGATATGATGTTACATACGATTGATTAAGTTGTAATAATTTATCAATTGGTTCAGTCATGGATATTGTGTATGGTGTGCCCATTCATGGTAAAACATGAAGTATGATTTCATTCATGTAGAATGATTTTGGATTTTTTCATGAGTATTTAATTTCTGCAATTGGTTTCAGCGACATTTCTTTATGTTCTTTATTTCTATCCTTAGCTGTTATGTTTCGGCAAAGATAGTGTAGACACCTTTGAAATAAATAGATCTACCCTGGTTGACAATTAAATGGTTGTGGTTCAGTCAATTAATAGTGATTAAATAAACACAACATTTTGGTGCCGTTGTCGGGGAAGGCAGTTGAAGGTATAGTTAGCCAAGTGTGTTTCGTTAATATAGTGTTTCTAGTGCACAAGTTTTGGGCGGTAAGACAAGAGGTAAGAAACTGTGCATCACTCTAACGTACATGGGCAGGCACACCACTATGATCATTAGAACACTTAGGGTGTGTGAAATTTTTTCATTTTCTTTAGATGTGTTTTCCAATTTACATGCGTTGGGTGGTAAGACAAGAGGTAAGAACCTGCGTATTGCTCTAATATATCTAAGTGGGCTCACCACTGTAGAAGCTGAGACACATACGGTGTGAAATAAATACACATAGGGTCCATGTGTAAGGTGTAGGAGTAGCAGAAATACCAAAAACACAACCAATCTAATAAATCACAAGGAAAATAGGGCATAAAAGGAACAAGAAGAGTGTAGATTTGGGGAGAAAAACATTTATTCAGGAGTTAATCTCAAAAGTAGAGAAATAACAATCAAACTCATAGAGGGATACAAGAAAAATAGGACCCTGATTCAGAAGATAATTAATTTACTTATGAATATCCAGATTTTGGCATCGCGGTGAAATAGCCAGCCCCGGAGCAACCTAAGCTATTATATCACGAATCTTCACCCACAGGACAACCACCTAGATGATCTGAAGAAGGAGACTCATCACAACAAGAGCCAGGAGGATGAATAATGGGGGATAACAATAAAAATAAAAAAAAGAAAATAGATGCCACCATTACCACCTTTGAGTTCACAATAGATGATATAAGGGGCAAATCTCCCATGAAAAACATTCCTTTGTTAGCTCTTCCAACTTTTCAAGGAATGACTATAGAAGACCCTGACACCTTCTTGTTTGCATTTGATGTCTTTGTAGGAGATCTGATTATACTTTGGATGCTCAAAAGCTAAAATTGTTCCCTTCTACTCTAAAAGGAGCAGCATTGAGATGGTTTATGTGACTAGGCTCTGCTACTATTCAGACATGGGGCAACATGAAGTCTACATTCCTATCCAAGTATCGGGACTATTGTCAAACTAGGGACCGGAGGGAATACATATTGAGGATGATACAGAAGGAGGAAGAAATATTGGAGGATTATGTGGAATTATTCCATTATAACCTATAGAGATCTAAACATAGTTATTTAGATCCAGAAATATTGAAAACCATATTCATAAGGGGAATGCGAGATGACTGCATTGATACCCTAAATCTACTAGGAAAGGGAGACATATCTCTAGAATCATTTGATGAGATAATAAATCTTTGCCTAAGATGCTTGAGAGGGTCATCAAGAGGAAGAAGCATAGTACAAGATTCCTTTGTCAAAATACAGAAATTTTCAAATGAAGGTGTGCCTAGAGCTAAGATTCGGAATCTATTCGAAAACCTTAAAACTCATCTCCTCAGTACCTTATCTACTCAAATAACAACACCGCAAGTGAATAAAGCACAGGATGAAGTTGATACAAATTTAGCTCTGTTCTTCCTGAAATGTAGGGAGAAATATTCCATGAAGGAATGCAGAGTAAACAACATCATGTTTTGCGACATTAATGATCTAGAGTGTTCAACAGGCCATTTCCCGGAGCTTCCAAGACTGAAAGCGGTGCTCAAAGAATCAATTGAGGAAGTTCAGTCTTCCTATTTCATTGGATCCAGGAAACCATGGCAACCATGACCCCCGAGTATGTCTCAAGACTTTTCTTCTTTTAATCCATGGAATAATATTTATAATGCTCAGCAATTCCCTTGGCAGTATTCTACTCCTCCTCCAACATAGATTCCTTCACCTTGGAACCAGTGGTCTCCCTCTCCACCTTTCCAATACCCTCCATCTCAGCCATATCCTTGGACTCAGAATTGGAGAGGAAATTCCCTAGGTCTAGCCCCTCCTGCAATACCAATGCAACAATAATTACAACTACCACCTCTTCAAACACTTGTTGCTGCACCTCTTATACGAACCCAAATACATGTGCAACCTAAACCTAGCCCAAAAAATAAGGCAACCCAAAATATTGAGGCCCTGACTACCTTTTAGACTTATTATATCACTCTTGTTGGATGTAACAAAATTCATCTTCGGTCAGGGAAAGTGATTAACCCAAAACACTCTCCTATTATAACTGAAGAAGAGTGTGAGTCACCCAAAGAAGATACCATATATCTTGAAGATGTTGTCACACCTATAATAGCTGACTCGGGAAGGACTATTGCGCTTGTGATAGCTAATTCGAGTAAAGTTGATACACCTGTAATAGGTGACTCGACTATGATAACTAAGGATCCTCTGTATCCCCAAAGATTAGCTGAAGTTGGGATGACTTCACAACTAGAATCTGATTTCCTTAGGGAGTTAAAAAATTTACACATACGGATTCCTCTACTGTAGGATATTAAAGATGTGCCTATTTATGAAAAAAAGTGAGAGATCTGTGTGTTAAAAAGCCTAGGAGGAAGCCTAAGGACCCCACTACTATTCATGTGATGGGAAAGTTTTCTAAATTGATGATTGATCAACCTCTCTTAACCAAATATAATGATCTAGGAAATCCCATGTCACAGTTACATCGATGACAAGCCCATTACCAATACATTGGTTGATTTAGGCGAAGCCATTAATGTAATGACTAAGGAACTCTTCACCACCTTGATTTTACAGGAATAAGACACACACCTTTGGTATTGGAATTAGCAAACAGGTCCCGTGTCAAACCTGAGGGGGTGTTAGAAGATGTAGTGATCACTGTGGATTCTTGGAGATATCCAATTGAATTCCTTATTTTAAAAACTAAATCAAACCTGGGGGGCATCCTTTCATTTTAGGGAGGCCTTAGCTAACCACTGTAGATGCATTCATAGGATGCAGGTCTGGGTCCATGATAAATTCAGATATCCAGGCCACAAAGAATATTAGTCTCTATCCCCCAGCAAAACCAAGTATGGATTCGGAAAACCCCTTGTGGGATGAATTCAAACCCAAATTAGATTACTCCTAGCTACTTCTCATCCTCAGGAAAGCCCAATACTTCAAGGATGAGACAAAATATGATATCATAAATAGTTTTATTAGTAATTCATTTTTTGTTACTTCTATTGAGGACTCGAGGGAGGAAGATGTTGTAGAAGACTTGAGATTTGAACAAATGAAGGCCACTCCAAACATCAATAGAATTCCAATTGAAATAGAACTAGGTAAATATCTAAATGTCAATCTAAACTTAACTACTGAGAAAAACAAATTTTTGTTACAGCTATTACAGAAGTACAAAAAGGCATTTGCATGGGATTATACAGACATGAAAGGGATCCATCCCAGCCTGTGCACTCACCACATCTATTTAAAGGATGGCTGAAATCCATTTAGACAACCATAGTGACATATGAACCCTGCACTAAAGGAGGTAGTGAAAGAAGAACTGCAGAAACTCCTAAATGCCAACTTCATTTATCCAATTTCTAATAGTCAATGGGTATCCCCACTTGTCATTGTCCCTAAAAAGAATGGAAAGTGGAGGGTCTGTGTAGATTATAGAGAACTCAACAAAGCCACCCAAAAGGACCATTTCCCTCTGCCATTCATAGATCAGGTCCTTGATACCCTGTCTGGGAAGATTTTTTTTTAATTTTTGGATGGGTTTAGTGGTTACAACCAGATACAAATTTCCCCAGAAGATCAAGATAAAACAACCTTTACCTGCCCTTGGGGAACCTTCGCATACAAGGTTCTTCCTTTTGGACTCTGTAATGTGCCAACAACTTTCCAAAGGGAAATATTGGGAATTTTCTCGGATCTATTGAATGACTATCTAGAAATCTTCATGGATGACTTTACACCTTACAATGATGCCTTTGAAACAACATTAGTTAATTTAGAAAAAGTATTAGAACGATGTGTGTAGACTAATGTTTCTTTGAGTACTGTAAAGTGTCACATGATGATAAATGAAGGGATTGTGTTGGGACATCTTATTTATGCTGATGAGATTAAAGTAGACCTTGCTAAGATAGAGGTAATCTTGAAAATCCCAATTCCCAAGACATAGAAAGAGGTACATAGTTTTTTGGGTCATGCAGGGTACTATAGGAGGTTTATAGAAAAAATTTCAAATATTGCATCTCCTTTATTCTCCTTACTTACGAAAGATGTGGAATTTGTATGGACAAGGAAGTGTGAGCAAGCCTTTAGGGAATTAAATAATTATGTATTAGCAACTCCTATTTTGCAAAGACCAATTTCGTTTCTTCCATTTCACATAACTACAGATGCATCTGATATTGTTGTGGGAGCTGTATTGAGCCATCTGGAGGACAAAAAGTCGTATGTTGTCTATTACATAAGCAAGAAATTGACTCCAATTGAACTCAATTATACAGTGACAGAAAAATAGTTTCTTATGGTAGTGCATGCCATCAACAAATTTCGATACTCCATCATAGGATATCAAGTGCATGTCATCAACAAACTTCGATACTACATCACAGGATATCAAGTGTTTGTACACATTGATCACTCTGCCATTCACCTTTTCATGAATAAACTAGTCACTAATGGTAGGATTACATGGTGGTTATTTTTGTGACAAGAATTTGATATAACAATCTTAGATAAACCTGGCAAAGATAATGTAGTGCTTGATTTTATTTCTAGGCTAGTTGTTGGTGATGAATGTATGCCTATTGAAGATTATTTTCTTGATGAATACATTTTTTCTATTTCAACTCACTCACAATGGTATGCAGACATAGCTACGTATCTTGTTGTAGGAATATTTCTGCAATACCTATCCTCCAGAGAGAAGAATTTTCCAGCAAAGTGCTAGATATTCATAGATTGAGGGAAATATCTATCACGCTGGGCCAGACCATTGAAATCTTTGCTATCCTTAGATCTTGTCATGAGGAACCTTGTGGAGGACACTTTGTAGATAAAAGGATAGGATACAAGGTGCTCTCAATAGGATACTATTGGCCCACAATCTTTCACCATGCTAAGAAATCCTTGAAGGGATGTGAGAGCTGCCAGAGAATGGGTCAACCACTTCAGTCAGATTAAATTCCATTATGACCTCAAATAGTTTTAGAACCATTTGAGAAATGGGCCCTAGATTTTGTAGGACCAATTAACCCTTCGCGCCCAAAAAAGGTCCTACATCCTGGTCTACACAGACCATGTCATAAAATGGGTCAAGGCGAAAGCATTGACCAAAGCTACAAAGAAGGTTGTTTCAGAATTTTTGTTTAAAGACATTTTTGTTTGCTTTGGGATATCGAGAGAAATAGTGACATATGGAGGGCCCCAATTCACATCTCATTTGATTTAGAAGCTAATTGAAAAATACAAAATCTGCCATAGGATTACTTCACCCTATCATCCACAAGAGAACAGCGAAGTGGAGAGCACCAACAAGGTTATTGAGGGAATTATTAACAAGATTATGGCCAGCCATTAGAGGAATTGGGTTTATAAACTTCCAGAGGCACTGTGGGCATATAGGACTGCATGGAGGAATACGAAAATATTCTCACCATATGAATTAGTGTATGGAAAAAATAATTTATTTCCCATAGAGTTTGAAATCAAGACATTAAGAACAACGCTACAAGTGAACTTGGATCTGGAAATAGCACAGAAGCAACGGTTGAGTTAGATCAATGAGCTAGATGAGAAAAGGCTAACTATTATTTAGAAAACAAACATCATTCAATAGAAAAGGGCTAATTGGCACAATAGATTCATTAAAAAGGAGAAGTTTCAAAAAGACTATTGGGCTTTATTATATGATTCAAGATTCAAGGACTTCAAGGGGAAGCTCTGCACCAAGTGGCTAGGTCCTTATGAAGTTGACACAGTCTTTGACAATGGGACTATGAAATTAGTTACCATTGACAGTGCTAGGACACCATTACTCGTTGATGGGCACCGTCTTTGGCTATATCACAAACCCACTTGAAAGGATTCATTTGTCAACATTGTCATGGATTCTGACCTTTAGATTACAAGGACAGGGGAAAATTCTCCCATGTTGCCAAATTCTTAATTTTGTAATAAGTGTAACAACTGAAAACCATCTTTTGTTGGAAGTTGTTACACTAAGTAGGAAAAAAAAAGGCATTAAAAAAATGTAAATAAGAATCTGACTGTGAAAACCTCTTATAGGGGCGTAGGCAGACAAATTGTGATAGTTGAAAACCACCATGTGACAGTTTTTACACATACTTTTCTTTATGTAACAACATCATTTATCTCATGCGCATATTACAATATGTTGTTACAATTTTTAGTCTTTTCTCATTCTTTTCAAAAAAAATTAAGTATCAGTAAAGAATAGTGTAAATAAGAAACTACTATAGAAATAATGTTAGCAATTGTATTTGTTGTTACATGTGTAACAACTGAAAACCTGCAGCAGTGACCCAGGTGAAATCATATTCCACAATAAATAACATTCATCAGCATCATGCTATAGGAGCAATTGACACAACCAGCATGTCACAACCAGAATTAATTATATCACTGGTACCTTTTCACCAGTCTCTTTTTGCCACACCTCAGCTACATCACACGAAAGGTATATCACTTTTTCCTGTGTTTAACAATTCTGACAATTAATACGACACTTTCTTTTATGGTTGAGTATGGTCATCACATTAAACTCCAGGGGAGAGCGAATCATTTCGCAATCTACGATTTCAAACTAAAATTAAAAGCGACAACCCTGCAATCATTATTAAACCCTGCAATTATTGTTATCCCTTTATGTCAATCATGCCAAGGACTAAATCGCATTTAAGGCAGACCTACACGATCTAGGATCAATAATGAGATCACAATGTGTGCAGTACGACCCCCCTGATCCAATATTATTGCTTTTATTGCCTACCTCACTACCCTAATATCAACCTCAGCGAAGCATTGCACCCTCATTTCAAAATTCTCAGAGGAAGAACAGAGAAAACACAGAGTGCAGTAACTAAAATAGAAATGGGAGGAACAACAGTCTGAAACAAGCCCAATTCGGCTGAAGCATTGGAAAATTTCCCTGAGGCATGCCAGATTTTTAGGGAAGTAGGATGGTTTGAGTTCTTTGAGCGACTTAAGGGATCAGAGGAGTTGGTTTCCATGGAATTCACTAAAAACCTGAACAGAAACCAAATAGAGGTTAGGGGGTTGAAGCTAGAAGTTACGGAAGAAGTAATTTCCCAAGTAAGATCATTACGGACCAGGGGAAAAAGGTGGTTTAACCGAAATATCAATGACCCCTCCCTTAAGGTGAAATTCCTACGAGGAGAAGAGAAATTGGAGAAAAAAGGGAGGGGAATTGACAAGTTATCACTCCCTCAACCATGGGGAGACATTTCCCTGTACATCATCAAGTACATTACTTGTGAAGGAAGGGAAATGATCGTGTTCAATTACCATTTCCCATTGCTAAACCACCTTCGACATAGGTAGCTAGTCAATCTCCCATATTTCCTGCTAGAAAATATAAGGCACATGTCTGCTACCATGAATATTGTCACACACTTTGGAGTAGGTAAATCTCCTCTGTAGACAAAGGTGATCCCTCTAGCCCAAGAATGGGTCTAGCCACAAACAGAACAATCTAATGTAAACTTACTTATATTAGAATCGAATAATAGGTCCTACCTCTTAGAACGCTAATCTGCTTGATGGTGATCTCACTTATTTTCTTCAGCTTACTTTTGTTATTTCCATTCAAATACCTGAAACAAACACATAAAAAACAATAGAAAACGTGATAGCATACAATCGCATTCAATCTACTTAAAAATTCAACGAATATTAAGCCATCAAATGTAATATGACACTCAATGTAGGAAATAAATAATTATTTGTATTAATTAAACTCAAAGAGAAATACAACCTGAGCCTTGACGTTGCAGGCTCCCTTTGGTATGTCCGGGTCCCACACCACTAGAAGCATCTCATGATTCACCCTCAACACAATGGAAGTTCAAGGCCTCTTTCCTTATGCTCCAAACTAAACATAACAAGCTTATTCTCCCTTCACACACAAACTAGAAGGCTAAGGATCTCAATATGGCTCTTAAGATTTGTAGATTATTTCGGCCCCTTTATTAGCTAGCTGAGGGTGTGAAATGGGGAGTTTATATAGCTTTGATAGAGGGGAAATGGATCCTCTTATGGTGGGAGAGTCCTTATCCCTTATGGTTTGTTCCATATTAATAGGGGAAAGGAGCCCAAACAGACTCTCTCAGCTCTATCTTGCTCAACCATTTACCAGACTTCAGTTCACGAAGCTTCAAGAGCTGGAAGCTTCGACTCCATTTTTAAAAACTTTCCAAAATAGGGTCGGTGCGAGTGATGAAAGGCTCGCTTGCGTCATTCAACGCTAGTCCTGGTTTTAAATTCTGCAAATTAGCATAGGAGAAGAACTGAGCACTAGCGCTGATCTTGAAAACTGAGCTTGAAGGAAGACTCTTGGGACATGATGAAGGAGGGAAATGTTCTGCAGATGAAGAAGAATGTAGGGACATGTTCTTCATGGTAGGGAAACATATGAGGGTCATTGTAGAGGTCATTCAATATCATGGAATGGGGAGTATAGGGACAGTGAAAAAATGTTTTGTAACAGATGCCCCCTAAAGCATGAAGGCCGAACAAGAGTGAGGGGTGAGATTCTTTACAAGTAGATGCATGGAATTGGAGGCTTCCATCGGAAAAAATGCAAGCAAGCATAGATACATATACACCACTGAAATCTCTAATACATGAATCGTGGTATGGACGCAGCCACCCAGAAGAAGATCATGTAAATGGATCCAAGGTATGGGCGCAACCATCCAGAAGGATCATATCAAACCCAAGGAATGGTCGCAACCATCCAATAATGAGAAGGATCACGTATAATAGACTCATGGTATGGTCATAGCCATCCATGTGAAAGGGACATGTATGTAAGCATCATCATGTCACATCACCCTACAACCTAGACTTGTGTAATCTGAGCCCAGGTTCTTGCGCTCCAACATGAACTGATCAAAGTAAAATTTCTAACACGTGAATAAATGTGTTGATGTCAAACATGCTAGAAAATTGTTTGATTACCAATCAATGATGTGAATTGCTAACAAGAATGAGAGAAACCACCAATAATGAAAATGGCTCCCAAGCTACCAGCAGCACAATTCACGGAGTGCGAATAAGGAACTAAAGTCAAACACACATGAAGTCACCCGATTGAAGGCCAATGATGTGAACCTGTCATCGAGTGTGAAGAACTTTCCATTAGGGCATGCAAGCTCTAAGGTATTGGAAGGGAGTCTCTTGGCCAACTTCCCGAATAATGAGCTGACGTCGACAGGAAGATCGTGTCGAAGGAGGGCCATGATGTATCCCACATAATCGACACGAGACAAGGGATGAAATTATTATGAATCATACGTAGAAACAAGAATGAATGTAGACTACAGAAGGATTAACTCTTGAACATATTGGTGACACGACTCCAGAGTTTGGCAGCTTTGGGATCCATAGGATCAGAGGTCATGATGATGAGGAAAAGATCAAATGGAAAGGCAAAAAATGGTGGCCCAAACCCATGAAGGTCAATGATGAAGTGGGATATCCCAACCCGACACGAAGCAAAAGAGTGTCATGTTCAAGAGTGACTAGCAACCAACTCAACTGGTAAAATTTCCCATTTTCCCCCACCATTTATGGTAGGTAACCCAATTATTTTTTATCGCAAGCTTGAAGGGGATAGGATGTACTTGCACTGTAAGTCCATCCTTCGATGAATTTGACCTAGTAAGATTAATGAGCCCTACGAAGGAGGAGCTCATGTCCATCATGGCGATGAATCCGATGTCATTGAATCTTTTAATGAGTCTGACAAAGGTGTAACTTGGTATCTTTTTCATGTTTAGAGAGTTTGAAAAATACATGGAAAAGAAAACTCCAAAAGGTCCAATTTCATACAGTTGTGTCTCTCGAGTCCAAAAAGGTAAAAAACTATACTTAAGAGAACCTCTTGACCATGTCAGCCAAGGAATACCTTTTTCATAAATAGTATATCCCAGCCCGAACAAGGGGTAAACGTATACTGGGTAAACGAAGTTTCGCAGCCTTTAACGAGTTGAAGACGATAGGAGTTGAACAATCTTTTCGTGTTTTAAGGGTTGAAAAAGAGTTGAAAGAAGACCTTCCATTTTTATTCTCTTTAACGAGTCAAAAAAGGGAAAAAAACTCTGCGATCTTTTCATTTGAATTTTTTACGAGTTGAGAAAAGAGCTTAAACATGACTCTAGCACCATCATCAGCAATCCATCACCTGTCGCTACACAAGAAGCAAATGCATTATCTAATTTCTAAGGTAAAAACAAGTGAAAAATGATTTTAAAAACCCTAAAACCTCATGAAAAGTTTATGAAAAGGGGAAAAGTAAATCATT
The DNA here is from genome assembly GCA_031772625.1 of Pinus tabuliformis. Taxonomy (NCBI): domain Eukaryota; kingdom Viridiplantae; phylum Streptophyta; class Pinopsida; order Pinales; family Pinaceae; genus Pinus; species Pinus tabuliformis. The sequence goes on along the minus strand of CM062813.1, from coordinate 600,713,342 downwards.
TTTTATCATTTACCTTTTTTACCTCATTTGGAGCAATTTTTACCCACTTGTGCCCTACATCTTCAGGAGTGGATTGTGGTAGATCCAGAAGGCCGATCAATGAATTGTCAGTTGCAGGTAAGAGCTGAGGCCTTAAGCTTTGTTTTCGTACCTGTTTTTCCCATTTCTAACCATTTTTTAGATTTTTGAGGGGATTCTTAGCAAAACAAATTTTCCCTTGGTTGGCACGAGATTCAAGCTTGGGATAGTGCCGATCGAGGGTTATTAAAACGAGCACTTGCACCATAAACACCATTTTTTTTAAAACAGTCGAGAGAGATGAAAAATTTTCAATTTTTCCCAATTTAAATGCTTTAAATCCGCAATTTCTTGGTCAAAGATTGATGTTGACTTGAATCCATGGTGTTTGCAGGAAAATTACAGTGAAAAGATGGTTGATTGGAAAGAACATGAGCACGAGGCAATTGATTCATTGGCATTGGCAGATCCAAACTATCTAGATGCTCTGAGGAACTACGAGCTCCTCAAATTCTTCCTTACACTGGGCCTTCGGGCTCAACCTAAGCTATTACAATACTTGATCAGTCTATGGGATGTTGGACAGGAAGTCTTTGTGATCCGAGACCAAGAGCTGGAGCTAGAGACTTCAGACATCTACTTCATCATCAGACTGTCCCGAAGAGGGGAACCAGTCAATTTGTATGGGGCCAGGCCCATTGGGGCAAGTGTGAACATGTTACTCGCATAACATTGCATAGAAGTGCTGAAATAAAAAAGCGGAAAGGTTGATATCATGAGTGTCAACGACCTTGTACTGAAAGTGCTGCTCTGGACCATAAACAAAGTTATTGAGGCTGAGGCATTGCATGAGTCCAACAAGTCCAAATTCCAGTATGCCATAGACTGCATGGTGCCCACTATCTTCAACTGGGCAGAAGCCATGAAAGTGAATATGAAGTGAAAATTATCCAAATGCAAGGCGGGGAACCTGAAACAGTTTGGATATGGTTCTATTCTGGTGACTTTATTTTTGGAACGGATCCCACTATTTCACTATCAGCTAGTAGAGGTAAACGCCCTATTTCCATGAGATCCACGGATGTTCCAGTGGATTAAACTGATACCCAGAACCAACGAGGGCCAACATATGTCATACAAGCCTACGTCATTTGCATGGCTGAGGCATCAGCTGATTGTGGTAGAGGATTGGCCATATAGTAGTACTGACTTCCGCAACGATCCTAACATGTTGCTCCCAGAAGGGGAGGATTTTGATGATGGAGGTAAGCAAACAATTTTGATTTTTTGATTTTTTATTATTTTTGAAATATATGCATTCATGACACTTTGGTTTTGTAAATGCAGATGTAGGACCAGGGCGACTAGCCGAGATGTCCCCGATCTCTAGACACGTTGCTCGACAGTTTGAGATCACTCCTTACCAAGAACGAGTCCATAATGAGGAAGAAATTGTGCAGAATTCTTATAAACTGAATAGAGGCATCCCAGAGTATGCCCGAATGGTGGACATTCCATGCCAATATCAACGAAACACAGTAGGAGTGTCTAATCGGATCCATCATTTATTGACTCGAGTAGTATGAGAAGTGATGTGCTATCATGAGCACCATTCCAAGTAGTCCATAGTTTTAGCATTTACAGTTTTGAGGACTACGAGCCACGGATGTACTAAACACATATATTATTTTTGGGTTTTGATGTATGACACTCAAACATTATCGACATATATATATATATATATATATATATATATATATATATATATATATATATATATATATTCTGTTTACTATGATACAATGTTTTGTTTTTCACATGTTGTGTAAATGTCTGTCTAACACATAATTAGCTAATGCATCTGTTAATGTAATCATATGTCTAGGAATGTGATGATATGTGATATAATTAAAATTTCTCTCCAAAAGAAGAATACGCAAACAAATTCTTAATATGTCAGGATTTCTGACAGAATATTGCCCATTGAGGTGAAGAACAACAAGCTATGAATCAAGGTTAACAACCATTTCCCGAATGTCAAGAGACACGACTTCTAACAAGAGCTCAATAACCACGCTATATTCAGCAATGTTATTAGTTGTTTGACCCAAAGAAATACCTTGAAGATCAATCAACTCACCATTAGGGGTGTAAATAGCTCATGCTGCAGAGTATAGATTTCGAGTACTATGGCAAGCACCATCAGCGAAGCCGACATAAGGAGTCATAGACATCTGCAAAGTAGGTGAAGACATAATAAGTAGGAAAGATGCTTGAAAAACACACCAAACCAAACTACACAAAAATGAATAGCACAATTTTGTAGAAAAGAAACCATGCGATATGACTCAGGCATAGTACTTTTTGATGGAGTCCATTTCTGGACTCAGGTAATCAATCAACAGTGAGGAAAACCGAAGTTTTACCATTGAGATGACATGTAAGCATCGACTCGACCAAATAATAGAGTAAAGCTCATAAAAGGTTGTGCCCCTATGCAACCTGGGCGAGTGAGGGTTACGAGCCATAAGATGAAAACCCCATTGTGATAATGGGTCAACGGTAGAAACTCGAGGAGACAAGGCAAACCTGAACTCATGACGAGAAAAAGGTGCCCCCACTTGAATGATCTTGACAATGTCAGGATAAACTGAGATGTCAATAGGCGGCATTGGGGTAATATTACCCATGTTCCCTTCCGACCAAAATTCATGGGCCATGATAGACGTCTGAAGTGGTTGGGTTGGGAAATGAGAAGAGAACTTATTGAGATAGGTAGACATGACTGTCAGGCTAGGCAAGAACGAGGAACGATGATGAGGATCATTCCATGGTGCTTCCTCCAGAGACATAATTTTTATGACACTTTTATCGAAAGGAAAAGTCTTGGTTAAGGGATCAGGAGAATATGAAGAACTAAGCCATGGGGATTGAGAATACACGTCAAGAGACATACTTGAAGCAGTATGATCAGTTTGTACCGAAACTGAAGCTGAAACAATATCCACATAATTGATCTTAGCAGGGCTCAATGGCATGATATCACCCCATGTATCAATAAGATCAAGAGAGGGAATGAACCAAGATCAGACTTAACCGAGATCATGTTAACTGAGGCAACATGCAGAGGTGGGAGAGTAAAAATACCCATCAAGGCGGGATATTTAAAAAGTCCGTCCCCCACACTCTCGTATGAAGCACCGGTATGCTTCATGTAAGGAACATTTCCATCCGAGGAATAAGAAGAAAAGAAAGACAATTGATCGACTGTGACAATTTTCCCTTGATGGGGAAAACAAATATGCGTAATAGAGAAGAGGCCACAACATGCATAGCATGGGTTCAACTCCACCCAAGTAGAAGATTATAGTTAAGATTTGCATCCACAATTTCTACCTTGACATTGACTGTCTTGCCTTCCAAGGTAATGGAAAGATTAGGAAGGACACTGAATGGTCGAGAATCACATCCATCAAAGGCTTCCAACGTGTTAGGTGATTGCTTCATGGTAGGAGAACCAATTGCCTTCCAAGAAGAGACAAACATGATGCAGGTGGAAGCACCTTCATCAATGACGGTCCTGTTAACTGTCTTCTCATTAATGATCACTTGAATGAGAAAGGAAATCTAATGAGGTAAGCGTAGAACATGGTTTTCCAGATCAAAAGAAATGAGATTGGAATAAGATGGATCAATACCTCCAATAGCCAACAACAATGCCTTCTGCTGAGAAGGACAACTTTGAAGGACCTCGAGAGTAGACATAGCTGATGACGCTTGAGCCAAATCCTCAACAATGTTATAATGTTGAGCGGCTCAAGCATTTGGATTATAAGAGGACTTTCGCAGCACACCTAGAGGGTGTGGTCGAATAGAAAAATTAGGATTAGGTTGCTCTATATGGAGAGGACCAGAGGTGGATGGGATAGAAGAAAGAGGGGTACCTTCTTTCTCTTTCCCTATCGTAAGGTTAGGTGTTTGATAATATTTTGTTCTGGTAGCCACATTTATCGTCGTATGTAACATAAACACTCGGGGACCTATGGAAGTGGAAGAATGAGGTTGGTCTACCATTTGGGTCTGTTAGGATGGAAAGGGCTCTTTTAGGATAGTCGGGGTCCCCTTGAGTAAGCAACTAACTCCATATTATCAGGGACAATATTTAGGATAGTGATCCTCCTCATAGATGAGGCATGGATACTTGGACTTCCTTTGAGAAGCATCGTCTGTAGACGACTTAGGGGGGCAGTGTTTTGGGGCATCGACTTTGGCCTTGACTCTTCCCTTCTTTTTACCTTTAGAGGATTTGTCTGCTGCGGTAGACTGGACAACGTGAAACTCATTGGTTTTACTAGGACCAGGTGAATTTCGTGAGGGATCATTAGAACTAGTGTTTTAGACCACTTCTTCTTGGAAGAATATTTTGCGGGGGTCTGAGACATGGAACCAATCACCCCATCAACAGGTGGGGTAGACAGAGACTTCGATGCTGTTAGATTTGAAGATGGTCTTGGAACATCAGATAACATATCATATAATGTGCCAAATTGCAAGTAGACGAGGTCTAAATACTAGGCACAAATGATGGCTTGCTCCTCAATGACACACCTTCCCATAGCTATGCCCTCATCAATTTTGTTGACGAATGACTTAGTGAACCATTTTGTCAACAACTGATCAGTAATTTCAAACTTGATCAGGTGATGCTGATGCCTCCATTCATGGATGTGATCGAAGATATGAGTCACAGTGTCTTTCTTAAGTGATGTAAGAAGATGGGAGTCAGTTTCATAGCGAATCGGTAGCTGAAAATGTGTGAGGAAAGCCATAACAAGAGTGTTGAAGTCATTGTAGGTACCTCGAGGTAATTCGATGTACCACTTGGCTGCAGCATGTGTGAGATTTTGTTGAAAGAGTCATAGACAAATAGAATCATCAACATATGAATTGGAGGAGCACCAGAGGTGATATGTCATCACGTGGGCTTATGGATCCTCCTTCTCTTTTCCCTCAAACTTCAGACAATCGCTCAGAATTTTGGACAAAACTAGAGGCTAGTATGGCAAATGAAGAATGGGATCATTCGTAAGTCTAGAAACATTTGGTAGCTCCAACGTGGCCAAGAATGGCAATTGCATATTAAAAGGCATTTGGGGCCTCTGAGCAGGCCCAAACTACAGAACCCATCCTTGTTGATAAGGATTTTTCCCCCACAGTGGAGGATTTTGTCCATATAGCATCGTATTTTTCCCCCATTGTAGGTTACCTTGCCCATAGGGAGGATTCTAACCTGGGTAGCCTTGATATTGTCTAGCCATAGGCTGCTGGTAAGCAACATACAAGTTAAAAGGTTGTTGAGCCTGTTGACCTTGGACATATGGATTTTGCACTTGTTTCCCATGGACATAGAGGTTTTGAACATGTTTCCCTTGGACATAAGTATTTTTCACCTACTGCCCCTAGACATAAGGATTTTGAATCCATTGCCCTTGGACATAAGGATTTTGACCCTGTTGTTGCAGGACTTGACCTTGACCTTGCAAAGGTTAACCCTGTTAATATGAATATAAGGGTTGTTGTTGCTCGCGGTGACCTTGTTGCTGCAAGAGTTGGCCTTGCTACTGTAAAGTTGTCCCTACGGCTGCAGAGGTTTACCTTGCAAGGAAATAGGTTTGGAGAAGTGGTGAACAAACTGTGTCTACAACTGCAAAGGTAGTTGCGATTGTTGTAAGGGTTGCCCCTGCAGTTGTTATAGTTGTCCCTGCTACTGCACTACCTTCCCATGCTGCTGCAAGGATGGCCCTTAATGCTGCGAAGGTTGCCCTTGCTACGGCAAGGGTTGCCCTTGCTGCTGCAAGGGTTCCTGGATAGCTCCTGGGGTGACACCCTAAGGGTACTAAAAGTTCCTGAATTGGATCTGGCCATATCCACCAGGCATAACGGATGGACCAGGCTGAGCATAAGGCCCATCTTGCGGTACAATAATGCGAATTTACCATCGCTTGTGAATGATATGGAACATAAGGAGGTTGGAACAGAACTTGAGCCACATATGGCTGCTCGTACTAGACATTATTTGACCCAAAAGGACCAACAGAGTTCGGCTGCTGGTATTATACATTACTTGATCCAGAAGGACCAGTAGGCTTCAGAATAGCACCTTAAGAGGGCTGATTCATTCCAAGCATGTGATTTTGTGAACCACTCACATTGGTTGCACCGGACATCATAGAGATATTCATATCTTGCCCCCCAGGCAGTGGTACAACCTGTCCAATTATTAGAGGAGTCGAAGAACTTACAATGACTTGACTCGATACTGTCGCTTGAACCTGAAGAGTCAGTTCAAATGACGAAACGAGTGGAGTGGGAATGGATATCCATGTTAATCAACTACGTGATCTAAATTGGATCCTAAAAACTCTCTAAGTTTTCATGACTGTTTCAAATTATGCTAAAAGATTCAAGTCCTAGAAAAGATCAAAGCTATCAGAAGGAATCCTCATAACAATTACAGTTGTGGCCAGAGAGGAGCAACGAGGACCCTCAGTTGAGCACACAGACCATTGGCCCATGGTAAAGCGCAATGGAACAAAACTAGCAACATTGGAGGCTATTTTGGGAAACAAAGGTGGATTCTGATATATCGCAGGGTGTCCCCCTTAGCAAAGGAAAGCCCCGAAATGCCTGGACCCGAAAACGCTATAAAATTTGGAAAACTAACTGTTTCAGTTCCATAGCATGGGATTCCCCAAAACCAGCAGGATATCAGAAGGCTTCAAGGTAGTAAGCAGTTTTGACTGAGTCCCGCCCAATGCCACACATCGAGCGACATGCGTCCGGCATAAGAGAGAGAAGACCGCTTGCATCGGAAGGGTAAACACTATGCGACTTGTCCACCCGATATGAAGGATGACCATAGGATCTAAGGGGTCCAAATCGATGGCGGAGATATGCCTTGATGACTGACCAGATTTGACAGGTCAAAAAGAAAGATGACAGGGGATTTGAAGTCGATGTGCATGATGAGTTGGCAAATGATTCATGTTCGCGGGCAATCTTGAAGCAAACAGATTTAACGGCCATTCAAATATGATTCAGGGAATCTGACACCCAGTTCATTAGCAAACAGGTGGCCACCGCCCCTGCAAGGCATTACCCAGTGATGATGACGCAGAGCAGAGGAATTTGAATGGACAGAGAAAAGGAAACCAGAAGGCTGGGAAGCAGAAATGAGTAGTCAAAGAATAGAATGGCTTTAAAGCCATGAACTGATAGAAGCAGAGAACAGGCAACACAAGAGGCAAACATCAAAGAGACACAAGAAGATAATAGCAAAGAATAGAGAGTAGAAGCCGAGCTGACCTGAAGGCAACATCTAGCCAGACAGAGCCAGAGAGAGTCAGAGAGTCTGTTGACTCCATTGAAGGCTTGAGAGGTTCAAGCAAACTCCTCGGTAGAGGCCTGTCATACTACTGTGACCCTTAGAGGTCGAGTTTCAGTAAGGAGAGTCTGTGCACTCCATTCCTACTGACTTCATTATGTTTAGTGAGTCTCGAATTGAGCTCACTATTGTAAAAATACTCTTCTTGAAAACATAATAGAGAGGCCACCACCGAAAGGCTAGACCAAGAGACGTAGCCCAAGAGCATTAGGTGAACTCCTTATTAAACTTGTTTTGTTTACATTTTTGGCTATTATGTTTTCTTTGATTGCCTCAGTGTCTATGTATTCTAGCAATCTTATCGATCCATTGCATAAGTAACATAGGCACCTCCATGCACATGAGTCTATAATACCTTTATTTCTTTATCCTAGGTAAATTCCAGATCAAGTGGTATCAAAGCTCTAGGTTATTAAGGTTAGGCAAGCTTGTGCTAGATTTTGTTGTTGAATGCTAACTAGATCAAAGCTTAAATTACGAGAAGGAGAATAGGCTGAAACTGACCCAGAAATTGGAAGATTCTATTCTAAGAGGAAAATGTCGGAAGAAAATCCCTTGGAATTAGACCCCCAGTTCATGGATAGTTTTATGACCCTGAAATCCATGGTGGAGGAAATGTATAGGGACTTTAAGAGACATAGAGATGAAGATCCATCAAGCTCCAAACAAGACAAAGGAGTAGAAGAATCTCTCCTCCATGACCACTCCAAAGGCAAAGGGAAAGAAGAAAAATTTCTCACTCCTCCTAATAGTCGTAAAAATAAAAATAAGACATCTTTTATTAAATTAGATGTTAAATTTGATTTACCAATATATTATGGAGAGTTGAATGCAGAGATGCTGGATAATTGGATCAAACAGATTGATGTTTATTACAGAGTGCAGAGCATCGACTCAGACAAGAGTAAGATTCAGCTGGCCAGCCTACGACTTGGAGGCACTGCCTTGGTATGGTGGGAAGGCAGGACACAAGCTGACATGAAGAAACATGGTACAATTCTTTCTGTCTGGAGTGAATTTGTTTCTGCAATTAAAAAGCAATTCTATCCACTAGCCTACATGCAGAAAGCCATGATGAGCTGGCAAACTCTTCGACAACTAAAAGGGCAAAGTGTAGAAGGTTACACCCAAGAATTTAGGAAAAGAGATTTGATTCTAGGAATTTCTTTAGACTCACCTGAGACTCTGTTGAAGTATATAGGTGGTCTACACATCTACATGAGGCACACTATCCTCATGTTTAATCCCACTAGCATAATTGAGGTATCCATTTAGGCTATGCATCTAGAAGCTAGAGGTAAGAATGGGAACCCAGAAGTTGGGGGATCATCCCAACCCACTGCAAGAAAAAATAAGGAGAAAAGAAAACAGAAATGGAAAGAGAGGAAGACCAACACTGTACAAAAAAGCAAGTCTTCATGCACTCACTATAAGAAGAATGGGCATGAAGATGAACACTGCTAGATTCTACATCCAGAGGTGAAACCTAAGAAGTTCGAGGGCAAGAAGAAGACTACTGTCGCATCTATTCAAAAGGATTTGGGGTCAGACTCAAGAGATGAAGCAACAATCGTAGCCACAGGTATAAAAGGTAAAAATTCTGAAGAATCTACTTGTAATTCTGCACATTCTACTAATAATGAAGAAAATGAGAGAAAAAGGCGTGAGCTTTTTCATATTCGAGTTATTTCCAATCCTCAAAAGATTGATACTTTGTTTGATAGTGGCTCACAAGTAAATTTAATTTCTGAAGCAATTGTAAAGAAGTTGGGATTACTAACCACACCTCACAAGAAACCATATCCATTAGGTTGGCTATGTGATAAAGCAAAGCTACAAGTGACTAGACAATGTAAACTTAAGTTTTCTTTTGGGTCAGCATTTGTAGATGAGGTTGAGTTAGATATAGTTCCTTTGGATATATGTGGAATTTTTTTGGGAAGTCCTTACTTGTATGATAGAAAAGCTATTTTCTATAGAGCGGAGAACAAGTATCTACTCGTTAAATATGGAATCAAATATATTGTAAGAGCTCATAAGCTCAAGAATAATTATACTCTCATAAACTTAGGGCAGATGAAATAAATTGTAAATTCATGCAAACAATTTTTACTGATGGTTGTAAAGGAAAAGAAACCTGATAAAACCAATGTATTTGAGGGCTGTGACGCTAAACAACAAGCTGATTTAGAAAAAGTTGTTTCAGAATATGATATATTGTTTCAAGAACCTAAAGGTTTGCCACCCAAAAAGGAAATAGTGCATGATATTAATTTGTAGCAATATGCTCCATTGCCTAACATCGGAATGTATAGGTTGTCCGCTTTAGAGAATGCAGAAATCAAGAATCAGGTACAGGAGTTGCTCGAGAAGGGGTTCATTACGCCTAGCACATCACCATGTGGGTCTCCAATTGTTTTGGTGAAAAAGAAATATGGCTTGTGGAGAATGTGCATTGATTATCGAGCACTGAATAAGATAACGGTAAAAAAAAATTATCCCCTTCCTTGCATAGATGATCTATTAGATCAGTTGAAAGAAGCTATTTATTTTTCCAAGATAGACTTGCATAGTGGCTATCATCAGGTCAGAGTTGCAGAGCAAGATGCATGGAAGACTACTTTCAAAACAAAGTAGGGATTGTTTGAGAGGTTGGTTATGCCCTTTAGCTTAACTAATGCTCCTGCTACTTTCATGAGAGTAATGAATGATGTACTCAGACCTTTTCTTGATGATTTTGTTATTGTATATCTGGATGACATTCTTATATCTAGCAAAACGTGGGAAGAACATTTAAAGCATGTTCAGTAGACACTAGATGTTTTGAAAAGAGAAAAACTTTATGTTAAACTCTCAAAATGTGAATTTGGAAAAACATCTTTGAATTATATGGGACATAGAGTAGGGGGTGGTGAATTGAAGATAGATCCCTCTAAGGTTGCAGTCATTGTAAACTACCCTAAACACAAATCTACTACAGAAGTTAGAAGCTTCTTAGGAGCAGTACAATATTGGAGAAAGTTTATTTCTAACTTTTCCTTAATTTCAACTCCCTTACATGCTTTAACAGGATTGAGCAAGGTGTTTCAGTGGGGAGGCAAACAGCAGAAAGCCTTCGACACCTTGAAAGAAAAGATTACTACAGCACCAGTACTAGCACTGCCTGATCTTCAAAGATTGTGTTATCACAAAATCTGACCCCTAATAGGCTGCTGATTAGGAAGACTTTGAGTAACTATTTCAAACCAACTTTTGGCTGAGGCTTAGCCTCCTCAACTTGAGAGGGCTCTCTCACTAGGTTAAAGATTTTACTTTGAAGATTAGATGGCTAACTCTATGGAAAATTCGAACAACAATGTATAAATGGTTGAAATACCAATTAACAAACTTCCATTGGGCTATGGAGTCAAAGTGTGTTTCAGTACAACAGCAAGATCAATTTCACATGGAAGTCAGGGCATAGAGGGTTTTAACATAAAAGCAAAACAAAGATATAATGTAAAGAACACAGCCTACAAACACATGAAGGAAGTTAGAGCACCATCAATGAATTCTAAGTAACATGTGTCTATACCACTGCAAGTAAGTATATGAAGGAAGCCATGAGGAAAATCAAACATTAAAACCCTTGCTGAATCCTGAGTAGTGAAAGCAACTCTTTGTATTAACCTGAAAACATACAGTCACATACAATAACACAATGTGCTTGTTTCTTTGAAAATTTCCAACCCTTGGTGCATTACATCTTCTCCCATATATAGAGTTTATTACATGACTTAGATTCCTTCCTCTAGGATGAGGAGAATTCGAATTCTACCTGACCTGACACCTATTGACACTTAAAACCAACTATTTAATATAACTGACTGTTAACTAGCAGTTCTAGAGACCTAAAACAATTAGGAGTGTAACTCCTCATTATGATTACAACAACCTTATATAGGAATTAAAAATTCCTTTTGACACCTATAACTCCATGAATTTGAATTTGATGAAGCCTCCCACGTTTTCACCTTGCTGCTGATGATAAACCCTAGGAAATAGGGAACATGTTTCCCTGTTTTTAGGTTCAGGATCTTTGAAAATTAGCACGTGGGACAGAGCCTTTATCTTCTCATCCATGACATATTTTATGAAAATGAAGGAGGTTTTCTTATTCCATGATTTCTAGAACAAAAACCTCTCTGGTTTTTTTAAAACACTGCTCCAGCTGTCCAGAATCCGTCCTTGAAAAACACGTGTAAAAGAGGAAAAATTTGTTCTCTGAAATTAGGGTTTCAAAGAAAGCTTAGTATCTCCCAACTGATAACACTTATGAAGAAAGTGAGATAGGTTATTGTAGCTGGATAGTTGATGAAGATAAAAATCCTTCAGAATTCCAAAATACCTTTTATTGTGACCAGAAACTGAGCTTGAAAAAGACTGTTAAAACCAGAAGACAAAGCTTGACTTTCAGCAGTTTTGTAGCGCAAGTTTAACCGTAAATTTCTCCCACCTCAGAACGAATTTTAAGAAATGAAAAGATGTGTTTGTATTTCAATATGTTAGGAAGAAAATCCTCTTTCAGTTTTCAAAATTTAGTTCTCAGCTGCTCAGGAACCCTTCTGGAAGTTGACTAGTAAAAGCAGAAAACAAAGTCTTTTATGCTGAAACAGGGTTTTTTAGGGGTTTCGTAGCGCACTACGAAAACGCCTACTTCAGTGAAAATTATGGGTTTTGCGCTACGAAAAATCCTAGGCAGTTTTGTAGTGCATGAAAACCTTGACACAACTTTGACACATGGAAATTTAGGTGTGATGTGGGATCGGTGATAGGTAAAACTAGAGTGTTGACCCTATTTGACAATGCAAACAAGACTCCTTTCTAGGTCCTAGACACTAAAACAAACCATGGAAAGACTAGAGCAAGACTAACACCAATCCTTTGGAATCAAACTGATCTCAAAATAGATGGTGAGGCTTCTAGAACATGGAATGAGGCTGTGAAACTTTATTTGGAAAAGAGAATGACACTTATTGAGATGAGATGACTCAAAACCTATAAGACTATGACTAGAAACAAGGCAAACTTTCCAAAGTTTAGAAGCAAAAATTTTAGGGTGATAACAGTGGATCCACTAGGGATAGTGTGCCCTTGTGGTACACTAAGAACCTATAGATCCAATGCCGCTATCCATCCTTTAGAATAAAGCTCTGAACTTCTGCCCAATCTACTCCTCGAGCCTTTATTGATTTTTGTAAGAAGAATTAAAATTGCACCTACTGAAACAGATGCTCAGTCATCCTACCCTGAGCTTATTTGCACATTCCTACCTACCCTATCAGCTGCAATCTCCACTTGTAGCTCAAGGAACATGAAACTTCCAATGAAGCTAGTCATCGATCTGATCTGGCACTTGAATCTCTTGACTATGCTTGAAGCAAAAATAAACCAGATACTGAAATAACCAAGGCAGCATGAGGTGTAAATGTTCTTCAAGATGAAAATATAATTGGAAGCCTGAACAATAAATCTTTTCCATGTAGTCATCTATAGGGTCAAAAAAACACATGGTGAATTTGATGTTTCTTGTGATATTCTGTAGCTTTGGACAACTCACCAATACTTTGATCATCTGCATAAGGCTTCATCTGTGTGCTCTCAAACTACTCCTCAAATTGATTTTCAAAAATAATGTATTCTTCCTCAATCTCAAAAGAGAAAGGAAGCAACACCCTCTCTTTGTATTCTGCCATAGAAAGCTTTTGAAAAGTATGATCATGATCATGAAGACTATATGATTGAATTTGACCTTGTAAACCTTCAATGTCTTTCTCAATGTTCTTAGCAACTTCATCCAAAAATTTCATCTTATCTTCTGTCTTGCACTCAAATGATTTTAGATAAGAAGACAAGGACAAAGAAAAATTTTCACCTATTTCTTCATTAACATGATCATCATTCCATTGTTTAAAACCTTGAATTGAAGGAATTTTTGCCACCAACTATGTTCTTTCTATCCATTCCTCCAAAAACATAAGCCAAAAGTCTGCAAATGACTTAATAGATTTGGCAGGGAAGCTTTCAATCCACTGCTTACATTTCCATTGAAATGAATCATAGAACAACATAATGCAAACATCCTCATATTTGACTCTAAGAAGCTCGGCAAAATCACATAAATCTGATATATGCTTCACAGTTAAACTCAAATCTTCTCCATTGAATTTTGACCCATTCCTTAGAAAATATGTATCCTTGGGAAAATGATTTGGGAAACCATGAATTCCTGAAAAATTTATGCATGCATACCTTGAAATAAGAATGGTAGAACCTGTGTTCTTCATAACTCGAGTGGAATCACCATGAACCTATGAATTTCGAATTCCTCAACAATGGAGTTGCCAAGGTAGCTTTACAGCCTCAAAAATATTTCTGAGCTCTTGCTACCTTCAGAAGTTCAGCTTCTTGATTTCGGGAATGATTAATCTTCAAGCTCCCGGCAAACGCACCAAAATGTTATCACAAAATCAGACTCCTGATAGGCTGCTGATGAGGAAGACTTTGAGTAACTATTTCAAACCAAATTTTGGCTGAGGCTTACCCTCCTCAACCTGCGAGGGCTCTCTCACTAGGTTAAAGATTTTACTTTGAAGATAGATGGCTAACTCTATGGAAAATTTGAACAACAATGTATAAATGGTTGAAATACCAATTAACAAACTTCCATTGGGCTATGGAGTCAAAGTGTGTTTCAGTACAATAGCAAGATCAATTTCACATGGAAGTCAGGGCATAGAGGGTTTTAACATAAAAGCAAAACAGAGATATAATGTAAAGAACACAGCCTACAAACACATGAAGGAAGTTAGAGCACCATCAATGAATTCTAAGTAACATGTGTCTATACCACTGCAAGTAAGTATATGAAGGAAGCCATGAGGAAAATCAAACATTAACACCTTGCTGAATCCTGAGTAGTGAAAGCAACTCTTTGTATTAACCTGAAAACATACAGTCACATACAATAACACAATGTGCTTGTTTCTTTGAAAATTTCCAACCACTAGTGCATGACATCTTCTCCCATATATAGAGTTTATTACATGACTTAGATTCCTTCCTCTAGGATGAGGAGAATTCGAATTCTATCTGACTTGACACCTATTTGTTATAGACATTTTTGGGCACTGCAACCCCAATCAAACATGTCCATAAACCAAGGGCTCCTAAGTCCCTAAAAGTGTTGTTCCATCCCCTAAAAGAACAAGGTCAGCTGATTACATCATCTCCCAGAAGTTCTCCATGAAAAACTGCTCAGAACTAGTCAAACTGGACCATCTCACCTTCTCCATGGTCAAAGTGCGATGCATCCCACCTAATGCACATGGGAGGTGCAATGCATACTGAAAATCCCTTCTATGGGGTGCGATGGGCGAGAGTGGACAAATGGCAGAGACAGTTTGTGAGGTGGATGATCATGGAATCTTCCAGAAACTTCTCATGTGACACTTGCCTCTCTGAATTCGCCCAGGGATGAGTAAGAGATCCTCAATCTCCAAGTGGAATCAAGAACTATTAGAGAGAGGACACTAATCAGAATCCCAGAAGCTCACTCACCCCCCTGTAATCATCTATATATGGATCCCTCATCCCAGAGATCCAGAGGCTGGAATTTTGTATCTTGTAATGAAGTGTTGTTGGTTTCTTGTTGGAATATCATAGTGTTGGGTGATCTAAGATTTTCATGAGGTGAAAGAAGGGCTTTCATGCTGGAGGGTGACGCTGGGTCAGAACAATTGGTTGTAATCCTCTTTGCTTATTCTTGATATTAATAAAGCTATTCAAGTTTTCCTCCACATTCTTGTACGTTTGATGATATAAGCATTTGTGTGGTCAATATACATCTGGTCCTATATTGTTTATGATTGTAGATCTCTTTTCTTCGATAGTATTATGTTGCTTTGATTCCACAGGTGCTCTTTGAAGCTGGGTAGACGAAGGAGAAGTGGCAAGGATCTGTCAGAAGGGAGAGGAACCGAGCAAGGAACCAAGCACAAGACTGAGGTTGGTGTCATTCAATCCACTCTTATCTATTTCTCATAAAGGAAAACAAAATTAGTTTTAGTTTGTTTGTTTCTAAGATAGCTACCAGTCTTAGTGGGACTAGCAGCTTCGAGTGGACGCTAGATTTCCCAATAACAAGATGGCGACCCCGCTGGTGATCTGTGGTATGGAGACATAATAATCTATCTCCAAACCAAAACATATAGGTCTAATACCTCCCGCTTGGAACAACGACACATTCGATACCAAGCAAAAGACTACATGATCGTCGGTGATACACTTTACCATCGTGGTGTCGATACAGTTCTGAGGAGGTGCCTCACCCACGAGGAGGCCGAAAAAGTCCTGAATGATTGCCATTTAGGCGCATGTGGGGGGCATCAATCTGGTTACGCTAAGGTGCAAAAGATTTTACGAGCAGGATACTTCTGGCCAACAATGTTTAAAGATTGCATAACCACAGTCAGAAGTTGCCATGCATGTCAAATCTTTGACTGAAAAAACAGAATACCACCCACACCTCTGCAACCAGTAGTTGTTGTTGGGCCATTTTCCAAATGGGGAAGAGATTTCATGACATGTAACCCCACCTCGGTCGGGGGGCATGGGTATATCATAGTCGCAATAGACTATTTTACCAAATGGGCTGAGGCGATGCCTACATTAAACAACAACGGCGAAATGGCTGCCCTCTTCTTTTTCAATCATGTAGTCTCTAGATTCGGCATTCCACAGGCCATAGTCATAGATCATGGATAGCATTTTTGCAATCACATGATGGTTGAGTTGGCTGCGAAGTTAGGACTGTCCCATGACAGCTCTACTCCGTATTATCCACAGGCTAATGGACAAGTTGAGGCAATCAATAAGGTCCTGAAGCAGATGCTACAAAGGATGATTGGAGTCCACAAAAGGAGTTGGCACCTGATCCTGTACTCAGCCTTGTGGGCATACTAGACATCGGTGAGGAATGCAACCAGGTTTACACCCTTTCAATTGGTGTATGGCCTAGAAGCAATCTTACTGGTTCAGTGTGAAATCCCGTCCCTCAAACTCGCAATCGACCTTCTCCCCAGAACTTCTGAAGAAGAGGCTCGTTTCTTGGAACTAATCCAATTGGATGAAACCCATCGTGATGCCACTTTGGCTAATGAAGCCCATAAGAAACGAGTCAAGGGGCAGTTCGACAAGAATGTCAAACCCCATGTCTTCTCAGAAGGTGACTTGGTATTACTTTACGACCAGGAATCCGAAAAATTAGGAGCAGGTAAATTCAAAACCTTATGGATGGGCCCCTATATTGTTAAACGTGTATTAGCAAAAGGAGGCTACGAGTTAGTAGATTATGATGGGATTACACTGGCGCAACCTCGCAACGGGTTGTACCTTAAGTGTTACTATGCTTGACTCAAGATAGTAACCCCTATTCTTTTGTTACATTTTTGCTTTCGTTAAGGGTAATTGTTTTGGTTAAGTGATCCACTTTTACATTTTTTGTAGATGTCAGACCTATTGGAATCATTTGTTGGATATGCCGACGGAGCGAGTCATAGTTCGCGGAACCTGTCATCTATGACCTGGGCCATCTTCAATCCAAGCGGTGGGCTAGTGAGTTTCAGAGGGGTATGTATTGGTTGGTCAACGAACAATATTGCTGAATACAGTGCGTTGATAGAGCTCCTATCTGATGCCATTACGCATGGTATACGCCGACTAGTCGTCAGGCTAGACTCACAACTCGTCAGTCTACAGATCTCTTATATTTACTCCGTATGGAATCCAGCTAACTATCGCATGTTCCTAAGGGTCAAGATTTTGGAAAGGCGGCTTGATTCTATTCGATATCAGTATATTTCCAGAAACTTAAACACATTAACAAACTCATTGGCAAATTTTGTGTTAGATAGACATTTGCAGCATTTATAAAAGAAGCATTTCATCAAATATTTGCATCAAGATCACGTAACTCAACCAAAATAAAGCACCGAAAATCAAAAATATATATATAACTGTTTATGGTTCATACATAATGTTTTGTAACCAGGACAAAATCTGTCAAAATGACCCAAAACTCAAAATGCTAGGGTCACCCTAGTCTAATGATGCTGGTGATAACAAGTCACTGCCTGTGCAATCATGCGTAAAAGCCTAGTCCATTGACTCGGCACACCAGTAGTAAGTTGCTGCAACCTCAAGGGAAGCTCGTTGGTCCTCACATATAGAATACCAAAAGTGAGGCCCTCGACCTGATCCTGCAATGCTGAAAGAGTCTCGGCCACATCAAGGTCGCGAAGGATAGCTCTCCCCACAGCCTCTCCTGCTGGAATGGCAACTGGTACTCTCAGACGTACTACTAGCCGAACTAGTCCAACATCTGCATGAGCACATGAGTTTTGATTAGTCCTGATAGAAGAAAGCACAAGAACATTATAAAAAGAAACGATGAACAGAGATATGGTCAAAGAATTTACTGATAAAACCCCACTACTCACCAGCCGGCAACACCAAATCCAGGTCACCCCAGAAATCCATACCAGCATATGGGTACTCGGAAAAAACCATCTCCTGATGGTTGAACCACTCAAAAAAGGTATCAGAAAAGGAAACCTAGGACTGACCAGCATGTCGGGCCATAAGTTCGACCCATCTCTGCATCCGTGGCTCAGTCAAGAGAGGTAAGCCAAGTGAGATGTACTGCAGCTGCATCAGTGGGATCGTTTCCAAGGCGAAAGCGGTCAAAATAGAACCATTGCTGAAGTTCTTCAATTTTCTGTTTTTTTACCTTGGTAAGTTGTTCTTTCATCACAGGGAGTACTACGTCACACCAGTTGAACACCTTTGGTTGAAGGCATTCCAAGGCGTACTGCATATAGGACCTGTTAGCCACGTGAGGAGCCACACTACCAGCCAGTCTAGTAAAAGTGAACAGAATGGTCCTCAAGGACTGGTCATTGACATCTCGGATGTTGATCTTGCCATCCCTACTTGGCTGAGAGGGGCACCATTCGCCCCCACGGGCGGAACCTGATAGTGAAAGAGGGGCACCATGCCTCGATAAACTGGTCAAAAAATAGATGTCCACAATAGTCAAAGGGATAGATTTGCCTTTGATATGAAACACCTGGTTGATAGGATCCCATGCATCGATAAAATATTACAACAAGTTGATTTGTTGCCTCATGCTAGAAATGCAGAAGAACTTGAACAGGCCACAGTTCTGCAGTGCAGTTACTGTAACTGGATCATGTAGAGCAAGCATGTCCTCTTCTTCATGCTTGTGTTCTCGCCATGTAACAACCATTTTGATCCGATAAATCTCTGTAAAACAAGCAAGGGAAGAGTCAAGATCCTGATTTGGAAAAAAACAGGCAAAAATTGCATGAGAAAACAGTGCAAAAACTTCCCTTCTCGTGCCCATCGTACCCCCAGCAGTGTACTAGGTGGGATGCATCTTGACTAGCCAATGGCCAAGCCAAGATGCATCACACCTTTCGATATAGAAAGGGTGTGATGGAGCCAGGGAAAATTTTTCAAACCCCTGAGGCTCAGAAAAACAGGGAAACATGCACAGAATTCAAAAAGGAAAGAATGCAACTGAAGAGCTCAGGTTTAGCTCCTACTTGGTCCAGACAGCACCGAGAATCGTCCACAAAATCTCCCGAAATCAGCTAGTGAAAATCAAGGGGAAAAGCACCTCCAGAGCTCCAACAAACCAAAGTTCAAATGAAATGGTAAAATGAGGGGTAAAAAACCACTTTTAAATTACTTTTTATGTAATTCGAGTAAAATATTAGTGTTTTAACTGATTTTGAAACATATATTGTTCATTTCTAATCGGTTTGATGAAGTAATTGAATAGGCGGTACAACATTTGAAGGAATAAAGTGATTAACGGTGAAATTAAATCAATGACCATTATCACGAGCAATTTTTATGTGGAGTTCAAGCTCGTTAAATATTAAACATAAGCAATGAGCAAACGTTCCCCCAGAGTTTAAGCTCATTAAAAAATGAACCAATTTACGGTAAATAACCATTGTGAATGCATTATCATCAGCTTTTGAACCTTGGTCATGTTCTCATCATCACCTCCACTCTGTTTTAGCCGATCATTCACCTCCATTTGATTGTTTACGCCTTTTGAGGAACAGTTGCGGAGAGTGATCCTGTTAGCCATCCTTGTGACACTGTCGTGACTGGAAAATTCCAAACCTTACCTAGAATCAGCTGCTACCCGAAATATCACTCGTTCCTAAAAAAACGAGTCTCCTTTAAGCTCTTTTCAACTGACTCATAAAACATGAAAACATTTCCAAGTGATTGGCCTCTCCAGCTCGTTAAAGTGACTGGAAGTGCTATCCCTCCTATAGATTTTAATTTTTTTGGACCTGAGGGATTATTACACAAAAATATCGAGCGCTTGTCTTGTTTGGCTCGTTAAAATTACCGAAAATTCATCCCTTTCGTATTATTTTATACTTTTTCAGACTTAAGGGATTATATGACGAAAAATATTATTGGAGTTTCCTTTACGTCCCTTTCAGACTCTCTAAAATTGAAAAGGACCGAGTTATCTTTGTCGTTAAACTCGTTAAAACCGAATAGCGACAAACTTGTCCATATAGACAAGAACGAGTTTCACTGTCACGAGGCTCGTTAAAATATAGCGATGGGTTTGCCCGAAGGGAAAATTATAGAACAAGCATATGTTATCCTCCTCAAGCTTGAAAAAAATAAAGAGGTACTGGTAAGCAATGACTGGGGAAAAATTGGGAAGAAAACTTGAAGAAACTTTATTGGTAGCAAGTCGCTCTTGAACATGACACTTTCACTCCGCATCCGAGTCAGGTTGGGTTGTTCCGTTCACTGGTCATATCACCATTGGTCCATCACACCATCCACATTTGGGGTTAACGCTACCAATCCATCATGTCAGTGTCACCGGAATGTTCAAGAGAAGTCGCTTAGAGAATTCACCTATGTCTCATCCGCTGCAATACATTCACGCTCCATTCTTTCATGACCGCCACCCTGAACCCTGTATTATCAGATCGTTTTCGCCTCCAAAATCATTTACTCCGTTCTGTGTCGTAGATGTGGAATTCATCAAGGCCCTCCTATGGCGAGTCGCTTCTTGTCGACATTAGCTCATTATCCAAGAAGTCAACTTAGGAACAACCCTTCCAGTACTTTGAAGCTTGCATGCCTCAATGGCAAGTTTCTCACTTCCGGCGACAGGTTTACATCAATGGCCTTCGACCAAAAGATTTTGCATAGTGTTCGACACCAAGTCCCTTATTCACACCACACAAATTGTACTGTAGTACCTTGAGGGTCATCATCATTATCGGTGATTCCTCTAGCGCCTGTTAACAACTTACATCATTGGCTGGTAATCAGGCGATGTCTTTCCATGTTCGACTCCAGAACATCTTTCACATGGATAGACTTGTACTCCGAGTGAAGATTGAATGAGTTTGAAGACCCCAGATCTAGTTTCATCCATCCAGGCTGCGATATATTCAGGAAAATAAAGACATCAAATGTACATTGTTGCTACAAAGATGATCATCCGAATCAAAGGATGATGGCTCTATCAGAATCATCAGTCTCCTGCACAGACAGTTGTCTATCCTATGTAAATGAAAATGAATTTATAAAGCTGAGCATGGGAATTCCCACCTCAGCTAGATCATGAAAAATATTATGAAGATAATGTATTGTATTGTATCTTATTACAGGTCGCCTTCCAGCTCGAAAAAACTTCGGATCCTCATGATAAAGAATTTCACCCAACATCAAAAGATTAACGACTTCATGCTTTTGGGGGCAACTGTTATAGACATTTTTGGGCACTGCAACCCCAATCAAACATGTCCATAAACCAAGGGCTCCTAAGTCCCTAAAAGTGTTGTTCCATCCCCTAAAAGAACAAGGTCAACTGATTACATCATCTCCCAGAAGTTCTCCATGAAAAACTGCTCAGAACTGGTCAAAACTGGACCATCTCACCTGCTCCATGGTCAAAGTGCGATGCATCCCACCTAATTCACACGGGAGGTGAGATGAATATTGAAAATCCCTTCTATGGGGTGCGATGGGCGAGAGTGGACAAATGGCAGAGACAGTTTGCGAGGTGGATGATCATGGAATCTTCCAGAAACTTCTCCTATGACACTTGCCTCTCTAAATTCGCCCAGGGATGAGTAAGAGATCCTCAATCTCCAAGTGGAATCAAGAACTATCAGAGAGAGGACACTAATCAGAATCCCAGAAGCTGACTCAACCCCCTGCAATCATCTATATATAGATCCCTCATCCCAGAGATCCAGAGGCTGGAATTTTGTATCTTGTAAGGAAGTGTTGTTGGTTTCTTGTTGGAATATCATAGTGTTGGGTGATCTAAGCTTTTCATGAGGTGAAAGAAGGGCTTTCATGCTAGAGGGTGACATTGGGTCAGAACAATTGGTTGTAATCCTCTTTGCTTATTCTTGATATTAATAAAGCTATTCAAGTTTTCCTCCACATTCTTGTACGTTTGATGATATATGCATTTGTGTGGTTAATATACATCTGGTCCTATATTTTTTATGATTGTAGATCTCTGTTCTTCGATAGTATTATGTTGCTTTGATTCCACAGGTGCTCTTTGAAGCTGGGTAGATGAAGGAGAAGTGGCAAGGATCTGTCAAAAGGGAGAGGAACTAAGCAAGGAACCAAGCGTAAGACTGAGGTTGGTGTCCTTCGTTCCACTCTTATCTATTTCTCATAAAGGAAAACGAAAGTAGTTTTAGTTTGTTTGCTTCTAAGATAGCTACCATTCTTAGTGGGACTAGCAGCTCCAAGTCTACACTAGATTTCCCGATAACAATATTAACACTTAAAACCAACTATTTAATTTAACTAATTGTTAACTAGCAGTTCTAGAGACCTAAAATAATTAGGAGTGTAACTCCTCATTATGATTACAACAACCTTATCTAGGAATTAAACATTCCTTTTGACACCTATAACTCCATGAATTTGAATTTGATGAAGCCTCCCACGTTGTCACCTTGCTATTGATGATAAACCCTAGAAAATAGGGAACATGTTTCCCTGTTTTTAGGTTCAGGATCTTTGAAAATTAGCACGTGGGACAGAGCCTTTATCTTCTCATCTATGACATATTTTATGAAACTGAAGGATTTTTTTTATTACATGATTTCTAGAACAAAAACCTCTCTTGGTTTCTTAAAAAGCTGCTCCAGCTATCCAGAATCCATCCTTGAAAAACACGTGTAAAACAAGAAAAATCTGTTCTTTGAAATTAGGGTTTCAAAGAAAGCTTAGTATCTCCCAACTGATAACACTTATGAAGAAATTGAGATAGGTTATTGTATCTGGTTAGTTGAGGAAGAGAAACCTCCTTCATAATTCCAAAATACCTTTTCCTGTGACCAAAAACTGAGCTTGAAAAAGACTGTTAAAACCAGAAGACAAAGCTTGACTTTCAGGAGTTTCGTAGCGCAATTTTAACCATACATTTCTCCCACCTCAGAACAAATTTGAAGAAAATGAAAGAGGTTTTTGTAGCTCAATATATTAGGAAGAAAAGCCTCTTTCAGTTTTCAAAATTGAGTTCTACGCTGCTCAGGAACCCTTCTGGAAGTTGACTAGTAAAAGCAGAAAACATAGTCTTTTATGTTGAAACAGGCTTTTCAGGGGTTTCGTAGCACGCTACGAAAACTTTTAGTTCAGTGAAAATTCTGGGTTTTGCACTACAAAAACTCCTAGGTAGTTTCATAGCGCATGAAAACCTTGAAACAAGTTTGACACATTGAAATTTAGGTGTGATTTGGGATCAGTGATAGGTAAAACTACAGTGTTGACCCTATTTGACAATGCAAACAAGACTCCTTTCTAGGTCCTAGACACTAAAAAAAACCACTGAAAGAATAGACCAAGACTAACACCAATCCTTTGGAATCAAACTGATGTCAAAACACATGGTGAGGCTTATAGGACATGGAATGAGGCTGTAAAACTTTATTTGGAAAAGAGAATGACACTTATTGAGATGAGATGACTCAAAACCTATAAGACTATGACTAGAAACAAGGCGAACTTTCCAAAGTCTAGAAGAAAAATTTTTAGGGTGATAACAGATCATTTGAGATTGAAATAGATGCCAGTGACTATGCCATGGGAGCAATGTTGATGCAGCACAGTAAACCCATATGTTATCATTCTGAGACATTTAATTATGCAGTAGTTAACTTTCCCACATATGATAAAGAATTGTATGCATTAGTACAGAGTGTGAAAAAGTGGAAACATTACTTAATGGGCAAAGAGATAGTCATACATACTGATCATCAACCAATTCAATATCTACACTCCCAAATGAAGTGGCAGCAATCAAGACACTATAGATGGATGGGTTTTCTACAACAGTTTCATTTAGTCATCAGATATAAAAAGGGCATACACAATAAAGTTGCAGATATGTTATCTAGACCAATTATAAATGCATCTACTATACTTATGCATAATTTAGTATTCCATGAGAGCTACATTGAACAACATGCTCAAGATATAGATTTTAAAGATGTATATGCAATTTTAAGTCAAGGCAAATGAGTAGAAGAATTAGATTATCATATTAAGGACCAACTCTTGTATCATTGTGGGAAGCTATGCATTCCACAAACTGAAAGAGTAAAGATAATTCGAGAAGCACACACTTCTCTAATATTAGGTCACTTTGGTGTAATTAAAATGGTTGCACAGTCGCAAAGATTTTGTTATTGGCCAAAAATGAATAAGACAGTTTCTAGATATGTAAGAGGGTGTACCATGTGTGCTCAAAGCAAGCCCAGCAATAGAAAACTAGGCTTGTACACTCCACTACTAGTTCCTTCTCATCCTTGGGAAAGTGTTTCCATGGACTTTGTTGGAGGACTGCCTAAATCTAGGAAAGGTCATGAATATTTATATGTTGTTGTGGATAGGTTCAACAAAATGCGTATTTTAATACCTTGTAACAAATAGATTACAGATGAACAAACTGCAAAGTTGTTCTTTTAGCATGTATGGGTTCATTTTGGATTACCTACTTCCATAATATCTGATCAAGATACCTGATTTGTTGGGAAATTTTGGTCAAGTTCATGGGAATTGATGGACATCAGGCTGAAGAAGAGCACAACTGTTCACCTGCAAACAGATGGCCAAATAGAAGTGGTCAATAGGATAGTGATCCAGTTGCTCAGAGGCTATTGCAGCGAGCATCCCAAACTTTGGGATGAACAATTATGTCATGTGCAGCATGCTTACAACTGAGCTAGACATTCTTCTACACAGAGATCTCCTTTTGAGACCTGTTTTAGTTTCACATCAAGGTATCCCTTGGATTTTGTCTTTGGTAAAGACATAGCAATTGATGGACACAATTATGTGGACAAGGCGACCAAGTTCATTAAAAAAATCCAAGAGATTCACCAGGCAGCATAGGAACAACTGGAAAAGATCCAAGCCAAGTACAAGGCAAGGCATGACAAGCATCAGATGGAGCATAGTTTCCAAGTTGGTGATCAAGTCTGGCTGTATTTCAGCAAAGACAGAATGCAAGGTGAAGGTAAGAAGCTGAAACCAATAAGGTATGGACCTTTCAAGATACTTGAGAAAATTGGTGAGAATGCTTTTTGCCTTGATCTACCAACTTACATGCACATCTACTCAGTTGTTAATGCAGACATCTTGAGACTACTTGAACCTTCATTAATTGAAGATCCCGAAGAGCAGAGTCAATTGCCTTCTATTGATGATTTATTACCTGAATATCTTAATGAGTTACAGGAAGATACAATTCTGGATAGGAAGGTAAGAACTACAAGCATAGGGGATGTTGAATACCTTAGGATCGGACTCAAGGGTTCAAAGCCAAGTAGTGCGAAATGGATAGAAATTGAGCAAGCAAGGAATCAATACCCTCCCTTGATTGATGCTTGAAAGAAAACCAATTTTTGGTGGTCTAGAAGCTTTTTCAATGGGAAGGCCGTGATCCAAATTGGATCCTAAAAACTCTCTAAGTTTTCATGACTGTTTCAAATTATGCTAAAAGATTCAAGTCCTAGAAAAGATCGAAGCTATCAGAAGGAATCCTCATAACAATTGCAGTTGTGGCTAGAGCGGAGCAACGAGGACCCTCAGTTGAGCGCGCAGACTGTTGGCCCATGGTAAAGCGCAATGGCACAAAACTGGCAAAACCGGAGGCTAATTCGGGAAACAGAGGTGGATTCTGATACGCGATCGCAGGGCATCCCCCTTAGTGAAGGAAAGCCCCGAAGCGCCCGAACCCAAAAACGCTATAAAATTCAGAAAAGTAACTGTTTCGGTTCCATAGCGCAAGATTCCCCAAAACCGGCAAGATATCGGAAGGCTTCGAGGCGGTAAGCAGTTTTGACTAAGTCCCACCCGATGCCACACATCAAGCGACACGCGTTCGGTGGAAGAGAGAGAAAACCACCTGCATCAGATGGGTAAACATCGTGCGACTTGTCTGCCTGATATGAAGGACGACCGTAGGATCTGAGGGGTCCAGATCGACGGTGGAGATACATCTCGATGACTGACTGGATTTGATAGGTCAAAAAGCAAGATGACAGGGGATTTGAAGTCCAATGTGGATGATGAGTTGGTAAACGATTCTTGTTCGCGGGCGATCTTGAAGCAAACATATTTAACGACCATTTGAATATGATTCAGGGAATCTGACACCTAGTTTGTTAGCAAACAGGTGGCGACCTCCCCTGCGAGGTGTTACCCAGTGATGATGATGCAGAGCAGAGGAATTCGAATGGACAGATGAAAGGAAACCAGAAGGCCGGGAAGCGGAAACGAGCAGTTAAAGAACAGACTAGCTTTAAAGCCATGAACTGATAGAAGCAGAGAACAGGCAACAGAAGAGGTAGATAGCAAAAAGACACAAGAAGCTAATAGCAGAGAATAGAGAGTAGAAGCTGAGCTGACCTGAAGGTAGCATCGAGCTAGAAAAAGCAAGAGAGAGTTAGAGAGTTTGTGTACTCCATTGAAGGCTTGAGAGGTTCAAGCAAACTCCTCGGCATAGGCCTATCATACTACTGTGACCCTCAGAGGTCGAGTTTCAGTAAGGAGAGTATGTGCACTCCATTCCTACTGACTTCATTCTATTTAGTGAGTCTTGAATTGAGCTCACTGTTGTAAAAAAAACTCTTCTTGAAAACATAATAGAGAGGCCACCACTGAAAGGATGGACCAGGAGACGTAGCCTAGGAGCATTGGGTGAACTCCTTATTAAACTTGTTTTGTTTACATGTTTGACTGTTATGTTTTCTCTGATTGCCTCAGTGTCTATGTATTCTAGCAATCTTATCGATCCGTTGCATAAGTAACATAGGCACCTCCATGCACATGAGTCTGTAATACCTTTATTTCTTTGTCCTGGATAAATTCTAGATCACTACGTGAGGAGTGTGTGTAGCAGAAACCTCCGAGTGTCATATTCCTTGAATTTTTAAGTAGATTGAATGTGATTTTATGCTATCACGTTTTTTATTGTCTTTTGTTTGTTTGTTTCAAGTATTTGAATGGAAAGAACAAAATGAAGTTGGAGCAAAGAAGTGAGATCACCGTCAAGCGGATTAGCGTTCTAAGAGGTAGGTCCTCTTATTTGTTTCTAATATAAGGAATTTTACATTAGATTGTTCTAGTTGCGGCTAGACCCATTGTTATGAAACCAGCTCACAAAAAGATAGAAAAGATAGATGAACGCCTTAGAAATAATCCTCTTCGAGGGGGAAACCTCCCTTACATTACACAAGTGAACAATTCTTGGATGATACAAATGACAAGACCTCCTTTCTATATATAGGAGTCTAAGGGGTCATAATATAATCAGAGCCTACATAACAATAATAATGTAAGGGAAAAATAATAACAATAGTGGGCTTCTATGGGGCACAATAATAATAATATGGGGACTACATGGGCACAACAATATAATAAAGGGGTTGTACTAATAAAAATAAGGGGTTACACTAGTAGTATAGGGACCTAACATGCCCCTCTCCTTCAAAAAGTGTTGTCCTCAATGCTTGAGTAGTTCTTGATGCTTTTGTATAAATTCTTGTCCTCCTATGTGGAATATTCAGCAGGTAAGTTCTTCCACTTGATGAGATACTCTTAAATTGATCTATTTCGTAGCTTTCGATTTCTCAATTCTGTGACTGCTTCAACTTCCAATATGATTTTCCCTTCCTTGTCAAGTTCTCGCAATACTGTTTGAACTGGGACCTTCAGAAACTTTTGAATGAGTTCCCACTCCTTTGGGCATATGGATATATGTAAGGCCTGATGTTTGGAGGAACACTTCGTGGAATCAAATGAATAGCATGATCATGATCATGAATAGGTTGGAGGCTTTTGGGAGTCTCAAATACCTTGGAATGATTGTCCAAAACGTTTTGGAGATCTGGAGAAATACATGATTTCGATGTGGGATCCTCTAGTGAACATAATTGTGTGATTACACCTCGTTGTTCTTTATTTAGAAGCTTTGTCATATTGTTAGAGTTGATTATCTTTCCAGGTTTTCCTTTGATACCCCTCAATTCAACTTCCTTTCCTTCCCAAAAAAAATTTCAAGAAAAGTTCTTGAAAATTAAAAGCTATCGTACCCAAATATTGTATCCATTGTACTCTTAGTAAAACATCAACACCACCCATTGGAATGGAAATCATTGGGCTATTCAATACATATTCTCCCATGGATAGCTTGATATTATGGCACTTTCCAGAGCAATTTATGGTTCCTCCACTTGCAACCATCACTTGACACTCCAATGTTGGATATAGGAAGTCATTCAATTCCTTGGCTATCTTACAATCAATAAAATTATGGGTACTACCCAAATCAATCAACACTCTTACCTTTTTCTTCTTGATATGTCCTTCTATCTTGATAGTTTAAGGAGTGGTAATTTCTTCCAATGCATTACAAGATATGGTCAGATTGATTTCTTGAGACTCGATGTGATCTTTCAATTCTTGAACATTTTTCTTCTTGATATTTCATTATGTATTGATAGTTTGAGGAGTGGTAATTCCGTCCAATACATTACAAGATATGGTCAGATTCATTTCTTCTTTCTCAATGTGATCTTTCACTTCTTGAACCTTTTTCTTCTTGACATGTCCTTCTATCTTGAGATTTTTAGGAGTGGTAATTATTTCCAATGCTTTACAAGATATGGTCGGATTCATTTCTTCCTTCTCTAGGGTTGGTTCTTGGTGTATATAGTCTTCTTTTGACATTTCTTGATCCTTTTCTTCCTCCTCTCCACAATCAATGTAAAATAATTTCTTCTCATCACACTTATGACCTTTAATGTATTTTTTATCGCAATTGTAACAAAGCCCTTTTTCTCTTTTTTCTTCCAATTGTTGTGGTGTAACCCTTGTAGGTTGTGGAAGGCTAGGAGAAACAACACTTCCATCTTTATAGTTGTGAGGGGTAGACTTCCTTGTTGCCATAATTTTTCTCTCCACTTTGTAGCAAAGCCCTTTTTCTCTTTTTTCTTCCAATTATTGTGGTGTTGCTCTAAATAAGGTGTTTCTCTTTGTATCCTCATAATGTGCTTTCATTTCCTCCATGAAAATTGACCACATAACAAGTTGTTTACGAGAACAAAGCCCTTTATTCCATAAAAATTGATCTGGTTCTAAATATGAAGATGCAATACATACCTTTTGTAACAGTGGTGTACCATGTAGATCAAAATATTGCTCCATATGTAGTATCCAATTTACTGGACCCTTTCCACAAACTTCCTCATATCGCCTTTTCTTGATTTCAGGAGCTCGATATTGAAATGACTATAACTCTGTACTTTCAGATCTAAAATTTTTGAAATTGTCTCTTGAAGTAGCCCTCTAAGTCCTCTTTCTAACCCTGAAAGTCTGATCAAAATTTGATTCTCCAAGAAAGAGTTATGCCCAATCTCCTAAGATGACCTGATTATATAATGTTTCAGTAGAGCGAACTTGTACGACATGCCACGTGTCACGTTTTCGACCTTCGGATTTGAAAACTATGCACATAAAACTAAAGTTCGTCCTCTTTTTGTAACTTCTTATGAAATTTCAATTTATTGCTCAGAGAGAAAGTTATGATGATTTTCCCAAGGTCACTTGTTTAGGATGTAATTCGGGAGTCTGCAAAAGCCCTAACTTCCTCAAATCATATATCCGAAAATATAGCAAGACAAGATCTAAAATTCGAACCTGAGATTTAGAACAATTTCTTCTCAAATGGGTTTTTTTCTTTAGCTTCTGAAACTTCGTAGCAGAAACGTTATAACGAAAATACCACGATAACCTATTTTAGATGAAATTCTGGAGCTTGTAAAAACCCTAACCTTCTCATATCATATCTCCGAAAATATAGTGAGACAAGATCTGAAATTCAGATGGGCAGTTCAGCAATATTTCTTCTCAAATGGGTTTTTTGTTTTAGCTTCTGAAACGTCGCAAAAAAAAGGTTATACCGAAAATACTACGATGACCTGTTTGGAGTAGCGAAACCCTAGAATCCAAAGCTCTGATACTAAATGTTATGAAACCAACTCACAAAAAGATAGAAAAGATAGATGAATGCCTTAGAAATAAGTCTCTTCGATGGGGAAACCTCCTTTACATTACACAAATGAACAATTCTTGGATAATACAAATGACAAGATCTCCTTTCTGTATATAGGAGTCTAAGGGGTCATAATATAATCAGAGCTGACATAACAATAATAATTTAAGGGCACAATAATAACAATAGTGGGCTTCTATGGGGCACAATAATAACAATATGGGGACTACATGGGCACAACAATATAATAAGGGGGTTGTACTAATAACAATAAGGGGTTACAGTAGTAGTATAAGGACCTAACACCCATTCTCTAGCTAGAGGGATTACCTCTATCCGCAGAGGAGATTTACCTACTCCACAAATTGGCAACTCCGCTTGTTACAGGGAAAAGTGTTATATAGAACTGCTCTATCCCACTAAGGTGTGACAGCTACCTTAGAAACAAACAGAGAAAAGCTACTTTCGATTTTCCTTTATGAATTATAGATAGAGAGGAACAGAAAGACCAACCTCTGTCTTGCGCTAATCTCCTGATTTGATTCCCCTCTTCTTTGATAGTCTTTAGCTACTTGCTCCCTTACACGCCCAGCTTCACAAAGTACCTGTAAGATCACAGTAGCATAGCACTATACAAAGAAATGGATCTATAATCATAAATAATCTAAGATCAGATGTAAATTGACCATACAAATGTAGCAAGCATCAATGACACAAGAGCATGGAGGAAAACTTGAATAGTTTTTATTGATAAACAAGAAAGAGCCAAGAGGAGTACAACCAGTTGTTCTGACCCAGCATCAACCTCCCAGCAAAGAAGCCACTCTTCACCTCAAACAAAGCTTAGATCACCCAACAATATGATGTTTGTCTCAAGAAACCAACAACAATTCCTTACAATATGCAAAATTCCATCCTCTGTATCTCTAGGAGGAGGGATCCATATATAGATATTCATAATGGAGATGAGTCAGCTCATGATTTGATTAGTGTCTTCCCTCTGATAGTTCTTGCTTCCACTTGGAGATTGATGATCTCTCCACCTTGCGGAATGACACTGCCATTTGTCATTTCTCGCCCATCACACCCCATAGAAGGGCTTTTTGAAATGCAACGCACCCACACAATGTATTTAGGTGAGATGCAACGCACTTGGCCAGTGGAGCAGCTGAAATGATCCTCTTTTGACCAATTCTGAGCAGTTTTTCATGGAGAACTTCTGGGAGAAGCTGTTAGCTATTGACCTTGTTCCTTTAGGGGTTAGAACAACACTTTTAGGGACTTAGGAGCCCTTGGTTTATGGACATTCCATACTTGGGGTTGTAGGGCCCAAAAATGTCTATAACAGTTGCCCCCTAAAGCATGAGGTCGTTAATCTTTTGATGTCGGGTGAAATGATTTATTATGAGGATCCGAAGTTCTTTCAATGCTGGGAGGAGACCTGTAATAAGATACAATACAATACATTATCTTCATAATATTTTCATGATCTAGCTAAGGCGGGCATTCC
This sequence comes from Pinus tabuliformis, assembly GCA_031772625.1. NCBI lineage: Eukaryota > Viridiplantae > Streptophyta > Pinopsida > Pinales > Pinaceae > Pinus > Pinus tabuliformis. The sequence continues at coordinate 600,681,665 of CM062813.1, read as the reverse complement.
CATGCTCAGCTTTATAAATTCATTTTCATGTACATAGGACAGACAATCATCTGAGTGTAGACTGATGATTCTGATAGAGCCATCATCCTTTTGATTGGATGATTATTTGTGCAGCAATGATCTACATTTGATGTCTTTATTTCCCTGAATATATATCGCAGCCCGGATGGATGAAACTAGATCCGGGGTCTTCAATCTCGTTCGATCTTCACTCGAAGTACAAGTCGATCCATGTGAAAGCTGTTCTGGAGTCAAACATGGAAAGACATTGCCTGATTACCAGCCAATGATGTAAGTTGTTAACAGGCGCGAGAGGAATCACCGATAATGATAATGACCCTCAAGGTACTGCAGTACAATTCATGTGGTGTGAATAAAGGACTTGGCGTCGAACACCACGTAAAATCTTTCGGTCGAAGGCCATTGATGTAAACCTGTCGCCGAAAGTGAGAAACTTGCCATCGAGGCATGCAAGATTCAAAGTACTGAATCGGGTGTTCCTAGATCAACTTCTTGGATAATGAGCTGATGTCGACAAGAAGCGATCCGTCAGAAGAGGGCCTTAATGAATCCCACATCAATGACACGGAACGGAGCAAATTATTTTAATGGAGGTGAAAACGATCCGGTGATATAAGGTTCAGGGTGGCGGTCATGAAAGAATGGAGTATAAATGTATGGTAGTGGGTGAGACACAGGTGAATTCTCTGAATGACTTCTCTTGAACATATCGGTGACACTGATGTGATGGATTGGTAGCATTAACCCCAAATGTGGATGGTATGATGGGACCATGGTGATGTGACTGGTGAATGAAACAACCCAACCCGACTCAGACGCGAAGTGGAAGTGTCATGTTCAAGAGCGACTTGCTACCAACAAAGTTTCTTCAAGTTTTCTTCCCAATTTTCCCCAGTCATTGCTGACCAGTACCTCTTTATTTTTGTCAAGCTTGAGGAGGATAACATATGCTTGTTCTATAATTTTCCCTTCAGGCAAACCCATCACTATGTTTTAATGAGCCTAGCGATAGTGAAACTCGTTCTCGTCTATAGACAAGTTTGTCGCTATTTAAACTTTTAACGAGTTTAACGACAAAGATAACTCGGTCCTTTTCAATTTTAGAGAGTCTGAAAAGGAACGTAAAGGTAACTCCAAAATTCCTTTTTCGTCATCTAATCCCTTAAGTCCGAAAAAGTATAAAACAATACAGAAGGGATGAATTTTCGATACTTTTAACGAGCCGAACAAAACAAGCGCTCGATCTTTTTGTGTAATAATCCCTCAGGTCCAAAAAGATTAAAATTTAGAAGAGGGATAGCACTTCCTGTCCCTTTAACGAGCTGGAGAGGCCAATGGCTCGGCAATCTTTTCATATTTTACGAGTCAGTTGAAAAGAGCTTAAAGGAGACTCGTCTTTTGAGGAACGAGTGATAAAATGGATAGCAACTGATTCCAGGTAAGGTTTGGAATTTTCCAATCACGGCAGTGTTACAAGGGTGGCTAATGAGATCACTCTTCGCAGCTGTTCCTCAAAATGGGTAAACAATCAAATGGGGGTGAATGATCGGCCAATGCAAAAGTGGAGGTGATGGTGCAAACACGACCAAGGCTTTAATGGCTGAAGTACTACATTCACAATGGTTATTTACCGGGGAATAGTTCATTTTTTAACGAGCTTAAATGCGGGAGGAAACATTTGCTCATGGCTTATGTTTATTTTTTAACGAGCTTGAACTATGTGCTAAAACTGCTCGATTAATCCAGTCGTGTGATAAGAATGTCTCATATAAAATGACAATTTTTAGAGTTTTGCCCCACATCCTTTCTTTATGCAAGTTAGGAAACGACCAATCCTACGAGTTTAAAGGGTTAGATGACCTACAAATTTAAAAAATAAATATTCGCTCTTCGCTTGCATGCCAAAAGGCTTGCATGCCCCCAGGTATAAAACAGAGTTTCAAGGTTACCCCTTCTTTCTTCCGTCAAAACAATTGTTTTGCCGAGAGAAGCCTACCTGTTACAGGTTACCCAAAGATTGTTTTATTCACAGCACAAAAAAAACACTTCTTTGGCGGTGTTTACCGAAATAGACAAAGGTGAGTGAAGGAGGCTACTCCACTCACGTAACTTTGACAAGAGAATCTTGTTCTAGAATAACCCCCTCTTCCAATCACAGACAGGAGTATAGACTAGTCATATTCTCTTGCGGAAACCAACCCTATACCCGAAGTTTTCCTGCCGAAGCAAACCAGGGTGCATGCCCCCTGGGTTTCAGTCATGTCCCCCCGAATCACTCGCGCTCATTGGGTGGACGGACTGGGGATTGAGACATTTCTTAGATGAAAAGACCATTCAGGGATGGTATATGACTATTTGCTCTATATGATCCGGGAAATGAAAGCTGGTCTATGAGCTTGACCACTCTTCCTTCGTGCGGAAAACACATTACTCTAAAGAGTGAGGACACAATTGCTCCCATGCAATAAATATAGCCTCGTCCAAGGAGTAGATTGTAATCCAGGGGTCCTTGAGCTACCATTACATTCATGTGAACGGTTTGCCCTCTCAATGTTATGGGCACATTGGGAAGGATCCCTAATGGTCGACTGGTTCCTTTATCAAAACCTGTTAGATTTCTCATCTCAGGCAAAAGCGATGGTGAACCAAGCACTTTCCAAGCAGTTGAGGAAAGGATACTCATAGAAGCCCCCTCATCTATGATGGTACCAGCCATAACCATTCTATATATTTGAACAATGATTCGGAATGGTACACTAGCTGGTAAACGGGGTCTGCCTAGTTGATTCCAGTCGAAGGATACAACTAGGTTGCTTGGAGGTGGGACCGAATAGACGGCCGGGTACGACCCTGATGAACTTCCTTCCTGCGGTAAAGGAATGGATAAATTGCTCCCATGTTCGTTGGAGTCTGTGCTTATGAAAAGAATTTGGATGGTGTCATCCTTGTTCTCTTCGGTGACTGTATCATCTGAAGATGGAACCTCTGAAGGCAAGACCGGGTCAACTGCCGCCTCGACCTTTTGACTTTCGTCTGGTATGGGTTCAGATGGTTTGTCTTCAATGATAGATGCTTCGGCCGACCACCTGAGCGGGCCAGCCGGATTTTCAACTAGTGACGAACTCGACAAAAGTTTTCTATATCCAGGAGGAAGTCGTAACGGTGAAACCGGACGATTGTCCAAAACTCTTTTAGCCTCATCTAAGAAGGGACAACGGTGGACGGCATGATCGCCTTTGCACAGTTTACAAGGAAATCTATATTTTCCTTTTTGTCCTGGGGCTTCACTTTCACTAGTTGACGGTGTGTTTTCAACATGATCATCAGAGGTTGACGACACTGGGTTGTGCAAACGAGGATACCAGTCCCTTAAGATCCGAGGGATGCAAGGACAATCTCTGTGATAGTGGTCTCCTTTGCAAATGACACATGGCGATTTAGGCCTGGTCAGTGCAGTGTGTGGATTTTCGCTAGACGATGCTCATTTGCCCCCATTCGCTTTTGGCTCCTTCTTCTTCTATTTCTTCTTCTTTTCCTTCTTCTTCTTGGGTACTTGACTTTTGGCTTTACCAGCCCCATCAAGTGAAGAGGAAGGAGGAGAGGAAGAATTAGAGGAAGTAGAAGGTTGGTGGGTAACTCTGGACTCATCTAGTTGCTGATTTGATTGTTCAGGAATTGCGGTGTTCTGATCGACAGAGGTTGAGAAGAGCCAAACAGGCAAGCCGATTGTCAGTCCTGGAAGCGACAATGTGGCCATATGGGGCACACCAACATCTCCCCATGAGGAGAAGGGACTAGGATTTCCTCCAAGGGGAATTCCTTGGTTGGCGGATTCCATTTTCTCAACCTAAGATCAACGTAGGAAAGGGTAATGAATATTCCATTTAAAATAAATTTTATACGCTTTGACACAACTTGTTTTTTCAATTTTTAAGAGTCGAGAAAAAACAAAAGATGACTCTAGTCTCCTTCGATTTTTAATGAGCCTGAAGTGAAAAGTGCTCATATGGACCTTTTCTGTTAAGGAGTCTGAAAAGGAACGAAAGGGACTACTCTGGAAATCTAGGTAGAGGGATTACCAAACCAATCGCAAAACTGCAGAATACTTTTTACGGTATGGCAGTCAATCTTCCCGAACGTTGTTTTCAGTGCATTGTGATCGATAGGGCGGTAGACATGGCTTCCTATGGATAAAGGATTAAGCCTATTGGGGTCTCCCAAAATATACTCGACGGTACGTGGGAGCACAAGTCTGTACTGGCACTTATCATCTCAAAGTGGAGGAATCACCCAACCATCAGTGAGAACAACAGTTACCAGGCTTTACGACTCCGGAATACATCTCTAGCCTAGACTTCTAAATGTTGTGCATTAAGTTCCAAAGCGTTGTTAGATTCATTGAATTTATTTTAAGTTGATATTGTTTATGAAGTTTGCCTTTCAGGTTCACCGCGAGATGTAGATGTAATTCCCAAAGTGCAATCTAAGATGATAAACAAACTTTTTATCTTCTTTGTGCAATGAAAATCCTAGATACTAAGGAAAGGAAGACAGAATCTTTTCACAAAGAGCAAAGGGCACACTCTAAATGCACTTTCCTAAATCAAGCCAATCATACTGTCTATATGCAAATGCACATGCATGTATTTGTTTTCATCTTTCTTAGTATATGAATGCTAAAAAGAAAGTTGATGCACAAATCTGAATTTCTTTTCAAGCGACAAATATCAACAAGTTTCTTTTCGAAATAAAAAATGGAGACGATCACAACACCTTACGATTTTGAAATGAATACTTGTTCTTGACACTAGAAAATTACAAATTCAAACCAAAAGCAATAGTAACAGGATAATCGACCATCAACAACGATCAAACTCTTTCCTACGATTGAAATCGACACTTGCGACAGTTTCAAATCAAAGGATGATAGTACGATTATGCTACTTTTGCAAAGGAGAACTGAAAATGACTCAACAAACACACAAAAACATCTGTAGTTCTTTTGTACAAAGGAGGCGGAATAACAGCAAGGAAAAGGGGTTTCAAACAGACATATACTGATCACAGGCAGCAAAATTTAGGAATAGAACTGGAAAGAATGAATCACAGAAACCAAAACTGCACAGAGCCTAGTCTGATCAGCGCACCTGTAACACAGAGAATTTGAAATGTAGCGCACCTTGTCCACTCAAGAAGTGCGCTGAAGTTCAGATTCTCTGAACAGTACCTACGCTGGGCCAGAAACGAGACTCTGTTTGGGTTCCGGGTCACAGTTTGCAGTTCAGTTCTTGAGTTTTGGCCGAGCAAAAAGCAATCAGTAATGCAACAATCAGGGGTAGATCTAAGGAGGATCTAAGAGCTATCACAAGGGCAATCAGATAGTTTGTGAATCAGTTGTTTAAATCATAAACAGATCTAGTAGATGGATTGAAGTAGCAGTTATCTACTTTGCATTTGCTATGGAAAATGTAGTTTGAATACTACCTGTAAGTTTATGAAACAGACAACAAAGAATGATAAACAAACAAACTAATTCTTCCCCAGCGAAGTCGCCATTTTGTTACAGGGAAAAGTGTCTATATAGAACTGCTCTATCCCACTAAGGTGTGACAGCTACCTTAGAAACAAACAGAGAAAAGCTACTTTCGTTTTTCCTTTATGAATTATAGATAGAGAGGAACAGAAAGACCAACCTACGTCTTGCGCTAATCTCCTGATTTGATTCCCCTCTTCTTTGATAGTCTTTAGCTACTTGATCCCTTGCACGCCCAGCTTCACAGAGTACCTATAAGATCATAGTAGCATAGAACTATACAAAAACATGGATCTATAATCATAAAAAATCTAGGATCAGATGTAAATTGACCATACAAATGTAGCAAGCATCAATGGCACAAGAGAATGGAGGAAAACTTGAATAGCTTTTATTGATAAACAAGAAAGAGCCAAGAGGAGTTACAACCAGTTGTTCTGACCCAGCATCAACCTCCCAGCAAAGAAGCCCCTCTTCACCTCAAACAAAGCTTAGATCACCCAATAATCTGATGTTTGTCTCAAGAAACCGACAGCAATTCCTTACAATATGCAAAATTCCAGCCTCTGGATCTCTGGGAGGAGGGGTCCATATATAGATATCTGTAATGGAGATGAGTCAGCTCATGATTTGATTAGTGTCTTCCCTCTGATAGTTCTTTCTTCCACTTGGAGATTGATGATCTCTTACTCATCCTTGGTCGAATTCAGTGAAGCAAGTGTCACAGGAGAAGCTTTTGGAAGCTTCTATTGCCTCTCAACCTCGCGGAATGACACTGCCATTTGTCATTTCTCGCCCATCGTACCCCATAGAAGGGATTTTTGAGATGCAACGCACTTGGCCAGTGGAGCAACTGAAATGATCCTCTTTTGACCAATTCTGAGCAGTTTTTCATGGAGAACTTCTGGGAGAAGATGTTAGCTGTTGACCTTGTTCCTTTAGGGGTTAGAACAACACTTTTAGGGACTTAGGAGCCCTTGGTTTATGGACATTTCATACTTGGGGTTGTAGGGCGCAAAAATTTCTATAACACCGCTAGGGAAGAACTGAGCACTAGCGTTGATCTTGAAAACTGATCTTGAAGGAAGATCCTTAGGACATGATGAAGGAGGGAAATGTTCTGCAGATGAAGAGGAATGTAGGGATGTGTTCTTCATGGCAGGGATACATATGAGGGTCACCGTAGAGGTCCTCCACATTGACAAACGAGGAGTACAGGGAAAGCGACAAAATGTTGTGTAACACACACCAAGAGAATTGTCTTACCAACCACGACCTCACCAATTTAATTATGTTGGATGCATTGAAACACCAAGGTAGGAGCTGGGAGGAGTTTATGATTAGAAAGATGAGGACTCCCCGTTGAAGGAAAGTTGAAATCCTCAATAACGCTCCAAGGGAAGTTAGGGAGACTGAAGAACATGTGCAATCCTCGGGAGGTAGGATTGAGAAAATATCATTGGATAAGCCAATAGATAGCAAGATATTGAAGAAGATGGTGAAAGTCATCTCACAACCAGAACCTTCACCTCCATCTAGAAAGGATATGAACAAGCAAAAGGACATAGGGAAATACAAAGAAGGGGAATAGGCCCATCTAGAAGAGGTCCCTCTACCAGGTAAGGACGAGACCTAACTTTTGCTGCATAAAATTTAAAATTTAGAAAAAAAAATGAAATATTAAGGCAACAGTTAGAGGAGAGTAAATTCTATGTTGCAAACACCATTTCGACGGAAACTCAAACTAAACCTTGGGAAGTTGTTACACAAGAACCCATTGATGACGTTGCTATTACACAAGAACTAGCAGCCGAAACAGAGCATCCCACAACAAGTGACCTAGAAGTTAATACACAAGAACATGCCAATGAAACTATTGTTACAAAAGAACTAGCAGTAGAGGCAGAGGCTACCTAGGAATAAGGAGAAAGAGTTGAACCACAAGAACTTGTTGATGAAGCATCTGGTACATAGAAACCGACAACCGAAGCACCAGGTAAGGACGAGTACCAGCTAAGGATGAGACCCAACTTTTGCTGCCTAAAATTGAAAATTTAGAAAAATAAAATGAAATATTAAGGCAAAAAATAGAGGAGAGTAAAGTGGAAGCACGGGTCCTGGGCCTAGACACCTTGGCAGAGGTTGTAGACAAAATGAGGGCAGAAACAACAATGGGTTCTGTATGTGTGGCATGTGTTAGGGATCTAGCAACAACCGAATACAAAGTCTATGTTGTTGTTGTATCTTTGAGATTATAATGGTCATCTATCATGCTAGGGAATCTAAGATGATTGTTTTGGGGGTTTTGTTTTAATTTGAGGACCAATGTATGAAATAGATTTAAAACAATGATGCCTAACCTTTTGAATAATATTAATATTTGAATAGGGGGATGCTATTAAAATTCACACAGTGATATAGCTTACACAGTGGTGAGTAGAAATAGAGAGATGGTATGACTATCATGGTCTTCAAATTGAAAATTAAATAATCATAAGTAAGAAAACCTTTAAACTATGTTTAGAAGGTTTGAAAAAATATTCTTAAGCTTACAACAGATGCTAATGATTTTATGATTTAGAGGGAATTAATCAAACAAATAGTTTATATAATTCATTCTCTTTATAGATGATCACTTCAAAATCTTATAAGAATAATTGAAACACAATTACTCCTACCTGGTTATCTTTGTAAACCTGGTTATCTTTGTAAACCTGGTTATCTTTGTAAAACATAAGAATATGAAGAAAACAATGTGAAATAAAACTGGAAAAAACTTACAAAAAAACGAAATTGTATGAATCAGAATTCAGAATCTATTTTATTTTGTATTACTGATTCAGAAAAGTCAAGTACATTAAATGTTTAGAAATGCTTCTTCAAGGCTGCAACCCTTAATAAATCGTGAAAGAGAGTTATTTATACAAACTTAGAACTGATAAAATATCTTAAACTTCTTTACAAAAATAGATAAATACAAAATCAGGAATATAACTGATAGTCAATCTGTCACTATTTTGGTGCTGAGCTGTTGATGACTATTGCTAGAAAAACTGAGAACTTTTGAGCTAGTGATGACTATACCTGTAAATATTGAATGTTGTTTGATCAACATTTTAGTCAATTAAATCAGTTAATTCTTCCTAACGTTTCTTATCTAGGATAGATAACTTAGTTACTCTTCTATAAACTTCATCCATCTCTGTATACTTAGTAAAAGTGGGTTTTACTCGAAATATATGCTTGATTTCATCTAGAATGAAAAAGGAATCTCTAAGTGCATTCAACACAACCCTTGGTGTTGTTGCACCTCTTATATTTGAAACTGAAGTTGCATTGGTACCCACCTCTGTAAGCTTTCGAACATAATCTTCATTGGGAATTAATTTTTCATTTATCACAAGCATAGAGGGAAAACCCTTGTTGGTCAAGCATTCTAACCTACTGAAAAATATTTGAACTATAATATTCACATTGTTGCACTTTTCCTCCAACTGAAGGATGAGGTTTTTCTTGGTAATGATCTTCTTTACTTCCAGTATAGTTTTTTTCTATCATTTATACCCAACTCTTCAAGCTCATAGTTGTCTTTAGAATTGAGGAGCTTGATTATTTCAGGCATGTCCTCAAGCTCTTTAGAAATAATTTCAATAGCTTCTTGAGCTTTATCCAACATGTTTTTTAGATCAAAGATTATCTTGATATAGGGACAGATATCCTTGACTGATTCAGTAATTTCTTTCCATAGAATTTCCTTTGCCAAACCTAGTTTGTTTCCAAGGTAGGACCCTTTGATTTCCTTCTACAAAACTTCAATCTGACTTTTTGTCCTTTGCAACTCGGCTACATGTGAACTGTCTGCAATTGCCTTCATATGTTTTAATTCCTTCAGTTCATCTTGCAACTTCTTAATTCAAACTGTCTAAATGGACAGACTTTGAACAAATTCTGCAAGTTGTTCAACTCCTTGCGCTGTACTTGTAGTTGATGTTATTCCTGAAGTAAAAACTCTGGTTATTGAGACTGCTGAAAGAGGAACTACATCCATTGGAATTTGAGCCTTCTTGACAGCTTCTTCTTTCTGTTTGACCAATTTTTCCATTTTCTCCTCCATCTGTTTTATTTGTATATTTTGTTCCATGATGAGCTTCATCATGTTAGATTTCTGAGTCTCGGTTTCTTCAATCTCCTTGGTCATTAGATCCTCAGAAGCTGGTAGTTTGAGTTGTTTCCTTAATGCTGAGAGCTCATCATTTTTCTTCTTAACAAGTTCTTCTACTACATTTATGTTTGAGGGATCATATCCCATATTTAGCACCAGATCTTCCAAGGATTTGATCTTGGTGTCCTTTTCCAGTGAGGAAACCTTTTCCAATTTTAGCTGTGACTGTGTATTGGCCAAGGTGACCTGCAACTTTGACAATCTCATGGAAGTATCAGTTAAAGTGGAAGAAATCATCTCTCTAGTTTGTTTGCGCATCTCAATTTGATCAATTTGATGCACATATTTTACATTAAACTCAAATGAGGATTGCTTCTAATAATGTGCATGAGTCCTGGGCTATGGAATCTGAGCTTGTAGGAAAGACATCTGCATTTTTCCCTTCTCATAATCAAAAACTGAAAGAATTCTGGTCTGAGAGCTGGAGGAATGTTTCCATAATTGCGTATAGGTGTTCAACTTAAATTCTTCATTCTTCTTTTTAATCTCACTGAAAAAATGAAATATGTCCTCCTCCTTGTCCTTATGAATGCTTCCACTAGTCTGAATTACCTGATATTCATGAGAAGTAGTGGAATGAGTTGGGGACTGGGTAGACTATCCACCAGAATGTGTATAGAGCATAGTCTCTCCAAGTCCATCAAATGTTGTTTTTTGAGACTCATTTGTTGCTCCAATGATCACAAAGATCCTAGGTCTCTTCTTTCTATGTACAATCCTAAAGCCTTGGATTGATGCTTCTGTTGTAGGGGATGACTATTCTTACCTTCCTCTTTTAGTTTTATATTCCTGTGCAAGAGGATTTTGCACATTTGAAGTAGAAATTGCATACTCTCCAGCTTCTTGAAGGGTGTTCTCTTTCCATTCCAACTGATTTTTGTACTGCTCTATTTTAGGTCTAGCTGTATGGTGATATGCAGTAAACTTATTTTCAACCCTAAGTTTAGAAATCACTCCCATTGGGTCATAAGGGCAAGTGAAAATGAGACCAAACTTCATTTCATTTAATAACATGTCTGCTTCTTCTCCTTCTACTCTGGTGTTGTAGATGAAAGGACTGACCTAAGCTTTTAGCTTGAATTGTGGTTTCTTTTTTGCTTCCACAAAGTGTACTTCATCTGCATTTAACCTCTGCCTAACATATTCCAATGCAAAGATTCTAATAGGAAGGTACTTGGGATGTTTTTAGGGTGGAAGCTCACAACCATAAACCCTAATTTCTGTATAGTCTTGGTAATGATACCAACCTCCTGCTGTGGCTTGATCAACTAGTTACAACACTTTCACAATTTCATCACTGATTCTTGGTACTGGAGTGCTCCTCATAAGAGTAATAGCTGGATGAATAAACAATTCTATGAACTGTTTATAGGTAAATTATTCTTTCTCCTTCATTCCCATTGTATTCCAAAAGATCACTGATTGCTGGCTGCCTTCCTCATCTAGCTTCTATAAGGTGAATGGAAATTTGTCTCCCTGAAAATATATAAAAAGGTATACAAGTACTGAAGCATACTTGAATAATTCATCAATGTTAAACTAGACAAATTGCTCATGTATGGATTCAACTAGGAATTGGCTAAAGTTATAGAGAACAATAGGTTTGGAATCAATAGAAAAGATTGATAAGAAACCTAGGATGGCTTCATTAACATATTGATCAGAATTGTAACCAAGCAGATAGGACAAAATAGTGGTGATTTTCTTGGTTCTGTCAGGGAACATGGCTGAATCATGGGGAGGGTTTCTTTTAGGCATCGGACTATCTATAGATAGGAAAAGTTCAAGAGTCTAGGATCTTTTAGTAAAATCTAGCTTTTGATAAGCTTCTATCAAGCTTTCATGAGAAAAAGGATGGGTTGGTGTAATAGTTGGAGCTTGCAACATCTTTTCAATGGACTCAGTATTGATGAAACAGAGGATTTCTCATGTGGTTGAAATGATTTCTCTATGAATGGGATCATAGGACTTATGGCATTTCCTAAAAAATTTAGGTGCTCTCTGTATCTGAGGGAAAATGTAGTTGGGAAGGAGGGAGTCCCACAGTTCTATTTCATATGTCTAATCAATTAATGAATCCTCCATCCAACAGAAAATTTCATATAAATCAAATTGAGAAGAAGACTCTGATTTTACAATCTCTTTCGACCAGGGGAGTATGATGGAAGTCAACTTACGGATGAATAAGAGGATTTGGGATTTCTGCAATTTATTTTTGCTTAGGAGGCATATTATCAAATGAATTGCAGACTAAAAGTGATGGAAATGGAAAAAATTGGTCTGAAATTGAGTGATAATAGTAAAAATAGTATGACTGAAAAGAGACAAGTGGACCTGGATGTCAGATTTCTTCTGAACAGGACAAAGTGACTACTTAAGTGTTGAACGGTCGTTGAGTTGTAAGGAGGAAATCTTCAGTGATCAATTTAGTTACAGAAATGCACTGTGTAACAGTTTTCATGAAGGAAAATGGCTTATAATGGAAAAAATGGAGCGGGACTGTTTAATGAATGGCTAAGTATTCATTAATTATCCAACGAGATTATTAAACAGGTCTATGGGGCATAAATTCATGGGAATGTGAATTAAATGAATAACATATAGGTGATAGTTGATTGGATGGAGGAGGTGACATGGAGCGGATGTGGACAGTGACGTTGGAGCAGTGGTAAACAGTCAAATGTAAACCACGTTTGGGAGAAACTTGAGGTGGTAAGCTATTTCAGGATTTTAAGTCCCAAAAGACTAGAATGAGGGAAAAGTGGTTTAAGAGGGTGGTTTCCAAAACTGCCCACTTTGGACCCCCCCCCCCCCCCCCCCCCCCTCCCCCCTCCACCAATAAATTTCAGACGGAAAATGAGGGATGAGGAGTGATGTGGGCCATTGGATCTATGGGGAGTGTGTGGGATGTAAGGTGCATGAAAGGGATTTAAGATAGTGAAACAAAAACAGATGGTGGGGTCTGTTAGTGTCAGTATCTTCATCCCTCCATCAATGATCAAAATTCTCTTTTTGCATGCATTCTAGGTCTCTCATCCGATCAGCTGCATTCCATTAGTATCATGGATCATCTGATGGTAGTGGCATATTATCAAATTTCCCTCATGATATTTACCTACAGGCCTATTTTTACAACTTCAGGTCAGATCTTTACCTGCTGGCCTATTTTTACAACTTCAGGTCATTTACAGACATCTTTTGTTTTTACATTTGCAAAAGCCATTTTCAGGGTTTTAGGTCTCATTAGGTCTAGGGTTTGCCACAATAGTCATGTAAAAAAGTTCAATAATGGTCAGCAAGCACATGAGGAGGTCTAATAAGGTCTCAGCATCAAAATTTCAACAATGATATACTCAGTAATTGATTTTTCCTCAAAACCCTGTTTTGAGGAAAAACAAAGTTTTTATGTTCTATGTATAAAAATTTCATGTAATTTTAATTTTCCTATATGTAATAAGTTCAGAATTGCTACCCTTGGTCACCTTGCCAATTCCAGCCACTGCAAGCAAAAACACAAGCATCAAAGCATCAGTTTGTCAAATGATTAAGAAAAGTCAATTTCAATGGAAAAACAGAGTCAAAACCAAAAGTGACTTTAACATTAGAAAAGTGGGTTTGAGATGAGTGAAAAATTAAATTCATTCATATTTAAAGTGAAAGGGGTCCCCTTGGTCATTTTATTATGTAAAATCACTCTTGGAGTCTCCAAAATCGCGATTTGGAGCAAGAGAGACAAAAACCCTATTTTTAAAGGCAACTTGGCCTAGCGCTACACATCAGAGGCAATGCACTGCGCATCAAGCAGGCGCTATGCATCAGAGGCTTTCCTACAATGTTATTTTGAACTAGCGCTGCACATCAGGAGTGCGTTGCACATTGGGCCAGAGGCGCTGTGCATCAGTCCAATTTGCTCCAAATCATCCCAAATCATGCCAAATTGCTCATCAAGCCTCAAATTTGCTACGTTCAACCTCTACAAGTAAGTACTTATCCTCCTAAGGTTGAAATTGAAGTCGGTTTGGTGTTTCTTATAGACCTTGCATGTGAAGAATGAAACCCTAGTTTCTCTTCATTGTTTGCCATTCAAATGTGCAATTTTCATCCCACCTTCACAAAAACTTCATCAAACCCATTTTCACTCTTTATTTACCCTAATACACTTCATTTATCTCATTTTCCCATACCCCACTCCCCTAAAGAAATTATTTCCCTCACCAAACCCTAAATCCCTCACTAAACCCTAATCTCCCAAAATCATTCCTTTCACTCCCCAATTTCATCTCCCAAGAGTAAAATCTCTTCATACTCATCACTATTGTCCTTTTTCATCACCATTTTTCGTCATACCTTCATTTCATCATTTTGCCTAAAACAAGCACAATGGCAAGAAATAGTGACTCAAGCTATGAAAAAGAAACACAAAGTGACAGTTCAGGAGACAGAAATTTGTAGCCTAGGAGACCTCACAAGGGTGGAAAGATCATCAGAAAGGAGCCTATTAGTATCACTGAACTTCTTGCTTGTCCTCTTGCCACCACTTGTTTCAGATACCAATCTTGCTTTGAGTTTTGTGAGATGGTAGAGAGGGTCAGGTATCATCATGAATTGGCTAGGCAATTTGTCATCAACATGGAGGACAATATGGTATAGCTTGCTGGCATCAACTTCACCATTTCACCAGCCATTATTGTAGAAGAAACTAAGATGCCAGATGTGGGGGAAAGATGGAATAAAAGACAAAATATCAGCAAACAGAATTATGAACCCTACATTAAAGCTAGATATCATAGCCAATTGGGCAAGGTGTTTCCTTTCAAGTTTTTGGACGACCGGTATGTTCCATTAATGAAACTCAATATTAAATACTTCACATGTGAGGGAAGGTTCTCCCGACTCTATGCTTATCATATCAGGTTGCTTATGCATTTTACTAGGGTTAGAATGATGAGCATACCATACTTCATTTGCAAAAACATAGAGAGGATGACTGTAATTGCAAAGAGGAAACCCTACCCACAGTAGCTCAATAGCATATATCACTTTGTTGTCATCAAAATTGTTGTTTTGCACCAGTTGACTCAGTTGGGAGTGCCATGGGAAACCTTCATTGCCCATGAGATTTTCAAGGGACCTCAAATATTTGCAGAACCTCAAGAGGAAGCTGGACCTTCCGGGCAACAAAGAGAACATGAAAGCAAAACTGAAGAGGCTCACATTCCTGTTTTTATCACTTATGAAAAGGGGACAAGAAGACTTTTTGCAGCAGCAAAATGAGTATTATCTCCACCAGGGGTGGAAGGGGTCTTGTTCTCTTCACCAGATAATAGGAAAATGTTATCTTCACCCGGGGTGAAAGGGGCTTTGCCTTCTTCTTCAGCAGAGCAGGTACAAGATAGAGGAAAGAAACCATTGCATGATGAAGGGCCTTCTGAAGGTCAAGAGAGAGACTTCATTTTGATTCAGGAGGAGGATACTGATTTGATCTCCCAAAACTCAAGGCTCAAGGAGGTCATTAGAGAACAAGAAGCTGATATCAATGCATTATCCATCAACCTTGAGAGGGCTAAGTGGATTATTAAATACCTTGAGCAACAAAACAAGCAATTGGAGGATAAACAGATGATCATGGAGCTGCAAACTATCAGGGAAAATCGACAAATGGCAAAAAGGAGGAAAGTCAAGCTGACTTCACTAGAGCAAGAAATAGAGGCTGACCGAGAATCATGGTTGGAAAAAGTGAATGTCCACCTTGAGAAGCTTCTTGACAAGGCTAATAAGGAGAAGAAAATGTTGAGGCACATGGCCTATCACTATTTGGCCCGGAACAAAATTTGTAAGGCAAGAATAAGAAGACTGAAAACCAAGCTAGGGAGAGCCTTAAAGGCCAAAAAAGAGCAAGACAAACTTAGAATCTTGGCTGAAGCTTCCTTGGCTCAGAAAAGTAGTTGATCAGCTTGCCTCATGCCAATTTTGAAGGAATTTGGAAAACTTTTTGTCATTTTCAAATTTTTAATTGCAATACACAGGGATTTTCCTCTGATGCGTAGCGCCACTGGCACTGCACATTTAGCTGGTAGGTAATTTTGAATAATGGCTTATCTTTTGGATTTTTCATGAAAAATTTATGAAAACCCAGAAAATTTCATGAATTTTGGAGGAGTTTTGGGTCACTAAAAGGGCAAAAGACACCCCAAAATTGCCCTTTTTGCCACTTTTTGGACCCACAAGAAGCAGTGTTGTGAGAACTGATTTTTGGAGGTGCAAATGGACACCAAATTCAAAATTTCTACTTTCCCTAGAAAGTAGACAAACATATATTTCCAAAAATCCAACTTGGAGCAAATTTGGTGAAAGTTAAGGCCTCCAAATCCAGCCAGGAAAAGGCGCTGCACATCAAGCACAATTTGCTCAATTTTGCCCAAACCTCAAAATTTCGCCTAGTTTTTTCTCAGTTTGACTTTTTCTCTCTCATGGTCAAACTCATGGTGTAAGGTGATGTAATTTGATGTAAAAATGATGAAAATTGACTCAAGGAGGTAGATACATCATGTATAGGTGGTTTTGAACTGAATGAATCAATTTCCATAGTTTTAGAGGCAAGTTGTTCCCTTGCCTATTTTTCAGTTCTTAGTTTAGATCTTGTTGAAACAGCTCCTAAACTCATGAATTCGACCCCTAAAGGCTAGCATGGGTGGTTTGTTTCCTATATATAGTACTTTCTTAGTCATTTGTAAAGGTTGGACTCTTGTGAATGCTTTGAGCATTATTGTACATTCATCTTTACAGTTTGGCAAGGAAATAGACCAGGGTTTATAACATTTTGTGGGATTCTTGTGGCAAGGTGATTTAGTATTGTTTTTCCTTCCATGATTCAAGTTTACATGTGTTTATGTGTGCCATCATCTCTCTCTTTTCATCTTAACTAAATGAATCAAGTATAAAGGTGGAAATCATTGATGTTCCAGTGCTCTACCTTAGGGTTTATTTGGTTTTACATGTTTTCAACTATTTGAAGAGGATTCCTGATACTTTCATGTCCTCTCCAACTCCTCATCAGTATTAAGACTCTCCATTTCACTTAATTCAAAGTACTAAGGCATTTTCCTACCTCGCCCCACAGAAATCTCTGCAAGACTGAGTTCATTCCCTGGACCCAAAACTGCCTTTCACTTTTGATCTAGCAAACCAACATATAACTCAATCAAACTCCTCTGGGAATATACATAGCCTAAAATTAGTCTTTACATCAGTCATCTCAAGCCTCACTTGCTATATTTTCTTGAGATTGACAAGGAGAGGGCCCTCTCTCGACCTGGTAGGGCTAGCTACCAGGTTAAGCGTGGTTTGATGTTACCCTAGACCGGCCTTTCTCAGCCTGAGGTAGATTTAGGCCATAACAGGGTCAAGATTTATGGCAGATGTGAAAATTTGGTATTGTGGGTGAATGAATGAATGAAGTTAGGATATTCATAAAGTTACATTGATACATAGGAGAGTCCCAACTCTTTTTATGATCTGCTAGTTTTTTTTATCACCTTTACCAGACTTTTATTTGAGGATTCTGTAATACCATTACCTTGAGGTTAATATGGAGTTGAATGATGTAATGGAATCTAATATTTCTTGAAAAACTCAATCATTTTAACATTGGAAAATGTTGTTGCATTATCAGTAACAATTTGTGTTGGGCAACAAAACCTAGATAAGATATTTTATTCAATGAATTTGATTACTACTGAATCAGTAGCATTTCTTACTGGAATTGCTTCCACCCATTTGGTAAAGTAGTCTTTTACAGTGAGAATTCATCTATGTTGATTGCTTGAAGTAGGATAAATCTCTCCAATAAAATCTAGTACCCATTCGAGAAAAGGTGCTAAGACTATTGTTGGGATCAGTGGAAGAGCTGCTAGTTTTTTCTTACTAGCAAACATCTGACAAGTGACACAACTTCTGACATTTGCTCCTACTTGTAAGAACAATGTGGGCCAATAAAATCCTGCCCTTAATATCTTATATGTTGTTTCTCTCCAAGCATAATTTCCTCCAAAAAATCTTGTGTGAAATTGATCAATGATTCCTTCAGTTTTTTATTCTGTTAAACATAATAACAAGATATTTAGTGGGTCCTTCCAGTATATATTTGCATTTATGATACAATATTTGACTACCTTCAATTTGAGAGATTTACATTGACTTTTGGAAAATGATGCTGGACATTCAAAATGAATCAAGAAATTTACAATATCTTGATACCAATTTGAAGAAAGAAATTTCTCATCAATGTGTAGAGAGATGGCCTGATCTGAAGGTAAAGGTTCTTATGGATTCTTTTCTTCAGGATGGTGAGGAGGTTCTTGTGGATTCTCTTCATTCAAATTTTGGGAAGGTTCTTGTGGATTCTCCCCTTCTGCATGAACAGAAGGTTCTTGTGCATTCTCCCTTTTTGAACTTTGAGGAGGTTCTTGTGGATTCTCCCCTTGTATTTCCAAAACAGAGTTGATGCCAAGCACTTTACAATTGAATTCATTTAGAAGCTTAGCTAATCCTTGACCCTTTCCTAGCTTCGTAGTTTTGATAGTTAGATCAAACTCCAGTATTTGAGTGATCCATCTACCTCTCTTCCCATTAGTGTCTGGTTGTGTTAAAACAATTTTTGCAGCACTATTAGGAACATAAGCAGTAATAGGTGAATGTACGACATACATCCTAAATGATTTCAGATCTTTTATAAGGGCATAGGCTTGCTTATTAATTATATCATACTTAAGCTCGAGATCTCTCATAACCTTACTGAAAAAGGCTACATGTTGGTCATGGGAATCTTCATTCTTTTGTAATAAAACAACAACAAGGGTTGTTTCAGAGGTAAAGGAAAATATACTGAATGGCTTGGTATAATCAGGACTTGCCAAGGTTGGAGCTTCAAAGATAGCTTTCTTGATTTGGTCAAATGCATACCTGGAAGAGACAATCCATTTAACTTCATGATCCTTTCGGAGCATATAAGTTATGTCTTTCACAATTTCATCGTAATTTGGGATGAACCTCCTCAAAAAAATAATCTTACCTAAAAAAGCTTGCATCTCCTTCTTATTTATAGATAATGACAATGTTTTTATTGTAGAAACATGTTTGGGATCAATCACCACTCCTTTTGAGATTATATGGCCTAGCATCTTTCCTTCTTTGATAGAAAAAAGAGACTTTTTAGGATTGAGGGATATTCCAAATTTCCTACACCTGTCAAAAACCTTCATCAAGTGCTTTAGATGTTTCTGATCAGAATTAGAAAAAATAGTTATGTCATAAAGATAAATGACTACAAATTTGTTTACCTGTCCCACAAAATATATGTCCATAGCTCTTTGAAAAGTTTCTCGAGCATTGGACAAGCCAAAGGGCATTCTAGAGTACATAAATGTACCCCAGGGTGTAGTAAAAGTTGTCTTCTCTCTGTCTGCTGGATCAACATTTATCTGATTGTAACCTGAAAAACCATCAAGCATGGAAAGTCTTTGTGCTCCTGAAACCATCTGAAGTAATTGATCCATTTTGGGTAAAGGGTAATTATCCTTTAATGATGCTTTATTCAAATTCCTAAAGTCCACACAAAGTATGATTTCCCCATTCTTCTTTCTGATAGGAACTAAATTAGCAACCCAATTAGAGTATCTAAGAGGGAGAATAATTTGGGCATCTAGCATTTTCTTAATTTCCTTTTCTACAGTTGGTAGAAGTTCTGGATTAATCCTCCTAATTTTCTGTTAACAAGGTTTTGCTTTTGGTTTTAAAGGAATCTTATGTTGTATCAATGATGTATCATAAGTTTTTAGATCAGCATAGGTCCATGCAAAAACATCCTTGTATTTTTCAAATAACTTAAGGTATTGAGCTTTAATTCTGGGATCTAAGGATGCACAAATTTTGAGGCTCCTAATATCATCATTTGTTCCAATGTTTACTTCCTCTATGTCATATTGTGGAGAGATTGACTGTGGGTTTCTAAGGACATCTTTTTGATCAAACAATATTTCTAAAGGAATTGGACCTTTGGGAATAAAATTGTTAGACAGTTGAATGATATCATGATTAGCAATTTTTGAGTTGAAATCTGAATTATCATTTTCATTTGAATTCTCAATTGTTTCTGTTGTATTTTCATCAATTTGTAGAACTGAAAATTCATCTATAACCTGCAGAAAGGATTTCAACTGTTCATCATCTTCAAATATCTGCCAATATTTTAGGTTATCTAGGATGGATGGCCTGTATTTGACTTTTATTTGATAGAGCAGATTAGTTTGATCAGGGAATCTAAATGAACTAGCAGAAACAACTAGGGAAACTGCATGAATATTTTGTTCCCTTGGGACATAAGTCAAATTAAAAGCATTGAAGAAATTTTCAACTAAATCCCAAACCTCATTTCGATAAGATCTAAGACTAGGATTTTTTGTTTGGAAAAGATTTCTAATTTGTTTAATAATGAGCTCTGAGTCGGTAAAAGCACTTAGGTTTTGTACTTTTAAGCTCTTGGCTAATTGCAGCCCTAAAAGGAAAGTCTCATTTTCAGCTACATTATTTGTAACTTCAAAATCAAGTTTGCATGATTGTATAATGTTTTATTTTTCGGGTGAGATTAATACTACCCTAGCTCCTGCTCCATCCTTTGTACAAGAACCATCAAAGAATAGCTTCCAGACATCAGTCTGATTTGGTATAGGTATTTCAATTACATCTTTAATTTTTGTTTGACTTTCACATGTTTGGTTTGAAGAAAGTTGGAAACAACCAAAATCTTGATCAATTGCATATATGGGATGGTTTCTTGGTTGATCTATTTTGCAAACAGTGTTCACAAACCTAACCTCTCTATCTAGCCTTAGTTGTTCTCCCCCATAAACTGGAATAGTGGCATAAGACATGTCCATCTGAAGAGTTCCCCCTAATTTTGCACAGCAAGACCTTGAAAGGAGCATTCCAAATTTGGGAGGGATATATGTGACAACTATATCTAACACTACACCCTTTATTGGGATTTGGGAGAGAGTGACTACTAGATCCTTAATCAATCCTAGACAAGGCACCCTTTTGGAATCAAAGGTTTACAAATCATGATAGGATCTAGTTATGTCAGGATTTTAATGATCCATGATAGTTTTTGGCATAACATTATGTGATGCTCCAGAATCAAGCATACAATTGTATAACATAGAATCATTTTGTTTAAGAGTGACATAGAAAGGGGGTACTATTTCATCTACCATATCTGAGCTAAGACCAAAAACAACTGCTGGTTTTTCATCTTGAAGACTAATGATATCACTTTCAACATCAACCGAGGTGTTTTGTATCCATTTGGAGACTTAGGAAAGTTCTGAAAGTGGTATAGGGATTTTAACTCTTTCTAACTCATTTTCAACATTAAATGAAGTTAAAACAATTTTTTCAATTTGATTAGTATCAGTTGATTGATTTAATGGTTGAATAATAGTTGTTTGAGTTTCAACAGTTTTAGTACGAGGTTCAATTGTTGGAGGTTCCTTCGGAGGTCTTCATAGACCAGGTCTAGGCCTAAGATCATATCTTTTGTTTAGTTCTGCAATTAAGAATTCAGATAAGGCATGTTATTTGGAAGCTTGTGAGGAGTCTTGATCTTGTTGAACCTGCTTTTGTTGTGAGAGGAATAATAATAGTCTGACCAAAAGAGGTATCCATATTATTAATATCTTCAGTGATAGTCATAGTATTATCATCAGGTTGTTGGTCATCTATCAGTAAAGGAGTTGGAACATGCTGATCATTACTAGGCCTTTGAAGAATTTGTAATGGTGGATTTCTTTTGTATTGACCTTGATTTTGATTTTGGGGTCGAGTGACCATTTGTTGAATTGTTCTAGGTTGAGTCTTAATCTTGGAAATTCTATTACACAGATTTCTAAGAAGTGAGGTTATTTCATCTATTTTAGAGTCTTTAGTTTTAGTCTTAGAGGAAGTTGAGGCATCTTGACTTGATTTAAGTTTTCTTTGGGATTTTTCCTCTTTAGCTTTTAAAGTGGCTGAGGCAGACCTATTTTCTTCCACCTCTATAGCATTAGTTTGCATGTCTTCAAGAGTCCTTGAAGTTCTTTCTCTTAACATCACAACAAAGTCATCTTCAAAAGATTTTGAAAACCTATATTTAGTTGCTGCTACAGGTGGTTTGCAACCAGGGGGCATCTTATAATAAAGTTTGTTAAACCTTTTGATAAAATCAGAGACAGATTCACCAAAGTTTCTTTTAATTTCTTCAAACTTAGTCAAAAAGTAAAGAGAATATTTCTTCACCCCCCGTTGATTTTTGAATATATTTTTTAATTCTTCCCAGTTTCTAATGCAATTTGCAGCTAACTACCTAAACCAAGTCCTCACATTTCCCTCAAGAGACTGAACAAACAACCTCATGTAAACATTTTCTTGTTCTATGTTCATGTTATCTACAAATTCTAAAAAGGCTTGAAGGTGATCCTCAGCTGAGGGACCAATCTTTCCATTATATCTAGGAAGGTGCTTTAAATATCAATTAGGGAAAGCATCAAGGACTGGAGGTAAAACTAAAGATGCATATCTTAACTATACAATGGGTTGAAATGCCATAGTAGAAGATGATGAATGAGATGTTTGTGAAGATGATGATAAGGAAGAGGGAGATGGTGAAAGAGGGGGATAATTACTATGTGGGGGTGAAGAAGGAGGAGATAAATAAGGTGGAGACTTACTGAATGATTTTAAAGGAGTTTTAATAACCAACTTGTGGACCTAAGAATGAATATCCTCTTCAGTTTCAAAGAGTGGATTTTAATATATAGCAAAGGCCCCTTCAGGTTGTTTAGAAGTAGAATATTATGGTGGTTTAGAGGTGGAATGAAATAAATAAGTGGTGGCAGATATAAAGTCCATAGATTTGTATTCAGGTAAATGAACACACAGGTCAGACTCAGATTTAGGTGATCCCGGTGGAAGTGGGGGTTATGGATAATATTCAAGTGAAGGAATAAGGAAAGTTGACTTGAAATCAACTCCCCTATCTAAGAGTTCAACAACCCTAGGTGATAAGTGAGTGTAATCTGGATTACATGGAACGTTACTATAGGGATCAAATTGTAATATATCTTCAAACTACAAGGCTGAAGTGGAATAAGATGGTTGATGTCTTCTTCTAGAATTGGCCTTTCTCACAAGTCTTTCTGGATCTGACAGAGGACTAACTGTGTTAGATTAAGAATGGGATCTAGCGTGCTTAGAAGGTTCCAGTTTGGCATAGTGGAGTCGCCAGGTGAAGGATTTTGACCTATCTAGACCATTAATCACCTTAAAGGAATAGGAATAATATTGTTGACCCATGAAAACTTAATGAAATTCAAATTCCCGGAAACAGCGCCAGATTGATGTTGTATCTCTGAGATGATAATGATCAACTATCATGACAGGGCATCTAAGATGATTGTTTTGGGGGTTTAATTTGGAGGACCAATGTATGAAACAAATTTAAAACAATGATGCCTAACCTTTTGAATAGTATTGATATTTAAACAAAGGGCTGCTATTAAAATTCACACAGTGATATAGCTTGCATGGTGGTGAGAAGAAATAGAGAGATGGTATGACTATCACAGTATTCAAATTGAAAATTAAATAATAATAAGTAATAAAACATTTAAACTATGTTCAAAAGGTTTAACAAATTATTCTTAAGCTTACAACAGATGTTGATGATTTTATGATTTAGAGGAATTAATAAAACAAACATTTTATATAATTCATTCTCTTTATAGATGATCACTTCAGAAGCTTATAATAATAATTGAAACACAATTACTCCTACCTGGTTATCTTTTTAAAACATAAGAATATGAAGAAAACACTGTGAAATAAAACTAGAAAAAACTTACAAAAAAACGAAACTGTATGAATCAGAATTCAGAATTCATTTTCTTTTGTATTAATGATTCAAAAAAGTCAAGTACATTCAATGTTTAGAAATGCTTCTTCAAGGGTGCAACCCTTAATAACTCGTGAAAGAGAGTTATTTATACAATCTTAGAACTAAGAAAATATCTTAAACTTCTTTACAAAAATAGATAAATACAAAATCAGGAATATAACTGATAGTCGATCTGTCACTATTTTGGTGCTGAGCTGTTGATGACTGTTGCTGGAAAAACTGAGAACTATTGAGCTGGTGATGATTGTCCCTGTAAATATTGAATGTTGTTTGATCAACCTTTTAGTCAAGTAAATCAGTTAATTCTTCCTAACGTTTCTTATCTGGGATAGATAACTTAGTTACTCTTCTATAAACTTCATCCATCTCTTTATACTTAGTAAAAGTGGGTTTTACTGGAAATATATGCTTGATTTCATCTAGAATGAAAAAGGAATCTCTGAGTGCATTCAGCACAACCCTTGGTGTTGCTACACCTCTTATGTTTGAAACTGAAGCTCCATTGGTAGCCACCTTTGTAAGCTTTATAACATAATCTTCAATGGGCATTAATTTTTCATTTATCACAAGCATAGAGGGCAAACCCTTGTTGGTCAAGGGTTCTAACCTACTGAAAAATATTTGAACTATATTATTTACACTGTTTCACCTTTCCTCCAACTTATGGATGAGGTTTTTCTTGGTATAGTTGTTGTCCTATCATTTATACCAATTCTTCAAGATCATAGCTATCTTTAGAATTAAGGAACTTGATTATTTCAGAAGCAATTTAAGGCATGTCCTCAAGCTCTTTAGAAATAATTTCAACAGCTTCTTGAGCTTTCTCCAATAGGTCTTTTTGATCAAATATTATCTTGATATAGGGCTAGATATTGTTGAATGATTCAGTAATTGATTCCCATAGAATTTCCTTTGCCAAACCTAGTTTATTTCCAAGGTAGGACTCTTTGATTTCATTCTACAAAACTTCAATCTGACTTTTTTTCCTCTGCAACTCAGCTACATGTGAACTGTCTGCAACTGCCTTCATATGTTTTAATTCCTTTAGTTCATCCTACAACTTCTTCATTTCAACTATCTGAATGGACAGATTTTGAATAGCTTCTGCAAGTTTTTCAGCTCCTTCTATTGTACCTGTAGTTGATGTTGTTCCTGAAGTAGAAACTTTGGTTATTGAGACTATTGAAAGAGGAACTACATCCATTGGAATTTGAGCCTTCTTGACAGCTTCTTCTTTCTCTTTGACCAATTTTTCCATTTTCTCCTCCATTTGTTTTATTTGTAGATTCTATTCCATGATGAGCTTCATCATGTAAGATTTTTGAGTCTCGGTTTCTTCAATCTCCTTGGTCATTGGATCCTCAGAAGCTAGCAGTTTGAGCTATTTCCTTAATGCTGAGAGCTCATATTTTTTCTTCTTAACAACTTCTTCTGCTGCATTTATGTTTGACGGATCATATCCCATCTTTAGCACCGGATCTTCCAAGGATTTGATCTTGGTGTCCTTTGCTAGTGAGGAAACCTTTTCCAATTTCAGCTGTGACTGTGTATTGGCCAAGGTGACCTGCGACTTTCACAAACTCATGGCAGTATAAGTTAAAGTGGAAGAAATCATCTGTCTAGCTTGTTTGTGCATCTCAATTTGATCAATTGGATGCACATATTTTACATTAAACTCAAATGAATATTTCTTCTAATGTTGTGGATTCTGAGCTTATAAGAAAGCCATCTGCATTTTTCCCTTCTCAGAATCAAAAAATGAAAGAAGTCTGGTCCGAGAGCTGGAGGAATGTTTCGAGAATTGGGTATAGGTGTTCAACTTCAATTCTTCATTGTTCTTTTTAATCTCACTAAAAACATGAAGGATGTCCTCTTCATTGTCCTTTTGAATACTTCCACTAGTCTGAATTACCTAATGTTCATGAGAAGTAGTGGAATGAGTTGGGGGTTGGGTAGATTTTCCACCAAAATGTGTATAGAGCATAGTCTCTCCAAGTCCTTCAAATGTTGTTTTTTAAGACTCATTTGTTGCTCCAAAGATCACAGAGATCCTAGATCTCTTCTTTCTATGTACAATCCTAAAGCCCTGGCTTGATGCTTCAATTGCAGGGGATGACTGTTCTTCCCTTTCTCTTTTAGTTTTCTGTTCCTGTGCAAGTGGAGTTTTCACATTTGAAGTAGGAACTGCCTGCTCTTCAGCTTCTTGAAGGGTGTTCTCTTTCCATTCCAACTGATTTTTGTACTACTCTATTTCAGGTCTAGCTATATGGTGACATGCAGTAAACTTATTTTCAACCCTGATTTTATAAATCACTCCCATTTGGTCATAAGACCAAGTGAAATTGAGACTAAACTTCATTTCCTTTAATAACCTACCTGATTCTTCTCCTATTGCTCCATTGTTACAAATGAATGGACTGACCTGAGCTTTTAGCTTGACTTGTGATTTCTTCTTTTTTTCCACAAAGAGTACTTCATCTGCATTTAACCTCTGCCTAATATATTCTAGTGCAAAGATTCAAATGGGAAGGTAATTGGGAAGTTTGTAGGGTGAATCTCACAACATAAACCATGATTTCTTTATAGTTTTGGTAAAAATACAAATCTCTTGTTGTGGCTTGATCAACTAGTTGCAACACTTTCACAATTTCATCACTAATTCTTGGTACTGGAGTGTTGCTCATAAGACTAATAGCTGGATGAATAAACAATTCTATGAACTGTTTATAGGTAAATTCTTCTTTCTCCTTCATTCCCATTGTAGTCCAAAAGATCACTGATTGTTGGTTGCCTTCCTCATCTAGCTTCTGTAAGGTGAATGGAAATTTGTCTCCCTAAAAATATATAAAAAGGTATACAAGTACTGAAGCATACTTGAATACTTCTTCAGTGTTAAACTAGACAAATTGCTCATGTATGGCTTCAGCTAGGAATTGGCTAAAGTTATAGAGAACAGTAGGTTTGGAATCAACATAAAAGATTGATAAGAAACCTAGGATGGCTTCATTAACATATTGATCATAATTGTAACCAAGAAGATAGGAAAAAATAGTGGTGATTTGGTTGGTTCTATTAGGGAACATGGATGAATCATAGGGAGGGTTTCTTTTAGGAAGAGAACTATCTACAGCTAGGAAAAGTTCAAGAGTCTGGGATCTTTTAGTAAAATATAGCTTTTGATAAGATTCTATCAGGATTTCATGAGAAAACGGACGGGTTGGTGTAATAGCTGGAGCTTGCAACATCTTTTCAGTGGACTCAACATTGACGAAATAGAGGATTTCTCCTGTGGGTGAAATGATTGCTCTTTGAATGGGATCATAGGACTTATGGAATTTCCTGACAAATTCAGGTGCTCTGTGTATTTGAGGGAAAATGTAGTAGGGAAGGAGGGAGTCCCACAATCATTTGTCTGATCAATTAATTGATCCTCCATCCAACAGTAAATTTCATATGAATCAAAATTGAGAAGAAGACTCAATGATTTTACAATCTCTGTCGACCAGGGGAGTATGATGGAAGTCAAGTTGCAGATGAATTAGAGGAATTTGGGTTTTTACAATTTATTTTCCCTTAGGAGGCATCTTATCAAATGAATTGCAGACTAAAAGTGATGGAAATGGAAAAAATTGGTCTGAAACTGAGTGATAATAGTGAAAACAATATGATTGAAAAGAGACAAGTGGACCTAGATGTCAACTTTCTTTTGAACAGGAAAAAGTGACTGCTTAAGTGTTGAACGGTTGTTGAGCTGTAAGGAGGAAATCTTCAGTGATCAATTTAGTTATAGAAATGCACTGTGTAATAGTTTTCATGAAGGAAAAGGGATTATAATGGAAAAAATGGAGCGAGACTGTTTAATGAATGGCTAAGTATTCATTAATTATCCAACGGGATTATTAAACGGGTCTATGGGGCATAAATTCACAGGAATGCGAATTAAATGAATAACGGATAGGCAACAGATGATTGGACGGAGGAGATGGCATGGAGTGGACGTGGATAGTGACATTGGAGTGGTGGTAAATGGTTAAACGTAAACTACTTTCGAGAGAAACTTGAGGTGGTAACCTGTTTCGGGATTTTAAGTCCCGAAAGACTAGAATGAGGGAAAACTGGTTTAAGAGGGTGGTTTTCAAAACTGCCCACTTCAGAACCCCCCTCCCCGCCCCCACGGTGATAAAGTTTGGATGGCAAATGAGGGCCAAGGAGCGATGTGGGACATCAGATCTCGGGGGAGTGTGCAAGATGTAAGGTGAGATGAAAGGGATTTAAGATCATGAAGCGGAAAGTGATGGTGGGGTCAAGCTTTATGGCGGATGTGACAATTTGGTATTGTGGGTGAATGAATGAATGAAGTTAGGATATTCGTAAAGTTACATTGATACTTAGGATTATGGTTAATTAAAGCCCATACCATATGCACATTTTTGCAATGTTATAACTTAGGATAAAATCCTTTCATGCTCCAATTGTATTCCATTTGTCTACCTACCCTTATCTTTCCTAACATTTTCTCACTTAGTTTTCCGAGTGCATTTAGGCTAGCAACTCAATATTTTCCTTTTAATGACTAATCTACATCTATCCCTTATTTCCTCCATTGGCTCAGATTAAACTGTTGAGCCAATTTTATTTGCTACCTATTGACAAATAATTTAAATCAAATCCAATCATGATTAAACTATATAATTGGATTGTATGAACTAGTGTGGCATTTAAACAATCTGCACACAACCTTTATTTGCAAAAATAAAATTGACTAAGAGTAGTGGCATTTGGATTTGCAACACTTTCAGAGTTTATTGTTTTTGCTTTTCTTTCTAGCCTAACATTTTATTTTTGCCTTCATTTTTTAGGGCATCTATTCTAACATTTTATTTGATATGGACTCATTCATAAAAATATCCCTAACATTTTTTTATTTAATATTCTTTTTGTCCATATCCTAACTTAACATTTTTTTAAATATATTTTCATTTTTTGACTAATCGATACCAACTTACCAAAACAAAAAAATGCTACAACAGTTTCAAACACAATTTCGATGGAAACTCAAACCGAGCCGTGGGAAGTTGTTACACAAGAACCTGTTGACGATGTTTTTGTTACACAAGAACCAACAGTCACAACAGAGCATCCCATGACAAGCGACCAAGAAGTTGATACACAAGAACCTGCCAATGAAACTACTGCTACACAAGAACTAGCAGTAGAGGTAGAGGCTACTGAGGAAGAAAAAGAAAGAGCTGAACCACAAGAACTTGCTGACGAAGCAGCTGGTACACAGAAACTAGTAGCCAAAGCAAAGCAGCTCAATCCTCGAGATGTTGTTACACCCCCAAGTGATATTGCATGTGAAGGAACACAAGGTCCTGAAGCAGGATGGTGTTCGGAGAAAATTTTATTGATATCAGAATTGCATAAATGGAAACAGAAGGCACTCTCATTACAAAATGGATTGATCTCGCTGGAAGAACATCAAAAGGTTGTATATTTGCTGAAGGAAAAGTGGGCTGAGAATAAATTGGCAGAAGAATGAGAAAGATGGGAAAAGAAGGAAGCCATGAAGGAGAAGGAGGAGCAATTGTAGTTGTAACAATAACAATTTTAGGATTTAAAAAATGATAAACACAAATTGCACAAACTCATCCTAAATATTGTTGGAAATAATACTGAGAGGGGGGGTGAATCAGTATTATCAAGTTCTCTTAATAAATCTTCCTTATTTATACTTTGAATTATTTTTGCATGTCAGTACCATAAAATAATGAGCATGAACAAGAAAAACAGATAGTCACACCAAAGAACACCAGATATAAGGTGGAAACCCAATGTGGGTGAAAACCACCTGCTGCAATATGTCTCTATCTTCTTTCAAATTAGAAACTCCTTTTACAATTATTTTGTATTGGTGCAGTCCTTTACCAGTACGCAGGCTGCAACCTGCAGAGAGCTACAACTCTCTCTCGTTTTCCAGTCTCTCCTGGAAGGGAGCTACAACCCCCTACTTCTTTTCTTTCAAGGACCACTTTTCATAAATTTTCAAACTGGATCCATGAACATCAAATGATCATCAAGTACAAGTAAATCACCCAGTCAACTGCAGTAACCAGATCAATAGTAACAGTAAACTAAACCCAGAACACCTTGTCAATAGAGAAAAGTCAGTCAAATAAATGCCTTAAGACAGATACGCAAATTTTCTTTATCTGGCATGCGTTGCTACGCACTTCACCTTCTGCACCTCTGCGTATACCCGCAGAGATCCTTGAGCTGCACTGCGTATCCACGCACTGTTCCTTTAAACGCGCCGCGTACCTTCACTGTGCCCACGCACCCACTGCTTATATCGCGCCGCGTACTACTACTGTGGCCACGTACTCTCAGATGCTATCGCGCCAGGTATCTACGCACCTGCGGCTTCTGTAGCGCCGCGTACTTTCACTGTGTCTCCGCACCTGAACCTCTGTCGTGCTGCGTACCCACGCACTGCGCCTTCTTCTGCTCTGCATACCCACGCACTGGGCCTTCTTCTGCTGTGCGTACCCATGCACTTGCACTGTTAATCACCTGCGTACCTCTGATTAGGGCCGAATTGGCAGTCCACCAGTGTGCCACAGATAGTCAAATGCCCAGATCTGATCATGCGCCCGAGAGATCACACTTCATAGATTCACTTTCGACTTCACTTTTATATAGATCAAGCTTTTAAACCGATAACCCAATATTTCAGATCTTAGGATATTCAATTTTCAAAAGATACTTTGGCCAAGTGATCTCCTTCCCTATTTATAGTCAAGCCCTTATTCACACCATGGGGAAAAACCATCAATAACCAATACAAGGAACCCAAACCGGGGCTAAATTAGATCCTATACCATGGGCCAAAACCATAGAGTCAAGAACGGCGGGCTGAATACCACGGGCCAAACATAAGAAACCCCACGTGAGCACGTTTTTCTGTCTTGAAGTAAGTGAACTGGGGGTCCGCACCTACTGAACGGGTGACCTGCGTGTATGGCCGCAGCTTCTGCATGGCGTACCTGTGGGTACGCACGCTTTTCACTGAGCACATGCGGACCTCTTAATTTTTATCATTTTGAGAGCCTGATCAGAGATTTGCCACCTGAATGAGTTGCCATCAAGTACAACACATGAATCATAGAGCCATACCAGAATCATAATGCCAATAATCTCCCCCTTTGGACTTGATGGCAACCTCAAGATCTTCAACCTCATTCTCCCCCTTTGACATCAAGGGCAAAGGGTTATGCTCCCCCTAAGAACATGCTCCCCCTGACTATAAACCAGATCTGCAAAGAAGAACCATAATCCACCAAAACACCATAAATGACCATGAAAGAGATAGAGACATATTGCAGCAATATTCAGGGCAGCATCCATGATCTCCTTCTGTACTTCCTCCATAGTGCCAACAATGCATTATATGCTCCCCCTGAACCTGTGCTATTCGATCTTCGATCAATCCGCAAGCCATCACATGAACGCATATACCCCAGATAAGCCTTGTGTACATCCAGCCATCAGAAGAGATTCAACAACAAGATGATGCATCAACAACCCCCAGCTTTTGCCTGAGGTATTCAAAGGTCTCCCTGGGCAATGGTTTGGTGAGTATATCAGCAACTTGTTCCTTAGAAGGAACATACTCCAACTTGACCTTTTGTTCAAGTACTTGTTCCTGGAGAAAATGATACTTGATCGGTATGTGCTTGGTCTTTGAATGCATGACTAGGTTCTTTGAAATGCTGATTGCACTTGTATTATCACATAAGATGGAGATGGGTGGTATACAAGTGATTTGAAAATCCTGCAAGGTCTGCATCATCCAAAGGAGTTGAGTGCAGCAAGATGCAGCAGCAACATATTCCGCTTCAGCTGTAGAAAAGGCAATTGAACTCTGTTTCTTGCTGAACCAAGATACTAATCTGGAACCCATAAAGAATGCAACACCACTTGTTCTCTTCCTGTCATCCACGCTTCCGGCCGAATCTACATCTGTATAAGCATGAAGTGTGAGATCTGTATCTCTAGGATACCATAAGCCATAGTTTTGAGTTCCCTGAAGATATTTGAAGATTCTCTTCACTGCCTGAAGATGAGTTTCCTTTGGATTTGCCTGAAATCTTCCAACTATTCCCACTGCATGCATGATGTCTGGTCAGGTACCTGTCAAATAAAGTAGACTTCCAATCATAGATCTGTAGGTTGGTTGATGCACTGCTGCTGATTCATCATTTGCACTCAGGCTACATCCTGTGACCATGGGTGTACATACTGGTTTTGCCTCTTCCATGCCATATTTTTTCAAGATCTGCTTGAGATACTTGGTTTGAGACAAAAAGATCCCTCCTTCTTTTTTCTGGATTTGCAAACCAAGAAAATATGTCAGTTCTCCCAGCAAGGACATTTCGAATTCTTTCTGCATCACCAAGGCAAAGCTTTGACTCATAGCTTCTTCATTGCTGCCAAAGATAATGTCATCTACATACACAACAAGTATTAGCAATTTGTCATTTTCAACTTTTATATAAAGATTACTATCTGCTGATCCTTTTGAAAAACCTTGTTGATGAAGATATTTGTCCAAACGATAGTACCAAGCCCTTGGAGCTTGTTTGAGACCATAGAGAGCCTTTTTCAATCTGCATACAAGATTTGGATCATTTCCAAGAATGAAACCATCTGGCTGCTCAATGTATACTTCTTCTTCCAAGTCTCCATTCAGAAAGGTTGATTTCATGTCCATTTGAAATACTTTGAAGTTTTGAAAGCTTGAGAGAGCAAGGAACATTCGGATGGCCTCAAGTATTGCAACAGGAGAAAAAGTTTCTTCAAAATCTATTCCTTCTTACTGCGCATACCCTTTACAAACAAGTCTGACCTTGTTTCTAATTACTTCTCCATTTTCATTCAATTTATTTTTGAAGACCCATTTTGTCCCTATAACATTCTTATCCTTTGGTCTAGGAACCAGCTCCCAAGTGTTGTTCTTTTCGATCTGCTCAAGTTTTTCATCCATTGCTTTGACCCAACATTCATCTTTGCATGCCTCTTTCACATTTTGTGGTTTAGTGGAAGAGAGTAATGCCAAATAGCTTGAAGCTTCTACAATTGTTCTTCTTGTTTGTACACCTACTTCTTTCTGCCCCAAAATCTGAGATTCTGGATGATTCTTCTGAACATATCTGGATGGAGTCTTCTCTTCTATCCTTATTTTCTCCTCTGGTTCTTCTTGAGGTTCTTCTTCTTCATCATTCTGTCTTTGAGGGTAGTCTTCATCTTCTTCGATATCTTCATGATTTACTTGCTTACGAATGTATCCCTTCTCATCAACCACTACATCAATGTTGTCAACAATTCTTCCAAGTCTTTTATTGTAGCACTTGTATGCTTTGCTGTGTGGAGAATAACCAAGAAGAATGCCTTCATCTGCTCTAGGTTCAAGTTTGCCAAGTTGCTCATCAATATTCTTAATATAGCATTTGCTCCCAAAGATTTTGAAGTGCTTTACCGAAGGAGTCTCACCATACCAGAGCTCATGAGGGGTTTGAGTGCTGTTCACCCGGACATTTGTTTTGTTCAGAATAACAACCGCAGCATATGCAGCTTCACCCCAGAAAGTTGCGGGAGTTCCATAATCATCAATCATAGCACGAGCCATTTGTTGGACTGTTCTGTTCATTCTTTCCACCACTCCATTTTGCTGAGGAGTTCTAGCTGTAGAGAATTCTCTTCTTATCCCATGTTCTTCACAGAAATCGAAAAATTCATTTGAGGTAAACTCCCCACCTCTGTCGGATTTGAGGCACTTAATTTTGTATCCTGATTCATTTTCAACCAAGGCTTTAAAGGATTTGAATTTTTCGAATGCTTCATCTTTGTGCTTCATAAGTCCTAACCAGACAAACCTGGAGAAATCGTCGATGAATAATATCAAGTATTCTTCTCCTCGAGGTGTCCTATTCCTGAATGGACCACATACATCTATATGTACTAGCTCAAGAGGCATGCTAGCTGATCCTTCCTTCTCCGGAAAGTTAGTTCTGGTTTGCTTTCCAAACTGACATGATTTGCATATGGTGTTGTCTGGAATTTTGATATATGGAAGACCGCGAACTGCCTGATATTTGCATGTTTTCCTTATTTGTGAAAAGCTTAGATGCCCCAACCTCCGGTGCCATAACCAGTGTTCATCATCCTTGCTTAGATAGCATTGTTGTTGTCCTTCTTCAAATATGTATAGATTATTTAGAGTTCTTTCACCTTTGATCACTATTTTACCTGTATCAAGATCACGAACAAGACATCCATTTGATCTAAATATCACTTCGGTTCCTTGATCACACATCTGGCTGACACTCAGAAGATTATGCTTCAATCCATCAACATACAAAACATTTCCAGCTTTGACCTTTTCTTTTAACTGAGCAGTGCCTTTTCCTTTTATAGCTGCAGGAGTATCATTTCCAAAAGAAACTTTCTTTCCCTTTTCTAAAGCAGAATATGATTCAAGTTTTTCTTTATCACCTGTCATATGCTTCGAACATCCACTGTCAATGTACCATAGATTTTCCTGTCCCTCTGTATAAAATGCTATCCCACATCTTTCTGTTTGTGGTTCCTTTATTCTCCATGTTTTGGTGCTTGAGGCTTGTTCCTTTGTCTGCTGAAACCTGCTCCTGCATTCAGAATCTTCATGACCAAAGTTATTGCAAATAGAACATTCAACTTCATTTTCAAGAACCGAAAAGTTGTTATAGGTCCTTTTTGTAATCCCGGTCATACTTCTTTGTTTTTGAGCTTCTCTAGTCATGATTGTTTTATATGCAACACATTGAGCTGCTTTGTGACCAAAGTTATGGCAAGAGAAGCATTGTCCATTGAAGAAACTTTTGCAGTTATCAAATCTTCCGGCCAAACGATTGTAATTTCTATTGTCATTCATTCTTGAAGTAAATTGAGAGGATTTTACTTGTGGCTGGTTGTAGCTTTTGTTCATCCTTAAGACGGATTGCCCCTGGTTTACCTGATAGTCTTTCTTTGTTCTTGATGTAATTGGTCCCTGCTTTACCTGGTGATCTCCATTGTGCTTTTGCTCATTCATTCTTGTTGCATCAAGATAACTCTTTGAGGTAGATGCTTGAGAAGTTTCTCCATTATACCCCAGACCTGTCTTGTTTAGTGGAGAACGCTGTACATTGATGATCTCATCCAGAGTTTCAGATCCTTTGACAAACTTAAGATTAATAGCCTTTGTTTTCTCAATCTCTTTTCTAAGACCAACAATTTCACCTTCTAACTTTTCAAGATATTTTTCTTTTTCATCAATCTGAAATTGTAGAGTATCAATGATCATATTCTTTTCTTCTATACATGTCTTGAGTCTAGAAATTTCTTCATGAAAGCTATCCACATCTATAGCATCCATGTAATCATCATCTTCAAATGCCATTAAAAGTTTATAGTCATTACCTCGTTCATATTCATCACTATTTGATAGACCATCACTATCTTCATGAGTGTAGTAGCTTTTCTTATTTGCATTCTGTTTCTTGCTCCATCTAGCAGGTTCCTTTCCTTTGTCAATCTTATCCTTATGAGGACATTTCGCAGCATAATGACCTACTCTTCCACAAGAAAAACATTTAAAAGGTAACTTACCTCTGAACCTTCCAGTACCCCGTTGAAGATTTCTGACAAAATTTGATTCTTCTTCTTCTTCTGGCGCATGACTTGCTTCATAGTAGTCTCCTTTGCCTGAAACCTTAAAAGAAGCTTCTCTCCTGTCAGATGGACCTCCTTTTCTCATTTCATAAGCAGTTAGAATTCCATGTAGCTGAGACATAGTAAGAGTTCGTAGATTTTCCTTTTCTTCTATTGCAGATACTTTAGATTCAAACTTGGGGGACAGTGATCTTAAAACTTTTTCAACCACAATAGCCTCTTTTATTTCTTCACCTAAGTTTTTCATGCAATTAACAATCTCGTCTACCCGAAGGAAATAGTTAGCCACACTTTCATCATATGAGATTCTCATACTGAATCCTGAGGGTTTGAAGTTTAGCACGCTTTACCTGTTCATCTCCTTCGTAGCTCAAGACAATCTTGTCCCATGTTTCTTTTACGGATTTATATTGCATAACCTTCATGAATTCTGTTTGAGATAAGCATCCCAGCAGGGTATTGACTGCTTTAGCATTTGTTTCATATTTCTTCTTTTCGACCGTATCTGTAGGAGTAGCTGAAGGAAAAGTGTAGCCTGTATCTATGATATCCCAAACTTTTGTACCAAGAGATTGAAGATAGGCAGTAACTCTTACCCTCCAATAATTGAAGTTTGTCCCATCAAAAATTGGTGGCCTGATTGATGTTTCTCTCTCATAGTTGCTCATGATGAATGATCTTCCTTCAAGTGATCAAGCTTCTCTAAAGGACCTGCTCTGATACCAATTGTTGGAAATAATACTGAGAGGGGGGTTGAATCAGTATTATCAAGTTCTCTTAATAAATCTTCCTTATTTATACTTTGAATTATTTTTGCATGTCAGTACCATAAAATAATGAGCATGAACAAGAAAAACAGATAGTCACACCAAAGAACACCAGATATAAGGTGGAAACCCAATGTGGGTGAAAACCACCTGCTGCAATATGTCTCTATCTTCTTTCAAATTAGAAACTCCTTTTACAATGATTTTGTATTGGTGCAGTCCTTTACCAGTACGCAGGCTGCAACCTGCAGAGAGCTACAACTCTCTCTCATTTTCCAGTCTCTCCAGGAAGGGAGCTATAACCCCCTACTTCTTTTCTTTCAAGGACCACTTTTCATAAATTTTCAAACTAGATCCATGAACATCAAATGATCATCAAGTACAAGTAAATCACCCAGTCAACTGCAGTAACCAGATCAATAGTAACAGTAAACTAAACCCAGAACACCTTGTCAACAGAGAAAAGTCAGTCAAATAAATGCCTTAAGACAGATACGCAATTTTTCGTTATCTGGCATGCATTGCTACGCACTTCACCTTCTGCACCTCTGCGTATACTCGCATAGATCCTTGAGTTGCACTGCGTATCCACGCATTGTTCCTTTAAACGCGCTGCGTACCTTCACTGTGCCCACGCACCCACTGCTTCTATCGCGCCGCGTACTACTACTGTGGCCACGCACTCTCAGATGCTATCGTGTCGCGTATCTACACACCTGCGGCTTCTGTAGCGCCGCGTACTTTCACTGTGTCTCCGCACCTGAACCTCTA
The DNA here is from genome assembly GCA_031772625.1 of Pinus tabuliformis. Classification (NCBI taxonomy): domain Eukaryota; kingdom Viridiplantae; phylum Streptophyta; class Pinopsida; order Pinales; family Pinaceae; genus Pinus; species Pinus tabuliformis. The sequence goes on along the minus strand of CM062813.1, from coordinate 600,644,613 downwards.
TCGCACTGCGTACCCACGCACTGCGCCTTCTTCTGCTCTGTGTACCCACGCACTGGGCCTTCTTTTGCTGTGCGTACCCACTCACTTGCACTGTTAATCACCTGCGTACCTCTGATTAAGGCCAAATTGGCAGTCCACCAGTGTGCCACAGATAGTCAGATGCCCAGATCTGATCATGCGCCCGAGAGATCACACTTCATAGATTCACTTTTGACTTCACTTTTATATAGATCAAGCTCTTAAACCGATAACCCAATATTTCAGATCTTAGGATATTCAATTTGCAAAAGATACTTTGGCCAAGTGATCTCCTTCCCTATTTATAGTCAAGCCCGTATTCACACCATGGGGCAAAACCATCAATAACCAATACAAGGAACGCAAACCGGGGCTAAATTAGATCTTATACCATGGGCCAAAACCATAGAATCAAGAGCGGCGGGCTAAATACCACGGGCCAAACATAAGAAACCCCACGTGAGCGCGTTTTTCTATCTTGAAGTAAGTGAACTGGGGGTCCGAACCTACTGAACGGGTGACCTACGTGTATGGCCGCAGCTTCTGCACGGCGTACCTGTGAGGACACACGCTTTTCACTGAGCACATGCGGACCTCTTAATTTTTATCATTTTGAGAGCCTTATCAGAGATTTGCCACCTAAATGAGTTGCCATCAAGTACAACACATGAATCATAGAGCCATACCAGAATCATAATGCCAACAAATATGTTAGGGTGTAGAAGGCCCTCTCCATCCTACCTAGTCTTTCTATGGGAAAGATTTTATTTGTTTCAGTTGAAGGCTGTCTATGAAAATAGACCGTATTTGGGTAATTCTACTCAAACTTTTTTGGAAGTTTTCTGTGCTTGCAATTTTAATGACCAAAGCTTACTATGCGAGTTGTTTCTTCATAATATAATCTATGAGCATGCTAGTTTGCACATGGTTGTGCACATTTTCTCCTACATGGGGGACCTACAGTTGTGTGATTTTATTTATTTCATGAGAAATCAGATAGAATGGAACTTGGCCATGAAGTCAATGGACACCAACGAAGAAAAGGCAACATTATGGATAAGGGCGGAACCAAGAATGGCTACAGAGTTGAGGCGTGATTTTAAGAGATTTCAGAGTACTTCAGATGTTAGAGAGAAATCAACTATCTACAGAAGGAGAATTGTGGGATTCTACCTCAACCTCTTTGTGCAGCTGAAGAGGCGAGCACTAATGGGGTGCCTTCAAAGCACTGAGGCCAGTAATGTAGGTCTATAGGAGGGTGACCCTTTTGGGTTTCAAAATTTTGTGGTTGTTTTTGCATAGGTCCTAGAGTACACCCAAATTGTGAAATTATTGGGGGGCCTTCTGGATAGGGCTTAAGTTTAAATATCCTTTGATTTGGCTACCAATGGAGTACCAGCCCCATTATCAGCTATGTGACTATGAGAAGGGATCTTGGCTGCATCAGTTGATGGCCACTCATGGATACAGGTCCATTGATGAGGATACTACCATTGCTTACAACTTGACAAATCTACATTGGAACTACAACAACAGTATCTGAGAATTTTTCATGAGGACATGAAATTGCTTCAATGTTGGAAATAATACTGAGAGGGGGGGGTGAATCAGTATTAACAAATCAATAAAACTTTTTCATTTCCATACTTAGATACATATACGATACTTCAGTTAATGGAACCCGCGTGTATACACAACTGTGTCTAATGCAACTAGCGTATATCCAGAATACTTATGATTCAGTTAATCCATTAAATGTTGATCTTTAATTAGTGCATCAGAACTTCATTAACCATATGAACAGTAAGTAGGTGCAGTAAAACAGAACAGATCATCACACACAAGAAGCACACATGAGCACCGTGATATAAGGTGGAAACCCAATGTGGGTGAAAACCACCTGCTGTAACTCATCTCTATCTTCTTTTAATAAGAAACTTCATTTTACAATATTTCTGTACTAGTGCAGTCTTATACCAGTACACAGGCTTCTACCTGCAGAAGGCTACAACCTTCTCTCGTTCTCCAGACTCTCCTGGATGGGAGCTACAACCCCCTTAGCTCTTGTACTAGCTGTTCCATTTATTAGTACGTAGGTGCCTGCCTACTGAATGCTCCAATCTTCACTTGGTCTCTAGCTGCTACTAGAAGGGAGCTACTACCCCCTTTGCTCTTGTACTAGCTGATGTACTAGTACGTAGGCGCCGGCCTACAATCTCCTTTCATCCTCCAGGGACCACATTTCATACATTTTCAGACTGGATACTCTTGAAGCACAACACTATAATCTTAAGGCCACGTTTCATCAAATTTTCATACTAGACCCATAAATATCATTGAAGCACAAAACAATCAATACTAGCATCATCAATTTCTGAATCACTGAAACACTGAAACCCTGTCAACAACACAGTCACTAGAACACAGAGTAGAACACTGAACTCTGCAACAATATTCAGAACCAACTGTATCATCAAAATCATGCATCAGAGTGCACACACTACTTGGAAGTGTTGAACCAGCATGTATACGCAACTTCACCAAGGTGAACCAGCGTATATGTCATCAATTACTTACTTATAACTTGATGCACTTCTTGACTTTAGACATATCTAGATTATTACATATACAAGGATAATATGTGTGTTAGCACCCAGATCTAGTCCATTAGATCACATAAATATGAGTCATTATGTTCCTGATCCAATATTAGTTCTCATCCATCAATACTGAAGTTAAACACAAAAACAGGATATGCAGAATACTGACACCATCATCAGAACTCATCAACAACCAGAACGACCTGTAACTTCAAACATCATAGCTCAAATGGTATACGCTACTACAATGAACAAAACCCGTGTACATATGCGCTTACACCAAAGCCAACCTGTGTACAGATCTATAAATATTCAATCATGACTTGCAGCGATTTCAACTTAAGTTATACCCAGTTCAAATCATTACATGCATCAGTATACAGATCTAGAATAAACATAATCAATCATATAGAGATAGTTCGTTTCAAACCATTTGATCCTGATCTACCCTTAGATCTTGTTCTCCATCAACCGGTGAGATCCCTCCTTAGCTCAGATCAAGCAATGCATCATCAACCCATAACCTGCATACTGTATCTCATACTTCATCAGATATTCAAGACTTTTTCGATACACTGGCCTAATGATCTTCTTCTCCTTTTATAGTCTTAGGCCTTGCTCAATACCATGGTCCAAAACCATAACAAACCAATACCATGGACTCAATACTTGGAATCAACACTCTTGACGAGATACTATGGTCCAAAACCATAGGTTCAAATACCAAGGAATAACTACCATGGACCAAAACCCAATGTATGCGCCTTCTCTTGCATGAAAGTGCGTGTATACACATACGCGTCTTTTCAATGACTAACCCGCGTGTATACGTGGCTTGATCACGATGAACCTGCATATATATATATATATTTTCTCTTCATTCTTGTAGTCTGATCATCAAATACTTGCTGCTGACCTGCCGCACTATGATCTATCATCTGTGTGATTTGCCTTCAAGGACAACACTTGTCTCATAATGCCAACAATCTCCCCCTTTGGACTTGATGGCAAAGCTAACTTGTCACACTTAGAACTATCATCTGATTCCTTTGGGCTGTCCTGCATTTGATATCTCTTATGTAGATTCATCTAGTTATATGTAAGTGAGTTGTTCTTCTACGAGAGGGTTGCCATCAAGTACAACACATGCATCATAATGCCAACATTCAATTGGGGGGAGATATTGGGTGCAACTTTTGGGCATATTTTAGATACCTCTTTCCCCCATTTTTTACCATTTTACCTTTGAACCCATGAGCTTTATGTCCTAATTATCACTTTTCCTGGTTATAAGAAGCAACTCTTGTTGTGACATATTATTTTTCCATTTTTGTTAAATATGAATGAAGTGATATCTTTTTTATGGCTAACCAGGGTAAGTGTGGAAGAAGTTCTCTGGCTCTTTTTCTTTCAGGTGTTTCCCATGAATTCAAGGCCAAAGGATGGACAACTTTGTTGTTAATTCACAAATATGTTTTGAGGATTTGCTATTACAGATCATTGTTGTTACACCTCAAGTTGTTGTTACACAACAACTGTCAAAGATCATGGGTACTATTCCATTATAACAATTGTACTTGAACATACCTTTTATATAGAAACCGGTTGTAACAATTTCTATTTTCTTTTAATATTAATCAGCATGAGAATTGTGAGATTCTCATGACTGGTCTGTTCCCTATTCTGGGCATGTAAACTTTATAAAAGGATTTGGTTCCATTCAGGGAACAAGAAGGCAACTCGAGATAGTACCGTCATTTTGATTATGTAATTCATAGCTATTTTAATACAAGAACATACTTGGTGATTCTTTTACAGATTCTGTGTTGAATTCCTAACTAGTTCTTAATTCATCCTTGCGCCCTACTAGGGAGGAAGGGCCCTCCTATTTAATAGGGATTGCAATAGTAATTGCCGCAGTAGATTAATTATTTCTTTCTCGTAAGTGTGAAGTTATTGTTGTCATTGTATAATTCATAGAGCATATTACTTCTTTTTTTCAGATTTATGATATGTTGTTACAAAGGATTGATTAAGTTGTAATGACTGATCAATTGGTTTAGTCATTGATATTGTGTGTGGTGCGCCCATTCTTGGTAAAACATGAAGTGTGATTTCACTCCTATAGAATTATTTTTTATTTTTGCATGAGTGTTTAGTTTTTGCAATTTCTTTCAATGACATTTCCTTCTGTTATTTTTTTCTATCCTTGGTTGTTATGTATCGACACAGATAGTGTAGATACCTTTGAAATAAACAAACCTACCCGGGTTGACAATTAAATGGTTTCGGTTTAGTAAATTAACAGTGATTAAATCAACACAACAATCTCTCTTGGGTGCCATGGTAAAAGTGACTATTGGGGAGAAGTGCTTAACAACTATAATACTTGTAGGAGGAAAAGGCACTAATGGAAAGAATAGATTAGATTTAGAAAATCAACTTTCAAAGAAAGATCAAGCAACAACCACATGGACTGATGAGGAAAATTTCACAATTTTTGGGTTCTAGGGAGGGAGACTAGTTGGAGGAACTACACATTGTGTAGTCTTAGGATTTAGTGATGTAGCCTGAGGCTTAAGACTACACAATGCATGGTTCTAGACTAGTCCACTAGGTCTAGGGAAGATACTTCTGTCCACAGTCATAAATTTCGTATAACACTCCATAGATATCCATACATCCAAATCGAGGTCTTGAATGTATATTTTTGTTCTAACCTTCCAAGTTGTATAATCTGACCCATTCAAAAATGGTCCTACATCTGAGTTAATCCAATATTGGTTCTCCATGATCCTCGATCTTCCTTCTAGTTGTTAAGCTAATCCTAAAGGAACCTAGTTTCTCTAATACCAATTGTTAGGAAGAATGGAAAACATGACACTACTGAAAGGGGGGGTGAATCTGTAGTGTGACCAAATTTACAACTCTTCACAAATTATACTTTTCAAACACTTTAGAAATCATTCATGCAATCAATCATGTAAAGAAAAACATCATTATCATTATCAAGCACATATGAAACATATATATAATACATTAATATTCCTTTTATTTCTTTTGAAAATACAAGCTTCAAATTTCTATTACATCTATGCCCCACAAGATTCTATTTGTAGGTTTATTAGCTGCTACTAAAAGGAACTTCTATCCTTGCTTTTTTATCAAGTCTCACTGAAAGGGACTGTTGCCCCTGTTCATTTATCAGTTTTCACTAAAAGGGACTCTTTGCACTGCTCGTTTAACAAATTTTTTTGAAATGGAATCTTGCCCCTGCTCATTTATCAAGTTTCACTGAAAGGGATTCTTTCACTCGAAATGAAAGCTACCACTTTCTAGCCATGTTGATCCATGTTTCATCCATTTTTCAAACTCAAATCAATAGGCCATTTCTTTCATAAACAAGTAAACTTTCTCAATTCAACTTCTCACCAAAATGACCATACAAACACCTTTATCAATCTTTGTTTATTGAAAAAAATTGCAAACTATACAAGCATTCACTGATTACTAATCAAAACTTCCATACATACCAACAACATCAATCCTTTCACCAAAACATGATTCACCAATTCATTTTTTTCCTTCTCATACTATTTGAGGCACCAAAATTGGTCTTTGATTCACCCTTTATGCATACTCACATTACGCATTTCTTTTCACCAACAACATCTCACACACCTGCTTGCACTCTTTTAGACTCCCTTCACTTTGCAAATTTTATTATGCTTATAAAGGAATTTGTACTGATATTTATGGAATTGAATATTTTGTTATCTTCAACTCCTTTCTTTCATGAATCTCTTGTCTTTTCCTTTGTCTTGCTTCTTTTTTAAGTCTTATATATGTTCACTTCAAGTCTTCACACATTCCTCACCTATGTTTGCAAGAAATTATGAGTTCAACTGCTTAAATTTGCTAATCTGAAATTTTTATAGAATTTAGCAATGCCTTTCTAAATCTGGCTGAAATCCAATTTTAGTTTAACTACCATCCTTGCCTCTTATTTTTTCCATGAAATTATATTTTCTTCTAGCTCGTTCATGATTTTTTATGCAATGTTTCCAGTTTGGTGGGTTTAGAGACCTAAATATGCCATAGTTTATGTTGTCGACTCATTCAACCAAATATGGCATATAACACCAAAATTCAAAGTTACCAGCTCGTTCCATGCATTATTCATTCAGAGTAGGCCAAAGTGTTGTTATGTTTCGCATATATGCCAAATAACAAAGTTGTAGTCCCACTTTCACTAGCCTTCACCATAGCCCACAATCACTTTACTTTATGGACCAAATGGCTTTAATCAAGACAATAGATCTGCATTCACAATAGGCCCAAAGTTATTAAACATTCTTCGTTTCCATATGAGTCTTGGACCAAGCACTTTATACAACATTTCATACAACCACATAGTAGACTCCACTGGGCCCCTTTGCACCTCAAGCCTTGAGAGCTTTACTTTGCATTACAAACTACTATGTGCTCTTGGTTTCAATGCCCACATAAGACGTTATCCTCGCACTCTTAGGCCAAAAATTCTTAATCCTCCAATGCGCCTTCGAAAATTATTTCAGGTTGATGTGTAAGAGTGGGTCCACCTTTCCTCTTCTCCCATTACTCACCACTTCCTCACTGATCAATGTCATGTCCTGGTGCACTGGTAGCCTTTCATTCAACCTTCAATACCATTCAAAACCTTTCTCGTTTAGGAGGCCAAGTTGATTTGTTATGTGGGAGTCACCACCTTTGCACTTCGACCAACTGCATGTAGGTCATTTTGACTTGTCCCAGACAACTGCTGTATTCACCCCCATGCATGGTCAGCCCAAATTTCATCACTTCGTATTTCTTGAAACCTTCTTGGAAATATCTTTTGGGCTATCATCATGCTGTTGTCACCAATGCCACGTGGATCCATCTAAGTAGTGACAAATTTCACGTAGATTTGGCCCACTAGGGCACCAGAAAGCACCAAATCTACCTACCACGTGTCCTTTGCACTAACTTCATGTTGCCACCTGTGCATCTACATCATATCTGCAAACCAATCACATTGCACCATCTATCTTCAGAGAGGAGAGGGAAAATGGGTCTAGGCCATTGTGTTATTCATTGAAATCCTTTATAAAATTTTATAAGGGTCCCGACCTTTTCATAATAAAAAATTCAAAGGGTATCTGCTCCATTACTACGCTGCTGCCAAGTTACCTGATTGTTTTACTATCCTAGGCCTTCACCTTCTCCTTGCATATTCTTTTAAACTTATTCCAACAATAAAGCTTTCCCGCTGCTATTTTCAAGCCACTTTTGTCTGTGCTAACAACATCTTGAGGGTTCACCCTATGCACTCTTTTTGAAATCTCTAGGGAAACACCCACAGGGATGATATGTCAAGTGGGGCCTCTCGCTTTTAGATTTTCACCAATGAAATACTTTTCCCCCATTTCTATCAAAGCCACATCTTCCCAAGTTTGTGTCATCGCTGACACTCCCTTATGCACACCCTTTTGCTCTTCCCAAGGTAACTTCATTGGGATTTCATGTCATATGGGCTCCACCATGAGCCAATAGAAATGATTCTACTACACCTTTCTATTAGCCATGTTTTCTTGACTCTTTTATTTAGACGCTCCACTAAAAACTCTGCCACGTTTTGTAACCCTACCAAACTTATCTCTCTAAATGGTATTCCAACCACTTTAACTATGCAATCTTTGAATTTTGACGTCCCTACCATTGACTGGCCATAACTTACAGTACAAGAGGCAATTTCTAAACTTCCACATGCCACTAGAAATCTCTTTCGGATTTCTTTCCAACTAAGAGGGTTCCAACTACACTCGAGATGATCTAATGTATAAGAAATGGCACCAAAGTCTCTTCGCCTTCACCAATTAGCTCCACTATTATTATTCACCAATCTACTTGGAAACATATGATATTTGCAACACCTTTTCAATAAGTATGCTCATCTTCTTTCTTCTTGTAGTATTCTCTGTTTTTTCCATTTCATTACCTTTGATCTAGATACACCACCATTAACATTTGTTAAATCCTCTTTATGTAGTAAGCCAATATCAATACTTGATAATACGCACCTACTTTTCCAACATATTCTAACAAACTCCCATCATTTTCTTTGCCTTCATCCTCATCATAGTTTCCATCAATGAAAAAATATTTCCAACAACCTCTATGGTCAAAAGGCACTTCCTTAAACCCAAATTAGGGAGATAAATCCCTTTTTAAAGCCACATTTCAAATTAAATGGGAGGAGAAGCAAGGTAATACAAAACCACCCGATTCAATCTCTTTCAAATATAGGCACCAGAGCCAAGCTTATGCATACAAATGTGTGATTCCAAACATAGGGAATAACCACAGTGGCCTAGACTCTTCTATACAACAAGTGCACGAAGAGAATTATAATTTAAATCTTTTACCTTTCTATTAGCTCCTTTGTGATATTCGTCGATGTTCTTCCTTTATACTAGCACTCGATGCTTAAATGCTTTCCTCCTACTCTATGTGATATGAACAAGCCCAAATATTGAGGTACTAGACACATCCTCCCAGACTTATGTCACCTCTACATGTCCCAAAAGTGTGCATAACTTTAACTTCCTTGAGATAGACTCTACGGAATGGGAATTATTCCCATCAACTTTTTCTCCCGACTCCCATCAGCTATTGTCCCCGACCCTTTTAAACATGCACAAACCCTTTTCCTTTAGGAGGATTCAACACTCCTTCATGTCCCACTTATCAATCTCATCCTCCAATGACAACACTCCACATCACCCAGGCCTCTTATACATTGGCTAACTACCACGTTAGCTTGGTTCTTCATCGCCCCACCCATGCTACTCCTTTAATCATTTAGGTAACATACTATAGGAAATGGAAATGTTCCCATCTTCGTTTTTTGACAAATTATCGATGCATTTAAACCATGTCACCCCATCTTATATCATCCCGACACTTTTCTCATTGGTTGACTACCACATCCACCTGATGCCTTGTCATCTGGGCTCTACTTCGTATGCTTCTCTTTTTAACCTCCCAGGGAAGACCCTATGAGAAACATCACCTCGATTCCATCTCTTAATGATATTGTTCTGACAAAACTATGAGTTTTGTTTCCCTGGCTTCATTAATTGACACTCTTTTCATCGAAGCTTTAGAAAAACTAAGTCGTTTTCTCTCTTTGTTATACTTCATCCTTAGCTTCCACTACAAAATCACTTTGTACTCGTTCTATTATGATCTGATCTCAGCCTTTTGTACGCATGCTTCCCTTAAGTCTCAACCCTATTGCACAATAAATATTCTATTAAATTCAAAACCATTTCTCACCGTCATATCTTTGTATTCAAGATTTTTGGATTCCTATGCTTTCACTGTGCCACTCTAATCTTTTATACAACTGGATTTATCACAAGTTAAACCATTTTTTTAATGTATTTTTCGCAGAATTTCACTCCTCTTTGGTTCTTTATTGACTATAGATCATTGATCACATTGTGTACCAATGATCAACAACTTTGATCATTTTGATTGTAAAAGGAAGGATTTGGCCCTATAACAAAAACATTTTGGCTCCTCTGCATTGAATTTAATATGTGCTCTCAAACAGTCACCCTCCTAAGCTTAAAATGTTTGTGTATGTATTAAATTATCACAATAACAAGAATTCGCAACAAGATCTCAATTCACATAGATTTTCATCCCTCTCTAATTAAGTGTTTTCTTGTATTATATACATATAACTTACAAATATATTTATGCCTTCTTAGTCCAATTTACAACAAATTGGCCCCTTTTTATCCCTTTTGGCCCACTTGGATACACTCCTCTAGTCTCAAACTTCCTCTCCAAACTTATTTCATACATTACATGCTTTGTGAATACATATTTACATAAGGGATTCTAAAACCATAATTTGGTTTAGATCAACCAATTATTCAACAAATACCTATTTCTTGATCCTCTAGATCCACATATTTCTCAAGAGATCTAACTAACCCTCAAACCTCTCTAACTATCTCAAATATTCTCAAGATATTTCCTAAAGAGTAGATATGATTACAATATTCCTCATTCTCATCACTTATATACAATTTTACTAAGAACATAGGAAAATAGATTTAAATTAAATAATTTCACTCAATTAAGGAACCAACTCCCTTAGGAAATGAAAGGCCCATATCTCTATTCAAAATTTGTTTTGACTTAGAGGTTAGATGCTCCTACATCATACTGCGAAGATGAAAACATTTCATGGTCTCTTGACCATATGCCTTCATGAATTGGTGAAAATAGTCTTGGATCCCAACCTTTATTTTGTATCTAATCATTTTTCTATCATGTTGTTGCTATTCTGTTGTGGTTTTCTTTGTTCTTCTAGGCTTCCAAACTTCATGTTGCAGTTGTCCTCCTTCTTTGTTGATGTAGACTTGTTATTCCATCTCCAATCTATTGCCAACTTTCCTTCTTTCTGCTATATGCTTCCTCCAAGACACCTTCATCATCAACTTACTCATTTCTTCAATCTTTATGTCTAGGTTTTCCTCTAGCTAGTACATACTCTACAATTATCTATTGATTTCTTACTAAAATTTGTTGTTAATAATACTCATTTATTATGTCTACACCTTCACCTCATCTTCCTTCAAACTTCCAAAACTTGTCATGTTTACACTTTCTTCACCACTTGGCTTTCAATTGTCCAACAAATCTTCTAAGAATTGGAGCTATGCTGCAAGATCACTAACATTTCCATGATCAATATTCAACTACTATTTCTTTGTCATGGGCCTATTTTTCCTTACTCTATCTTCCATATCATTATAGTTTTGAAGGAACTCTACACCAGCATCATATTTCATGGAAGTTTCCAATAATTGTCAATCTTTGACATTTGCAAATGCATGCTTAACCAAAAATTCCTTAATCTTAGCCATCTCCTCCAACAACTTCATTTCTTCATCAATATGTATAAACATGTCATCTAGGTGTTGTTCATCACCTGTAAATCATTATTTTTAAAATCTTATGGATCCTTAGCCTAAATTGGTGTATTTGTCAACACATCCTCATGCTGATATGAACTTTCCCAATAGCTCATCGTATTATCAATAAATTGCTCCTCAACATCTCTAACTTCTTCTTCATCAATGTACAATTTTTTTCCATAAACAATTGAATTATACTAAGTTTCTCTAAGTTCTTCCTTCACTTTTTCATACGTCCTCTGCCTTAGCTTCCTTTGTAATGGCTACCATCTCAACTTCTTCTTCTTCATTGTCGAGCCATACCTATGATCTTCTTAGCTTTCCTATAGAAATTGCTTCAGATGATTGAGTTCTTCTCTTAATGCAACCATCTCCTTCTCAAATTTTTCATCACTTGTCCCATTTATGCCAACTTATTTGGAATTTTTATTCATTGATTGTGACTTCTCTCCTCAGAACCCTTGACATGACTATTAGTAACCCTTTTTTTCTTCTTTTGTGAACTTTCATGTCCAATCGTGAGTTGCAACAAGCCTTCTTCATATTGTAACAAGTATGCCACTTGCCACAGTACCAAGTTCTTATCTTGGTATCCTTGTCTTCTCTTTCTATTGGAAATTCTACCCACACTCATTGTGGAACGCCTTTGGAAACTTTTGCCCAACCTCTACTACTGTAAATTGTCCAGTTCTAATTCTATGTAGTAGAGCATATCCTCCTTTTTTCTTATTAAGCATGCCTTCTCCTCAGATTTCAAAGATGTTGTTGCTATTCTGTTGTGGTTTTCTTTGTTCTTCTAGGCTTCCAAACTTCATGTTGCAGATGTCCTCCTTATTTGTTGATGTAGACTTGTTATTCCATCTCCAATCTATTGCCAACTTTCCTTCTTTCTGCTATATGCTTCCTCCAAGACACCTTCATCATCAACTTACTCATTTCTTCAATCTTTATGTCTAGGTTTTCCTCTAGCTAGTACATACTCTACAATTCTCTATTGATTTCTTACTAAAATTTGTTGTTAATAATACTCATTTATTATGTCTACACCTTCACCTCATCTTCCTTCAAACTTCCAAAACTTGTCATGTTTACACTTTCTTCACCACTTGGCTTTCAATTGTCCAACAAATCTTCTAAGAATTAGAGCTATGCTGCAAGATCACTAACATTTCCATGATCAATATTCAACTACTATTTCTTTGTCATGGGCCTATTTTTCCTTACTCTATCTTCCATATCATTATAGTTTTGAAGGAACTCTACACCAACATCATCTTTCATGGAAGCTTCCAATAATTGTCAATCTTTGACATTTGCAAATGCATGCTTAACCAAAAATTCCTTAATCTTAGCCATCTCCTCCAACAACTTCATTTCTTTATCAATATGTATAAACATGTCATCTAGGTGTTGTTCATCACCTGTAAATCATTATTTTTAAAATCTTATGGATCCTTAGCCTAAATTGGTGCATTTGTCAACACATCCTCATGCTGATATGAACTTTCCCAATAACTCATCGTATTATCAATAAATTTCTCCTCAACATCTCTAACTTCTTCTTCATCAATGTACAATTTTTTTCCATAAACAATTGAATTATACTAAGTTTCTCTACGTTCTTCCTTCTCTTTTTCATACATCCTCTGCCTTAGATTCCTTTGTAATGGCTACCATCTCAACTTCTTCTTCTTCATTGTCCAGCCATACCTATGATCTTCTTAGCTTTCCTATAGAAATTGCTTCACATGATTGAGTTCTTCTCTTAACTCAACCATCTCCTTCTCAAATTTTTCATCACTTGTCCCATTTATGCCAACTTATTTGGAATTTTTATTCATTGATTGTGACTTCTCTCCTCAGAACCCTGGACATGACTATTAGTAACCCTTTTTTTCTTCTTTTGTGAACTTTCATGTCCAATCGTGAGTTGCAACAAGCCTTCTTCATATTGTAACAAGTATGCCACTTGCCACAGTACCAAGTTCTTATCTTGGCATCCTTGTCTTCTCTTTCTATTGGAAATTCTACCCACACTCACTGTGGAACGCCTTTGGAAACTTTTGCCCAACCTCTACTACTGTAAATTGTCCAGTTCTAATTCTATGTAGTAGAACATATCCTCCTTTTTTTCTTATTAAGCATGCCTTCTCCTCAGATTTCAAAGATGTCAGGCTTCTATAGTTCCATTTTCTCACCATCTCTCTCTCTTCTTTTAGTATCCCCACTTCAATAATATCCTCTTGCTATTAGGGTTCTGTCATAATTTCTCTTTCTAAGAAATTTGCTTGTTATATGCCTAATACCTGCAAAAACAAATACTTATGACCAGATTTAACATAAAATCATCAATACTTGTTAGGATCTTCATCAAGATCTTATTCTTTTGACAATCCTCTACACATTTTCTCTTTCTTTCCCTCCCTTCATATATATTCTCCCATTTTAAGAGAATTTCATCCTACTCTGCAACTTCTGTTAGCAAATTCCTTCCAAAATCAACTTCATAGGAAAAATAAAATTCCTATTCAAATTATATCATTCCAAAATAAATATCCTCCAATTTAAAATTACTTTGTGCCTTAAATAACATCAATGTTCTTTATGCAACCATCTATCCTCTACTTTAGTACAAAATTAAAACAATGTCCAAATCCATTTTTCTCCAAACTCTATTTCTTCAAAGAGATTTATGTATCCTCCACTGAATACTTTCAAATTAAAAAAAATTCTAACTCTAATACCAAATGATACCAACCTAAAACTGGTTGTGCCAATTATGCCGACCTCTAAACCCATAGTGCCAACCTTTATGGTCAAAAGGTGCTTCCTTAAACCAAAATTAGGGAGATAAATCCCTTTCCAAAACCACACATAAAATTAAATGGGATGATCCAAAAGGTAATAAGAAACAACCAAATTCAATCCCTTTCAAATATAGCCACTAGATCCAAGCTTATGCATACAAATGCATGGTCCCGAACATAAGGAAGAACCATTGTGGTCTCGATTCTTCTATACAACAAGTGCAGTAGGAGATAATTTAAAGCCTTTATCTTTGTATTGGATCCTTTGCGATATCCACCAATTTTCTTCCTTTATATCAACGCTCGACACTTATATGCTTCCCTCCTACTCTATGTGATATGAATGAGCTCCAAGACCTGGGTCCAACCCTTTTAACCTTGATGCATAATTTTATCTATCGAAAAAGTCCTCTCAAGATTACGTCAACCTCGCCTTTCCAAAGTTGCACATAAATTTACCATATGGTAGAGAGAATCCAGGGAACATGAATTAATTCCATCAATTGTTGCTCCCAACTCCCATCAACTACCATCCCTAGCCCTTTTAAAAGTGAAAAAATCCTTTACCTCTAGGAGGAGTAAGTACTCCTTCATGGCCCACTTATCAATCTCATCCTCCAATTACCACACTTTGCATCACCCTGGCCTCTTATAAATTGGCTAACTTCCATGTCAGCTCAAGTCCTCGTCACGTTAGTCATGCTACTTGTTTAATCATCTGGGTAATAGAATCTAGGAAATGGATATGTTCCCGTTTCTGTTCTTTGACTAGGTTTTGATGCTTTGTAAACCATGTCTCCCTGATTGACATCATCCTGACACTTTTCTCATTAGTTGACTTCCACATCCACCCAATGCCTAGTCATCCTAGCTCTCCATGGTGTACTTCTCTTTTTTTCCTCCTAGGGAAGACCCTCTGGGACACATCGCCCCAACGTTGTCTCTTTACAAGATTATTCTAACAAAAAAATGATTTATGTTTCCCAACCTATATTAATTGACTCTCTCTTTATTGAAGCTTTAAAAAATTTGTCTTTGTATCTCTTTTCTATACTTCATCTTCAACTTTTGCTATAGGCTCACACTTTGTACTCAACCTATTATGTTCAGATATCGTCCTTTTGTTTGCACACTTCCCTTAGTCTTTTACCTATTGCATGGGAAATATTCTATTGAATTCAACACCAATCTCTCACCCCTTGTCTCTCTATATTCAGGATTGTTGGATTCCTTTGCTTTCATTGTGCCACTCTGATATTTTTTGCAACCGACTTTGTCATAGGTTTTACCATGTATGTCACATCTTTGTCCTAGACTTGAAATCCTCTTTGGTTATTTTTTGAATCTAGATCATTGATCACTTTATGTATCAATGATCAATAAATAGGATCATTCTAATTGTAAAAGCAAGAATTTCACCCTATTACAAAAATATTTTGAATCCTCTGTATTGAAGTTAATATGTGCTCTCAAATACTCTCCTTCTTAAGCATAACATGTTTTCATACATATTAAAGGATCACAATAACAGGAATTCACATTAAGAGCTAAGCTCACACAGATTTCCAACCCTCTCTAACACAGTGTTTTCTTGTATTATATACATATAACTTACAAAGGTCTTTGTTCCCTCTTGGTATGATTTATAAAGAAATTGCCCCGTTTTGGCCCTTTTGGCCCACCTGGCCTCACTCCTCTACTTTCGACCTTCCTCTCCACACTTCTTACATACATTATAGGCTTCCTGACTACATATTTACATAAGAGATTCTCAAACCATAATTTGGTTCAGATCCACTAATTATTCAACAAATCCTTATTTCTAGATCCTCTATATCCACATATTTCTCAAGATATCTAACTAACCTACAAACCTCTGTAGCTCTCTGAAATATTATCAATATCTCTCCTAAAGAGTAGATCTAATTACAATATTCCCCATTCTCATCACTTATATACAATTTTCCTAAAAACATAAGAAATACATTTAAATTAAATAATTTCACTCAATTAGGGAACCAACTCCCTTGGTAAATGAAAGACTTGTATCTTTAGTCAAAATGTGTTTTTACTTGGAGGTTATATTCTCCTACAACACATTATATAGGTGACCAACTCTCCATCAGATGGAAAAGCTACCGGATTCTATTGATATTAGGAGTTTGCACCAGTGATATCTCCATGAATCACTTGATACTTCAATGCACAATATTTCGAAAGCCATCTAGCAAGGCTCTGTTACACAACATGAACTCTAACACTACATTCATTGGTTATACTTGTCCTTCCAATTTATTGGCCCACAAAGAGATTTGCACCAAACATTAGGTGAATTTTGAGGTCGGAAACGGGACTCCTAAGGAAATTAATAAAATATTAGTTAAAATAATATAATAATATCTCTGAATTTAGAAAAAGAAAAAATAAAGGAAACTACTTTTTGTGATTGAATTTTCAGTTTATCTCTTTGTAGTATTGCTCAAATGTTGAGGGTAGATACCCATTAGATCCGGAATTAAATTCCCTATCCAACAAGTACCCACTATGAACACTTGTAAGTAGATCCACATCAAAATAATAATAATAATAAAATAAAATAAAATACATGAAAAAATATTGTTCAACACTCTTTTTACATGTATTTTCAATTTTTTTCAATGTGGATCTACTCAAAATATGCAAAGTAATTACTCATTGGAAGTGGAATTTAATTTCAGACCCAAGGGTGTTTATACTTGGCATTTGAGTAAACCTATAAGGATAAAAGCCAAAAATACAATTAGAAAAAGTGGTTTTCTTCTTTTCCTCCAAAATATTTACCCATGGGGATGAAATCATCATCTTGAATCCTATTGGGTCCTTTAAAGTTAATTGTTTTAGTACATTTTTTTGTTTTGAGACCCATTTTGTACCTCAAAATTCCCCTAATAACCATTCATGCTCACATCCTTTCACAATCCAATATAGGTGTCAACCAATGTGAATCCATCCGTTCACCAATATAATTTTCAAGTCCATTAGTATTAGGATTTCACTTTGTATACACATTGAGAATTGACCAATACATGGTATCCCGATACTTAGATATCCATGCCTTAAGAAAATGACTTTGCCACTAAACAATTCTAGAGGAAAAAGGGTCAAAGCCTAAATTTTAAGAGCCAACCCACCAAGGCTTTGATGGCGGATACTTTTTCTAATAATAATAAGGTTCATGGCATTTATTGGTAGATCAAGCCGACAATGTTGGTGAAGTTATAACTATTGTGTGTGGAAAGACCAACAACACAGGGCTTGATAACCCAATACTTTAAGACCCATAACCTGATAAAAAACTCTAATAATATACCTCCCCGGGATTAATCCCCCTTTCAATTAAGCATTAGATCATGACTCTTGTTGGACCAGGTGACCAAGCTAAAGTTGAGGCTCCCGACCCAAAATTTCTAAAAATCTCAAGGGAATTTTCTAAGCCTATTCCAAAGGTTTGAAATTGACTCTAATAGAAAATATCTTCCTGGAAAGTTTTTGAAGAATCAAGACTTTTTAATGCCCTTTAAGGTTAATCCAAGGCACATCTTTCAACTAGGAACCTCCTTAGAAGCAAAGCATAAGGTGGAAAATGGCCTAATTTTTCTAATTGTATTATGAAATACAAGGATATGGTTATGGGCCAAATCCTTAAATTCTTTTAGCTATCTAAAATAGCCCTCATTACCTCGGGACCGGAACTTTACACTTCAAACTTCTACTATTTAAAATAGAGAGGGAAGTACATTAACTTTTCTCCTGTGGAGACAATTCCTCTTATGCAAGTAAGAACTTTCTAGCCTTCTCATTTTGAATAGTGAGATAGTCTCAACTACTCTTATCTTATAACTTACCTAACAAGGGCCATTCACACTAATGTAATAAATGAAAATCCTTAGGCTCAAATCAACATGTGAATTCCCTTGACACATCATTCCTCTCATAACCATTATAGGAAACATACTTCAGAGAATACCTCTGCATACAACATCCATTCATGGATAAGTATAGGATATTAACTAAGCACAATAATTTCATCTATTCATTCATACATAATTAACATATATTCACAATATATTTCATCTCATCATTACAAGAAAGAATAGTAAGCAACATAACAACATGCATAAAGCCTTAAACAATAATGTCATTTCAGTAATAGATGGTAAATACACTTATCTAGTGTACTTAAGTTTTCTAAAAAGATCCACTCTTCACCCAACCCTGAGGCTAAACCACATTGTAATATTTCTTACAGTCAACCACCCCCAAGCTAGAGCCCATGCCTAAGGGAATTATTCTCTCGAGAATCTACAAAATTCAAACCTAGGGGTAAGAACATGAAGGCCACTCTCCTTTACATACACAAATCAATATTTTTCTCTTTAGTCATTGAGTTTGTGTCTCAAACAGTTTGGGCCACCATGGGCCAACATAACATAAAATGGGATCCCTTCACTGCTTTAATAGTACTTCGGTGCTTCACCTTTGTTTTTTAGTGTTTTACATTCTTACATAATAGAAAAATGGATCCCTTCATTGTCTTACTAGTATTTTAATGCCTCTTTGTTTTTCAGTATCTTACATGTATGACCAACCACTCAACACAAAAGGGATCTCTCTTTTGTTATAATAATTCTTTGATGTTTCTCCTTTGTTTTTCAGTGCCTCACAAGTTTGCGATGGCTCAATGGGTTATTGGTCACCTCCTTTTCAAAGTCACACTCTCAGATTCACTTGTGGTCAGGTCTCTTTCCAACAAATTTCTCTGGTTCACTCACACAAATTCTTTTTTTTTGCTTCACATACTTCTTCCTCTTTGTTTCTCACTCTCTACCTCTTCTACTCAACTACATACACCACCACTTATCTATCTTCCTTGCATGAACAACTCCCAACAAAAATAAGTGGTCGTGTCCTAGACTACATGGTCAGTTTGGAAGGACCCAACTGGGTATATTTCCCATACCTTTGGGGTTGTCTAGTACCACTACCCACTTCTCTCATACCTGTTATGAGTTGGTAATTAAACTACCAAATCAAAAAAAGGTGTATAATTAAATTCAAGAAAGATAGGATGTTTCCCAATCCCCTCACAACTTCCCCTTAGTGAAGCTTCTCTCACATGCATCGAGATCTGTGTTGGATACCCTTTCCTTCAATTTTCAACAATATATACATTAACTTAAGGAATATTTACGTCATAACAGATTCTGAAATAATATCTATGTCGATCATCTAACATTAGCACCCTTAATTACATTTACAAAATCTAAGGATCAAAAAGGGATATTACAATTCGATCTCTCTTAAAGAAAAACCATCCACGGTGTTCACACCACTTTAGATGCTCTTCTTTTACTGCAACAATGTTTCTTAATGCTTCCTTAGTTGCACTAGCAAGATGGTCCCTTTCATATATTCTTCCTTTCCATTATTTCGACATTTGTTGGCTACCTCTACACCTTATCTTTCAGTTGTACCAACTTCCTTGTTCCTCTTTCCCTCCCACTACTTCTTCAATGGTGTTGATATTACCAACCTACTTACTTCCAAATTTATGGTGTACCTTTCAGTACCTACACCAAAAACTCAATAGATCATATGTGTTAGGACCATTCTCATATAAAGCTATTAAATTTTTTACAGAGGTCTTGATTTTTCTACAAATATTTCCTTCTGATGAATGGAATTTAAAATCAACACTTATGTGTAATGTTATCGGTTGCTTCATTAGGCCTCAATATATAACAAGTTCAACTCGCTGCTCTCATTAGACACACCCATCCACACTCATGATCCAATGAATAGGTGACAAGTCTCTTCTTATTGGAATTTACTTATCAGTTTGGGTTTAGGTAATCCCCTTCCTTGGGTGATCTAGACAACCGAGACTTTCCTTCATAGGAATAGTGAAAGAATTGTTAGAGTCTTATAGCCATGGCATATCACTCACTTTATTCTAACATGATTTACTTGTTCTAGGGTCCAATGTTGTTTTAGTGGCCTTGTTCCTTGGTATTGTGATTCACAACTTCAATCTACCCTTTGTGGATGATTCATCATTTCACTTGTCAGAACATACAATTTACATGAGATATATTCCAAAATTTTCCATCAAAAAGTTTTCTTTCCCCAACTTGCTTCATAAAAAAGTTAGGCCTCACAAACACAAAACAGTATTGATAATCTTGGGATGCTTGCGAGTGGCAATATTTTTGACCTTCATCATGGACTTTCACTCCATTCCATGCATATAAAATTCTTCCTATAGTATGCATTTCTACTTAGCCAACAATCTTAGTTTATTGTGCATATATTTATTTGAACATATTATTTACAACTGCTACTAGATTGGTTATTCAAAACTATTCACATATTCAAATCATTTTATCAAATCAACTTCATTCTACATTAACAAAAGGAGAACATCATTACACTACAATACCATTCAATATCATCTTAACCATTTCAAGAATTTATACGGTAATTAGAATTTTGATGTCAATAAATAAAATTTCTCAATCTTAGATTGAAAGTTTCATACTCGCTCCATTGAGATATCGATCTCAGAATTTAATAGCAACCTGTCTTCCTAATTTACTTTCAGTGGGAATGAGGGATCCACACTACTCACTTCAGTAATCAACATTCTTGAAATTATTATTAATGATTCTTTTCATGACAATTAGTCATTTTGAAGCTTGTACTACACAGAAAAAAACTATCAACTTAATAAGAAATGTATTGAGTTATTGTTTTTTTAGAGGTCGCAAAAAATCATGATTTTCATCTCAATATTGAAAATGTTGATGCAGAATCAACCCTTTTTTTAGCATATTTTTGACACTTTAAATTTTCTTTTGTATTAAGTACAGACAATTTTTTAATGTTAGTTATTTTCAAGCCGATTTTGAAAAGTGTTGATGCAACATCAATTTTTTTTTGGGGAGCTTATTTATTTCACTTTAAATTTTCTTAAGTATGGATAAAAATTTTAAATTGATGCAACATCAGCCTTTTTTTGTGCGGCCACGCCGGGGGGCATATTTTTACACTTTAAATTTTCTTATGGCATAAACATGTATATATTTTTTTAAATGTTAGTTATTTAACCAGTTTTTTCTTATGCCTTAAATATGTATATTATTTTTTAAATGTTGGTTATTTAACCATTTTCTTCTTCTCTCTCACTCTTTTTCTCCCTACGACGTTTTTTTAGTTTTTTTGCAAAATTAAAAAAAAAATAATAACATTTAAAATTTAAAGTTAGGATTTTTTTTATATATTTATGAATATTTAATCAATACTTCAATACACATAAAATAATTGTCACTAAAAAAAAATAATTTTGAACACCTAACAAAAAAATACACATTTTTAGATATTTTATGAATTTACATTTTTAGATATTTTATGAATTTTGAAAAAATTTGAAAAAATAGTGAATTTTATGAAATATTTCTGAATTTTATGTTCAAAGATAAAAATATTTGAAGTTGCTCTTTTTTTCTGAAATATTGATTCAAATAAAATTTTAAGTAAAACTAACAAAAAAAAATTATTAAATAGAAAATTAAAAACAACTATAACACAAAAGAATCTTAAAAAGAAAATAAAAACAACTTTAACATGCAAAGGGGTAAAAACAACAAAATTAAATTAAATTGTTTAAAGTAATTTTTTTATTAAAAGAAATAGAAAACCAACAAACAAACAAAAAATTGAAATAAATAAATAAATAAAGTTAAATAAAAAATTAAAACATTATAAACTAGTTAAAATCAATAATTAGAAAACATAAAATTAGAAAAAAAAAAAACAACAGGGAAAAAAACTTTCCAAAAATTGAGAAAAAATTAAATGTTATTAAATTTTGAAAAATAAAATTAAACAGTGAAAAAGACAAATTTAAAATAAAACAATTAAAAAAAGGGATAAAAAAGAAATAAAAAAGACGAGCAAATTAAAAAAAAATTATATATATATATATATATATATATATATTAAAAAAAACTTATTAAAACATATTAAAAAACAATAAAATATAAAATACAACTTTGATTAATTAAAAATATTTAAGAAAAACCAAAAATATGAATAATAATAATAAAATCTTTTAAAATATATTTTAATGAAAAACAAAAAAATAAAAATTTTATTAGATAAAAAATTACAAAATAAAAAATTATTTAATTAATTTAAAATTATATAGAGAAAGAAGATTAAAAAAATTGGCTTGCCTCCTGCGTGGCCTTGGGGGCCCCGGGGGTTAGGGCCAAGTGGGGGGCTCATTTTCAGAATCAACTGATACAGTATAACTTTTGTTGGGTCGGTAATGATGCAGAACACTGGAGAGGTGATTCCCTGACCCATGCTTGCACAACTCGTGTTTCTCGAAATCGACCCCCGAGTCTAGTCGTGGCAGGGGGCGCCGGTATTATTATTGTTATTATTGCTTTTTTTTGGTTTTATTTTTTAATGTTTTATTTTAGATTTTATTATTTTTTTAATTTATATTTTAATATTTTATTTTAATACTTTTTATTTTTTACATTCTTATGTTACATATTTATTTTTGGTTTTTTAATTAAATTTTGTAAGATTTGTTTTTTAATTAATTCGTGGTTTTTCAACATTTTATTATTTTTATTTTTTTTAGTTATTTTTATTATTTATTATTTTACAATATTTTTTATTTAAGGCTTGGGATTTTTTTAATTTTTTTTTCACTTTTATTTTAATGTTTGGCTTTTAGTAAATTGTAACACTTTGTTTTAATTATAACAAAAGATTACATAGTTTTCATTTCTAGATCCTCCTGATACTACAAAAGAAGCTAAAGATCATGAATGACACATTAAATAAAGACACAGAGCACAAATGCACTCTTCAGTTTAGCAACATACAATACCACAAACCTTTCACAGGTCATTTACAATCCAACCTCATCATTGAGTCATTAACCAAGTTAAACCATAATACAAGGATAACATTGGCCAAATCCCTCTTGTCCAAGAACAAGAAACATGAAATCAAAATAACAACCAACATGAAATATGAATAGTAACCAACACCTGTCTTCCTCAATCCTTTGTAAAAGCTTGTTCAGAACTATAAATGTTGTCAACATCAGAGCTTTGCCAAATACCAACAGTGTCATTACTCCTTAAAATCAAGAAGAAATAGCCATGAAGCGCTTATGACCATAATGAAAATCAACATACCATAGTACGCCCATGTTCACCAAGAGATTTGATGCCAAGAGGTTCCTCATGCATAGGAGGTGATAAGAACAATAACAATCTCCAAAGAGGAACAACAATACCATAACTCCAAAAAGAAACAATAGTGCCATAATATTTCTTAGAACAAATATGCCCATAGCGATATAGAAAACCACAACACCAGGATTCATAATATAGAGGAGTCCACCACATATTCACATCCAATTGCAGGTGTGATATTACTAAGAAAAGTGCTTGTGAGCCAAAAGTGAAAAATATGCACCACAACACATAGTTGTCAACAAAAAAAGAGTGTTGTCCAATATAAAAGCACTGAATTAGATTCACACATAACTGAAAGGCACAACAATGAGGGCCATAATCGCACATCTCTGAGATAGAACCCAGAGAGGTCATAAAATAAAAGTGTTGACTATAAAAACTAAAGGCCATCCAGAGATATAGAGGAACATCAATAATACTAGCTACACCACTATGATATCTAGAAAAATTGAAGCAAGAAACTAGGAAACTTTCCCAATTATAATCAAGATTGTCAACGAACAATTTACACCATAGAAATTTACTTCTAAGCCAAAATATAATGAGGACCTTCATGATGAGACCATGCCTAAAGAATGCCTGTGAAAATTTATGATGGAAAATCATGAAACCCACCATCTCTAGTTTTGATAAGGGGATATTGTAGTAGGCGCCTAAGCATTATCATCCAGAGGATCTGTGAGATCACTAGAGGTAGAATCACTCACTAGAAAGCATTTTACCTTGGCCAAACAAATATCCACATTATCCAAGTAGAACATTTGGTTGTGAAGCATACTTTTAATGTTCTCCAATGAGGAGAATACATTGTAATTCTCCACTTGCTTATCTGTGAAAATCAAATGCAACAAGGTAACCATTTATTGATGTAAAGCCAAAAAATTTAGAAATTGAGTCACTTTTTACTAAATCTCCCAAGATCAGGAACCCATTTCATATCGCCCCCCACCAACTCAAAAAATTTAATTTAATTTAATTTTTTTACATTTTAATATATTTTTAAACTTTTTTCATTTTAATTTTTTTAATTTTTGTCTTCTTTTAAAAATTTTAGTTATTTATATTTTTACCATTTTCTTATAGTGATTGTGTTGTTACAATGGGTCAATTATGCCTCCATTATGTGTCAATTTGACAATTGGTTTTCAAGTTTTCATTGTAATGGGTCAAGCCTACCCTATGGAGTGTCAATTTGATGGTCGATTTTTAATTTTTTGTTGCAATGTGTAAAATTGTTTGAGGCTAATATTTTAAAAGAGGTATACTTTTAGCATTTGGAAACTCTTTGATTTAGGAATTCATTTTTAAGGTTTTTTTAGTCATATTATTTGGTCTTGAAATATGTTCAAAATTTTATGCTTTTAGAGTGATGATATTTGGTTTAATTCCATGGTTGAAAAATGTCGAAATTTTAAGATTTTCGAAATCATGATATTTTATGTTTAACATGCTTGAAAACTGTTAAAATTTTAAGTTTTTTCAAAGTCATGATATTTATCTTTATCGCCATGGTTTAAAATTGATGGATTTTTATGTTTTTTGGAGTCCATTTTATCTTTAATGTTATTGTCAAAATCTCTTGGAATTTTAAGGTTTTTTGGAGTAATAATATTTTATTTTCAATTTCATTGCTAAAAATTGTTGGAATTTTAACCAAAAAAAAATTGATGTAACACCAAAACCTTTTGATTTGAAATTTCTTTTTCATGCCTATTGCACAAAAAAAATAGTTTTTAATGTCATTGTTAAAAAAAATGGAATTTTAACCTGAAATAAAAAAGAGTGTTGATGTGACATCAAGTTGCATCAACACTTCATTTTCGGGTGTTTTTCATGTTTATTGAACATTTTTTTTGGCTTTTAATGTTGTTGCTAATTTTTTGTTGGAATTTTAACCCAAAACAATGTTGGTGCAACATTAACACTTTTCCTGTTCAAGGTTTTTTTCATGATTTTGTGCAAAAATAGAGGTTTTTTGTGCAAAATAGGGTTTTTTTTGCACTAGAGTTCCCGTTTTGAAGTTACAGTTCTCATTAAGTGGTAACTTTGTTCATATATATATATATATCGTGCATTCCTTTAATGCATCATCCACCATAATTCCATTTTGACTAGTGAGTGTATTACTTGTTAATGCAACTATTGTCCATCATGATAACTTACACAAGTTTCTAAAAATTTCACTAAATATTATGTGTTGATAACCTTCTACCTTAACCAAAATTTGAGTTTTAGGAATTTGTAACTTGTGCATTTAGTCATTCTTCATATCACTAAGGTACTGCTTAAACATGAAGGAATTCTTACCCATTCCTACAAATTACATTTTGTTGAAGTGTGGTTGATTTTCATACTTACATGGTTATCATCATCACATAGAATCAATTGATGCTTCTTCAAGGAGTCCATCTATCCCCTTCTCTGGTATCTCATTCTTCTATCATTGTTCTCAAGATCCTTTCAATGAATAAAGACACTTTTGTTACTTCAATTTTCATTTCCAAGAATGGATATTTTAACGTTAATTCCTGAGAGAAACCTGCACCTTTTCCTGGTTGACAATATCATTCACATTTCAGTTGTTAGTCAAATCAATTAGAAACATATGATCTTAACATTTTCTAGTTCAACAATGGATTTGAATATACTCATTCATTCATTCTCATATTTTTCAACAATCGTTCAAGAATCTTTAAGCTCATACTATTCATTATTCAATGTATAGCCTAGTCAATTCTAATTTAACTAAATTTTAAATATTCAAAAGTTTCCCTCTACATTTATTCAGTAAGGGAACTTAGCACATCACTATATGAACAAAATTTGTTGAATTGTTCCTAGGTTTTTGATAAACCCAATTGTTTTCCAAAAATTCTAAGGGAACTCCCCCCCTTACACTCTTGTGCATATTGATTTCCTCAATTATACATTATATAAATGTCATTAATTACTATCAATTCCCATAGCTATACCATGGGATTTCCTTCGAGTATCTAATAATCCCAGTTATCTTTTGTCATTACTCCATGATTTATCTTCACCACCAGCAGTGCATGACTCCGTGTTCTTAAACTCTCTAGTTATCTTCTTGTAACTAGTTACACTAACCAACACCTAGAATACTCCCTTTCCTCCCATATTATGGTTGCTAGGGGGCCCATATGTTGATTTTCCACTATTACATAGGAATTTTTTTGGTTATTTTATTCATTTTGGTAGTCTCATGGACATACACAATTTCCTTACCATCATGTTGCTTATATGGGTAGTAACAAATCAAGTGCTCCTCTCCATGCCGCCAACATCTCAAGGATATTTTATTTTGGTTCTCTATCCTTTCCCTTATTGGTGTGGTGGTCTCGTTCTCCCCTTGAGTGGGATTCTTTCACTAGTGTACACTTCTTGTTTAAGAATTGGGCTTATCACTCTTGCATGATGGCTCATATCATGATATGTTGAACCCTTCTCCCTTGAACCTTACTTTATCCTTATTGTTCTGAATTTGTGGGCCTTTACCTTAGCCTTTCATCGTTCATAGCAATAATTTTCTTTTTGGATGGAATCATCAAGTGTATTGGGTTATTCAAGTTCAATCTAATCCTAAAAAGATTTTGGTAAATGATGGAGAAAACATTGTATTCTCAGCTCCTCATATTTAATAAATGGTACACATCTTGATCAGGTACTCAAAATTATGCTCAAAATCAAGGTGTCAGAATTTTGTTAATATTAGCTTCAGATCGAAGAGTGTATCATTTGGAATTCAATGGCGTGAATGGAACTAAAATCTGAGGTCATATGCGGAAGTTAGAGCAAGACAAAGTTCAAGTTTGACTTGTCCACATGGCAGGATTGGATGACATGGCAAAGTCCTTCAACGAATGAGGAGGCACCAAGTGGCAGTCCTCCATTGGCCCTCGTAAATTGCAAATTACAAGTCGCAGATGGGAAGGTGTTTAAAATCATCCTATAACAACCAGGGTTGCGATGCGATAAGGAAATTGCATATCGCAATTGCAATCGGAGAAGGGAAGGAATTTTAGTAATCGGACCCCGGCAGGCTCAGATTATGATGTGATATTGCAGATTGAAATTGCACACAAGTCTCACATATTTATGGCTGTCGACAAGACTTTGCCAATTGCGATGAGAGATGGGATCCCAGATTCGATAATTTATGTATTCTGGTTAATAATCCCTTCGGGTTCACTGATATCACAATCGTACAATCGTCTCTTTGTTCACAAGACCATCCACTGGGTTTTTACACTGATTGTGATTTGCGATATAGCCGATAGATTATGGCCCATCACGTGGTGAAATATTTTCCCAGTTAGCAAATTTTGGGGCTAATTTTTAGCATCATGCCCGATGAGGAGCATTTTGTGGAACGAATAGTGAGGAAACTAAGAGAAGTCATAACTTCTTCAGTTATTATCCAAATTAGGTGCAAAAAGAGTCAATTCTAGCATTTTTGGCTATTCTAAACTCATTGAGATAGGTTTCAGAGGCATTTGAGCATTGTAAACACACTTTTGTTAAAATTTTGAGAATAATAGAGAGGCCCAAGCATTGGAAGCTGGACCAGGGAGACGTATCCCAGGAGGGGTGAGCTCCTCATCAAATCTCTATGTTGTGTGCTGTATTTTAATGTTCTTTGTTATTATTTTGCTGCTATTTAGCATGTGTTTTTATGTTAAATTGTTTATAGATTTTACATAAGAAACTCTCATGGGAATCAGCTAATTAACAAAATGGTGAATCCTTAAGCACTTGATAAGCAAATGATAATCATCTTTGGGTTTATTTTGAATGGGGAATTAGCACAACATTACTAATCTGCTCCATTTCATATCAAGTTGGTATCATAACACTGGTTTTTTCTTACTAGATTTTCTTGTGCAAAGAAGGAGTATTGTTTGCTAGTTTTGTGTCATGCTAACAAGGTTAAAACTCAAAATAGGTGAAGGAAAGATGGTTGGAAGCGAAGTTGGGTCAAGGGGAAGAAGATCAAGGTTTCCACAATCTCCAACATCAGTTCATCTCCAACACCAGTTCAGCCTCAAGTTGTAGTTGAGAATCCAAAAATCATGTCTCATGAAGGAGAACCTACAAACATGATAGAAGATGAGAAGAACTTCAGAAAGGATTACTTTGATATGACCGAGAAATAGCAGGTTGCAAGGAGAAAGTTCCAAACCTCCCAAAGGAGAAGGCTCTTCAGGAGGAGGTAATGAAAAAGGAGGTAATGGGAATGGAGACAAACATCCACCCTCTCCACCATCTTCTTCTTCACAAGTATCTTCACACTCTTCCACTAATATAACCCTTACTCATACTCATCATCATTCTTCAAAAGGAACTGGTAAATCACATTTTCTAAAACTTAATGTTAAATTCGAGTTGCCCGTGTATAATGGTTAAATGAATGCAGAGAAGCTTGATAATTGGATTCATCAGTTGGAGGTGTATTGTAGAATTCAAAACCTTCAATAGGATGATATCAAAATTCAGTTGGCGTCATTGGCAATGGAGGGTGAAACACTCATTTGGTGGGAAGCAAGGACCTAAGAGGAGATTAAGAAACATGGTAAGATCTCTATTACTTGGTATGGTTTCATTGCTACTATAAAAAGACAATTCTACCCTTTAGCTCATATGAAAAAATCTATCATGAAGTGGAAATATTTCAGATAGTAAAAAGGTCAAAATGTAAAAGAGTATACTCAGGAGCTTAGGAGAAGAGCTCTTATGCTAGGAGTAGACTTGTAGTCAAAATATACTTTGCTGAAATACATAGGAGGTTTGCATAGCTATCTTCAACACACCATTATTATGTTTAATCCTACGAATCTTGATGAGGTCTGTGTTCAAGCTACACACCTCGAAGCAAGAGGGAAAAATGTATAAGAAGAAGGTAAGAAGAATCCATTCTATTAAAGAAATCTAAAGGAAAGCAGAATAAAAATGCTTCTATTAAGAAAGAAGGGGAGAAACCCATGTGCAATAATTGTTCCAAAGAGGGCCAAGCACATCGTTGGAAGCTTCATCCTGAATTAAGACCGAAGAAATTTAACAATAAAGGGAAACATAAGACAAATGTTGTTGTACAACAAGACTTGGGTTTCGACTCAGGTGATGAAGCAAAGGTTACAACTACAGTCACTAAAGGAAAAGTCATCGAAAAACAAGAAAACAGGAAGTTGTGGAAAGCACCAGTGTAGGAAATAACTTCAACAACACTTCAAATGAAGAAAACAGAATTGAGTTGTTCCATATCAGAGTTATTTCCAAACACACCAAGATTGATACATTATTTGACAGTGGATCCCAGGAAAATTTAATTTCTGCAGACTTGGTCAAGAAGTTGAATTTGGAAACTGTGCCTCATCATAAACCGTATGTGTTGGGTTGGATAACCAAGGATGAAAATATTCAAGTCACAAGGAAGTGTGTTTTCAGGTTTGCTATTACAGTCAATTTTGTTGATGAAATCAAATTAGATGTAATGCCGATGGATATTTCTGGAATTGTGTTGGGAAGCCTATATCTGTATGACTGGAAAGATGTTTTCCATAGATTTGAGAACAAATATCATTTTTTCAAAGATGGAGTGCAGTATATTATGAGATCCCATCATAGAAATCTTAATATATCTTTAGCAAGCGCAGGTAAGCGATTGGTCAATTCTAGTAAGAATCTCGTGCTCCTTATGATCAAGTAGAAGAATAACATTGAACGTGAATCCTTTGTAGGTTGTGATGTGAAGCTGAAAGCTAAATTGGTTGATGTGTTCAATCAATATGGAGATGTGTTTCAAGAACCAAAGGTATTTCTGCCAAAAAGGGGAATTCAGCACAAAATTCAAGTACAACAAGATTGTCCACTCCCAAATATCGGTATGTATCGAATGTCAATTCTGGAAAGTTTAGAAATTAAGAAACAAATCCAGGAATTGTTAGATAAAGGTGTAATTTGTCTCTCTACTTCGCCATGTGGTTCACAAATTGTTTTGGTACCCAAGAAAGATGGAACTTGCCACATGTGTGTAGATTATCGAGCTTTGAATAAAATTACCATAAAGAATCAATGCCCACTACCCGAAATAGATGATTTCCTAGATCAGTTAAAGAATGAAAAATATTTCACTAAATTAGACTTGAGAAGTGGATATCATAAAGTTAGAATAGCTAAGGAGGATATTTGGAAGATTGCTTTTAAAACCAAATAGGGATTGTTTGAGTGGTTGGTTATGCCTTTCGCTCTTTGCAATGCTCCTGCTACATTCATGAGAGTTATGAATGATGTTTTAAGATCCTTTCTTGATGAGTTTGTAATTGTCTATTTAGATGATATTTTGATATTCAGAAAAGCATGAGAAGAGCATGTCAATCATGTGAGGAAAGTGTTGGATGTCTAGAAAAAAGAACATTTATTTATGAAGATGTCTAAATGAGAATTCGGGAAAACTTCGTTAGTGTATTTGGGCCACATAGTTGGATAGGTGAGATGAAGATTTACCCCTCTAAAGTTTCAGTCATTGTGAATTGGCCAATACCCAAATCAGTCACAGAAGTAAGGAGTTTTCTAGGAGTAGCGCAGTACTGGAGGAAGTCATTGCTAATTTCTCTTCCATAGCAACTCCACTAAATGATTTGACCAATGTGAAGGTTGTATTACAATGGGGAGGCAAACAACAAAAAAGAATTTGATGCTTTAAAACAAAAGATTAGTTCAGCCGCAATTTTAGCATTGTTGGTTTTGAAACAACCATTTGCAATACAAACTGATGCAAGTGGTTACGCCATGGGTGAAGTTCTTTTACACCATCGTAATCCCATTTCATTTCATTTCATTATGATATTTTTAATGATGTTTTTATAATTATCCTAAATATGATAAAGAGCTTTACGAATTGGTAAAAAGTGTGAAGAAATGGATGCATTACTTAATGGGAAAAGAAACCATTATTCATATTGATCATCAACCTTTGTAATATCTACAATCTCAAACAAAATTGCAACAATCAAGGAACTTTCATTGGATGGGATTCTTACAACAATTCCACTTGATAATCAGGTACAAGAAAGGTATTTATAACAGAGTTGTTGTTATGCTTTCTATATCGGTTGTTAATGTAGCCATTTTACTCAAGAATCATTCTATTTTACCTAAAAGTTATGTTGAACAATATGCACATGACGTTGAATTTCAAGAGGTATATTCAAACTTGAGTCAAGGCCACTGTTGAGTCCCAAACTTGCACTTCCCTATATACCCTTTTAGCCTTCTTTTTCCATTTACTTCATCCACCAAGCTGTCAAATCGTTGCATATTAGTCTAAAAAGAGCTTATGAAATGGTTTCCTAACTATGTTTATGACTGTTGTTTGATTTAGATTTTTGTTCAAGCAGCTGCAGAAACTTACTTTCCGCAGCCAGCCCAAGTTTCCGCAGCCATTTTGTTAAAGGCTATGCTACAGGTGTCCAATGGAGAAACCGACCACATGGGTAAGCTGCAAGTGACGTGTACATGGAGTGTGTCCCCTCAGATCAGCCAAATCACTCATAAACGGTCGTGGTCAACGATGGTCAAAGGAAGGGCCAAATGAGGAGTTTTGCGGTGGCACGGCTCTGTTTTGCCCACGTGAAGGTTTGCATGGCACGATCCTTAGTTTCCGGAGGTACTGGCACACCTGTAGAGCAGCCCGTGAACTGAATCGAGCAGCCACCACTCCATGGATTCAACTGTCATGATGACCATCACGCTAGATCTCGGGTTAAGGAGATTTACGTGTCTCTTGGCAGCATAAAATCTAGGAATTAGTTGCAGCTCCTTTACTTATAAATAACGCGTTGATATACGCTGGATAGTTAGCTTTTGAAATGTAATTTTGACTGTTGTCATCATCCCATTGTACTGTGTTTCACTTTGTTTTATTACTGCACTTTAAATACATGAGAAGACAACTTTCCTGAATCTGATTTGTGACTAAGTGATTGACTGGCCGAGGTTGCAGAGGGTCCCTGTACACCAAAGCTTTATATAGTTTCTTACTTGCTTTCATTTACTATTTTTAAATCATTGTTTGTATATATATTGCACTGTTCTGATATTCATTGTTGTCCATATTTCCTTTATGTTTTCTTTTATAACTGTTAGCTGATCAGTGCTTCTTTTACAGGTTTTGTTGTAGGTAGCCCGGGCAGATTTACATATTTTTTTGATAACTACTGACATGAGATCATCTTGTCCTTTCTGCTGATTTTCATTTCCTGAGTTTAATTCCAGCAGTGTCATTTTTCAAATTGCGTTTTGCTTATTTACTTTTCTGCTACTTAAACATCATATTACTCATCTGTTTATGATTTCCTTTCTATAGTCAAGTGACTCTATTAGTAAGGAATCAAAATATTACTTATTGTAGTATGATTTAGTTTGCTTTCTGCAAGTTAGAGATTGAATTACTTATGTCATTTTCAAGAGTTGAAATATGAATGAGTAGTTAAATCTTAGTTTCCTTTTATGCAATTTAATTTCCTGCAATTTAGATATCATATTACTCAGCTTGTTTATGATTACTCCCTATAGATAGATTGAGTTGAAAGGTGAAGGGTCAGAACGGGGGTTGAAGTAGTGTGATTTAGTTGCTTTGCTTTCAGTCTTTGAGTTGCTTTAAGTTCAGCTTTTACTTTCTTTCTCATACAGAAGTAAGGATACTGGGTCATTGTCACTAGTTCACTGTTTTGGTACATTTACTTCCTTTTGAGAATTGATTTCATTACAGTCAGTTTGGAGCTTTCTTTTTGAAAACTTTTAAGTCTGGAAAATCACTGTAGAAATCACCATTACCATCCATACTTAACTTTCAATTTCACCATCACACACTAGGGAATCCATAGAAGATAAACCCAAAAACAAACTAAAAAAAACTCAAAAACGACAAAAGCCTAAGAAAATGGTTATCTTGTACATATAGTACACCTCACTTCGTCAGTTTACGAATCCTAGATTGACATTTTAATTAGCAATTTAGAACACACTAAATTGACCAAACATTTTGGTGCCGTTGCCGGGGAAGTGAAACTAGGTAGCCAATTTCTTTAAAAAAAATATAATAAAAAATTTTCAAGAAAGGAAAATTGATAACCTCTCAAAGTATGCTCTCCTCTTGCACTTAGAGTGACTTGGAGGATCAGAAAAGAGAAATTTATTGGTTTAATAGTTTCTTGAGTATGCTCTCTTCTTGCACCTAGAGTGACCTGGAAGATCAGAAAGAGAATTATTAGCCTGACTTGAAGAAAAATAAAAATGACATGCATAGAGCAAGAGATTCTAGGGGAAGGTTTTTAGCTAGAGCCAAGAGTTCGATTTTCACAACTCCATCTACTTCAAGGAATAGACAAGAGACACATCCATAATCTCCAACCCACACTCCTAGCCCTAGGATTCCTGGAATTCAAGAGGCAGTAGTTGAGTTAGGAGACTCTTCCACACCATCCATCGAATCTGAATTAGGAAAAGATCCTTTTTTTCCTTCTACAGGAAGACCCATTGTAATTGAAGAAGTAGAATCACCTGAGGAATAAGAGGGATAAATTCCTCCTCGTTCGCCATTAGTAGAGGAACTAGAGGACTCTGAAATCTCTGAGGAATCTATCATGACAGAGGAGGTAGTTAATGAATTTGGTAGAGGTAGAGGTAGAGGAGGGGGAGGAGGAAACAATGGAGGAGGTAGAGGTAACAATGGGGGAAATAGGGATGGAGATAACTCATTCGGATTTCCTATAGTCGATGAGGATTCTCGAGCAACAATGAAAAATATTTCACGATCTGTCCTCCCAAACTTTCATGGGTTAAGAAATGAGGATCCTAAAACATTTCTATTTGAGTTTGAGGTCGTGTGTCGAACTTATGATTATTTGGAAGACTCTCAAAAACTCAAACTTTTTCCTTCAACATTGAAAGGAGCTGCCTTGAAATGGTTCATGGGATTACTCACTCAATCCATTAGGACTTGGAATGATATGAAACAAACATTTTTGGATAGATACCTAGACTATTGTATGCCCACCAACCACAAGGACGAAGTATTTAAAATGGTGCAAAGAGAAGATGAAAACTTGGAGGATTTACTTGAAAGATTCCAATACAACCTGAAAAGAGCAAAAATGAGTAACTTAGATGAGGAAACCCTGAAAGCCCTTCTATTAAAAGCCATTAGAGCTGAATGGATAGATATTTTGAACATGATGGGAAAAGGAGACATATCTCAACTTCCACTTCATGATATAGCAGAGCTGTGTGTCCATCTCTCAAGAGGAAAATCTAAAACTGGAAAAGGGCCTAGAGATCCTTCTCTCATCAGAGCAAACAAATCTGTAACTAGATCAGTAAGTAGGGCTGAGATTGGCAATATGCTTGTTGAATTCAAAAATGATATCTTAGGGAGTCTTAGTGAGCAACTAGACACTCTTAAGATCCACAATAAGTAGAAAGCAGAAGCTGAAGCTTTGGCCATATTTTGCCCAAAATATAGAAAGAAACATGATCTCAGGGAATGTCCCTTGGATGCAAAAGTTGTAGAAACATGTGCGATTTTTTCAGAGAATCATGAGACCAAGGATTGTCCTTCAATTCCTGGGCTCAAAGCTGTCTTCCAAGAAGATCCAAATACAATTGAGTCTCTCTGTTTTGTTGCAAGGAGACCTTGGCAGGGGCAACAAAACCAAGGGTTTAACAACTCTATGAACTTTCAAACCCCACCAAATTGGAACCCTTGGCAACAACCTTGGTCCCAACCTCAAAATCCTTTTCAATAATGGGTACAAGGCATGAAAAATCCTTATGGGAGATTTGCTCAATTTTATCAATATCCTCCATCTTTTCAAAACCAACAAGCTCCACAACTTCCAAATCAAAATCCAAAACTATCATTGCCATTTCAACAACAACAAAAACAACCTTCTCAACAGAACCCAAATTCTCAACTCTTGCTTCCATTCCAACAGAAGTCAAATCAACTTCCTTCCCAGCCATTGCCAAACCCCAATAATAAAAACCCTCAAAATTCTTACATGGTAGAAGGTCAACAATTTCCTACCTATATGATTGTTCCTCTCAATGTTGTACAACTCAGATCTGGTAGAGTTTTAGATAAACCTTCTATAGATGCCCAAAAGCAAAGCATTTCTGAGGAAGATTCTCTTGAAGCCAATAAAGGTTTTGAAGCATCTCTTCAAATCCCAAGCACTCAGAAAGAAAAAGAAAAAGAGCTAACCCCCACAACTCCTATAGTTCAGCAACCTGCATCTTCGTCCACACCTCCTTTTCCTGAAAGATTACAAATTGACAAAGGGGTGGAAAAACAAATCTTGTTGCCTGACTATGATTTTCTAGATGAATTGAAGAATGTTTGTATCAAGATTCCCATGTTACAAGCCATTAGAGAGATTCCTATTCTAGTAAAAACAATAAAGGAGTTGAGTCTTAAAAGACCAGGAAGGAAACCTAGAGATACAAGAAGAATCCACCTCGTAGGAAAAATTGCAGATATCATGATGGGAAAAATTACTATGCAGAAGTATGTAGATCCCGGTAGTCCAATTGTCAAAACACATATCAATGGGGTAGAAATTCCAAATACTTTGATTGATTTAGGGGTTGCTATCAACATTATGAGTAGATAGACTATGGAATAGCTGAAACTTCCTAATCTTCTTTTTACACCTACTTTACTGCAACTTGCAGATCGATCAATTATCAAACCATATGGTGTCTTAGAAGACATTTCGGTCTCCTTAGACTCTTGGGAATATCCAGTAGATTTCATGATTTTAACTCCCAAGAGTAATTTAGTAGGACACCCTCTCATCTTAGGAAGACCTTGGCTAGCCACAGCTGATGCTTTCATCAGTTGTAGGTCTGGGGATATGAATATTTCTGATGGTAATTCGACAAAGAAATTCAATTTGTATCCTCCAGCAAAATAAATTACAGAAATAGGAGATAATGAGTGGGTTGATGATGAGGATACTATACAACTTGTCTTTACCATTTCTAAAGTTAGTGAAGATATTCAAATTCTGAACACACTAGAAAACTTTGAAACATCTTCAGAATATGACCACACACAATTTCAGTTAGATTCTGACATTAAGTATCTATCATCTAGACAAATGTCTCTTTTCTCTATGGAAGAGTTTGGTAGTTCTGCCATTGAGATCTTTCCAGGTAAAACATTGAATATCAACAAAAAGTTGGAAAGATCACAACAGGAAGAACTAACCAAAATCTTGCAAAAACATTCTACTGCATTTGCATGGGAATATACTGATATGAAAGGTATTGACCCTAAGACTTGTTTTCATCACATCTACATTGAGGAAAACAGTAGACCAATCAGACAACCTCAGAGAAGGATGAATCCAAACCTTAGGGAGATAGTGAATGAAGAGCTCCAAAAACTACTTAATGTAAACTTCATTTATCCAATTTCAGATAGCTGATGGGTTTCTCCTTTGGTTATAGTACATAAAAAAAATGGTAAATGGAGGGTATGCATTGATTATAGGGAATTGAACAAAGCAACTTTGAAGGATCATTTTCCTTTACCCTTTATCGATCAGATATTAGATACTTTAGCAGGCAAAAAGTATTTTTCATTTTTGGATGGTTTTAGTGGCTATAATCAGATTCAGGTAGCACCTGAAGATCAGGACAAGACCACATTTACCTATCCATGGGGAACTTTTTCTTACCGAGTACTTCCTTTTGGATTATGTAATGCACCTGCAACATTTCAAAGGGCAGTACTAGGAATCTATTCTGATCTAATCCATGATTGTGTAGAGGTTTATATGGATGATTTTACAGTTTATGGTAATTCGTTTGAAGAGGCATTAGAGAATTTGGAAAAAGTCCTTATAACATGTAAAGAAACAAACCTATCGTTGAGTCATGAAAAATGATTTATGATGTTTACTGAAGGGATTGTTTTAGGACATCATATTTCAGGGGATGGGATTAAAGTTGATAGATCAAAAGTTGAAGTCATCTCCAAGTTGCCTATTCCAAATTGTCAAAAAGATGTTAGAAGTTTTCTTGGATTTACTGGATACTATAGAAGATTTATTGAAAACTTCACCAAAATAGCATCTCCACTCTTCCAATTACTTACAAAAGACTATGAATTCAAATGGGATCTTGATTGTCAATCTGCATTTGAAACTTTGAAAACAAGAATATCTGAAGCACCCATTTTGAGAGGGCCAAATTGGAAACTCCCTTTCCATATTTCCACAGATGCTTCAGATACAGCTCTAGGAGCTGTGTTGGGACAAAAGGATTTAGTTCCTTATGCCATTTACTACACCAGTAAAAATTTGACTCCCACCGAGTTAAACAATACTATGACTGAAAAAGAGTTCTTAGTTGTTGTTCATGCAATCAATAAGTTTAGACACTATATAACAGGCTATGAAACTTTTGTCCATACTGATCATTCTGCAATTAGATATCTCATGAATAAACCTGTTACTAATGGCAGAGTTACAAGATGACTCTTACTTTTACAAGAATTCAATATTACTGTGTTGGATAGACCAGGGAAACAAAATACAATAGCTGATTTCTTGTCTAGAATCCAAAATACTAATGAAGATTCTCCTGTAGAGGATAAGTTTCCAGATGAGTATTTATTTGCAATAACTACTAAGACTCCTTGGTATGCAGATATTGATAACTATTTTGTTACAGGAAAGCTACCTCCACATTTATTTCCTGGTGAAAAAAGAAGAAGTATTCAGGAGAGTTCAAGTTATTCATGGATTTCTAATGAATTGTTTAAAACAGGGCTAGATTGTGTGATCAGAAGATGTGTTCGAGAAGATGAAATTCTTGATATCCTCAAGGCATGTCATGATGAACCATGCGGTGGACACTTTGCTGACAAGAGGACGGCCTACAAAATCCTTTCTTTAGGATATTATTGGCCTTCCCTTTTCAAAGATGCAAAACAATATGTCAAAAGGTGTGACAACTGCCAAAGAGTTGGGAGATCGACTCTTTCAAATGAAATGCCATTACAACCACAGGTACTCATCGAACCCTTTGAAAAATGGGCTTTATATTTCATTGGACCTATTAATCCACCATCTAAACAGAAAAAATATATATTGGTATGCACTGATTATGTCACTAGATGGGTAGAAGCCAAAGCATTGCCTTCTGCCACTGAAAATTCAGTTGTTCAATTTATTTTTGAGGATATTTTTACTCATTTTGGTGTCCCAAGTGAAATTGTGACAGATGAGGGAAGTCAATTTACATCTAACTTGATGGAGAACCTGATGGAAGAATACAAAATCAACCACAGAAAATCTACTCCTTACCATCTGTTATAGACATTTTTGGGCACTACAACCCCAAGCATAAATGTCCATAAACTAAGGGCTCCTAAGTCCCTAAAAGTGTTGTTCCAACCCCTAAAAGAACAAGGTCAACTGACTACAGCTTCTCCAAGAAGTTCTCCATGAAAAACTACTCAGAACTGGTCAAAACTGGATAATTTCACTTGCTCCATGGCCAGGGTGCGATGCATCGTACCTTATACACACGGGAAGTGCGTTGCATTTCAAAAATCCCTTCTATGGGGTGCGATGGACGGGAAAAGACAAGTGGCGGAGACAGTTTGTGAGGTGGATGATCATGGAATCTTCCAGAAACTTCTCCTGGGACACTTGCCTCTTAGAATCGCCCAAGGATGAGTAAGAGATCAATGAGATCTCCAAGTGGCATCAAGAACTATCAGAGAGAAGACACTAATCAAAAACCTAGAGCTGACTCACACCTCTGCAAATATCTATATATAGATCTCTCATCCCAGAGATCTGGAGGTTAGAGGCTGGAATTTTGCATATTGTAAGGAATTGCTGTTGGTTTCTTGAGACAAACATCAGATTGTTGGGTGATCTAAGCTTTGTATGAGGTGAAGAGGGGCTTCCTTGCTGAGAGGTTGATGCTGGGTCAAAACAACTGGTTGTAACTCCTCTTGGCTTTTTCTTGTTTATCAATAAAAGCTATTCAAGTTTTCCTCCATACTCTTGTGTCATTTATGTTTGCTGCATTTGTATGGTCAATTTACATCTGATCCTAGATTGTTTATGATTATAGATCCATGTCTTTGTATAGTGCTATGCTACTGTGATCTTACAGGTACTCTGTGAAGCTGAGCGTGCAAGGGAACAAGTAGCAAAAGACTATCAAGGAAGAGAGGAATCAAACTAGGAGATTAGCGCAAGACAGAGGTTGGTCTTCTTTGTTCCTCTCTATCTATACTTTATAAAGGAAAAATGAAAGTAGCTTTACTTTGTTTGTTTCTAAGGTAGCTATCACACCTTAGTGGGATAAGCAGTTCTGAGTAGACACTTTTCCCTGTAACAAAATGGCGACCCTGCTGGGGAAGAATTAGTTTGTTTGTTTATCTTCCTTGTTGTCTATTTCATAAACTTACAAACGGAGTCTAAAGTCGTGCCAGGTAGCATTCGAACTGCATTTGCTATGCAAATGCAAAGTAGATAAATGCCGCTTCAGTCAATCTCTGGGATCTATTTATGATTTAAACAATTGATTCACAAACTCTCTGATTGCCCTTGTGATAGCTCTTAGATCCTCCTTAGATCTACCCCTGATTGTTGAATTACTGATTACCTTTTGCTCAGCCAAAACCCATGAACTGAACTGCAAACTGTGACCCGGAACCCAAGAAAAGTCTCGTTTCTGGCCCAGCGCAGGTATTGTTCTGAGAATCTAAAATTCAGCACACTTCCCGAGTGTAGAAGGTGCACTGCATTTCAAATTCCCTGTGTTACAGGTGCGCTGATCAGGCTAGGCTTTGTGTAGTTTTGGTTTCTGTGATTCATTCTTTCCAGTTCTATTCATGAATTTTGCTACCTGTGATCAGTATATGTCTGTTTGAAACCCCTTTTCCTTACTGTTATTCCGCCTCCTTTGTACAAAAAAACTGTAAATATTTTTGTGTGTTTGTTGAGTCATTTTCAGTTCTCCTTTGCAAAAGTAGCATAATCGTACTGTCGTCCTTTGATTTGAAAGTGTCGCAAGTGTCGATTTCAATCATAGGAAAGA
This sequence comes from Pinus tabuliformis, assembly GCA_031772625.1. Taxonomy (NCBI): domain Eukaryota; kingdom Viridiplantae; phylum Streptophyta; class Pinopsida; order Pinales; family Pinaceae; genus Pinus; species Pinus tabuliformis. The sequence continues at coordinate 600,603,706 of CM062813.1, read as the reverse complement.
GTTTGATTTCTGTTGATAGTCGGTTATTCTGTTACTATTGTTTTTGGTCTGAATTTATAATTTTTCTAGGGTCGAAAACAAGTATTCATTTCAAAATCGTAAGGTGTTGTGATTGCCTCCATTTTTTATTTCGAAAAGAAACTTGTTGATAACTGTCCCTTGAAAAGTAATTCAGATTTGTGCATCAACTTTCCTCTTATCATTCATATACTAAGAAAGTCGAAAACAAATACATGCATGTGCATTTGCATTTAGACAGTCTGATTGGTTTGATTTAGGAAAGTGCATTTAGAGTGTGCTCTTTGCTCTTTGTGAAAGGATTCTGTCTTTCTTTCCTTAGTAGCTAGGATTCATTGCACAAAGAAGATAAAAAGATTGTTTATCATCTTAGATTTCATTTTAGGAATTATATCTACATCTCGCGGTGGACCTGAAAGGCAAACTTCATAAACAAGATCAACTATAAAATAAATTCAATGAATCTAACAACGCTTTGGAACCTAATGCACAACATTTAGAAGTCTAGGCTAGAGACGTATTCCGGCGTCGTAAAGCCTGGTAACTGTTGTTCTCACTAATGGTTGGGTGATTCCTCCACTTTGAGACAATAAGTGCCAGTACGGACTTGTGCTCCCACGTACCGTCGAGTATATTTTGGGAGACCACAATAGGCTTAATCCTTTATCCATAGGAAGCCGTGTCTGCCGCCCTATCGATCGCAATGCACTGAACACAGCATTCGGGAAGATTGACTGCCGTACCATAAAAAGTATTCTGCAGTTTTGCGATTGGTTTGGTAATCCCTCTACCTAGATTTCCAGAGCAGTCCCTTTCGTTCCTTTTCAGACTCTTTAACGGAAAAGGTCCATCTGAGCACTTGTCACTTCAGGCTCATTAAAAATCGAAGGCGACTAGAGTCATCTTTTGTTTTTTCTGGACTCTTTAAAATTGAAAAAACAAGTTGTGTCAAAGCGTCTAAAATTTATTTTAAACGGAATAACATCACTGTTCCCTCGTTGGTCTTAGAAGTTAGTCTCCCTTCATTGCAAGTTCTTGTAGAATCGCTAGGAAATATTTTGGATAGACTAAATATGTCTGAACAACCGTTGACATCCAAGACTGTGTCATCTGACACAGCAGCGGCAGAGCCTCCTGCTGCTACTCCAACAATGTTCTCCGGTATACCATCTGTCCCGGCAAGTTATCAACAACAAGCCGGAGTCCAATCAGGGACTGTTTCGACGACATGGTCAGTTCCTATTTCATCATCCGGATTATCATCTGGTATGTCTTATGGTGAGACTCAACAAATTGATACAATGTGTCTTCAAAGGCCAATCTACCCTTTAAGTACTGGATTGCCACCATATGGAGGGCAATATGCCTTTTCATTGTTCCCTCCCGGAGAACAACCATATGGGAGTTTACAACAAAGTTCAGGTCAAACTGGAATTACATCCAGTGGTTGGGTACCAATACTGCCTCAACAACCAAGGGTTGTATATTCAATGCAACCAATCCACCCTATGTCGAATATTCCCACTATACCTGTTATGGTGATTGCGTCGCAACTACAAGCGCTACCTGTTGTATGTCAACCCCAAGTTTCTCAGGTTGCAATACAATAGCCTCTTGTCTCAACGACTCAATCACAACCTCAGGTTAGTGCCTCCTTATCTGGAGCAACTCAAACTCAAACAGGTACTATGACTCCTCATCTTGGTCAATCATCCAGTATTGGGCAACAGCAAATGGTCCAACAACCATGGCTGGTTCAACCTCAATAACCGCAATTCCAACAATCATGTCAAGGACCTGAGCAACAAGTCTTTGTAAGTAATGGGCAACCACATTTCCAAAGTGGTTATCAACAACCATATTATAATGGTTATGCCCATCAACCTTGTCAAGGTTGCTAGCATCAAATGCATTATGCTGGTATGCAAAGACCCACTGCTGAGGTGATTCCATCTTATCCTGGGTATGCTTCGCCTAACCTGAATCAACAGTTTCCCTTTGTAGCAACTCTAGAATTACCAGATCTAAACCGGCTGATGAATGATCCAATTTCTTATGCCCCTTGGTGGCCAGCGATTCCGCATAAACTTCCGTTAGATATTCCTAAATTTAATGGAAATCCGGGTGAAGACTCGTCGAATCATGTGATGACATTTCATCTGTGGTGTTCATCAAACATCCTAAACGATGATTCGATTAGGCTTCGCCTTTTCCAGAGGACGTTAACTGGTCCGCAAGCAAAATGGTATATCGAGTTACCCAGAGCTTCGTTTGACAACTTCAGTACCCTAGCCACAACCTTTTTAACCCATTTTCAGTTACCGATAAGGTACGAAATAGGAACATAACTTCTTACCAATTTCAAACAGACAACGGCCACTCACATATCTGATCATATTCATGAGTGGCGACGTCGTCGTAGAATGGTAAAAATGTATGTTCCTGATCAGCTTTTAGCTGAATGGTTTATTAAGTCTTTGTTACCTTCCATTACAAAAGATGTGGCAAAAGGGGGAGTCATCACCGAAGAGCAAGTTATTGCTCGTGCGCAATATTTAGACTTGATTTACACTCAGTCTGGCATGCTCTACGATAAAATACCTGTTACACTAAAAAATGTCACCATGACCACTTACAGTTAGTATGGCTCAAATCAACAGTCATGCTACCCTCTTAGGCAAGTCTTATGCCTCTGTTATCCATCTCAAACTCAAAGAAGAGAGAAAGTCTTGTAAAAAATATGTTTATCTCTGGGGTCGCAGGTTCTCTCTAGCCTTACCTGCGGGGACGCTGACCATGTTCACAAAAGGTGCGTCCTTGGACGCTCTGTATGTTAAGGGACAGGTGCGTCCTTCTGTAAAAGGCAAAATGCGCGAGTTTCATCTTAAAAAAGTTACTTGTGGTTACTTCTAGAACTTTCTAGAGGTCGGTTTGATGATTTGGATGCGCCTCCAGTTGGTTCATGTATCTCTATTAAGGGGGAACTTATCCCATCAATAAGGGAGCTATCCCACCCAAAGAGGGGGATTATCCCATTGATGGTGGACCTGAATAACCTCTTTACAGCACTATAAATAAAGACATTGTGCCAGAGGGAGGGGAGGTTGGAACTATACATTTTCTTTGGGTAAATGCTGCAGGAATTAGGACTCCCATTTAGAACCTTGTGAGGAGAGATTGTCTTTGCTTGATTCTACTTGGAAGTGGGTGAGCTTTGTCAAAGTAGAGGAAAACCCTTGATGGACCCTGGGAGGAACTTGCACAACACCAAGGCCAGGTTGTAAGAGTTTCTTTGTTTCGTTATTAATACAAACTGGTTTATTTTTCTCAATAGCTTGTGTTAATGAGTTATTTCATGTGTTCCTTGGTCTGCATGTTGAATATATGTTTTATTATATGAAATGCAAGTGCTTGGTAATTGTTTGATTGTTTGTGGTTGCAGGAATTGACTTGAAGGAGGAGCTCATCCGGATCGGCAAGGACGGACTACAACAACCGCGTTTTGGAATAAGGTAAGCCTAAACACTTGTAGTTTTCATGTTTTAAAAGGTATATTTAGAGAAAGATCACTCCATTTTGTCTTGTTTGTCGCTAGAGAGTTTAGACTCCTAGGGAGGTCAGTTGTGTCCGCACAAACGACATTTTCCGCCACGACAAATTGGCGACTCCACTGGGGAATCCATTAATGAGAGAGTCTTTTCCTTTGTGTGAACTTTGCTCTGTGAAAATCACTTTTATTTTCTGGTTTTTGACTGTGAGAATTAGTATTTGGGTGGCTTAGCTTCAGATTTAGTTAGATTTGGTTTTTCTCAACTTTTCCAGAAGGACGCACCCTCTGAGTACTGCACAGTGCGTCTTTGGACGCGCTGTTGCCGTTTGCACAGAGCGGGCCCGCACCTGTTATAACGGGTTGCCTGCGTCTTCCTGTAAAATTTAGGAAAAGTCCATTTTTTGCTTTAATTGCTTTTAGATTTTGATTTTTCTTAGTGTTTTCTACCCAGATCCTTTAGTACCCTGTCAAGAATTTTCACCTAGACTTGTTTTGTGAGCTTTGAGTGTTTTAGTGGATTTCAACGAAGTTTAGGCCTAGGGTTTGATTTTTCAATAGGTCCTGTAGTGACTTTGACGGTAGAAAGTTGTCCAGCCTTAGATCTCTCTGGTTAGTCAGCCTTCTTAGAAGTCGGGCCTGTCGTAAAGTCTCCTTGTGTGAGCAGCTTGCCATTTAAGTTGTTTTGGGTCAAATTTCGAATTACTTGTTTATAAAGTGTTGATTTCCATTTTACAAAAGAACAAAAAGATTAGAGTTTTGTTTTGACTAGTTTTTGGTTCTGCAATAAGCTAGTCCTTGATTTGATTGTGATCAAGTAAAACACCTTAGAATAATCATTGTTGGTTTTGGCCTCGTTAAGATTGCTTAGAGTAAATTTACCTTTTAGTTTGCTTATGAGTGCATTTTCATAGATTTTAATAGTTGTTAAGATTGATTTTTGGTTATATTAGATTTATTTGCTTTATTAAAAGAAAAATACAAAAACATCTTCTTTAAAAGTCTTGTTTCAAGTAGCTTTTTGTTTTTGAAAGAGAAAAAGAGTTTTTTCGTGCATGTAAAGAGCGGTCATGTTTTTTATGCTTGGAAAAGACAAACGAATTGTTTCTTTGATTGTCTTCAATTAAGAAGTTGCTTTTATAAAGATTGCATTCTCTCAACTTTTTAGTTAAGCAATTCATCGAAAAAGTAAAGTAGTGGGTAAATCATCCTAGGTGCATTTTGTAGTGGTTTCGAGTCGAGTCAACACACCACTGGTTTCACTTCCATCACCTTTTGACTTAAGAAACAACCTTAAAAGTAACGCTTAAATTAAAATCAATCTAGTAATTTTTATTTTTCTAGGGCTCTGAAACACCAACATAGCTTAGGCTAGGGTCTTGGAGTAGGTGAGTACTTAACTCTCCAAGACTACAAAACCAAACAGATAGTTTATCTTGAGTAGATTAAATCCAATTGTTTCAGTTATACTCTGGGAAAGCTCCTCTTAAAGGAGAAGCACGAGCTCGTGTCCGAACCAGTGAGGGGATCATTCCTCCCTCGTTGGGAACGACGCCAGACAGTACGTATTACAAACGGTAAACCTCGGATTAACCATTGTCGAGGAGCCAGGGGTCACTTATCGGTAAACCTTGGATTGTTGTCAAGGAGCCGGTAAGGGGATTGGAGCTTGTTACTCTGCCCTTGCGTGCTGTCGGAGTTTAGACTGTTCCCCCAGGTGTAATTGTTGTGATTGGTAACTTTAGTGACCATAATCTTTAGGGTTCTACCAAGGTGACGGTGGAGGGAAGGTCCCACTGTACCTGGAGCAGACGTCGGTTATACTCACTTGGATTTTCCGGGGGGTTCACTTCACTTCGAGACGGTTAAAGTGGAGGAACTTGTGCCGGTCTATTCATTAAGCAGGTTGCCGGGGTAACTGTTCCACCCACCATTTCTGTACTGAATCCTGCGAGGTTGGGCCTAATCACCAACTAGCGCTTTTGGTCCGAAAGACTACTGTTTGTGTGTGGTTTGACGCTCTAGATTATTTAGGCGTGTGCTTCAAATTTGTTTGCTTCTTTAGAAGACTTTAGGTGGTTTGATTTGAAATTTTTTACTTTGTTTTCGTGTGTTGTAGTTAAAAATCTTTAATTGTGGCGGAATTACCGAGACAGTCCCGTAGACTTCGGGGCCAGTCTCCTGAAGTTGTTTCTGTGGCTGAATTGTTGAGAAGATCCCGTAGACTTAGGGGATCCCCTCCTCGAGACGACCCGGGTAATTTAGAAGGGTTAAAGGTCCTTGTAACTCCTCCTAGTGACAGTAGAGTAGGTTCACCTGAAGAAGGAGAATCTTCCTTGGTAGTCCATCCAGATTACCAAAGTTTAGAAACAGGTTACAATCCCGAAGCTGTTACAGTTTCCGAGCTTGCTGGTAGTTTTTCATCTGCCAGTGAAACAGGCGAAGAACCTGAAATTTCCGAACCTGTTACTCCAACTTCTAGTGTCCCTGATTCACCGAGAATAGAAAGAATTATCACCGAAAATCTACCTTCTGGTTTGATTGCTATAGAAGAACTTGCTCCAGAAGAAGATATAGGTGTCTCTCACCTTGAAGGTCAACTTACTATTGATCTAAGAGAGCGTGAATCCATCTTTTACAGTCCTCCTAGAAGTACTTCTTGGTACCTTGCGTTAACCAATTTTTTAGACAACTCAGTCAGTTTTTCCACACCTCGTACTCCTTTTCCACCCGGAGGTATTCATACTCCCGTAAATATGTCTGGTCAGTCGTCCGTGTTTACACAAAGTCCTGAATCTTTTTTACACGGCGGTCCTTCTGTTCCCACTGGGTATCAGTCACTTTCTGGTACCTTTGCGGGGGCATCTCCTCAACCCATTGATCATGGGTTATTTGTTGGAAACAGTGGTAATATACCATTGGGTGTAGGAGACATTTACATGATGTCAGGTTCAGTTCCCGTTTCCCAACCTCAAGGTGGCCAATTACCGCCTGGGGGGCAACCGCAGTTAACGCCTGGGGGACAACCTCAAGGTACACAAATTGTGTCTGGGGGGCAACCTCAAAGTCAGTATGTACCTACGGTGCAATACTTACCTCAAGGTCAACCTCAGCCTCAATATGTACCCCAAGGTCAACCTCAGTATCAATATCAACCTCAAGGATGGCAACCTCAAGGATGGCAACCTCAAGGGTATCAACCCCAAAGTTATCAACCTCAAGGGTACCAACCTCAAGGTCAAGGTCAACCCCAGTATCAGTATTTACCTCAAGGTTATCAACCTCAAAGTCAATACTCAAGTCAAGGTTATCAACCGCCTCAAGGTCAGTCATATGTTCCAAGTATGGGAACTGCACCTTACAATTATCAATCCTACCCTCAATCTGGTTATGGATCTCAGTACCCTCAACCTGTTACGGGTCAGTACCCTGGAATGTTAGTATGGGATCCCTCACAGGGTCAACAGGTGTTGCAGCCAAGTGTACAGATGCTTCCTCAAGCTGGACAACCCGTAGTTTCTGGTCCAACCCAGCAACCGCAACCTGTCCAGCCAATGTTCAAGCTTCTGTAGCTTCGGTAGTTACTCAGCCGGCAATTGCACCTAGTACTCCATCTCAAACGGCTGCTGCAACTACCGCTACATCTACCATACTTACTTCTGGAGTATCGACGGCTCCAGTTTCTACTGTCCCTGTTACCGCACCTCAGACATCTTTACCGTTGTCTGGATCTACGATTCAAACCACGGTCCAGATGCCTGTAGGTCAGCCTGGTATAAGTACGGTTGTGACTACTCAACCTCAATTTGTTCAACCTCCGTACCAGGGACAGTACCAACCTGGGCAAGCTGTCCAACAACCGGTTTACCAGTATCAACCGTATCCTGGGTACACTTATCAACAACCTCAACAACCCCAGTACGGTCCGGTTAATCCTGGTTTTCCAGGAGGATATAATATCCCAAATGCGACTCCTGTTCCTAGTTATCCTGGATATCCTCCTCCTGGGGCTGGTATTGTGACCCAGAGTTTTAGAGATCCTAACCGGCAGTTACCGTTTATTGCAACTTTAGATTTACCCGACTTGACGCGCCTAACGAACGATCCAATTCAATATCTTCAGTTCTGGCCGCCAATGCCAAATAAGTTGCCCAGTGATATACCCAAGTTCGAAGGTAAGTCTGGAGAGGATCCGTCCAATCATGTGATGACTTACCACCTCTGGTGTGCTTCGAATTCTATCTCAGATGATTCCATCCGCTTACGTCTTTTCCAGCGTACACTCATTGGTCTCGCGGCCAAGTGGTACATTGAGTTACCACGGGCCTCTTTTTACAACTTTAGCCAGTTAGCTACCTCGTTCTTAACTCACTTTCAGTTGCCGGTCAGATACGATAATGGCACGGAGTTATTAACTTCACTAAAACAATCGACGTCCACGTATATTTCTGATCACATTCATGAGTGGAGACGTCGAAGGAGATTAGTGAAAGTTTTTATCCCGGACCAAATCTTAGCTGAATGGTTTGTCAAATCATTATTACCGAAGATTACTGAAGATGTCGCTAAGGCCGGAGTAGTTACTGAGGAGCAAGTCATTGCTCAGGCACAATACCTTGACTTAGTTTACACTCAGTCGGGTACGTTACACGAGAAGATTCCGGATCTTCCAAAGTCGAATCAAATCGCTGCTGCTCCTTCGGGATCTCATGCCGCTGATGGTATGATTGGTATCGTGACTACGAAGAGTAAGAAGAAGTCTTCCAAGGCCTCCAATACTCCAATTATCACTTTGCCTGATTCTCCGACAGGAGAGTCTTCTCCTCCTGAACTTACCGCCGACATTCACGCTGTAGAGTCATCTACGGCCAAATCAAAAAACGGTGGAAAGAAGAAAGGAAAGAAGAAGGCTAAAGCAGACAAGGCTCCAAAGGAGAAAACTGAAAAGTCGGAAACCAATGACGAAAAACGCAAACCTCGATATCCTTGTTTTACGAGAGATTGCCCTCATCGGGCCGAGGTTGTTAAAATAGTCAAAGGTTCTCCCACTCCTGCTGTGTTAAAGAATCCATTTCCAGAGCAGGAGAATAAGATGATAGGTTCTTCTTCGAATGCCAGTGAAGAACCCATTTTGATGATGTCTCATGTGAGGATTGCGACTCGATCGCAAGATTATGGTAGTAAGGCTCCTGTTGATGGCAAGGAAGCAGAATCTTCTCACTCTAACCCATCAACCTCAGCTCCTGGTTCCGATCCACTACAGATCGAAAAACCTAACCCAGACTTAGTGATTAAGCCGCCCGCCAAGGGTGTACTTCGAAGGTCTGCTTTCAATCCACATGCGAGAGCAGCCCAGAATTACAACATTGTTGAGGACTTAGCTGTTTCACCTTCAGCAATGTCGGCACTCGAAGTGCTGCAATCATGTCCAGCACAACGGAAATTGCTTTTGTCGGCTATCGGAGCTGTCGATGTTCAGGACCCGAACCTAATGATCTTTGATCTAGAAAATAGTACACCACGTCTCCCCCATCAAATGGCTTTCCAAATTCCAGTGATAGTCAAAAACAGGCCTATTCATCGGACTGTGATTGATGAGGGAGCTTCTACGTGTATTATGTCGATTCAATGTTGGAGATCGCTTGGTTCTCCTTCGTTGAACCAATCCCCCACCATCCTTAAGGCCTTTGATGGCCGTGGGTTCCGTCCGTTTGGTATTCTACAAGAATTGCCTATAGGGGTTGAAGGTAAAACCGTTAGTCTGGATGTGGAAGTGGTTGATGCCCCTCTAGACTACAACCTTCTTTTGGGTCGAAGTTGGTCATATGCTATGACAGCGGTCGTTTCATCGGTCTTCAGAGTAATTAAGTTTCCACATAACGGTAAGATCGTGACTATTGATCAGCTGACATACTTTTCATCCGACCCAGCCTCTTCAGAGAGTATCCAGCATGTTGGTAAAACGACAATCCCTTATAGGGACGTTGGTGTAGGTTTAGTTAAGGATTCCGGTTTACTGGGAACTTTTCCTCTCCCTCCACTCAGCGCAGATCCTTCGTTTGCAACCATTCATATGATTACATCAGAAAACATTATTTATGATGATCCTTGGTTCGTCCCATCTGACTCTGAGATAGACTCACTCGGTGATGTTATGCCTTTGAGTCCATATGAAATTGCTTATGAAGCTCTCATGTCTTTTACTGACTTTCATTCAACCGAAGTCGACCAAATGAATGTGGTCAGTGAAGAGTCACTTTTCACCTCACCCTTAGAACGGATAACGTTTCCCGAAGTCGTGTCATCTGACGAACAACTTCGCGAAATCCTAAGTGTAGACGATCTACCATGGGAAGATCTCCATCACAGATCTTCGTTTTTACCTAAGGATGATGCATTTGAAAATGATTTTTCATCTATCTTTACCGCTGAATATGTCAAAGACGCTCAGGATCCAACGAAACATTCTGATTCAGAGCTGAATTTAGGGAATATTTCTCGTACTATTCCCATTGATATTTCAGTGAAGCCCGGAATCGAGGAAAACATTCATATAGGTGCCGCATGTACTGAAGAAGAAATCCAAACTTACAAGGCCCTATTCCAAGAATTCCGCGACGTGTTTGCCTGGTCTTACGAGGAAATGCCGGGAATTGATCCTGCCATTGTTATTCATGAAATAAAGACCTACCCGGATGCTAAACCCGTCCGGCAACGGTTGCGTCAAATTCACCCTCGAAAAGCGGCTGCGATTAAAGCAGAAGTCGAAAAGCTGTTGAAAGCAGGTTTCATTTATCCGATCCCGTTAACGGATTGGGTATCGAATATTGTTCGGTCAACAAGAAACAAGGAACAATAAGAATCTGTATCGACTATAGGGATATAAATCGAGCTTGTCCAAAAGACAACTATCCTACGCCTTATATCGATCAAATTATTGATGATTGTGCCGGAAGTGAAATGTTTTCCTTCATGGATGGTTTTTCGGGCTATAATCAAATCAATATTCTACCTGCCGACCAACCAAAAACGGCATTCATTTGTCCATGGGGGACATTTGCTTATTGCAAGTTACCTTTTGGGCTTAAGAATGCCGGGGCCACTTTTCAACGGGCGATGTCTTATGCATTTCATGATATCAAGCACATTGTGCAACCCTATCTCGATGATTTGCCTGCTCATTCTTTACATCGAGCTGATCACCTTGTCCACCTACGAGCAATCTTTATGAGGTGTAGGCATTATCGAATTCGGTTGAATCCCCACAAGTGTGTTTTCTGTATAGAAACAGGTCGATTGCTGGGATTTGTTGTTTCAAAAGCCGGCATTCGCGTCGATCCCTCGAAAGTCGAGGCTATCATCAAATTGCCTCCTCCTTCGAGTTTGCGCCAACTCCAAAGTTTGCAAGGGAAAGCGAACTTTTTACGCCGATTCATCCCAAACTACGCCGAGGTCACTAAAGGTTTTACACGGTTGTTGAAACAGAACGCACAATTCTTTTGGGACGAGATTGCCCAACAATCTTTTGATGCACTTAAACACGCGTTGACCCATGCACCGTTATTGCATCCTCCCAACTACAACCAAGACTACTTCTTATACCTCGCAGCTTCGCATTCCACCATTGGAATGGTGTTAGTTCAAGAAGATGAATTCGGAGCGGAGCATGTGATATATTATCTTAGTAGGACCTTGAATCCAACTGAGCTAAAATATTCGCATGTGGAGAAATTGGCCCTGGCAGCCGTTCAAGCTGTCCAGCGTTTCCGTCACTACATTCTTCTCCGCAAAACTACAGTTATTTCGGATTGCAACCCTATGATTTATATTTTGACAAAACAACTGCTAGGGGGCAAGTACTCTAAATGGATTGTTATCCTGCAAGAGTTCGACTTGGAGTTCGAGAAGTCCAAGTCTAAGAAATCCTTAGTTTTTGCGGAATTGATGTGTGATTTCCCGAGTGCTGACACAGAGACTGTGGCAGAGGAGTCCATTGCGGACGAATCTTTGTTTCTTATCAGTACTATAGATCCGTGGTACGGGGATATAATCATTTATCTCCAAACCCAAACCTTTCGGCCTGAAGCTTCCAAAGCGGAACGTCGAAAAATTCGGTTTCAATCCCAGCCATACAAAATTATTGGAGATACACTTTATCGCCGGGGGGCAGACTTAGTTTTTCGACGTTGTTTAACTCACGAAGAGGCTGAGAGAGTTTTGAATGATTGTCACTCTGGAGCATGTGGCGGTCATATGTCTGGGTATGCCACAGCTCAGAAGGTGTTGCGCGCTGGTTATTTCTGGCCGTCTATGTTTAAAGATTGTATCATTGCAGTCAGGAAGTGCCACAACTGTCAAGTGTTTGATCGCAAGATGCGCGCTCCACCTGCTCCTCTCCACCCTATAATTGCCGTTGGTCCATTCGCCAAATGGGGTATCGACTTTATTACTTGTAACCCTCACTCGGCCGGGGGGCATGCGTATATCATCCTTGCGGTTGATTATTTTACTAAGTGGGCCGAGGCGATGCCTACATTCGACGCAAGCGGCAAAACAGCTGCAGTTTTCATATTCAATCATATCATAACTAGGTTTGGTGTCCCACAAGCAATCATTACTGACCATGGGAGCCATTTTCGAAATGTCATGATGACTGAGCTTACAAGCCAGCTTGGTTTGCGCCACGATAGCTCTACTCCTTATTATCCGCAAGCCAACGGTTTGGTTGAGTCTATCAACAAAGTTCTAGTTACCATGATCCGACGAACCATTGGTGTTCATCGGTCGAATTGGCACAACATGTTATTTTCAGCGCTATGGGCATACCGAACCTCAGTGAAAAATTCAACAGGGTTCACTCCTTTCCAGCTAGTTTATGGCTTAGAAGCTGTGTTACCCATTGAATGCGAAATCCCATCACTTCAAATGGCTGTCGAATTACTTCCAGCTACTTCCGAAGAGGAGACACGTTTATTGTACTTGGCTAAATTAGATGAGACTCGACGTGACGCTACATTGGCAATCGAGACTCACGCGAAACGAATGAAAGCTCAGTATGATAGAAATGTAACCCCTCGAAGTTTTTCGGAAGGAGACCTAGTACTATTATATGATCAAGCTAACGATAAGCTAGGTGCCGGAAAATTCGTTCCCATGTGGCATGGGCCCTACATTGTAAAGCGAAAGCTAGCAAAAGGGGCTTATGAGCTAGTTGACTTTGATGGGGACTCTTTGGGTAAACCCAGAAATGGACTTTACTTAAAGAGGTATTATGCTTAAATGATGGGAATGGAGAAATTTTTAGATAGGTTAGATTTTCTTTCTAGCTAGCAAGTGTGTTAGTTTAGTCAGTGTGCTTAGCTTAGAGAGTGTGGTTTTTCGTCATTATTCTGGCTTATCTTGGTTTTACTCTTGATATTGCAGATGTCGACGCCTCTCCAAACATATATTGGATTTGCTGATGGTGCTTGTCGTAGTACACGAAACATCTCTTCCGCAGCTTGGGTTATCTATTCGCCCTCTGACGAGTTAGTTTCTATGCATGGGGTAAGCCTCGGTCAAACAACGAACAACATTGCAGAATACAGTGCAGTGATTGAATTATTATCCAAATCTATTTCATTTGGAATTCGACGTTTGACAGTGAGGTTAGATTCTGAACTTGTTGTATTACAGCTTAATAGAGTTTATGCCATTAGGAATCCAGTGTTATTAAGGTTGTTTTTGAGAGTGCGTCTCTTGGAACGTGAATTTGATTACATTGAATATCAACATATTCCAAGGTCTTTGAATACATTAGCAGATGCAATTGCTTCTCGAATGTTGGACAGACATTTACGATAATCATGCAAGTAAATTTAAAAACATTTCATCACATATGTTAAACAAGATAAGCCGGTAATAGTGATATATATAGATAGAAGTGTGTCAAAAAATATATACATCGTCTTCGATCATAGGTTGAAAACACCTTATGATCGGCAAAATGATAGTACAAAAAGTCAAAATGTCACATGTGACTACAAAAGTGACTAGTCAATCACTGGTGGTGCTCTCTGTATGACACCACTGCGCGGGCTACCTTACGCAAAAATCTCCTAAACGGTCCAGGGACCGCGACTACAAAACGCTGAAGTCTGATAGGAATATCGTCCATAGTAGTCTCAGGTATGTCTGCCGTGAGATGCTCTAGATCATGCTCCAACTCAGCTAGTACATCTGCAGCCGCGTCCTGTGGGGCCGGTACCGGTGCAGCTGGATGTAGTCTATCAAAAGGCCGGAGGTTGGCTGGACGCCGTGGACCAACATCTGCATTTTGAAAAGTTTTACTGTTAGTTTTGAGACGATATATATGAAAAATAAAAAATACATAATTAGAAAACTTGTGAAAATAAAAATACCTCTGTCGTCCCATTGTTCTCCCTGTGGAAGAACCATGTCCGGATCACCTCTGAAATCCATTCCGGCATACGGAAAGTCCTGTATCGAAAAAACCTGGTCCTCTAACCAGTGAAAGTAACTATCTGAGAATCGAACCACTGTCGCACCCTCGTCAGGATGCCGGGCCATCACCGCAACCCATCGTATCAGCTTTGGCTACCGAGGACCCAAGATATCAACAGTGAGTTGCTGAGGGATCAACATTGGAACTCTCTCCAAGGCAAAGCTCACGACTATAGGCCCATATCCAAAAGTCTTTAGTCATCCGTTCTTTGCCTTGGTCAGTTGGCTCTTCATATGAGCCGACACAGCTTCACACCAGTTGAAAATGGTGCCTTGGTAACAGTCAATTGCCATCCGCATTTGGGATCCGGAAGCAATGTGTAAAGCGGCCGCGCCGCAAATTCTGGTAACCGTGAACGCTATGACTTTGAGTTCCGGTAGAGTGATGTGTTTTATCTCTATGCCTTTTGAATGGTGAGCCCCACGTGTGCACCAATCCTCGCGGAGACTATCAAGGGATTGGCCACCCGGCCTAGTCCCCGCAAGACTGAGTTGCTCACCTCTGTTCGGCAAGCCAGTGAGAAAGTATACATCCGAGGGCTCTATCTCGAGCTGGTGCCCTCCTATGTAAAAGCATTGTTCTTGAACGTTCCATCGCTCAACCAGCCATTCCAAGAATCTTACCTGGCCCCTCATGCCCGGTATGGTCCAATATTTGTATAATCCGCATGCTCTTAGGGCATCCAGAGAAGGTTGGTGATTTATTGCAGCTTCATCTTCCTCTACATGCTCTCTTTCTCTCCAGTCTAACATGATTATTGCCCTGCATATCAAAAATAAGCAATTAGAAATTGATTTGGGAATTTTTGGTGGTTTTTTGAGGGAGTTGGGGTTTTGAAATGCGCACTTCTTGGAAGACGCACCTCGGCTTTGTAGCACAGGGCGCCTGGACGCAGCTGGCCTGAAGGCGGGCTGCGTCTTCCGACCGTTTTCCCGTATGAGAAAAAGTCGGGGGACGCAGGTCACCCGAAGGGCACCTGCGTCCGCCGAGAGGCGCATTCCAAAACCAAAACCCCCCCAAAAAATGAAACTAAGATCTAAAAATTAATTCTAAACGGATAGAAATGCAGAGTAGGATGTGTAAAATACCTGGATGAGACGGCGTTCGATTCCGACGGTCAGATTTTCCGCAGCAACCACGGGAAGTTTCTTGTCAAAAGCTCCTTTTTCAACCTCCAAAGTCAAACGGTAAAAATGATATGGTAAAAGGTCTTTTTATAGGTTTTTTGGATGAATTAGTTCATTTTTTACCATGAAAAGATGTTTTTCGATGTATTTTTGCCTATTTTAAACAGGTATGAGTAATGTGTCGCTTTTGTGCAGGACAAAGGGATTTCAAGGGAAATTGTATTTTTTTCACAAATAAAATATCAGAGTCATCTTTTAAGCCCTTTTCTGACTCCTAAAACATGAAAAGATTGCCGAGCGTTTCTTTTACACTCGTTAAAACGGAATTAAAAGACGGTCCCCTTTTAGCTCTTTTCTGACCGTAAAATCAGGAAAAGATTGCCGGGTTTTTGTCGTTTCAAACTCGATAAGGAAATAAAACGACGTGTCCTTGATCGCTTTTTACTTTTCAGGTCGACGACACTATTATGAAAGTACTCCTTGGTCGCAAGATCAAGCGGTTCCCCCAAGTATTATTTTATACTTTTTCGGGCTTGAGGGACACAAATTTACGAAAAAGTTCAACGTGGAGTTTCCTTAAGTTTTTCAGACTCTCTAAAATTGAAAAACGCCGAGTTTCTCCTATACTGGGCTCGTTAAACTTTTACAGTAAAGGACCTGTTCAATTACAAACAGGAACGAACCACTCCTTCCTAGGGTTCGAATTTAAACTAGGTTGGACTCGTCCGAAGGATGAGCTTATAATCAAGCATATGTTATCCTCCTCAAGATTGTTAAAAATAAAGAGGTACTTGCCAGAAATGGTGGGGGAAAAGAGAGAAGAATGAGCCTATTTGTTACCTTTTATCTCAAAAGAAACTTTATTACCGCTCTTGAACACGACACTTTTCATTCACCTGGGTTGGGAAATCTTTTAGCTCACAGTTGACCAAACCACTTTGAAAGTCTTTAACCAGGTTCCGGGGATTAACTTTGAGTTATTCGTCACCAAGCCATCTGTCGTGTCGTTATGTGTTCAAGAGGTCTGCAAGCAAAAACTTTCATCTGCAAAATACTTGTCATCCATTTGACCATCCCTGAGTCAGTCCTTACAGCAACATTTCTTCAACTTGAACAATGATTTCGTGTTGTGGGCTTGCCTGCAACGGGTCGCTTTCTATCGACATCGACACATTATCTAGAAAGATGACTTAGGAATTGACAGCACCTTGAAGTCTGCATGCATCAATGGTAGGTTTCTCGCCTTTGACGTCAGTTTACATCATTGACTTTCGATCAAAGGATTCCGTGAAGTGTTCGACATCAAAACATTTATTCACATTTCACAGGTTGTGCTTGGTACTTTGAGAACCATTGACATTACTGGTGGTTTCTCTAACGCTTGTTAACAGTTTACATCATCGACTGGTAATCAAGTGGTTTCTAACATGTTCGACATCGAATCATTTAATCACATGGCTAGAATCGTACCAATTCGGGAAGTAGAAGTGAAGACCCTGGATCTAGTTTCTACCATCCAGGCTGCGAGGAGTTTTGTATTCATTATCTATGTAGACTAATCATAAACAGATGGCTGCGTCCATACTGTGTCTACAAAAGTCTATAAAAATGATGTACTGCAAGATCATTCCTGTATCAGAATAGTTAGTCCATTAGTTAAAGTTTTGAATCTGAGTATGGGAATGCCTACCTCAGTGATGATATAATCTTATCCATGTATTTTGTGTTGAAAATTGCAGGTTCCAACCAGGCCATCCACAAGACAATCCTTGAAATGATAAAGCGCTTCACCCTTCCTAGAATTACAAAACCCTAAATCTATTCCAGGCTTCGCACTTTAGGGGGCAATCTGTTACACTAAAAAATGTCACCATGACCACTTACAGTTAGTATGGCTCAAATCAACAGTCATGCTACCCTCTTAGGCAAGTCTTATGCCTCTGTTATCCATCTCAAACTCAAAGAAGAGAGAAAGTCTTGTAAAAAATATGTTTATCTCTGGGGTCGCAGGTTCTCTCTAGCCTTACCTGCGGGGACGCTGACCATGTTCACAAAAGGTGCGTCCTTGGACGCTCTGTATGTTAAGGGACAGGTGCGTCCTTCTGTAAAAGGCAAAATGCACGAGTTTCATCTTAAAAAAGTTACTTGTGGTTACTTCTAGAACTTTCTAGAGGTCGGTTTGATGATTTGGATGCGCCTCCAGTTGGTTCATGTATCTCTATTAAGGGGGAACTTATCCCATCAATAAGGGAGCTATCCCACCCAAAGAGGGGGATTATCCCATTGATGGTGGACCTGAATAACCTCTTTACAGCACTATAAATAAAGACATTGAGCCAGAGGGAGGGGAGGTTGGAACTATACATTTTCTTTGGGTAAATGCTGCAGGAATTAGGACTCCCATTTAGAACCTTGTGAGGAGAGATTGTCTTTGCTTGATTCTACTTGGAAGTGGGTGAGCTTTGTCAAAGTAGAGGAAAACCCTTGATGGACCCTGGGAGGAACTTGCACAACACCAAGGCCAGGTTGTAAGAGTTTCTTTGTTTCGTTATTAATACAAACTGGTTTATTTTTCTCAATAGCTTGTGTTAATGAGTTATTTCATGTGTTCCTTGGTCTGCATGTTGAATATATGTTTTATTATATGAAATGCAAGTGCTTGGTAATTGTTTGATTGTTTGTGGTTGCAGGAATTGACTTGAAGGAGGAGCTCATCCGGATCGGCAAGGACGGACTACAACAACCGCGTTTTGGAATAAGGTAAGCCTAAACACTTGTAGTTTTCATGTTTTAAAAGGTATATTTAGAGAAAGATCACTCCATTTTGTCTTGTTTGTCGCTAGAGAGTTTAGACTCCTAGGGAGGTCAGTTGTGTCCGCACAAACGACATTTTCCGCCACGACAATACCTGACACTCCCAGACCGGAAATCTTGGTCCCTCCTCCTCCTAAATTGAACAATGACTCTCATGCCGGCGATGGCGTGATTGGTACTACAAACACGAAATCAACAAAGGCTACATCTAAAAAGGCCCGTAAGATTTCTAGTCAAAATGCAAATGAGGAACTTCTTGCCTCAGAAGTAAATGTTGTGTCGACCGACAAGGGCAAACAACTGAAGCAACCAGGGGGCAAGAAGAAAAAGAAAGGGAGAAAAAGGAAGCAGGATGAGTCATCTCCTGAAAAAGCTTCTGCAAACCCTTCCGGGCAAAGGAAACCCCCTGCGGGGTGTCATATATGCGATGAGGATCATCAGACGAGAGATTGTCCACATAAAGCTGAAGTTAAGAAACTCTTTAAGAGTTCAAAAACCTCAGCAGTATTGACTGATCCGTTTCCAAGCCCGGGAACCAAACTGGTTGCTAATCAAAATGCTTCCCGATCCCAAGTGCTTATGTTGTCTATCTCAAAGCAGCAAAATGATGCTTTGACAAGGAATAAAGATTACAGGAATCCACAGCTGTCGAATAACAAGGCTAATGAACAACCTAGTAGTTCGACAAAAACTTTGACCGAAGTTGGGCCACCCATCATTCCTGAACCAATGATAAAGTTGCCAAAGGGAGTAGTACACAAATCGACATTTAATCCTCATGCAAAAGTAGCACAGAATTATAATATAATAGAGGACCTGGCCCAATCGCCGTCCGCTATGTCGACACTTGAGGTACCGCAAAATTTCCCCTCTCAAAAGCAAGCTTTATTATCAGCAATAGGTGGGATTGGCCCAATGGATTCCAATCTTGTGGCCTTTGATCATAAAGGATATGACCCTGAGTTACCAGCTCAACTAGCTTTCCTTATTCAAGTGAAAGCCCTCAACAAAACTGTTCATCGAACAATTATTGATTAGGGGGCATCTACATGTATTATGTCAATGAGTTGCTGGAAAAATTTAGGCTCACCACCCTTGGCGAGATCATCAACGACGTTAAAAGCATTTGATGGATGATCATACAATCCATATGAGATTTTAAGTAACTTGCAAGTTGAACTGGTGGGCAAAAGAGTAGAAATTGATGTTGAAGTAATCGACGGAAACCTCGATTACAACATCCTACTGGGAAGGCCCTGGATATATGCCATGGCCGCAGTTGTGTCGACCTACTTTAGGAAGATTGCATTTCCCTTTCAAGGAGGAATTACAATCGTCGACCAACAAACATTTCTCCCCAACAGTTCACAAGTTATGGGAAGCATTCCAATGATCCATGGAAGCAATCATTCGCTTCAGAATATTGGAGTAGGCCTCCTAAAAGACCCTGCCTTAATGGGTACTTTTGCCCTACCGCCTCCGAGTAATTTGGTGGAAGTGGCCACAGTGGAAACCTGCAATATGAAATCTTCTATATCTAATGGATTCAGGAGATTCCTAAAGATTTTGTCAGCATGGATCATCACCATTTTAGAAATATTGTAGCAATCAATTTTCTTGGCCTGGGGGGAAAACTCAAATCAATGCTCATCGAGTGTTTGGATAGATATGTCTAAGGAATATGGCACCTCTTCAGATCCTTGGTCACATGTACATTACACAGACGAAGGAATTGTTCAGTCAATGATGATTGACGGGGCACCATGGGAATATTACCACCATCGTTCCCATCTTCCGAATTACCACAAAGATTATTCCGGCAACCTTAATCATCCTTCAGTTTTTGATTTTCTATCAAATACTGTAAATACGGTGGATTTCGAGGATGGTTCTTATCTCATGTCGACCTCGTTAAAAAATGAAACAAGGAGTCATGAGGATAGTTCTTTTACTGTGTCAACCTCATTAAAAAATGAAACAAATCCCCTTTCCAAATCTCAAAGGTAAACCTTCATTCCAACCACCGAGTTGAATGCAATGAAGCTTGGGGGGCATGCACCTCGATTTGCGTTATTATGCTGGGGGCATGCAAACTTATCATGAGCAGTGTTACTGCAGGGTTCAAGCTCGTTAAAAAATAAACCCGCCACGAGCAGTGTTACTGCAGGGTTCAAGCTCGTTAAAAAATAAACCCGCATCGAGCAGTTTTAGCGCGGACTTCATGCTCGTTAAAAAATAAACATAAGCAATGAGCACATGTTCCTCCAGAGTTTAAGCTCATTAAAAAATGAACCAATTTCCGGTAAATAACCATCGTGAATGTAATACTTCAGCCTTTAAAGCCTTGGTCGTGTTTGCACCGTCACCTCCACTTTTGCATTGGCCGATCATTCACCTCCATTTGATTGTTTACCCATTTTGAGGAACAGCTGCGAAGAGTGATCTCACTAGCCATCCTTGTAACACTGCCGTGATTGGAAAATTCCAAACCTTACCTGGAATCAGTTGCTACCCATTTTATCACTCGTTCCTCAAAAGACGAGTCTCCTTTAAGCTCTTTTCAATTGACTCGTAAAATATGAAAAGATTGCCGAGCCATTGGCCTCTCCAGCTCGTTAAAGGGACCGAAAGTGCTATCTCTCCTCTAAATTTTAATCTTTTTGGACCTGAGGGATTATTACACAAAAAGGTCGAGCGCTTGTTTTGTTCGGCTCGTTAAAAGTATCGAAAATTCATCCCTTATGTATTGTTTTATAATTTTTCGGACTTAAGGGATTAGATGACGAAAAAGGAATTTTGGAGTTTCCTTTACATTCCTTTTCAGACTCTCTAAAATTGAAAAGGACCGAGTTATCTTTGTCGTTAAACTCGTTAAAATTTTAATAGCGACAAACTTGTTTATAGACGAGAACGAGTTTCACTATCGCTAGGCTCGTTAAAACATAGCGATGGGTTTTCCCGAAGGGCAAATTATAGAACAAGCATATGTTATCCTCCTCAAGCTTGATAAAAATAAAGAGGTACTAGTTAGCAATGACTGGGGAAAAATTGGGAAGAAAACTTGAAGAAACTTTGTTGGTAGCAAGTCGCTCTTGAACATGACACTTTCACTCCGCATCCAAGTCGGGTTGGGTTGTTTCATTCACCGGTCACATCACCATGGTCCCATCATACCATCCACATTTGGGGTTAATGCTACCAATCCATCATGTCAGTGTCGCCGATATGTTCAAGAGAAGGCATTCAGAGAATTCACCTGTGTCTCACCCACTACAATACATTTATACTCCATTCTTTCATGACCGCCACCCTAAACCTTATATCACCAGATCGTTTTCACCTCCATTAAAATCATTTGCTCCGTTCCGTGTCATTGATGTGGGATTCATTAAGGCCCTTCTGTGACGGATCGCTTCTTTTCGACATCAGCTTATTATCCAAGAAGTCGATCTAGGAACACCCCATTCAGTACTTTGAAGCTTGCATGCCTCAATGGCAAGTTTCTCACTTCCAGCGACAGGTTTACATCAATGGCCTTCGACCGAAAGATTTTGTGTGGTTTTCGACGCCAAGTCCTTTATTCACACCACGTGAATTGTACTGCAGTACCTTGAGGGTCATTATCATTATCGGTGATTCCTCTCGCGCCTGTTAACAACTTACATCATTGGATGGTAATCAGGTGATGTCTTTCCATGTTCGACGCCAGAACATCTCTCACGTGGATCGACTTGTACTTCGAGTGAAGATCGAATGAGATTGAAGACCCCAGATCTAGTTTCATCCATCCGGGCTGCGATATATATTCATGGAAATAAAGACATTAAATGTACATCATTGCTGCACAGATAATCATCCAATCAAAGGGATGATGTCTCTATCAGAATCATCAGTATACACTCAGACGATTGTCTGTCCTATGTACATGAAAATGAATTTATAAAACTGAGCATCGGAATGCCCACCTCAGCTAGATCATGAAAATATTATGAAGATAATGTATTGTATTGTATCTTATTACAGGTCTCCTCCTAGCTTGAAAGAACTTCGGATCCTCATAATAAAGCATTTCACCCGACATCAAAAAAGATTAACGACCTCATGCTTTAGGGGGCAACTGTTATAGACATTTTTGGGCACTACAACCCCAAGCATAAATTTCCATAAACTAAGGGCTCCTAAGTCCCTAAAGGTGTTGTTACAACCCCTAAGAGAACAAGGTAAACTGACTACAGCTTCTCCCAGAAGTTCTCCATGAAAAACTACTCAGAACTGGTCAAAACTGGATCATTTCACTTGCTCCATGGCCAAGGTGCGATGCATCGCACCTTATACACACAGGAAGTGTGTTGCATTTCAAAAATCCCTTCTATGGTGTGCAATGGACGGGAAAATACAAGTGGCGGAGATAGTTTGCGAGGTGGATGATCGTGGAATCTTCCAGAAACTTCTCCTGGGACACTTGCCTCTTAGAATCGCCCAAGGATGAGTAAGAGATCAATGAGATCTCCAAGTGGCATCAAGAACTATCAGAGAGAAGACACTAATCAAAAACCCAGAGCTAACTCACACCTCTGCAAATATCTATATATAGATCTCTCATCACAGAGATCTGGAGGTTAGAGGCTGGAATTTTGCATATTGTAAGGAATTGCTGTTGGTTTCTTGAGACAAACATCAGATTGTTGGCTGATCTAAGCTTTGTATGAGGTGAAGAGGGGCTTCCTTGCTGAGAGGTTGATGCTGGGTCAGAACAACTGGTTGTAACTCCTCTTGGCTTTTTCTTGTTTATCAATAAAAGCTATTCAAGTTTTCCTCCATACTCTTGTGTCATTTATGTTTGCTGCATTTGTATGGTCAATTTACATCTGATCCTAGATTGTTTATGATTATAGATCCATGTCTTTGTATAGTGCTATGCTACTGTGATCTTACAGGTACTCTGTGAAGCTGGGCGTGCAAGGGAACAAGTAGCAAAAGACTATCAAGGAAGAGAGGAATCAAACCAGGAGATTAGCGCAAGACAGAGGTTGGTCTTCTTTGTTCCTCTCTATCTATACTTTATAAAGGAAAACCCAAAGTAGCTTTACTTTGTTTGTTTCTAAGGTAGCTATCACACCTTAGTGGGATAAGCAGTTCTGAGTAGACACTTTTCCCTGTAACACCATCCGCAAGCAAATGGCCAAGTGGAGTCTACAAACAAAGTTCTTGAGAGCATCATCACCAAAATTGTTCATCTACATAGAAAAGATTGGGCAAAAAGGCTTCCTGAAGCCTTATGGGCCTACAGAACTACATGGAGTAATACAACAGGACATTCTCCCTATGAACTTGTTTATGGGAAAGAAGTCCTGCTCCCCATTGAGTTTCAAGTCGAGACTTTCAAGATGGCAGTCCAGTTGGGAATGAATCTATCAGAAGCCCAAAAGCACAGAATGGAGCAGTTGAACGAGCTAGATGAGATCAGACAAGAAGCAATTTTAAAGACTGATCTAGTTCAACATCAAAGAGCTAAGTGGCATGATAGATACATCAAAGAGAGAAAGTTTCAAGAGGGAGATTGGGCATTACTGTTTGATTCCAAGTTCAAAGACTTTAAAGGTAAATTTCAGACCCATTGGCTTGGGCCATATGAAATTGACAAAGTCTTTAACAATGGAGCGGTAAGAATCAAGACCATTGATGAATTTCAGATTTCTCTTATTGTGAATGGCCATCGATTGAAAATTTATCATAAGCCACTCTCAAAAGAAGAATTTGTCAAGATGTTCCAAGAGAATTTTGCAATAAGGCTGGTGGAGAAGAATCCTTCTTCCCCACCAGCCTAGCCTTTGATTCTTTTAGTTAAAAAAATAAATAAAAAAATAAATAAAAATATTGTATAAGCCTAAAAACCAATCATAGATTGGTAGTCTTATACAGAAAATATGGAGTGAAAATCAAGGACACTTGACACTCTATATTTTCCAAAAAAAAAAAATCTCCTCTCCTTCTCTTTCCATCTTCACTCCACCTCATTTGCCATTCCACTCCATCTCCATCTCATTCACATTTTCTCTTCACTTCACTCCGCTTCATTTTCATTCCATTCCACTCATTTCATTTTCATTTCATCAATAAAAGTTCCTTTCAGGACTATTTTCACTCAGTTAGTTCTTTTCTAACCATATTTGTTCAGCTAAGTGGGTGTTGTCCCAGTTTCCGCAGCTAGAAGCAGTTTCCACAGCCAGAAACAGTTTCCGCAGCCAGAAACGATTTCCACAGCTACCACCACTCAGTTTTTCAAATTCACAGTCAAAATGTTAGTACAAAAATCATGAAAATGCAGGTGTAAGTGAGAAAATTCCATGAAGACATGGAGCATCTCCAAGACATCAAGAAAGAACAATTGGTTAAAAGCTATGGGCAAGAAATGACAAAGTTTCCAAAGGTATGAGCAATTTTTTTTATCAAATAGAAATTAAAGTCATGATTATGCATAGTTATCAAACCATGAAAAGTTCTACTATGTGCAATGATTCGATATGATAGCTCCATTACCCACTCCTATCCCACGATATTACTCCATACACCATGCATTCATTTCTTAACGGTCTCATGATGGGTTTTCAAGTCTAAACTCAAGTTGACTGCACTTTCATTTGCCACCTGCGCTCATAAGATGTGACCAATCCCTTTACGGCTCTTCTCCACCGTATTTTCCACAGCCATCTATCAAAACGTGTGATCTCCCGTACGTAGCCATTAATTAAAAAAAAAGAAGATCTCGCCTCCACTACCGTTCACTTACCATTTCATTTAAGACCTTCCTTTTCATACACACGCATTTTAATTTGGGAACTCATTCACTACTGCTTATCCTCTATTATGCCTATAATCTGAAGCATTCCCGTTACCTGCTATCGATTGTAGCCATTGCCTTTTACCATAAACCCTGTAACCGAGCTACTTCCCTCTGCTAAAATCCTCATACGCAATTGCATCCTCAGTTGAAATTTAAAACAGAGAAAGGAATGGGAAAACTACTAAGGGCAGAGCCAGAAGGACCAAAATATCTAGAAGGTTACCCTCAAGCCAAAGATTTACTGAATAAATCCAAATGGTTACGGTTCATTCAAAGGTTTAAAGGCTATAACAAAGAAGTAACCAAGGCTTTTGCACGGTCATTCGATGGTCAAAAAGTGGAGATTGGAGATTTGAAGCTCACGGTGACCGAAACAACAGTAGCAGCTGCCATAGGCTTACCTCAGGAAGGTGAGAGATGGTTCAAGCGTGGATGAACAGGCATGGAGAATTATGCTAAGAAACCCAGGTATGGACACCACTATGTTTAGTAAAGGAATTCTTGTTCATGCATTGAAGGAAGAATGGGCTAGTCTGCTGTTAGTTATCCAAAAATTTGTCACTTGTGAAGGACACTTTGGTTCGATGTACATGTACCATGCTAGACTGTTGATGAATTTCTTAGAGAATCAGACTCTTAATTTGCCTTATTTCTTACTCTTGAGTTTGAAGAAGATGAGCATTACAGTCCAAAAACACATAGGCAATATAGACCCTCATCTATACCATCATGGACTTATAAAAATTCTTATTGAAGACCAACTAAAGAAAAACAAAGATACATGGGAACAATTCTTGATAAGAAACTACTTCCAAGAGCCATCTGAGGCCTCTGAAAGTAGCACACCAAAGACACCAAGAAAAAGTAGGAGAAGAGAAAAGAGCACCACAGTCCAAGACACCCCTACTATAGAAACTCAAGAAATTGGTCAAAAAGAAGAAGAAGACAGAACTAAAGACAAGAAACAGAAGAAAGAAAAAGGCAAAAGGACCATCCAAGAAGTCTACCAATCACCTGAGCAATCCATAGAGGAGGATTATCAACCACTGTCAGAAAGATTAGTACATCTTCAGGCTGCTGCTATAGCAAAGAAAAAGGCAAAAGGAAAACAGAGTATACAAGAAAAGAGTACTAGTCCACAATACTTAAGGAGAAGCACAAGGTTAAGAGGAAAAGGGAGTAAAACAAAAATAAAATGGCCCCACTTCATTGACTTGGGTGGAGAGACACCTGAGAAAACTCCAGCTGGCCGTAGTCCACCTCGTCCTCAGCCAAGCATTGAAACCAGTCCTCCACATGATGAAAGCCCTTCTCGGCCAGAGCTAGAGAGCAGTCCTCCTCCTCCACCAGATTTTGAACTCAGTCCAAGAAAGACACCTGAAGTAGACCCCAATCAACAGGAAGTATATGACTACTTGGAATCATTAGAAAAATCAGCTGCAGATCCAAGTACCACTCTGCCACTAGATGCACAAGTTCAGTCCTTAAAACAGGAGGTATTTGAATTAGAGGTCCTAAATAGGCATATCAAGCAGGAAAATGAAGCACTCAAAGAGCAGAGCAAAGTAGATAAAATTATTCATGATAACACTATGCTCCATTTAGGACTATGGCAAAAGAAAAATAAGAAACTGAAGAAAAAGTGCAAAAAGTTGAGCAGAGCATTGATCAATCTCAAGTTCAGATGTCTAATAAGGAAACAAATAATGGTGGTAGCACCAAAGAAGAAGAAAAGAGGGCTAGATGTCCTAGCAGAAGCATCAGAACATATGGATTAGAGAGGAGTGACTAAATTTTGGTTGCATGAGGACATGCAACACCTTCACAGTGGGGGTATGTTGAGTCCCAAACTTGCACTTCCCTATATACCCTTTCAGCCTTCTTTTTCCATTTACTTCATCCACCAAGCTGTCAAATCATTGCATATTAGTCTAAAAAGAGCTTATGAAATGGTTTCCTAACTATGTTTATGACTGTTGTTTGATTTAGATTTTTGTTCAAGCAGCTGCGGAAACTTGTCACTTTCCGCAGCGAGCCCAAGTTTCCGCAGCCATTTTGTTAAAGGCTATGCTACAGGTGTCCAATGGAGAAACCAGTCACATGGGTAAGCTGCAAGTGACGTGTACATGGAGTATGTCCCCTCAGATCAGCCAAATCACTCATAAACGGTCGTGGTCAACGATGGTCAAAGGAAGGGCCAAATGAGGAGTTTTGCGGTGGCACGGCTCTGTTTTGCCCGCATGAAGGTTTGTGTGGCACGATCCTTAGTTTCTGGAGGTACTGGCACACCTATAGAGCAGCCCATGAACTGAATTGAGCAGCCACCACTCCATGGATTCAACTGTCATGATGACCATCACGCTAGATCTCAGGTTAAGGAGATTTACGTGTCTCTTGGTAGCATAAAATCTAGGAATTAGTTGCAGCTCCTTTACTTATAAATAACGCGTTGATATACACTGGATAGTTAGTTTTTGAAATGTAATTTTGACTGTTGTCATCATCCCATTGTACTGTGTTTCACTTTGTTTTATTACTGCACTTTAAATACATGAGAAGACAACTTTCCTGAATTTGATTTGTGACTAAGTGATTGACTGGCAGAGGTTGCAGAGGGCCCCTGTACACCAAACCTTTGTATAGTTTCTTACTTGCTTTCATTTACTGTTTTTAAATCATTATTTGTATATATATTGCGTTGTTCTGATGTTCATTGCTGTCCATATTTCCTTTATGTTTTCTTTTATAACTGTTAGCTGATCAGTGCTTCTTTTACAGGTTTTGTTGTAGGTAGCCCAGGCAGATTTACATATTTTTTTGATAACTACTGACATGAGATCATCTTGTCCTTTCTGCTGATTTTCATTTCCTGAGTTTAATTCCAGCACTGTCATTTTTCAAATTGTGTTTTGCTTATTTACTTTTCTGCTACTTAGACATCATATTACTCATCTGTTTATGATTTCCTTTCTATAGTCAAGTGACTCTATTAGTAAGGAATCAGAATATTACTTATTGTAGTATGATTTAGTTTGCTTTCCTTCAAGTTAGATATTGAATTACTTATGTCATTTTCAAGAGTTGAAATATGAATGAGTAGTTAAATCTTAGTTTCCTTTTATGCAATTTAATTTCCTGCAATTTAGATATCATATTACTCAACTTGTTTATGATTACTCCCTATAGACAGATTGAGTCGAAAGGTGAAGGGTCAGAACGGGGGTTGAAGTAGTGTGATTTAGTTGCTTTGCTTTCAGTCTTTGAGTTGCTTTAAGTTTAGTTTTTACTTTCTTTTTCATACAGCAGTAAGGATACTGGTCTATTGTCACTAGTTCACTGTTTTGGTACATTTACTTCCTTTTGAGAATTGATTTCATTACAGTCAGTTTGGAGCTTTCTTTTTGAAAACTTTTAAGTTTGGAAAATCACTGTAGAAATCACCATTACCATCCATACTTAACTTTCAATTTCACCATCACACACTAGGGAATCCATAGAAGATAAACCCAAAAACAAACTAAAAAAACTCAAAAACGACAAAATCCTAAGAAAATGGTTATCTTGTACATATAGTACACCTCACTTCGTCAGTTTACGAATCCCGGATTGACATTTTAATTAGCAATTTAGAACACACTAAATTGACGAAACAGCCACCAAGTTGAGGAATTAGACTACCATGTACATGATAATCTGTTGTATCATTTGTGAAAACTTTGTTTTCCACAAGGAGAGAGAGTAAATGTCACAAGGGAAGCACACACTTCTCTTATTGTTGGACATTTCAGTGTAAGTAAAATAGTGGAAAATCTTCAGAGATATTTTTACTGGCCTCATATGCCTGAAAGTGTGTCATGTTTTATCATAGGTTCTTCATTGTGTGCAATCAGTAAGCCTAGTAATAAGAAACTTGGATTGTACACACCACTTCCAGTGCCTTCACGTCCATGGGAGAATGTTTCTATGGATTTTGTACGAGGTCTTCCTTTATCAAGAATAGGTCATGATTATTTGTACATAGTTGTGGATAGATTCAACAATATGTGCATATTAATGCCTTGTAAAAAACAAATTAAAGTTGAACAAACAACTCAAATTTTCTTTCAAAATGTATGGGTTCATTTTGGATTACCTACTTTTATTGTAAGTGATCATGATTCCCAATTTGTTGAGAATTTTTGGTCAAATTTATGGAACTTGATGGACACCAAGTTGAAGAAAAGTATAGCCTTCCATCCGCAAATAGATGATCAAACTGAAGTGGTTAACAAGACAACTATTCATTTTCTAAGAGGATATTGCAGCAAGCATCCTAAGTTATGGGATGAATAGTTGCATTATATTCAACATGCTTACAACTGAGCAAAACACTCTTCTACTCTAACTTCACCTTTTGAGGCATGTCTTGGTTATTTTCCTAAATCTCCTTTGGATTTCATCTTTGAGAAAGATGTAGCTGTAGATGGAAATAGTGACATAGACAAAGCAAAGAAATTCATTAAGAAAATTCAATTGATTCACCAAATAGTTCAAGAACAACTAGAAAAGAGTCAAGGCAAGTATAAGGAAAGGCATGATAAGCATCGTGTGGATCATCAATTTCAAGTAGGTGATGAGGTTTGGCTTTAAATTAGAAAGGAAAGGATTCAAGGTGAAGGTAAAAAGTTGAAACCAATCCATTATGGTCCATTTAAAAATTTGGAAAAGATTGGTAATAATGCTTTCAAGCTTGATTTGCCTTCATATATGCACATTTATTTCATTGTTAATGTTGAAAATTTGAGATTATATGAGCCTCCTTTGGTTGGAGATCAAGGATAAAGTATACAGATTCCATCAATTGAAGATTTTTCTCTAGAATTTCCTGATGAGATTCAGCAAGGCACCATACTTGACAGAAGAACGAGGTCATCAAAGAGGTGAAATTTTGATTACCTTTGGATGGGTCTCAAAGGTACAAATCCATCAAAGGCCAAATGGATTGAAGAGGGAAAGGTGAGGGAACAATACCCTCATCTATTAAATAACTAAATATAATATTTTGGGGTCCAAAATGTTTCCAGTGGGGAGGAGTGATCAGGTGCTCAAAAATCAAAGTGTCAAAATTTTGTTAAGCTTAGCTTCAGATCGAAGAGATTGTCATTCTAAATCTAATGGTGTGAATGAGACTCAAATTTGAGCTCAAATGCAGAAATTAGAGCAAGTCAAAGTTCAAGTTTGACTTGTCTACATGGTAGGATTGGATGACATGGCAAAGTCCTTCAACAAATGATGAGGCGCCAAGTGGAAGTCCACCATTGGCCCCTACAAAGCACAAATTGCAAGTCGCAAGCGGGAAAGTGTTTAAAATCGGCCCCATAACAGCTAGGTTTGTGATGCAATAAGGCAATCGCATATCAGAATCACAATCGGCGAAGGGAAGGCATTTCAGTAATTGGCCCCTATCAGTTTCAAGTTGTGATGCGATATCATGGATCGCAATTGCACACAAGTCATCCATATTTATGACCACCAACTAGACTCCACCAATTACATTGAGTGATGGGATCTCAGATGCAATACGTTATGCATTCTAGTTAATAATCCCATCGGGTAATCCCATCGGGTCCGCCAATATCGCAATCACACAATCACCACTTTGTTCACAAGACCCTCCACTCGGTTTTTACACCTATTTTGATTTGTGATATGGTCGACAAGTTATGGCCCGCCACGTGGTGAAATATTCACTCAGTTAGCGAATTTCGAGGCTAATTTTTAGGATCATGCCAGATGTGGAGCATTTTATGGAATGAATAGTGGGGAAACTAAGAGAAGTCATAAATTCTTCAGTTATTATCAAAATTAGGTGCAAAAAGAGTCATTTCTAGCAGTTTTGGCTATTTTGAACTCATTGAGACATGTTTCAAAGGCATTTGAGCATTGTAAACACACTCTTTTTTTTTTTTTTTTTAATTTTGAGCATAATAGAGAGGCCCAAGCATTGGAAGCTAGACCAAGGAGATGTAGCCCAGGAAGGGTGAAATCCTCATCAAATCTTTGTGTTGTGTGTTTTATTTTGATGTTCTTTGTTGTTGTTTAGCATATGTTTTATGTTAATTTGTTGATAACATTTACATAAGAAACTCTCATGGGAATGAGTTAATTAGGAAAATGGTGAATCCTTAAGCACTTGATAAGAAAAAGATAAGCATATTGGTGTTTACTTTGAATGGGGAATTAGCATAACATTACTAATCTGCTCCATTTCATATCACATCTTGATAGATCTATGAATTTTTTAGCATAGATATTTAGGGTGATTGTCCCAATTTGAGTTCATGGGCCTCCCTGATATTACCATCATAGTATCTCTCTACATTTATAGTAAATGGCCCATCTTGTAATATCATGTGCATGTATGAATAGGTTTGTCGAAAAATTGCATTGAGTTCCATCTACTTCTCTCATTCTCTAATGAGTTTCACATTATCAACCTTGTAGTTCTAAAGTTCATCCCTTAGGATTCTCATCGTTTCTTCCAATCCTAGGGTATTTTCTAAAACTCTCCTCTTATTTGGTTCATAACATTTGATACATGAGGTTCCTTCCATTTTGTATTGTACTATTTTGCAAGTGGTTTCTTCCTTCACTCTTGTGTGCCTTCTTGTGTGCTAAATGAAATACACCAATGTTAGTTTTAAGAAAAGAAATATGAATATTAAACATATTTAATTGCTTTAACCACATATGTATTGGATTATAATGGTTTGAAATTGAATCTTTGCTTTAGCTACAAGTCATACTTATATTTCGGTTAGTATTTAATTATTAAAATACTTTTTCAAAACCCAACAATTTATCACAACAATAATTCTCAACCTATATACATCCACACACATGCAATTCATTCCTTTTCATTTTTCATCCCTTAATTATAATTTGTTGATTTCAAAGTAAACATTAATTATAAGAGTCCACATTCCTTCAAACAACCTTCCTCAAGGAACCATTTCCAAAACATGACTCTTTCAAAATAGCAATCATTTTGCATAGTTGCTCCACAATAAGCAACAAATTTTTTTATCTATGTTCAAATCCAGGTAGTACTATTGCTACCAAAACATAAATAACAAGCTCAATGTCTTACTAAAATTCACTTCTACGATATATCAATTCACTTCTATGGTATATCTATGGTATCTAGGCCTAGATTTTGAATGAAATTTTTTATACTACTTGTATTCAAGCTGTAAATTCATCTCTAGTAATATTGCATCTCCTGAGCCGATTTCGCTTAGGTTTTGAACCTAAGCTCTAATAACATTTTGTATCATAGCTAGCCTTTTAAATCTTGGATAAGGCTACAAGGTATCCATATCCAATCTCTTTGGTCACCTTCAATAAATGGGGTTATCAAAACTATTGTTCATGTAATCACCTTAAAGCTCATTTCGACTATCATCATCATCTACTTGTTGAGAGGTTTGCAATGATATAAACTTTCTCCAAAATTGAGTCCTTGACAAGAAGTTATGCCCTCTTAAATATATTTCCTTTTCAGGCCACATCATCACCTCAATACTACCACGTGGCACCACTTTGATGGTCCACATGGCCAACTTATTCAACTTACACATATCAACCATCATACCCTCTCGACAAAACGTTTTGCAATAACTCATGTTACACACAACTTTGCCTAACTTGACAACTAGTTGTCTACTAATGGATCTAGACTCCTGTCACCTATCATCCATCTACTAGCTCCCTGGTCCCTTGGCTATGAGCATACCTCGCTTCTTCCAATTTGAGAATTAGTTGATGGCCAACACCTAACATGTAGAAAGGCTCGTATCATGTTAGGTAATCAGGGTAAGGCTGAGGCTTCCAACCCCAAATTTCTAAAACTCTTGACAAAGTGTTCTAAACCTATTCCAAAGGTTTCAAATTAAATCTCATAGGAAATAACTTTCCTAGAAATCTTCTAAAGAATCAAGAGTATTTAACGTCGTTTAAGGGTAATCCAAGACATTGCTTTCAATTAGTCACCCCCTTAGAAGCAAAGTATAAGGGTGGCTAATGTATCGATTTTTCCAACCTTAATAAGAAATACAATGATATGGAAATGGCCCAAATGCTTAAATTCTCTCAGTTTATTAAACTCCCCTCCAATACCTTAGGACTACAACTTCACTCTTCAAGATTCTAATTTTGTACAAACAAAGAGGACAATACATTGGCTTTCCTTGAGAGGGGTTAAGTCCTCTTATGCAAGGAAGAAATTTCCATCCTTCTCCTTTCAAACAATGAGATAGTCTCAACTACTCTTATCCCATAACTAAAATAACAAGGGCCATCCATACGGAAAAAATATTAACTACAAGATATTATTAATTAAGCACAATTATACAATACTTTCAACTATTCATTCATACATACTTAACATATATTCACAATATATTTTAGCTCATCATTACAAGCAAGCACATTATCCAACATAATAATATTTAGAAAGCCTTGAACAATAATGTTATTTCATTAATAGATGGTAGATACACTTATCTAGTGTTCTTAAGCTTACTAGAAACTAAAGAAGGGTGATCTCATAGTCTTTCTTGTAGTTGTCCACCCTTAAGATAGATCTGATTCCTTAAGGGAAAGTTTCTCTAAAGGATCTACAAAATTCAAAATCAGGGGAGGTTACATGAAGGCCACTTTCCTTCACATATAGAAATCAAGATTTTTCTCTTCATTCACTAAGTTTGTGCCTATTAATATAACAAGGTTGGGCCACCATGGGTCAACATGACACAAAAAGAGATCCCTTCACTACCTTAGCATGGCTTCGATGCTTTTTCTTTGTTTTTGAGTGCCTTATGTGCCTACACAACACAAAAAGTGAGCCCTTGATTGTCTTTGTAGTACTTCTATTATGAAACCAACTCACAAAAAGATAGAAAAGGTAGGTAAACACCTTCAAAATAAGCCTCTTCGAGGGGGAAACCTCCTTTACATTACACAAATGAACAATTCTTTGATTATACAA
Organism: Pinus tabuliformis; assembly: GCA_031772625.1. NCBI lineage: Eukaryota > Viridiplantae > Streptophyta > Pinopsida > Pinales > Pinaceae > Pinus > Pinus tabuliformis. The sequence continues at coordinate 600,569,824 of CM062813.1, read as the reverse complement.
ATGACAAAACCTCCTTTCTATATATAGGAGTCTAAGGGGTCACAATATAACCAAAGCCGAACTAACAATAATAACATAAGGGCACACAAATAACAATAGTGGGCTTCTATGGGGCACAAAAATAAAAATATGGGGACAATAGGGGCACAACAATAAAAATAAGGGATACAATGACAATAGTAATGGGGGAATCACTAGTATTATAGGTACCTAACATGCCACTCTCCTTCAAAAAAGTGTTATCCTCAACGCTTGAGTAGTTATGGATGCTTCTGTATAAAATTATCATCCTCCCATGTGGAATATTCAAAGGGTAAGTTCTTCCACTTAATGAGATACTCTGACATTGATTGATTTCATAGTTTTCGAGTTCTTGTTTCTTTGACTACTTCAGGTTCCAATATGATTTTTCCTTCCTCGTCAATTTCTATCAATATTTTTTGAACTGGGAGCTTGTCACCTATAACCTTCTTTAAGCATGAAACATGGAAAACTAGGTGCACTCAGGAAGCTACAAGAAGCTCCAATTTGTATGCCCTAGTACCTATCTTTTGCAACACCTTGTATGGACCATAATACTTTGGTGATAATTTATTATCCTTATTAGCTTGCTTGAGGTACATTTGTTTATATGGTTGCAGCCGTAGGAATACCCAATCACCTACATCAAAACTTCTTTCACTACGATGTTGATCTGCCTATTGTTTCATTCTATTATGCACCAAGGTGAGGTTATCCTTTAAGAGTTGGAGAACTTGTTGTTGATGGTCGATGTGATCGTTCACTACTTGAACCTTAGAATTTTCTCTTAAATATGATGTGATGGATTGTGGATGATATCCATACAGTGCCATAAATGGGGTCATTTTTGTTGTAGTATGGAAGGAAGTGTTATACCACCATTCAGCCAGAGGAAACCATTTGACCCATTGTGTCAGTTTATCAGATACAAAGCAACGAAGATATCCTTCGAAAAATTTGTTTACTATCTCAGTTTGCCCATCACATTGAGGATGATAAGATGAGCTATGAGCTAACTAAGTACCAAGACAAGAACATAATTTTTTCTAAAAATTTCCAATGAAAATGAGATCTCTATCACTTACAATAATCTTTGGGTTTCCATGTAGCTTTTGAATTGTTTCCATAAATGTAGTAGAAACTATACTCGCTTCAAATGGATGAGATAACGCACAAAAGTATGCATACTTAGTAAGTCTATCAACTACCACCATGATAACACTCTTTCCTTCAGACTTGGGTAAACCTATGATAAAATCCATTGAAACCTCCTCCCAATGTTTGCTTGGAATGGATAAAGGTTGTAATAGACCTGGGGTCTTAATTGTTTCAACTTTATTTTGTTGGTAGACCAAACATTCTGCCACAAACTTTTGAATATCCAATTTAAGGCCATCCCAAAAAAATTCCTTCTTAACCCTATGGTAAGTTTTTAGAAATCTCGAGTGCCCTCTTAAGGGAGAGGTGTGCAATTCCCTAAGAATCTTTTGTTTGAGTTGGGAATTCTTACATAGGTATAACTGATCTTTGTACCATAATGGATCATTTTTCCAACTAAATGTATTAGACGTACTGGGATCTTGTTGTACTTTTGAATGAGTGCCCACACTTCTTCGTCATTCTTCCATTCATCCCTTGCTTTGTTTATTCAATCTGGTTGGGTAATAGAAATGGAACAAAGAAATGCTTCCACACCCTCATCCCTTCTTGAGACAACATCTACCACAACATTTTTCTTTCATTTTTTGTAGATGATTTGAAAGTCATAACCCAACATCTTTCTGACCCATTTTGCTGCTCTGCTGAAGATAATCTTTGTTCTAAAAAGTATTTAAGACTATCATGATCTGTTTTTACCTTGAAGTGTCTTCCCATTAGGTAGGGTTGCCATTTCTTAAATGCATGTAGTATTGCCAACATTTCCTTCTCATAAATAGTTTCGTGTAAATACTTTCCTTTGATTGGACGACTTTCGAAAGAAATGGGTCTTTCTACTTGCATTAAAACAACACCAATTCCATTTCCTGAGGCGTCACATTCTAGAATAAAGGTTTTTGTGAAGTCTAGTGTAGCTAAGACTGGTGCTTGGCACATTGCCTCTTTAAGATGTTCAAAGGCCTTCGTTGCTTTTGGGGTCCATGAAAATGAATCTTTCTTCAATAATGTTGTTAAAGGTGCTGCTATTCTCCCATAATTCTTAACAAATTTGAGATAATACATTGTCAACCTGAGAAGTCCTCGTAGATGCTTTATGGATGTGGAGATTGTTACACAGTAATTTGTCACTGTCTTCGTTCTAGTCTTCCTACTGTGTCATGTGTCCAAGTCATACATGTTCATATTAGACAAATGCTCTCTGATGTTGCCAAATGACCCACTTTTCCTAAGTTATCTTCCTCATCGCGTCTGTTGGCTAAATAAATGCACTGAAGGGCACTCTAAAACAGTCCAGAAGCGTTGTCATCGCGGAAGTACACCCGATTCCCGCGATGGTCTGATTTTATGTGCCAGCACGAGGTCGCTTGTAATCTTCAACGCCAACCTAAATAGATAAATTATTCAATAGCGATGTCAGCGCAAAAGATCAATTATGTAGCCGCGATGATCCAGATTGGGCAAATTTTTTCCAACAGTCGGCCTTCCAGATGACTCCAGACCTGGTTGTTGGCATAGTTTGTATCGCCCTCCTTTCTCTGGCATGGTTGTTTCGTCATTTGTGCTACCTTCCTTGGAGATAAGCTCACTCTTCCACCTTTCATGGAGACTCCTTCTCCTATTTAAACTCTCACCATTGCTATGTGCTGCTAGTTTTTCGAATGGTTGTTGATAGTTGGCTAGTGGAGCAGTGCTGTTAGTTTTTTGAGTTTGCTAGATAGCTGGTGTGAATGTGACAAGTGTGGAATTGTTGATAGCTTGAGGAAGGTTGTGAAGTGCCCTTAATCTTGTGTAAAACTTGTCAGTGAGAGAGACTTGTACGTTGGGAGATCCATCTTCAAAGAGTGAATGCTTGAGGAACATGCTGGTTGGATCCCTCTGAGAAGGCTTGTGAAGTCAAGACTTTGGTTGTAAGCTTACTCTTATTTCATTATTAATGAAATCAATGATGTTTTCATATGTCTTGTATATAATGTACTTGATAGCTCATGACTTCTTGAATTTGTGAGTAAATAGATCATTGTTGTTCTCATTACGTGCTTTGTTGTATTTCCTTTGCATTGTTTCAGGTTGATTACTCATTAGGAGAAGGAAGCGGAAGCTGGAGCAGCGCAATGGAACTCCATCGACCACCGGTTGAGGTAGGCCTCCAACTATGACTGTTTAAGGAAAGATATTGTTGATCTATCCTTGTTTTTTACTAGACCCACTCTAGGGCTAGAGGGGTTGCCTTTGTCCGCAGAGGGAACACTTTCCTGCATCACAAATTGGCGACTCCACTGGGGAGATTTGGCCTTTGTTCTTTTCTTTTTTACTCTTGTATTGATTTTTGTTTTGGTCTCTTTTGAAGTTTTGGGGATTAGTTACCAGTCTTCTGAGTTTCCTGGCCTAATCTGGGAACACCCCTGATTTGATTGAAGATTTGACAGTTTTTTATTTGGGAGTTTTGGTTTGCCTGTTACTATTTTGAACATCATCGCGACTTTAAATTTAACAGTCGTGCTATCATTGCGTCCACCCTTTGGTAATGTCCTGTTCATCACGTTATTACGCCTAACAGTCGCGACGGTTCTGTAAATCGAACCATCACGAAAAAGTCGTGTACTTCCACGCTAACATCGCTCTCTTGCTGCGGCGTGTTCTTTATCAGTGCTTGTTGCTTGTGTATCACCCGCACTAATTGCTGTAGAATTGATTTTCTTAATTCTGCCTCCTGAGTCCATCAGTCCTGATAGTCCCTTGCTATTCTCACTTGTTTGATAACTTGTTTTTCACTGTTTATAGGTTGAGGCACTCCCTTATGAGTTTTGTTGAATGAATCTTGTTTTCTTGCTTCTGTGACCTAGTTTCATTGTTTCAAGTCTTTTGGATCAGTTTCGCTTGGTTGCTTGGTTGCTCAAAGATTCGTTTGTAGCTTGTCGTTGGTTTGGTTGAGCCTTCCCCTTTGCTTACTTTTGGTTGATTGTTTAGTGATTGTTATTGGACCAATCTTTGGCATTGATTCGATTTCTCTTCACTACCCAGACATAGATTACAATTGTTTGGATCAACCATTTTTGCACACTTGCTCATTGCTTATTTGTTTCTTTTAGAATAAGAGACATCAAAATCAAAGAGAATTGCATTCATTTAGTATACAAAAGTGAAAGTGAATTTGCATTTCAAGTTAACATATTGGAAAGCGAATGTTTGAATCTCTCACTAGTAGTATCCGTGCACTTTACGAATTGATGTCTTCTTGCATTGAGTGACTGCCTTTGTTGTCTTGGTTTTGGAATGATCTCTCTACCCTCCCGTAGGTAGGTGTTCATTGAAGAAAAGGATATTTCGTTCATTCTAGCTACATCCTAGGATTTGTTATATACATACGATAAGGCCTGAAAACTGAAACATAATCCAAGATCAACTCTAAAATGAACTGAATAAATCTAACAACGCATTGGAACATAACGCACACTATTTAGAGGTCTAGGCTAGAGACATGCTCCAACATCATTAAACCTAGTCACTTTTGTTTCCACTCAAGGTTGGGTGATTCCTCCTTCTGTGACTCAATAGTGGTCTAGCACGGAATTGTGCTCCCATGTACCGTCGAGTATATGCTGGGAGACCCCACTAGGTTATCATCCTTTATCCATAGGAAGCCGTGTCTGCTGCCTTACAAGCCGTAACGCACCGAACACAGCATTCGGGAAGATTGACTGTCGTACGGAAAGTCCTTGGTTTTCATATGACTGCCAAGGTGTATATGCAGTTTTACGGATTTTTCTGGTAAACCTTTTGCCTAGTTCTCCAAAGTAGTCACTTTCATTCCTTTTCGGACTCCCTAAAAGAAAAGGTCCATCTGAGCACTTGTCACTTCAGGCTCATTAAATATTCAAAGGTGACTAGAGTCATCTTTTTGTCCTTTTCTTGACTCTTTAAAGATGAAAAGGTCATGTTCTGTTCTTGTGTCTTAAAATTTATTCGGCTACGATTCACATTGACCGTGTTAGATCTTGTTTGCGTTAACTTGAGTAGGGTCATTTCTCGTTAGTTTTCCTAGGATTTTTGAATCATCATCCTGGCAGAATCACCGATCCCGTCTCCCGTTCCAAGTGAGCAAGGGTCTCCTTCTTCTGTTACTCCTGAGGTACTGGTTGTCAGTGATACTCTCCCTGTTATTCCAAGTATCCAATCAATTAACTCTCGCGTTCCAGAGGATGACACTTACGATATTCACTAGAACCTCGTTTGGGAGCCTTCCAAAGAAGATATTCCCGGGACTTCTCGTAGTGTTTCGGTCCCAATGTCTTCTTCTGATATGGACGACACATCCCCTATCACGAGTGAAGAATCCATTGCAATGAGCTGTGAAATTCCCACCTCAACAGAAACTACACCTTTTCGTATCACCCCTCTTGGTGTTACGTTTCCTTTACGCTATAAGGCTTTGAGGGATTTTATGGGTTCTAGGACCTCCCTTTTGAGTTCTATGTGGTCTCACACCATCACTCCGACCTCGGAGTCTTTTATTCCTCAGATTCACAATGTGTCTGTCACCTCAGTCTCGACTATTCCGACTGTCTGTGTGGCTTCTTCAACCCCTGTTGTTGGTGCCATTACTACATCCTCCATTGTAACCTCCGTTACTGGACCTTCTTCCGGGTCGGCAAATAGTGGCCCGTTGGCATCTGTATTCAGAGTTGTTAATCCTACACTAGGTGCCCCACCTTCTTCTAGTTCCATTCCAGTAGGGGGGGCATATGATCAATATTGCATGCACTTTAGAATCTGGATCCTCAAAATCCATTTCATTATTACAATTCTAGAGGGGCTCATATCTACCATCGCGGACCTCTGCCACCTCAACCTGCGGTTGAGGTCACGGTACCGTTATCCATTGCTTGGACCACCACTGGTTATGGCGGTGGCCAAGTATCGCCTGCACATTTTCAAGGACCACCTTATCAAGGCCAGCCATCTTACACGCAACCCTCTTATGGGCAGCAGTATTATAGATAGTCTTATCCAGGGCAACCTCGAGGCCCACAAGGACAACCCATCCAGGGACAAACTTCGGCCTCTGGTGGTTCGTCTTTTACCTATTTTGTGCAACCTTCTGGTAATCTGGGACAACCTTATATGCAACAAGGCCAACCTGGTGTCTAGCAAGGCTACCCTTCTGGACAAGTCGGTTAGCCTCAAATCTAATCAGGTCAACCAACTGTCCAGTTTGCTCAGCCATCTGGTCTATCAGGACAACCCAATACCCAACAAGTTCAACCTTTTGGGATATGGGTCAATCTAAATCTCAACTAGGTCAACCTTCTGGCCAGATGGCTTAGCCTCAATTCTCTCAAGGACATCCATCTGGGCTTGCTCAACCGGGCACTCAAATGATTGTTGCTTGTCAAGCTCAACCCGATTTTCAGCCCCAGGCCGGGCTCTAGACCCAATCCGGTCTTCAAATGCAGGTTGGATCTCAATCCCAACCAGCCTATCAAACGCAGCCTGCCTCCCAGGCTCAGTTTGGAGACCAGTCGCCTTATGGTTTCCAGCAATCCCAAGGGCAAACTCAATTTGCCCCGTATCAAAATTATCAACAACTGCAGTTGAGTCCTTATCCGAATTACCAGTAACCTTATGTTGCTCTTGCGGGCCAAGTTGGTAATCAATGGAATGCTGGGGGGAAAATCTAGGGTCAGACATCCTATAACCCCTATGGACAAAATCCCTATGGACAAAACCCTCCGGAGCCAAATCCGTCCGGAAAAAATTAATGGGGGAAACCAGTAGCTGGCTGGAACTCTGGTACTACCTCTTACCTGCTGCCTCAGATGTCCTTTAACCCTCAATTACCCTTTTTAGCAACGTTGGAATTATCGGATGTGTCCAAACTGACTAATGATCCTATACTTCATAATCTGTATTGGCCCTTAGTTCCAACTAAGATTCCTGGTGATTGTCCCAAATTCGATGGTAAAGTTGGAGAAGATCCCCAAGCTCACGTCATGACTTATCATCTATGGTGTTCATCGAACTCGTGACTTGATGATTCAATCTGGCTCCGCCTTTTTCAAAGGACCCCCACTGGCTCTGCTGCTAAATGGTATATTGAACTAGCTCACGAATATTTTTATGATTTTAACTCATTGGCTATGGTATTTTTAACTCATTTTCAATTTTCAATTCGATATGAAATAGGCACACACCTCCTGACATCCTTAAAACAGACAATGGCTACGCATATCTTTGATCATATCCATGAATGGAGATGGTTTCACCGCTTGATTAAGTTTTGGATTCCCGATTAGCTTCTCACCGACTGGTTCATGACCTCATTCGTCGGGCGCGGGACATTGCTATGGGCGCATGTGTAACTGAAGAGCAGGCTATTGCATGTGCTCAGTACCTTGACTTGGTTTAATCCCAGTCCAGTACACTATATGATAATTTTCCTGATGCCCCGAGACCTGGAACATCCAAAGCCCCACCAACACCATTCATTGACAGTGTCATTGGTTCTGTTAATCTGCCTTCTGTTAGTGTCGGTCTTGAGCCCTCCATCAGTGATCAATAACTCTTTGCATATGCATTTATAGGTGTCTCATCAGTGTCAGTTTTGCATCCCACTAGGCATGCCATAACACTGAATGGAGGAGCTGGTCTTTGTTCCCTTCTTGGCTTTGCTGGATCAGGTCATACAACAATGTAATTGAGTCATACTTGTTTTTGTTTTTGTCTTGAGGTCCCATGGTCTTAGGTCTAGGGTTTTGAGTCAAAATCTTTTCAAGGTCATGAGTCATGGTCAGCAAGTGCCCAGCAAGCCGGAAGGAGTTTTGTACATATGTTTCATTATCATTTTCTTCAGCTACAGTTCATTTTATGCCTTGGATTTAAAAACCCTGTTTTTAAGTCCAAGGCCATGTGGAATTTGAAAAAATAAAGAAATTCTCAAAAATTTGTAAAAGTGCCGGCAATAACCCTGGTTCCTTCACTACAGTCCCTCAGGCGGTCAACCTGCAAAAAGAACGGAGTCAAACGCATCAAGAGAGCTCATTTCAGGACAAAAAGACTCTAAACAGTGTTAAAAAGCAAAGCAAGTTGAAAACATTAGAAAGTGGGTTCTAAAGTTAAATTTTTTTTAAAGTGACCCTATAAAAGCTAATTTCCCTCTCAATTCACTCTTATTGTGCATTTGAAAGTCAAAAAATTTGTGTTAGAGGCAAAAGGAGGCAATTCGGGCAAGTTTCTGCAACTTCCAAGGTTAGAAGTGGTGCGCGACCATTCTGGACAGGTGCGCGCGACCAAACGGAGGCCCAAGCGCAGTGTTAAATAACACGGGCGCGACCAAACGAAGGGGCGCGACCATTCTGAGGTCGTGCGCGACCAAAAAGTCTGCCCGCCTTGAAACTCTCCCAAACGCTCAAATTCACTCAAATTCACTCAAATTTTTAAAGGTATTCCTATTCCACGTGTTGTGTGATGGTGTTGAGGTTACAAAAGAAGATTATGATGATGATTTTATGCCAAGAATCCATAGAAGATAGGTTGAATTGACTTGATGTTTTGCATGCATATGTTTGACTGTTTGTTGTTTTTCAAGGCAACTTTTTCCTAGTCCCTCCATTCATTTTCCCAAAGTTAAATTACATATGTTAACATGTCATTTTCATTAATCTCATTTGCAAGAAAAGCTCAAACCCTACCCCCAATCCTATGAAACCCTAACCCCTTCTAAACCATTTCAAAACCCTAGTTTCCCCCCATGTGTCATGTTCAAACCCTACACTAGTATATACAGCAAATTTACATATGTAAATACACAGCAGAATGAAAAGAAACAATATAAAAACAAAAAGAAAAAATGATAGCAAGGCATGCTTATGAATATCACACAAAAAACAGTGAAAAATGTAACTTGCATAGCCTTATAAAAACAAAAGAAAAATGACCTCTTGCTGTGTAAATGTCAAAGATTAGTAGCTGTATGGTGCTCATGACAAAAATTCATTAAATATACAACTGCATAGTTATCAAAAGAGCAGTTTTGCTGTGCTAGGGTTTGCAAAGTGACATGGTATTTATCTCCCTATCCCTAAACTCTGTTTTCCCTTACCTTTCCCCTCATAAAAACCTTGATTCAATTGCTCATTAATCCCCTAAAATCCCTATGCAATTGATACCCTTCCCTTTTGACAAAGTATGTAATTGAAGACCCTAATTCACATATGACAAAAGTATGAAAGCTGCCAGCATTGTAAAGGACTGCTGTTATGAAATATGGTTGGCAGCATTGTTGATGGGTTCCTACTCCCTAACCCTAATTCCCATATCCCTCCATCTCCCTAATTCCCTTGATACAGTCCCTTTCCCATTTTCTTTTCAAATTGTCATAAAAACCCTTCTCTTCCCCTTGTAATCAAAATAACAAAATCCTGTTTCCCATTTAGTATCAATGACCATTTCAAAAGCTATGAAAAAACAGAGTATGCTCTTAAAAGACATTCAAAGTCAAAATTTAAGGAGAGCGGCCTGTTAATGGTTTATAAATGATGCTGCCCTATTCCCCTATGCCCATGACATCATTCCCTCCATGATGAAGATTTTCATTGTCCTTTCCCTTGGTGCTTAAAAAACACAAATTTTCCCTAATAAAGTATTAATTCGCAAATGACGAAAGATGGAATGACATGTTTAGCATTGGGTGATGATTTCCTTCAGAATTCCCTGCTTATATATATATTTTTCCCTTTCCAATATGTAAATTCCCTCCCCTAACATGTCCCTCATGATGTTTCCCCTTGAAAACAGCATACTTCACAGCATTTTGCAGGCAGGGCAGCGGTCATCTTGACTTGTTTATTCCACCTTGCTCAATAACACCATGTCAACCACTGAGACTAATGAGCAAGGTGATGACCGGTCTTCTTCTACAGAGGTTGAGACACAACAGAGGCCTCGTAAGGGTGGCAAAGGTGGTCATCATAGTGGTTACATGTTTGCAAAGCTAAAATGAAAATTCTCCAAAGGAAGCTGTCTGAGGCCCGGAAGAGGAAGAAAAGGACAAATCCGCTCCGTATCTTGGCTGAAGCCTCCCTCACTCATCATGGTACTGATCAGCCTTGATCCAGCACCAAAATGTGAAAATTTTGAAGATTTTTGAGCATTTTGAAAATTTTTGGTAAAATTACAGGTTTTTCCCAAGAACTGGTCTCACCCCGGGTGAGACCAGTTTGAAGGGCTGCTCGGAATTTTGAAAACTTGGCATTTTTGGAAAGGGCATGCAAAAAGAAAAATTACCAATGCTTGGGAGAAGTCTGATTTTGAGATTTGAGCCTCCAAAAGCTCAAAATACATCAAACAAATGACTTTCTGCCCACTTTTTGAGTTGCAGAAAGTGACCCTGGGAGAATTGATTTTTGAGGGGTCAAATCAACTCCAAATCCAGACATTACACTTGGGATGGAAAGTAGACAGATCAAGCTTTCCAATGAGCCATCTTGCACCTGATTTGGACCAGTGGAACCCACTCAAAAACAGCTGTGAAGGTGCGCGACCAAAACTTCAGGGGGCGCGACCAAAAGTTCCAGCTTTGCCAGAATTGACCTTTTTGGTCAAAAAACGTTGTTTTGACTATGGTTGACTATTTTTACTTGTAGATGAAGGATAAATGTAATATTTTCATGGCACTTTGGTAGATTTTATCTCTCTTTACCCTTCTAGAAGCTTCTTTGATGTAAAAAGTGAAAAATTAATGCATGGATAAGTTAGCTAAGTAATAGAGGCAAGTTGTTTGGCTGCCTATTTTCTAGTTCTTAGTTTAGAATTAGTTCAAACTGCTCCTAGGAAGCTGAGCTCGACCCCTAGAGGTGGGGAAAGGAGTTAGATGGTCTATATTATGCCTTCTCTTACTCATTTTTCAAGGTTGGAGGTTGGACTCTTGTGGGAGAAAGCATTATTGTATATTGTACATCTATCTCTGCAATTTAAGGAAAAGGAAGGCCAGGGTTTTGCAGACATCATTGTGGATTCTTGTGGATTGTTGTGTTGATGGTGTGTTCTCTACATGTTCTTTTAAGTTTGTTTATGTATTCCACATCTCTCTTTTGCTTCTAATTGGACAGATGAAGTGGTAAAGTTTGAATTCATGCTTTGACATGCTCAGCTTTTTAGTTTGTTCAATATTTATGTTTTCTACTGTCTAGAGAGGATTCAAAATGGTTGTTTGCCCTCTTTAGATCCTCCTCTATCATCCCTGATCATCCATCTCAGATTAAGGCATCAACGCTCACTCCTACCTTGCCCCAAAGATTCCCCTGCAAAAACTGTGCTCAATCCCCGCACCCTGAAATTGCACTTCCACCAATTGCCACCAAAAACCCCAAAAAATCATTAAATCAACCCCCTTATCAATTTACTAGCCTAAAATCTTTATTATTAATTGGTCAGCCTAATCATATTGAAAGATCTATCGAATCTGACCCGAGAGAGCCTTCTCATACCTCGTAGGGCTAGCTACGAGGTGAAATGGTTTGATGTAGCCTTGAGAGTTTGTCTATCTCAGCCTAGGTGAATTCCAAGCGCTAACACCTTCTAAGAAATCTTCCATGAACCCTAGGAAGAAAAATTCGAATGCTCCAAATGAAAATACTTCTCAAGCTATATCCAATTCTAGTAGCACTATCGAGGTTAACGCCGTCCAGTCCACCATGACGGACAAAGCCTTGAAAGGAAAGAAGAAGGGAAAAGGAAAGAATAAAGCTGATCAACCTAAGCAGGATTCCCGTAAACATCCACTCGAGGAAGGTGCCAAGCGCAAGCCCAAGTATCCTTGTCTTGTCTGTGATGAGGATCACTATACCAAAGACTGCCCGAGGCGGTCTGAAGTTAGTCGTTTGTTGAAAGGTGCTCTCGAGACTCCTGCCATGCTCAAAGAGCCTTTTCCCTCACAGCAAACGAAAATGGTGGCTGATCCATCCCAATCCACTTCTCCCATTGGTTCTCAAGTATTTATGGCTGGGACAATTCCCATCAACATTAGTACTCGGGCAAAAGAATATTTGTCGCCTACCGGGAAAGAGCCTGAGGTTCCCTCTAGTGCTCCTCTGCCCAGTTCTGGTCCACTCCATATCGAGAGACCTAGCACTGAGGCGCCCATCCGACACCCTCCTAAAGGTGTACTCCAGAAATCTTCTTACAACCCTAATGCTCGTGCTGCTCAACACTATAGTATCGTTGAGGACTTAGCCCAGGCTCCGTCAGCTATGTCTACTTTAGAGGTTCTCCAAAGCTACCCCTCTCAGAGGAAGTCCTTGCTATCGGCCATCAGTGGCGTCGACCTGGCTGACTCAGATTTGATTAGTTTTGACCTAGAAAGCCATATACCAAGACTACCTCACCAAATTTGTTAACGGGAAAAGTGTCTATTCAGAACGACCCTATCCCACTAAGGTGTGACAGTGACCTTAGAAACAAACAGAGAAAACTACTTTCGTATTCTTCTTTATGAACTATAAACGAAGAGGAATAGGATGAACCAACCTGTGTCTTGCACTAGTCCTTTGATCCAATCTCTCTCCTCTTTGACAGCTTCCAGCTACCTGCTCCCTTACTTGCCCAGCTTCACCAAGTTCCTGTAAGATCACAGAAGAAGAAAACTACACAAAGACATGGATTTATATTCATAAATAGCTTAGGATCAGATTTAAGCTAAACATACAAATGTAACAAACATCAATGATACACAAGCATGTAGGAGAAACTCAAATAGTTTTATTGATATAACAAGAAGATCCAGGAGGAGTTACAACTGATGGTTCCTGATCCAGCATCAACCTCCCAACAAAGAATCCCCTCTTCACCTCCAACAAAGCATAAATCACCCAATAATCTGATATCTATCTCAAAACCAACAGCAATTCTCTGCAATGTGCGAAATTCCAGCTTTTGGATCTCTGGGATGAGGGATCCATATATAGATGTATGCAAGGAATATGAGTCAGCTTATGATTTGACAAGTGGCTTCTCTCTGTCAGTTCTTGCTTCCACTTGGAGACTAAGAGCCTCTTACTCATCCTTGGTCGAACTCAGTGAGGCAAGTGTCATTGGAGAAGATTCTGGAAGCTTCCATTGTCTTTCCACCTCACGGAATGGCACTGCCATTTGTCATTTCCCGCTCAACGCACCCTGTTAGTGCATTTAGGTGCGTTGCAACGCACCTAGCTAGTGTACTTGGGTGCTATGAAATGCAGCTAGCTAGTTGAGCAGCTGAAATGGTCCTGATTTGACTGATTCTGAGAAGTTTCTGGTGGAGAACTTCTGGGAGAAGCTGTAATTTGTTGACCTTGTTCCTTTAGGGGTCGGAACAACACTTTTAGGGACTTAGGATCCCTTGGTTTATGGACATTTCATGCTTAGATCTGTAAGGCACAAAAATGTCTATAACAGTTGCCCCCTAAAGTATGAGGCCGTTTATCGGGTGAAATGCTTTATTAGGAGGATCTGAAGTTCTTTCAATGCTGGGAGGAGACCTGTAATAAGATACAATACAATACATTATCTTCATAATGTTTTTCATGATCTAGCTGAGGTGGGCATTCCCATGCTCAGCTTTATAAATTCATTTTCATGTACATAGGACAGATAATCGTCTGATGGTAGACTGATGATTCTGATAGAGCCATCATCCTTTTGGTAGGATGATTATCTGTGCTGCAATGTTGTACATTTCAATGTCTTTATTTTTCCTGAATATATATCGCAGCCCGGATGGATGAAACTAGATCCGGGGTCTTCAATCTCGTCCGATCTTCACTCGAAGTACAAGTCGATCCATGTGAGAAATGTTTTGAAGTCGAACATGGAAAGACATCGCTTGATTACCAGTCAATGATGTAAACTGTTAACAAGCGCGAGAGGAATCACCGATAATGATGATGACCCTAAAGGTACTGCAGTACAATTCACGTGGTGTGAATAAAGGACTTGGTGTCGAACACCACGCAAAATCTTTCGGTCGAAGGTCATTGATGTATACCTGTCGCCGGAAGTGAGAAACTTGCCATTGAGGCATGCAAGCTTCAAAGTACTGAATGGGGTGTTCCTAGATCAACTTCTTGGATAATGGGCTGATGTCGACAAGAAGTGATCCATCAAAGGAGGGCCTTAATGAATCCCACATCAATGGCACGAAATGGAGCAAATGATTTTGATGGAGGTGAAAACGATCTGATGATATATGGTTCAGGGTGGCGGTCATGAAAGAATGAAGTATAATGTATGGTAGTGGATGGGATACAGGTGACTTCTCTGGATGACTTCTCTTGAACATGTCGGCGACACTTATGTGATGGATTGGTAGCATTTACCCCAAATGTGGATGGTATGGCGTGACCATGGTGATGTGACCGGTGAATGAAACAACCCAACCCGACTCAGGCACGGAGTGGAAGTGTCATGTTCAAGAGCGACTTGCTACCAATAAAGATTCTTTGAGTTTTCTTCCCAATTTTTCCCCAGTCATTGCTGACCAGTACCTCTTTATTTTTGTCAAGCTTGAGGAGGATAACATATGCTTGTTCTATAATTTGCCCTTCAGGCAAACCCATCGCTATGTTTTAACGAGCCTAGCGATAGTGAAACTCGTTCTCGTCTAAAGACAAGTTTGTCGCTATTAATCTTTTTAACGAGTTTAACGACAAAGATAACTCGGTCCTTTTCATTTTTAGAGAGTCTGAAAAGGTACGTAAAGGTAACTCCAAAATTCCTTTTTCGTCATCTAATCCCTTAATTCCGAAAAAGTATAAAACAATACAGAAGGGATGAATTTTCGATAGTTTTAACGAGCCGAACAAAACAAGCGCTCGATCTTTTTGTGCAATAATCCCTCAGGTCCAAAAAGATTAAAATCTAGAGGAGGGATAGCACTTCCCGTCGCTTTAACGAGCTGGAAGGCCAAAACTCGGCAATCTTTTCATATTTTACGAGTTAGTTGAAAAGAGCTTAAAGAAGACTCGTCTTTTGAGGAACGAGTGATAAAATGGGTAGCAGCTGATTCCAGGTAAGGGTTGGAATTTTCCAATCACGGCAGTGTCACAAGGATGGCTAGTGAAATCACTCTTCGCAGCTGTTCCTCAAAATGGGTAAACAATCAAATGGAGGTGAATGATCGGCCAATGGAAAAGCGGAGGTGACGGTGCAAACACGACCAAGGCTTTAATGGCTGAAATGCTACATTCACGGTGGTTATTTACCGGGGAATAGTTCATTTTTTAACGAGCTTAAACGCGGGTGGAAACATTTGCTCATGTCTTATGTTTATTTTTTAATGAGCTTGAACTATGTGCTAAAACTGCTCGATTAATCCAGTCATATGATAAGAATGTCTCATATAAAACGGCAACTTTTAGATTTTTTCCCCACATCCTTTCTTCATGCAAGTTAGGTGACGACTAATCCTACGAGTTTAAAGGGTTAGCCTACGGGTTTAAAGGGAGGACCTAAAAATTTAAAAAATAAATAGTCGCCCTTTGCTTGCACTCCAAAAGGTTTGCATGCCCCCAGGTATAAAATATGGTTTCAAGGTTACCCTTCAATTTGCAGACAAAACATTTGTTCTATCAGGAGAGGCCTACCTCTTACAGGTTACCCAAAGATTGTTCTATTCGCGGTGCAAACAAAACACTTCTTCGACGATGTCTACCGAGATAAACAAAGGTGAGTGACGACGTCTGCCAACTCACATAACTTTGACAAGAGAACCTTATTCTAGAATAACCCTTCTTCCACTGACGGACGGGGTACAGACTAGTCATATTCTCCCGCGGAAACCTACCCTATACCCGAAGTTTTCCTGCCGAAGCAGACCAGGATGCATGCCCCCTGGGTTTTAGTCATATCCCTCCAAATTACTCGTGCTCATCGGGAGGACGGACTGGGGATGGAGACATTTCTTGCGTGAAGAGACCATTTAGGGACGGTATATGACTATTTGCTATGCGTGATCCGGGAAATGAAAGTTGGTCCACGAGCTTGACCACTCTTCCTTCGTGCGGAAACACATTACTCTAAAGAGTGAGGAGACGATGGCTCCCATGCAATAAATATAGTCTCGTCTAAGGAGTAGGTTATAATCCAAGGGTCCTTGAACTACCATGACGTTCATGCGAACTGTCTTCCCTCTCAATGTTATGGGCACATCGGGAAGGATCCCTAAAGGTCGACTGGTTCCTTTATCAAAGCCTGTCAGATTTCTCATCTCAAGCAAAAGCGATGGCGAACCAAGTGCTTTCCAAGCAATAGAGGAAAGGATACTCACAGAAGCCCCCTCATCTATGATGGTACCAGCCATGATCATTCTATATATTTGAACGATAATTCGGAATGGTACACTTGCTGGTAAACGGGGTCTGCCTAGTTGATTCCAGTCGAAGGAGACAACTAGGTTGCTTGGAGGTGGGACCGAGTAGACGGCCGGGTACGGCTCTGACAAACTTCCCTCCTGCGGTAAGGGAATGGGTAGATTGCCCCCATGTTCGTCAGAGTCTGTGTTGATGAAGAGAATTTGGATGGTGTCATCTTTGTTCTCTTCAGTGACTGTATCATTCGAAGATAAAACCTCTGAAGGCAAGACCAGGTCAACTGCCGCCTCGACCTTTTGACTTTCGTCTGGTATGGATTCAGTTGGTTTATCTTCAATGATAGGCGCTTCAGCTGACCACTTGAACCGGCCAGCTAGATTCTCAACTAGCGACGGACTCGGCAAGAGTTCTTTATACCCAGGAGGAAGTCGTAATGGTGAAACCAGACGATCATCCAAAACTCTTTTAGCTTCGTCTAAGAAGGGACAACGGTGGACGGCATGATTGCCTTCGCACAATTTACAAGGAAATCTAGATTTCCCTTTTTGTCCTGCGGCTTCACTTTCGCTAGTTGACGGTGTGCTTTCAACATGATCATTAGAGGTTGATGACACTGGATTGTGCAAACGAGGAGACCAGTCCCTTAGTATCCGGGGGATGCAAGGACAATCTCTGTGAAAGTGGTCTCCTTTGCAAATGACACATGGCGATTTAGGCCTGGTCGGTGCAGTGTGTGGATTTTCATTAGATGACACTCGTTTTCCCCCATTTGCCTTTGGCTCCTTCTTCTTCTTCTCTTTCTTCTTCTTTTCCTTCTTCTCCTTAGGAACTTGACTTTTGGCTTTGCCAGCCCCATCAAGCGAAGAGGAAGGAGGAGAGGAAGAATTAGAGGAAGTAGAAGGTTGGTGGGCAACTCGGGACTCGTCTAATTGCTGATTCGATTGTTCAGGAATAGCGGTGTTCTGAACGACATTGGTTGAGAAGAGCCATACCGGCAAGCCAATTGTCAGTCCTGGAAGCGACAATGTGGCCATATGGGGTGCACCAACATTTCCCCAAGAGGAGAAGGGACTAGGATTTACACCAAGGGGAATTCCTTGGTTGGTGGACTCCATTTTCTCAACCTAAGATCAACGTAGGAAAAGGGTGATGAATATTCCGTTTAAAATAAATTTTAGATGCTTTGACACAACTTGTTTTTTCAGTTTTTAAGAGTCGAGAAAAAACAAAAGATGACTCTAGTCTCCTTCAATTTTTAATGAGCCTGAAGTGACAAGTGCTTAGATGGACCTTTTCCGTTAAGGAGTCTGAAAAGGAACGAAAGGGATTGCTCTGGAGATCTAGGTAGAGGGAGTACCAAACCAATCGCAAAACTGCAGAATACTTTTTACGGTACGGCAGTCAATCTTCCCGAATGCTGTGTTCGGTGCATTGCGATCAGTAGGGCGGCTGACACAGCTTCCTATGGATAAAAGGTTTTAAGCCTATAGGGGTCTCCCAATATATACTCGACGGTACGTGGGAGCACAAGTCCGTACTGGCACTTATCGTCTCAAAGTGGAGGAATCACCCAACCATCAGTGAGTACAACAGTTACCAGGCTTTACGACGCCGGAATACGTCTCTAGCCTAGACCTCTAAATGTTGTGCGTTAAGTTCCAAAGCGTTGTTAGATTCATTCAATTTATTTTAAGTTGATCTTTCTTATGAAGTTTGCCTTTTGGGTTCACCACGAGATGTAGATGTAATTCCTAGAATGCAATCTAAAGATGATAAGCAAACTTTTATCTCTTTTCAGCAATGAAAATCCTAGCTACAAGGGGAAAAGAAAGACACAATATTTTCACAAAGAGCAAAGAGCACACTGCAAATGTACTTTCCTAAATCATGCCAAACAGACTGTCAATATGCAAATGCACATGTGCATGTATTTGTTTTTCACTTTCTTAATATTGATGCCTAAAAAGAAAGTTGATGTACAAATCTGAATTAGCTTTCAAGTGACAAACACAAACAAGCTTCTTTTCGAAATCAAAAGGTAGAGATGATTACGACCCTTTATGATTTTGAAATAAATACTCGTTTCGACACTGGAAAGTCACAAATTCAAACCAAAGGCAAAAGTAAAAGCATAATCGACTGTCAACAGCAAATAAACTTTCTCCTAAGATCAAAATCGACAGTTACGACAGATCTAAATCAAAGGATAACAGTATGACTGTTCTACTTTTGCAATGGAAAATTGTAAATGATGCCACAAACACACAAAAACATCTACAGTCTTTTTGTACAAAGGAGGCGGAATTACGGCAAAGAAAAGGGGTTTTTCAACAGACACATACACTGATCACAGGCTGCAAAAATCAGAGACAAAACTGAAAAAATGAAGCAAAGAACCTCAGCTGCACAGGGCTAGGCTGATCAGTGCACCTGTTACACAGAGAAACTGCATTTCAGCGCAGGTAGCCCTCTCGGGAAGTGCATTGAAATGCAGAACCTCTTCACAGAGCCTGCGCTGGGGCAGAAACGAGAATTCTATCCGGGTTCTGGGTCACGGTTTGCAGTTTAATCTATGGTTTTTGGCCGAGTAAAAGCAATCAGTAATGCACAATCAGAGGGTAGATTGAGAGGAGGTCTAAGAGCTATCACAAAGGGCAATCAGATCATTTGTGAATCAGCTGTTCAAATCATAAACAGATCCAGTGAATGGATTGAAGTAGCAGATGTCTACTTTGCATTTGTTAATGGCAAATGCAGTTCGATTGCTACTTCTAAGTTTATGAAACAAACAACAAGAGAAACACAAACAAACTAATTAGACACGATCCCCAGCGGAGTCGCCATTTTGTTAACAGGAAAAGTGTCTATTCAGAACGACCCTATCTCACTAAGGTGCGAGAGTGACCTTAGAAACAAACAGAGAAAACTACTTTCGTATTCTTCTTTATGAACTATAAACGAAGAGGAATAGGATGAACCAAGCTGTGTCTTGCGCTAGTCCTTTGATCCAATCTCTCTCCTCTTTGACAGCTTCCAGCTACCTGCTCCCTTACTTGCCCAGCTTCACCAAGTTCCTGTAAGATCACAAAAGAAGAAAACTACACAAAGACATGGATTTATATTCATAAATAGCTTAGGATCAGATTTAAGCTAAACATACAAATGTAACAAACATCAATGATACACAAGCATGTAGGAGAAACTCAAATAGTTTTATTGATATAACAAGAAGATCCAGGAGGAGTTACAACCGATGATTCCTGATCCAGCATCAACCTCCCAACAAAGAATCCCCTCTTCACCTCCAACAAAGCATAAATCACCCAATACTCTTATATCTATCTCAAAACCAACAGCAATTCTCTGCAATGTACGAAATTCCAGCTTTTGGATCTCTGGGATGAGGGATCCATATATAGATGTATGCAAGGAATATGAGTCAGCTTATGATTTGACTAGTGGCTTCTCTCTGTCAATTCTTTCTTCCACTTAGAGACTGAGAGCCTCTTACTCATCCTTGGTCGAACTCAGTGAGGCAAGTGTCATTGGAGAAGTTTCTGAAAGCTTCCATTGTCTTTCCACCTCGCGGAATGGCACTGCCATTTGTAATTTCCCGCTCAACGCACCCTGGTAGTGCATTTAGGTGCGTTGCAACGCACCTAGCTAGTGTACTTGGGTGCTATGCAACGCAGCTAGCTAGTGGAGCAGCTGAAATGATCCTGATTTGACTGATTCTGAGCAGTTTCTGGTGGAGAACTTCTGGGAGAAGCTGTAATTTGTTGACCTTGTTCCTTTAGGGGTCGGAACAACACTTTTAGGGACTTAGGATCCCTTGGTTTATGGACATTTCATGCTTAGAGCTGTAAGGCACAAAAATGTCTATAACAAAATTGCCTTCTTTATTCAGGTCATCATCAATTCCAAAACGGTTCATTGTACAGTTATTGATGAAGGTGCTTCAACTTGTATCATGTATGTTGTTTGTTGGAAGGCTATTGGTTCTCCGACTTTGAGCCAGTCTCCTATGACCTTGGAAGCCTTTGATGGGAGAGAGTCTCACCCTTATGGTATACTCCAATGTTTTCCTATTACATTGGAAGGGAAGACGGTCGAAGTGGAAGTCGAAGTTGTTGATGCCAATCTCACTTACAACCTCCTTTTCGGCCGAAGCTGGACATATGCCATGTTAGCTGTGGCTTCATCTCTATTTCATGTCATTCGTTTCCCTCATTAGGGGAAGATTTTCATAGTAGATGTTACACTAAAAAATGTCACCATGACTATTTACAGTTAGTATGGCTCTATCAACAGTCATGCTATCCTCTTAGGCAAGTCTTATGCCTCTGCTATCCATGTCAAACTCCAAAAAGAGAGAAAGTCTTTATAAATGTATTTATCTCTGGGTACGCAGGTTCTCTCAACCTTACCTGCGGGTACGCACCCAATGTTCACAAAAGCTGCATCTTTGGACGCTCTGTATGTAAAGGGGCAGGTGCGTCCCCCTGTAAACGTCAAAATGCGTAAGTTTCATCTTTAAAAAGTTACTTGTGGTCATTTCTAGAGCATTCTAGAATGTTTTTCGACGTGTATTGAGCGCCTCCAGATGGTTCATGTACTCCTACCAAAGAGGAACTTATCCCATCAATAAGGGAGCTATCCCATCCAAAGAGGGGATTATCCCATTGATGGTGGACCTGATTAACTTCCTCTTGAGCACTATAAATACAGGCATTGGGCCAGAAGGAGGAGAGGTTGGAAGCTATACATTTCTATGGGTAGATGCTGCTGGAATTAGGACTCCCATTTAGAAGCTTGTGAGGAGAGATTGCCATCTTTGCTTGTTCTATTTGGAAGTGGGTGAGCTTTGTCAAAGTAAAGGAGAACTCTTGATGGACCCTGGGAGGGACTTGCACAACACCAAGGCTCAGGTTGTATTTGTTCCTTTTGTTACCTATTAATGCAAATGAGTCCATTCTTCTCAATAACTTGTTATTTATGAGTTGTTATTTATGAGTTGTTTCATGTACTCCTTGGTCTATGTGTTAAATATGTTTTATTCTATGAGATTATCAAGTGCTATTTAATTGTTTGATTATTAGTGGATGCAGGTTTCAAAGTGAAGGAGGAGCTCATCCGGATCAGCGGAGCTGGACTGCTACAACAGCATGGGACTACAGGTAGGATCTAAACACTTGATTTCTTATATAGTAAATGCATGTTTAGAGAAGGATTGCTCTTGTTTGTCTTGTTTGTCACTAGAGAGTCTTAGGCTCCTAGGGAGGTTGGTTGTGTCCGCACAATCGACTCTTTCCACCTGACAAATTGGCGACTCAATACCCCGGAATGTTAGTGTGGGATCCATCACAGGGTCAACAGGTGTTACAGCCAAGTTTACAGTTGGTTCCTCAAGCTGGACAACCCGTAGTTTCTGGTCCACCCCAGCAACCGCAGCCTGTCCAGTCAAATGTTCAGACTTCTATAACTTCGGTAGTTACTCAGCCGCCAATCGCACCTAGTACTCCATCTCAAACGGTTGCTGCAACTACCGCTACATCTGCCGCACTTACTTCTGGAGTATCGACAGCTCCGGTTTCTACTGTCTCTGCGACCACACCTCAGAAATCTTTACCGTTGTCTGGATCTACGATTCAAACCACGGTCTAGATGCCTACAGGTCAGCCTGGTATAAGTACGGTTGTCACTACTCAACCTCAATTTGTTCACCAACCATACCAGGGACAGTACCAACCTGGGCAAACTGTCCAACAGCCGGTTTACCAGTATCAACCGTATCCTGGGTACACTTATCAACAACCTCAACAACCCCAGTACGGTCCGGTTAATCCTGGTTTTGAAGGAGGATATAATATCCCAAATGCGACTCCTGTTCCTAGTTATCCTAGATATCCTCCTCCTGGGACTAGTCTTGTGACCCAGAGTTTTAGAGATCCTAACCGGCAGTTACCGTTTATCGCAACTTTGGATTTACCAGACTTGACGCGCCTAATGAATGATCCAATTCAATATCTTCCGTTCTGGCCGCCAATGCCAAATAAGTTGCCCAGTGATATACCCAAGTTCGAAGGTAAGTCTGGAGAGGATCCGTCCAATCATGTGATGACTTACCACCTCTGGTGTGCTTCAAATTATATCTCGGATGATTCGATCCGCTTACGTCTTTTCCAGCGTACACTCATTGGTCTCGCGGCCAAGTGGTACATTGAGTTACCACGGGCCTCTTTTTATAATTTTAGCCAGTTAGCTACTTCGTTCCTAACTCACTTTCAGTTGCCGGTCAGATACGATAACGGCACGGAGTTATTAACTTCACTAAAACAATCGACATCCACGTATATTTCTGATCACATTCATGAGTGGAGGCGTCGAAGAAGGTTAGTGAAAGTTTTTATCCCAGACAAAATCTTAGCTGAATGGTTTGTTAAATCATTATTACCGAAGATTACTGAAGATGTAGCTAAGGCCGGAGTAGTTACTGAGGAGCAAGTCATTGCTCAGGCACAGTACCTTGACTTAGTTTACACTCAGTCGGGTATGTTACACGAGAAGATTCCAGATCTTCCAAAGTCGAATCAAATCGCTGCTGCTCCTTCGGGATCTCATGCCGCTGATGGTATGATTGGTATCGTGAATACAAAGAGCAAGAAGAAGTCTTCCAAGGCTTCAACTACTCCTATAATCACTTTGCCCGATTCCCCGACAGGAGAGTCTTCTCCTGAACTTACCGCCGATATTCATGCTGTAGAGTCATCTACGGCCAAATCAAAAAACGGTGGAAAGAAGAAAGGAAAGAAGAAGGCTAAAGCAGACAAGGCTCCGAAGGAGAAAACGGAAAAGTCGGAAACCAATGACGAAAAGCGCAAACCTCGATATCCTTGTCTTATTTGTGAAGAGGATCATTTTACGAGAGATTGCCCTCATCGGGCCGAGGTTGTGAAAATAGTCAAAGGTTCTCCCACTCCTGCTGTGTTAAAAAATCCATTTCCAGAGCAGGAGAATAAGATGATAGGTTCTTCCTCGAATGCCAGTGAAGAACCCATTTTGATGATGTATCATGTGAGGATTGCGACTCGATCGCAAGATTATGGTAGTAAGGCTCCTGTTGATGGTAAGGAAGCAGAATCTTCTCACTCTAACCCATCAACCTCAGCTCCTGGTTCCGATCCACTACAGATCGAGAAACCTAACCCGGACCTAGTAATTAAACCGCCCGCCAAGGGTGTACTTCGAAGGTCTGCTTTCAATCCACATGCGAGAGCAGCCCAGAATTACAACATTGTTGAGGACTTAGCTGTTTCACCCTCAGCAATGTCGGCTTTAGAAGTGCTGCAATCATGCCCAGCACAACGAAAATTACTTTTGTCGGCTATCGGAGCTGTTGATGTTCAGGACCCAAACCTGATAATCTTCGATCTAGAAAATAGTACACCGCGTCTACCCCATCAAATGGCTTTCCAAATTCCAGTGATAGTCAAAAACAGGCCTATTCATCGGACTGTGATTGATGAGGGAGCTTCTACGTGTATTATGTCGATTCAATGTTGGAGATCGCTTGGTTCTCCTTCGTTGAACCAATCCCCGACCATCCTTAAGGCCTTTGATGGCCGTGGGTTCCGTCCGTTTGGTATTCTACAGGAATTACCTATAGGGGTAGAAGGTAAAACCGTTAGTCTGGATGTGGAGGTGGTTGATGCCCCTCTAGACTACAACCTTCTTTTGGGTCGAAGTTGGTCATATGCTATGACAGCGGTCGTTTCATCGGTCTTCAGAGTAATTAAGTTTCCATATAACGGTAAGATCGTGACTATTGATCAGCTGACATACTTTTCATCCGACCCAGCCTCTTCAGAGAGTATCCAGCATGTCGGTAAGACGACAATCCCTTATAGGGACGTTGGCATAGGTTTAGTTAAAGATTCCGGTTTACTGGGAACTTTTCCTTTCCCTCCAATCAACGCAGACCCTTCATTTGCATCAATTCATATGATTACATCAGAAAACATTATTTATGATGATCCTTGGATTGTCCCATCTGAATCTGAGATAGACTCATTCGGTGATGCTATGCCTTTGAGTCCATATGAAATTGCTTATGAAGCTGTCATGTCTTTTACCGACTCGTGTTCAACCCAAATCGACCAAATGAATGTGGTCAGTGAAGAATCACTTTTCACCTCAACCTTAGAACGGATAGCGTTTCCCGAAGTCGTGTCATCTGACGAGCAACTTCGCGAAATCCTAAGTGTAGACGATCTACCATGGGAAGATCTCCATCACAGATCTTCGTTTTTACCTAAGGATGATGCTTTTGAAAATGATTTTTCATCTATCTTTACCGCTGAATATGTCAAAGACGCTCAGAATCCAACGAAACATTCTGATTCAGAGTTGAATTTAGGGAATATTTCTCGCACTATTCCCATTGATATTTCAGTGAAGCCCGGAATCGAGGAAAACATTCATATAGGTGCCTCATGTACAGAAGATGAAATCCAAACTTACAAGGCCCTATTCCAAGAATTCCGCGATGTGTTTGCCTGGTCTTACGAGGAAATGTCGGGAATCGATCCTGCCATTGTTGTTCATGAAATAAAGACCTACCCGGATGCTAAACCCGTCCGGCAACGGTTGCGTCAGATTCACCCTCGGAAAGCGGTTGCGATTAAAGCAGAAGTCGAAAAGTTGTTGAAAGCAGGTTTCATTTATCTGATCCCGTTAACGGATTGGGTATCGAATATTGTTCCGGTCAATAAGAAACAAGGAACAATAAGAATCTGTATCGACTATAGGGATATAAATCGAGCTTGTCCAAAAGACAACTATCCTACGCCTTATATCGATCAAATTATTGATGATTGTGCCGGAAGTGAAATGTTTTCCTTTATGGATGGTTTTTCGGGCTATAATCAAATCAATATTCTACCTGCCGACAAACCAAAAACGGCATTCATTTGTCCATGGGGGACATTTGCTTATTGCAAATTACCTTTTGGGCTTAAGAATGCCGGGGCCACTTTTCAACGGGCGATGTCTTATGCATTTCATGACATCAAGCACATTGTGCAACCGTACCTCGATGATTTGCCTGCTCATTCTTTACATCGAGCTGATCACCTTGTCCACTTACGAGCAATCTTTATGAGGTGTAGGCATTATCGAATTCGGTTGAATCCCCACAAGTGTGTTTTCTGTATAGAGACGGGTCGATTTCTGGGATTTGTTGTTTCAAAAGCCGGCATTCGCGTCGATCCCTCGAAGGTCGAAGCTATCATCAAATTGCCTCCTCCTTCGAGTTTGCGCCAACTCCAAAGTTTGCAAGGGAAAGCGAACTTTTTACGCCGATTCATTCCAAACTACGCCGAGGTCACTAAAGGTTTTACACGGTTGTTGAAACAGAACGCTCAATTCTTTTGGGACGAGATTGCCCAACAATCTTTTGATGCACTTAAACACGCGTTGACCCATGCACCGTTGTTGCATCCTCCCAACTACAACCAGGACTACTTCTTATACCTCGCAGCTTCGCATTCCACCATTGGAATGGTGTTAGTTCAAGAAGATGAATTCGGAGCGGAACATGTGATATATTATCTTAGTAGGACCTTAAATCCCACTGAGCTAAAATATTCGCATGTGGAGAAATTGGCCCTGGCAGCCGTTCAAGCTGTCCAGCGTTTTCGTCACTACATTCTTCTCCGTAAAACTACAGTTATTTCGGATTGCAACCCTATGATTTATATTTTGACAAAACAACTGCTAGGGGGCAAGTACTCTAAATGGATCGTTATCCTGCAAGAGTTCGACTTGGAGTTCGAGAAGTCCAAGTCTAAGAAATCCTTAGTTTTTGCGGAATTGATGTGTGATTTCCCGCGTGCTGACACAGAGACTGTGGCAGAGGAGTCCATTGCGGACGAATCTTTGTTTCTTATCAGTACTTTAGATCCGTGGTACGGGGATATAATCATCTATCTCCAAACCCAAACCTTTCGGCCTGAAGCTTCAAAGTCGGAACGTCGAAAAATTCGGTTTCAATCCCAGCAATACAAAATTATTGGAGATACACTTTATCGCCGGGGGGCAGACTTAGTTTTTCGACGTTGTTTAACTCACGAAGAGGCTGAGAGGGTTTTGAATGATTGTCACTCTGGAGCATGTGGCGGTCATATGTCTGGGTATGCCAAAGCTCAGAAGGTGTTGCGCGCTGGCTACTTCTGGCCCTCTATGTTTAAAGATTGTATCATTGCAGTCCGGAAGTGCCACAACTGTCAAGTGTTTGATCGCAAAATGCGCGCACCACCTGCTCCTCTCCACCCTATAATTGCCGTTGGTCCATTCGCCAAATGGGGTATCGACTTTATTACTTGTAACCCTCACTCGGCCGGGGGGCATGCGTATATCATCCTCGCGGTTGATTATTTTACTAAATGGGCCGAGGCGATGCCTACATTCGACGCAAGCGGCAAAACAGCTGCAGTTTTCGTATTCAATCATATTATAACTAGGTTTGGTGTCCCACAAGCAATCATTACTGACCATGGGAGCCATTTTCGAAACATCATGATGACTGAGCTTACAAGCCAGCTTGGTTTGCGCCACGATAGCTCTACTCCTTATTATCCGCAAGCCAACGGTTTGGTTGAGTCTATCAACAAAGTTCTGGTTATCATGATCCGATGAACCATTGGTATTCATCGGTCGAATTGGCACAACATGTTATTTTCAGCGCTATGGGCATACCGAACCTCAGTGAAAACTTCAACAGGGTTCACTCCTTTCCAGCTAGTTTATGGCTTGGAAGCTGTGTTACCCATTGAATGCGAAATCCCATCACTTCAAATGGCTGTCGAATTACTTCCAGCTACTTCCGAAGAGGAGAAACGTTTATTATACTTAGCTAAATTAGATGAGACTCGACGTGACGCTGCATTGGCAATCGAGACTCACGCGAAGCGAATGAAAGCTCAGTATGATAGAAATGTGACCCCTCGAAGTTTTTCGGAGGGAGACCTAGTGCTATTATATGATCAAGCTAACGATAAGCTAGGTGCTGGAAAATTCGTTCCTATGTGGCATGGACCCTACATTGTAAAGCGAAAGCTAGCAAAAGGGGCTTATGAGCTGGTAGATTTTGATGGGGACTCTTTGGGTAAACCCAGAAATGGACTTTACCTAAAGAGGTATTATGCTTAAATGGTGGGTATGGAGGATTTTTAGTTAGGTTAAGTTTTCTTTCTAGCTAGTATGTTTGTTAGTTTAGTCAGTGTGCTTAACTTAGAAAGTGTGTTTTTCGTCGTTATTCTGGCTTATCTTGGTTTTACTCTTGATATTGCAGATGTCGACACCTCTCCAAACATACATTGGATTTGCTGATGGTGCTTGTCGTAGTACACGGAATATCTCTTCCGCAGCTTGGGTTATCTATTCGCCCTCTGACGAGTTAGTTTCTATGCATGGGGTAAGCCTCGGTCAAACAACGAACAACATTGCAGAATACAGTGCAGTGGTTAAATTATTATCCGAATCTATTTCATTTGGAATTCGACGTTTGATAGTGAGGTTAGATTCTGAACTTGTTGTATTACAACTTAATAGAGTATATGCCATTAGAAATCCTGTGTTATTAAGGTTGTTTTTGAGAGTGCGTCTCTTGGAACGTGAATTTGATTACATTGAATATCAGCATATTCCGAGGTCTTTAAATACATTAGTAGATGCAATTGCTTCTCGAATGTTGGACAGACATTTACGATAATCATGCAAGTAAATTTAAAAACATTTCATCACATATGTTAAACAAGATAAGCCGGTAATAATGATATATATATAGATAGGAGTGTGTCAAAAAATATACATCGTCTTCGATCATAGGTTGAAAAACACCTTATGATCGGCAAAAATGATAAGTACAAAAAGCCAAAAATGTCATATGTGTCTACAAAAGTGACTAACCAATCACTGGTGGTGCTCCCTATACGACACCACTGCACGGGCTACCTTACACAAAAATCTCCTAAACGGTCCAGGGACTGCGACTACATAGTGCTGAAGTCTGATAGGAATATCATCTATGGTAGTCTCAGGTATATCCACCGTCAGACGCTCTAGATCCTGCTCCAACTCAGCTAGTGACTCTGCAGCCGCGTCCTGTGGGGCCGGTACCGGTGCAACTGGATGTCTCCTCTCAAAAGGCCGGAGGTTGGCTGGGCGCTGTGGACCAACATTTGCATTTTGAAAATTTTTACTGTCAGTTTTGAGACAATATATATAAAAAACAAAAAAAAAAAAACATATAATTTGAAAACTTGTGGAAAATAAAGTACCTCTGTCGTCCCATTGTTCTCCCTGTGGAAGAACCATGTCCGGATCACCTCGAAAATCTACTCCGGCATACGGAAAGTCCTGGATCGAAAAAACCTGGTCCTCTAACCAGTGAAAATAACTATCAGGGAATCGAACAATCGCCGCACCCTCATCAGGATGTCGGGCCATCACCGTAACCCATCGTATCAGCTTCGGCTCCCGAGGACCCAAGATTTCAACAGTGAGTTGCTGAGGGATCAGCATCGGAACTCTCTCTAAGGCAAAGCTCACAACTAGAGGCCCATATCCAAAGGTCTTCAGTTGTCCGTTCTTTGCCCTAGTCAGTTGGCTCTTCATATTAGCCGACACAACATCACACCAGTTGAAAATGGTGCCTTGGAAACAGTCAATCGCCATCCGCATTTGGGACCCGGTGGCAATATGTAAAGCGGCTGCACCGCAAATTCTGGTAACCGTGAAAGCTATAACCTTGAGTTCACGCAGAGAGATGTGTTTGATTTCTACGCCTTTCGCATGGTGTGAATTTGGTGTGCACCAATCTGCCCAGAGACTAGCAAGGGATTGGCCGCCCGGCCTAGTCCCGGCTAGATTGAGTTGCTCACCCCTATTTGGCAAGCCAGTGAGAAAGTATATGTCAGAGGGCTCTATCTCGAGCTGGTGCCCTCCGATGTAAAAGCATTGTTCATGAATGTTCCATCTCTCAACCAACCACTCCAAGAATCTCACCTGAGCCCTCATGCCAGGTATGGTGCAGTATTTATATAGTCCGCATGCTTTTAGGGCATCAATGGAAGGTTGATGATTAATTGTGGCTAAATCAACGTCCTCATGCTCTCTTTCTCTCCAATCCAGCATGGTGAGTGCCCTACACACCAAGAAATGAAGATTAGAATTGATTTGGGAAAATTCAAATGGTTGTTTGTGGAGTTTGGGGTTTCAATTTCCGCCTTTCGCGGGGGACGCACCCCGCGTTTAGAACACAGAGCGTCGGGACGCAGCTGGCCTGAAGGTGGGCTGCGTCCCCCGACCTTTTTCCTGTGTGGGAAAAAGTCGGGGGACGCAGGTCACCCTTAGGGCACCTGCGTACCCCGCAGAGTGATTTTTGAAACCTAAAACCCCCCAAAAATCAAAACTAAAACCTAAAACACAATTTTAATCGGATGAAATTGAAGAGGAGGATGTTGTGAAATACCTGGAAGAGACGGCGTTCGATTCTGACAGTCGGATTCTCCGCAGCGACCACGGGAAGTTTCTTGCCAAAAGCCCTTTTTTCAACCTCAACAGTAAAATGGTAAAAATGACATGGTAAAAAGTCTTTTTATAGGTTTTTTGGATGAATGAATGCTAGGTTTGTTCATTTTTCACCATGGAAGGATATTTTTCAATGTATTTTTGCCTATCTTAAACAGGTATGAGTAATGTGTCGTTTTTGTGCAGGACAAAGGGATTTAGAGGGAAAATTGGCATTTTTCACGAACCAAAATATCAGAGTCATCTTTTAAGCCCTTTTCTGACTCCTAAAATATGAAAAGATTGCCGAGCGTTTCTTTTACACTCGTTAAAACGGAATTAAAAGACAGTCCCCTTATAGCCCTTTTCTGACCGTAAAATCAGGAAAAGATTGCCGGGTTTTTGTCATTTCAAACTCGATACGGAAATAAAACGACGTGTCTTTGATCGCTTTTTACTTTTCAGGTCAGTGGCACTAATCATGAAAGTACTCCTTGATCGCAAGATCAAGCGGTTCCCCCAGGTATTATTTTATACTTTTTCGGGCTTGAGGGACACAAATTTACGAAAAAGTTCAACTTGGAGTCTTCTTAAGTTTTTCAGACTCTCTAAAATTGAAAAACGCCGAGTTTCTCCTATACTGGACTCGTTAAACATTTCACAGTAAAGGACCTGTTCAATTACAAACGGGAACGAACCACTCCTTCCTAGGGTTCGAATCAAAACTAGGTTGGACTCATCCGAAGGATGAGCTTATAATCAAGCATATGTTATCCTCCTCAAGCTTGTTAAAAATAAAGAGGTACTTGCCAGAAATGGTGGGGGAAAAGAGAGAAGAATGAGCCTATTTGTTATCTTTTGTCTCAGAAGAAACTTTATTACCACTCTTGGACACGACACTTTTCATTCACCTGGGTTGGGAAATCTTTTACCTCACAGTTGATCAAACCACATTGAAAGTCTTCAGCCGGGTTCCGGGGATTAACTTTGAGTCGTTTATCACCAAGCCATCTGTCGTGTCGTTATGTGTTCAAGAGGTCTGCAAGCAAAACTTTCATCTGCAAAATACTTGTCATCCATTTGACTATCCCTGAGTCAGTCCTTACAGCAACATTTCTTCAACTTGAACAATGATTTCGTGTTGTGGGCTTGCCTGCAACGGGTCGCTTTCTATCGACATCAACACATTATCTAGAGAGATGACTTAGAAATCGTCAGTACCTTGAAGTCTACATGCATCAATGGCAGGTTTCTCGCCTTTGACGTCAGTTTACATCATTGACTTTCGATCGAAGGACTCCGTGAAATGTTCGACATCAACTCATTCATTCACATCTCATGGATTGTACTGGGTACTTTGAGAACCATTGACATTACTGGTGGTCTCTCTCACACTTGTTAACAGTTTACATCATCGACTGGTAATCAAGTGGTTTCTACCATGTTCGACATCAGCTCATTTATTCGCATGGCTAGAATCGTACCAATTCGGGAAGTAGAAATGAAGACCCTGGTTCTAGTTTCCACCATCCAGGCTGCGAGGAGTTTTGTATTCATTATCTAAGTAGACTAATCATAAACAGATGGCTGCGCCCATACTGTGTCTACAAAAGTCTATGATTATGATGTACTGCAAGATCATTCCTGTATCAGAGTACTTAGTCTGTTAGTTAAAGTTTTGATCTGAGTATGGGAATGCCTACCTCAGTGATGATATAATCTTATACATGTATTTTGTGTTGAAAATTGCAGGTTCTGACCAGGCTCTCCACGAGATAATCCTTGAAATGATAAAGCGCTTCACCCTTCCTAGATAATACAAAACCCTAATCTATTATAAGCTTCGCACTTTAGGGGGCAATCTGTTACACTAAAAAATGTCACCATGACTATTTACAGTTAGTATGGCTCTATCAACAGTCATGCTATCCTCTTAGGCAAGTCTTATGCCTCTGCTCTCCATGTCAAACTCCAAAAAGAGAGAAATTCTTTATAAATGAATTTATCTCTGGGTACGCAGGTTCTCTCAACCTTACCTGCGGGTACGCACCCAATGTTCACAAAAGCTGCGTCTTTGGACGCTCTGTATGTAAAGGGGCAGGTGCGTCCCCCTGTAAAGGTCAAAATGCGCAAGTTTCATCTTTAAAAAGTTACTTGTGGTCATTTCTAGAGCATTCTAGAAGGTTGTTCGTCGTGTATTGAGCGCCTCCAGATGGTTCATGTACTCCTACCAAAGAGGAACTTATCCCATCAATAAGGGAGCTATCCCATCCAAAGAGGGGATTATCCCATTGATGGTGGACCTGATTAACTTCCTCTTGAGCACTATAAATACAGCCATTGGGCCAGAAGGAGGAGAGGTTGGAAGCTATACATTTCTATGGGTAGATGCTGCTGGAATTAGGACTCCCATTTAGAAGCTTGTGAGGAGAGATTGCCATCTTTGCTTGTTCTATTTGGAAGTGGGTGAGCTTTGTCAAAGTAAAGGAGAACTCTTGATGGACCCTGGGAGGGACTTGCACAACACCAAGGCTCAGGTTGTATTTGTTCCTTTTGTTACCTATTAATGCAAATGAGTCCATTCTTCTCAATAACTTGTTATTTATGAGTTGTTTCATGTACTCCTTGGTCTATGTGTTAAATATGTTTTATTCTATGAGATTATCAAGTGCTATTTAATCGTTTGATTGTTAGTGGATGCAGGTTTCAAAGTGAAGGAGGAGCTCATCCGGATCAGCGGAGCTGGACTGCTACAACAGCATGGGACTACAGGTAGGATCTAAACACTTGATTTCTTATATAGTAAATGCATGTTTAGAGAAGGATTGCTCTTGTTTGTCTTGTTTGTCACTAGAGAGTCTTAGGCTCCTAGGGAGGTTGGTTGTGTCCGCACAATCGACTCTTTTCGCCTGACAGTAGACCAGTTGTCTTTCTTCACCTCCTCTTCTGAAGGCAATGTGCCCTTTGTGGAGCATACCTCTATCCCATGTGAGAGTGTGGGAGCTGGACTTTTTAAAGATCTTGCCCTAATGGGTGTTTTTTCAGTCCCACCTCCTAACGTCGCCCCTATTAATATGATCTCTGTTCGCTCTGATCCTTGGGTTAGTCCTCCTGCTAACCAAATAGACTCATGGGGCAACGAGATGTTGTTGAGTCCTGCTGAGCTCAACTACGTTGAAATTGTTACTTCATCGGCTCTGCCTTCTGAACCTGATCTTTCGAGCAGGGCCCTCGACTCGTATGCTCATTCCCCTTAGCTTGGAAATGACGCTTCTTCAGATCCTTTAAAGGAAATATTTCCTTCTGATGAAGCTATTATTGAGACCATGTCTCTCGAGGAACCTCCTTGGTCCAATCATCACCATCGTTCCTCGTTTCTCCCTGCCCATCGGGAAATGCTTACCTGTCTCGAGCGGTTTGCTCCTTGTCTCCCATCCCAACCCCTTCAGACACCCATTCAATTTTATCAAGTGCCTTCTAAAGGGAACATGGGAAACGTCACGCAAACCCAGCCAATCCACATCTCTGTTAAACCAGGGATTATCGAGCATATCCATGTCGGCGTAACTTGTACTCTGGAGGAGATTTAACTCTATACTGATCTTTTTCGTGAATTTCGTGATGTCTTTGCTTGGTCTTATGAAGAAATACGCGGCATCGACCCTAGTATCGTGCTGCATGAGATACCTATGTATCCGGGTGCTGAGCTTGTTCGCCAACATCTACACCCCATGCACCCCCGAAAGGCTGCAACCATTAAAGCGGAAGTTGAAAAGCTTCTTAAGGCTAGTTTTATTTACCCCATCCCACTCACAGATTGGGTCTTCAATATCGTCCCTGTGACTAAAAAACAAGGTACTATCTGAGTTTGTGTTGATTATTGTGACATTAATCGAGCCTATCCCAAGGATAACTTCCTAACACCCTTCATTGACCAGCTCATTGACGAGTGTGATGGGAGTGAAATTTATTCATTCATGGATAGATTTTCTGGATATAACCAGATCAATATTGCACCCGCTGATCAGCATAAGACTGTGTTTATCTGTCCGTGGGGCACTTTCCCCTAAAAAAAGCTCCCTTTCGGTTTGAAAAACACCGGTGCTAACTTCCAACGCGCAATGTCTTACGCATTCCATGATATTCAACACACTGTGCAACCGTACCTGGATGATCTACCAACTTATTCAGTTAAATTCCAGTACCATCCCACTCATCTTCGCGAAATCTTTCTCCACTATTGACACTACCGTATCAGGCTTAATCCTCATAAGTGTGTCTTTTGCATTGAGTCAGGCAGACTTCTCAGGTTTATCATCTCCTGAGAGGGCATCCGTTTGGATCCCCTTAAAGTCGAGGCTATTTTGAATCTTCCTCCCCCTGCTTCCTTGCAGCAATTGCAGAGCTTGTAGGGCAAAGCGAATTTTTTACGATGATTCATTCCGAACTATGCCGAAGTGGCCAAAGGTTTCACGCAGTTGTTGAAGCGGGATACCCCTTTTCAGTGGGATGCCACTACTCAAGAGTCCTTCAAGCGTCTCAAGGTTCTCCTTGTTTCGACTTCATTTTTGCGTCCTCTGAATTATCACCGTGACTACACTCTGTACTTGGCCGCCGCCGATACCACTATTCA
The DNA here is from genome assembly GCA_031772625.1 of Pinus tabuliformis. Classification (NCBI taxonomy): domain Eukaryota; kingdom Viridiplantae; phylum Streptophyta; class Pinopsida; order Pinales; family Pinaceae; genus Pinus; species Pinus tabuliformis. The sequence goes on along the minus strand of CM062813.1, from coordinate 600,535,102 downwards.
CATGGTTCTCATTCAAGATGATGATGATGACACTGAGCATGTCATATATTATCTCAGCTGCAATATTTTATATACGGAAACTCAATATGCTTACGTCGAGAAGTTGGCATTGGCCGCCATTTTTGCCATCCAACGTTTCCACCATTATATCTTTTTGCACACTATGCCAGTGGTTTTAGATTGCAACCCGATGACATACATCTTGTCACATCAGCTGCTGGCGGGCAAGTACTCGAAGTGGATCATTATCCTCCAAGAGTTCGACTTGGAGTTTACCACCGCCAAATCTAAGAAATCCGTTGTCTTTGTTGAGTTACTTTGCTCTTTGCCATCTTCTACTGTGCCCTCTCGGTTAGAGGACCATATCCTAGACGAATCTCTCTTCTTAATTAGCACTGTCGATCCTTGGTACGGAGATATCATTGTCTATCAGCAGAAATCCTCCTTTCGTCTCGATGTGTCTAAGGATGCTCAGCGGCGAATTCATCATCAGTCTCAGCCCTATCGTATTATTGGGGACACCCTGTACCGCCTCGGTGCCAACTCTATTCTCTGCCGATGATTAATATACGAGGAAGCTGAGTGAGTTTTAAATGACTGCCATTCTGGCGTCTGTGGTGGTCACATGTCCGGATATGCTACTGCTCAAAAGATCCTCCGCGTTGTTATTTTTGTCCCTCCATCTTCAAGGATTACCGTCCGCTCTTGTCATAAGTGCCAGATCTACCAGCAAAAGATGCGTGCGCCTCCCGCTCCATTGCACGCTGTTGTTACCGTCGGCCCTTTTGCAAAATGGGGCATTAATTATATGACTTGTAACCCTCGCTCGGCTGGGGGGCATGGGTATATCATCATTGTCGTTGATTACTTCACAAAATGGGCCGAGGCGATGCTCACACTATTTGAAGACGGTCACACAGTAGTGCAATTTTTGTTTAATCATGTTATCTCATGGTTCGGAGTCCCTCAGGCTATAGCCGTTGATCACAGTAAGCATTTTCGTAATCACATGATGACTGAGCTAACAACCCAGCTAGGCTTACGGCATGATAGTTTGACTCCATACTATCCTCACGCCAATGGCCAAGTAGAAGCCATTAACAAGGTTCTAGTTACGATGCTTCAACGTACCATTAGCATGTAGAAGTCTAACTGGCACTTGATGTTGTTCTCCGACTTGCGGGCCTACCGAACTTTTGTGAAGGATGTCACTGGTTTCACTCCTTTTCAATTAGTTTACAGACTGGAGGCTACCCTTCCCATCGAGTGCGAGATCCATTCTTTGAAATTAGCCATCGAATTACTCCCCAACACTACTCCGGTAGAAGAGCGCCTTCTTTACCTAGAACGGCTGGATGAGACTCGTCACCTAGCCTCTCTAGCTATTGAAGCATAGAAGAAGAGAGTGAAAACTCACTTCGATCATGCTATCCATCCTCGTTCTTTTGTTGAAGGAGATTTAGTCCTCCTCTACGATCAAGCGAATGATAAGTTGGGGGCAGGAAAATTCGAGCCCATGTGGCACGGGCCTTATATTGTAAAGAAAGTTTTGCAAAAGGGGGCCTACGAGCTAATTGATTATGAAGGCAATCCTCTCGATAAGCCTCGAAATGGGCTTTACTTGAAAAAGTATTATGCATGAATTTCATGCACTTTGGTTTGTACATACGTGTGTTTTTAGCAAGTGTGTTGTGTGTGTCTTCATGTTTTGGCTTGGTGTGTAGGCATGATTGCCGCTTATTGTGTCTTTTTCTTCTTGTGCAGATGTCTGGTGCACCTTACATTGGTTTCGCTAATGGTGCCTGCCGCAGTACCCGCAACTTGTCCTCTGCAGCGCGGGTGATCTACGATCCTCATGGTGAGTTGATAGACCTTCAAGCTGTTTGTCTAGATTGTACCACGAACAATGTCGCTGAATATAGTGTTATTATTGAGTTGCTGGCCGAGGTGATTAATCTCGGTATTCGTACATTGGTTGTGAACCTATACTCTCAACTTGTCGTCCACCAGCTCAATGGGCTATATTCCATCAGAGACCATCGGATTTTAAGGTTGTATTTATGTGTTAAAATGTTAGAGAGGAATTCTTATTTCATTACATATCAGCGTATTCCACGATGATTAAACACGTTAACTGATGCATTGGCTAATCATGTATTAGACAAACATTTGCGTAACATGTAATCAAAACAGCATGCAAGAAGCATGTAAAACTCAATAATAAACCATAGGATATGTATATATATATATATATATATATATATATATATATATATATATATATATATATATATCGTGTGGCACACCAAGGCACTCAAAAAATAAGTGTACATGTCCAAATAGAGTCTGTGTTCTCCATACATCTGAGACACATGTCTCTCAAAAAATCACCATCAAGAAATAAAAACCTAGGTGTCTACTGCGGTGGGTTATGCTCCCTATAGCATACCACCACCTGTTCCACTCACCTCAATAGGCGATGCACCCTGGGTTCCACTCCTACTGTGTGGATCTGGAATGCTATGGGGACCTCCTCGATCCCCATGTAATCTGGAATCCCTGCTGTCAGGCCCTCAAGGTTTCGGGCCACTGTCTCCACCGTATCATCAGCTGGGGGAGCCAAGGCTAGTGCTGCAATGCCTTGTGCATCCCTCCGCACCTCTGGGGCCAGCCCGATGGGTCTCACTGGTCCTACATCTACAAACCATAACGTTCGTCGTTAGGACATATACATGAAAAAATAAAAAAACATCATAAAAATAATAATGCAAAAAATTTGATCAATTGTCTTACCACCATCATCCCACTACTCTCCAGTGGATGGCTGCATGCCAAGATCTCTGCGGAAGTCCATGCCGGCATATGACCAATCCTCTATGAAGATCGTCTGGCACTCCAGCTACTCTCGGAAAAATGTCCCCCATGCCACTGGTCATCCACCACCTCCTCGTGGCATGACGTGTGCCCGTCGTGTGGCCCTAGTCTCACATGGTCTAGGCAAATCCAAATCCATGTCCTGTAACTGCAGTGCTGGCACCTGCTCCAGCATGAGCGGGACTAAGATGGATCCATAACCAAACTGCTTCGTCTCTCCTCAACGACAGTTGGTGAGTTTACTCTTCTTGTTCATCGTCACCATTTCTGCCCAGTTAAACATGGTTGGATTGAGACATTCGAGAGCCATCCTGTTAACGGGAAAGTGTCTATTCAGAACGACCCTATCCCACTAAGGTGTGACAATGACCTTAGATACAAACAGAGAAAACTACTTTTGTATTCTTCTTTATGAACTATAAACGAAGAGGAATAGGATGAACCAACCTGTGTCTTACGCTAGTCCTTTGATCCAATCTCTCTCCTCTTTGACAGCTTCCAGCTACATGCTCCCTTACTTGCCCAGCTTCACCAAGTTCCTGTAAGATCACAGAAGAAGAAAACTACACAAAGACATGGATTTATATTCATAAATAGCTTAGGATCAGATTTAAGCTAAACATACAAATGTAACAAACATCAATGATACACAAGCATGTAGGAGAAACTCAAATAGTTTTATTGATATAACAAGAAGATCCAGGAGGAGTTACAACCGATGATTCCTGATCCAGCATCAACCTCCCAGCAAAGAAGCCCCTCTTCACCTCCAACAAAGCATAAATCACCCAATACTCTGATATCTATCTCAAAACCAACAGCAATTCTTTGCAATGTACAAAATTCCAGCCCCTGGATCTCTGGGATGAGGGATCCATATATAGATGTATGCAAGGAGTATGAGTCAGCTTATGATTTGACTAGTGTCTTCTCTCTGTCAGTTCTTGCTTCCACTTGGAGACTAAGAGCCTCTTACTCATCTTTGGTCGAACTCAGTGAGGCAAGTGTCATTGGAGAAGATTCTGGAAGCTTCCATTGTCTTTCCACCTCGCGGAATGGCACTACCATTTGTCATTTCCCGCTCAACACACCCTGATAGTTCATTTAGGTGTGTTGCAATGCACCTAGCTAGTGTATTTGGGTGCTATGCAACGCAGCTAGCCAGTGGACGAGCTGAAATGATCTTGATTTGACTGATTCTGAGCAGTTTCTGGTGGAGAACTTCTGGAAGAAGCTGTAATTTGTTGACCTTGTTCCTTTAGGGGTCGGAACAACACTTTTAGGGACTTAGGATCCCTTGGTTTATGGAAATTTCATGCTTAGAGCTGTAAGGCACAAAAATGTCTATAACAGTTGCCCCCTAAAGTATGAGGTCGTTTATCGCGTGAAATGCTTTATTAGGAGGATCCGAAGTTCTTTCAATGCTGGGAGGAGACCTGTAATAAGATAAAATACACTACATTATCTTCATACTATTTTCATGATCTAGCTGAGGCGGGCATTCCCATGCTCAGCTTTATAAATTCATTTTCATGTACATAGGGCAGACAATCGTCTGATGGTAGACTGGTGATTCTGATAGAGCCATCATCCTTTTGGTAGGATGATTATCTGTGCTGCAATGTTGTACATTTCAATGTCTTTATTTTGCTGAATATATATCGCAACCCGGATGGATGAAACTAGATCTGGGGTCTTCAATCTCGTCCTATCTTTACTCGAAGTACAAGTCGATCCATGTGAGGAATGTTCTGGAGTCGAACATGGAAAGACATCGCTTGATTACCAGTCAATGATGTAAACTGTTAACAAGCGCGAGAGGAATCACCGATAATGATGATGACCCTCAAGGTACTGCAGTACAATTCACGTGGTGTGAATAAAGGACTTGGCATCGAACACCACGCAAAATCTTTCGGTCGAAGGTCATTGATGTATACCTGTCGCCGGAAGTGAGAAACTTGCCATTGAGGCATGCAAGCTTCAAAGTACTGAATGGGGTGTTCCTAGATCAACTTCTTGGATAATGAGCTGATGTCGACAAGAAGCGATCCGTCAAAGGAGGGCCTTAATGAATCCCACATCAATGACACGGAACGGAGCAAATGATTTTGATGGAGGTGAAAACGATCTGATGATATATGGTTCAGGGTGGCGGTCATGAAAGAATGAAGTATAATGTATGGTAGTGGATGGGACACAGGTGACTTCTCTGGATGACTTCTCTTGAACATGTCGACGACACTTATGTGATGGATCGGTAGCATTTACCCCAAATGTGGATGGTATGGCGTGACCATGGTGATGTGACCGGTGAATGAAACAACCCAACCCGACTCGGACACGGAGTGGAAGTGTCATGTTCAAGAGCGACTTGCTACCAATAAAGATTCTTTGAGTTTTCTTCCCAATTTTTCCCCAGTCATTGCTGACCAGTACCTCTTTATTTTTGTCAAGCTTGAGGAGGATAACATATGCTTGTTCTATAATTTGCTCTTCGGGCAAACCCATCGCTATGTTTTAACGAGCCTAGCGATAGTGAAACTCGTTCTCGTCTAAAGACAAGTTTGTCGCTATTAATCTTTTTAATGAGTTTAACGATAAAGATAACTCGATCCTTTTCATTTTTAGGGAGTCTGAAAAGGTACGTAAAGGTAACTCCAAAATTCCTTTTTCGTCATCTAATCCCTTAAGTCCGAAAAAGTATAAAACAATACAGAAGGGATGAATTTTCGATAGCTTTAACGAGCCGAACAAAACAAGCGCTCGATCTTTTTGTGCAATAATCCCTCAGGTCCAAAAAGATTAAAATCTAGAGGAGGGATAGCACTTCCCGTCGCTTTAACGAGCTGGAAGGCCAAAACTCGGCAATCTTTTCATATTTTATGAGTCAGTTGAAAAGAGCTTAAAGAAGACTCGTCTTTTGAGGAACGAGTGATAAAATGGGTAGCAGCTGATTCCAGGTAAGGTTTGGAATTTTCCAATCACGACAGTGTCACAAGGATGGCTAGTGAAATCACTCTTCGCAGCTATTCCTCAAAATGGGTAAACAATCAAATGGAGGTGAATGATCGGCCAATGGAAAAGTGGAGGTGACGGTGCAAACACGACCAAGGCTTTAATGGCTGAAGTACTACATTCACGGTGGTTATTTACCAGGGAATAGTTCATTTTTTAACGAGCTTAAATGTGGGTGGAAACATTTTCTCGGTCCGGGTTTTTTTTTAACGAGCTTGAACCTCGCGGTAAACACTGCTCGATAAGTTTTCATGCCCCCAGCATAATAACTCAAATCGATGTGCATGCCCCCCAAGCTTCATTGCATTCAACTCAGTGGTTGGAATGAAGGTTTACCTTTGAGACTTGGAAAGGGGATTTGTTTCATTTTTTAATGAGGTTGACACAGTAAAAGAACTATCCTCATGACTCCTTGTTTCATTTTCTAACGAGGTCGACACGAGATAAGAACCATCCTCGAATCCAGATCCATTAAATATAGAATATCTCATATTCCACTGTGGCCACTTCCGCCAGATTACTCGGAGGCGGTAGGGAAAAAGTACCCATTAAGGCAGGGTCTTTTAGGAGACCTACTCCGATATTTTGGAGCGAATGATTGCTTCCATGGATCATTGGAATGCTTCTCGTAACTTGTGAACTGTTAGGGAGAAATGTTTGTTGGTCGACGATTGTAATTCCTCGTTGGAAGGGAAATGCAATCTTACTGAAGTAGGTCGACACAACTGCGGCCATGGCATATATCCAGGGTCTTCCCAGTAGGATGTTGTAATCGAGGTTTCCGTCGATTACTTCAGCATCAATTTCTACTTTTTTACCCCCCAGTTCAACTTGCAAGTTACTTAAAATCCCGTATGGAGTGTATGATCGTCCATCAAATGCTTTTAACATTGTTGACGATCGCGACAAGAGTGGTGAGCCTAAATTTTTCCAGCAACTCATCGACATAATACATGTGGATGCCCCCTCATCAATAATTGTTCGATGAACAGTTTTGTTGAGGGCTTTCACTTGAATAAGGAAAGCTAGTTGAGCTGGTAACTGAGGGTCATATCCTTTATGATCAAAGGCCACAAGATTGGAATCCATTGGGTCAATCCCACCTATTGCTGATAATAAAGCTTGCTCTTGGGAGAGGCAATTTTGCGGTACCTCAAGTGTCGACATAGCGGATGGCGATTGGGCCAGTTCCTCTACTATATTATAATTCTGTGCTACTTTTGCAGGAGGATTAAATGTCAATTTGTGTACTACTCCCTTTGGTGACTTTATCATTGGTTCAGGAATGATGGGTGGCACAACTTCGGTCGAAGTTGTTGTCGAACTACTAGGTTGACCTTTATCCTTGTTGTTTGACAGCTGTGGATTCCCGTAATCTTTATTCCTTGTCGTTATCAAAGCATCATTTTGTTGTTTTGAAACCGAAAACATAAGTACTTGGGATCGGGAAGTATTTTGATTAGCAACCAGTATGGTTCCTGGGTTTGGAAACGGATCAGTCAACACTGCGGAGGTTTTTGAATTCTTGAAGAATTTTTTAAGCTCTGCTCTGTGTGGACAATCTAAAGTCTGATGATCCTCATCGCATATCATGCATGGATATTTTTGTTTCCTATTTCCAGGAGGGTTTGAAGAAGATTTTTCAGGTGATGACTCATCCTGTTTCTTCTTCTTCCCTTTGCCTTTCTTATTGCTTCCCGGTTGTTTGGTTTCTTTGCCCTTATCTGTCGATACAACATTTACTTCCGAAGCAAGAAGTTCGTCTTTTGCATTTTGACCTGAAACCTTACGGGCCTTCTTGGATGTAGCCTTTGTTGATTTCATGTCTGTTGTGCCAATCACGCCATCGTCGGCGTGAGAGTCATTGTTTGATTTAGGAGGAGGAGGAATTGAGAATTCCGGTCTAGGGGCATCAGGTATTTTGTCGTAGAGCGTGCCGGACTGAGTATAGATCAAGTCTAGATATTGTGCACGAGTGATAACTTGCTCTTCCGTTATGACTGCCCCCTTTGCCACATCTTTCGTGATGGAAGGTAGTAATGACTTGATAAACCATTCAGCTAATATCTGATCGGGGACGTACGTTTTTACCATCCTACGACGACGTCGCCACTCATGTCTATGATCAGATATGTGAGTGGCCGTTGTCTGTTTGAAGTTGGTAAGGAGTTTTGTTCCCGTTTCGTACCTTATCGGTAATTGAAAATGGGTTAAAAAGGTTGTGGCTAAGGTACTGAAGTTGTCGAACGAAGCTCTAGGAAATTCAATGTACCATTTTGCCGCTGGACCTGTTAACGTCCTCTGAAAGAGGTGAAGTCTTATCGAATCATCATTTAGGGTGTTTGATGAACACCATCGATGAAATGTCATCATGTGATTCGATGGATCTTCACCCATATTTCCATTAAATTTAGGAATATCTGATGGAAGTTTATGCGGAATCGCTGGCCACCAAGGGGCGTAAGCAATTGGATCGTTTGTTAACCGGTTTAAATCGGGTAACTCTAAAGTTGCCACGAATGGTAACTGCTGATTCAGATTAGGTGAAGCATACCCAGGGTAAGATGAGATTACCTGAGCAGTTGGTCTTTGCATGCCAGCATAATGCATTTGATGCTGGTATGACTGATAAGGTTGGTGGACATGACCATTGTAAAATGGTTGATTTTGACCGTTTTGAATGTACGGCTGTCCACTGTTCGCAAAGATTTGCTGCTCAGAACCTTGGTATACTTGTTGGAATTGTGGTTGTTGGTATTGCACCAGCCATGGTTGTGAAGCCATGTGTTGTTGCGCTATACTAACCGTTGGACCAAGGTGTGGGGTAATTGTACCCGTTTGGACCTGTGTCGCCCCACTAGTTGGCGATTGTGGTTGAGTCGCAGGGTCAAGGGGCTGCTGCATTACAACCTGAGAAATCTGAGGTTGGCATACAACAGGCAGCGTTTGAACTTGTGACACCGTCACAATAGCTGGTGTAGTCGGGATATTCGACATAGGTACACATTGTTGCATCGAATACACAACTCTTGGTTGTTGAGGTAGTATAGGTACCCAACCACTTGAGGTAATTCCAGTATAACCTGAATATTGTTGTGAACTCCCGTATGGATATCCTCCCGGAGGGGATAATGAAAGGGCATACTGCCCCCCATACGGTGGTAATCCAGAACTCAAGGGAATTGTTTGCCCTTGGGGACTGGACTGCCCAAATTGACCTCCAAACGGATCAATTTGTTGAGACTCAACATAAGAGTTTACGGATATTATTCCGAATGAACAAACAGGAATGGACCAGACTGTCGAAATAGCCCCTGAGTGGGCTCCTTCTAGCGGTTGAGAGCTAGTTGGGACAGATGGTATGCCGGCGAACATTGTCGGAGTGACAACAGGGAGTTCTGCTGTCACTGTGTCAGATGAAACAGTCCTAGATGTTGACGGTTGTTCAGACATTTGTAGTCTATCCAAAAGATTACCTAGCGATTCTACAGGAGCTTCCGCTGGTGGTAGACTAACTTCTGATGAAGAAGGATATAGAGTGATCCCGACTCCAAAGTGTGTTGGAGTACTTGTTTTAGGATCTTCTACAATTTCTTCAGTTGCAATCAGACCAGGTGGAAGGGGAAGACCATCAGGTCCGTAAAATATTTCTGGTGCCGAAGAAGGTGTGGAATCGACAGCGACATATGTTTGAAGAGCAAGACTCTCCGAACTGGTTGTAGATGGAACTGGTTCGGTAACACAAGTGTTTACTCTCAGACTAGGATCAGTATCACTGTCCCTCTGTGGCTGTTGAACTTCTTCTGTAGAGGCAGGGATTCCAGAAATGTTTGGAGTAACTGGAGTCTCTGATGTCGTTGGAACACTTGTTCTAACTTTAATAGGAGATTTGGAACTGGTTAAATGAGTTCGCTTTGTCCGTACTGGTTTCGATTCCGGAGACAAAGACGGTTGACTCGTAAGCCTCCACGAATGACAGGGTTTCAATTGACTTTCTTCCACGATTGCGGATTACTCGATCAACTAAAATAAAAAGGGGAAGTATGTTTCCGAATTAAATGAATTTTAGACGCTTTTGACACAACTTGTTTTTTCAGTTTTTAAGAGTCGAGAAAAAACAAAAGATGACTGTAGTCTCCTTCGATTTTTAATGAGCCTGAAGCGACAAGTGCTCAGATGGACCTTTTCCATTAAGGAGTCTGAAAAGGAGAGAAAGGGACTGCTCTGGAAGTCTAGGTAGAGGGAGTACCAAACCAATCGCAAAACTGCAGAATACTTTTTATGGTACGGCAATTAATCTTCCCGAATGCTGTGTTCGGTGCATTGCGATCAGTAGGGCGGCCGACATGGCTTCCTATGGATAAATGGTTTTAAGCCTATAGGGGTCTCCCAATATATACTCGACGGTATGTGGGAGCACAAGTCCGTACTGTCACTTATCGTCTCAAAGTGGAGGAATCACCCAACCATCAGTGAGGACAATAGTTACCAGGCTTTACGACGTCGGAATACGTCTCTAGCCTAGACCTCTAAATGTTGTGCGTTAAGTTCCAATGCGTTGTTAGATTCATTCAATTTATTTTAAGTTGATATTTCTTATGAAGTTTGTCTTTTGGGTTCACCACGAGATGTAGATGTAATTCCTAAAATGCAATCTAAAGATGATAAGCAAACTTTTATCTCTTTTCAACAATGAAAATCCTAGCTACAAGGGGAAAAGAAAGACACAATCTTTTCACAAAGAGCAAGGAGCACACTGTAAATGCACTTTCCTAAATCAAGCCAAACAGACTGTCAATATGCAAATGCACATGTGCATGTATTTGTTTTTCGCTTTCTTAATATTGATGCCTAAAAAGAAAGTTGATGTACAAATCTGAATTTACTTTCAAGTGACAAACACAAACAAGCTTCTTTACAAAATCAAAAGGTAGAGACGATTACGACACTTTATGATTTTGAAATAAATACTCGTTTCGACACTAGAAAGTCACAAATTCAAACCAAAGGCAAAATTAAAACCATAATCGACTGTCAACAGCAAATGAACTTTCTCCTATGATCAAAATCGACACTTGCGACAGATCTAAATCAAAGGACGACAGTATGACTATTCTACTCTTGCAATGGAAAACTGTAAATGACGCCACAAACACACAAAAACATCTACAGTCTTTTTGTACAAAGGAGGCGGAATTACGGCAAAGAAAAGGGGTTTTTAAACAGACACATACACTGATCACAGGCTGCAGAAATCAGAGACAAAACTGAAAAAATGAAGCAAAGAACCTCAGCTGCACAAGGCTAGGCTGATCAGCGCACCTGTTACACAGAGAAACTGCATTGCAACGTAGGTAGCCCTCTCGGAAAGTGCGTTGAAATGCAGAACCTCTTCACAGAGCCTGCGCTGGGGCAGAAACGAGAATTCTATCCGGGTTCTGGGTCACGGTTTGCAGTTTAATCTATGGTTTTTGGCCGAGTAAAAGCAATCAATAATGCACAATCAGAGGGTAGATTTAAAGAAGGTGTAAGAGCTATCACAAAAGGCAATCAGATCATTTGTGAATCAGCTGTTCAAATCATAAACATATCCAGTGAATGGATTGAAGTAGCAGATGTCTACTTTGCATTTGTTAATGGCAAATGCAGTTCGATTGCTACTTCTAAGTTTATGAAACAAACAACAAGAGAAACACAAACAAACTAATTAGACAATCGTCCCCAGTGGAGTCGCCATTTTTCTCCTTTAGGGGTCGGAACAACACTTTTAGGGACTTAGAATCCCTTGGTTTATGGACATTTCATGCTTAGAGCTGTAAGGCACAAAAATGTCTATAACACATCCAGAGATGGGTCTTCGAAGCCTCATGTTGGTCTTGGGAGCCCGCTGCCCATGTCACCGTGAAAAGCATAGCACGAAGGACTACGTCGTCCACTATTGGGATTTCCACCTTCCCACTCCTCGTCTTGCGTGCCCATGGGCACACTTGAGCCATCAAAATCTCTAAGGAATCACCCCCGGGTCACTACCCCTCCAGAATAGGCCTCTCACCTCAACGGGACAACCCGGTCAAAAAATATATGTCTTTATCATCAAACTCGATATCCCAACCTCAGATGATGAATTTCTCATCTACGGGATTCCAGGCCCGAATCAGTAGCTCCAACAAATCAGGTTGTGATCGGAGATGCGGAGTTAGGAAGAATTTGAGAAATCCGCATGCTCATAATGCATGTTGGCACCTCGCATCGGCGAAAGCTTCTATGTCGTTATCATCATGCATTCGCTCTTTCCAGACAAACGCCATTATCACCTGCATGACGAAAAAAATTGAATTAGAACTTCGTTTATCAAATTCAACGCGTAATTTGCATAAAAAAATAAGTTTGCATCGTCATCGCGTCTGTTTTTAAAACAGACGCGTTGACACGAGGTCGCTAGTTGTATTTTTTCACGGTCATCATAGAAGTACATCACTTTTCTGCGATGATCGGAGTGCATTATGTGTCAATTTTTTCGGTCATCGCGGACCCGAAGGCTATACCCGCGATGACTGAGTGGCGGAGCTCGGTCCAAAAACCTGCCTTGACCAACACACTTAATGTTCAAATGCATAAAAAAGGTATGGAATTGAAGCGCAGGACAAGGACTAATTACCTGGAACAAGTTTCGGGGTGAACGATGGATGAACAAAGCCAAATTTAGCTCACCAACTTTGGTGCTCCAAAATGCTCCACAGTGAAGTGAACATTAACTATGGTAAAAATGGTTGGATTAACCCCTTTTTATAGTAATTTTTTGGAAATTTAAACATTACATTTTGTAAATGTGGGGTTTTTCTCATTTTTTGTCACATGATTAGTGAAAACATGGTTTTTAAGTATGTTTCTATGTATATTGTTCATTTTATATCGAATGGGTTTACGTTTGACGTGCTTTGTGCAGAGCTACAGGTAGTGAGATTATGCTAGCTTCGTGAGCACTTGATCTGAAAAGTCGTCTTTAAGCTCTTTTCCGACTTGAAAAATGAAAAGATAGTCGAGTTGTCCCTCTTGACTCGTTAAAAGAAGTAAGGGGTGGTCGCCTTTAAGTTCTTTTCCGACAATGTAAAAACGAAAAGATTGCTCGGCCTTTGTCATTTCAAGCTCGTTATCGGTTACGAAACGACGTGATTCTGACCACTTTTCTACTTTTTCAGGTCGAAGTCACTAGTTACGAAAAGTACTCCTCGATCGTAATGGATGAGCTGTTCTTTCAAGTATCGTTTTATACTTTTTCGGGCTCAAGAGACACAAATTTACGAAAAAGGACCCCCCTGGAGTTTTCTTTTCCGTGTCTTTTTCAAACTCTTTAAACATGAAAAAGACTCTGAGCTTCACCTATGCCAGACTCATTAAACCCTGAAGACATTGGACTCGTCACCATGACGAGACTCGAGCTTCTCCTTCCTAGGGCTCGTTAAATTATTACTAGGTTGGACTCAACAACAGGTTTATCAGTTATGAAACCAGCTCAAGAAAAGATAGAAAAGATAGATCAACGCCTTAGAATTCAGCCTCTTCGAGGGGGCAACCTCCTTTACATTACATAAATGAACAATTCTTGGATGATACAAATGAAAAGACCTCCTTTCTATATATAGGAGTCTAAGGGGTTATAACATAATCAGAGCCGACATAACAATAATAATGTAAGGGAATAATAATAACAATAGTGGGCTTCTATGGGGCACAATAGTAACAATATGGGCACTACATGGGTACATTAATATAATAAGTGGGTTATACTAATAACAATAAGGGGTTACACTAGTAGTATAGGGGCCTAACATGCCCCTCTCCTTCAAAAAGCGTTGTCCTCAACGCTTGAGTAGTTCTTTATGCTTCTGTAAAAATTCTTGTCCTCCCATGTGGAATATTCAGCGGGTAAGTTCTTCCACTTGATGAGATACTCTGAAATTGATCGATTTTGTAGCTGTCGGGTTCTTGTTTCTGTGACTGCTCCAAGTTCCAATATGATTTTTCCTTCCTCTTTAATTTCTGGCAATATTGCTTGAATTGGGATCTTTTGCAACTTTTGAATAAATGGCCATACTTCTTCGTACTTCTTCCATTCATCCCTTGCTTTGTCTATCCAATCTGGTTGGATAATATAAATAGCACAAAACAATGCTTCGACATCCTCATCCTTGAAGAGTCTTCCCATTCGGTAAGGTCGCCATTTTTTAAGTGCATGTAGTATTGCCAACATTTCCTTCTCATAAATAGCTTGCTTGAGATGTAGCAGTAAAAATACCCAATCACCTACATCAAAACATTTTTCACTACGATGTTGATCTACCTGTTGTTTCGTTTGATTTTGCACTGAAGTGGCGTTATCCTTTAAAAGTTGGAGAACTTCTTGTTGATGCTCGACATGATCTTTCTCTGCTTGAACATTTTTCTTCTTGATATGTCCTTCTATCTTTTGAGGAGTGGTAATTTCTTCCAGTACTTTACAAGATATGGTCGGATTCATTTCTTGATGCTTGATGTGATCTTTCACTACTTGAACATTTTTATTCTTGATGTGTCCTTCTATATTGATAGTTTGAGGAGTGGTAATTTCGTCCATTGAATTACAAGATATGGTTGGATTCATTTCTTCTTTCTCGATGTGATCTTTCACTTCTTGCACCTTTTTCTTCTTGATATGTCCTTCTATCTTGAGAGTTTTAGGAGTGGTAATTCTTTCCAATGCTTTACAAGATATGGTCTGATTCATTTCTTCTTTCTCTGGGGTGGTGTCCTGGCATATATCCTCTTCTTTCGATGTTTCTTGATCCTTTTCTTCCTCCTCTTCATATTCTATGTAAAATAATTTCTTCTCAGCACACCTATGGCCTTTAGTGCATATGCTATCACAATTGTAACATAGCCCTTTTTCTCTTTTTTCTTCCAATTGTTGTGGTGTAACCCTTGTAGGTTGTGGAAGGCTAGGAGAAACAACACTTCCATCTTTATAGTTGTGAGGGGTATGCTTTCTGGTTTCCATAATTTTTCTTTCCATTATGTCACAAAGCCCTTTTACTCTTTCCAATTGTTGTGGTGTTGCTCTAAAGAAGGTGTTGCTCTTTGTATCCTCATAATGTGCTATCATTTCCTCCGTGAAAATTGACCACGTAACAAGTTTTTTACGAGAACAAAGCCCTTCATACCATAAAAATTCATCTGGTTCTAAATATGAAGATTCAATACATACCTTTTGTAATAGTTTTACACCATGTAGATCAAAATATTGCTCCATCTAAAGTATCCAATTTACCGAATCCTTGCCATTAAACTTCCTCATCTTGCTTTTTCTTGATTTTAGGACCTCGATCTTGAAACGGCTGTAACTTTGTACTTGCAGATATTTAAGTTCTGAAATTTCTACCTGTAGTAGCCCTCTGTGTCCTCTTTCCAATTCCACTAGTCTGATCCAAATTGGATTCTCCAAGAAAGAGTTATTCACAATCTCCCGCAGTGACCTGATTATAGACTAGTTCAGTAGAGTGAACTTATATGAAGTGCCACGTGTCACTATTTCAACCTTTGACTCTAAAAAATATATAAAAGCAAACTACAGTCCGTCCTCTTTCTGTACGTTCTTACGAAAATTCAATCCGATGCTCAGAAAGAAAGTTATGATGATTTTCCCCAGGTCACCTGTTTTGAGTGTAATTCAGGAGTCTGCAAAAAGACCAACTTCCTCAGATCATATCTCCAAAAATATCGCGTGAAAAGCTCTGCAATTCGGACCCAAGGTTCAACGCGATTCCGTCTCAAATGGGTTTTTTTTGCGACTTCTGAAACGTCACAGAAAAAAAGTTATAGTGAACATTCGCGATGACCTGTTTGGAGCAGAGAAACCCTAGAATCCAAAGCTCTGATACCAAATGTTATGAAACCAGCTCAAGAAAAGATAGAAAAGATAGATCAATGCCTTAGAATTCAGCCTCTTCGAGGGGGCAACCTCCTTTACATTACATAAATGAACAATTCTTGGATGATACAAATGAAAAGACCTCCTTTCTATATATAGGAGTCTAAGGGTTTATAACATAATCAGAGCCGACATAACAATAATAATGTAAGGGAATAATAATAACAATAGTGGGCTTCTATGGGGCACAATAGTAATAATATGGGCACTACATGGGTACATTAATATAATAAGTGGGTTATACTAATAACAATAAGGGGTTACACTAGTAGTATAGGGGCCTAACATTATCTATGGCAGCCAGTCACTCTTGAACATCGACACTTTTGCTTCTTATCGGGTTGGGACATCCATCCATCGTCATTTGGCCTTCCGTAGGTTTGGGTTGTCATTTAGCCTCATTCCATCTGATTCATACCATCTCCATCAAGCCTCTAATCCTTTGGTATCTTAATGTTTCCAGCCTCCGGAGTCGTGTCGCTGACACGTTCAAGATTATAATCCTTCTGCAGTTTACACCCTTGCCTTCTCCTCTGATACTCTGTTTAACCATCTACCACTTGTTCCTCATCTCGTGTCATTGATGGGGGAAACATTATGGCCCTCCTGCGACGGGTCGTCTCCGGTCGACATCAGCTCATTATCCAAGAGATTGATCTAGAGATCCCCTTTGGTACCTTAGAGCTTGCATGCCTCAATGGCAAGTTCTTCACACTTGACGGTCAACTTTCATCATTGGTCGTCGATTGGGTGATTCCACGAGTGCTCAACTTCAGCTCCTTTTTCACACTTCGTGGATTGTGCTAGACAGTACCTTGAGAACCATTGCTACTATTGGTGGTTTCTCTCACGCTTGTTAAAGGTTTCCATCATTGACCGGTAATCAAGCGAGCTTCTATCATGCTCGACCTCAACACATCTATTCGCATGTTAGGATTTGTACTATGATCGGTTGGCTTCAGGACTTCGAACTCAGATTACGTATGTTTGGGCTGCATGGATTGGTTTATGATTATGTGACTCACTGATGGATGGCTGCGACCATACCTGAGTCTTCATGGATGGTTGCGACCATACCTTTATCATTATCATGGTCTCATTAGCTAGATGGTTGCATCCATAGCACAAACCTATTTCGTATGTCTTTTGTATGGCTGCGCCCATGCCTAGACTATGTGTACTTCATTATCAGAGATATTAGTTGTACTTGCGTGCAGATTCTTCCAGATGGTGTTCCAGCTTAGTTAGTTTCATAAAGCATTTCACCCCTCCCACTCTCTCAGGCTTCATACTTTAGGGGGCATCTGTTACACAGTGATTTGTCACTGTCTTCGTTCCAGTCTTCCTACTGTGTCATGTGTCCAAGTCATACATTTTCATATTAGACAAATGCTCTTTGATGTTGCCAAATGACCCACCTTTCCTAAGTTATCTACCTCATCGCGTCTGTTGGCTAAATAAACGCGCTGAAGGGTGCTCCAAAACAGTCCAGAAGCGCTGCCATTGCGGAAGTACACTTGATTCCCATGATGGTCCGATTTTATGTGCGAGCGCGAGGTCACTTGTAATTTTTAGCGCTGACCTAACTAGCTACGTTATTCAATAGCGATGTCAACGCAGAAGATCAGTTATGTACCTGCGATGATCCAGATTGGGCGAATTTGTTCCAACAGTCAGCCTTCCAAAGGACTCCAGACCTAGTCGTTGGCATAGTTTGTATCACCCTCCTTTCTCTGGCATGGTTGTTCTGTCATTTGTGCTACCTTCCTTGGAGATAAGCTCACTCTTCCACCTTTCATGGAGACTCCTTCTCCTGTTTAAACTCTCACCATTGCTATGTGCTGCTAGTTTTTGGAATGGTTGCTGATAGTTGGCTAGTGGAGCAGTGATGTTAGTTTTGTGAGTTTGCTAGATAGTTGGTGTGAGTGTGACAAGTGTGGAATTGTTGATAGCTTGAGGAAGGTTGTGAAGTGCCCTTAATCTTGTGTAAAACTTGTGAGTGAGAGAGACTTGTATGTTGGGAGATCCATCTTCAAAGAGTGAATGCTTGAGGAACATGCTGGCTGGATCCCTCTGAGAAGGCTTGTGAAGTCAAGACTTTGGCTGTAAGCTTACTCTTATTTCATTATTAATGCAATCAATGATGTTTTCCTATGTCTTGTATATAATGTACTTGATATCTCATGACTTCTTGACTTTGTGAGTAAATAGATCATTGTTGTTTTGGTTACGTGCTTTGTTGTATTTCCTTTGCATTGTTTTAGGTTGATTACTCATTAGGAGAAGGAAGTGGAAGCTGGAGCAGCGCAATGGAACTCCATCGACCACTGATTGAGGTAGGCCTCCAACTATGACTGTTTAAGGAAAGCTATTGTTGATCTGTCCTTGTTTGTGACTAGACTTACTCTAGGGCTAGAGGGGTTGCCTCTGTCCGCAGAGGGAACACTTTCCTACATCACAGAGATTTTCCATTCCTTAATGGTTTTAATTTTTCTAGGGTCTACCTTAACACCTTCATGAGCAATATGACCCGGATATTCCACCTATTATACTCCGAAGAAACATTTGGAGCTTTCTGCATATAATTGTTTCTCCTCCAATAGTTTGAGCACCCTGTCAACATGTTGAAGATGATCCTTCCAAGACTTGTTGTAGATTATTATATCATCAAAAAATAATGACACAAATTTTCTAAGGAAGGGTTTGAAAATAGAATTCATCAAACCTTGAAATGTAGAAGGTGCATTGGTAAGACCAAAAGGCATGACCAAAAATTCATAATGACCGTCATGAGTTCTAAATGTTGTTTTGGAATGTCTTTAGTCTTCATTCTAATTTGATGATATCTTGAATGAAGACCCAACTTGGTGAAGTAAATTAATCCATGCAATTCATCCAATAATTCATCAATGACAGGAATGGGAAATTTATCTTTAATAGTGAGCTTGTTGAGCTCCCTATAATCTGGACACATGCACCATGATCCATCCTTCTTGTGAACCAATACTACTGGAGCAAAGAAAGAACTTTGACTAGGTTGAATTAAACCATCCTCTAGCATTTCTGCAACCATGCATTCAATTTCACTCTTTTGGGCATAGGGATATCTATAAGGCTTGATGTTTGGAGGAACACTTCCTGGAATCAAATGAATAGCATGGTCATGATCATGAATAGGTGGGAGGCCTTTGGGAGTCTCAAATACCTTGGAATGATTATCCAAGACATTTTGGAGATCTAAATAAATAGATGATTTTTATGTGGGAACCTCTAGTGAACATAATTGTGCAATTATGCCTCATTGTTCTTTCTTTAGAAGCTTTCTCATTCTGTTAGAGCTTATTATATTTCATGGTTTCCCTGCGATACCACTTAATTCAACTTCCTTTCCTTCTGAAGAAAATTTCATGAAAGGTTCTTGAAAATTAAAAGCTATTGTACCCAAGGATTGTAGCCATTGGACTCCTAGTACAACATCAACACCACCCATTGGAATAGAAATCATTGGGCTATTCAATACATATTCTCCCATGGATAGCTTGATATTATGAAACTTTCCTAAGCAATTTATGATTCCTCCACTTGCAACCATCACTTGACACTCTAGTGCTAGATATAGGAAGAAATTCAATACCTTGGCTATCTTACAATGAATAAAATTATGGGTACTGCCCGAATAAATCAACACTATTACCTTTTTCTTCTTGATATGCCCTTCTATCTTGATAGTTTGAGGAGTTGTATTTCCAACCAATGCATTACAAGATATGGTTGGATTCATTTCTTCTTTCTCTAGGGTATTTTCCTGGTGTATATCCTCTTCCTTTAATGTTTTTTGTTCCTCTTCTTCCTCCTCTTCACTATCTATGTAAAATAATTTCTTCTCAAAATACTTATGACCTTTATTGTATTTTCTATCACAACTGTAACAAATCCCATTTGCTCTTTTTTCTTACAATTGTTGTGATTTCAACCTTGTAGGTTGTGGATGGCTAGGGGTAACTACACTTCCATCTTTATGATTGTGAGTGGTAGGCTTCCTTGTTACCATAATTTTGCTTTCCATTTTTCTTGCCAACCTGAATGCCTTCTCCAATGAATCAGGTTCCCAAAGGCGAACCTCATGTTGGATGTTATCCTTTGAAGTCCCTATGAACACATCTATCCTATGCTCCTCTGGAATATCTCTTACCCTTATATTCAATTTTTGGAAGTCCTCAATGTGCTCTATCATTGAACCCTTTTGTTTGAGATTTATCAATTGGCTAAAAAACATGTTGCTTTTTGTATCCTCATAATATGCTATCATTTCATCTGTAAAAATAGCCCAAGTGAGAATTTGTTTATGAGAGAAAAGCCATCGATACCATACAAACTAATTTGCTTCCAAATATAAAGTTGCAATGCGTAACTTTTGTGTGTTCTGCACATTATGGAGATTGAAAATTTGCTCCATCTATAGTATCCATGATACGGGATCCTTGCCATCAAAATTCCTCATATCGATCTTTGGAACATGGTGGTTCTTCGATCCAACATTAGAGTCTATGAAATCATGATTAACATTTATTTTGTTCTCATCATGAGTTTCCTTTACTACCCTTTCACCATTAGTAAGCATTTCTTGTAGAAACTTTGTCAAATCTGTCTTCAAATCTTCCATCTTAGCTTCCACGCCTTTCTTTAAATCATCCATATTAGATTCCATGCCATACATATTAGCTTCCATGCCATCCATCTTAGCTTCCATGCCATTCATCTTAGCTTCTACGCCTTTCTTTAAATCATCCATCTTAGCTTCCATGCCATACATATTAGCTTCTATGTCTTTCTTTAAACCATCCATATTAGCTTCCACGCCATACATCTTAGCTTCTATGTCTTTATTTGAACCATCCATCTTAACATCTGTTACCTTTTGTGCGACTGAAATTTGTTTCACTTGGTATCGTAATTTTGATATATCATGTTGCATTTCTTCCTCTTCTTCATGAGTCATGCTAGAGATTTCAGGTTTCTTACTAGGTGTTTCCATTTTCTTTCCTCGGGTTATCAATTATTGATAGTAATGCTTCACTATGCCCTTTGAATTCCTTCAAACTAATTTTTGAAACCAAACTTATGCAAAAATTTAAAAAAAACTACAAACCTTTTTTCACTTTGTAGGAGCTCGATATTGAATTTGTTGTATCTTTGAAATTTTGGATCTCCAAGGTTTGAAATTGCTTCCTGTGGTAACCCTATGAGTACTCTTTCTAACCTCGCAAGTCTGATGAAGATTGAATTCTCGAATGAAGAGTTATGCCAAATCTCCCATGATGACTTGATTATAGACTGGTTCAGTAGAGCGAGCTTGTACGAAGTGTCATGTGTCATTGTTTTGTCCTTAGGATCTAAAACTGATTCACAAAAAACTATAGTTTGTCCTCTTTCTGTAACTTCTTATGAGAGTTAAATCTGATGCTCATAAAATAGAGCCTCACTTCTTGTTTAGCCACCATAAATCTCTAGTATATTTAGTTTGTAGGATTTTGATATACTCTGGGTGTTATAGTCTCTTCTTGGTATAACTGTTGGCACAATAGGATGTTACCCCCTCCACCTAGTTTCAAATCTCATGGAGGGACATCTTTGGCCCATTGTGATAAGGCTCACGAAGTAGGATTCCTCACCCTTGTGGAGCCTTGACTCTGTTACAAATTCCTATTATTTTTTGTTTACTGAGTGTTGGATATACTCTTGTTATTATAGTAGCAACCATAGCTACTAATCTTGATCCGAGTCTCATCGAAGTTACTCCAACTAGTTACCAATTCACCATGGTAAAAAATAAGTGTTGGATATACTCTTGGTATGATCTTGCGTCTTACCCATATTACTCCAATGAGTTTCAACATGGTAAAAAAAATGTTGGATATACTCTTAGTATTATAGTGACTCTTTGTAGTATAGTACCAACCATAGTTGCTAAGTTTGATCTGGAGTCTCACCGAGGTTATTCCAATGAGTTAGCGATTCACCATGGTAAAAAATAAGTGTTGGATATACAGTAAAAAATAAGTGTTGTCTTACCCATATTACTCCAAAGAGTTTCAGCATGGTAAAAAAAGGTATGCCCAGATTACTCCAAAGAGTTTCAGCATGGCCATATTACTCCAAAGAGTTTCAGCATGGTAAAGAAAAAGTACTAGATATACTCTTGGTATTATAGTGAGTCTTGGTATTATGGTAGCAACCATAACCAAGGATGCTCCGACGAGTTACCGATTCACCATGGTAAAAAATAAGTGTTGGATATACTCTTGGTATGACCCTGAGTCTGATTAATCTAACAATTTTTAGCATGGTTACAAAGAGTTTACAAAGAGTTTTGGATATACTCTTAGTATTACTAAGTCTCGCCAAGATTACTCCAAAGAGTTACCGATTCACCATGGTAAAAAATAAGTGTTGGATACACTCTTGGTATGATCTTGAGTCTATCCTAGATTACTCCAACGAGTTTTAGCATGGTTAAAAAAAGCATTGTATATAATATTAGTATTATAGTGGTAGCCACAACCGCTAAGTTTGGTCTTGAGTCTTGCCTAGATTACTCCAATGAGTTATTGATTCACCATGGTAAAAAAAAGTTTCCTATCTTCATATTTTGGATGAGTTTAATTTTTTATTATGAAGATAAAATTCTTATGTAATATTTTCAAAAAATTCTCTTTATCCTTATACATATTTGTTTTAGAAAATACTTAATAAAATTTATTAAAATCCGAAAATCACATGCATTCAATAATTATTTAATTTATAAATCCAAAACACCATATAGCTTCAACTTACACATTCATCCACAATCCATCCTTAATTTTTCGTGGGTTTCATTAAAATATATTATCCATCTACTTAAAACATGGGGCGTTGTCTAACCATAAAAATTTTAAAATTTTTTGGTCGAAATATAGAGAAATCTTACTCTTTGTTGTTTAAATTTGGTTTTTGACTACATATACATATATCTATTTAACACCTTAAAACTCCTGAAACATTTAGATTATGGAACTTAAACTTGTGATTCCAACAAATTCCTACCAAATTTTGGGCAAGGAGACAAAAATAAGCCAAAAAAACCTCCAAAATGTATAACAAATGGACTATTACAAACATGGGTATATATTCAGATTGTGGAACTTAAACTTGTGATTCCAACAAATCCCTGCCAAATTTTGGACAATGAGACAAAAATAAGCCAAAAAAAACCTCCAAAATGTATAACAAATGGACTACTACAAATATGGGTAGATATATTCAAATTGTGGACTTAAACTTGTGATTCCAACAAATCCCTACCAATTTTTGGACAATGCAAAAATATAAGCCAAAAAACCCTCCAAAATGTATAACAAATGGACTATTACAAACATGGGTAGATAACTCATTAGGATGTGGACAATGGCTCTCCAACTTCCATATGTGAGTTTAGCAAGAAGTGAGAGAATAATGATTTTATGGTTTAAAAATGTAATTTTTGTCCTATTATGATTTATGTAAAATAAGAATAAGAAAATAGAAAAGAAAGGACTCAGTTAATGGTTAATAGGTAGATATTATTATCATCATCATTATTATTATTATTATTGTATAATTTAATATTTATTTTTGTTTGTCAAGTTGTCTGAGTTTTTTAGAGATTACTTCAAGCTTGACTTGTGGCTTAAGAAATAGTGACCCAGAGGCATCTAAACCATCAAAATCACTCGGGATCCACCCGAGCCGCACCAGCCCAACATCTAAGCCATCAAAATCACTTGGGATCCACCCGGGCCACAACCAGCTCGACATCTATGCCGTCAAAATCACTTGGGATCCACCCGAGCCACACCAACCCGACATCTAAGCCACCAAAATCACTCGGGATCCACCCAGGCCGCACCAGCCCTTAAACTGTACACACACACACATATATATATATAAAGTTGAAATTGAAATATTTTATTTGTGATTCACATTCTATATATTAAAATGTTAATACATGCCTGGATCGTATTTAGAAGTAGAAAACATATATCAATAGGACTCTTTCTCTCTCTCTCTCTAAAATGTTACATGTGGAATCTCTAATATGGAGTCCACATGTAACATTTTAGAGAGAGAGAGAGAGTCCTATAGATATATGTTTTCTACATCTAATTATGCTCAGGCATGTATTAACATTTTAATATATAGAATTTGAATCACAAATAAAATATTTTAATGTCAATTATATATATATGTGTGTGTGTGTGAGAGAATCAAAAATAAAATATTTCAATGTCAATTATATATATATATATATATATATATATATATATATATATATATATATATATATATATATATGTATACATATATATATATATATAATTTTCTTATTTCATTAATAGATTTTTTAAGGAGATTTGTAAATCGTTATTTTTTTAATATGTAGTCCACATGTAATATTTTACAGAGAGAGAGAGAGTGTCCTATAGATATATGTTTTCTACTTCTAAATATGATGGGGGCATGTATTAACATGTTAATATATAGAATTTGAATCACGAATAAAATATTTCAATGTCAATTACATGTATATATCTATATATATAATTGGGGAAGTACTTTTGGGTTTCCCTTGCTTCCATTCCAAGTAAACAAATAAAAAATTAAAAGAAAATATGGGATCCAACTTCTATAAGCATGTTGAAATAAGGTTTCCTTACCATCCAAGAAATGTAGGGAATTACTCTTAGGTTTCCTTACTTTCATTCCAGGTAAAGAAATAAAAAATTAAAAGAAAATATGGAATTCATCTTCTATAAGCATGTTGAAATAAGGCTTCCTTAAATGTTTACTATAAAAGATAGCAAGATTTTATTATTGAATTATGTTAATTAAAATTATTAGTGAGAAAAACATTTTTACATCTTTAATTTTTTTTTATTGGCTTCACCCATGGGGATTTGATACTTCGCAATATGACCATGGCCAATTGAGTTGTTCCATGAGTCCTTCTTTTTTATATCTATATAATTATGTATATATTTCAAATTTAACAAAAAATAAATAATTGCATTGAGAGATGCTCTACAACCCAATATGAGGGAGATATTGTCACGTAATGTTACATTTAAAAATACTAAAATAATAGTCACAATAACAAACAAAAAAATAGTAATAACAAAAAAACTTCGATAAAGTAATTAAAGGTAAAAAAATAAAAACTATAATTTACTTTTTAATGTTTAAGAGATATGTAGTTACTTCACTACATAATATAGATTTGAGAGTTGTCATATAAAAACAATATAATTGATATTAAATTATACGTAATTCGTTTTATGCTTAGCTGACATGTAATAGTTAAAATAAAAATATACTAGTAATAAAAAATATTTACCATTACCATAAATAAAATATTTTAATGTCCATATTAACTAACATAATTTATATTAAGTTTATATAAAAAATAATAATTTAATTTAAATTAAAAGTATATATATTTTCAATTTTTTTGAGATATATATAGTTTATTATATTTTTAATATAAAATTGATTTATAACATTAAAAAAATTTAGTAATACAAAAAAGTATTTTATATATATATATATATGAAATCACAAATACAATATTTTAATGTCAAACTCTATATAATATATAGGGAATATCATTTTTCCATTAAAAATTTATTTATATAAATATGTAGTTCATTCTTTTTTAATATGGATTTGACATGTAACACACACACACATATATATAATATTTTAAGAGATATTTATAACCAAAATAATTTTATATATAGAGTCCTGTGGATATATGTTTTCTATTTCTATATATGATTGGGGCATGCATTAACATTTTAATATGCATAATGTTAATCATAAATAAAACATTTCAATGTCAATTATATATATAGTGAGATTTGTAATTCATTTCAATTTTAATATGCAATTTTATATGTAACATTTTAAATATTAATAACAAAAATTATAATTATATATGTATATAAAACAAAAATAATTTTATATAAAGAGAGCTTTATGGATATATGTTTGTGTTCAAATATGATTAGAAGATGTATTGACATTTTATTATAGAGAATTTAATCCATAAATAAAATATTTCAATGTCAACTAAATATATTCTATATAAAACAAAGAAAAATATATAGTAAAATTATTTTATTAATATATTGTTCAAAATTAACATAAATCCATTTTAATTTAAAATATACGAAAATCTAATAAAAATCACATATTTTAAAGTCCAAACTTTTCTTTAAATTCTAAAGTTAAAAATCCAGAAAAATTTCAAAGTTCAAACTTTTTTTTAAATTCTAAATTTGAAAATCTACACAAACAAAAAATAAAAATAAAAATAATAATAATAATTAAATTAATCTCCGCCAAAACTTGGTAATTCTATATATAAAAATATAGAACTTATACACAAATATGATCCTCGATCATGTAATGGCTTTAAAGGAAAGTTAAAACTACATTTAAAAAAATCCTAGAGCGCATTTCATATCGTTCGTATCATAATTATTACCATACCCAGAAGCTAGGGAAGTGACTCTCCATTCCATTCACGTTGCCCTCCTTAGCTTCTGGGTGCGCTAATAATTACGATACAATCGATATGAAAGGTGCGATATGATTTTATCAAGTGTGGTTTGTTTTTCTTCTATCAAAGCCTCATATAAGCTATATTTATATTATATTTAAAGTTATTTAATTTATATTGGTATTTTTTTTGAAGTTACGATTTTTTTTAGTTTTTGGTGGCAGAATTGAGGTGAAATTTTGATTTGTATTATTTAAATTAGTTTTTGGAGTTGTCTATAGTACAATTTTTTAGAGTTTCTGGTGCCGGAATTGAGGTGAAATCTTGATTTGTATTATTTAAACTAGTTTTTTTGACTGTATATATGGAACATGAAAAACCCCTAGCGTGCAGGATTTACCTATCAATCTTGTGATTTCAATGAATTCCGACTAGATTTTAGAGAAATTAAACCGGAAAAGTCCACTGGGAATCCACCAGAAAAACTTCCAAAAAGTCATAGTAAAGACAACTCCATTTTTTTCTAGTTTGTTTTAATGGATTCCATCAATACCCCACATGATCGAAGATAGAGGATTATATATATAATGGAAAAGACAAAATAGATTCCCATATAATTAAATAATTTATTTAGATTAAATAATTTAAATTATATATATTTAATTTAAAATTTTTATTTAATTTATATAAGTTATTTAAATAAATTAAGTAATTTATTTAACTTTTTTTAATATTTGGTAGGATTGATTCTATTTTTTTATTTAAGTTTGATTCTCACAGGTTATATGTTGAATTTATATAGCATATATTGTCCTAATGGGATCTAGTTCTATTGCAAAATTGGGTGGAGTGATTATTATATAGAACTTAAAAAAATAAATGATTTAAAAACTAAATAATTTGTACATTTATAAATTTCAACAATTAAATGGTCATAAATGAATGACTTTCTTAACCGGATAAGGTAGTAGAATTCCAAAAATGATATCTAATATAATGCATTGAGAAAGACCCTCAATACTTAAATTAAATTGTTATTAAAAAAAATTCATATTCAACAAAAATTGTTGGAATCACATATTTAAAATTTTAAATTTATATAAATGAAATATACTATAAATTTTAAGTTTTTTTAGTTTATATATTTAAAAATACATTTAAAATAACCCGAAAAATATGATTTCATAAAAAATTTATTTCTAATTTTTTATTAAAAATGGAGTTGTCTTTAGTGTGATTTATTGGACTTTCGGTCCCCAAACCTAGCTGAAAGCGGTTAGGTGAAATCTTGATTTGTGTTATTTAAATTGGTCTTTTTACTGTATATATGGATTCAGCATCCTGAAAAACCCTTAGGGCAGTTCCATTGTGGAGAGATTACCCATCAAGCTTGTGATTTCAATAAATTTCAACCAAAGAAATTAGACTAGAAAAACCCACAAAAACCTTTTAATAAACTTACTAAAAACAAATCATTAAAAAATAGATAAAATAAATTATATTTACTCATTTATTTTATTTAAATAAAATAACAGGTCGTTGGGCAGTTCCTAAAACGCCATGGACGGAAAGGATCTGCCATATATGTGAGAATAGGAACATCGAGGATGAAAACCACTTCCTCTTAGAGTGCCCCGCGTATAACCACATTGGATCTCAGTTTCACAATCTTTGTTACAATACTGACCTTCCTAGCCTTTTACAATGTCAAAATTATAGTGAGCTCGGGAGGCTTCTCTCCAAGCTTTTTGAACATAGAAATAAAATCTTAAATCAAAATAGATAATTTGTTTCTTTAGGTCCGATAGACCATTATTTGGTCTCAGCGGATGTTAATCATCATCATCATCATCATTATTTATATTATAATATTAATTAATTTAAAAATATTATTTTAAATATAATTTATAAAATTTCAAATATATATTTATTTTTAAATTATTACTTATTATAATAATAAGCAATTTCTAACCCACCAAAAAACCTTTCAAAAAATCTCACAGAAACAACTAGTTAAAAAATAAAATAAAATAAATTATATTTACTCATTTATTTATTTATATTAAAAATATTAATTAATTTAAAAATATTATTTTAAATAAAATTTATAAAATTTCAAATATATATTTATCTTTAATTATTACTTATTATTATAAGTAGCAATTTCGTAGTTTTTATTTAAATGTTAAAAAACTTTAATAATAAATATCTACACTCCATTAGTGGAAGATTAACCTCAGTATCCTTTTTAAATTTGTAACTATATATATAAACGAATTTCGTTAAATTATTAATTATTATAAGCATCACTTTTTATTTAAACAAATATTAAAAAAATTAATAATAAGTGTAAAGTGTAATTGGAAGGTTAATATCAATACATTTTCTCTTTAAAAAGAGGATATATATTATGTTAAATGGTACTTTCTAGCTGTTATGGAACATATGATGCAACAATTTCTTTATAATATGTGGCAATTGAATGGATTTGGCTTCATCTATTGATTTGGTAAGTTGTTGATTGAAATGATGTTGATTTTAATTATAAGAGTAGTTAAGTGCTTTGATTTTTTATTTCTTTTTATAAGTTATTATGTTACTGTTTGTAGCAATGACATCTGGTATCAATGGCGTTTTTTTAATTTGATCGTACTAATATTTTTTGGTATTTTGTAATATTATTTTTTGATTTTTGTTCAGATTTTTTATGGACGTCAGAGCTTCACCATATGTACGGGTCAATGCTCGAGAGATGACAATCATTGATGTCCCGTTCCAGTGTCGAATTAGCTGCAATTTTATCTTCAACTTTAATTTCTAGCGGCGTCCCATATCTGATAACATCTAACTAATATTGGTCTTTCGTGGGAGGTGTCGTCTGTCTCGTCAAGACGAAGCTTGCAGCGTACAAAAAAATGTAGGTAAGAAGCAAAGCCTACACCTAATGTCTTCAAAACCCTAGCTAAAAACATTACTGAGTCGATTACTTGCACATATCAGACCAAACTGGGAGGGAATTGTCAACGATTTGGGACTGTGACCTGGTGCAAAAATCAATCTCATGAGCCAATGCTTGACCATATCAATAGACAAGGATTAGGAGTTTAGTGATCCATTAATAACATAGTTACCGATCAAACGAGAAAATTACTAGTACTTGCTTTTTTTTTAGGTAGAAAAAAATCACTTGGTTTTGAAAAGTGGTCATTCAAAATGCACATTTTTTTTGAGCAAATATTTGGCACTTTAAATTTTCTTATGTATCAAGTATGAACCTTTTTTTTTTAAATGTTAGTGATTGTTATCACGATTTTAAAAAATGTTAATGCAGCATCAACCCCTTTTTTTAGAGGGTTGATTTTTGACACTTAAAATTTTCTAATGTCTTCTTCTTCCCTAAGATATGTATTTTTAAGTGTATTTACGTATTTGTGTGTTTTTCTTTTCTTTTCAAATTTATTTCTAATGAAATCTTAATTTTTTGCATAGTTAAAAAAAAATGTTCAATGTTTTAAAGTTAGTATTTTCTATATGTTTATGTAATGTTAATTAATATTTCAATGCACATCAAATAATTGTCACTAAAAAACAATAATTTTAAACATTTGACAAAAAATACACATTTTCAATATAAATATAATGAAAAAAATACACATTTTTAGACTTTTTGTCAAAAATGACATGTCAAATAAACAATTTTTATGGGGAAATCCTAATTTTTTTTTAAAATTGCATTTTTTATGAATTTTATGTTAAAAATTAATAGTAATCACGGATTTTTTACAAAAAAAATGATTCACATAAAAATTAAAGTGAAAATCAGATAATACAAATATTGAACATATAACAACAATAATCAAATGCTCATTCTTCTCATAAAATCTCAAATTCAAATCATTACAAGTAAAACTAATGAATATCTCCCAAAATTGAGCTTGATTTGCAAGCATAACTTAAAATTGATCAACAATATCATATAATCCATGTTCATCATATTCTACAGCTTCATTATTTTTTTCTTCCACAATATTTTATGCGTGAGTTTCCTCATTTTCCTATTTTAATAGATCTTTCATGTCTGCAAATCTCCCAAAGTGTCATTTTCCTATCATTCCATATAATGTTGGTTGAGATTCTTTTATCTTTTTTGTCACACGTGATTCATTAAAATCTCTTTTCCTCAAACCAACTTCTTGCATTGCATCTGGAAGAAATTGAAGAACATTAATTCTTTGTTGAATAAAATTGCATTGTAGTGGGTCTTTTTCAATTGCAATGCAATTTCTTCCTTTTTGTAGGCAACATGCTAGTGTTGTACCTAATCATCAAGCACAAAAAAAAAGTAAATTAGTATAAACACGTAAAAATGATATATATATATATATATATATATATATATATATTAAAATTCAACTTTATATAATAAAACTTACCTCAACTTGAAAATAAATTCAAAATTCAATCTCCTTCATTTGAACGTAAATCTATAAGATAGTTAATCAATGCTTGTGGCTTTTTATAAATGTTAATTATCTCTCCTTTTGCATCTTTATCCTCATATGTTAACTTTCTTATGATAGCATCATGAACCAGTTATTGGTTATCGCTCTTTCCATCTACTTGATTCAAAAGAACAAACTTATAGCTATCATCTTTTGTCCAACTTTCAACATGGATGAACCCACAATCACTTATAATTGATTGATCTCTCGAAGAAATAAGATTTTCCTTTTTCCTGTAACATGACATAGTAAAAGTTCAATTAACTTATACATAAAAAAATGCATTAATCAAACATACAATTCCAATGTATTACCATGTAAGTTTTATCCTTCAGTTTTATTTTCCCTTGAAATTTGTTAATAACATTGCAAATTGTGTGTCTGAATGAAATGTCACAAATATCCAAATTGGTGATGTTGTGACTTCTTGAAAGCCCGTAACCACTTTATTAAAATCTTGATCAGTATAAGGTTCATTATCATATCCAACGTCTTCGAAATTGAAACCATGAGGAATGTCTGTAATAACTAGGGAATTTTCCCTTTTAGGTATGAGTTTTGCAATGTCTTCACAATCACCTTGCATTATTTGATATTGGATAGTGTCCATCCCATTCCCAATGAAATGAGTAAGGGTAGGATCAAGTTCAACATTCCTAAGACGTTGCTTTCTCATCGTTTCCAACATAATTTTTTCAATAAAGCTTTTGAAAGTATTTTGTACTTCACTCACATCCTTCTTCGAAATATTTAATGAAATAAACAAATATAAATATAAGCAATAAAATAAAATAAAATTACATATGAATAAAATGAATGTAAAAATCAATATACATTTTTTAATGCAAGATCAAAAAATTTAAGTGTTTTTGTAGAACTTGATTCTAGGTAGTTGCATACAACATCATTCTAACTCTCTTCATTCAACATTCTAACGATATGTTCTTTTATTTTCGTATAAATCTTATGACTGAATAAATAAAGTAAAAATTGTTAATATAGTGATATGTATAACAAATACAACAAAAAATAATATGTTATATTTAAAAGAAAATTATAATCCAAGAAAAAACAATAATAATTCAACAAACTTATTTTTGAAATTCTAAGCACATTTTGTCCAATAAAAATTCAACTAACTTCACATGACATAAGATTGATTTGACTAGTTTGTCATCCTTCACTCCTTGCAATGTTCTCCAAGGTGTGATAGTCATATCATCTGGAAGTTGCTTCATTTCAAAACCTGTCTTACTGTTGGTACATATTATTAGTTTAGACATTTTAACTTTCTAATTTTTTATGGAAATAATCTCCTACATGTTAAAAATGTCATCAATCAATTCCCATATCTCCTTGTTCTAAATGCCAACTATAAAATGCTATCCATGGCTTTGAATAATTCTGAATTTACTTTTCCACCTTTTGAATTGATTTTATCCTCAATTTGATAACCAATTTCCATACAACATTCCTTCCAAAATCTTAAACTGGTTTTTGTCTTATCCCTGTCACATTTTTCTACAAATTCATTATGAATAAATCTGACACTTTAGATAAAAGTCATAGACATTCTATACTCAGTATTTGCATTATGATCCCATGCAAATAACTTTGCCTCTGTTTTTGTTAAACATCATAAATGAATTTTTATTTTTAAATTATTACTTATTATAATATAAGCAATTTCTAACCCACCAACAGAAACAACTAGTTAAAAAATAAAATAAAATAAATTATATTTACTCATTTATTTATTTATATTAAAAATATTAATTAATTTAAAAATATTATTTTAAATAAAATTTATAAAATTTCAAATATATATTTATTTTTAAATTATTACTAATTATTATAAGTAGCAATTTCGTAGTTTTTATTTAAATGTTAAAAAACTTTAATAATAAATATCTACACTCCATTAGTGGAAGATTAACCTCAATATCCTTTTTAAATTTGTAACTATATATATAAACGAATTTCGTTAAATTATTAATTATTATAAGCATCACTTTTTATTTAAACAAATATTAAAAAAATTAATAATAAGTGTAAAGTGTAATTGGAAGGTTAATATCAATACATTTTCTCTTTAAAAAGAGGATATATATTATGTTAAATGGTACTTTCTAGCTGTTATGGAACATATGATGCAACAATTTCTTTATAATATGTGGCAATTGAATGGATTTGGGTTCATCTATTGATTTGGTAAGTTGTTGATTGAAATAATGTTGATTTTAATTATAAGAGTAGTTAAGTGCTTTGAATTTTTATTTTTTTTATAAGTTATTATGTTACTGTTTGTAGCAATGACCTCTGGTATCAATGGCGTTTTTTTAATTTGATCGTACTAATATTTTTCGGTATTTTGTAATATTATTTTTTGATTTTTGTTCAGATTATTTTATGGACGTGAGAGCTTCACCACATGTAAGAAGCAAAGCCGAGACCTAAGGTCTTCAAAACCCTAGCTAAAAGCATTTACCGGAGTCGGTTACTTGCACATATCAGACCAAAATGGCAGGGAATTGTCGACGACTTGGGACTGTGACCTGGTGCAAAAATCTCATGAGCCAAGGCCTGACAATATCAATAGACAAGGACTAGGAGTTTAGTGATCCATTAATAACATAGTTACCGATCAAACGAGAAAATTATTAGTACTTGCTTTTTTTGAGGTAGAAAAAAATCACTTGATTTTGAAAAGCGGTCATTCAAAATACACATTTTTTTTGAGCAAATATTTGGCACTTTAAATTTTCTTATGTATCAAGTATGAACTTTTTTTTTTAAATGTTAGTGATTGTTATCATGATTTTAAAAAATGTTAATGCAGCATCAACCCCTTTTTTTAGAGGGTTGATTTTTGACACTTAAAATTTTCTAATGTCTTCTTCTTCCCTAAGATATGTATTTTTAAGTGTATTTATGTATTTGTGTGTTTTTTTTTCTTTTCAAATTTTTTTCTAATGAAATCTTAATTTTTTGCATAGTTAAAAAAAAATGTTCAATGATTTAAAGTTAGTATTTTCTATATGTTTATGTAATGTTAATTAATATTTCAATGCACATCAAATAATTGTCACTAAAAAACAATAATTTTAAATATTTGACAAAAAAATACACATTTTCAATATCAATATAATGAAAAAAATACACATTTTTAGACTTTTTGTCAAAAATGACATGTCAAATAAACAATTTTTATGGGGAAATCCTAATTTTTTTTTTAAATTGCATTTTTTTATTAATTTTATGTTAAAAATTAATAGTAATCACGGATTTTTTACAAAAAAAAATGATTCACATAAAAATTAAAGTGAAAATCAGATAATACAAATATTGAATATATAATAACAATAATCAAATGCTTATTCTTTTCATAAAATCTCAAAGTCAAATCATTACAAGTAAAACTAATGAATATCTCTCAAAATTGAGCTTGATTTGCAAGCATAACTTAAAATTGATCAACAATATCATATAATCCATGTTCATCATATTCTACAGCTTCATTATTTTTTTCCTCCACAATATTTTATGCGTGAGTTTCCTCATTTTCCTATTTTAATAGATCTTTCATGTCTGCAAATCTCCCAAAGTGTCATTTTCCTATCAATCCATATAATGTTGGTTGAGATTCCTTTATCTTTTTTGTCACACGTGATTCATTAAAATCTCTTTTCCTCAAACCAACTTCTTGCATTGCATCTGGAAGAAATTGAAGAACATTAATTCTTTGTTGAATAAAATTGCATTGTAGTGGGTCTTTTTCAATTGCAATACAATTTCTTCCTTTTTGTAAGCAACATGTTAGTGTTGTACCTAATCATCAAGCACAAAAAAACAAGTAAATTAGTATAAATACGTAAAAACGATATATATATATATATATATATATATATATATATATATATATATATATTAAAATTCAACTTTATATAATAAAACTTACCTCAACTTGAAAATAAATCCAAAATTCAATCTCTTTCATTTGAACGTAAATCTATAAGGTAGTTAATCAATGCTTGTGGCTTTTTATAAATGTTAATTATCTCTCCTTTTGCATCTGTATCCTCATATGTTAACTTTCTTACGATAGCATCATGAACCAGTTATTGGTTATCGCTCTTTCCATCTACTTTATTCAAAAGAACAAACTTATAGCTATCATTTTTTGTCCAACTTTCAACATGGATGAACTCACAATCACTTATAATTGATTGATCTCTTGAAGAAATAAGATTTTCCTTTTTCCTGTAACATGACATAGTAAAAGTTCAATTAACTTATACATTAAAAAAATGCATTAATCAAACATACAATTCCAATGTATTACCATGTAAGTTTTATCCTTCAGTTTTATTTTCCCTTGAAGCTTGTTAATAACATTGCAAATTGTATGTCTGAATGAAATGTCACAAATCTCCAAATTGGTGATGTTGTGACTTCTTGAAAGCCCGTAACCACTTTATTAAAATCTTGATTAGTATAAGGTTCATTATCATATCCAACGTCTTCGAAATTGAAACCATGAGGAATGTCTGTAATAACTATGGAATTTTCTCTTTTAGGTATGAGTTTTGCAATGTCTTCACAATCACCTTGTATTATTTGATATTGGATAGTGTCCATCCCATTCCCAATGAAATGAGTAAGGGTAGGATCAAGTTCAACATTCCTAAGACATTGCTTTCTCATCGTTTCCAACATAATTTTTTCAATAAAGCTTTTGAAAGTATTTTGTACTTCACTCACATCCTTCTTCGAAATATTTAATGAAATAAAAAATTATAAATATAAGCAATAAAATAAAATAAAATTACATATGAATAAAATGAATGTAAAAATCAATATACATTTTTTAATGCAAGATCAAAAAATTTAAGTGTTTTTGTAGAACTTGATTCTAGGTAGTTGCATACAACATCATTCTAACTCTCTTCATTCAACATTCTAACGATATGTTCTTTTATTTTCATATAAATCTTATGACTGAATAAATAAAGTAAAAATTGTTAATATAGTGATATGTATAACAAATACACCAAAAAACAATATGTTATATTTAAAAGAAAATCATAATCCAAGAAAAAACAAAAATAATTCAACAAACTTATTTTTGAAATTCTAAGCACATTTTGTCCAATAAAAATTCATCTAACTTCACATGACATAAGATTGATTTGACTAGTTTGTCATCCTTCACTCTTTGCAATGTTCTCCAAGGTATGATAGTCATATCATCTGGAAGTTGTTTCATTTCAAAACCTGTCTTACTGTTGGTACATATTATTAGTTTAGACATTTTAACTTTCTAATTTTTTATGGAAATAATCTCCTACATGTTAAAAATGTCATCAATCAATTCCCATATCTCCTTGTTCTAAATGCCAACTAAAAAATGCTATCCATGGCTTTGAATAATTCTGAATTTACTTTTCCACCTTTTGAATTGATTTTATCCTCAATTTGATAACCAATTTCCATACAACATTCCTTCCAAAATCTTAAACTGGCTTTTGTCTTATCCCTGCCACATTTTTCTACAAATTCATTATGAATAAATCTGACCCTTTGGATAAAAGTCATAGACATTCTATACTCAGTATTTGCATTATGATCCCATGCCAATAACTTTGCCTCTGTTTTTTTTAAACCATCATAAATGATGCATTTCACTATTTCAAAAAAAGAGTTATTGAGATATTCTTCGACCAATTGTCTTTTGGCTTCTATTGAATGGTTCCCTCCAATTACAAAATATTTGTATTCAAAAAATTGTGTCCTATCAAATTCCTCTTTGTTGGGAACTTGATTTGGATTACCAAGAACCACATAATCCACCACATGTGCATATAGATTGTTCTTGAACAATGTTTTCAAATTATGGACATGTAGGTGATGTGCCTTTTTAATTTGATATTCAGATTGTCCTTCATCCAACCTATAGAATTGGGTGATATTAAGATGAAATTTTTTTCTACCATTAATTAATTTATTCTTCCTCCAGTGATATTGAATGGAATTTTGTTTTGTTTTAATAATGTCATCCTCTAAATCAGCACTTGGTGTTATGATTTCTTTGTTGCCTTTAGAACTTTCACTTTGATCTTCACTGTTGCCTATGATTTTAACAGATTGACCAACTTTTGATTTCTTCTTCTTACTGGTTAACATATCTTCTTCTACATAAACAATCTCCTCATCATCAACTGGAAGAGAGACATTCATGGCCATTTTTCTTTTTGGTGTTTTATTTCTTTTCTCCTTTTGAATAATAGTTCTAACCTCCTCCTCACTAATGGTAACATATTTTTCAGCTTCAACTTCAGTTTCCACATCTTCAAAAGAAACATGTTTAGCTTTGCTATATTGACCCACTTTAGAGATTCTTGGATCATCTCTTGTATATACTATTGCAGTGTCATGGATTGTTGCTCTTTGCTTCCTTCTCCTTTCTTCTTCTTACTTTGTATGGAAACTGCTGATCAAATTCATAATATTTGGCTCTACATAATAAATACCTCCAGCATCATTGAAAGACTCTCAGCGAAATCCTATGAAAGAAAATGCAATATAGAAGTGATCAATCATTTATAAACAATTTAATGATCCTTACAATAATGCATAACACATATATATAAATAAGCATACTTACAATGTTATGTGCAATGTTGGCTGCGATTTCTTCACACAATGGTGTAGATTCTTCATATGTATCATACTTGACCTTAAAGAGACGGTATCTAACCTTTTCATGTGTCTTGGACAATTTTTCAAGAACATAAACAGT
Organism: Pinus tabuliformis; assembly: GCA_031772625.1. NCBI lineage: Eukaryota > Viridiplantae > Streptophyta > Pinopsida > Pinales > Pinaceae > Pinus > Pinus tabuliformis. The sequence goes on along the minus strand of CM062813.1, from coordinate 600,497,369 downwards.
GTCTGCATTCGACACCAAATATATATATATCGTACTCTACCCATCACCTCATATGGTTCACCAAAGTTAATCATACCATAGTATAGATAGATATGTGTACTATCATTGGTTTCAATATATTTAACATTCCATGTAAAATTTGCTTTATATATTTCTCGTGACTCCCTCGATTTAGAAATAATCTTGAATGTACATGACGGGCTAGTTGCTTGATTTTTACGATATTTTTTAATTTGGCTATGTTCAGCAATATTCATAGATCGTCCAACTACAACTTTAGATGATGAAATTGTTGTCCTTGTTCCAGAAATATTCACAGAGACCTTCCTTGATGCCATATTCATCATATATATATATATATATATATATTACTTAAAAAATAATAATAATAAATAAAAACAAAAACAGTATACATGTTATTTAAAAAAAATATTGTAACAACCCTCGTGAAAATTTCATGTAAAAATATATAAATACTAGATGATGGGACATGTATTCCAAGTTGAATGGTGGGTAAAACATCCTAGTGGGTGTTGACTCAGTTTATTATGGCTAAGGAAATTAGCAAATGTAATGGCTAAGGCTTTGGAAATGCATGAGGCATTTATTGGCATTTTATTTATGAAAATAATGAAAATTAGGAGAAAAGGAAGGTGAAAGGTCATAGGTTGCATGTGAGGAAGAAAATGAAGGAAAATAATGGAAAATGAAGAAAACAAAGGCCTCATTAACAAAAAGGATTATGAGGATTAGTTGGCAAGCTCTTAGCTCAGACTTGGTCAGTTCAGTGTTGGGGATCTCTCTTATTATTATCTCTCTCGTACTCTTGGAGACTTAGAGTTCTCTTGGATCACTCTTGGTGGGTGTGGCATACTTGGATTCTTGGATCAAGAAGGAAAAAAAAGAGCAGGAAAGTGCAAGAGGGCATCGAGATCAGCAACTACATAAGATTTTATTGTAGCTACCGAGTTGCATGTATGATTTCTTCACTAGTTTTGGCATGCATGGAATATGCATGTGGATTATTGGTTGTGGTCTGTCATTGGCATGGAGGATTGCCTGGAATGATAGTAGATTGCCTAGACTTTCCATTTCCTAGATAGGCATGGATTTTGCAGGTTTATTTCATTGTTATGTTTTTTGTTGGTTGTCATGTTTCCTTAACTTGGGTTGAGTTACTAGTTCCTGGAGCCTTCGTTGAACAAATGCTCTGGAGCCCTCTGACAGCTTGGGTTGAGTTACTAGTCACGTAGCTTTGGTTGGAAAAATGATCTAGAGCCCTTGGTGGGTTGAGTTACTAGTCCTAGAGCCTTGGTTGGACAAACGCTGTGGAGCCCAATGGTAATTATGGGTTGAGTTACTAGTCCTAGAGCCTTTGTTGGAACAAATTCTTTGGAGCCCTAGATGGCTAGGGTAGAAACTGATCTGATGATGGTTTTCTGATGTCCAAACATGGGGTGGAAACGTTATTTGATGGCTTGAGGTGGATGGCCTTTGGAAGCTCTGGATGAGTTTTGATTCATTTGTTCTATGAGATCCCACATTGATGCTTAGAATATGGCATGAGGGTGACTGGCTGAAGAGAGATTTGGCTCAGCCATTCTATGATTGGGTGGAACGTGGAAGTTCCATCTTGGGTTGGATTTTGCATCATCAATAAAAGGTTATTTCTCCTTATATTTCTATGAGCATTATACTAGATCATATGAGGTTTATATGGCGGTGAGGTCATTTGTGTTTCTATCCCTATTACGTGGTTATGTATATATTTTATCACAACATCTGTGTATGGCTCTCGTCATGTTTCTCCTTGTATATGAATAAACAATATATCTATGGTCTAATGTATGGAATGGTAGTTAATGTGTTGAGGCATCAATGGTTCTTAACGATTCTCAGCTAAGTATGATACCCCTATGCTCAGATATGTTATTTACACTTGTAGTTTACATATTCGTGATATGTTTGACGAAAATATTGTCATGGCTAGTAGGGGTCCAATCAAGGTCTTAAATAAATATTTTCTTAGTACTATCATTTCCATGTTATTTTATTGTTCTGAAGAGATGGTTCAATTCTAGGCAGTGACCTGGGCTCTGGGCCTAAAAAGTGGCTCAAATCCCAAAGACGTTGGCATAGCACTGACTAAATGAGTCTCTAGATGTTGGCAGCCAAGCTTGAGAGAGCGACTCTGGGTTTTTGGACATTTTCATTCCTATAACATGAGAGCAACTAAGGCTTGAGCTGTCCAAAATCTTAGTGGTACCCAAGGGAAAGTTGTCTAAAATGTTGGATTGGTTCCCAGGAGTCCTGAAGCTGATTTTGAATATATGTATGGTGTGTTTCCGTTGGTTCCACTTCCTTCTTCCTTAACATTACGTAGAAGGTTGAATCATATCATAATGGCCTCTCATTGCATGTTGACGCCGGCTGGTTGGTTGCTTGGGTAGATGTGGGAGGAGGGTCTTACAGAGTGGTATCAGAGCATGGTTCACCCCTCAGACTGGATGGATTGTGTGTTGGTCATGCTTTCATGTTGGTTGCATATGTGTAGCTTATGCATGTATTCCATGTGCTTTTTTCATTTGCATGGTGTTGATCATGGTTGTAGTTATGTCGCCATGTGAAGATTGATGATGTTGTTGTTGGGATGCATTGTCATGAGTGTATGGTTGTATATGCATTTGTTATGCATGTTAGTGTTCTCATGTTATGAAGTGCATGTGATGTGGTTTTTATTGTCATGCATGAGGTCATGGTTTGTGTAGTTGATATGGTCATGCATTGATGACTAGACCCTAGCTAGAATGATGTGTATATGGTTTCATACTCATGTTATATGTCTATATGCAGTTGTTATGCATGCATGGTATTGGTTATAGTTATGCATGAAATGTAGGTCAAACATGCCTTGTGAAGTCATTGTATGCAATTTAAGTCATCATGATACTATTGTTTGTACATGCATTTGTTATGCATGTTAGTGTTCTCATGTTATGAAGTGCATGTGATGTGGTTTTTATTGTCATGCATGAGGTCATGGTTTGTGTAGTTGATATGGTCATGCATTGATGACTAGACCCTAGCTAGAATGATGTGTATATGGTTTCATACTCATGTTATATGTCTATATGCAGTTGTTATGCATGCATGGTATTGGTTATAGTTATGCATGAAATGTAGGTCAAACATGCCTTGTGAAGTCATTGTATGCAATTTAGGTCATCATGATGCTATTGGTTGTTATGATGCTAATGTGTTGGATGAGATAGAGCAAGAGATGCAGATCATCATAATGAGGTTGCAGCATTAGACTTTGGGATAAGAGTAGATCATCATATAGGTTTGCATGTTGGGCATGCAGGTAAGTAAGTTAAGGATTGTTATATGCATTAGGTTTATATACATTAGGTTTATGTACATGTCTTTTGATTTTATGGTTACATATATGATAGATGATATTTGGTTAGTATATTCTTATGCACATGTGTCAGATAGTCAAGAATGATAGTAACATGTGGTTGTATGAATTGCTATTGTTGTTTTATGTTAGCTAACTCTATGATTATGTTATATGTTGTTGATGAGTATGTTATAGGTTAACATGTTGTTGTTATATGATAGTTAGCTTGATGATTAGGGTTATTACATTAATATCTTGATGTTATATGTATTGTGTTAACCTGGATTGGCCGATGTAGATGGTTATGGTTGCGATATTCAGGTATGAGTTGACTTATTGTGACATAATGTTGCACTAGTCTAGACTAATCATACATATGTGATTGTTATGCATGAATGACAAATGTTTATAAGATTATGATGTGAAAGCTAGTTAGTGACTATTATGATATCATGGTCTTATTTATGTTTGGGTTGATATGTTGTGAAGTTATATCGTGCTAATACAGATTAATTGTTTAGACAACATTGCCTCCCCTAAGATACATTAAGGTATGAGTTCGCTTATGTCGTGTATATGGTGCTTGATTGTTTGATTATGTCATCTATTTGATGTTTGAGTGTTTGGTTTGTATTACATCATCTAGTTGATTTATTTAATATGGTATGTTTGCAAGTTGGTTGAATGTTTGATGAATTGCATAATATGAGTATGTGTTCAAATGATCTTGTTTTAAGATGATTGTACTAACACATATGTGTTGAGATAGTTGATATGTACTTGAATGTAGTTGATAGTTGTAGCATTATGTCTAATGACTATAAGTTGACTATGGGTTATGACAAGATTGTTTGTAATAGTTGATTTCAAATCGATAGATATGATTTTCTTGATATTTGGAACATGTGGTTGACATGTGTGAGAAGTTGCAGGTAACATGCTTGGAATTAGATGACAAGGTAACACTTTATGTATTTATATAACTAACAGTTGGGTGATGTGACAGTACTAGTAAGCCTTGATTGCAACAAGGATAAAAAGGTAAAAGAAAGGAATTGGACAAGAATTCATTTGGTTATGTTTAGAAACCCTAATTCCAAACGAATGAGTGCTTTACATATAGGAAGACTTCTTAACCCTAATTTGTCTGACATTATGCGGATACATGCTATATTCATGAACATGTACTTGAAAAGTATATTAGCTAGTTTTAGTTACAGGTGTATTTGTCAAAGGATTGGAGGCCCTTGAGAGATTGCGTGGGTGTGTTCAGTTGCAAGCAACGTGCTTGGCACAACAAGATAACGTAACTACTGTATTGTTATGTTTATTTATGCCTTGATAGGTATGTGTTTATGGCAATATGAAGCTTTCCTTGGTTGAGCTTTCCTTCAGAAGCACTGGGAACCATGGGGATTGAGTCATGGTGTCTGTTTTTAGTCTTGTTCTTTTGGTATTTGTGATTTCTTTGTGCTTTATTGACAGTTTTGTTATGTCTAGTGCATGATCATGTCACTTTGTTGCGGCGTCGCATTGTTATTGATTTTCATGGCCTTCTTCTTGTTTGTTTCTTGTCTTTCATTTGATGTGTTGAGTTTTGGGAATTGGTTTGGGAAAGAGGAAAGTCAATGGAGTTCAAGAAGAGTCAGATGAAACCCAACATGTAATGCAAGACTTGGATGAAGTTGGTGCATGAGTAAGTGCAACGGAAGGTAAGACTATGACAGTCCATTGCACTGGTGTAGTCCATTGTGGTAAATGGATAGCGATAGTACATACATGAGAAAGGTAACCAGAATAGGTAAAGAAAATGGGTCAGAGGTGTCATATGCCTTGCCTATGTTGGGAACTATTGTTCTCAATGTTGCGCATGTGTTACGCGCATAAAGGAATTTCTATTAACCTTGACCTTAAGATATCTGAAAATTATTTTGTGATCCTGATTATGTTGATGTTTATATGTATGTATGTATGTATGTCATTGTCTGAAAAGGTCATCAAGAATCATCCTTATGGAGGAATGATTTATTACGCAGGTGAATGGCACGAAGAGTTCTTGGTCTTACGAGGAATCAATTGAGAAGAGTAGTCATGACAAATATACAACGTTGGTATCATATGGTTATGAGATGATAGTATGTGTTTATATTATGTTTATGTTATGGATAGGTAACTCAAGGGATACATCAACGAAATGAAAGTAGTGTGGTCTGCAACATGCTAGGACAAGCATGGATAAGACGTTGGAAGAAAGGTTGCTTGGTAGAGACAGTGTGGTTTTTGATGTGTGCTACTATTGTTGTGCATATGTTATATATGTTGTACATGTTGCATCTGTGATGTGTGCACATGCAGTGTTGTGTATATATAGTGTGTGTACATGTTATTTATGCAATGTTATGTACAAAATGGTATAGATAGTGTTGTGCAAATGTTGCATACGCAGTGTTGGGTATAGATGGTCCTATGTATAGGTTGTATATGCAACGTTGTGTGCATATGGTGCTTTGTGCATGTTGGATATGCAGTGATGTGTACAGATGATGTTATGTACATGTTGGATATGCAATGCTATGTACGTGGTGTTGTGTGCATGTTGTACATGTGGTTCTATGTACATATGATGTTGTGTGCATAATTGTACAAGTGGTGTTGCGTGAATGCGGTTCCATGTACATGTGGTACAAGTGGTGTTGTTTGCAGGTGGTGTTGTGTACATGTCGTGCATGTAACGCTGTGTACATGTCATGTATGTGGTATTGTGTACATGTGGTATTGTGTGCACATTGTATAGGTGTTGTGGTGTACATGTGGCATTGTGTACACATTGTGCGGGTGGTGTCGTGTACATGTGAAACTGTGTATGTTATCACTCAGAATTTTCTCTAGAAGTTATTAGAAGAAAGAAAATGATTGAGGTAACTACAAACCAACTTTTGGGCATAGGCTATAGCGAACCTAAGTCTAGAGAGGGCTCTCTCTATATGATTTAGCTTTGTTTTGCTAGGATTTTAGGCTAGTTCTTAAGGTTCAGGGGGTTTTTGATTTATATTGAAGATTGGGTGGTGGGAATCTTTAAACAAATGGATAGGATGATGTCTCTAGTCCATTGGGCTATGGAGTCAACAAAAGAGCAGCAGGTCTAGATCAACTCATTAAAGGGAATGTTCAAAGGGCAAGATAGCAAAGTAGAGTGCAGATCTTAGGCCAGAGGGGTGGAAAAGGTTTTAACCAGGGTGAGAGAGCAATTAAGAATTCTCAGAGCGGGATTGAAATGAGGAACAGAGGGTAATTGGAAACAAAGGGAAATTAAGAATCCTTTGCTATAGATTAAAAAAAACAACCTAAATTTCCTTAGCTTATATTATCTATAGAAAACATGTATTTGCCTAACTTTTATAACAGAGTGTAATTAAACAAATCCTGATACAACATTCCAATTATGGAATTCAGATTTAGATCAACAGTATGAAAAGCTTTAAGAGATAAGAACAACGTGAGAAAATACTTGTCTACACTTCTCTCTGCAAATGAATCCTTTGAATTATCTAGTCTTTATTCATCAATCTAGCTTGCTGGCTCAATCAATGCTCTAATGGCTTTACAGTCTTTCGATCAAGAAGTCTATAGAAATTTCTAAGAATCCACACTACATACTTCGAATTTTCAAGTATTTATACTAAGGTTTTATTACAAATAACTCAAACTGACTTGAGATTTAATCTAGGAAATACAAAATATCTTCTCAGAGGAAGATAGAGGCAGCTAATGAACTGCTTTCATGTTGTCCCTTTTATTGTGGTATTACTGGCTGTTATGGTTTGTTTTTATCTCTTTATGCTATTTTTGTTTGAATCATCATGATGGAGGCTTTATTTACTTTGGTATTTACTCTGATACTCTCTGTCACTGATACTCTTTGACTTGGATGCCTTGTCTTTATCCTTTATGTGTTTCTCCCTTTTACTGTGTAATTTACCTTTTACTGTGTGTTTCAACAGTAAATTCTTTTGTTTTTTCATGTATTAGCATTGGGAAGTTGATTTTTATCAAGTCTCAGTATGTTTTGTCTATTTTTCTTCTAACTACATCTTTGGTCTAGTTCCTCTGTTTTCACTGTCGATGCTCTGTATAATTGTCTACTTCTCGGCTCTGTGTGTAATTGTATTCATCTTCTATTCTTTGTATAATTAGTCTTCTTCTTCTGAAATTAGTCTTTTAACAGGTTTCTTGGTTGAGTCTTGGTGTAAACAGGTTCTGTGACTAGTATCAGAATTGTTTATTCAAGCTCTCACCTTTAGATGATTATCTGCAAAATTCAACAATAATTTAGAAAATATCGAATGGCTGGGAAGGGACTTGATGACTTTATTCGAACAGGGATACTTGCGGAAGGGGTCATGGTAGTGTTTTGGATGTAAATGGAGGTGGAGTCGCATCATAGAGGTTCAGGGTGGAACTGAAGGGTTTCATGGGTTTATAAAGTTAAATGGGTGAAAGGCGTGAAAACACGAGTTTTCAAGGTTTAATGTCTTTAACGGGAAAATTTTGAATATGGAACGAAATTCATATTTATGAAGGATAGGTGGTTTATCGGATCGGCGGGGAGGCGGTTTTAAGAGTCGTCGTACCGCTTTTGTGGTGCAGACAGTCTTTAGGAGGGGTCACCCAATGTGCTTTAGAGCTTGACACGTAGCCATCGGGGGTTGGGGAAACCACCTTATTGGGTGGGTAAAGGTGGTCCATTGGGCCTGACCAATATGGCTTTGGGCTGTTGGATTTGGGAAATTGCGATCTAACGGTAGTCGGGCGGAAGAGCTGCGCAGAGGAAATGAACAGGAGTTGAGGGGGGGCCAAGGGTTTTAATCACGGTGGTATTGATTTATTTAGGAATTAATCATGGGTTTAAAAGGATCAGGCTAGGCTTAATGAGGGAGTTTAACTCTTTGGGTAAAAGTTTAGGCATCGGGTGAGGCCGATATGGCTGCACGTCGTTGGATTTGAGCGCGGATGATCGGACGGTGGTCGAGTCGATGAAGAAGCACGGGTGAAATGTACAGAGGCTTAAAGGGGGCCCGAAGCTTTTAATCAGAAGTAATTTTGGGTTAATGGGGGATTTATATGTTTAGTCGGGATAAAGGGTAATTCATATAGTTTTTATTAAAACTAAGGGTTGGGGTATTTTACATAGGGGTTTAATTATTATATGGGAGAAGGGTTATATCAGGGTTTATATAATAAAGTTAGGAATTAATATGAAATGTGATGGGCTCGATGGGTTTTTTTTAGTAAAAGGGTAAAAGGTATGTGTTTGTGTATTTAGCTTTACACTTAGGATAAAAGGCTTTTTGTGGGTTTTTTAGCGAAAAGGGATTTACATGGGGGGTTTTTCACTTTTCTTAAGTAAATTGAGTTTAAACCTTAGGAAAAGGGGTTTTCTTAGGGTAATGAGGGGAAATGGATTGTATGAAGGGGGAATTATTTTTATGAAGGAGATTCTAGCACTTGAGTCCATAAGTCATAAAGCCAAGGGTCCAGTCCCACCAAAAGTCAGAGAAATGCTCTGAGCCTCTTTGACTTGTAGGATTAAAAGTACTTAGAACATACTTGTAGATAGGAAATTAGTAAGTAAAGGGGAAAAGTGAATGAGGGGGAGTTAATCATATGAACTTGTAAACCTTTGTCTTTGTCTTCATAGTTGACCATACATATTGAAATATGTATCTAAGCATGATGTATGTATTTTGATCCAATTAAATTTGTAGTTTAGCAACCTTTCTTCTACTTACCCATTTCTTACCTCTAACATATTTTCTTCATTTCTTTGGGTGCATTTAGGCTAGCAGACCCTTATTCATCTATTTTTATTTTGAAAAGTAATCTATTAAATTCTAACTTTATATCATCCAAGGGCTCAGGTTAAGCTTATGAGCTCCTTTTATTTTCTCTACCTAACTATGATCTGCCAAGATTAAACTGTTTGGTTAGATTTTATTCTTTAATCTATAAAGATAAAATTCAAAGCATGAAATAACTAGGATTAAATAGTTTGATTACCATGGATTGTGGCATGAATAACAAGTTGCACATAATCATTATTATGCATAAAATTAAATAGCAGTGGCATTTAGACTTTCACACTTTCATGGTCTTTTTGTTTTTGGGGTTCATATATTTTCATTTTATTTTTTTTACCTTCTCTTATTCTTTTTGTCATTTGATTTTCTTTTAGGATATACCCTCTTTACATTTTTTATATTTTTATCATATGGAAAACATTTGCAGAATTCAAAGGTATGTACAATATTACAAGGCTTAACCTTAGTCATTCAAAATTATGACTCCTATTAGTATAGGAACCTAACAGTGGCTCCACTTGGGGATGGAATTTCCTTGTGAAATGTCAAGAACTTTAGAGATCAGTAGCCTTTGAATTGTTGTTGATGTTTCCTTGCAAAGTGTCCTTCTATGAATTTGCCTTATTGATACTTATGACAGTGAATTTTTTAAATCTTAGGGCCTTCTCTTCGGGCTTTAACTTCAAAGATCATTATCCAATCCAAACTAGACTTTTGAAAATAGAATATATACAAATAAAAATTTGTAATTAGGTTCAAAGTAATGCTTTAGCATTCGACCATTTACTGGTCCAACTTCTGCATCTGTACCATCAATTTCTCTCAAGAAGAAAGAATTACTTCCTCTATAAGCATAAATGACATAGGGACCTTTCCATAGGAAATCAAATTTCCCATGTTTTCCTTTATTTTCCCTTCTTGAGTCCCACTTGAGCACTTTGTTACCAATGTAGAAATCTTCAGCCTTGGTTATCTTATCAAAAATCTTCTTAATCTTTTCTTGCAAAACTTGAGACTTGACATAGACCTCTTCTCTTGTTTTTCGTAGATGAATAGTTTGGTTGATTCTTCTTTGGATACTATTTGGTTCAACCTATATTTCTTGAAGTATCTTCATTACTGGTACTCCCAACGAGGATGGAAAGACAGCTTCCATTTCATAAACTAGTTGATAGGGAGAAGTACCAATTGATTTCTTAGTAGTCAATCTATTTGCCCATAAGGCATTGACTAGCTTTCTATTCCAAGTTTTCTTATTTTCCTCTCGTAACTTCTTGATGATATTTACTAGGCTTTTGTTTGATGACAATCCATTACCTTGAGGGTAATATGTTGTGGAATGGCCAAGGGTGATATGGTATTTATTGTAGAAATCTATCATTCTTTTGGATTTAAATGTTGTTTCATTATCAGTAATGAGCTTAGTTGGACATCCAAATCTTGATGGAATATTAGTTTCAAGGAAGGTTATGATAATAGTATTTGTGGCTTGCCTTGAAGGTATGGCCTCTATCAATTTTGTAAAGTAGTCTGTGGTAGCAAGGATCCATTTGTGTTGGGTAGAGGAGGGTGGGTGAATTTCACCAATGAATTCTAAAACCCATTGTTGAAAAGGTATTTCAGCAGAGATTGGCTTGAGGGGTAATGGTAAGAGCTTTTCATTTCCCTCAAAAATTTGACATTTGTGATAGGAGGTCACATATTTTTTGACATTAGTAAACAAGTTAGGCCAGTACAAACCAGCTCTAAGGATGTTATCTGCAGTGGCCTTCGAGTAAAGGTGTCCTCCACAGTCACCTGCATGAAACTCTTGTAAAACTTTGTCAGATTCTTCTTTTAATAAGCAATTGAGAAGAATACCTTCATGGTCTCTCCAAAACAAAACATTGTCTAATATACAAAATCTTAAGGATTTCATCTTCAAAAACCTGATTTTAGTCCTAGATAATTCAGGAGGAGCTTGTAAATTTAGTAAAACATAAATAATATTAGCATAACATGGTGATTCAAGAAAGGCTTGGCTGATGAGTGGAGTCGCCATCTTCTCTTCATTATCTATTGCTACAATAAATTTTATATCCAAGGACTGACAGTTCGATTCAGCCATAAGCTTGGCTAAACCTTATCCCTTGATTAACTTTGTAGGTTTAATTTCTAAATCATACTCTAAAATAGTAGCAATCCACTTTCCCCTCTTTCCATTAGGACCATCTTGAGTTAGGATGTCTTTTACTACTGAATTAGGAACATAGGCTACTATGTGAGAATATAAGATGTATACCCTAAAATCTTTAATGGCTTTGACCAAAGCCAAGGCCTGTTTTTCCATTATATTGTATTTCAAGGGGGCATCTCTCAAGGCTTTGCTAAAGAAAGCAATGGGTTGTTCATAGCCCTAGTCATTTTTCTATAATAGGACTGCAGCTATTGTGTGCTCTGAAGCAAAGGAAAACAAAATGAAATCTCTATCAAATTTAGGACTTATTAATACAGGTGTTTTAGTTAAGGCTAGTTTGATGTCTTCAAAGGATTTCTTAGCCTCAATAGTCCATTTTATGGTGGAGTCTTTTTTCAGCATATTGTTTAGTGATCTAATTAATTCTACTAGGTTAGATATAAATCTTCTAAGAAAATTGATTTTTCCTAAGAAAGCTTGTAATTCTCTAATGTTCCTGGGGTGTCTTATTTGTAAGATGGCTTCTATTCTTGCAGGGTCTATTCTTATACCATCTTTCGAGATTATGTGACCTAACAAATTTCCTTCCTCTAACAAAACTAAGGACTTTTTGGGGTTCAAGGAGATTCCAAACTTCTTGCATTCAATAAAGACTTGCCTTAGATGATTTAAATGTTGATTGTCAGATTTTGAAAATACAGTAATGTCATCTAGATATATCACAAGGAAATCATGAATTTCTTTAGCAAAGGCTATATCCATAGCCCTCTAGAAAGTGGCTCCTGAATTCATTAGCCCAAAAGGCATTTTCAGATACATAAAAGTGCCCCAAGGAGTAGTATAGGCAGTTTTGGGTTTGTCATCAGGATGAACTAAGATTTGATTATAACCATAAAACCCATCCAACAATGAGATTCTGGTTGATCCAACTACTCTCTGTAAAATGCGATCCATTTTGGGGAGAGGGTAATTGTCTTTCAGTGATACTTTATTGAGGTTTCTAAGATCCACACAGAGTTTGATCTCACCAGTTTTCTTTCTAGTTGGCACTAAGTTTGAGATCCAATCAGAAAATATGATTGGTGTAATTATTTTAGCATCATACATCGTTTGAATTTCTTTTTCTATCGCAGGTAATAAGATAGGATTAATCCTTATTAGTTTTTATTTGAAAGGAATTTGATTTTCTTTAATGGGAATAATGTACTGGATGATGTTGGTGTCATAGGATTTAAGTTCCTCGTAACTCCAAGCAAAAACATCCCTAAATTCTTTCAACAACTCAATATATTTCACTTTTTCTATCGGAGGTAATGATTTTGAAAGTTCGATCAATTTGGGATTTTCATTGGTGCCTATATTACATTCCTCAATGTTAGACATTAATGGTTCCATTTTAGGTTTCCTAGAAATATCATTTGAATCAAATAAATCTTCCAGAGGGGTTAATCCCTTTGGTAAGAAGTTATCCTTTAGATTAATTACTTCAGTTTCTTCATTTTTCATTTCATCAATATCCATTAGCTCTAAGTTATCTACCTCTGATTTGGTAAATTTAGTTGGGTTAAGTCTATCTATTTTATCATCTTCTATCTCATTTATTTTTATCTTATCCTTAGTGTTAGGATCTATGGATGTATCAGTATCTATATTATTATTTACGAATTCTGCTTCTGAAAGTAAAAAGTTATTTATTTGTTTATCATTAGTAAATATTTTCCAATTCTTCAATATATCTGGAATTGCAGGTATGTACCTAACTTTAGCAGTGTACTGGTAGTTAGGTTGGAAGGGTAATTTACAAGTGCTGGCAAACATTGCTAAACTATGGGCTTGCATGTTATGTTTTCTAGGGATGACTACAAGCTTTGTTTCTAGGAAAGTGTTAAGTATTTCTACAATAGTGTCTCTATAGAAACTTAATCTAGGGTCTTTAGCCATATATACGTCATCAATCTATTTCATAATTAGTTCAGAGTCTCCCATAATAGAAACTCTTTTAGCTCCTAGATTCCTAACTAACTTAAGACCTAAAACTAATGCTTCATATTCAGCTATATTATTTGTACATTTAAAATTCAATTTATATGCATGGCCTTTTGAGTAATTGTTCTCCAAATTATATATCCACACTCCTGCTCCTACTCCTAACCTATTGACTGATCCATCAAATTCTAAATTCCAGAATATCTCATGATCATAGTTTTCACTATCTGGTGCAACAAAATTCTCATCATTCACAACAAGTAGACCTTCTTGTTCATTGAATAGCTCGGCAATCTGATTAGTCTCATTTTGTGTAGAAACAACAATTTCTTTTGGTTCTTTCTCAATACTATCCAAAAGTGTTTCTTGAGTTTGATCAGTATTATACAAGATAAACGAGTCAATATTTTAGTGAATGGAGTATATAGGAAAGTTTTGAGGCCGATCCTGGCTACTTACCATATATTTCATTAAGGTTTCTTGGTATAGTTTATTAGGTTGTCCAAAAACAGAAATTGTTTCATAAGACATATTTAGTTGTAGATATCCCTGAAGTTTGGCTCCCCATGATTTGGATAACAGCATGCCATAGTTTGGTGGGATGTGGGCAACTACAATGTCCATAAGAATTCTTTTGTTAGGATATTGGACTAATGTAACACAAAGGTCTTTAATTAATCCTAGACACTTTACTTGAGTAGAGTCAATTGAGAATAAGTCTTTGTAGGGCCTTGTAATGTCTAGGTTCAAATTTTCCATTACTGATTTGGGCATTAAATTGTGAGAGGCCATAGAATCCAACATTGCATTGTGTAGAATTTTTTCATGGATACTAAGGCTTATGTAAAAAGGTTGAACTCCTCCTTCTAATGGTTTGCCATTAAAATTAGGACCAAATATAAATTCTGGTTTATCATCAAACAAGTTAACTGAATCCTCATTTTCAGCAATGTTTAAGGTCTGGTTTATCTGTGATTTGTAAGGTTCATTCTTGATTAGTTTTGTTAAAGGGATTGTAATCTTCAGCTTTGCTATATTTGCTCCCAAATTAAAAGGAAAATAGGGTTTCTCTATTTGAAGGTTTTGAGTTTTAGCAGGGATTTGAGTAGGATTGTTTTCTTTTTCTTTATTGGGGATCTCCTTATGTGGATTTTCAAGTGGAATTGAAGTGGATGGTTGATCAGCAGAAGGTTGATCAGAGGTTATATCTACAATTGTGGGGCCAGAAGGATTTGGGTTCTGCCTAGGGAGAATTTGGAGGATCTTTGAAACAGGGGCTTCTTTTATTTTCTTGGGTTGATTTTGTGTTGTTTTCTTGGTTTGGTCAGGGACATCTACATTCCTTTTTCTTCTTAGATTATATTGCTTATGGACTTCGAAAATAGCAGAGTCATATCCTTGTTTATAATCAAATGATTCACTAAACTGTACCTGTAATTACTGCAGCATATACAATTCCTGCTCATCTTGGGTTAGAAAAATAGTGTCTTCATCATTTACTCCCATTAGGTTAATTTGTGTATCATGCTCTGGATTTTCTGGCTGGGATGTTTCTACATAATTTTCTTGAAAAGGAGGCCTTATGTTCTGATCTGGTCCGTTTTTCCCTATGTTTTGGTTATTTCTGAAATTTGGGTTTCTAATTGGAGGTGCTTGTTGGTTATCCCATTGGGGTTTCCTTTCCATGTTACTTATTCTTTCCATTAGTCTTTCCATGTTTTTGGCCAAGTTATGTATTTTAAAATCAGATGGTGAAGTTTACTCCTTAGCAGTTCTCTTTTCATTTCCAACTCTAGCCCTTTTAGCTAACAAATTTGCTTCTACACTAACAGCTACACTTTGCATTTCTTCTAATGTCGGAGGGTTTCTTTCCCTAAGCTAGTATGACATATCAGTATCAAAACCATTAGGGAACTTTATCAATGCTAAGTCAGGTGGGGGCTAAGGTTAACTGGGATGGCATTATATATATTATTGAATCTAGTGTAGTAATCTTGAATAGTTTCATTAGATCCTCTCTTAATATTCTCATATTCTGAAAGGATTCGTAAGGGATTCTTTTTCCTTTCCCACCTATCAATAAACAACCTTTGGAAGTTTGCTAGGTCTTCTATATGGTTGGCAGGAAAGGCTTTAAACCACTTCTTGACAACACCAGTCAAACATTGGGCAAAGAGTCCCATCTGGATATCAGCTTCATCTAATTCACGTAGTTCAAAGAAGTCAGACATCTTGTTTACATGATGTTGGCTAGTGCACTAACCAGTAGCATCGAACAAGGGAATCTTACTTTGATAATCTGTAGGCATAGCATGAAGTTAGGCAGGTAAAACAAGAGGAGCATATCTGTTTGCCATTGTTGTTGGTTGGGATGGGATAATATGTGGGGTTGATATACTTGGAATTAATGTAGTAGTGAATGAAGAACTAGGATTAGTAGGTGGTGAATGAGTAATGATAGGTTGGTGAGGGAGTGAAGGTGTAAATGGTGGTGCAGAATGGAGTTGAGAAGGTATTGAAGTCGAAGGGGATAATGGTGAACTCAAAGTAGTGGAGAATTTTTCAGAAAACTCAAGGGTAGTAGTAGTATTAATGGATGATTGTGGAGATTTCAGAATGTACTCATCAATTGATCTATTTTCTTGTTGGACTTCAAGGTCTACAATGAAATCAGGATCTAGAATAGTTCTATATATTTCAATTTCGGACTTTGTTTCAAATAATGAAAGATCAAATTTCTTGTCAAAGGGAATATCTTCTAAAAATAACCACTCATTAAGACATGAATTCGCTTTAACTAAAGGTGTTTGACTAATTGAACTTTCTTCTTTTTTAGATTTTCTTGAAATCAGGTTGGGATTATCAACTACTAGGGGAGGGTTGGGATCTGGATTTGCCCTAGTAAAATGAGTCTTCCTAGAAGCCAAAGTTTCAAATGTTTTAATTTCTTTTGCGAGATTTTTCAATATAACTTCTAAAAAATGACTTTAAGAGGCTCAAAATATAGGTTTAGAAGTTTCTTAAAGCTTTATTAGGACTGAGTAATTGTTGGTTCCCCAGTGGAGTCGCCACTATGTTATCACTCAGAATTTTCTCTACAAGTTATTAGAAGAAAGAAAATGACTGAGGTAACCATAAATTAACTTTTGGGCATAGGCTCTAGCCAACCTAAGTCCAGAGAGGGCTCTCTCTATATGAATTAGCTTTGTTTCGCTGGGATTTTAGGCTTGTTCTTAAGGTTCAGGGGGTTTTTTATTTGTATTGAAGATTAGGTGGTGGGAATCTTTAAATAGATGGATAGGATGATGTCTCTAGTCCATTGGGCTATGGAGTCAACAAAAGAGCAACAAGACTGGATCAACTCATTAAAGGGAATGTTCAAAGGGAAATATAGCAGAGTAGAGTGCAGGTCTTAGGCCAGAGGGGTGGAAAAGGTTTTAACCAGCGTGAGAGGTCAATTAAGAATTCTCAGACCGGGATTGAAACAAGGAACAGAGGGTAATCAGAAACAAAGGGCAATTAAGAATCCTTTGCTATAGATTAAAAGAAACAACCTAAACTAAGGAGAAAATAATAATTCCTTAACTTAGATTATCTATAGACAACATGTATTTGCCTAACTATTATAGTAGAGTGTAATTAAACAAATTCTGATATAATATTCCAATTATGGCATTCAGATTTAGATAAACAGTATGAAAAACTTTAAGAGATAACAACAACGTGAGAAAATACTTGTCTACACTTCGCTCTACACATGAATCCTTTGAAATATCTGGTCTTTATTCATCAATCCAGCTTGCTGGCTCAATCAATGCTCCAATGGCTTTATAGTATTTCGATCAAGAAGTCTATAGAAATGTCTAAGAATCCACACTACATACTTCGAATTTTGAAGTATTTATACTAAGGTTTTATTACAAATCTCAAACTGACTTGAGATTTAATCTAGAAAATACAAAATATCTTCTCGCAGGAAGATAGAGGTAGCTAAGGAACTGCTTTCATGTTGTCCCTTTTATTGTGGTACTACTGGCTGTTATGGTTTGTTTTTAACTCTTTATGCTCTTGTTGTTTGAATCATCATGTTGAAGGCTTTATTTACTTCGGTCTTTCATCTGATACTCTCTGTCACTGATACTCATTGACTCACATGACCTGTCTTTATCCTTTTTGTGTTTCTCCCATTTACTGTACAATTTACCTTTTACTGTGTGTTTCAACAGTAAATTTTTTTGTTTTTTTTTGTATTAGCATCGGGAAGTGGATTTTGATCAAGTCTCATTATGTTTTTATTATTTTTCTTCTAACTGCGTCTCTGGTCTAGTTCCTCTGTTTTGACTATCAATGCTCTGTATAGTTGTCTTCTTCTCGGCTCTGTGTGTACTTGTCTTCATCTTCTGTTCTTTGTATAATTGGTCTTCTTCTTTTTAATTTGGTCTTTTGATAGGTTTCTTGGTCGAGTCTTGGTGTAAACAAGTTCTGTGACTAGTATCAAAACTGTTTATCCAAGCTCTAATCTTCGAATGATTATCTGCAAAATTCAACAATAATTAAGAAAACATCGAATGGCTAGGAAGGGACTTGATGGATTTATTCACACAGGGATGCCTGGGGAAGGGGTCATGGTAGTGTTTTGGACGTAAATGGAGGTGAATTTGCATCGCAAAGGTTCAGGGTGGCGGTAAAGTGTTTCATGGGTTTATACAGTTAAACAGGCGAAAGGCATGAAAACATAGGTTTTCAAGGTTTAAAGTCTTTAACAGGCAACTTTTGAATATGGCACGAAATTCATATTTATGAAGGATAGGTAGTTTATCAGATTAGTGGGGAGGTGGTTTTAAGAGTCGTCGCACCACTTTTGTGGCATGGGCAGTTTTTAGGAGGAGTTGGTTGATGTGCTTTAGAGCTTCACACGTAGCCATTAGGGGGTGGAAGAAAACTGTCTTATCGAGCAGGTAAAGGTAGTCCATCAGGCCTGACCGATATGGCTTTGGGCCATTTGATTTGGGCAATTGCGATCTGATAGTAGTCGGGCGGAAGAGCTGCGCAGAGGAAATGAATGGGAGTTGAGGGGGGGCCAGGGGTTTTAATCACGATGGTATTGATTTATTTAGGAATTAATCATGGGTTTAAAAGAATCGAGCCGAGCTTAATGAGGGAGTTTAACTCTTTGGGTTAAAGTTCGGGCATCGGGTGAGGTCGATACAGCTATGCGTCGTTGGATTTGAGCGCGGATGATCAGACGGTGGTCGGGTTGATGAAGAAGCACGGGTGAAATGTACGGAGGCTTAAGGGGGGCCCGAAGCTTTTAATCAGAAGTAATTTTGGGTTTATTTGGGGTTAATGGGGGATTTATATGTTTAGTCAGGATAAGGGGTAATTCATATAGTTTTTATTAAAACTAAGGGTTGGGGTATTTTACATAGGGGTTTAATTATTATACAGGAAAAGGGTTATATCGGGGTTTATATAATAAAGTGGTTTATATAATAAAGTTAGGAATTAATATGAAATGTGATGGGTGGGATGGGTTTTTCCTTAGTAAAAGGGTAAAAGGTATGCGTTTGCGCATTTAGCTTTACACTTAGGATAAAAGGCTTTTTGTGGGTTTTTTAGCGAAAAGGGATTTACATGGGGGGTTTTTCAATTTTCTTAGGTAAATTGAGTTTAAACCTTAGGAAAAGGGGTTTTCTTAGGGTAATGAGGGGAAATGGATTGTACGAAGGGGAATTATTTTTATGAAGGGGGTTCTAGCACTTGAGTCCATAAGTCGTAAAGCGAAGGGTCCAGTCCCACCAAAAGTCAAAGAAATGCTCTGAGCCTCTTTGACTTGTAGGATTAGAAGTACTTAGAACATACCTGTGGATAGGAAATTAGTAAGTAAAGGGGAAAAGTGAATGAGGGGGAGTTAATCACATGAACTTGTAAACCTTTGTCTTTGTCTTTGTCTTCATAGTTGACCATACATGTTGAAATATGTATCTAAGCATGATGTATGTATTTTGATCCAATTAACTTTGTAGTTCAACAACCTTTCTTCTACTTACCCATTTCTTACCTCTAACATATTTTCTTCATTTCTTTGGGTGCATTTAGGCTAGCAAACCCTTATTCATCTATTTTTATTTTGAAAAGTAATCTATCTAATTCTAACCTTATATCATCCAAGGGCTCAGATTAAGCTTATGAGCCCCTTTTATTTTCTCCACCTAACTATGATCTGCCAAGATTAAATAGTTCAGTCAGATTTTATTCTCTAATATATAAACATAAAATTCAACGCATGAAATAACCAAGATTAAATAGTTTGATTACCATGGATTGTGGCATGAATAACAAGTTGTACACAATCGTTATTATGCATAAAAGTAAATAGTAGTGGCATTTAGACTTGCATACTTTCATGGTATTTTTGTTTTTGGGGTTCATATATTTTCATTTTTTTTTACCTTCTCTTATTCTTTTTGTCGTTTGATTTTTGTTTTAGGACATACCCTCTTTACATTTTTTATCTTTTTATAATATGGAAAAAATTTGCAGAATGCAAAGGTATGTACAATATTACAAGGCTTATCCTTAGTCATTCAAAATTATGACTCCCATTGGTATAGGAACCTAATAGTGTACACGTTGTGACGGTGGTGCTATGTATAGGTGGTACTGTGTACATGTTGTAAATTTGGTAATATGTGCATGTCATGCATGTTGTGTGGTGCACATACGATACTATGAATGTGTATTATGTAGTTGTGGTGTCGTGACATGCATACTCATTGTGTTGTACTCTGTGTAGCACATGCATTTTGTTGTGTTGTACGCTAGGTGTAGGTACATGTATTGTGTGGCATTGTACATTGGGTATAGATGTATGATTTATGTTGTATATTAGGTGTATGTCTATGCATTTTGTGGTGTCGCATGTTGTGTGTGGATGTATGTCTTGTGATGTCCATTGTGTACGTATATGTGTTGTGTGGTGTCTTACACCAAGAGTAGGAGTATGTATTGTATTGTGTTGTACAGTGGGTGTAGGTGTATGTGTTGTATGTTAGGTGTAGGTGCATCATGTTGTATGTCGAGTGTCGTTGTATGTGTGTGATGAACACTATGTGTATGTTCACATGGTTGAGGAGAAGGCACTGGGTGTTTGTTGGGTGTGGCAACCAATCTGGAGTGTGTACGAAATAAGAGCAAATGTGGGAGCCAAGGATTGATTAAAGGATAAGCATCAATATTTTATTTCAGTTTTATTATGCATGTAATTTATGATTATGGTCTATTATGATTACATGTGACCTATGATTCTGGTTTATGATGGTTACATGTGATTTATGATGTTGATCTATGATGGTTTTGTTTCGAGCTAACCTAATGTGATATGTTTATACATGATGATTTGATCAAAGATGCTAGTTTGACTTGTTGTGACAAGGAGTAAATAGGATTGCAAGTGTACCTTATTGATGAGCCACCAGTGAGGTATGATTTGAAGTTATTTCAATTTATTTTAAATTTAATGGAAATTATGTGTTTGGAACAGGAACGCATGAACATGCTTGATTGAGTGGCTGAAATCGACTGCAACAATTAGTAGCAGCAGTGAAAGAAATTGGAAAATGCCGCAATATGTTGGTAGAGCACTTCAGGAGCAGGGCCATTATGGGACACTGGTACCCAATAGTTTCCAATGATTTCCATGAGCATGTTATGACCGATATGATGGTTTTAAGGCAGGGATATGCCTTGTTTTTTGTATCTTCCTATGTGAGGAAGCCTTTCCAAGGGATGGATTGCGCGAGATGGGGGTGTCAGCAGATCTTGGAAGGTAAGTGACTGCATGGAAGGGGTTGAACAGATTGCCCCAGGAAATGTGTAGTAGAAAAGGGAAGACCGGGGATGGATTTTTTTTGGTCATTAGCATTGCCAGATGAAATAAGATGCACATTGGGAGTGCGCCCTGGAACAATGAGCCGATAACTGTTCATTGAGAAGATAAGTGGCGCGAGATTGTAGTGTTGGATATTGGATGCATATTTGACTTTGCAGTGGATTCTGGACTTTCTAGGAAGGAGGTGAATCCTGGTATTAATTTGAGGGTGGAGGTGTGAACCTTTGGATTCCATTTTTTATTGATATGGGCATCGTATCTTTTTATTTGTTGGTTGAGAAAATGTTCATATGTGTATATGTGTGTATTATTGTAAATATTGTATCGAGCTAGATCTATAAAGCTCCATAGATAATATGGTTATTTGTTGGTTGAAGCAAATGTGTATGTGATTATCGTAAATATCATAATGAGCTATGTTATAAAGTTCCAATAAACGGTATGATTTTCATGTTTTAATAGGTGGTCACTGTAAATCCTGCAACGAGCGGTGTTATAAAGCTCCATGGGCGGTATGTTTGTTTTCAGTAGTATTGTTGGTTATATGTGTCGATGAACACTAAGGATGGTGATCTCCCAAGGGTGAGGGTTTTGTAATAACCCGGCTGAAAATTCCATGTAAAAATATATAAACACCATGGATGATGGGACATGTACGCCAAGCTGAATGGTGGGGAAAACATCCTAGTGGGTGTTGACTCGGTTTATATGGATAAGGAAATTGGCAAAGACAATGGCTAAGGCTTTGGAAAGGCATGAGGCATTTATTGGCATTTTATTTATGAAAATAAAGGAAATTAGGAGAAAATAAAGGTGAAAGGTCACAGGTTGCATGTGAGGAGGAAAATGAAAGAAAATAATGGAAAATGAAGAAACTAGAGGACTCATTAATAAAAAGGCCTATGAGGATCAGTTGGCAAACTCTTGGCTCAGACTTGGTCAGTTCAATGTTGGAGCTCTCTCTCATTATTCTCTCTCCCATACTCTTGGAGTCTTAGATTTTTCTTGGAGAACTCCTGGTGAG
Organism: Pinus tabuliformis; assembly: GCA_031772625.1. Taxonomy (NCBI): domain Eukaryota; kingdom Viridiplantae; phylum Streptophyta; class Pinopsida; order Pinales; family Pinaceae; genus Pinus; species Pinus tabuliformis. Next base: position 600,475,031 of record CM062813.1, on the reverse strand, counting down.
TGTGGCATACTTGGATTCTTGGAGAAAGAAGGCAAAGGAAGAGTAGTAAAGTGTAATAGGGCATCAGATCAACAACTACATCAGATTTGCTTGTAGGTACCGAGTTGCATGTATGATTTATTCACTAGGTTTGACATGCATGGCATATGCATGTGGATTATTGGTTGTGGTCTTTCATTGGCATGGAGGATTGCCTAGATTGATAGTGGATTTCCTAGCCTTGCCATTTCTTGGATAGCCATGGAGTTTGTGGGTTTATTTCATTATTGTGTTTTTGGTTGGTTCTCGTGTTTCCTTATCTTGGATTGAGTTACTAGTTCCTTGAGCCTTGGTTGGAAAAATTCTATGGAGCCCTGTAACATCTTGGGTCGAGTTACTAGTCTCGTAGCCTTGTTTGGAAAAATGCTCTAGAGCCCTTGGTGGGTTGAGTTACTAGTCTCGTAGTCTTGTTTGTACAAACACTCTAGACCACTTGGTGGGTTGAGTTACTAGTCCTGGAGCCTTTTTTGAACAACATTTCTAGAGCCTGGTGGCAGTAGTTGGTTGAGTTACTAGTCTTGGAGCCTTGGTTGGGACAAACACTCTGGAGCATTGGATGGCTAGGGTAGAGACCAATCTGATGATGGTTTTGTGATGTCCGACCGTGAGGTGGAATAAATATTTGATGGGTTGAGGTGGATGGCCTCTGGAAGTCCTGGACGAGTTTTGATTGATGTGTTCTATGAGATCCCAAATTCATGCTTGGAATATGGCACGGGGGTGAATGGATGAAGAGAGATTTGGCTCAACCATTCTAATGTCAAGTGGAATGTTGAAGTCCCATCCCAAGTTGGATTTTGCATCATCAATAAGAGATTATTTCTCCTTGTATTTTTGTGAGAATTATATTGGATTATATGAGGTTTATATGGCGGTGAGTTCATTAGTATTTTTGTCCCTATTATGCTGGTTATGTATATGTTATATGACAACATCTATGTATGGATCTCATCATGTCTCTCCTTGTATATGATGAAAAATGCGTCTACGGTCTAGTGGATGGAATGGCAGTTAATGTGTTGAGGCATCAATGGTGCTTAGTGTTTCTCAACTATGTATGAGACCCCTATGCTCAGATCTGTTATTTACACCTGTAGTTTACATATTCGTGATATGTTTGACGAAATGCTTGTCATGGCTAGTAGGGGTCCAGTCAAGGTCTTAAACAAGTATTTTCTTTAGTACTATCATTTCCATGTTATTTTAATGTTCTGAAGATATGGTTCAATTCTAGGCAGTGACCTGGGCTATGGGCCTGAAAAGTGGCTCAAATCCCGAGGATGTTGGCATAGAACTGAGTAAATGAGTATCTAGATGCTGGCAGGCAAGCTTGTGAGAGTGACTCTAGGTTTCTAGACGTTGTCATGCCTATAACATAAGAGCGACTGAGGCTTAACTTGTCTAAAAGCTCAGTGGAACCCAAGGGAAAGTTGTCTAAAGTGTTGGATTGCTTCCCAAGGGTCCTAAAGCTTATGTTGAATGTTGATATGTTGTGTTTTTGTCAGTTCCACTTCCTTAACGTGACTTGGAAAGTCAAATCATATCATAGTGGCCTCATGTCGCATGTTTACCTTGACTGGATGATTTCTTGGTAGATGTGGGAGAAGGATGTTACAAATATAAATATAAAAATAGTTTAAATTATATATAAATTTATAAAAAAATTAGTATATATATAATTTTATAATTATTAAAACAATTGTTATCAAATATAAATTCAAAAACAAAATTAAAAATTAAAAATAATTTTTCCCCAAAAATTTCATTATATATATATATATATATATATATATAAAGTTATTAAAAAAAATGTTATAAAATATAAATTTAAAAATATATATATTTAAAAATAAATAAAAACCAATATAAATGGTTTTAAAAAAATTAATTTTTTTGTCACGCATTTTGGAAAGCAAAAGGGAAAAAAATAAATGGATTTTTTTTTTCTTTTTTTTTCACGCAAGAATAGAAATGCTCCCCAAATGAAATTAAAAAAAATAACACATGTTTTTTCGTTTCAAAAAAAAAAGTCTTAATTTTTCTCCTAAAAATCCAACAAATTTGAGTTTTTCTTTTTTGTATTTTTGTCTTCTTCGTTATAAAACTATAAAAAAATAGAGTTTTTAATGTGGTTTTTCTGGTAAATCAACAAATTTTCCCCAAATTCCTCTTTAAATAGTCAAAATAGAAGGAAAATTAACCTTTCAAATACGAAAAACTCGCATTGAATGTGTTATTGTCATTGAATGTCTTATCGATGACAATGTAGCTCCTCAGCAAAATTGCTCCAAACCTTTTGATAAGATCCAGAAGACTTGATGTGATGTGACGAATAGAAACATTGAATGTTATTTTATAGCAATGATTATGGGATTGATTTATCGTTTCTCAATTGTGGGATTAAAATTAAAATTAAAAAAATTAATATATAGTTAATATTATAGGTTTAGATTTGTTTTTATTCATTGTGGCATAAAATATACAATATTAATTACAAAAATTAATTTAGTTAGATAGTCAATGTTAAATAATTTAAATGGAAAATTTATTTTAATTTCGAAGAAATGCATTAAACGAAAATTTATGTGGATATTTTGAATAGGAAGTAGGGTGAAAATTTTCAAGACCAAAAGTTTAGTAATATGTTTTCAAGTAAATTTTACATGAAAATTTTGGAGGGAAATATTTCAAAACAAAATTTTTGGAGGGAAAATTTTCGGCAAAATTATTTTTGTGGGGGGGACTTTGGAGGGAAAAATTTTGTTGAAAAATTTTTGGGGGCAACCTTAGACGGAAATTTTCAATCTCTAAGTTAGAAATTGTCATTGGGAAAGAGTGAATTTGTATCATTCAACATCTTCTGGTTGAAGATCATGAATTCTTCTGATAGTGAAGTTTTTTTCTCTGTAACATCGACATCTTCGTCATGCAACAACTTTATTCATATTGATGAATGTAACAGGAATTCTTTCACTATGAATAGATAGAGAAATTTTCCACTTGGTCTTAATGTTAAGGATGATGAGAGTAGCATTGATGAAGGGCAACAAAGGAATTTCTTGTGAATAGAGAGTCAATTTTTCCACTTAGTCATAATCCTAAGGATTATGAGAGCACCACTGACGAAGGGAAGGATGAAGAATTTCCAGTAAATAGAGAGTCAAATTTTCCACTTAGTCCTAATCCTAAAGATTATGAGAGCACCACTGATGAAGGGGGGGATGAAGAATTTCTAGAGTGAAATTTTACACCTAGTTCTAATCCTAAGGATTATGAGAGCACCACTGAGGAAGGGGAGGGTGAGGATGAATAATTTCTAGTAAATAGAGATTCAAAGTTTCCACTTAGTCCTAATCCTAAGGATTATGAGAGAACCACTGATGAAGGGGAGGATGAAGAATTTCCATTAAATAGAAATTCAAAGTTTCCACTTAGTCCTAATCCCAAGGATTATGAGACCACCACTGATGAAGGGGAGGATGAAGAATTTCCTGCAAATAATAATTTTACTATGAATAGAGAGTCATATTTTCCACTTAGTCATAATCCTAAGGATTATGTAAGCACCAGTTACGAAGGGGAGGATGAAGAGTTTCTTCCAAATGATAATTTTAGAGGCACAGATGTGAATAATGCATTTTCTCTAAGTGAGTCTTTCAAAGGCACTCATGGTGATGATGAATTGAATCCTACAAGGAAGGATTTCAAAAGCACAGATGGAGATGGTGAAGAATTTCATTCGAGTTAGGATTTCAAAAGCGCAGATGTTGGTAGTGATGAATTCCTTCAAGCAAGGATGGTAATGAATATTTTCCAAGCAATAATGGTGATGAATTTTCTAACTATGTTCAAAATTATCATAGTAAGTATAATATTCCTCCTAATGGTGATGAACATGCTTCTACAGATAATCATGAAATGATGGAGACGATGCAAGAAAATATTGTATCTAGGAGTAGGAGAAGACATTTTCATTTCAATCCAAAATATTCTGGTTATACAAGGTTTAGGACTGAATATCTCACAAGTAGAAGTTATATCAGTGATCTGACTTCAAGTGAATGTTGTCGAAAGGATGATTGAAACTTATGGATTTCAAGTTTTCTTTGGAGCAAAGGAAGAGATATTTGTCAATGAATAAAAGCATGCAAAATTCATTTTTAGTGGGTGCATGCAATCTACACTAGCATGTTATGATTATCATATTGGGAATATATTGATCTGTAGAAAGGATTTCAAAATGTTTCTTTCAATTGGTAATTTTCGTTTGTCAAGAATCCAAGAAAGACTACAAAACGATCCTACATATTATTCAGAAGTATGTCACATAGATGAAAGACTTATTTTCAAAGCATGGAGAGTGTATGCCAATTAAATACACAATACATATTTCACATAATTTCTGAAGATGATAAATCTACAACTTATACAAAGAATATGCAAAAGGTGTTAAAGGAGATGGTAATTTTATTACATATTCATATTTTACAAGGATATGGAAGAACGAATTCAACACTGTTCGTATTCCTAAGAAGACAATGATGGGGGTTTGCAATACATGTGCCTCTCTTAAATCAAAAAGAGATAAATGTCAAGGGGTAGAAAGAGGTGTGTATTCATAACATTAATTTTAAAAATTGGATAGTTATCAACTACAAAAATATATTTATTAATAGGTTTATTTTATTTTATGTGCAGATTCCATTGTCAAAGCACTTCAAGAGCATCACAATCAACAAACAAGTGAAAGAAAAAAAATTGAATAAGCATCGAAATAAGTGTTATGATCATCCAAATAAATATTTGGGTTTGATAATTGATGGTATGAACCAAAAGAAAAAAATTTAGCCACATTTAGTCTGCACACCAAAAAATTTACAGGAGGAAAATTTTATTCAGTTTCACCTGGTTGGTTATATGGTCTTTATGGGAAGATGTTGCCAAGGGTTTACTTCACAGCTCCAAATATTCATAGTGCTACAAATCTTACCATAACTATAATCCATGATGTCGTTTCTCATTGGTATGGTATTCCTCCTAAATTTTTGTATCTGCAATTAGACAACACAAGTCATGAAAACAAAAATCAAGCTCTTTTTGGATATCTAAACATGCTTGTTGAATTGGGAATCTTTAAAAATGTGAAGGTTGGTTTCCTTCTTGTTAGGCACACTCATGAGCATATTAATCATATGTTTAGTCATTTTTCAGTAACATTGAGGAGGAAAAATGTTGGGAGCTTGCCATCATTAATTGAAAGTATTAAGAAATCATACATTCCAAAGCCTTTTTTTCATGTGTTGGAAGAAACTATTGACATGCGAAGGTTTTTTCTGGGATTGCATGGAGAAATGCATTGAAAAACTTAATGACATTAGCTTCCACCATCAATTTCGTATCAAAAAAATTCATGGCAAAACACTTATATGGGGCAAGAATTATTCAACTATTGCAGAATGGGGGCCCTCATCACATTTAGCATTTTTTAAGTTCATTCCAGATCATCCAATATTTGCATTAAAGATAATATTATTACAATTAGTTGTTAAACTCCATAATTCACGAAGGCATAAGAGAGAGATAAATTATTTTGAATGCTAGAAGAAAAAAAAATATGTATTAGAGATACATATGAGTACTTTGATGTTGTTAATTCAGTTTGATGGGAGTATTTTTTCAATAGTCAAAGTGATATCATTTCAATATCCAGAAATGAAGATAGACTTTTGAAGACTGTGTTTATTTGGTTGCATAATATGTCAAATGAACAGGAGGAAAGACACATTTTTTAACAGAAACAATCTCAAGGCATTATTAATTCTCAATGAGTAGAGGAAACAAAATTCTATGTTGGTTCTAGAAGATCATGTACACAACGTGAAGCCATGGAAGACCTTTACAGGGGTTCTACACAAGATGTTAAGGAGGGTTGCATGATAGCATTATTAGCGGATGGAGATCCACTTGGCTATCCATTCTGGGTTGCCAAGGTTATAAAGGTCATTAAAGAAAATTAATATATTGCAATTGTTGAAGTACATTGGTATGCCACAAATACCTAGCCATTCAATGGTGTGTACAAGCGAGAGATGCTAGTTGATAAACAAATTGGCAGAAAGAGAAAAAGAAAGGGTACAAATATAAATTGTCGCCACACAAACCTCTTAAAATTGGAGGATGTTGACATACTTGTCTATGACATCAGTTTAACAAAGAGAGGAACTCTTTGCTTTAAGACCATAGATATTTAGAATAAGTTGCTACCAAAAGAAATAGTGTTGAGATGGGAGTCTATTGAACCTAGTCATAGATATAGAAGACTTTTGAATTCTGAAATGGTGGGCATGCATGTTGACTCAGATGGGGCTCTAGTTGATGAAAGAAAATAATATGGGTCATCTTCATCTACATCCAGTCATTCATCTGAAGATGTAGATTCTGATGGTGTGCCAGAACCTATGGGTGATTTTGAATAACTGTCTAAGACATTTTATGTAAATGATGTTTACATGGTAACTTAGAATAAATATTTTGACTTCCATATGATCTTACATGAAGTTATGAGTATGTTTGTTGGATTATATGTTTTAATTATGAAGAATTCATTTCTAGTGAGATGTTTGCATGGTAACTTGAAATAAAATTTTGATTTGCATATGATCTTACATGAAGTTATCAGTCATTTCTATGTTTGTTGTTATATGTTTTAATTCCGAAGAATTCATATCTTTAGAGATGTTTGCATGGTAACTTGAAATAAATATTTTGACTTCCATATGATCTTACAGGAAGTTATGAGTCATTTCTATGTTTGTTGGATTATATGTTCTAATTATGAAGAATTCATACCTTTAGAGATGTTTGCATGGTAACTTGAAATAAATATTTTGACTTCCATATGATCTTCCATGAAGTTATGGATCATTTCTATGTTTGTTGGATTATATTTTTTAATTATGAAGAATTCATCTCTTTAGAATATCCACAATGCAATCAGGGGGGCTTCATTGGGGGAGAAATATCATACCACATGGGTTCATATTGGGGGATATATATTGAAGAAAAAATGACATAATATATTGGGGGGTATATAGGGGATAAAAGGTTTTCATATTGGCAAATATTAAAAATGGAGCTTAAACTTAATGAGAAAATATAAAGGGGTATAGAAAATGTTAATGGAAAAACAGATACCTGCAATATTTAGTGAAAGTAGGAGTTTTCTTAATTGGGAAGTTGTATTGAGTTCATATTGGTAGGGGGTTAAATAATGTGATTTTTAGAGGATTTTTCAATATGTAGTCAAATTAACTGTATTGTTTAATATGCCACAAACACACGTGATATGTCAGAGGTTCACTGAGTGAATCCCCAGTGAATGCAATAATGAATTACAAAAATATTGTATGTTATATTCAATCTACCAAAGTTGATATTTTGATTAAAATTAAAGAAATATTACAAATTAATGTTGATTTTTTAAATTATACAGTGATATTGCCATGATATTATTTATTGTTATCATTTGGTATAAGATAGTTTTAAAAATGTTGAAATTTTAATGACTCATTAAAAGGGACACTTCGTTTTGATGGTTAGGTTTTTGTTGCAATAGGATAAGTTGTCTTAGGCTAAGATTTGAAAAGAGCTATAGTTTTAGCTTTTAAAATAAAAATTACTTTTTGAATAATGAATCTTTCATTTACTTTTTCATTTTTAAAAATTGTTTTAGTCATATAATTTGTCTATAATTTCATGGTTGAAATATGTTAAAAAATTAACGTTTTTAATTCTATGGTTGAAAGTTTGTCAAAATCTTAAGGTTTTTTTGAGTTATGATATTTTATCTTTAATGCTATTGTTGAAAACAATAAAAATATTCAGGGCTTTTTAGAGTCAACATATTTTATCTTTAACAACACGGATGGAAATTGTTGGAATTATTAGGATTTGAGACATGATATTTTCTCTTTAACATCATATTCAAGAATTGTTGGAATTTTATGGTTTTTCAAAGTCCTGATATTTTATCTTTAATACCATTGTTTAAAAGTGTCAAAATTGTAACCCGTTTTTTTCCTTTTTTGTTCCAACATCAACACTTATTTTTTTGAGTTTCTTTTTTCATCCATTTTGCAAAAAAAAATTGGTTTTCACTTCCATTTAAAAAAAATGTTGAAAATTTACCCTCAAAAATAAAAGCATCATTCTGGCATACACAATCTTCATTTTTGAGTTGTTTTTTCATGTTTTTTTGGGGTTTTTGGGCTAGAGTACCCGTTTTGAGGTAATAGTTCCTGTTTGATCAATAATTATGTTCAACTCAATGGACTAAAGTTCAATTTTTTGGGATCTTGGCTCTATTGAATTCTTTTGTAGGCATGAACACCAGGAGGGATTCTATGTTGTAGTTTTTTGTGACAAAGAGGTCATTATGTTGTTGGGAGACATGAAGAAGGAGGCTTTTAAAATGACTAAGGCCAGGCCTTCAGTTAGCGAGGCCACCTTGATCTCCAAGAAAGAGCATGTCTTTGGAAAGAAGCATTTTAACACAAGGAATAAGTTGGATGAGGCCAATGATAAGCCTCATGAAATCTCTATTGAATACCATACAACTGGACCTAAAGATCCTAAAATGAGAATCAAGTTGGATGGATAGGTAATTTTACAGGTGGAGTAGTTGCTCTGGAAGTTCAAAGGCAATCAAATTGTAAGTGTCAATGGCGTTAATCTACAATTTTTTTGGGATATTCATGATTGATTATTCAATCCTAGTTTAGGCCATGCATTGTTTGTCTTCAAGCCCATATCCTCTTCTTCTCCTCGAAAGTCGATTTCGTAGGATTCGAAAAATAGATCACCAATGAAGTTTAATGGTTGTCCATAATTAGATGAGAAGAACACTTGTGTCCTTGCATACTATTTTTTATTTCTTTATGCTTGGAAATTGGATTGACCACAACATGTGTGGTGTTAGCAGTTAGTTCGATTCCATGACATTCCATTTTAGTTTAAGGAGATGGGACTACAATGTTGGAGTGCAATCTAGACTTGTGTATTCATGTCACTTTTCAGGCTATTGTTGATTCTAGGATCGGTTTTATTATAACATGGTTGAGTTTGGGCCTATCCCTCACTATTGGTGTTGTTAGCACTTAGGATTTTGTTTGTTTCTCTCTTGAGAAGGTCATGGAGACATAGTGGTGATTAGTAATTGAATTCCCATGGAGATTTTCCAAATTCCAATTCAAACTGGAGGATGCCACCAATTGGGCCTTCCTGGTTGTTGATTTTCTCAACCGAGATAGTGATCTAAGTTCAATTTATTTGCACTATGCCAGAGGTCATCTTGCATTATGTAATGTAAATTGTGATCCTTCATGTTAGGTGGATGTATTCATTTTCTGTTGTTGTAGTAATTATTCATATGAAGCTCTTTATTCTTGAGCTTCCTTTAGAAAATAATTGGTGCCTCCTTATTGAAGCATTCATCAAATTTCATGAAATCGTGTTGGGGAGGCATATGAGTTTTTGGACCTATTTAAAAATCATCATGCTTTAACCTGCCTTTACAAAATGGTTGGTGTATGATTTTATAAGGAAGCATGTTGAAGTTTATAACTTGTGGTTTATGCTTTCGTAACTTGACATTATTCTTCTCTTATATAATGACAACGTGAAAGTGATTTTTTTAAGGAAAGGAATATGCTTCATACAAGAAAATTTTGCACAAGCATGTTAAATGATCCAAGTTATTCAATTCAAAAATTTGTGAGGCCCATAACAGTTCCTTTAGGACCAAACCTTAAATGTTTCTCAGTTAAACATGAAGATTCCCAAGCCTCCCAAGTTGGGGTTCATTGCCAAATATCCTACATGGAGAGGTGAAGGACTTCCAATGTAGCTACAGTAATTCATTATTTGTAATATGTTGAAGAATATTTTTTAAGATCAAAATCAGAATTCAAACAAGTCCAAACAAACATAATAATAACTTTCATAATTTTCTCACATAACATGTTTATCCTTTTTTTTTTTTTTATTCATATATTATGTTTTCATAGTCTTCACATTATGGGATTCTTTGCAATCTAGTGAATCATATTTGATGTAGTTCAATATTTTCTCCCATTACATGTTTATCCTCTATTTTCTATTCTTAATTGAGCTATCATAGATGATAGTATTCAAACTAATGGTTCTTCAATTCTTTGATATCTATTTCATGTAATGGCTACCCTACAACTGTTTCTTGTGATTTCAGTTGATAAATTTTATCATTGCAAGTTTATGCACAAAGATCATTCTTAGTAAAAACAAGTGGAGATTATAATATAGATTTTTTTAATTTTTTTATTAGACAAGTGGGATCACATAAGTTTTGAACCTATGATTTTCACTTTAAAAAATCACTATCTAGTCAAAGCATATCAACAAAAATATTAAATAGACATATCTATTCTAAGCATATGAACAAAAATACTAAATAGATTGTAATTAGTTGTGAATCATATTTGAAATGGAGAAGCTATTAGGAATTGAATTGTTGTAGATCAACATAGGTTCTTTGATTCATATATATATTAACTTATGTATTGGCTACTTTGAAGCTATTTCTTGTGATTTTGGTTGATATATTTTATAATTGCATGTTTGGGAAGAAGGATCATTCTTAATAGGAACAAGTGGAAAATATTAGGTAGGTTGGAAGTAGTTGGGAATCATATTTTGGATGGAGAAGTTATGAATGCATATTGAATGAAATTTCTTGGATTTTGGTAATGTGGACTCCTTTAAAAACCTAGGTTTGAGATTCTGGCTGTCGTGATTGTTTAGTATCAGAAATTACATGGAATATCATATGTGACATAGTAAATTAGGTATTTTATGACACATTAGAAAATACCTAATATAACTTTCTTATTCAATACAAAATTTGGATATTTACTTGAAGCATGGTTGAGGTCGAGTAGGAAAATAAGTGTTTAGGGTACACTAGTGTCAAGCATAGCTTTTGGAAAGGCATCGTTTATTGAGGTGATAATTTGACGTGGATTTTATAATTTGACGTGGATTTTATATAATTTGATGTGGATTTTAACTTTTGTTAAATAGCAATTCTTTCTCACTCCTCCCCTAAACAACACAGAGATACATAACTATATATATTATTATTGTGTTGATAGTAATGAAATATTTTAGGATAAAATATTAGAATAAATTAATTAAAATATTGATATATTTAAAATGTTATTTTATTTTTAAATAAAAATATAATTAAAATTTTAAACATAAACTTTTAATTAAGGATATATTTGATTTTATCTTTGGCTAGTCAAATTATACAAGTTTAATTAGTAAATCATTTAAAATCATTGGCAAATTGCCACATTTCCAATTCAACTATAGCTAAAAACCACTTCAAATTTATCAATTCATTTTCATATAAAAATATAATTGAAATTTTAAACATATAAATTTTGAATAAAGTATTTTTATTTCAAATAATTTATTCTTAACACATATCATTTCAATCAAATAAATTAAAAACTATATACACAAAATTCATTTATGCAAAAATCTTGTTTTAATTAGTTTAGATATTTTACAATCTCTCTCTCTCTCTCTCTCTCTCTCTCTCTCTATATATATATATATATATATATATATATTTGCGTAGAGAGGCGCTCTCCAGATTAATATAGTACAGATGTTGTCATATTCAACATTTTGACTTGGTCAAAATAAAATAAAAAACATAAAATTCTTAGGCCCATAATATTCTTAACCCCTGGTTTTCTCATGGTATTCTTCTCTAATGTGGCTAATTTAAAGGCTAATAATTAAATCATCCTAGATCCATCTTAACTTTGGATGTACCAAGCCCCCAGAGGGATCAGATCTCTTTTCACTCTAAAATAGTGTTTGTGCCTCAAGAGAGAGATCAAGAGTTAAGATGGAGCTAGGTTAGTTTAATAAAAAGTAATTTCATATATCATATAATAAATTTAGAAATAATAAGTAAAAAAATCACTCCAAAGAATTAATAAATTGTGTAATCTAATTAATAGAGAAAATTATCCTATTTGGAACATTTTTTTGGTGAATTTTGTTCAAAATTCAATATAATTTTTTAAAAAGTATAAGTTTAAGTTGTTTAATTTCCAAGGGTAGAGTGCCTCAGGGTTTGTTCGGGTTACTAAATGCATTCATTCTTTCAAAAGTGTATTTTAAACAATAAAAATTCACAATATAGCTAGAAAGTGTATTGCCAGACCAAAAAAAAACCATTTCGTTTATTAATTAAACTAAGCCTAAATATTTTTTTGGGATATTGTTTTTACTTAATAAATCATTAATAATTGTAAGTGATCAGAGGCTTCCATAGTTAGTCATATTGTTGGAGATATCCAGAAGAGAACTGTGTAATGGATTTTTTATCCATCCCACGTTTCAGATGGTTACTCTGTCCATTATTAGGGACCAAATAGCTTTGTCTCTCATGAATACCCAAAGCTCTTTGTTGTTGATGATGGATGGAGTAACCATCCCAAATGTTGGATGGATCAAAAATCCATTACACACTTCTCTTTCGGAAAACTCCAATAACTAATAATTATATTATATTAAATTACTATTAAAACAATCATAAAATAAATATTTATAATTTACCGGTTTTTCTATGAGAAAGACTTTTGTTTCCCTATTTCTCATGGCATCACTAACAATAAAAAAAAAGGCACAACCAACCCATTAAATAATGGAAGTAGTGGATATCATTTGCAATAATTCCTAATTATGAATCTTGAAGATAAACTTGATGAGAAACACTTTTGTTGCTCTATTTCTCATGGCATCACTAATAATCAGAAAAAAGGCACAACCAACCCATTAAATAACAGAAGTAGTAGTTATCATTTGCAACAATTTTCGATTATGAATCTTGAAGATAAATTTTATGGCAATATAGAAATCTCAACAAACATTCATAATGATTGTGAAACATGTTCCTAATATTTCATTGAGAATCCCAAAAGGCAATGGCCAACTTTCCATTAGATTGTAGAGAAAATATTATTTATGTTTGTTGCTAGGTGTAATGTAGCACAAATTTTGTATGACGGACATACCCTCCTTTCTTCATTTGATAAATTAGTTCCACCAATTTTGCTTATATTTTATCTATTTCTGGATGTGATCTATCTGGTGTGCTAAATGTATGCACCTCATTCTTAATCTCGATCCAATTGTGTCCCATTTCCTTCTTCACCCCTTTGTCTTTCATCACCTTTCTAATATTGGTTTTATCATCCCATCTACCAGTGGTAGCATAGATGTTGGACAACTACACATATGGTCCACTTCAATGTGGTTCCAACTCTGCATGTTTTGCTAGCTCCATGTTGGCATGGATTCTACAAGCACCAAGTAAACTTCCCCAGACCAAAGCACTAGGCATAAATGGAATTTCATTGATAAAGTTCAGTGCTTTATCCAGGAGACCAGCCCGACTGAGAAGGTCAACCATGCAGTTGTAGTGCTCTCTGGGTTTGATGCCATAATATTGACTCATGAATTTAAAGTATTTACATCCTTCATCCACTAGGCCAATATGTATGCAAGAAAAAATGACACCCACAAAGAGAAAGGTATGCTCCCATGATTTGTTGGTAAAATCGACTGAGAAGGTGAACCTTGTCGTTCTAGTGCTCCTCTCTTAGTTTGATTTCACATTCTTGACTCATAGATTTAAATTCTTTACATCCTTCATCCATTAGGCCTGCATGGATGTAAGCAAAATTGACACCCACAAAGAGAAAGGTATGCCCCCATGATTTGTTAGTAAAAATGTTGCTAAAAATTGGGACAAGCTCAAGATTCAGATCTCTCACTGCATGTTAAAGTGGGTTCGTTCTTCATCAATGTGATGATAGGACTCATGGCTCCCCTGAAATTAATCAATAGCAAATATAACCTACTTTAACACAAGGCAAGATAACAAGCAAAAAGATCCAAAATTCACCATTAAACAAAACTCATCCTCAACTTACATGAAACATGAAACTCCATTAACAACACTTTAAACACAAATTCAAGATTACGCAATGCAAATTTACACAATGTTTTTTTCAGAACTGACTTGGCAAGCAAGTATGCTTGTGGAATGTGGCATATCTAAAATTACCCTTCAATTCGGGACTCTGAGTCATGCAACCTATAACACATAAATTTCCTGAAAATGTGGCGTTACTTATTCCTCAATAAGAAACTTGATTTCTAGTGAAGAGTGGTTGAAATGGCCTCATCTCTGTTTGAGTACAAATTTATTTTCTTCCTTAGAGGTTTATATAATTTAGGTATAAATCTTCCAGATAATACAACAAAAAAATGGCCAAAACCAAACCAATGTAATGAAGAGATTTATATTTTTAGGAAGTTGTCCAAACCAACCTGCATGTCATCTTCTCAATTGTAAATTTGTTAATAAATTCATAAAACAATCAAGAGAAACATCTACAAAGTCATTATATAAAGTTTGATAAGGAATGTACACTCCAAATTCTAGATGAGTACAAAATTGTTTACAATATTTCTTAGCAGAATCCTAAATCTATTGAGGTATCAACCAATGAGAATAATGGAGTTGGTCCATGCCCAGAGGCTTCACCATCCATTCTCTAGATGGAAAATATTCATCTTCTGTTATTGATACCTATCATCAGTCATTGGTCGTGCATTAGGTGGTTGTGCTAGTTTTAATTGCAATCATAGTATAATAAGCATAACATATCCTAAACATTCCTTCACACTAATTCCCACAATGAAGATATATGTACCTAAAAATATGGACTTTATAGACCAACTACCAAAAATGTTGAACCCATGCTTACCAATTACAAATAGTAAAAAGCAACCTCATGAGAAGGTATGAACACCAACTCAACCCCCATCTAGATCAGTACGAACACTACAGTGGCTTGAAATAGCCTTCAAGAGTTACTTTCAATGCCAAATCCCAAGAGAACTTTCTACTAAGGCTAAAGGTTTATATATACTTTTCTTTTCCCCTACCCTTCCTTTATCCCTTACATATTACTTCTTTACTCTTCCTTCAATTTAAAAGGTTGCATTCTACTAATATACAAGATTGAAATATACATGCTTGGTTATTGATATAGTAGAGGATTATAAGACTAATATGAAAAATACTTCTAATATTACTACCACATATCACCATATATACACTAATTGGCATCCTAATCCAATATTATTATATTAATAAAAATTAATCCAAAGAATGGAATGAAATTATAGCAGAATCTGACATGTTAAAAGAATATATGTTACAATATTAGCATAAGTCAGCCAAAATCAAAGTTGGAAATTCTATGCTCAATGCTTACAAAAGGTAAATTAAACAACCGCAACCAATTTTGAAAATAAAATAAGAAAACTGAATTATCATGCTACAAAGCAATACTGAAACACATCCAAAAAAAACCAGGAGTTCCCTCATTGTTAGACAACTTACCAAAGAATCATTGCATGGATCCCTGACTCGTGACACCTATTTAAAATTGGATTATGGCACCCACACCTCTTTCTTTAATATGATATTTAAGTCACATTTGGCACCTTTCTAGAAGGGTAAAAATAAAAAACTAGATTATTTCTTCATTGCTCATGGCATCACTAAAGATCAGAAAAAGGGCATACCCAACCCATTAAATACCAGAAGTAGTGGCTATAATTTGCATCATTTTCCCCGTTATGGATCTTGAAGATAAAATTGATGGAAATATAGTAGTCTCAAAAAACATTTGTAATGATTGTGAAACTTGTTCCTCACATTTCATTGAGAATCCCAAAAGGCAATGGGAAACCTTCCATTATATTGCACATAAAAGATTATTATAGAATTATCTCTTGTGAGAGTAACAATTTCAAGTAAAAATAAAAGAAGGTAATATCCATATAATATTGCAAAGTACATAAATAGTAAATTTTATGGCATAATGGCTTTTCCATGGATTTGCCAAATTTCGACAAATTTATCATTAGAAGCAAGATCATAAGACCATAAAACAAACATCGTGAAATATGTCCTAAAAGAATTAGGTAAATGCATCACTCTCTTCTGTCATTGCATTCAAGGCCCTAGCTAATTGCTTCCCTTAATTATGGATTTCCAGAATTCGTAATCCTATTATATCTCTTAATCTCCCCAATGAAACTTACTACAAAAAGAAGCCAGACCCCAAAAGTTTATAAATTATCAATGGGTGAAAGAATAAAAATGGGAAGATTACAGAATTTAAAAACTTCTATCAATATATAAAAGGGAACATGCATACATTATTTTGAATAAGAGGCATTACCTAATACAATTGAGAGAAACAACTGCACAAAGTGCACTTTGAATCATATCTTCATTGTAAAATACTTCTTGCTTCACAACATCCTAGTTTAGTTTGTGAGTGATTTCCTTTTTTAAGGGATCTGCCAATGAATCAAGAATTTCATCAAAGAAGGCCCCAGTCAGTTAAACTTGAGGAACATGTCAATCAATTGTTATTGTAGCATAAAAAATAATACGTGAAAGAAAACTAGTAAACCTACTAGAACTACAGAATCACATTTATCCGCAAGCTTTGAAAGTATGAGTTGCCATGGAATTTTCACATCATACTGATCTAGAACAATAGAAATGTGAATGAATATTCATGAAAAATCATGTACCAATTGCTACTTATCATCAAAATATTTGGGTACCATATCCTTCTTCTTTTGGTAACCCTTGTAGTGTTGCTGATCTAGGTGCCCACAGACCAGCAAATGGATATTACCATTACAACCTATGGAAGAGCTTTGGAAACAATAAGGATGACAATACTAGCTTTGGAAATTTGAATAAGTGAGGTTTGAATCCCTGGGAGGACGACAATTCCAATGGCACTGATTTCTTGCACAAGAGGCTCAATGCCCATGTCTTTGTCATTCTTGAACCCATCTTCTCCCAAAGGCAACCCTCTTAACATATTATCCATATTCAAAATAAGGAGATATGCTTAATATCAATAACATCATTATCACACAGCTTCAAAGAGGAACAACACTGCTAGGATTTGCATTGTTAACTACATTATTCCAAAACATCCCCAACCTTAATATTTAATGCATTTCAATCAATTTCAGTTGTGGGCAGGTCCTCAGTTCGATTCCTAGCCTCCCCATTACCAACAAACTTTCAACAAAAGTAGATGCATTGTTCTTAGATTATGACTGTACTGGTACCCTCATTCCTGTCTTTTTCTTAGCGCTCTGCCCTAGATATTTTTTTTAGTAAATTTAAATCTCTCATTTTTATCTCTCTTTAACCTCTCGCTTTTGTTTTAAACAATATTTTTTTGGTGGCAATGATTTTATGACCAATATTTAATCTTCTACAAGCTACAAATGTAGTGAAAGTTTTTGCCTAGCTATATTTTCTTCCCATTATCATTGCTTGGATTTAATATGATGAATAACTATAAATCCCACTCCCTTTAAATTTTTCTTTGATGAAGCATTTAGATATAGTTTTATTTACTAGCATAGAGTTCATTGTTCTCAGGGTCATCACTAGGTTGCAAATTTTGTAAGCACAAAAGTCGCAAATTTATTTTTTCTTGTAGTTTTACTACCTCAACCATTAGAACCCTTCAAATAAATGAAGTGCCTCTTGATTTTACATGGATAAATACCTAAGATAATTACACTTCCTTCAGACTGCAAATATAAAGAGAGTCAACAATAAGTTACATTCTTTCTTTGAAGTAGGAAGAAAAATCAAGAAAATTAGCAGCCCTGAGCTAAAATTCATGAACTTCTAATCAAAATTGTAAAGTCATTAATGATGAAGTCTCAATTCTAAAATCCTAGGTGATGCACTAGTAGTTATATCAGTGTATTTGCACAAAAAATTCAACCTAGATAAAAAGGAAGATTGATAATTGGCTTGTGTTTTTACATCCACCATAGAATTTTAAGATTGTAGAATAACCCAATTTAGGTGCCAAGCCATAATATGATTTTCCATATTTTAAATAATGAATCCATTGAATATGGTGGATGATAAAAAAACAATTGTCTAGAATGCATTCAAATAACTAATGTCTAGTGTCAAAAAATTGTGTACTCAAAAGAATAACTTGCTGAGAATACTCATAACAAATACATGAATCAAAGTTGGCAAGTCATTAATGATGAAGTCTCAATTCTAAAATCCTAGGTCATGCACTAGTAGTTATATAAGTGCATTTGCACCAAAAATTCAACCTAGATGAAAAGGAAGACTAATAATTGGATTGTGCTTTTACATCCACCAAGCAAGTTAAGATTACATTAGAACCCAATTTAGGCATCATGCCATAGAATCCCCATCCCGATTCAAGCTCTGGATCTTCTTCTCAATGGGGCATGTAACACCTATGACTCTCAGATCCTCATCATGAGGAGGTCTACAATGTGGTAGCAGAGAACATTTTGAGTCGCACATAATAAGGTTTTGACAATGGCTATAACTAGCTATCAAACTGTCATTAATCGTCACACCATCATCATTGGGATGTATGCAAGATGGAATTGATATTGACATCGAATTGCATGAATTATGATTTTGATTTTGGCTTTTTCTATGGATCAAGACACTCAAAACCCTCATACCATCATCATCATTGGCTCTACAAGATGGGATTGGAGTTGCTATCAACTTGAATGAATTTAGATTCTCATTGTGGCTATCATCGCTTTGGATCTGATTAATGTTCAGAACATTAATAACCATCATACCACCATATCCATCATCATCATTAGATTTGTACTGCAACTATGATGAAAATGATGCAGTTGACATCAAATTCCACAAATGTTCATCAATAGGAAAATATATTGATGATGAAAGTGGATTGGACACAAAATAAGACATCTTATACTGATGAAAACCAGACCTCCTCTCTCCTCTTAACCCTCCTTTCACAACAACCCGAATAGAAATATCTCTAGTCCCACTCCCCATCTGACATCCCCTAACTTGGACCAACTCTAACACATTCTCCATCACCACTATCTCTCTTTCCCCACCATGCTCCTGAGCATTGGTCCTGCAAATGGGGCACAAGGAATTCTTACATAACCATGAATCCACACACTTTTCATGAAAATTATGCCTACAAAGATGCAATATCCTGCATGTCTCACCCCTCTGAAATCCATCCAAGCAAATAACACACTCTGAACAATCAAATTCATGCATCCATAATCCAATATCGATCATATCATATTTATTTTCAGCATCATTGCAAAGCATTCTATGTAACATAATATACATACCACCATATTTATATTCAAAGGAATGAAACTTCTGCACCTCCTACTCAGACATCCCCACACCATTCCTGCCGAAAGGATAAGAAAAAATCCTCTCTCTGTAGGCCTCTTGTCACTCAAACTTTTCATTTCTCTAACCATAATACACAAATGAATTGAAATTAGAATTCCAATACCAAGGAAAAGTATTACAACTGATATCACCATCAAGTCCAAATGTTACCGTGATGCATGTTATTAGGGTAATTGTACGAACATACATAAATTTCACCACAACAACTATGTGGTTAAATTATCGTTGGTTATTTTTCTATGGGATGATTGTTTTTTTTTATTAATATCAAGGGGCTTATGAATCCTAGCAATATGAAGTCCAGAAAAAATTATGAATAGTAAAATTATCACCAATATTTTGAAACTAAATCAGATTGTCTTCATCATGGTTTTGTATTAGAGTTCATAATTGCATTTTGATTTTCAAGTCATGTTAAATTGCAAAAAGAGTGGTGTTAAATTGATAAATATGGCTTTATCAACATTATTAATATTTATCAAGGAAAAAAGAGAATCGAACTAGATTTTCATCAGTAGGGAAATATATTTATGATGAAGGTGGATTATACATCTTAGACTAATGAAAACCATACCTCCTCTCTCCTCTTAACCCTCCTTGTAGAGTAACCCCAATAGAAATATCTCTATTCCCACTCCCCATCTGACATCCCCCAACTTGGGCCAACTCTAACACATTCTCGATCACCACTGTCCCTCTTTCCCCACCATGTTGTTGAGTGTTGGTCCTAAAAATGGGACACAAGGGGTTTTTAGACAACATTGAATCCACACACTGCATGAAAAGTGTGCCTACAAAGAGGCAGCAACATACATGTCTCACCCCTCTGAAATCCATCCAAGCAAACAACACACTCTGAACAATCAAATTCATGCATCCATAATCTGTTCTAAATTATATCATCATTATTGTCAGCATCATTGCAAATAATTATATGTAACATAATATACATACCACCATGTTTATATTCAAATAGAGGCAACTTCTGCACCTCCTCCTGACACATCCCCACACCATTCCCACCAATAGGAGAAGAATAAATTCCTCTCTCTGCAAGCCTGCTGTCACTTAGACTTCTGATTTCTCTAACCATAGTGATTTCTATAATCATAATACAAAAATGAATTGAAATTAGAATTCCAATACCAAATAAAAGCAGTACAGCTGATATCACCATAGATGTTACCATGATGTGTGTTATTAGATTAATTATACGAGTAGACATCAATTTCAACACAACAACTTTGTAGTTAAATTATGCTCAGTTCTTCTCCTATGGAATGATTGTTTGTTTTATGCGGCTTCCAAATCCCAGAAATATGAACCATGAAAAAATAGTGTATAGTAAAATTATCACCAATATGTTCAAATTGAATCAGATTGTCTTCGTCCTGGTTAGAGTTCGCAATTGTATTTTGATTTTCAAGTCAAATTATTCGGATTTCACAGACATTCTTTTGTGTGTCCTTCAAGACCACACACCTGATTTCCCCAACAAAAGGCACTTTAACACCATCCTTGGTACCATGGAAAGGCTCCATCGGTGTTGTACTTGGCATAGATCATGATATCCCATCTCTTCCATTCATTATTTTTTGAAATGTCACAGAATGTGAAACACAAAGAATTGACAAATATGGCTTTGGAAAGCATGGTTGGTAGTCAATGTAGTTCTGCTACTCAAGAGACGAAGACCCTATCCAAAATTAAGCACCCTGAAAGAAAAAATATTAGGCAGGTCTTTCAATGCTTGCCACGACACATGACCTCTCGATTCGTGGCACCCAATAGCTAAACATAATTTGCATCAAATGATGTAAATTAAGTGATTGGTTGATAGGAGTTGGTGGTGGCATGCAAAGGCCGAAAATTTTTCAATCGTCTAAAACTCAATTGAATGGTGTTGAAGAGTGCAAAGTGGAAGTTGGGGGAGTTCTTCGCAAAGGGAAACACCTTATAGCGTAAATATATGAAAAACATTTGAATTAATATAAATATACCATTAAAATATTAGAAATCCGTTACACAGTTCTCTTCGAGAAAACTTCAACAATTAATAATTATATAATGTTAATTTAATAATAAAAGAATCATAAAATAAATAGTCATCACACACACACAGATATATATATTTAATTTTACTTTAAATATATGAAAAAATATTGCATTAATATAAATATACCATTCCAATATTAATATACAGACTTAAAATATACCTAATAATTAAAATTAAGTTGTAAATGATACAAACTACAATTTTAAAAATAAAATTGAATACCCATTTCATATTAACCTTTCCTTATTCAAAATTATTTTTGGATCATAATTTTTATTAACAAACATCTATTTTGACATTCAAAAATCAATATATTTTGTTTAATTGTTAGGGTTATTTCAATTGGTTGAGTTCTTGATGTTAAAACACTTTTTCTATTAAGAGGTCATGGGTTCAATTTTCTTGACTCTCTCTGGGTCAGGCTCTATGGTTGAGCTTTAATACTTTTTTTAAATAGAATATAAACAATTTGATTCCAAATGTATCAAACTTCAATCACCAAATGATCACATGAATCTTTGTTAACATGTTAATATCATAACATCATGATGTAGGTCCTTGTTGTCATAGTGGAAGGCCATGCGTCACCTATACATTAGTTTCATTACATTAAAGAAATTTTGTGACAATCACCAAATACTTTCAAAATTATTTGTGACCCTTTGATTTGTTGTGATCAACCTGTTAATTAGTCCTCAGTTGTTCTCAAGTATTATTTCTGAGTTGACACAAGAGCTAAACCAGATTTCTATTTGACTATATGGTCACATACCTCAAGAGCTAAACTTAAGAATTTGAGCAACGTCAAAATTTGATTTTGTACATGTTCAATAGATATTCAAAATACTTTGAAATCTACCATTCATATAAATATGGTTTACCTTAAGAACAAGAGAGAGAGAGAGAGTTACATGAGGTTTTGCAAAGTTTTAAATTAAAAATTTATTAACCAAGAATTGAAGACAAGTATTGTAACACACCTCCCACATCCTTGGATTATTCTCCAGTAGTGGAAGGTGTTACATAAAAATTTCCTAAATCTCGGAGGTCTATTATAAATATGGTGTCACAAAAATGCTCATTTTCTAAATTCCTTGAAAAAAAAAAACAAATTCCACCATCATCATGGATGTGCGCAGATATTTTTGGTGATGTCATTTTTATCTCAATCTGATGCTTCTAGAAAAATCTATGGCCATTTAAATATTAGCCTTTTAATTTCATTTCCACATCAACAACCCTCCATGTGGCCTGCCAAGTGGCATATGTGGGTCTTCCACATCGCACACATTGTCAACCACATCAACATGCCAATTCCATCATGCCCAAACAAAGGAAGGGTGCAATAGAGTCTAATGCTAGATGAAACGCATGAGTCACATTAATTAAAGGTCTGACTTTTTTCATGCCTCCTATCAACTATGTCCAAATACACTAAACACACCTTCTTTATGTCACACTGAAATTTTGTTGATGTCAATTTTCCATGTGGCATCTACTAAGGATTCCATGTGTCATCCACAACTAGCCCCCTTGGCCACCCAAAAGGACCATTTCCACCTACCACATGTCACGCAAGTAGTGTGGCACATCAACTCTCTTGCCATGTCATTGATCCACATCATCAAAATTTACATGTGGTAATCCACATGGTTGTACCTGACCTGCATGGTACCTATCACCTCAACTTAAGTTGGGGGACCTATTGGGTCCCATTTCTTCATGTAAACCAACGAATTCATGCTATAATAATTTCAATGGCCTCATGCTTAACTCCTCCACCCTGCCTCCACATCAATGTGCCTAACACCATTGCACCAGGGCGCAAGGGGAGATCATGGCTAAATTGGATACAACATGATGGAAAACTCTCCATCATGTGACAGATGAACACTCTATCATGTGTTTTTATTCATAGCACCTATCCTTCAGCATGTTTCATCAAGCGATGGGCATGATGCGACGACAAATCCCATGCCAAGAGATGGGTAAAACATTGTCGCGTGCTTTTTATTATAGCACAAACTTCCAAAGAGTCACCACCCAATAATGGAGCTTGACGAAAGATTACACATTCATCCTCATTAAAAATATTCCACCTATCAATTCTGTAATTAAGAAGTGAGAAATGGGATTAACCCATAAAAAAGGTAATAAATGAGGATTACCTAAGTCCTCTACTATTTTGTAATATTTTTGAATTCCTTTGCAATAAAAAGGCCCATTTGTGAAAATTCCATGATTGTAGTGTCTCGGTATTATTCTCCTAACTTATTCAATTTATTTGTATTTTGTAAATTAATATTACAAAAAATAACAAAAAATCCACTGTTGCAATCTACACAAATAAAAACGATGCGGGAAATAAAACAATGGAACTGAGAAAATAATGCACACACACACACACACTAATTTTGAAACTATTATTTTTGGACAAATGTCCCTGGAAAAAGCCCAAATGAAAAACCAGTGCAACAAAAGAGGATTTTATTATTGTTCAACAATTTGGGAAATTACAATTGGTTGACTTTCACTAGAAAACCTCTAAAAAATAATAATCTCCACTGGAAAAATATATTGGAGACTAATTGTCTCCCTCTACAACTCGATCTGGACTCTCCTAGGTAACTTTCACTCCTCTAGATATTCATACTGCTTGGCCTAAAACCCACATTGTTTCTTGATGAAAAGGGAAAAATAGGGGTATAACCAATTTCCCCTTTCATATCAATATTCGATCCTGAGGCCTATGGGTTATGGGCCCACAGACCCTATCGGAAGCATATTTGAGGTCTTTAAGCCTTAAAACCATGGACACACATTTATTCGGATTTTCCTTTATAAATCCGAACTACATTACTTCATCGCGTTTTCCTTTATAAATCGAGACCACACCACTTTAGCACAATTACATAAAAAACAATGGGATACATAGGGAAACACACCCCGAACACATAATGCGGATCTCAAATTTCATACGCCCGCAACTATAGTTATCGTCGAGTCTGCCTCTTGATCCATCCCTTTTTGTTGCACCACTCCTCTGACCTCTGATAAGCGATCGCTCCAATCTCCGATCGCTGATCGGCGCTCTATTGCTATCAATGTATCGGAGTATCAGGCTATCGACAATCGACACTTCCTCCAGCCAGACCTCTTCCACTTGAATGCGCCAATCCAATATGCCTTATGGACTCGATAAGATTATCGGTTACATTTGATAAGGTTTCGGGTCCGACTACCAAATCGCATATTTCTCTTTCATTTGGCCAAGGTTCATTCCTCTTTTTGGATGATTGCAATGCAACATTTTGCTCCTCAGCAACAAGTTTTGAGTCGTTGATCCCTAAGATCCAATAGCCACTGTGCATTCTCGCTTGTTTATGATGGAATTTGTGATTTAAAGCCAGTTCCTCTACCACACTTGCATTCACACCACGACTTCATATATAACAACTTAATCAACATTTGATCACCATCGATCCTTCTAGTGATCAATGGTCGATCAACACCGCAATACTAACACATTCAGATTATCGATAATAACACAGCACACAAAATCAACACTTAACACACACTTTTCTATATTATACAACACAGTTACATTCTAAGGCATTTCAACCTTAGGCGCAAGTTCCCTCTCAACTACATTTTGATTACTCTCACTTACAAATCTCTATCTATCGCTATGTAATACTCTCTCCCCTATTGAACACGCAGGCTCATATATATATACATATATATATATATATATATATATATCTATATATATATATATATATATATATATATATATATATATATATATATATAGATAGATAAATAAGGAACATTGGATCGGATCACTGAAAGGATCCAATCAATCCTCTCCATGAATCACTCAATTGTCCCTAATTCTCTCTACATGCATACATATGTGGTAGATCACATTTAATAAGTCTCCTCAAGACTTTTATCCATTCCATCATTTACTCTATTTTGAACAAAATTGTCCCCTATTTTGCTCGATGGTCCACATCTCTTCCTTCTCCACTTTGGATTCCTCCTTTAATTAAGGGGGGTTAGATGCTCCTACATCATTTCTTTCAGAAATTTGTACAACCTCTAGAATCTCCCTCCTGTAAGTCGTCGTGGCTCATAGATGATCTAGGCCCACTCACTCTACCTCCAAAATATAGATCCATCACTAGCTCACTGAAATGAGCTCCTCAAACACTTACATTGTCAAACTAGCTACTTGCACTAGCTTCTTTAAACCTCCTCTACAGATAATTTGACCTTCCTTTTCATGTCTCTCAGACATTGGAAAACCTCTCGAAATATCCTCTGGAATCCTTCTCCCAAATATTTTCTAAAACAATGCTGCTGACTCTCTCCCTAGGTTCAACTCTTCCCTTGTTGATTCACTACAACTTGGTAGTCAAAATACTCAACTTTGTATCTCAACTGTCATTTTTTTTTAATCCCATTGCCCCTACTCTTATAATCTTCTGTTGGGAAACTAACAATCATGATCACATCTAAATTGATGGATATGATCATCTTGACTTTGTCAAAAAAAAATTGAAAGTCTTTATGATCTAGATTGGATCATTATTTTGTTAGTTGTCCATCTCGATGCATTCAGAATGGAAAAAAGTGGAGGAATCAGCGCACGAGACCATTTTACTAGCGGGACCAAGTTTGGCGAACGGGCTCTCAAAACTTCCAAGAGAATTTTGAGGCATCAAATGACGTTTTTTGGGGGGGTAAACTTTTCCACTCTAGTGTAGCACCATCTCATGTTATTCTAAACACATAGATCTTTCCACCAGGGAAAGAAGTGCATCAATGGGAGTCCGTATGAAAAAATTATTCCACTCAGAAGTTGACCTTCCTGTTTTCACACCTACAATTTGGGAGGATGCTACATCATCCCCCATTATTCATGGAAAAGGGGCTAGCCACATGTTTTTGATGTAAAATACTCTAGAATAGTATTTCCAGATATATTTCCAGACAGATGTGGACTCTCCTAGGTAACTTGCACTCCTTTGGCTATTCATACTGCTTGGCCTAAAACCCACATTGTTGCTTTCATAAATTTGTACAACCTCTAGAATCTCCCTCCTACAAGTCATCATGGCTCCTATATTATCTAGGCCCACTTGCTCTGCCTCCGGAACATAGATCCATATCTAGCTCACTGAAGCGAGCTCCTCAAACACTCACATTGTCAAACTAGCTACTCCCACTTGTTGTTTTCAACCTCCTCTGTAGATAATTCGACCTTCCTTTTCATGTCTCTCATACATTGGAAAACTTCTGGAAATATCCTTTGGAATCCTTCTCCCAAATATTATCTAAAATTATGCTACTGACTCTCTCCCTTGGTTCAACTCTTCCCTTGTTGATTCACTACAACTGGGTAGTAAAAATACTCAACTTTGTATCTCAACTGCTGTTTTTTTCAACGCAATCGACCATGCTCTTATAATCTTTTGTTGGGAAACCAACAATCATGATTACATCTAAATCGATGGATATGATCATCTTGACTTCGTCAAATAACTTTTTTGAAAGTCTTTATGATCTAGATTGGATCATTATTTTGTTTGTCATCCATCTCAATGCCTTCAGATTGGAAAAAAATGGAGGAATCAGCTCACGGGACCGTTTTTACCGGTGCGACCAAGTTTGGTGAAACAGGGTCTGAAAATTTCCAAGATCATTTTGATGCATCAAACGAAGTTTTTTGGGGGGATAAACTTTGCCACTTTAGTGCAGCACAATCTCTTTCTAGCATGGCAATAAGTGCGTCAATTGGAGTCCGTATAAAAAAAATATGCCACTCAAAAGCTGACCTTCCTATTTTCACACCTACAATTCGAGAGGATGCTACGTCATCCCCCATTATTCATGGAAAAGGGGCTAGCCACATGTTTGTGATGTAAAATACTCTAGAAGAGTATTTCCAAATAGATCTCCAGAAAGATGTGGACTTTCCTAGGTAACTTGCACTCCTCTGGCTATTCATACTGCTTGGCGTAAAACCCACATTGTTGCTTTCAGAAATTTGTACAACCTCTAGAATCTCCCTCCTACAAGTCTTCATGGCTCCTAGATTACCTAAGCCCACTCTATCTGCCTCTGGAAGATAGATACATCTCTAGCTCACTGAAACGAGCTCCTCAAACACTCACATTGTCAAACTAGCTACTCGCACTGGTTGTTTTCAACCTCCTCTGTAGATAATTCAACCTTCCTTTTCATGTCTCTTAGACATTGGAAAACATTTGTAAATATCCTCTGGAATCCTTCTCCAAAATATTTGCTAAAACTATGCTACTGACTCTCTCCCTAGATTCAACTCTTCCCTTGTTGATTCACTACAACTCGGTAGTCAAAATACTCTACTCTGTATCTCAATTGTTGTTTTTTTTCAACCCCATCAACCCTACTCTTATAATCTTCTGCTGGGAAACCAACAATCATTATCACATCTAAATCGATGGATATGATCATCTTGACTTCATCAAATAATTTTTTTTGAAAGTTTTTATGATCTAGATTGGATCATTATTTTGTTTTTCATCCATCTCGATTCATTCAGATTCGAAAAAAGTGGAGGAATCAACTCACGTGACCATTTTTACTGGAGGGAGCAAGTTTGGTGAAACGGGGTCTAAAAACTTCCAAGATAATTTTCAGGCATCAAATGATGTTTTTCGGGGTCTAAACTTTAGAAATTTAGTGCAACACCATCTCATGTTATTCTACACACATAGATCTTTCCAACAATGCAAGAAGCGCGTCAATTGGAGTCTGTATGCAAAAATTATGCCACTCAGAAGTTGACCTTCCTATTTTCACACCTACAATTCGGGAGGATGCTATGTCATCCCCCACTATTCATGGAAAAGGGGCTAGTCACATGTTTGTGATGTAAAATACTCTATAAGAGTATTTCCAGACATATTTCCAAACAAATATGGACTCTCCTAGGTAACTTGCACTCCTCTGGCTATTCATATGGCTTGGCCTAAAACCCACATTGTTGCTTTCAAAAATTTGTACAACCTTTAGAATCTCCCTCCTACAAGTTGTCATGGCTCCTAGATTATCTAGGCCCACTCTCTCTACCTCCGGAAGACAGATAGATCCATCTCTAGCTCACTGAAATGAGCTCCTCAAACACTCACATTGTCAAACTAGCTACTCGCACTAGCTATTTTCAAACTCCTCTACAAATAATTCGACCTTCCTTTTCATGTCTCTCGGACATTGGAAAACCTCTGAAAATATCCTCTGGAATCCTTCTCCCAAATATTTTCTAAAACTATGCTACTAACTCTCTCCCTACGTTTAATTCTTCCCTTGTTGATTCACTACAACTAGGTAGTCAAAATACTGAATTACGTATCTAAACTATTGCTTTTTCAACACCATCAACCCTGCTCTTATAATCTTCTGTTGGGAAACCAACAATCATCATCACATCTAAATCGATGCATATGATCATCTTGACTTCGTCAAATAATTTTTTTGAAAGTCTTTATGATCTAGATTGGATCATTATTTTGTGTTTCATCCATCTCGATGCATTTATATTGGAAAAAAGTGGAGGAATCAACTCACAATACCGTTTTTACCCGTGGGACCAAGTTTGGCAAAATGAGGTTTGAAAACTTCCAAGATCATTTTGAGGCATAAAACGATTTTTTTTGCGGGGGTAAACTTTACCACTTTAGTTAAACACCATCTCATGTTATTCTACACACATAGATCTTTCCAACGGCACAAGAAGCATGTCAATTGGAGTCTGTATGCAAAAAATTATGCCACTCAGAAGTTGACCTTCCTGTTTTCACACCTACAATTCGGGAGGATGCTACGTCATCCCCCATTATTCATGGAAAAGGGGCTAGCCACATGTTAGTGATGTAAAATACTCTAGAAGAGTATTTCCAAACAAATTTCCAGACAGATGTGGACTCTCCTAGGTAACTTGTACTCCTCTGGCTATCCATACTGTTGGCCTAAAACCCACATTGTTGCTTTCAAAAATTTGTACAACCTCTAGAATCTAACTCCCACAAGTCGTCGTGACTCCTATATTATCTAGGCCCACTTGCTCTGCCTTTGAAATATAGATCCATCTCTAGCTCACTGAAACGAGCTCCTTAAACACGGACATTCTCAAACTAGCTACTCGCACTAGCTGTTTTCAACCTCCTCTGCAAATAATTCGACCTTCCTTTTCATGTCTCTCAGACATTGGAAAACCTATGGAAATATCCTCTGGAATCCTTCTCCTAAATATTTTCTAAAACTATGCTACTTACTCTCTTCCTAGGTTCAACTATTCCCTTGTTGATTCGCTACAACTAGGTAGTCAAAATACTCAACTTTGTATCTCAACTGTTGTTTTTTTTCAACCCCATCAACCCTGCTCTTACAATCTTTTGTTGGGGAACCAACAATCATGATCACATATAAATAAATGGATATGATAATCTTGACTTTGAAAATAAATTTTTTGAAAGTATTTATGATCTAGATTGGATCATTATTTTGTTTGTCATCCATCTCAATGCATTTAGATTGGAAAAAAGTGGAGGAATCATCTCACGGGACTGTTTTTACCGGCGGGACCAAGTTTGGTGAAACAGGGTCTAAAAACTTCCAAGAGCATTTTAAGGCATCAAATGAAGTTTTTTTTTGCCGGGGGGGGGAGGGATGGTGGGGTGGGGGGTGGGTAAAATTTTCCACTATAGTGCAGCACCATCTCATGTTATTCTACACACATAGATCTTTCCAACAACACAAGAAGCTCATCATTTGGAGTCCGTATGCAAAAATTATGCCACTCAGAAGTTGACCTTCCTATTTTCACACCTACAATTCGGGAGGATGCTACATCAACCCCCATTATTCATGGAAAAGGGGCTAGACACATGTTTGTAACTCTAGTTAAGTGTTGATATATTAAAAATTAACCACTAGTAGGATATTGGGTTGCATTATAACTAGGCCACTAGGACGAAGAGGCATTCCATTTTTTCGAGAGAATTTTTTTCCATAGCTGAGAAAAGATATCCAAGAGGGATAGGAGGTAGAGCACACAGAGAGGATTTGTGCACTATAGCAGCCCACAGGCCACAATCCATACTTCTTTGTACTTGCAGCCATATTTCTAGATAGAGAAAGAGAGTGAAGCGGCCTCAGCTTCCAGCTATATTTTCTCCCAAAAGGGTTTCCCATAGTATCTTTTTTGTCTTATGTGTGTGTGAGCTTATTTTGTTGTTCTCTATTTTTTCTCATAATTTCCATTCGCATGCATGCACTAATTACAGTTAAATCTACAGATACTAAAGTTTAATAAAAATGTAATAGTGTAAATTTTTCAGATTAATAATATAATATTATCATATATGTTGTGACGAATTGTCCAATGGAACATCCACGGAAGTTGACAGATGATTTGGTATCAGAGTAGGTTTCTTTGGGTATTTTGTGGAGATTTCATGGATCTAGATCGGCAGGGTTGAAATCGTAAAACCTAATCATGGTCGATGAATCTGTAAAAAGACCTTGTGATCCTAGAGAGGTGAGGTTTACGTGACTGGAACAACAAGTTGCATATATCAACTGCAATGTAAGCCTCCTCATGGAAACCTTGAATTGAAATATGGGGCTATTTGGAGAATATGGGGATTCAAATGAAGAGGACAAATCAAAATAGGGATCATAAGATCAAGGAGAAATAGAGAACCAGTCGAATAAAGAAGCCGAAAAGGATCAAACTTCATCGATTGTCGTGAACCAATTATAGTCCCTAATTAAAATGGAAGAAAAGGTCAATATCAAGTTTTACCATGGCGAGATCAACACTCTGAAGCTTAACCATTTTTTATAATAAATGTAATTTTATTTGAGTGCCCCTCATATGAAGGAAGGGAAAAAGATCTCATTCGTGCGACTGAAATTAGAGGGCCATGCACTAACTTGGTGGGAGAGCCACACAGAAACCCTGAGGTTGGAGGCAAAACCTCCAATGACTAAGTGGGAAGATTTCAAAACTCTCATTAAGTCACAATTTTATCCCATTCAGTACATGGAGGACAAGTGGATCCTATGGTATTACTTCAGGAAAAAGGCGGGCCAAAGTGTGTAAGAGTGCACCACAAAATTCAGAAAGATGGCTATAATGCTGGTTATCTCTCCAAAGAACCCATATTTACTCCTTAAGTATGTCAGGGATTCGTACCACCATTTGCATGAGCAAGTGATGCTATTGAAGCCCAAATCGATGGACGAGGCTTGTGTAAGGGCACAATACCCAAAGAAGATAAGCATGAAGAAGGTGCAATCAAGTGGATCAAATTAGAAGGAGAAAAATGATTCTTCTAAGGAGGGAAAGAAGGAATAAAGGGGGAAAAGATAAAAATATGATAGCCACAACACACCAACGAAAAGATCCTAGCAAATACTACAATATTAATGGCCATACAGAGGAGGAATTTCACAAATTGCATCTAGAGCTAAACCCGAAGAAGGATAAGAAGAAGAGTAATCTCATGGCCATGGATTTGAGCAACCAAGTTGAAAGTAGCTCGAACGTGGATGAGAAGATCATCTGTATGTCAATGTAGAAGGAGGTGAATCTAAGTAGCCTTTAGCAACAAGAAGAGAAAGAAATGACCAAACTCTTCCATATAAAGATACAGGTCAAGAAGAAAAAGGTTGATGCTCTATTTGACTCAGGATTGCAGGTGAATCTCAATGCAGTGGAGCTGGTCATGAAGTTGGGGCTAGAAGTTCGTGATCATCCAAACCCATATCCATTGGGATGGGTAAATAAATATGTAGAGTTGAAGGTAACAACGAAGTGCAAAATTAGATTTGATATCAGTGTTGATTTTATTAATGAAGTAGATATGGATGTAGTTCCCATTGATGTATGTCGAGTCATGTTTGGGAGCCCATACATGTACATGCGTGATGAAATATTCATGAGGAGAGCTAACTGGTACCGGCTCATCAAGGATGGAAAATTCTTCATCATCAACAAGCAGAAAGGCAAGTTGAAAATTTCACCTGTAAGTGCCAACCAAGCCAAGAAATTTATCAGTTCCAAAGAGAAGTATGTTTGATTGTTTTTAAGAGAAATATAGTCTGTAGAGGAGTTAATAAGAGGCAAGGCATCCTTGGAGGGGTGTACTACGAAATAGAAACAACAACTGGAGGATTTTCTACAGGCATACAAGGATGTGTTCCAAGGGCATAAAGGACTGCCACCTAAGAGGGAAGTGGAAAATGAGATCTAGCTATTAGAGGACTCCCTCTTGCAAAATATTGGGTTGTATAGACAATTCATTATAGAACCAACTAAGGTGAAGAAACAATTGTAGATGCTATTGAAAGAATATGTCATTCGAAAAATTACATCACCATGTGGACACCCATAATCATTGTATCGAAGAAGTATGGGACTTCACAGATGTGTATAGATTACAGGTCATTGAACAAAATCATGCTCAAGAACATATACCCCATGCTCAGGATATATGATCTGTTGGATCAGTTGCAATAAGCAATATACTTCACCAAGATGGAATTGAAGTCTGTATCTCACTTATTTTGATTCAAAGAAGAAGATACATGGAAGATCGCCTTCAAAACCAGGAAAGGTTTGTATGAGTGGTTAGTCATGCCATTTGGCCTATGTAATGCACCAACTACATTTAAGCGATTAATGAATGAGATATTTTTCCCTCTTATAATTTCATTTGTTATTGTCTATTTGGATGATATATTGGTATATAGCGTTACCTGGGAGGAGCATATTTCACATTTGACATAGGTGTTGGAAACATTGAAGAAGCACCAACTGCTATAAAATATCAAGAAGTGTTAGTTTGCACAGTAGTCTTTGGTGTATCTAGGGTATGTGACTAGTGGAGGAGAGATGAAGATAGATCCTTCCAAAATGGAAGCCATCATAAAGTGGTCGATTCCTACTAATGTTTGAGGTCCGTAGTTTCATTGGAGTAGCATAGTACCTGAGGAAATTCATAGCCTTGTTTTCAGCGGTAGCGTCACCTCTCCATGCCATAACAACAAGTGGCAAGATTTTCTAGTGGGGAAAAGGTTAGCAAAGGGCGTTCGAGCAACTAAAGAAGAAGATTAGTCAAGCACCAATTTTGGCATTACCAAACTTGCAATGGACTTTTGAAGTGGAGATAGATGTGAGTGGTTATGCTATGGGAGTTGTCTTGGTGCAAGGAGGAAGGCTTGTATGTTACCATTCTAAAAATTTTCATGGTGTAGTTCTTAACTACCCTACCTATGACAAGGAGCTCTATGCATGGTGCAGGATGTGAAGAAGTAGAAACACTATCGATGGGAAAGGAGACAGTAATCCACACAGATCACCAAACGTTACAATACTTGCAAGCCCATAGTAAGCTACAATAGACCAAGCATTACATGTGGATGGGGTTTTGACAACAGTTTCATTTGGTGATCAAGTATAAGAAGGAAAGCACAAACAAGTTGGTTGACATGATTTCAAGTGCACCCACATCACATATTACAGCTTTTGGGACTCTTATGCACATGGATCCATGAACCCATGATGCATATGGATAGGTATATTCATATGATGAGGACTTCAAGGAGGTGTATCAGCAGTTGTAGAGTCAGAGTCATGTGTAGGATGGAAACAACACCATTGGCTACCACCTCTAGGATGAGTTACTCTACATGTTGGATAAGTTATGTGCTCCTAAACGAGAGTGATTTCAGTTGATTAGAGAGGCTCACACCTCCAAGGTTGCAGGGAAATTTAGTGTAGGAAAGATTGTGGATAACTTGCAAAGGTATGTGTATTGGACCAAGAAGCAAGAGAAATTTTCTAGGTTCATAAGAGGATTCATGTCTTGTTGTAGGAGCAAGCCTAGTAACAAAAAACTAGGTCTATATCATCCCTTAATTATACCTACTCATCCTTGGGAAAGAATTTCCATGGACTTTGTGGGAGGTTTACCGACAAGCAAGAAGGGACATGACTACTTGTTCATGGTAGTTGACAGGTTCGGTAAGATGTGTGTTCTGGTGCCCTATAAAAACACCATTAGTTGGAAAGAAGCAACAAACTTTTTCTTTGGATAGGGCACTTTGGGATACCAAAAAGCATCATTTTAGACATGGATACAAGATTTCTCAATGCATTCTGGACTACATTGTGGGAAAATATGGACACGAAGTTGAGGAGATCTACAACATTTCATCCACAAACAGATGGGAAGACATAAGTAGTCAACAAGACATTGGTGCAACTTTTGAGGGGACGCAATCAGAAGCATTCAAAGACTTGGGATGAAAATATGGTATATATACAACATTCATACAAAATAACAGTCCACAATTC
Organism: Pinus tabuliformis; assembly: GCA_031772625.1. Taxonomy (NCBI): domain Eukaryota; kingdom Viridiplantae; phylum Streptophyta; class Pinopsida; order Pinales; family Pinaceae; genus Pinus; species Pinus tabuliformis. The sequence goes on along the minus strand of CM062813.1, from coordinate 600,440,081 downwards.
TATAGGAAAGTCCCCATTTGAGACTTATTTTGGATATTTTCCGCCTTTACCTTTGGATATTGCATATGGGAAACGAGGAGTGAGCGAAGATCTTATAGGAGATGCTTTGAGGGCTGAAGAATGTATAAATAAGACTAGGCATATCCATTTACAGGTACAAGAAACATTGCAGAAGTCATAATAGAAGTATAATGTCAGGCATGATCAACATAGAATATAGAAAATCATTCAAGGTCGTAAATAGAGTATGGCTACAGTTGAACAAGGAGAGGTTGCAAGGGCCTGGTAAGAAAATAAAGCCTCTGAGGTATGATACCTTTGAGATACTAGAATAGGTGGGTGATAATGCCTATGGACTCAGATTACTCCCATATATGTGCATTTACTCATTTGTGAATGTGGAGAATTTGAAACTTTATGAGCCTTCCATGCTAGATTAGGAAGAGAAATAGGTCCTACCCTTTGTGGAGGATTTAGCACTAGAAGCTCAGGCAAAGTTGACAAAAAGATATTGTTTTGCAGAAGAAGTCCATAACTACAAGATAGGGGAAGCATGACCTTTGGCATATTGGGTTGAAGGGACAAATTCCAAGGAAACCTAAATGGTTCACCAGAGAGAAGGTGGAGCAAAAATTTCCTCACCTCATTTAGTAAAATATGTTGGGGACCAAAAGCCTCCCAAAATGGGAAGGTTTGATCTAAATTGTATCATCATATCTTTTTTCATCCATATTGATGCATTAAAAGTGGGAAGAGGTGGAGGAATTAGCTCACGGGACCATTTTTACCAACAAGGCCGAGTTTGGCGAAACAGGGTCTGAAAACTTTCTGGAGAGTTTTGAGGCATCAAATAACGTTTTTTGGAGATAAAAATTTGTCTCTTTAGTGAAAAATCATTTCATAGTATTATATACATGGAGAAATTTCCAATGACACAAGAAGTGCGTTAATCAGAGTTCGTATAAAAAATTATGGCACTCAGAAGTTGACCTTCCTATTTTCACACCTATAATTTGAGAGGATGCCACACTAGCACCCATTATTCATGGAAAAGGGGATATCCTCATTTTTGTGATGTAAAATACTCTAGAAGAGTCTATATTGTAACTCTAGCTAAGAGTTGATGTAGTCAAAATTAACCACAAGTAGGCTATCGAGTTGTGTTATAACAGGGCCACTAGGAGGAGACGCATTCCATTTTTTCGAGAGAATTTTGTTCCATAGCTCAGAAAATGTAACTAAGAGGGATATGAGGTAGAGCACATAGAGATAATTTTTGCACTGTAGCAGCCCACGGGCCACTAGCCATACTTCTTTGTACCTACAGCCATATTTCCAGACAGAGGAAAAGAGCGAAGCAGCCTCACCCTCCAGCAGGGTTTTCTCCCGAAATGGTTTCGTAGAACATATTTTGTTCCTTATGTGTGTGTGTATGAGATTATGTTTTCATTCTCTATTTTTCTGCATAATTTCTATTTGCATGCATGCACTAATTATAGTGAAATGTGCAGATCCTAAAGTCTAATAAAAATTGTAATAGTGTAAAATTTTCATATTTATAATATAATATTATTAGATCTATTGTACGAACTATCTAGTGATATATCCACGACAGTTTATCAATCACTCTAGAGAAAAATCGACCTACCTCAATTAATCCAATTTAATTATCCACTTTTCCTACGTTAGACTTAGGAAATATTTAATAATATGCTAATTAATCTAATTGAGGTCTTTCTAAGGCTTATCTCAAAAAACCTTTTCTGGGTTTCAGAGATCTCATGTTTCTTATCCTCTCAGACACCATAGAGACTAGAACAATTTCCTACTACTACCTCAAAAACTAACACTTTGTCTTAGAAGGGAAGGTCTTCTCCATTATACACATCTACTCCTTGAAGTAGAAAAAATTTCGCTACCCAAGGCCATCGTGAGTATATCTGCAACCTGTTGATCTGTGAAAACATGTTGTAGCTAACTGATCCACATTGTTAGCATCTGACATCTGTGATACGACTTGTTTCCATAAATTAGTAAACCTCTAGGAAATTTATTCCCTCACTTTTGCTAGCCAATCTTACTTGAAAGCTACTCGACCCCTCCAAATACATTTGGCCTCCTCTCAAACCTTGAATCAACATTTTCAACTACGTGCCGGAAATTTATTGCGTCCTCTCCAGAAAACTCGCACTGATATAAATAACCATGACCTTCACTAGAAAATTGAGCCACAAACTGTGAAGTGCTTCTCCTCTACAAATTGATCTCATTGGAAAATTTTCTCTTTTCCCCTCTAGTTCACTCTACCAAATCCAAATTACACTTGTAGAGGGAATTTCTCCTCCTTGAAGTAAGTCACACTCCTCTTTTGTAGATAAAATTGATCTCCCTTTGCTACTGAGAAACTGGAAATATCTGTGAAGAAAATCTTCCGGCAATCATTATTCACGATGCTATCACTGCGCTACTTTGATTCTCCTGTTGCATGTTGTATGTTATCATTTAAAAAATACCTTGGATGTGGGGAGAAAAAATGAGGAAACCTTCAAACCAATTTAGTATATAAATCTGGCCCTTCAATTTAGAGAGGGATCCCTCTATGACTCTACCACTCAAGGTCACTACAGTACCAAGTCACTAATACACTCAGTGGCCAGATTCAATTTGTAAAAATGATGGGCTTGATTGGAAAAATTGGTAACTTTAACCATTGGGCATGGAGTCATGGATTGATCTTATTTAAATTTCCAAGAACTAGGGGTAATACAAACAAGGATAAAAGACATATACAATGTTTATTTTGATTCCATGATATCCAATTGGTAAGCAGAAGGAAGAAACAACCTATTACACAAAGAAAATAAATTAAATATGTGTAACTTTAGAGGATAAGATCGAACATTTGAAACTAAAAACAATAGAGCATCAAATATTTATTGCACTATTTTACAAATTATGTTTCAAACATGAATAGATATAAGTCATGATATTTACTAAGAGAGAACACATCACAAAGAAACTGATTGATAAACACAACAAATGAATATCATATATGCAAGTCTAAAACTTCTACCTTGGGAATTTTCATTAATATCATAATAACATATACACAATAGATTCCTTTTTGTTCCAATAAACTAACCCTTTTCTCTACTTTTCCATCTAATTTATATAAAAATTACATCAGTTTTGAGATCCACAATTTATGGAAAGTTTAATTACAAAATTTAGCAAAATATAAAAAATAAATCAAGATCCAAAAGAAATGGATCTAAAAACCTCCTCATCCATATTTATATTGTTTTTAAAAAAAATCAAGGAGATGGTAAGATCTTATTCCTAAGTTGAATTGTTGAGTGGGCTCATCAACATCTGTTTATGAGATTTTTCTCTTGAATTTTTGAAAAACAGGATCCAAATATTCCTTTGTATCTCCCAAATTGTGAAATATGTGTAAAAAATGAAAGAAATTTTTATAAATGATCCCATTATGAACAAAAGCATCTTTCAATTTTTGAAAATTAATTTTCAAATTCTCAAAAACCATGCCCAAAGTCGATGACTAAAACAAGAAATTATTTAATCATTAAATCTGGAAAAATGGTCTCCAAATATTCCTTCGAATCTTCCAAACCATTATAACTGTGTAAAAATCGAGAGAGGTTTTTGTTAATGGGTATGTTCCTACAAAAAAAAACTATTTTGGTTTTCAAAAAATTATTTCCAACCATTCGGAAAATGCACTTGAATACAATAACTAAAGTATGGTTTTAAAATAAATTTGAAAATATATTCATAAAAAAACAATTGGCGTGTTAACATTGAATGATGATCGATGCAAAACTGTTGTCACAAAAAGTTGGAGTTGTAGCTGGAAATTCTGCTGGAAATTGCAAAAGAGCTGACAAATAATTTCTCAAGGCTTGCCAAAAATAGGGCAGATTTTGGCGCTGACAGATTAACTGGAGAAATTTTGTCAAGTTAGAGCAAAAATGTCACTAACAAAAAATTTGGTTGCACTATCTTGAAATATTTATTCTAATGTTTTTTTGCCTCTAACAAGAGGTCCATATCGATTACCAGAGCTTGTTTTACCCTCTTTATTTTCTTTCTCTTGCGGCCCTAATTGAATTGTCCATGAATGAAAGTGATAACACTGTATTTGAACCAATTTTTGCTTCCACAATTCTACTATAATGTCACACTATTGATGCCCCTGTGCTACCTCTTCTTTGTTTCTATCACTTCAAAAGTGAGTCTCCATCTCTCACTGATCTCTTTGTTACTATGATATGTTTGCTCCCATAACAAAGATAATGAACCAAATGAGGAACCATATGCTCAACAACTAGATTTTATCTACTAGTAAATCCTTCCTTGGCTATGATCTATGTCTCCTTGTTGCTCCTTCCTCGGATCCTACCTGATCTGGCATACTAGAGTGTCACACTCTTCCTCCTCCTGAGGGTACTACTAATATAAGTGAAAATTCATCATCTAGTTAAGAAGACAAATCCAAATTATCTTGGTCTTTGAATCCTTCTACAACCATCTTTGAAAAATATGCAAACTCAAATACACCGAAGAAATAAATAAATTGGGTTACGAAACCCTCATGTGCTTTATCTTCCTTTCCTTATGTTGATCTATTGCTAGAAAACCATTTGTTGCAAACCTCCTTCCTAGATCTGCTCTGTGAAATTCAATGTTCCCTCCGGAAACCATTTTTGACAACCTCACTTCCTGTTGCTACTCACTGAGACAACTTGAACTTCCTCCATATCACCACCCGGACATGAAATCAAACTATTGCATCTGCAATTTTCACTACCTGGTTGGCATGTACAAATCTAGTTCTTAATTCTATAGATCTCCCTCTAAAGTACGTCAATCTCACTCTAAAACTTCTATGATCTGGTCTCTCTGATACCATGTGAAGTTTCCATGATTGTAGTGATTGGGTATTATTCTCCTCACTTATGAAGTTTATTTGTCTTCCGTAAATTAATATTACAAAAAATAAAGAACAATCCACTACTGAAATCTTCACAAATAAAAACATTGAAGAAAATAAAAATTTGGAACTGAGAAAATAATGCACACACATAATAATTTTGATATCTTATTTTGGGACAAATGTCCCTAGAAAAACCTCGAAGGGAAAACCAATGTAGCTGATGAGGGTTTTATTATTATTCAACAATTCGAGAAATTACAACCAATTTCCTTTCATTGGAAAACCTCTAACAGATAATAATCTCCACTAGAAAAATATACTGGAGATTAATTGTCTCCCTCTACAACTTGATATATCCTCTCTTAGGAAATTCGCACTCCTCTGGCTATCCACACTACCTAGATGGAAATACACACTACTGCTTTCATAAATTCATGCAGCCTTTGGAATCTCCCTCTTGCAAGTCATCCTTCCTCGTGTACTACTCTATGTGCACTCACTCTACTTCTAGAAGATAGATCCATCTTTGGCTCATTGAAATGTGCTCCTCAACCACCCACATTGTCAAACTAGATACTTGCACTAGTTGTTTTCGACCTCCTCTATAGATAATTAGGCATCCCTTTTCCTATCTCTAAAACACTGGAAAACCTCTAGAAATATCCCCCAGAATCTTGCTCCCAAATCTCTGTTGAAACCGTGCTACGAACTCTCTCCATAGATTCAACTACGCCTTTGTTGATTCACTGCAACTGGGTAGTCAAACTGCTCTACTCTATGTCTCAACTATTTTTTTTCCAATGCCAATTACCCTTCTCTTCTAATATTTTTTTGGGAAACCAACGACCATGATCACATCCCAATCAATGGCTATGACCATCTTGACTCCATTAATTAACTTTTTCAAAAGTCTATAGAGATAAATTGACCCCCCTTAATTAATATTATTTAACTAACCATTTTTCGTATGTTAGAGTTAGGAAATATTTAATTCTGGCTATTAAATTAATTGAGGTGTTTTAAGGGTTATCTCATGAAACCTTTTATGGGTTTTGGAGATCTCGTGTTCCTTAGCCTCTTAGACATCATAGAGACTAGAACACCTATCCGATGCTACCTCAAAAACTAACACTATTCGACCTGTACATAAACCTTCCTACCTTGGGAAAACCATACTTAGAAGCATTAAGGGATTTGCTAGATTTTACAAATCTATTCTCACTTCCCAGTGATGCTCAACATTGTTATTGCAACCAGAATGAATTCCTTCATTCTGTTGCAACCATTCCATATCTCAAGCATAGTTTAAATGGGGAAATAACACTATCAGCATGCCTCTAACATGGACATAAATCAACTAATCTATAATGGAGACTTAACTGTAACATAGATATAACAACATCCTATTAATCCCATAATGGGTCTAAAGGGAACCATCATATCATCTTATGCTAATTTCTATGCAAAGAAAAATAGGCATCTTAATAGCTTGAAGCCCATAATATTTATGGCATTACACACACACCATAACAGTTTAACTAAGTTTATTATATAGTCATACACAGTCCATCTTGTACATATATAGAGTGCATGTCATTAATTAGCAAGAACATTGAATCATCACAATTTGTAAGCATGCAAACCATAAAATTACTGTTATCAGTAGTTCTATGCATGTCCTCATGCAACCAGTCACAATTATATATATATATATATCTATATATATATCTATATATATATATCTATATATATATATATATATATATATCAACTTGAAGCTAGTAGTCAACTTAGCTAAAATAGCATCAAAGCATATAGCATATATATCTATATCTATAAATATATATATGTTTATTTATTTATATATCTATCTCTATATCTATCTCTATATTTATCTCTCTCTCTCTCTCTCTCTCTCTAGATATATATATATATATATAGAGATCTATATATATATAGAGAGAGATCTATATATATATAGATCTCTATCTATATATATATATATATATATATATATATACGAGAACATGCACTTGAAGCTAGTAGTCAACTTAGCCAAAATAACATCCAAGCATATTTCTTATCAAGGACATGCAACAATTTCCAATGACCATTCAAGATAACACAGAGCCATACATTATTCATTAACATATTAGTCCTTTTAATTAATCTAACTACATTATACACAAACCATGGCACTTATCTAAATGGCTAGAGATGGTCGAAAACTAAAGGTGAGACTTCAAATCTCCACCCAACCATAGGCCAATTACACCACAATATTTTTTCAACTATCCATCCCCAAGCTAGATCCATGCTTTCAATGAAACTCAGTTTGAATAATTCTCAACTTCCAAAGTACGGGATCAATTTTTAGGTGGTTTATCAGTTGTATCCTCGAGGAAATCACTGCAAGACCCTGTTTCTCTCATTCTGGGTGGTTTATCAACTTATCTGGATAGCACTAAGTGACTTATTATCCATCTTGGAAAGAACTTAGTATTTTATCAACCCTTTCAACAAGAACCCCAGTGAATTTCTTCATTACCTAGTGGTTTATCAACCATACAATGAGCACCCATCACCCAAGAATATCCTCTAAGCCTTCCACTAATCCTTCCAATATTGGACACACATAGTCCACAACTTCAATACATTGACGCATGGAATCACATCCCATTAGCCTCAATAGGCTTTGTCTAGCACTCAACATTCATGCTCTCGCATTACAAAACCTTTTCTCTCTCTAACGTTCTCTCACGCTAGGTTTGTCTTGTTTGTTCACACACACATTGTTGGTCTAAAGTTTTATTTTTTGAATGAATTATGTTTTTGCTTGTGTCCCTATCTTTTTCTTTAGGATATTCATGCCGCCATGGGAATATTCACTTCCCCTACCTTTCACATCATCGATGTAGGTAACGTGAGCACATCTTGTTCCCGTCATTATAAGCCAACTATCAAGTGTTTGCAACCAAAACCACTCAATATTTCCCCCCATATTATGGACCTATTGCGCCACTCTTCAAGCTATCCAAAATATTTAAAAAAAAAAAAATCGTAGTCATTATTTAACATTACAAAATCAATAGTTAACACAAGTTTTATAGGCCATTTTTCCACATCTAGTCAATAGGCCTACAAACTAGATCAATCAACATCCTTTTACCCCTTGACATCATCCTTGCAAAATCCCTAAGCATGAATCTCCATAATCCCTGAGTTTCAGCCTGAAAATTCCTCATTTCAGTCATTTTAAGGACCAACACACTCTGTAAACCTGTGGACCTATGTTCACCATCAGGTTGGCCCTTACTAGGGTGGTTTCATCACCTACAGGTTTCCCTATGTTGGGGGTGCGTTGATTCTAGAAATTTGGGAAAAATAAAAATATTTTTGAAGCTTCCAATAGTTGTTACAACTAATTACCTCAAATAAAACCCTCAAATCCTATCATATCCTACCTTGTATTTTTCATCCCTTATCCCTTGATATCATCCTCCCATCAAGAATGTATCTCAAGCCTAGATTGGTAAAAGGATAAGAATTCCCAACTTACCATCCTCTTCTATATATTTGTGGCCATCCACAATATAGGGGTTGGATTTTGGAGATAGATTGCACCCTCATGCTACTACTGTGAAGAGTCGTTATTCCATGCATTAGCATGACATAGAGCTACACTTTGTGGCAAAGAAGGACAAGTCAACTTGGAGGATCTCTTCTACAAGATCAACTCCTATATTTGGTTGTAACTCACTCCATTTCTATTAATGCAAAGAGTTATTCGTTTTCCTATATATGATGTTGTGATTTCATGTACTTTGATGCCATGTTGATCCATTGAATGTAGTTATTAGATTATGCTACATAAATGAGATAGATCGTTGGATTATGTTGTTTGATTATGCAAGTTCTAATTATAGCAATCTGTGCTAGGAATGGATCATACAAGCGAAGAGAAGAGAGAAGCATACTACAGATTCCAGGTAGGCTTCATCCCATTATATATTTACTTTAAAGAAAATGTTAGCTTCTTTGTATTTCTATTGTTCTAGCCTAGGCCACCCAGTCTAGGGAAGATACTTTTGTCCACAATCGTATATTTTGTATAACAACAGGGGTGTTACAAACCCCACCCCCTTAAAGGGAACATCATCCTAGATGTTCTCTGTAAATAGAAATAAGAATAAAAAATTGAGCTTTATATATAGCTCTTACATCTGCTTATTCATTAAACCAAAATGGGTATAACACCCTTATTTGTTCTTCCATTTCCTAGGTTACATTATCAGGCCCAAAGTGCTTCCATTCCACCTTCACCTTCTCTTACGATTTCAAAGCGTGGTCTGCCTTTGGTCTAGGATGTAAAGTGGTTATGTTTAGAACTCTCCCTTAGGTTCCACTTGTATCACAAAACACTAAAAAATGTGATTAACATCATGTACATACTTCTTAAACAGAGAAACATGAAAAACATTATGTGCATTCATTGTGGGTCCAAGCAAGGCCAATATATATGTTGGATGGTGTTGTAATTGATGTGAACCCATGGAGTTGACTGGATTTGACTTTGACTAAAAACACCAGTCATTGACTTCAAATGGTTAATGAGCACTTCTTAGTAATTTTCAAATTATATCAAGTTGGTAGCTACACTAATAGATGGTTGAAAACCCAAATCCTAAGGTTTGGGTTGTACTAAGTGTGTACTCTAATTTTATCGAGGGTTTTTGAAGGGTCAAAATATTTAGTTTGACTTGGAGATCCACATCATTAGATTCTCCTTAGAAATATTTTTCTAGTGCTATATGGTATGCCTCGATAGGACCCATGGTTTGAGGGATATTCACTTTTAAAGTTGGTAGCCTAAATGTTTTGGCTAAAACCCCAAGGGGTGATGACTTGGCATATTATCATTGATGTGGGAATCCAAACTTGGGTATAAGGGTTCCTTGTTATCATTGGAAGAAGAATTATTTTAATCAAGGTTATCACACACCCATAATGTCTACTTCTTCATTATAAAGGGTAAGAGGGGTCTACTTAGAAATAAAGGAAATTAATCAAAGCATTTTATTAAATAAGAGAACTTTAATAGAACAAATGAAAAGTGTAATTAAGCTCTTATTCCTCTCCAATGATCATTTAATGAAGCCATTTTCAAAAACTATAAGAACTGCCCTAATGCCTTTCAAAACACTGTTAACATTTATCTTTCACTTAGGTTTTGCTTTAGGCTTAAGCTAATTTATTAATTAGTCAAATAATAATTTTAAAAAATTATTAAACTCCAATCTCTATATATTAAATCCCTTAATTACCCTAACCGAGAAATAAAAAGAGACCCAATCCAATCCTCTAACACATAAAATTCTCAACACATGATCTTATGATTTAATTTCTGAAACTTCAACCTATCTAAAGAAGAATCTTTGACCTCTTGAAGTAAACAATGAAGATCCTTCAACTATTTAGACTCTGCAAATTTGGTCACCTAAAGAAGACATCGAAGAGGATTAGGGCTTCAATTGTTTCTATTTTGAGGATTCGTTTTGTATTTTATTACAGGTAATCCAAGGCCTATCTCAGGGCTATCCCTATACTTATCAATTTTGACCTAGGCCTTTCCTAGTAGTTAGTGGAAATCAGAGGTGAGGGGAAATTTGTTGGAAAGTTTTATTTATTTATTTATTTTTCTTAGATTGTTTTTTTGTGTGGAGTTTTGTTGGAATTATTTTTGAAGGGCCATTACATATATTCATCTTTTGGCTCGTTGGACAAAGAACTATTTCATACCTTTGTTAGGGTCTTATTTTGGCACTGTACAAAGCACTATTTTAAGGTCTGGTTAGGGCTTATTGTGAGTGCTTGTTTAAGGTAGTTAGGGAATTATTTTAGGTCTGGATTTTAAGTCTTAGGTTTGTTAGCTTAGGTTACAAAGTGTGTGTCTTAGTGTGGAAATGGTTGTAAGAAAAGGTTTTCAATAATAAACAAAATTGTCAGTGACATTGAATGTCACTATAAGAAAGTGGTTGTAATCTCATCATGCATCGGTGAGTAACTTTAGGAATCAAATGCACTAAGCCAATGATTGATTTATCACCTTGTTGACAAACCTCTCATTTCAATTATGAACCAAATTATAGTGACACAATGATATGATTTTAGTATATTAACATTTAGTCTTGATTGTCCTAATAAAATAATGACCTTTGATGAATAAACATTGGTTAACTATCCTAGTATAACAATGCAAACAATGACAAGACCTCACCTATTGTTTACAATGACATTATACTTGACATAGACCTTTTAATGTCTTGACTTTGGCATAGTAGTAACCTTGATACATGTATAGTACGTTGATGAGATTATTTGACTTGACAACATTGCATTACAATATGATTTGGGATTGATATCTAGAACTAATGATACACTAACCTTATGTATGTAGCAAGACTTTCCTCAGAGTCCAATAGTAGACAATGGCATTGACTATGACAAAACAACTTGGATTAACATGTTACAGTGACACCTACAACACTAAAATGATCCTATGCACATGAACAAAGAGAATTAACCTTAGTATCTTAAATATTGCAGTCCATTTGGTCTCTTGACTTGAATTCACCAATGGTTTATGATAGTGAGTTGAAATATGACTTGAAAGTGAAATAAAATGTCATAGAGTGATAGAGATTGGCGTTGACGTGATGTATTGACTTTGACCTAAGATTTAGGACATCATGTTGACACTTAGCCATTGATATGATATATTGACCTTGAAAATATTGAAACAATGACTTATGTCTTTTTGGAATGTACTTGTGATGACCAATATTCTTGTCTTTACAATCATGTTGTAGCTTACCTAATTGATGTGATGTGACAACGTTTATGTAACAATGTTACAGTGGGTTTGTGACAAATTTATTGGACAGTGATTGAACTAGGTGATGATGGCTTTAGGGCATTGACTATCTAAGGCTTGAGAAGAAATAATTAGACATATTTTGGTATCCCTCCTTGGACCAAGTTTGATAACTTTGCAGGAAGGTCATAGGGATGACTTGAGGCACCTTGGTTTGTGCCATCATTTGATAGCAATGCCAGATGGTTGCAGTATTATGAGAAGTTTGGTACAGTGAAGCGAAGTGATGTGGTTGACTACTTCATGAGAATATGATGCTTATCCTTACATGGGAAGTGTGGTACAACAACCACTACAGATTGATTGATTTGGTACAGTTTCTACAGTGATTAGTTTAAGCAATGAACAATAATTGTGCAGTGTAGTGGTTTAGTTTAGATGTGAAGTGGCCTACATGAGGAGTGATGCACAATTGTTAGTGATGTGTAGTGTTTATTCGGTGGATTGATTTGGCAATGATCACCTTTGTGCACTAAGTTTTGGTAGGATATTCATATTTGAGCAGAACAAAATATACAACATTCTTATATTAATTCAAAACAAAAGGGAATCCAGTCTGAAAATTGTGAAACGTGGTCCACTTGTTGATTAGGGTGGCAGGGTGGTGCAAGGAAGGTGATTGGAGTCACCTTCAGGTTGTGGCCTAAGAACAGTTCAGGGAGATAGGGTGGTGCTAGGGCAGGTCATAGCATGCATAGGGTGTTGTGGAATCCTTTCTATTATGGCTGATAAATTACAAGGTAGTGAAGCATCCTTTTGATAGCGGTTTGTAAACAAAGTGTTAGGGAACTCATCAGGTTATGGCCTAACTCACAGGGTTTTGGGGTATCCTTCTAGTTGCAACAAATTATTAGGGTGTCATAGCATCCTACAGGTTGTAGTCTATGAATTAGGGGGTTGACACCTCCCTTAGTTGTAGCTAAAATAATGATGCAATTAATTTTCTTTTAACAGGGAGAAGACAAGTACTAACTAAGCATTCAACGGTTTTTGACCTGGAGGGGGTTTTCCACCTAAAAATCTTTGTTTCCATTGTATTTTCTAAAGAAAAACAACAATAATAACTGAAGATTAACCAACACTTTGAAAAAAAAATTAAAAGTGTTAATTGCTAAGAAATACAGATTCACGCCTCTCTCAGTGTTCCAAATACTAAAGTTCATTGTCCCCACTCTTTCCAAGATCTGAAATGGTCCAAAAAATATAGATGCCAACTTGGCACAAGACTCCAATTTCAGTGAGCTCTCCATCAGTCTAATACGGAGATACTCATGCCCTCCCACTTGGAATTCCTTGTGCATCTTCTGCTGGTTTGCATAACTCTTTTTCCTATCCTAAGTTGTCTTTAATTTTTGCTTGATCTTTACCACTTGTTCCATTTCCTTTAGCATATTAGGTCTAAGAACTACTTTGTTTACTAGGCCATCCTAGATGATAGGAATGTTGCATTCATGACCATACAATGTCTCAAGGGAACTCATCCCTAGTGACTCTTGATATCCATTATTGTATGCAAACCCTACCAATGGTAGGAAATAATTCCACTTCTTTGACTACTTCATGGCATACATTCTAGAATGTCATCCAAAAATTTGTTCACTCTTTTCGCCTGACCATCTATTTGAGGATGATATCCAGTACTAAAAGCCAATTGGATTCCAAAAATAGAAAACAACAACTTCCAAAAATTAGAAGTGAACTTAGCAACTCAATATGCTATAATATTCTTAAGCACACCATGCAGTCTAAATATCTCCTTCATGAATATGTAGACTATGTCAATAGATGTATGAGTGGACATGACATTTATGAAGTAAGCTTCATTACTTAGATTTTCCACCAACACTATAATGGCATCATGTTATTTGGTTATCCTTAGAAATTATGTAATGAAGTCCATATATATGAATTTCCACTTCCACTGAAGGATTGGGATTGGTTGCAACATTCATGTTGGATGCCTACATTTTACCTTTACTTTCTAGCACTCTAAACACTTTGAAATATGTTCAACAACATCTTCCTTCAATCCCCACTAATAATATAGTTCCTTTATGGTTTTTATCATATTCTAATAACCAATATGACCTAAGTAAGGTATTTTATGGAATTCATCCATGACGATCTTCCTTAAATCAACTACATTAGGCATATACTTTCTCTTCTTTAATAATGGTGTGCCATCATCAGTGAGCTGGTAGCTCTTGCTCACGAATCCATCCGTCTCTTTTTTTCCAACATTTCTTTACATATTGGTATTTTCATCATGAGACAATTCCTCTTTAATCCTCTCCTTGATGTCAACTACGCAAGTACTCAAGGCTTTCAAGTGAACCTCTTGTAGACTCCTACTGAGTACACTAGCCACTTTATTCTTTTTTATCTTGATGTGTTTTATCTCAAAATCAAATTCACTGATAAAATCCAACCTTGGAATTCAACTTAGGTTGATCATACATATATCTAAATTCCTTGTGGTTTCTCATCAATGCAAACTTTCTCCACAATAGATAATGCCTCAACATTTTTAAAGTGTGCACTATTTTTGCAAGCTCTAAGTCTGACATAATTGTTCTCATGTTCATTTAGCTTTCTTGGTTCATAACAGACCACATATCATTCCTGCATCAATACTCCACCGAGTCCTTCCTTGCAAGCATTTGTGCATACCACAAATTCCTTCTCTAGATATGCTACTCTTAAGATAGGTGCACATTTGTGAAATTTCTTCAACTACTCAAAAGTGGCTACACATTCTAGTGTCCACTGAAATTTGACTCTTTTTCTCTACAAAGTGGTGATTGGATGCCTGATCTTTAAGAAGTCCAAAATGAAACTTCTATAATATCTAGTTAAACCCATGAAATATCTAACCTATGTAACATTCCAAGGAGTGGGACACTCCATTATAGCCTTGATCATTTTAGATCTATAACCACTCCTTTTTAAATGACATTTGCCAAGTAGTGAACCTAGGTTTTTAAGAAATCACACTTGTTGAGTTTTGCATACAACTTATGCTCTCTCAATAATTGTAATACTACTCTGAGGTGGTCTTCATGCTCTTCCTTATTTTTTGAATATACCACGATATAATCTACAAAGACCAATATAAATCTATACAAATAAGGTCTGAGGACATTGATCATCAAGCACATAAATGTGGATGGGGCATTCTTAAGCCCAAGTAGCACCAATACAAATTCATAGTGGCCATATCTAGTCATGAAAGTGGTTTTGTCAATGTCTTCATCTTTAATTTTTTCCTTATGGTATCTCGACCTCAAATATATTTTGAAAAACATTATAGCCCTCTCAACTTATCAAATGGATAATTAATTCTAGGCAAAGATTATTTATTCTTCATTATTTCCTTGTTTAGATGCCAATAGTTTATACATAGTTGCAACGTGTCATCGTTCTTTCTGACAAATAGTGATGGGGATTCTAGGGTAATATGTTAGGCCGAATGTATCTTTTTTCTTGCATATCCTTCATTTGTGTCTTCAATTCCATGAGTTCAAGTGCACTCATGTGGTATGAAATATTTGCCACTAGTATTGTTCTTGGAATTAACTCAATAGTAAAATCAATGTCTCTTCTAGGTGGTAGTCTTGACAATTCTTCTGGGAATACATCACTAAATTGTTTTAACAATGGGAGGATTTCCAATTGATCCACACTACCTTCCAATTCCTCAGTCATGTGTATGGAATACAACACATAACCTTTTCTTTTGCATCTCTTCACTTGAAGTGCATATATTTTCCAAAGCAAGATTGGTCATTTTATCCCTTGTATCATTATCTTCTCACCAATGTTGTTTAGGCTTTTCAATGCTCCATTGTAACATTCAACCTTGTTTTTATGTTTTTAAACTAATCCATGTTCATTAAAACATAGTGAGATCCCAATGGTAATCAATTTAGAGCAGCCATGGTGGTCATACCACCAATCTCCATAGTGCATGACTCTACTAGGTTTGTCACCTACCTTTTTGTTCTTGTGGCCGATTGAACCAACCATGATTCTCTATGAGATTTCTTTTCTAGATTACACTTCTTTGCAATCTTTGGGCTGATAGCTAAAACTATAACTTGGGTCAATTAAAATTGAAATAGGTTGGTTGATGACCATACCTTACATGTGTATTACTATAGCTTGTTGGTCTCCCTACTTTTTGTCTAGTTCAACATAAATTTAGGGTGTTTTTTGAGCCACATAGTTTATTGTTATTGATTCCTATACATTGTATAACTTCATTCCATTATGCTTTCACTGAGGAAAATTCCTCCATAGATGGTTTTTTCTCTAGAAGTCCAACATTGTACATGTCCTTTCCTAGACCCTTCTTCTTCTTATTCTTCTTTTCTTGATTTTGGAGGTTTGTTCCTATTTATCATTATGGAGTTTGTTGATATTCATTCTTGGCAGAAGTAGTGAACTTACCACTTCTACCTCCTTGCTATCCAGAGGACTTAAACCATTTTTCTTTGAATTTTTATTTAGTTTTCTTCTTCAAATCTATTTGAACTTCAGTCTTGTGTTTGGATTGTTAATAGAAATACCTCATCTTTTGAATGGAATATTCTACGGTTTTTGGTTCATAAAACTATACTATGTCCTAGTAAGCATGCGGTAATCCACTAAGATACCTATGGATTTTCTTCTTCTCGTCCTTGATGTAAGGCACATACTTTAACAACTCCAAGAATCTACTTGTGTACTGATCAACTGTCAATTGATGTAATTTATGCTCATATAATTCTTTATCCTTGTTGTCATATTAATTTTCAAATATGTAATTCTCTTAGAAGTATTTCTCAAACCTCCTCCATGAAATATTTTTCTCCCTGATGTATTTAACCTTCTTCAAATCTTCCCCCCATATGTCAACTTTTCCTTTCAAATGAGAAATAACTACTATGGCCCTCATGTTCTTAAATTAGTCATGCACATTGAAGTACTTCCTCAAATCCAACAACCAAACCTTTTCCTCTTCAACCTTCTTTACCTCTCCATTAAAGGTAGGGGGCTTTTCTTTCTTGAAATCATATGGCATTGAACTCTTATTACTTCTTCTTTGATAATGGTGTTTCTTAGCTGCAATATCTAATGATCAGTCAGGGTTGCTTGATTCTCATTCCATAGTGCTAAGTAGAATTCTTCCTTCTTCTATGTCTCTTCCTTGACTTTCTTCGTCCTGTCCTATTGGTATCCAACATTTTCCTTTGGACTTATGATGGGCCAAAATTTTAATTGTGCCTATTTAGATAGTTGGAACTAAGCTCTTGTTGTTTTTTTCCTTTGAAGGTCTGATAAGCTTTGAAATATCATAAAATTTAGTTATGCTTGCCTTTCTTGTGCTTTGACAATATTTTCATTATTTATTTTGAAGCTTCTCAATTTAGCTCTTAGGCTTCTAAGGGTGTCCATCCAATTAGTGGATTCTTCTTCTTTCCTTTTCCCAACTGAATATTCTTCTTGATTAATCTTAGATCTATTTGTGCCTAATCATTCCTTCCTACTACTCATACTTTTTCTCTCTTGCTATTCCTCGATGTCTGTATATGTTTTGTTACACACACATAACTGTTAGCCAACCAGAAAAGAAATATAATAACAGATACAAATTTATAAATATTATTTTAATATAATAATAAATTAAAAAATCATGTTACAAAAATTTCTTAATTTAATAATAATATAATAAATACAAAGGAAAGATAGAAGATTCATACATAATAAAAATAGTAAAAATAAAGTTAAAGGTTAAGATTCAAATTTAATAAATAAATAAGAAAGAAAAATAAATAAATAAAGAGATATATAAATAATAATGAAAGTGAGGGCCTTGAGTGTGTTCTAAAACTGCTTCTGCTTGGCTAAGAGCTCATCTTCCTCGGACATAAGGAAACTGGTTAACGACCCAAGACCCAGAGGCATCCGACAGGAGTGAAAGCCTGCCACGGGGACGTCACTGACAAACCAATATTATATCACGTGTGTTCATATTGGGGCATTAAAAATGGAAAATTCACAAAATAATATATTGGGGTTATAATGAGGGCCTAAAGGGTTTTAATGAACCATACAACAATACATATATCCTAAGGTATTTTTTATACATTTTTTTGGCCAAGCGGAGGGAAAAATATCGGGCTACACACACGGAGGGAGGAAAAAATATCAGGCTACATCGCAGGGGTGGAGGGAAAGAGTTGGAAATGATTCATTTTGGAGTCGAGGTGGAGTTGAACCACTCTGCAACCCTAGGAAAAATATCAGGTTACACGCACTCGACTACACGCAGGGGCGGAGGGAAAGAGTTGGAAATGATTCATTTTGGAGTCGAGGTGGAGTCGAACCACTGTGCAACCCTAGGAAAAATATCAGGCTACATGCACTCGGGCGGAGGGAAAGAGTTGGAAATGATTCATTTTGGAGTCGAGGTGGAGTTGAGCCTCTCTGCAACCACTCTGCAATCCTAAGCCTTTCTACTTTTGAACCCTAAGAGGAGCTGCGTTTCTGAGTTTGAACCAGACAGGACCACTCCTCAAATCCTCACTGTGCCTCCTACTTGTTCAAACCCGTGTGCAACTACCCTACTTCTCTATAATGAACACATCAACTGCATCATAGTAGCGGGCTTCTCCAACTGCAGTGAGCACATGAGCGAGACCTACCAACAGATACCTGGTAAGTAGGCAGGAGCACTTGGATGGAAGGATACTACTAAGAAAGGAAGGCAAGGCAGGATTTTGTCACTATCGATTGATCTAGAAAATCAAGATGAGGTGGGGATGATCAATGAAATGGATACTTAGTTACAGAAAGAGATACAGAAGGAGATGTGTTGCCATACTGGGTGGGTAGTGAGATTCATCAAGTTTAGTTTTGTCTGACCGCCTTTCTACCTTTCCAGCTTGAGTGAGACCTACTGCTTTCATTCGAATCTCTAAGCATGTTTTCTTGCTTATACAACCAAGCTACCTTATTTTCACCCACCTAGCTACTCTCTCATTCTCATTCTAGAGGGAGTCCATAACCTAAAATTAATGTGTTTTGTCCAGCTACGGTAACCTTCAGGATCAAGGATTTAAAAAATGACGGGTTCTACGAACACCCAACACAAACAGAAGAAGAGGTGAGGAGTCAGCTTGTGGAGTGAAACAAGCAGTATTAGCAGTTGATTCAGAGGAGTTGGCTTGTGGAGTGCAATAGGCGATATTAGCAGTTGATTCAGAGGAGTCGGCTTGTGGAGTGCAACAGGCGGTATTAGTAGTTGATTCAGAGGAGTTAGTGAATCTCTATAATATACAGGTACATCCTTAAATAATTCTCTTGTCTCCTTCACAAACATGCTGACAATTTCGACTTCCTTTAAGAAAAATTAATAACTCGAGACTTCAGAATTTTAGCTTCTTCAATTTGGATTTTGACTTTGGAAAACATTCTCATAACTTTCTTCATGTAGCTTGAACTTCAAAAATTTGGTAACCTTTGATAGTGGTCTCAAAATAGGACTGATGCCCAACATAGACCTTCAACTGATGCATAGGACTGGATCTTTTGGAGATTATCCTTCTAGGGCTTATGCACCGAACCATACAAAAGTTTCAAACTATAGAAAAATGGTTTTACTCCTTTATAGGATTGATATAGTTGCCAATAGGAGGGCCTTAAATGCCTTGCAAAACTAGAACAATCCATTCTTAATAATTTCACGGATTAGTAATGCATATACCAAAGTCTGTGTAGATGTTCATAAATGCAGTGACTTGGAAGATTCAAACCTAGGGGGCACCTTTTTGTTTTTTGCTCCAATGTGAAGAGGTGTGGCTTCTATTATGCTTCTAGACAATTCCTTTAACTCTTCACAAATATGATCCTTACGCCTTTGCTCTAATAAAGAAGGTTTGCAGTCTTGATTATAGAGATAAGAGGACTCTATTGATTTCTGCTTTTCATTGTTCAAGACTTTGGGAAATTGGTGTACAAAACAGAAATACTTCTTTCCTCTATAGTAACAAATTCATCATTGAGGATTTCATAACTTGTGTAATGTTGATACTCATTATCAAAAATTCCAATGTTTGGTGCAAAATCCTTATTTTTGTCATATTTGGAGAAAAGTCTCTTGTCCTCGGAGGGATATTCTATCCTCAATTCTTGTGACAAGTCTAGGGAGGTTATTCCAACACTTTTATAACATGACATAGTCTCAAAACCCTCATGACGGATGCTTGTGAAGGGCTCAGAAGTGGCTCAGAATCAAACTTCCCCTCTTCTTCGTGATCACCAGACATCAATGGTCCATGCAAGTAGTGTATAGGACTTGCCTCTACCCAACCCAAAATATATGGTCTGATGATTGATCCATACTGATGAGAGGATCATTATGAGTGTCCAGGCTTATGTTTTCATTATTATGATTATCATGTACATAAGCCATAAGAGAAGGGAGTGTTCTTATTTTTATTTGTGAGCATAAATCCCACACCAAATTCATCTCAAAACTGCTACTGTTTCTGCAACACTGTTTCCTATGGGGCAGCCAAAAAAAACATGACCAACCTAACTCCAATCCTC
The DNA here is from genome assembly GCA_031772625.1 of Pinus tabuliformis. Lineage (NCBI taxonomy): Eukaryota > Viridiplantae > Streptophyta > Pinopsida > Pinales > Pinaceae > Pinus > Pinus tabuliformis. The sequence continues at coordinate 600,419,598 of CM062813.1, read as the reverse complement.
ACTAGAAAGAGTGACACATGTATCATTTGAAGGTGGTGTAATAATGCCATCACATTTTTCATGTTGGTACTCATTTATGTGTTAAGCAATCACTTTAGATGCTAAAATGGCCCTCCTTCTTATCATTGTTGCCGCAAGGTTGTTCGTGTTACAAATATCTAGTGTTTTCATATTCAAATTTTGAGCATAATCCCTCTTCCATAGATGCTCTAATTTCATCCCCAACAATGTTATCATTTCCTTCAAATAGACCAAGGAGGCCTTCCTCTTGTAGGGTTGTCAACAACTCTTGATATGTACCATCAAATTTTTGATCCTTGGGTGGAAATGCTTGAGGAAGATTTCAACTAGAGATTTGAGAGAATGTATGTTGTTTGGGCTACAAGAATGCTTCAGCTAGCCACCATGCCCTTGTCCTAAAGAAATAATAAATAACCTTATCATGGAATCTTCATGTCTTTCCATCAATTCTCATATATGCTTCATAAATTCTAGGACATGTGGGGCAGTAGAAAAAGAGTTCCCCTCAAACTATGGAAGGTCCTTGCTATAGCTATGAGGACAGGTTTTTTGTGTGGCAACTTATTATTCTATGATACACAGAAATAAAATATGCCCAAAAACTTAAGATGTGTATAAACTCATCACATGAAACTCCTATTCTATAATCTCTCATACTTCCATGAAAATTTCATTACAAAGGTGAAATATTTATAGTGTAACCTACAACTACCTTGAGCAATGTATAAGATATTCCTTTAATAAATTGTGGATGGAAACTTCAACCATAATTGCACCTAGAGAAGTGAGGTGATCTTACATCCCAGTTGGAAATCCCATAGAGAAGGAAACCACCTGTATCACTTTGAAATGAGATCTTCTAAATCATCAATATAAAGTTGAAAGAGTATGGGACCTGGGCGACAATGGACATCTTTTCTTTGACATGTATGGTTCTATGTATTCCATTTGTTTCTTTGCCTTGCTACTAAATAGTTTAGTATGTATGATTTATATATGCTAATTTTATTGGTTTTTGTGGGATGGTAGTGGCACACCAACTTGGGTTTTGCTCACAGACACCAGAAAAGGGAGAACGTAAAGATAAGCAAGAGAAAATCACATTTGCCAAAGAATTTACACAGTGTAACATTGTTCCAATAGTTGAAAAAAAAAACACTCAACATCCAAGAGAAATATGCTCACCAGAGAGAGATAGAGTAGTATCCATTTTGTTGAACACCAACATTATGAACCCTGGGATGGAGGAACATCACAACGGGTTTCTTTTGATTTTCCCATAGAAGTTTGTTCGAGCTTCAGTTCTAGTCACAATCATCATTTTCAATAGCAGTTGCATCGTCCTGCTCTACCATCGTTTGGGTCTAGGATTTTTCCCCTAATTAGGTATACTTTTCCGTAGAGGAATATATCGGGCTCTCTTTATGATTCACCTTCATCCTCCTCTATATCAATGGAAGCTATTGCATCTAATCAATCTCATGTTGGTGACTGTGTTGGGAGCTCTATGGGATCTCTTTTCATGAGCCATTGTCATTAGCACTGTCGAGTGAAGGTATTGTAGAAAACTTCACTACCCAATAGAAAGACATTAGATTTTGATTCTTCCACCTATTTTATTTTCTTAATTCTTTGAAAAATATTTGGTTGGAATTTACTCTTCATATCACTTTTCCTCTCATTTCCTAAAATCTCAACAATTTTATCCCAAGGAAGCCTCCCTTGAGCAGGAGACAGGCAGTTTAAAGTGTAAAGGAGAGAGGTTTAGGTGATATTGGTCTCCCTCTTAGTCACATTAAAGATTTTCTTGATATTTAGGACTTTATGACAAAAAATGAGGGTTTATGTGATAAAAAGATCTAATGAGTTTCAACAATGCAATTTTGGGGCGATCTATTTTATTTTTAGATAATTGTATCAATGTAAACAATTTTGCCTCGCTGAGCACTTTTAATGTATGTATGGTGATTGGTTTAGCACCCATTCATTATTCATTGATTTCAAACCCTAAGTATATGATGTCAAATGAGGGCTCTTTTCAACCCTTGACAACTCTCTCCAAGCCTTTACTTCTAAGATAAGTCTCTATCCTTGCTAGAATTCTGGTACCTGTAATGACTGCTAGAAATAATTTGCTGGAATTTTAATAAATCCTCTCTCATGGCTCTTTAAATATTTCTCTGATACTTTAGATTTATAGGCAATTTGATCAATTATAGGTCTTTAATCCTCGCTTTCGCTGCGCCACTCTGATTCCTTCAATAGGTCAGAGTTAACCTCTAATACCTCGTGCTTTGTTTCTAGCTGTGGGGTGAAATTCGTAGCATAATTATTATATTTAGTTCAAGATTTAGACTTGAATTATTTTTAAAATATTATTGTGACATCGACTTTAAATACTCTAATATGTCATATACTTATACTTATTCCTAGAGTATATTTAACTATTGGATACTATCTACTTACATGTTTCAGCTCTGTTTTTTCACTCTCACACACCTTAAAAGAAAAAAGGTTTGAAACCTGATATTTAAACATTATGGAAAATTTACATTATTCATCTGCAAGGAATATGAAAAGTGATAAATGAACTTGAATAGTCTTTGCGAATCCCAAAGGCCTCTTAAAAAATTAAAACTCAAAAACTAAAAGTCACATAATATTATATTATATTTGAATCTTTGTATCTGGTTAAGACTTATCCTTCCATTTATGCCTACCTGACACTTTTCTTATCCATCATAATCTCAAGGACTCTGTAAAAATTAAACATTTTGTAGAGTCCAAGAATAGAGCAGCAACTGAATGTCTTTAATGTAAAATTTCAGGCACATTTATCTCATACACCTTCACTTTTGAACTTTGAAAATGTTGGAGGGTCTCTCACAAGTTTTTGAGTTTCCAGACTATTTGATTAAAGATATGTTGACATGTGTACCAGCAAAATATATCTACAAACTAGGCACCCTCCACGAGGAATGGAACAAAATTCCATGGTTGATCGCAGGTGATGTGGACAACAATCGGGATTGTTGGGCATACTCCACCCACTTAGGAAAATGGCAGAGCACCCCTATATCCCTTCCCTTCATGAAATTTTATCAAGAAGATGCAAAGAAAATTCCTGCTCCCTTTAGTTACCTCGCATCAACCATAGGCTTGTTCTTGTTTCAAAGAAATGTCAACCGCTCCAAATATGGTTTTAAATTTTGGAGAAGGCATTTATCTTAGCAAGTGAAAATTCTAAAATGTTTGAGAACTTTCAATTACACCATCAAATTTTCGAAAATTCTCTTTTTCAAATTTGGATTTTGAAATATTTTAGAAATCCAAAGTATATCATCAAATTTTCAAAAATTATGTTTTCTTGATAAAAATTCTGAAATATGTTGAAAATGTTCAGTACACCATAGGAGTTAAACTTCCTCCAAATAGTTCTTTGAGCATCATGGTTTGCTAAGACTTGGTTTCCATAGGAGTTGCAATAATGCTACAATAATTTTCCCCATAGGAGCTGTCCAAAGTGGAATTTGGCCCTAGTTGTCAATTTTAACAAGTATTTACATGGTTGAAACAATTTCAAGATGCACAGATGTTTGGCCTATCTAACTTAATAATGGGCATTTTTAGAAAAGAATTTGAAATTCTAGTTACAAATCATGTTAAGATTATGAATTAAAAATAGTTGTACAATGTTTTTCCGAGTTCTGGTGCAACAATAAATCAACTCTCAAATTTGTTTTAGTAATATGTTTTATTTCTGGTTTTAGTTCCATTTGAGGAATCCACCGATAGTACATTTTGAATCAAAGTGTTTCATCCAAATAGTAATATTTCTTCATGTTTTTTGGAGCTTTGAATTGAAATTTAATACTTTGCTTCCTTGCTCTTTTTTTTTATAATAACCAATATGCTTGTGGAATTTTACCTACTTTTTCATTTATTTTGTGCAAAAATAGATGGAGTTGTTTTATAAAATTGCTACCGGTGAAGAAAATTCTATCATTGGTGTGGTCAAGTGTCGAGAAGGTTGTACATTTGCTGAAATTCGTGATGAAATTGTGGATGATGAAATTGTTGGATACCCTTTTGATTTTATCCAGGATGGAACAGGTTTAAATCCAAAGCAAGAGAAAAAATGGAAAGTTTGTACAACACTTGTAGGCATCACGAGGAAACTAGGCACATTTGATGTGGAAGAACAATGTTCATATGTAGTGAAAACAATACTAATCTTTGAAAACATTGAAGTGAATGTGGAGGGACCTATGCATAAACAACGAAGAGTTGAAAATATGTCTTTGTCAGTGGAACAAGCCATATTTGTTGATCCTAGTGTATTGGCATCTTGGGAAAAAAATTTAAAAGTTTAATGGAAGAGTTTGTCAATGAGAAAATTACTATCAAAGTATATTCAGAAAAGGGAGAATCTAAATTAAAGATCCATTGTGAAATTTGTGGCATTGATTATGGAATAGGTGATGTATCCTTGGCAGCACGAACAACACGCAACTTCAAAAACCATCATATGAAAACAGGGGCCCATCAACAACGCCTATCAATGCCAAGTGGTAGTGAAATTCCTTCATGTAACAAAGTACAACAGACAGTGATGGTTGGAGATCAATTTCATATTGATCAAGCAATAAAACTTCTAGATAATTTCAACAAGACACAAGAGCCTAATTGTTCAAGGTGGTGGAAGCAACACTTGCAGACTATAAGGATATGAAAAAAGTGAGAGCGGAATGTACACGATACGATAAATGGTTTTCTTTAGTGCCGACAAGTGGTAATATTGTCAGTTCTCTAAATGAATACATGTAATCAAAGAAGCACACTGCTACTACTACAAATAAGGGTTCACATGAGGAGATCGGGTTGAGGAGTGGCACGGTTGGGAGACCCAAAAATCCTACCAATGATAAATCGCAACAAAGTTTGACTAGGTTCTTGGTCCCATTATCACCATCAATATTACATAGGGGTTCTGCAGATCCTTCTACTTTAGGTATGTTAATTAACAACTTAGACTAAACTTAAAAATGAATTTGTATATTATTTTATTTATCTTACTTCAAATTTATTTGTTTGTTGTCATCTTATTACAACTCAATTATCTCCCTTGTTACTACAATGTTGGGGGTATTGGTATCCTTATATTGATAGAAATGGGGAGAGATTGGAAACAAAGGTCATAATGGATGATCAAAGGGGTGGAAAATTGTGGGCCATAGAGAAGCATACCAAGATCATGTTATGTTATGAGGGTATTGAATGTTGTATTGATGGTACATATAGGCATATTCATTGCCAAAGGGCTTCTGAAACAGGGATCCCATTTGATTCATTAACATGCAACTTTTGTAAGTTGGTTCCAGAATGTGATGACTTCAGGATGCAATTATATTGTGAATCAATGTGCACCAATAAAAGAAGTGAACGAGATATAGGAAAAGGTAGAAGACTCGACTATTTGACTCACAATGAATTGAAGAATGCTGCAAGGGTTACAAATGCTAACCATAGATCAACAATGCGATCTCTTTGGTGGGAGAGGACAAAGGTTGCTACACTCTCTATTAGAATGAGATCCCTAAAGGAAAATTTGTTTGAATCAATAGAAAGGAAGGATGTCTTTAGGTTTTTCAAGGATGTGTGTGAGGCACATAAGCAAGGAAAATTACAAGGTAAAGATGCAGTTTGGGAATTTTTCAAGGATATTTTTCATAACTTGATGCATGCAAAAGTAGGGAGAAGGTATAGTACATCCAAAAAATCCCTTTATGACATGATCAAGTTATGGGGAGGCCCTCGATTACATAGCTTTATTAGCTTGAATCTAGATGGTCCTTCAATATCTATGACTTTAAGGCAAGTTAGAAATTCATTAGCATATATCTCAGGGGAGCACAAGCATATTTTTGAGGCGATCAGAAAAGTTTATGCTCCTTATAAAAGCCAACCATGGTATAGATGGCCCAATTCCTATGTTGCTCACTGAAGATGAAATAATTGTGAAAAAATATATTAGGTGGGTAGAAAAAAGTGATACATTGGTGGGGTTTTGTGGTACGAAAGAAGAACATCAATTCCAATCACATTTCTTGGTGAGAGTTGGCGATGGAGTTGTAGGCTATGAGATTATAACGGATTCTTTTAATAACAATGTTATTGGCCATTATGCACGTGTTATTATTGCAAACCCTTTACATGAAAGGCTTCCTCGTTTGGTTGTGGTTGTTCATCCAACATGCAATAGGTTCAATGAAAATTTTATTTATCAACAATGGGAAAAGGTAGAATCTATGTGGAAGAAACACGTGGAAAATAATTTGGGACCTATTGTTGGTCATTCCTCGGATGGGGATAGTAGAAGAAGACAACTTATGTTGAAGGATTATTCTTCAACATCAGGTCTTCGATATCAAATTCCTTGGGAAGGGTGGAGGCTAACTGGGTTGTACAATGGTTGCAATGTAACAGGATTGCATGACCAAGATTACATCCACAACGACAAAAAGCTAGTGAATCCTTTGTTTAGTGGTCGACGAGAATTGGTTTTAGGAAATGATTACATAAGTTTTGGTCATGTCAGAATGGTTTATCACACTTTTAAAGTGGATGATCACAAGCTTAAGGGTGAAGATATAGAGAGGATGGATCGACAAAATTGGGGATTTGCACAACGCATTGCTTCGAGGCATGTTTAGAGGTTTTTGAAAGAGTTGAGAAGTACCCCAAGTGGAAAGTTAGAGAGGACACTAGATACAGAGACTTATCTAATGATTGTTGCTGACTACATTGACATCTTTATGTATCATAGTTTGAGCCTTTGGGAAAGGGTGAGAAATGCTTCAAGAGTTCATCATTTCTTCACATTATGGTTAGGTTGGGTACAGAAACAATCTCACACTAATGCCAACATAAATTTCATCAGTAGAGAAGCATATCACGATGTGAAAATTTCTTGCCATTTTGTAGTTTTGTTGATGAGATTGTTTCGAGATCATTACTCTAACTTTCCATGTGTTTTGCACTTGATTGGGTCAGATGTATGTGAGAACTTCTTTAGTAAATTTGGTGGGATGGTTGGAGTGGAGAGGGCCTATGATTTCACTGACTTGCTTCATGCTGTTGGAACCCTTAATAGAGTTGCTGAAGAAGAATCAAATCCCCAAGGGCTTCATTTTAATAAATCTCACAAGAAGCAAGAAATCATTTGGAATAGATTGCACCATGAAACAATATCAAAAATTGATATATTGGCGCAATATGATTCAATATCCACAGATGCTAAAATTGTAGAAGCCCTTAAGATTGGAATGAAGGATGCACAAGACATTTTATAAACTCTTGGAATGCAACCAGAAAATTACACTCAATCTTCTTGGTGGGTTAAACCATGGACAGAGCAACAAAATTATCCAACATTCCAAATTGTGGATGAAGTAGTTGATGCTTCTCTACCGAGTTGTTCCAACTCTATATTCCAATCTTCATCATCATTGGTACAAAATGAAAGTGAATTGAAAATAATGGAAAGTGAGTGGCGACACGAGTTGGATGAAATTTTAGATTCCATTGATGAAAATGGAAGCAAAACAATAAAGCCAGTCGTGGATCTTGATGGTAAGGATATGTTTAAAGCATGTTTGGTTAGTCAGTTGAATGGAAATCCGACATTATCCAAAGATAGGTTGACAAAAGTGAGAAATGGGGTCTACTTTAGGTGAGATGGGAAGGCTCCACAAAAGGGTGTTTCAATTGGCTTTGGAATTGGATCAGATTGTGGGGTGTTGTTTGAAAGCAACTCAATTCCCCCCACTGAACATACTGCAAGAAAAGGTGTTCCTCGAAGTACAAAACAAGGTGTTTCTTGTGGAATGTGGTACATTGGAAGGGTTCAAAGAATAAGAAAGAAAGATGGTAATAGGGTGTTTGATTACCATAATGACATTGACCTTTTGGATAGATTAGCAGGCATCGAGCTTCGATTATGTTGGTATAGTAGAATAAAGGGGCAAAGCATGTGTAAGTATGATTTGACAGATCATGCATTTGTAAAACTTGAATCTGTTATAGCAATTGCAAACTTATCATACAATGCTACGAATGATACATACAAATTAGAAGAATGTGATTACAAAGTCTTTTCAGATTTTGTGAAAAAATTGAACAAGGTAGATTTTCAAAACATTCTACTTTCTCTTTCCTTATGTATTTCCATATGTTGGATCATTTATAAATAATTATTGGCTGTATTTTTGTTGATTTGTTCGTACAAATCTGATGTTAATTTTGTACTTTTTGGTTTTAGGTCTAGTGAATAGTTCAAATGGTGAATGTTCGAGACATGGTTCGGGATAACTCAACCTTTTTTTGCTATATTCTTTTTGGTGTAAGTTTCTTTCACTTGTCATTCATCCTTTTGTAGTTGTGTTTCATTCAAATGTTAATTTGGTCCCTCTGAAGTTGGTCCATTTAATCATGAAAAACAACAAGAGGTGGTTCCTTTTTCATGAATACGTTTTGTGGATAAGTATGTGGTTCTTCTCACTAATGATAACATTTTCCTTGAATTTTTAGATTAATGGTTCACTTGCTAGAAAGGATATCAAGGATCTAATGGCACGAGCTTCAGTCATGATGGTTTTTGCTCACTCAAGTCAACAAATTTACACCATAGCAACGTCTAGCACATGAAGTGCATTTTATTTTGAATGTTTATGTGGTAGTTGGCTTTCCTATTTTTTAAATTAGACATATAAATCAGAGTTTGTAGTTCAAATGTGCCACCAGAGTCTTTTTGGAAGTCTTTATGTTTTGGCCATCCGCATGGGGTCTACAACAATTAAATTACATTTGGTTATTATTGTCAATTGAGTCCTCAATCATATTTTGGGCATTTCCTTTCAGTGCTTTCACTAAATGACATTAACATTAATCACTATCTGTAAAGGCTTTTGGACATGTGATGGTAGTTTGTTTTTAAATTATTTGCAAATTTATTGAGATATGTGCTTCTCATAGATTGTTTGGGTGATGGCACTTTGCTTTCTTATTTTTGCCTACATTGATATACATGTGTTTGATGGGCCTTGCAATGTGTGCGTAAGATCCAAGGGTTATTTTAAGATGAATGGTATCTGATTCTTTGCAAATTTTGGATTGACAAGAATTTGATAGGGTGAATGGTATGCAAATTTTAATTGATTTTATTTTTCCAAAGAAAGAATGCATATGTTTCTATTTCATGGTTTGGAAAAGGAAAATACATATCAAAGTGCTTATAGCATGACATATCACCTCCAGAAAGGAAAATAAGGCCACTTGGTGGCCACTTTTCACAAAATTTCATACAGAATATACGTATGATTTCTCCTGGGAACTTAACTATATGAAAAAAATATGCGTTGTTGAGTGAGGAAGGTTGTCAATGGGAGGTGATGTAGAGCTAGTTCCCAGTTTTCTGTTGCTTATTGGTCTCTCCATTATCCCAAAATCTCCAAGATGGCTGGTAAGATTTTAGAATTCTTGAATTTATGTTTAAGGTTAGGATCACGCTCACTTATGGCTTCCTTATCAGTTTTGGAGGGATTTGATTGTTCAATAGTTACTGAATGCTTTGTGTTTGTATTTTCAGCAAACCAAAATTGGAATTGAAAATAGGGTGGCGAAGCCCAACAGGCCCATGGCTAGCAAAGGTATTTTACAGTATTCTGCTATCCAAAAGGATTGGAATCTAACCCTTGGACTGTAACACATTCTTCTTGTATGTGTTCAACCACTTATCAATTTATCTTATTTATGGGTACGATGTGATTATGTTACAAGAGATGCAGTGTGCTTATGTTATAAACAAAATATATTTATATGGGTTTATTTTGTAGGATCTATACAAACATTCATGCTTTGAAGCCCAAATTGAAGAGTAAAGTGGCAATTTCAGAGTCTATTGCTTTAAATGAAGGCCAAAGAAATACCCTCGTGACCTCTCCTACCCCACTTCTACCATTCCAAACAAATATAAGAATAATATTCAAGATCCAAGCATAAATTTCGCTTCAACAAAATCTATAGGAGTTGGTGCATCAACATTTCATAAGAAGAAGGATCTAGCTTCTACTAGAGTGCACATTGATAAGAAAAAGTTGGATTCAATTTAGGAGGGCATGGTAGATTCTGAATTGTATGATATGTACTTTTCAACTATAATAGATGAATATTCTAACACCAAGCTTTGTAATGTGTCTTAACAGTGGTGTTAGGTTTTTCACAATAGTTATAGGCTTTCTCTAGTGCTTTTACAAAGCTTTTTCTAACCAGTGCTTAACAAGCTGACTTGGCTCTAGGTCTATGGAGTTGTTTCATAGATTCAATTTATTCTAGCATGATGATATGCAGGTGTTTGTTGTAGCATGGTTTCCTTTGGACTATAGAGGCCATCTAGAACCTCTTTGTTGATGTATTTCTAGTTCAAAGATGGATTGTAGTGAGTGTTATTTTGGTTATATGCACCTTTACTTGTTATATATATGAGAAAATTTGCATATTTGTGTATAATAGTTTAGATTCATATTGATGTACATGAATATTTACATTTTTTTTTTAAATGAATATTTATGTAATTTTTGGTTCATTGGTCTTTTGGTTTGGTTTTTCTCTGATTATCAGTTTTGGGGTCAACTGGTTTGATGACTGGTCCAATTCTGATAACATTGGTTCATTGTCCATTGATCATTTTTAGTTTTAACTTTTGAGTCTTGATTTTTGATACTAATGACCTTAGACCAAGTCTTTGACTCATCACCTTTTACTATTTCTGAGTTTGAGTAATTTCAATTTACTAGTCTAATATTTAGACTTTAGTAGCTACAATTAAATCATTTATGATGTGTGAATCAATACATTTCATTATTGAATTTAAATTTGAATCATGTTTATAACACACACACACATATCCTGACATCCCCCTATCCCCTTGAATCTTGGAAACTAGGTGGAACATTAGTTGTAATTACTTGATATTTGTTCACTGAATGAATGCTACCTCTTGGGTATGACTCTATAGTATTGATTTTAGTGTCATGGTTGAGTGTATTGGTTGACGGGAGATGTTGTTGATGATGCCACTTTGAGTTTAGAGACCCAAACTTTATGACAAGCCGCATATGTGGAATCTTGAGTTTTATAAGAAGGCTAAATAATTAGTCTTCATAGAACATCTGAAAATGAAATCAAAATGTTCACCAATTCACTCATGTTCCTGTAAGTTTGGTCTAGGGGTCAACCCTGACTCTTGAGCATTGCAGGAGTGTTACATTTCTCCTTAAGCTCACCCAATAATTCTATCAATCTTCCTGAGACTTCATTCTTGAGTTAAGCATAGATCCGGGCAAAAGGCAAAAGAGCTATGGCAATGTATTGTGGATTGGCTGGAATAGTGAAATCTTTGATCTCTACCTTATGGAGTCCTCATACCCTATCTAACAAGAATCTTGAAGGTTTTTGTTCTACTTTGGAGTCTTGGAGTACAGAATTTAGATATGACCATTTATATGCTTATGGGCCAACTCCTCAATGTTTATACATTCTTGGATGAGGAATTATTATTATGAACTATCTTCAGTAAAATAGACCTTGGAAATCTGAAATTGACATCCATAGGCCATATTTGGGTTAGCTTGAAAATATGAAATCAGCGTGCCTAATTAAGATTGGTAGTATATATATGTGTGTATTTATGTATGTATTCAAATTGGGATGAAAATCCAAGTCCAATCCTTTTTGGGACAACATGTATGTTCACCTCTCATGTATATATAGGTATTTTTCTCTGACAAAATACACACACATGCAGCCTAGAAAACTATAGTTGATGGGCCATGAGTTGGAGTGCAGGTTGGTCATGGAAGATTGGATGTGTCCTCATCCAAGGCTTGCAAGCATAATTATGTATGTATCCTTAAGCTAAGGGAGAGCATCCCATTACAACGATAATGTAATGGGTGTTAGCACCAAGAAATTCATGGATGAAATGACAAATTTGTACACAGGCTTGAGGGCTTGTAAGTATTTCTTTGGTCTTACTGTGGTCTTGCTACAGGTTGGCTATGCATGTACTTACATAGCTAAATAGGCCATCATATCATGGAACTTCTCACTCAAAAATGAATAAGAGTCACAACAAACCTCTTTCTCCTCATCAGAGTATCCAATAAAGACTATTCTGTGATGGTTTCGAAGGCTTTTCGTGGGATTTTCTTTTAGTAAAAATTGGGCATCACCATGGCATCACCTAGACCTAGAAATGAATTTTCATTGTGGGAGTCTACTTCCAATGCTCTTATGCCCCTGGATAGGAAGCAAATAAACAAGCTTAGCATGCAATTGAGATTAATCTCTCTTTAGCCTTGCTCATGATCCTTTGTAGCTCTTCGGGAAGCAAATAAACAAGTTTAGAATGCAATTGAGAGTAAGGTATCTATAGTTCTGCTTATGATTCTTTGTATCTCTAGGTGATTGTATCTATAGTAGATTTTAGTTATTGATAGGTTAATTTAGGTCTTGGAATTCTAATGTCATTAAAGACTTTTCCTTGACTAGCACCTTATCCAATGACTGGAACTTGCTATGCTCAATCCTAGAATTGCTTGAGTTGATTTATGATATGGTGGATTAGTGAAGGAATTTTCCTATAGGTGTTAAAGTTTCAGGGCCAATAAGGATTTTTTCTCTCAAATTGGTATCAAAACGAATTTTATACTTATGGGTCAACTCCTCAATGTTTATACTTGCTTGGATGAGGAATTATTATTACGAATTATCTTCAATAAAATAGACCTTGGAAATTTGAAATTAACATCCATAGGCCATAGTTGGGTTAGCTTGAAAATATGAAATCAGCGTGCCTAATTAAGATTGGTAGTATATATGTGTGTATTTATGTATGTATTCAAATTGGGATGAAAATCCAAGTCCAATCCTTTTTGGGACAACATGTATGTTCACCTCTCATGTATATATAGGTATTTTTCTCTGACAAAATACACACACATGCAGCCTAGAGAACTGTAGTTGATGGGCCATGAGTTGGAGTGTAGGTTGGTCATGGAACATTGGATGTGTCCTCATCCAAGCCTTGTAAGCATAATTATGTATGTATCCTTAAGCTAAGGGAGAGAATCCTATTACAACAAGGGAGAGCATCCGATTACAACGATAATGTAATGGGTGTTAGCACCAAGAACTTCATGGATGAAATGACAAATTTGTACACAGGCTTGAGGGCTTGTAAGTATTTCTTTGGTCTTGTTGTGGTCTTGCTACAGGTTTGCTATGCATGTACTTACATAGCTAAATAGGCCATCATATCATGGAACTTCTCACTCAAAAGGGAATAAGAGTCACACTAGACCTCTTTCTCCTCATCAGAGTATCTAATAGAGACTATTCTGTGATGGTTTCGGAGGCTTTTCATGGGCTTTTCTTTTGGTAAAAATTGGGCATCACCGTGGCATCACCCAGACCTGGAAATGAATTTGCATTGTGGGAGTCTACTTCCAATGCTCTTATGCCCCTGGATCTGAAGCAAATAAACAAGCTTAGTATGCAATTGAAATTAAGCTCTCTTTAGCCCTGCTCATGATCCTTTGTAGCTCTTGGGGAAGCAAATAAACAAGTTTAGAATGCAATTGAGAGTAAGCTCTCTATAGTTCTTCTTATGATCCTTTGTAGCTCTAGGTGATTGTATCTGTAGTAGATTTTAGTCATTGATAGGTTAATTCAGGTCTTGGAACCCTTAAAGCATCTTAAAAATTAAAAATAAACAATTCCCACATTTTTTATATTTGTTTTACTGTTGGAGTGGGTCCTAAAGCTATTTTTTGTGTTTAACCTTGAATGCTTTTGATTTAGTGGTGCATGATTTGTTGATTTGAAATCTGGGGCTATAGATTTTATGCCTCGAAACTCTGCTCCCTTAGAATTTTGGAATCTATTTCCTTGTGACTTATTATACTATTTCAAACTGGTACAAATTTGTGATAGAATCGCTCTTTCTCCCATTGATAAATCTGTAGAATTTGATGAAAAATTTGTTTCCCCCTGCCTCCAAATACTCTGTCACATTTTTTCATAGTTCTTCAATTCATGCATTTGGATTTTTCTATCCTTCCTATAAAGTCATTCATAAGGTTGCCATCCTCATCCCGAATCTCAATGACTTCACATCCATGTACATACTAGAGCCCAAACCTTTCTAGGACACTTAATTTTGATGCTTCCTCACCACTAAGCGGCTCTAAAAAAGGACATACAGATAAAAAAAAGATAACATCATGTTCCTTGAGCCCATTCCATTCAAACCTTATCTGTGATGTGTATCTTAAAACGTTGTATGTAACCTCTGCAGTAACAATAGATGGTTTCACCTCTCCAATGTTTGGTTGCTTTACTTCGGTGATTTTTAACACCTTGATTGGAACATCCATCCTAGACCATCCTTGAAAGCGAGTTTCTCCCTCATTATTAATATATGCTGCCAGTCGAGGCAACACATCTTGGATATCTTCTTGAATTTCATATGTCGATTCCAAGCGAAAAAGATTGAAATTTCTTAGGAGGTAGTCATGGAGAGTTAGAAACTGTAGATTAAGTTTTGGAAGAGCCAAGAATCCTTCACCAGTGTAATTTATGCTGGATACAATGCTTTCATCCCACATGACTTGTTCATTTGGATAAAGAGGGAGAGCATTTATTGCTTCCTTTTGAGATTGTCGTTTCTCAAAAGTAGAAACCATTGCCTCGGTAAGGAAATCCATTCTTTCAACACATGGATCAGTGTACTTAAGAAATTTAAGCTTATTACAAACAACATCCTTAAGTTATTCTGCAGACGAAATAGAAAGCCTCCTACAAAGTTCGTTACATTTTTCAATGGAACTCACATTGGCCAATGATAGATCTCAGAGCTTAGGAATTTCCTTAAAAGCAAAAAGTTGAAAAGCTTGCAGCGAAGAGCAATGAGCGAGAAAAACATCTTCATCACTAAGTTGAGTGCAGACATGGTCATCTATCTATGTCTATTTTGCAACTATTGCAACCTTCCAAGCAGGTGTCAATTGCTTTCCTCTTACAGATTGTCGAGAGCCATCATCCTTAATGTGAAAACAAAAGGAATCACGATCCCTTCTCTCTATTTTGGCTAGTACGCATACAGGTAGGCTTGGAGGTGCATCTTTTGCAATACTTTGTAAAAGAGTACAACTGGCAACATTCACAACAATAATTTTAATAAGTTGCATAAAATCACTATTGCCTATTACAGTTGCTTTATCATTATGTAGATCACCTCCAATTTTATCTTCACCAGTAGTTTCATCAGCATTCTCTTTATTGACATCCTGGATTAACTGCTCAAAAACCCCTGATATTATATTTATGTTTTCCTGTTCTATAGTCACAACTTTCAACACCTTGAATTTTAGGCTAGGCATCCCAGCTTTAAGATATTTAAGAACTCGTCTCAATCCCTCATCTCCCACATCTGCATCATCATTTTTCTGTGTCAGTATCTAAATATTTAGTAGCTTTAGGTGATACTGAAAAAGAAGCATCTGTAGATTGTCCATTCTACTGCAAGTAGACATGAAGTAGACCACCTGCTCCTTGTATTTCTGATCACTGTCTTTTGTTACAAAAATTTCAAACAAAGGAATGCATGGAGCTCTTGCAGCCAGATGCCTTTCATTTTAACCCTTGGCAACAAATATCTCATGTTGAGAATCAATATGGACGGTTCTGCCATATGGATCATTTGCACCCTTTGCCAAACCAGCCCACCATCCAATGTCATGTTTAATCATTTGTTGTAAACCTAGAGTACAATGATCATGTGATGGCACCAATATAGGATCTGAAGTGCATGAATAGTTCCCTAAAACGGAATTAGACCAATTTGAAGAAGTGGAATATTTCTCAATAACGTGTAATGCCTGGATTTAGCCTCCTATTTCCTCTTAATACAAATGAAATATTCCTTTCACCATATAATTTCTTCGCAACACCTCGAATCTGGTTCAGAAGACCAGAATTGTGGAAACAACAGAGCCCACCCAACACAAGAGCCTGATTGGGTTGCAGTTAACAGGATAAACTAAACCATGAGAGGTAGAAAGAAACGGTGGTTTCTTTGATGATCTATGTTGTGATTTGGATTGTGGTCGAGAACTAGTAGAACTGGGAGATAATTGGAGATTTGCAAACCATCATAATAATAATCATGTATAAAATCTTGAGAGCAACTGCAACCTTAAACACCAATTTTTTTTTTTCCCATATAAATAATTTTTAACAAAAATCTATATGTGATAACATGTCTAAGGTAAGGTTTCAGGGCCATAGGTGCAACATTGCATGGAGGACTGTTTGAAGGCCGAGAGGCCTATTGTAGGGCCTTCTCTTCAAGTTGCAGGTGCACAGAGACTAGCGCAGGTGGAGAAAAGGGTGTTAACCCTTGAACAAAGTTTGGAGCTCTTGTTGTAGCAAAACCGTGGGCTATAGGGTGCCTTGTGTAGGTTTCCAAAGACTAAAACAATGAGTGGGAAGGCCTAGAAGGGACAACAAAAGAGAGCCAGTTGTGTGGAGAAGGGTAACATATATTTGGAGCATAATTTAGGGAGAAATTGAAGTTTGTGAAGCTCTATTGTGAACACAGTGAAAGACACACATTTTCAGAGTAAATAGAAGGTCTTTGAGAGGAGACTAAGCACATGATCTTAGTAAACGCAAAACTTAGATTTCAATCATCAACATATTTTGGAGTTTTTCAGTACAACAGACCTGCAAGTTTTCAGTCTAACAACGATGAGCCCCAATAGGCTTTGTCATCTCTCTCTCTCTCTCTCTCTCTCTCTCTCTCTCTCTCTCTCTCTCTCTCTCTCCCCCTCTCAATACTTAATACTCTATAACTCAATACTAAATACTCAATAAGTAGTTATAAATCCATGCCAAGAACCAAACTATCATAGAATCTTAAATAACTTGGAAATAAGATAAAAAAGGCATTTCTGAGAAAGTATTGATGAAAACAGAGGTCTTTCTACAGACTAAGCTTAGAGCTCTTAAGGAAGTCATTTCATAGGGCTTGAACTCTACAGTTTCTTAAGACAATCTTCACTCCAATGGATACTTTCTTAAAGCTAGTTTTTGGACCAAGGCTAGTAAGATGGAATATTGATACAGACAAGCTTGTCTCTTTAGGCTTTCCACTCTCTTTATTGTTCAAAGAATGGAGATTATGTATTATGGCTAGTCTCCTACGACTTAAGACTACATCAAGAGGTATATGCTTATTCTCCCATGCTATAGGGGTCTATTTTACAGCTACAACAAAATTAAATTAGAGTTGTCAGAATCTATTAGCTCAGAATTATGTTTTCAACTTCTTCTTGAATTAGAGGCAACTAAGTTGGACTAAATCTTTTGTTTTATAGGAAACTAAGTTATATTAGAGTTGATCAAAACCTTTTTAGCGTGGAATTTTGTTTCAAACTTCTGTTTGTATTAGATACAACAAATTTTGATCAAATGCTGCATATTTTTGTTGTCTCAGAGTAAGTTCAGAGGTTCGAAAGAAAATTGTGTGCCTTCTCTTCAACTAATTTTGCCATAGCTATTTATTGCAACTTATTGTGACATATTGGTAAAATGATCATTATTATGATAAATAATTTGTGTTTTTAGAATCGATAGCTGCTGCGAAATTATCTTTGGACATGTCAGTAGTTTAACAATTTCATGTACCAAAATTAGGACAACTGGTTTAGCTTTGAAGATTCTATAATATATGTCATGGAAGGTGATGTGAGTCCTATTGGTCCTGCCCAACTTGAGCTTCCAAGGTAATAAACAGATTCCTACACTTGTGCATTTAGAATTCCTCAAACCTTGTTGGCCTTTTATAACCTCTGGTCTACAAGTTTTCCATAGGAGCTTTGGGATATTTGTAATCATGGTTGTAAATAGAAAAAAGTGGTTGTTCTCTATTCTAATCTTGACACTGAGAAGAAAATATTAATTGAAGTGCTATACAATAATATTAACTGAAGTGTTTATATAAACAACTAGCTTAATCCCTTGGGAAAGAATAGTGAAAGGATCATTTTCAATTTTTGGCAAAGCTTTTCTCCTATCATTTCCTCCTTGGACATTTAAGCCCGTCTTGTGAGCACCTCTATTCATGTAATCGTTATATAAAATCTTGGAAGTCTGATCCCATGCTTCTCAATTGGTTTTTGAATTTGAAAGTCCCATATCATGCTTTTCAACTGATTTTGGAATTATAGATGTTTTCTCTAGTAGAATTGTCTACATGGATGTTCTCTGGCGGGTCTTTTTTGTAAATTTGATCTTGCATAGGTTGCTTCATTATAGGGTGATAAGGATCTTGGTTCTTGGTGTTCAAGACACTACTTTAATATTATTTAGCTTAAATTTTCAAGTGATTCTCTGATTATAGAAATTCCAGGGTCATTCCTATTTCAAGGAAGTGATATTAGTTCTTAATATTGTTTCTAGGGTCGTTTCTATTTCCTATATGATGTTAGTTCCAATGTAATCACTCATTATTTAAAATAGACCTTAAGGAGAAATCCATTATATATAGCTTGAGTGGGCCTAATGGTTAAGAGCATGTGTTTCCTCCTAGGAGGTCATAGGTTCAAAACCAGAGGGGGTAGAATATGTATGTCTTCATTGACATAGCGGTCAAATCACTATGTGGAGGTGGGTCCCTTGTCGCACAAGTAAGGGGGTCTCATACACCAATGTCGTGTCTGGCTTGGTTGTGAACTTAAAATTGGATAATCAAAATATCCTCTAGAAATTTTAGAATTGTATTTCAAAGGTATGAGAGTGCAAGGAAGCTTCTTCTTTAGTGAGGTGCATGATAAGGTAATGCTTGCCTTCAACATGTAGAAAATCTTGTAAGCATTTGGAGGTTTAATTTGGAATACATCATTGTTTTGAGCTAGCCAAATGGAGCGGATCACCTCTACAACCAAAATATTGTCTTATGTTCTAGTTGTAGTCCATTCATTTAATGCCTATGTGTTATCTCCAATCCATTGTTGCATTTTACATAGTCTATGAGTGATAGCCCATATCTCATTGGTGAGATGACAGTGAATCAAAAGGTGATTTCATGCTTTCATGTTATTCCCTTAAGAGCGCATGTGTTGGGACTTGTCCATCCTCTTCTTCTAAGCATGTCTAGGTTGGGATTGCACCCTTGATTTGAGATTTGGGGCCCCAACCTTGGTTGTAGATAGTTTTCTTGCATCTAGAGGGTCTAGACTTGTGCTTGAACACCTTATTTGGTACAAACCTATTCATGAAGATTCATCAATTGGTTTTTCATCATCATATAGATCAATTTATATGTTATTTTATATACATGCACATAATCAATCTTCCTAAAACACGGTTGATCTTTGTGTGTCTTAGACCATTAAATGCCACAAATCATAGTTAGATGTGCTTGAGTGTGGGTTAAGTAATTGCATTGTGGGAGAACTAATATGCATTTACAATGTATATCAAAAGAAGAAAGGTGCATTGTAGAATGCATGTGGGGTCATAAGAGAGGCATCATGTCACTATACAAAGGATATAAAAATAAAAGGGTATAAAAAATGTGAACAAAAAAATGGATACATACAATATTTAGTGAAAATAGGGGTTTTTTAAATTGGGAAGGTGTATTGGATTTATATTGGTAGGGGGTTAAATAATGTGATTTTTAGAGGTATTTTCCAATATGTAGTCAAATTAAGGGTATTGTTTAGTATGCCACGAATGCACGTGCTATGTCAGAGGTTCAGTGAGTGAAGCCCCCGTGAAGCCTGCCCCCTTACGAACCACGAGTGGGTTATTCCTGTAGGAATTTACAGGGTAAGTTCCTCAGAAAGAACACCAAAAGGACACCGCTCACAACCAGATCTCAAATCAATACACCAGTATTTTTGACGTGGTTAAAACCCTCAAAGTGCAAGGAGGGAAACAGTCCACGGTCTGTCCCAACGTGGGTACTACAGGCAATTTATTATTCAAAGAATGAAAATTTACATAAGCTTCTCTCATGCACGGATTACCCGAACAAAGACCCTCCATGCGCTTTAAATAGAACTCATGGACCAATCGGGTGTCAAGCCACGAATCAAGTGTCGGTAATACCGAGGAGAGAATGAACCGTCGGATCACTACATATCGTGACCGTCGGATTGTAAGTTACAAAATGTACAACGGTAAAGAAACACACTTTACCTAACTCTATACCTAACTCTACACTAGACCAAGTTGAACTTAACTATATCCTATGTGTCGGAATATCCTAACATCCCCCCTTAAGAACAACTTGGGATAGGATTGAAGGATTTACAAATATGACACAATAGGAGAAGGAAGGAGGCACTAGAGCCTATCCCCCCTTAGTGACAACTTCCTGAACTCCAAGCATATATCGAAGTTTAGTGAACTTCGCCTCTGTGAGAGCCTTTGTGAAGATGTCTGCAACCTGATCATCTGTTGGACAATATTGCACTTCAAGAACATGGTCATGAATGAGCTTTCTGATGAAGTGCATGTGTAGTTCAATGTGTTTGCTGCGTTGATGCTGGACTGGATCTTTGCATAGCTGAATGGCACTTTGATTATCACACCAAAGTGTGGTTGGATGCTGCTGCTCAAAGCCAAACTCTGATAGGATCTGACGAAGCCACAAGGCTTCCTTACTAGCTTCCACGGCACCACGATACTCTGCTTCTGCTGACGAAAGAGAAATGGCAGCCTGTTTCTTACAAGCCCATGTAATAGGTCCTGAACCAAGAGTGAAGACATAACCGACAGTAGACTTCCGATCATCAGGGTCACCAGCCCAATCAGAATTAGTGAAACCAACTAATAGAGGAGCTGCTTTGGCACTGTAATGAATCCCAAACTGAACTGTACCTCGAACATAACGAAGTATTCTTTTAGCTGCTTTCCAATGACTTTCACGGGGGTTTTGCATAAAACGAGCAACAAGGCCAACAACAAAGGAAAGATCAGGACGAGTATGGGTTAAATACAAGAGTTTTCCTACAAGTTGACGGTATAAGGTAGCATCAACTTCAGGAGAAGTACAAGAGACTGAAAGTTTGACTCCAGACTGAAAGGGAGAAGGGGCTGGCTTACAGTCTTCCATGTGAAAATGACGAAGAATATCACAAGCATACTTGGACTGGGAAAGGAAAATACCCTCCGTGGATTGCAAGACTTGAAGACCGAGAAAATAGTGTAAGTGTCCTAAGTCTGTCATTTCAAATTTCTTTTTAAGGCTGGTTTTCACATGGTTTATAAGGTTGGGATCACTACCAGTAAGAATAAGATCATCAACATAAAGAACAAGGATGATAAGAGAGTTGCCCACTTTCTTGGTGTAGACAGTATTGTCAGAATGACACCTAGAAAAGCCAGATTCTAAAAGAAAGCTATCCATTTTGGCATATCAAGCCCGAGGAGCTTGCTTGAGGCCATAAAGGGATTTCTTAAGTTGACAAACAAGGCTGGAGTCTGTTTGTATGAAGCCAATGGGTTGTTCCATATAGATTTCTTCCTGCAAGTCCCCATGCAAGAAGGCAGATTTAACATCCATCTGATGGACTTCCCATTTTAAAGAGGCAGCAAGGGAAAGAACAAGGCGGATAGAGTTCATTTTGGCAACAGGGGAGAAGGTTTCAGTGTAGTCAATGCCTTCAACCTGTGAAAAGCCCTTAGCAACGAGACGAGCTTTATGTTTATCAACTTTCCCATCTGGTCCATACTTGGTTCTGTAAACCCATTTACATCTAACAAGTTTGCGTCCCTTTGGTAGAGGAACAAGATCCCATGTATCATTTGTCATCAATGAATGATATTCTTCATTCATAGCTGCTTCCCAATGTGGATGGCCTGAAGCTTCTGCAAAAGTGTCAGGATCATGATTTACTGGAGCTTGAGCCAGTAAAGAAGAGGCTCTTTCAAACTGAGAGCGTGTACGTCGCTGATCTGTAGGATCACCGGCAAGATCACCTGCTGCATCCCGAGTAGCACGGACCCATCTTGGAAGTTGAGGATCCTGAGAAGGTGGGGGAGGATTATCATCCTCGCTTTCATCATCTGAAGAAGAAATGTTTTCAAAAGTAGAAGAGATAGGAGGAGGTGGCACATCCGCCGGACTAGGCTCGCAGGCCGATTTATTTTCATCAAATTTTACATCTCTTCTAATGATAACATTTTTGGACTTAAATGGAATAAGTCTATAACCTTTTACATCTTCAGAATATCCAACAAAAGTACATTTCTCACTCTTAGGTTCTAAAGCTTTATGCTTTTCATCTGGAATATGGGCCCATGCCTCACTTCCAAACACACGAATGTGACTTACATCTGGTTTAATGGAACTCCAAGCTTCTTCTGGAGTGATATTCTCTAGAACCTTAGTAGGAGTGCGATTGATTATATAATTTGCACAATTAATTGCTTCGGCCCAAAAACTAAGACTGAGTCCTTTAGATTGCAGCATACAATTAGCCATTTCCTTTAAGGTGCGATTTTTCCTTTCAGCTACACCATTTTGTTGTGGAGTGTATGGAACAGTATGTTGCATTTGAATTCCATTTTCGGTACAAAAGTTGATGAATGTGTTTTTAACATATTCTCCACCATTATCAGTTCTTAGCTTAAGAATTTGATGTCCAAATTGTTTTTCAACAAAGGCTTTGAAGGCCAAAAATGTGTTAAATACTTCGCTCTTGAGTTTTAAGAAGTATACCCAAGTGCGTCTGGAGAAATCATCAATGAAAGTTAAGAAGTACTTGCAGCCATAGAATGAAGCAACAGGAAGAGGACCACATAAATCACTGTGCACAAGCTGTAAAGGGGCTGAGGCGTGCCAAGAGGCACGTTTGTCAAAACTGTCCCGATGATGTTTTCCGAGTACACATCCGGAACAAACACCATCTCTGCAAGATACCATAGGAAGACCTGTCACCATATTTTATTTACATAGATGCTGAAGGGAGCGATAGTTTAAGTGACCAAATCGCTCATGCCAAAGTTTGCTCACTTCATCATTATGAGCAACAAATACTGAGGGAATATCCTAACAATTCCAGGTGGTGTGGTTTTCCTTGAATAACAGTGATGAGTGAGCATGCATTCCCGGTTAACAGTTAAAGATAGTTGTCCTCACTGCTCGTTTGACCACTAAGTTATGATAGTTTTTCCCACCTGTGAAAAAAAAAATAAAAAATAAGTGAATAAATAAAACAATAGAAAAATAACAAAAAAAAAAAAAAAAAAGACCACATAAAAAGGAATAACAAAACTTAAAAACAAGGAGCTAAAAAAATCTAAAGAAAAACAAAAACATAATAAAGAAAGGAAAATAACCACAAAGACAAAAACATAATAAAGAAAGGAAAATAACGACAAAGAGAAAAACTAGAAAGGAAAAGACTTGAGAGTACACAGATAGAATCCATGAACAGTGGATCTTCCACAAGTCGTCCCTATTGAGCGTAATATACCTTCTTTCTATTTCTATGACTTCCATTAATTTATTGACAAAATAAAATATAAGAAAGCGCACCACATTAATAAATCAATAAATAAATATATACAATAATAAATACATGGTTGCTATGAACTGTATAGTTTGACATTGTTTTAAACATGATTGTGGAGGATTTGTCTAAGCAACTGATAATTTCTCCCCGGCCGCGATTTTCCTGTCGGCTTACTGGCCACGCCTTGAATGTCAAGGGAGACTGAGATGACGACGACACCTTGCTACGTTTCCGGCAAGGTTTGAGATTAAAATTTCACTTTTGAGATTAAAAGTAGGTAAAAATTGAAACAATTTTAGAACGTCAATATTTATAATTCCAACACTCCATTATTTTTTCCCAACGCTGCATTAATTTTTTTGGGAGATAGATTCTTAGATATTAATTGCTTAAATCAACAAGGATACATAAAAGTAAGAAGAAAACCCCTCATGGAGTCTTTTCCTTGTAAATTAATCTGTAAGCTAGGGACTTATAGCCCACTTGTTTTGCCAGTTTAGAGAATGTGTAGAATAATTTTTGGTCTTTATTCTCAATATATATTAGATTATGTAAATCATAGCATAAATTATTTTGGTCATCTTATATGTCTCATAAGATTTCCTTAGTTATATTTCATATATACAAATGTTATGGCATGTCTTGGTCAAGGACATTTGATTTTAGGGTTATGGAGATTTTATTGTGAGTGATCCATGCAATTTCAAACCAAAATTCAAGATTTAATAAGTCAATGGTGTATTATGGTCATTTCATTTTTCTTCTTCTGATAAAAATGTGAAAAAATTAACATAATTGTGTTATTGAAAGATAATTTTTTAATCAAACCTTTATTGGTGAAGGGTTAATTTATTCTCAAAACATCATTTTTCAAAGGCAAAATTTTAACCATAACTTTACTTATTGGGAAGGATGAAGATCCAAAACGTCAAAAAAAAAATTGTTAAAAGGATAAAGACACCTTGCTACATCCAAGTTTAAGATTAAAATTATACTTTTGAAATTAAAATTTGGTAACATCCCAAATTTTAAATTTATTGAAACAATTTTATAATGTAATTTGGGATATCAAAATTTAAGATCAAAATTATACTTTTGGAATTAAAATTTGGTAAAATCCTCAATTTTAAATTTATTGAAACAATTTTATAATGTAATTTAGCATATCAAAATTTAAGATTAAAATTATACTTTTTGGAATTAAAATTTGGTAACATCCTCAATTTTAAATTCATTGAAACAATTTTATAATGTAATTGCACAAATCAAAATTTATAATTCCAAGGCTGCACTAATAACCTATTCAACGAGCTCTATGTGAAACATATATTGCCATGGACCAATTATATGCAGATCTAAGATTCACTGCTTTCACAGAAGAGGTGAATGGAAGGATCAAATTCATGTTTTGAAATTGCCTGTAACTGGTGGATAAATGTGAGCCATGGAATATAACAGATCTAACGGCATGAAAAATGGAAAATAACACATTTAACGGCATGAAAAATGGTATTGAGCAAGCTTTCTTACATGTGACAGCATTGCTATCCGAGGGCTTTTATTGCTTGTTTCATGTCAAGGGTTGGGGGATTTAGAATTCAATACGCTAAGGTCTTTCGTTAAAATATGAACCATCTCTTTTTCTCTCGATGTTTTGAACAAAAATGTGTGTAGGTAATGATCTGATGCATAATATCTTTTTCAAGTAAATCCTGGAAGAACTGAGATACATGTTTTAGTTTAGAAAGCACATGGTGGATATTTTTTTTAGTAGATTTAACCATCCTGGAAGAATTGAGATACATGTTTTAGTTCAGAAAGCGCACAGTGGATACTGTTATTAACATCATTCAAAGAAGGAAGAAATAGATGATTGGTCTCTGTAGCAAAAGAATGGGACAGTCAATGTTTTTCTAGAGGTTCTAAAACAATTGTAACTATTTTTTTAACGAAAGTACGTATGTTTTTTCTTTCTGAAAAAAAGTTCATGTCCAATTAATTCAGGCTCATTGTATTGATTTTCATTTATTGTTTGTTACCCAAATGGATTCCATCGTTGATCCTGCACTTCTTCTGGGATTTTTCCCAATGGCAATAACCTGGTACTCTGTGATGGCTACCCTGGTAGTCATGCTAATAGCTTGGCAGCAGGTTACATACCGCAGAAAAAAAGGGTCCCTGCCAGGCCCCTCAATAGTGGTTCCATTTCTAGGAGGTGCTATTGGAATGATGCGAAAGCCATCTAACTTCTGGGAAGAACAAGCTAAGGTTGCAAGAGGTGTTGGATTGGCAGGAAACCTTCTGTTTGGTAGATTCATTGTGTTTGTTCGTGATTCTGAGCTCTCCCACAAGGTATTTGCCAATGTGAGACCTGATGCTTTTCAATTGGTAGGACACCCATTTGGCCAAAAGCTCTTTGGAGAGCGCAATTTTATCTATATGTTCGGTGAAGAGCACAAGGATCTCAGGCGGCGGATAGCTCCCAACTTCACTCTCAAGGCTCTGGGATTATATGTGGCAATACAGGAGAATGTCATCCGCAAGCATATCAGAAAATGGTTGGAGATTGCCTCCGATAAACCAATAGCGTTGCGCCTTCTTTGCAGGGACATGAATTTGGAGACCTCGCAGAATGTTTTCGTGGGTCCACACTTGAGTAAGCAAGCCAGAGAACAATTTAACAGAGATTACAATATTTTCAATACCGGGTTCAGCGCATTGCCAATCGATTTTCCGGGATTTGCATTCTATAAAGCTAAGCATGCGGTGTCTCGTCTGTCAAAGATTCTGGCAGGCTGTGCTCATGAGAGCAAGAAGATGATGGAGAAGGGTGAGGAACCTGCTTGTCTAGTTGATTTTTGGATGGCTGAGACTGTAAAGGAAATTAAAGAAGCAAAGAGGACAGATGCCCCTAGACCTCCACATTCTGATGATTCTGAAATTGGAGGATATACTTTTGACTTTTTGTTTGCTGCCCAAGATGCGTCTACGTCTTCTTTGTTGTGGGCTATAACATTATTGGAATCCAACCCAGAAATTCTAGAGAAAGTCAGAGAAGAACAGAGAAGAATTTGGCCTGATTTTAATGCGCCCATTTCTCCAGAACAGATTCTAGAGATGAAATACACACAAATGGTAGTAAAAGAAGTTGTCAGATTCCGCCCACCTGCAACACTTGTGCCTCACATCGCTGCTGCTGATTTTTCCATAACAGAGAAGCATACAATTCCCAAAGGTTCAATAGTCTTTCTTTCTCTGTTGGAGTCATCATTTCAGGGCTTTGAAGATGCTCATAGGTTTGACCCAGACAGTTTTTCTCCATCCCGTCAAGAGCATCAGATTTATAAACGAAACTGGCTTCCATTTGGAGCAGGTCCTCATCAGTGCGTTGGACAAAGATATGCTCTTAATAATCTCATGCTTTTTGTTGCTCTCTTTTCTACATTGGTAGACTGCAAGAGATGCAGGACTCCTGATTGCGATGAATTCGCTTATGTTCCTACCATTGTCCCAAAGGATGACTGTCTTGTCCTCCTCTCAAATAGGAAAAATGAGGACATCAAAATATGATGATGTCTGAATCAGTCCTCTAGTTTTCAGCCGTTCTTTGTTTTTGGTCAATGTTCATGTTTGGAGCTAGTATGATGTTGCTTTTACATAGAATAAGGATTTTAGATTTAGAAGGACCGGTAAAAGACTAGTGTGTTTTCGTTTTTGTGGGCAAATGATACAGGATGTAAAAGGGATGGTAAAACACAAGCTAATGTACTGTTCATCATATTAATGAAGGAATGTGTGTGTTTTTGCTTTTTGGAAAAAAAAAAAATGGGGGAAATATGCAGTTCTCGATTCAACGTAATCTTCACCATATCATATGTAAACTCCCAGGTCAAACTAGTGAATGTCCTGCAATAGCTACTAACGTTTGGTGCTACTTAATCTTGCATTAGAGCATGGTGTGTGCAAACAGAGGATTCATAAGATAGCTGGTATTATCATCTGGACAGAAATTTATGCATTTGTTCTGAACTGTAGTGACATCAACTCCCTATTTTTTCTGGGCAATTTTATTTTTAAGAGATAATTTCACAGAAAAGGATATGATTGAAAGGGTAGTTTGGGTCGTCATCATATGGAGGCAACTTCTCTGTTTCTCTCTGGATTGAAGAGTATTAATGCATTTGGAAAATTTGCTTTCATCAGATGGTTTTGCAATACAGAAAATAGATCACCAATCATGAATGCATTTGTTCATGAACAATCTTGACATCGGCTCTCTATTTTTCTGGGCAATTTTCTTGATAAGGCATAATTTTACAAAAAGGGTAGTTGGTTTTGTCATCGTATGGATGCATCTTCACAGTTTCTCTATGGATTGAAGAGAATTGCAATTGGAATTTAATTTGCTTTTTCACCAGATGGTGTTGCAATGCAGAAAACAGACCAATCATGCATGGTGCCATAACTGGAAGAAAAAATCCTCTTCTTTACCCACTGAAAGGAGCATGACTGCATTTACCTGTTTATCATACAACCTTCCCTCATCAGTAGCCATATCCACAGATGACTGGTAGAAATGCTGGTGCCAGGTGAAAGCATATTGCACTTGCACTTCTCATATCATTCATTATTTCCATTATGATTGTCTACCCGGAATGAATCATTCCAGGTGGACATGACCAATGTTTTTTTTGACATCCTGGAAGCTAAATGTTTTCACAGAAAACTTATGGGTTGCCGCAACAACCATTTTAACTTGAATCTTCCTCCTTCCTCCTGCAGGGGCACAGATTGACGCCAGCCAACTTCCGAGCAACATGCTGCTTTTGAATTTGTTTTTGTTAAATGCTTCCAAGTTATTCTTTTTATATTCACAAACTTTACATCGCATTTGACAGGAAAAAATGGGCGGCAAGAGGAGGCCTCCAGGCCGCCATATCTTACTGCAACGTCAATTGTCTAGCATTAAAAGATAAGAATGTTTCAAAGCACAGTAACTATATATAGTATTAAAAATATAACTAGCAATTGTACCGTAACGCATAAATTCAAGAAGAATTCTTATATGTAAATGGTTATTGAAAATAAAAGTAAATGGTTATTGAAAATAAAAATTAATAAACAAGATTCTGTGTAAATGTAAATGATTTACGTTGTGTAAAATTTACAAATTGTATAATGTTTTTAAAATAGATTGCTTTTTAATTTTGGAAGATGTTTTTTAAGTTTCAATAGAAAATTATAAGTAGTAGATTATAATGAAATAGGTAAATAAAATAATATAAAACGTGAACAACATGATTATTATCTTTCCACATTTAAATTTGCATTACAATTTGTTGAAAACGTCAGAGTCTAAAAACAATAACCAACTTGCAAAAGGAATATTTTGTTCAAAATATATAGAATAATTATTATTGTTTTAAATATGAAATTTAACTGTTAAAATTGGTTATAATGAGTTTGAATGTGAATGGTATTATAATGAAATTGGAGTGAATGAAAATGAACTTACTTTTGTCATGGCAATTTCAATACTTCTAGTCGAAAATGCAAGAGGAACGATGGCATATCGAACACCATTGAAGATTTATGTATAGTTGAAGATACCTATTTCTTGATTGTCACTCTGCTCATATTTTTCTCATTTGTCACGTTCATGTATGTGGATTATTCGTTTCAGAGCATATTTTGTTTTTAATAATAATTGTAAAGTTGGTAGAAGACCGTATAGCATTAGGAGATTTGGAATGCAATCGAGATGTTGGAGTGATGGTGAGGGAGTTTTACTCTTAGAATGGCATGTTAATTTGGATTTACTTGCCATTCACAGTCAGATCCTACTTCTAGCACCAAAAATATTGAAACCTCGAAATTCGTTGCTTACAACATTGGGGAAAACCACCCAGTCTAGACCTTGGTTGGCAGCTCTTTTTCTATTTGGTGTAGTGGCCGCGACTAGGGGTAATGGGACTAGCTTCCCAATATAAATTTTGATAGTGCTGATGGGGTGATATATGATAGGTTGGAGGAATGTTTACGCTAAAATTAATCTAATATAAACTAATAATCACATGTATATGTCATAATTTAAACACTATCTAGCTATGACTATACCCGGGAATAAAATTGAAACATGTGATCTACAATAATGTCCTAAAGAAATTGGTAATAAAGATCATTTAGCTACAATAAGAAGTGAAATTGTTTTAACAATAATCGTTTCGGATAAGTAGCTAGCCGCAACGATTGTGAAAGATATATTGCATAATAAATTATTCATATATTCAGCGTAAAATTTAGGCCATCACCATACAAAAGTGCAATAATGCTAACTAAGCTTTAAACCTTCATACATAAACAATTTGAAAAAAAAGTATTGCTTAATACATAAACAAAACAAAATCACAGAATAAAAGTACCATTTGTAATAAATCTACTCATATGTTTCAGCAATATCGACCTACTTCTAATCAATCCAACACCATCTAAGAGTACAAAAGTGCAATTTCAGTAGAAGATGCGATATAAGATGAAAATGAATCATGTTCCATTCATTTCATTAGAACTTCTTCAAAGGGACAAAAGTGCATGTTTTGAATATTGTTTCTAACAAAAAAATTAGACCCCTCTAAATGCATGAGAAGGGTTTAAATACTAAACTATAAATCCTAATAATAGATTATTACAAGAATAGTTGAGGAGGTTTAAACGACCTTCCTCAAATTGTGCAAAACAAAACAAAAATAGAAATTAAAACATGGTGACTAACTCCTTTGCATTTGATCTTTGAGATCGAGATGTCTGCCATGAGTTTGAGTTGTGTCAGTCAGCTAATCGCAGATTTCAACTCCCGAGTGAACACGGCATCGGTCAGTACTGGTACCATTTTCTGCATGGAAGAGGTTAGGCATCACAAAGTCATCCACTGGTTGTAAGGTTTAACTAAATATTTCCAGTATGCTTCCCAGTTTAACCTTGTGATTTGCCTAATTTCTTCCTCTTTTTCTCCTATTGCCTACCTCCACTGTGTAGAGCTTTGAAATTACACCTCTCCTACACATTTTCCCAGACTTTTTTTCCCTCACCAGCACTCCATAAGCTATCAGAGAACATTGCATATTGATTTTAAAAGAGCATTTAAGTGGTTTTCTGACTATGTTTTTGTGTTTGCTGTTTGAACTAGATTTTACTCATTAGCTGTGGAATCTAGTCACTTTCCGTAGCTGATTCAACTTTCCGCAGTTGTTCTTGTTAAACTCTATGTTGCAAGTGTCATCAGGCAAAAAAAGTCACATGGGCAAGTTAGAAATGACCTGGACATGGATCAGGTCCTATTGGTCCAGCCGAATTCATCAAGGGAAGCTGTGGTCAACGGTGGTCAAATGGTGGTCCAACGTAAGAGTCCTACGGCAGCCGGACTCTGTTTTCCAACACGTGAAGGATTCTGAAGAATGTGTGGCCATTCCTAAATCTCCGGGGTCTGTTGCCACCTGTAGACTGCCCCACGATGCAAATCCAACAGCCATAGTTGATAGGTTTAATAGTCTTGGCAACCATTACGCTACATCGATGGACGTTGTTTTTTACGTGTCCCCTGTTCACGCAGTTTTACAAGAAAACAGTTATGTAACCTTTGTTATAAATAACGCGTTTCTATAACACATAGAGTTAGTCTTTATTAATGTAATTTTGTTGTTCAAAGTCCACTGTGTCGTGAAACTAGTTTTATTGTTGTAACTATGTTTTGAAATATATGAGAAGACTCTGTTTCTGCATGATTGCGTGAATATAACCTTGGATTGATAGCCTGTTGACCAAGGCTGTGCAGAGGGCCCTTGTACGCTGAGGTTTCGTTTCCCTTGTTGCTGTAAAGTTTTATGCATTGTTTTCTTATTTCCATTGCATATATTCCACCTGTGTATATTTCAATTGTCATGGTATTAACATTCCACTTTTGTTCATGATTTTACAGCTTTGTATAACACTGATCAGTGCATGTATGTTTTAGGATAGAGTAGGCAGCCCGGGCATCTGCATATAATTTTCACAATGACTAATGACATGGGATTAATTCTCTATTGACTTTGCTTTTCCTAATTTTTAATTCCAGTTTTGTTTTTTTGATTTTAGTTTTGTTTACTTGCTTTGTTAGTTAGCTTAAATATTAAATTGCTCATATCATTGACAGTTACCTCCGAAAGCCATAGCTAGACTAATTGGCGAGGGATCGAACTATGAATGTGTGATTTGATTTTAGTTTTACTTTTCTGCCATTAGATATCAGGTTGCTCATGTCATTGATGATTATCTCTGAAAGCCATAGCTAGACTAACTAGCGAGGAATCAAACTATGAATGTTGTGATTTGATTTTAAGTTTTACTTTTCTGCAATTAGATATTAAATTGCTCATATCATTGACAGTTACCTCCAAAATCCATAGCTAGACTAACTGGCGAGGGATTAGATTATGAATGTTGTGATTTGATTTCAGTTTACTTTCCTGCAATTAGATATCAGATTTCTCATGTTATTGACGATTATCTCCGAAAGCCATAGCTAGACTAACTGGCGAGAGATCGAACTATGAATGATGTA
This sequence comes from Pinus tabuliformis, assembly GCA_031772625.1. Classification (NCBI taxonomy): domain Eukaryota; kingdom Viridiplantae; phylum Streptophyta; class Pinopsida; order Pinales; family Pinaceae; genus Pinus; species Pinus tabuliformis. The sequence continues at coordinate 600,387,327 of CM062813.1, read as the reverse complement.
ATTTGATTTTAGTTTTACTTTCCCTGCAATTTTTGATTTCTTTGAGTGCAGTAGCTTAAATCATTTTTCTGTATTTAGACAGTAGCAAAGATGATAGTTTCATGATCAGTAGTTCATTACTTATTTGTTTTATATAGCAGCACATCTTTCATTCTTGTTCAAGTATTACTGTCATCACTAGTACATTTTAAGATCTTCTAAAGTATTAAGTGCTAGAAACCATTATAGAGGACATAATTGCCTAAAATCTATATCCATACTTGCCTTCTAAAGACTTAGGAATAGGATTTGCATTCATATTAGGAGATAAACGAAGATAAAAACCCCCAAAACAAAATTGAAAAACGACAAAAATATAAGAAAGAGGCTATCTTGCACATGTAGTGCGCCACACTTCATCAGTTTACGACTCCCGGATTGATAATTAATGTAGCACTTTAGGACATGCTAAATTGACCAAACATTTTAGCACCATTGCCGAGGAAGTGTAACTAGGTAGCCAATCTCTTAAAAAAAAGGAAGGGAAAAATTGATAACTTCTTAAAGTATGCTCTCCTCTTGCACCTAGTGTGATCTGGAGGATCAGAAAATAGAGTTGTTAGTTTAGTAATTTCGTGATTATGCTCTCTTCTTGCACCTAGTGTGACCTGGAAGATCAGAAAAAGAATTATTAGCCTGATTTGAAAAAAAAAATGACATGCATAGAGCAAGATATTCTAGATGAAGGTTTATAGCTAGGGCCAAAAGTTTGATTTTCACAACTCCAACTACTTCAAGGCATATACAAGATACACCTCCATCATCTCCGACTCACACTCCCAACCTTAGAATTCCTAGAATTTAAGGGGCAGCAGCTGAATTAGGATACTCTCCCACACTATCCATCAAATCTGACCTAGGAGAAGAACCTTTCTTCACTTCTACAGGGGAACACATTGTAATCAAAGAAGTAGAATCACCTGAAGAAGAGGAGGGAGAAATTCTTCCTCGTTCACCATTAATAGAAGAACCAGAGGACTCTGAGAACTCTGAGGAAACTATCATGACAGAGGAAGTAGTGAATGGATTTGGAGGAGGGGGTAGAGGTAGAGGTAGAGGAGGAGGAAACAATGGAGGAGGTAGAGGTAACAATGGGGGAAATAGGGATGGAGATAACTCATTTGGATTCCCTATAGCCGATGAGGAGACCCATACAACAATAAAAAACATTTCACCACCTGTCCTCCCAAACTTTTATGGGTTGCGAAGTGAGGATCCTGAAACATTTCTATTTGAGTTTGAAGTCTTGTGCCGAACCTATGACTATATGGAAGACTCTCAAAAACTCAAATTGTTTCCTTCAACATTGAAAGGAGCTGCTTTGAAATGGTTCATGGGATTAGTCACCCAATCTATTAGGACTTGGAATGATATGAAACAAACATTTTTGGATAGGTACTTGGATTATTGTACGTCCACCAATCACAAGGATGAGGTATTCAAGATGATGCAAAAAGAAGATGAAAACTTGGAGAATTTACTTGAAATATTTCAATACAACTTAAAGAGAGCAAAAATGAGCAATTTAGATGAGGAAACCTTGAAAGACCTTCTAATGAAAGCCATTAGAGATGAATGGATAGATATTTTAAACATGATGTGGAAAAGAGATATTTCTCAACTTCTACTCCATGACATAGCAGAACTATGTGTCCATCTCTCAAGGGGAAAATCTAAAACTAGAAAAGGGCCTAGAGATCCTTCTCTTATTAGAGCAAACAAATCCGCAACTGGATCAGTGAGTAGGGTAGAGATTGGCAATATACTTGATGAGTTCAAAACTGATATTCTAGAGAGCCTTAGTGAACAGCTAGACACCCTTAAAATACAAAACAAGCAGAAAGTAGAAGCCGAAGCCTTAGGCATCTTTTGTCCAAAATGTAGAAAGAAACATGCTTTAAGGGAATGTCCCTTGGATGCAAAAGTTGTAGATACATGTGTGATTTTCTCAGGAAACCATGAGACCAATGATTGTCCTTCAATTCCTGGGCTCAAAGCTGTCTTTCAGGAAGATCCGAATTCAGTAGAATCCCTTTGTTTTGTTTCAAGAAGACCATGGCAGGGGCCACAAAATCAAGGATTTAACAATCCTATGAATTTTCAGCTCCCACCAAATTGGAATTCTTGGCAACAAACTTGGCCCCAATCTCAAAATCCATACCAATCATGGGCACAAGGGATGCAAAATCCTTATGGGAGATTTGCTCAATTTTATCAATATACTGCATCTTTTCAAAATCAACAAAATCCACAAATTCCAAATCAAAACCCACAACTTTCATTACCATTTCTGCAACAACAACCTTCTCAACAAAAAATTCTCAACTCTTGCTTCCATTTCAACAAAAGACAAATCAACTACCAGCCCAGCCATTGCCAAGTCCCAATAATAAAAATCCTTGGAATTATTACATGGTAGAATGACAACAATTTCCTACCTATATGATTGTTCTTCTCAATGATGTACAACTTAGGTCTTGTAGAGTTTTAGAAAAACCTTCTATAGATGTTCAAGAGCAAGATACCTCTAAGGAGGATTCTCTTAAAGCCAATAAAGGTTCTGAAGAAGCATCTCTTCAAAACTCAACCATTCAAAAAGAAAAAGAAAAAGAATCAACCCCCACAACTCATGTAGTTAAGCAACATGCATCTTCATCCACACCTCCTTTCCCTGAAAGATTACAAATTGACAAAGGGGTGGAAAAACAAATCTTGTTGCCTGACTATGATTTCCTAGATGAATTAAAGAATGTCTGTTGTGGAGTACTAAAGAAGGTATGTTTTTGGTAATTATTTCAGCATCCTTTCATTAGAACTTACAAACCTTTTGCATCATGAACTAGGAAAATGATAAGGAATTGTAATAAAACCTGTGAGATTAATGTGCAAAGCAGAAACACTGACAATTGTCATTTTCTTATGCAAAAAGAAGGGAAAACAAAAGACTGTCGTTCTGAAGGAAAGAACAAGGCCGGGTTTGTTGGAAATAATACTGAGAGGGGGGGTGAATCAGTATTATCTAGCAATTTAACAAATCTTCCTTATTTGATCTTTTGAATTATTCTTGCATATCAGTACCATAAAATAATGAGCATGAACAAAGAAAATAGACAGTCACACCAAAGAACACAAGATGTAAGGTGGAAACCCAATGTGGGAGAAAACCACCTGCTGCAATATGTCTCTATCTTCTTTCAATTTAGAAACTTCTTTTACAATGATTTTGTACTGGTGCAGTCCTTTACCAGTACGCAGGCTGCAACCTGCAGAGAGCTACAACTCTCTCTCTTTCTCATTTTCCAGTCTACTCCTGGAAGGGAGCTACAACCCCCTACTTCTTTTCATAAAGCATCAGATGATCAACAAGTACATAACAGATATAGACCACTACAGATATCAGATCAGCAATAACAGAACTAACCCAGAACACCTTATCAACAGAGAAATTCAATCAACAGAACATCTTAAAACAGAGATGCAGTTTTTCCTTCTGTGGCCTGCGACCAGACGCAGTAAACCTTCTGCTACTCTGCGTCCACACGCAGATATCCTTCTGCTGCGCTGCGTGCCCACGCACTGTTCCTTTAACTGCTCTGCGTTCTGTTGCTTCAGGGACGCACCCAAAGATACTATCGCGCCGCGTCTTTCGCTACAAAGACGCACCTGAACACACTATCGCGCCGCATCTTTTGCATTAGAGACGCACCTGAACCTTGATCGCTCTGCGTCCCCACGCAGATCTACAGTCACTGCGCTGCGTCCCAGACGCACCTGAACTTCGTCTGCCCTGCGTCCCCACGCAGATCTCCAAACTTTGCACTGCATCTCGGCGCGCTTTCCTTTCACTGAACCTGCGTCCCTTCAGATATAAATGATATGAAGACTTCAGGACTAACCCAAACAGTCAGATCTACAGATCTGATCATGCGCCATAGAGATCACAATCCATTAGAAGATTCGCCCTCTTAGATCTGGACTAGATCTCACCAAATAAGATATTCAACCAAAGACAATGCTCAATCCAAATTAACTACTTTGCTTTATATAGGCAAGCTCCTCCCCAAAACATGGAACAATACCACGAGCCGACACCATAGAAACACAAAACCGTCGGCTAGATACCACACAAGAAACCCCCACATGCTTTTTCTCTGCCTTGAAATGTGTGCACTGGGTGGACGCACCCCTGGAACGGCTGGCCAGCGTCACTGGACGCGGACCCTGCATGGTGTACCTGCGGGTACGCACCTCCTGAACTGGTTTCCTGCGTCCTTCTTAAATTTCAACAAACTGAGAGCCTTGCCACTGGAGTTGCCATCAAGTACAACATCTATAACATACAGTCATACCAGAAAACATAATGCCAACAATCTCCCCCTTTGGACTTGATGGCAACCTTACAAACTTTCAGCTTCATTCTCCCCCTTTGACATCAAGGGCAAAGGGTATGCTCCCCCTAAGCTCATGCTCCTCCAGATCTGCAACAAATAACCAGAGATCCACCATGAAAGAGATAGAGACATATTGCAGCTATTTCCAAGATCTCTTTCTCCATAATGCCAACAATGCATTATGTGCTCCCCCTGAGCCTGTACCACCAATAAGAAGATGTTCAACAATAAGATGATGCATCAACAACCCCCAGCTTTTGCCTGAGGTATTCAAACGTGTCCCTGGGCAATGGTTTGGTGAGAATATCAGCAACTTGTTCCTTGGAAGGAACATACTCCAACTTGACTTTCTGTTCAAGCACTTGTTCCCGGAGAAAATGGTACTTGATTGGTATGTGCTTGGTTTTTGAATGCATAACAGGGTTCTTTGAGATGCTGATTGCACTTGTATTATCACATAAGATGGGGATTGGTGGTGTACAAGTGATTTGAAAATCCTGCAAAGTCTGCATCATCCAAAGAAGTTGGGTGCAACAAGATGCAGCAGCAACATATTCCGCTTCAGCTGTAGACAAGGCAATCGAACTCTGTTTCTTGCTGAACCAAGATACCAGTCTGGAACCCATAAAGAACGCACCACCACTTGTGCTTTTCCTGTCATCCACGCTTCCGGCCCAATCTGCATCTGTATAAGCATGAAGAGTAAGATCTGTATCTCTAGGATACCATAAGCCATAATTTTGAGTCCCTTGAAGATATTTGAAGATTCTCTTTACTGCCTGAAGATGAGTCTCCTTCGGATTTGCCTGAAATCTTCCAACTATTCCAACTGCATGCATGATGTCCGGTCGGGTACCTGTCAAATATAGTAAACTTCCAATCATAGATCTGTAGGTTGGTTGATGTACTGCTGCAGATTCATCATTTGCACTGAGACTACATCCTGTGACCATGGGTGTACATACTGGTTTTGCATCTTCCATGCCATATTTCTTCAAAATCTGTTTGAGATACTTGGTTTGAGATAAAAAAATTCCTCCTTCCTTTTGTTGGATTTGCAAACCAAGGAAATATGTTAGTTCTCCTAGCAAGGACATTTCAAATTCTTTCTGCATGACCGAGGCAAAACTTTGACTCATAGCTTCTTCATTGCTGCCAAAAATAATGTCATCTACATACACAACAAGTATTAGCAATTTGTCATTTTCAACTTTTATATACAGATTGCTATCTGCTGAACCTTTTGAAAAACCTTGTTGATGAAGATATTTGTCCAACCGGTAGTACCAAGCCCTTGGAGCTTGTTTGAGACCATAGAGAGCCTTTTTCAATCAGCATACAAGATTTGGATCATTTCCAAGAATGAACCCATCTGGCTGTTCAATGTACACTTCTTCTTCCAAGTCTCCATTCAGAAAGGCTGATTTCACGTCCATTTGAAATACTTTGAAGTTTTGAAAACTTGAGAGAGCAAGGAACATTCGGATGGCCTCAAGTCTTGCAACAGGAGCAAAAGTTTCTTCAAAGTCTATTCCTTCTTGCTGCGCATACCCTTTACAAACAAGTCTGGCTTTGTTTCTAATTACTTCTCCATTTTCATTCAATTTATTTTTGAAGACCCATTTTGTTCCGATAACATTCTTATCCTTTGGTCTAGGAACCAGCTCCCAAGTGTTGTTCTTTTCAATTTGCTCAAGTTCTTCATCCATTGCTTTTACCCAACATTCATCTTTGCATGCTTCTTTCACATTTTGTGGTTCAGTAGAGGATAGTAATGCCAAATAGCTTGAGGCTTCTGCAACTGTTCTTCTTGTTTGTACACCTGCTTCTTTCTGCCCCACAATCTGAGATTCTGGATGATTCTTCTGAACATATCTGGATGGAGTTTTCTCTTCTATTCTTGTCTGCTCCTCTGGTTCTTCTTGAGGTTCTTCTTCTTCATCATTCTGTCTTTGAGGGTAGCCTTCATCTTCTTCGATATCTTCCCGATGTACTTGCCTAGGAATGTATCCCTTCTCATCAACCACCACATCAATGCTGTCAACAATTCTGCCAAGTCTTTTATTGTAGCACTTGTATGCTTTGCTATGTGGAGAGTAACCAAGAAGAATGCCTTCATCTGCTCTAGGTTCAAGTTTGCCAAGCTGCTCATCAGTATTCTTGATATAGCATTTGCTTCCAAAGATTTTGAAGTGTTTTACCGAAGGAGTTTTACCACTCCAGAGCTCATGAGGAGTTTGAGTGCTGTTCACCCGGACATTTGTCTTGTTGAGAATAATAACCGCAGCATGTGCAGCTTCACCCCAGAAAGTTGCGGGAGTTCCTGATTCATCAAGCATAGCACGAGCCATTTGTTGGATTGTTCTGTTCATTCTTTCAACAACTCCATTTTGCTGAGGAGTTCTAGCTGTAGAGAATTCTCTCCTTATGCCATGTTCATCACAGAAATCGAAAAATTCATTTGAAGTAAATTCCCCACCTCTGTCGGATCTGAGGCACTTAATTTTGTGACCTGATTCATTTTCAACCAAGGCTTTGAAGGATTTGAATTTTTTGAAAGCTTCATCTTTGTGCTTCATAAGTCCTAACCAGACAAACCTGGAGAAATCGTCAATAAATAATATCAAGTATTCCTCTCCTCTAGGTGTTCTTTTCCTGAATGGACCACATGTATCTGTATGTACTAGCTCAAGAGGCATGCTAGCTGATCCTTCCTTCTCTGGAAAGTTAGTCCTGGTTTGTTTTCCAAACTGACATGATCTGCATATGGTGTTGTCAGGAATTTTGATATCTGGAAGATCGCGAACTGCCTGATATTTGCATTCTTTCCTTATTTGTGAGAAGCTTAGATGTCCCAACCTTCGATGCCATAACCAATGCTCTTCATCCTTGCTCAGATAGCATTGTTGTTGTCCTTCTTCAAATATGTACAGATTATTTGGAGTTCTTTTGCCTTTGAGTACTGTTTTACCTGTATCAAGATCATGAACAAGACATCCATTCGATCTGAAAATAACCTCGGTTCTTTGATCACACATCTGGCTGACACTTAGAAGATTATGCTTCAATCCATCAACATACAAAACATTTCCGGCCTTGACCTTTTCTTTTAAAGGATCAATCCCTTTTCCTTTTATAGTTGCAGGAGTATCATTTCCAAAAGAAACTTTCTTTCCCTTTTCTAAAGTAGAATAAGATTCAAGTTTTTCTTTATCACCTGTCATATGTTTCGAACATCCACTGTCAATGTACCATAGATTTTCCTGTCCTTCTGCATAAAATGCTATCCCACATCTTTCTGTTTGAGGTTCCTTTATTCTCCATGTTTTGGTGCTTGTGGCTTGTTCCTTTTTCCGCTCTTGTTCCTTTTTCTCTTGAAACCTGCTCCTGCATTCAGAGTCTTCATGGTCAAAATTATTGCAAATAGAACATTCAACTTCATTTTCAAGAGCCGAAAAGTTGTTATAGGTCCTTTTTGTAATCCCTGTCATACTTCTTTATTTTTGAGCCTCCCTAGTCATGATTGTTTTATATGCAACACATTGAGCTGCTTTGTGACCAAAGTTATGGCAAGAAAAGCATTGTCCATTGAAGAAGCTTCTGCGGTTATTGAATCTACCAGCCAATTGATTGTAATTTCTATTTTCATCTATTCTTGAACCAAACTGAGAAGATTTTACCTGTGGCTGGTTGTAGCTTTTGTTCACCCTTAAGATGGATTGCCCCTGATAGTTTTTGTTTGTAATTCGTCCCTGCTTTACCTGATTATCTTCATTGTTCTTCTGCTCATTTCTTCTTGCTACATCGAGATAACTTTTTGAGGTGGATGCTTGAGAGGTTTCTCCATTATAGCCCAAACCTGTCTTGTTTAGAGGAGACCGCTGCACATTGATAATCTCATCCAAAGTTTCAGATCCTTTGACAAACTTAAGATTAATAGCTTTTGTTTTCTCAATTTCTTTTCTGAGACCAACAATTTCACCTTCTAGTTTTTCAAGATGTTTTTCCTTTTCATCAATTTGAAATTGTAGAGTATCAATGATCACATTCTTTTCTTCTATACATCTCTTGAGTCTAGTAATTTCATCATAGAGATTATTTACATCTACAGCATCCTCATAATCATTATCTTCAAATGCCATTAACAGCTTATATTTATTACCTTGTTCATCTTCATCACTGTTTGATAAGACATCACTATCTTCATGGGTGTAGTAGCTTTTCTTATTTGTACTTTGTTTCTTATTCCATCTAGCAGGTTCCTTTCCTTTATCCTTATAAGGACATTTTGCAGCATAATGACCTACTCTTCCACAAGCAAAGCATTTAAAAGGTAGCTTACCTCTGAACCTCCCAGAACCCCTTTGAAGATTTCTGACAAAGTTTGATTCTTCTTCCTCTTCTTCTGGAACATGGCTTGCTTCATAGTAATCTTCTTTGCCTGATGCCTTAAAATCAACTTCCCTTCTATATGATGGACCTCCCTTTCTCATTTCATAAGCAGTTAGAATTCCATGTAGCTGAGACATAGTGAGAACACGGAGATTTTCCTTTTCTTCTATTGCAGAGACTTTAGATTCAAACTTGGGGGATAATGATCTTAGAATCTTTTCAACTACTATAGCCTCTTTTATTTCTTCACCCAAATTTTTCATACAATTAACAATCTCATCTACCCGAAGAAAATAATTAGCCACACTTTCATCATTATACATCTTGAGAGTCTCATATTGAATCCTGAGAGTTTGAAGTTTAGCTCGCTTTACCTATTCATCTCCTTCATAGCTCGTGACCATTTTGTCCCATATCTCTTTTGCTGATTTGAAGTGCATTACCTTCATGAATTCTGTTTGGGATATACTTCCTAATAGAGTACTGACTGCTTTTGCATTTGTTTCATACTTCTTTTTCTCAGCTGGATCTGTAGGAGTAGCTGAAGGAAAAGCATAGCCTGTTTCTACAATGTCCCAAACTTCTGTACCAAGAGATTGAAGATATGCAGTAACTCTTACCTTCCAATAATTGAAGTTTGTCCCATCAAAAATTGATGGCCTGATTGATGCTTCTCTCTCGTAGTTGCTCATGATAAACGATCTACCTTCAAGCGATCAAGCTTCTCTGAAGGACCTGCTCTGATACCAATTGTTGGAAATAATACTGAGAGGGGGGGTGAATCAGTATTATCCAGCAATTTAACAAATCTTCCTTATTTGATCTTTTGAATTATTCTTGCATATCAGTACCATAAAATAATGAGCATGAACAAAGAAAATAGACAGTCACACCAAAGAACACAAGATGTAAGGTGGAAACCCAATGTGGGAGAAAACCACCTGCTGCAATATGTCTCTATCTTCTTTCAATTTAGAAACTTCTTTTACAATGATTTTGTACTGGTGCAGTCATTTACCAGTACGCAGGCTGCAACCTGCAGAGAGCTACAACTCTCTCTCTTTCTCGTTTTCCAGTCTACTCCTGGAAGGGAGCTACAACCCCCTACTTCTTTTCATAAAGCATCAGATGATCAACAAGTACATAACAGATATAGACCACTACAGATATCAGATCAGCAATAACAGAACTAACCCAGAACACCTTATCAACAGAGAAATTCAATCAACAGAACATCTTAAAACATAGATGCAGTTTTTCCTTCTGTGGCCTGCGACCAGACGCAGTAAACCTTCTGCTACTCTGCGTCCACACGCAGATATCCTTCTGCTGCGCTGCGTGCCCACGCACTGTTCCTTTAATTGCTCTGTGTTCTGTTGCTTCAGGGATGCACCCAAAGATACTATCGCGCCGCGTCTTTCGCTACAGAGACGCACCTGAACACACTATCGCGCCGCGTCTTTTGCATCAGAGACGCACCTGAACCTTGATCGCTCTGCGTCCCCACACAGATCTACAGTCACTGCGCTGCGTCCCAGACGCACCTGAACTTCGTCTTCCCTGCGTCCCCACGCAGATCTCCAAACTCTGCACTGCGTCCCAGCGCGCTTTCCTTTCACTGAACCTGCGTCCCTTCAGATATAAATGATATGAAGACTTCAGGACTAACCCAAACAGTCAGATCTACAGATCTGATCATGCGCCATAGAGATCACAGTCCATTAGAAGATTCGCCCTCTTAGATCTGGACTAGATCTCACCAAATAAGATATTCAACCAAAGACAATGCTCAATCCAAATGAACTACTTTGCTTTATATAGGCAAGCTCCTCCCCAAAACATGGAACAATACCACGAGCCGACACCATAGAAACACAAAACCGTCGGCTAGATACCACACAAGAAACCCCCACATGCTTTTTCTCTGCCTTGAAATGTGTGCACTGGGTGGACGCACCCCCGGAACGGCTGGCCAGCGTCGCTGGACGCGGACCCTGCATGGTGTACCTGCGGGTACGCACCTCCTGAACTGGTTTCCTGCGTCCTTCTTAAATTTCAACAAACTGAGAGCCTTGCCACTGGAGTTGCCATCAAGTACAACATTTGTAACATACAGTCATACCAGAAAACATAATGCCAACAGGGTTAACCACTGTCCCTTTGACAGGGAACCGTATGCAAACAAGGCAAAACAGATCAAAGTGAATCAGCCCTGGAAAGGAAGTGGAGATGTCGACTCGGCACAAGAAGGAAAAGATATAACTGAGAACTAACGGTTTGGCAAATCCCTCAGGATCCTTTGATCCTGAGGGATCGCTGCTTTAACTATTTTTGCACCTAGACATCTCCGCCTTCATCATTATAAAAGGGGCAGCACTGTTAGCTCGAGGGGTCTGTCGAGTCCTTATGTTTTATGTAATTTCTTTCAAGATTGAAACTTTGATCATCGAGTCTCCTTGAGAACTGGTGTACTGTAATTCCATTTTATGCATTAATACAAACTCGGTTGCTATTTCACCTCTGAGTCTGGAATAACTTCAAGCGGTGTACCCCTAGAGGCTAAGGGCCTGGCCCTGGAGGACACTTGCTCCTCTACTATTACGTTTGGTTTATGAGTGGTTTTCTTATCAGCGTTATTTGGTAACCTGATGTGTTTTGTTAGTTTACATCACATGCTCTGTTATGTTTACTTTACTGAGACAGAACTATTGCATTAACTCTGCAACGTATCACTGTTCTTTTAAGTGTTGATATAATACTATCATTCTTTATAGAATATTGTTGTTGTTCAATTACAGAGCCTCTGTGCTGTGCACTTATTCATTGATATTACGGAATTCATCTTAGCGATTATGTTCTTTGCGATTGTTGGATCTATAGACATTGTTGTTCCATTCTGAAACACAGTCGTAATCTTTTATAACTGAGATTGATAACTAGTTTACCAAGGTCAGGTTACTATTAAAGTGTGTCATGTGCATATATGGTTTTCAAGCGTTGTTCTATAATGATTCATTAATTAGTGCTGTTCCATTTTGGTGTGTTGTTCAATTCGTCCTTAAGAGTGAAGGATTGCCATTTGATTCCTGTAGGTCACGATTCGTGCATTTGATCTTGTAGACTAAGGTGTTACTACTTGTTAGACTTAGTTGCTGTTACAATTTCCCATTTGCTATTCCATTTCAGATTTGTTGTTCCATTTCAGATTTGTTGTTCAATTTCTTATTCCACTGTTCCATTTCTTATCTGTCGTTTCATTTCCTGTCATTTGTTATTTTGGTGTGAAGAACGATCCAAGGCTGTAGTAAGCACTGACATTTACTGCTTGGCTCCCAGATCCACGATCTGTTCTCTGATTTACCTTACTTCCATCAGTTTACAAAGGGACGAGTTACTATTACTGAACCTTTGACTGATAAATTGCTTAATTTTCTGAATGTGTAATTTAATCTTTTGAAGTAGTTTGCTGTAAACAAGCATCTGTTTACTCTTGTATTTCTAAGCACTGTACTACTAGCATTACTCTGGCAAATGATAGCCTCAGACTGAGACACTCTTTGAAATAACAAAACGTTCCTGGATTGACAAACTAATGTGAGGTAATTAGAGGTGAAAGAGACCCTTTTTATAGCTCGACATTTTGGCGCCGTTGCCGGGGAAAGAGTGTAGCCATTTGTTTCTTTCCAGAGTAGTGTAAGAACCTGTTAGGGAAGAATTGAGTTTTAAAAACGGAAGGTAAGAAGCTACATGTAGAGCATGTAACAGCCCTGCTCCTCTACCCGCTTTCCTACAGATTTGCTGTTGTTTTGTTTGGGTAGAATCTAGCAGTTGAATTGTGTGCATGACTAAGCAGAAAAAGCCAGAAAAGAATTCCAAACCCCTACCTAAGCTAGAAAAATCTAAGGGGTCAGTGACCCTTGGCTGATGAACCTTCATAGACGAAATCTTCAAGAAAGCAGAATCTCAGCCTTTAGTAGGACCTAGAAAAGTTATTTCTAGACAGCCTACTAGTTCCCTTCAGGCCACAAGATCACCATCTGTAGCCTTTGCTGAGGTGCATAGTCAAACTGAAGAGCAGGAATTTCAAGAAATTGAAAATTCTACTCCAGAACTATTGCAAGAAGTGAATTTCAGCAATCTTTGTGAAGGAGGAGGAGAAACAGGGGAAACTGAGGAACCAAGGTCTCCTCTTGGGACAACTCAGCCATTAAATAGCCCAGACAAGGGAAGTGCTGCAAAAATCATTGTTGAAGAAACTCAATCTCCTCAGACATTAGGCACTCTCATTATCCCAGACAGAGGAAGTGTTATTAAAACCATTCTTGTTAAAGCCATTCCTTCTCAACCTAGGAATACCCTCCTAGATATCCCAGAAGGTTATTGGCATATATTCGACCAAATGGCTCAAAACCAGCCAAACACCTAAACCTCTACATTGCAATACCCCATAGTGGATACTGCAGCAAATGCGCCCATGAAAGCAATTCCTCTTAACATATCCCTACATTCCACGGTCTTACATCAGAAAACCCGGATGCATTTCTATTTGAGTTCGATGTGCTGTGTAAGGGATATGATTACACCACCGACCCCCAGAAACTAAAATTATTTCCCTCTACATTAAAAGGGGCTGCCTTAAGACGGTTTATGGGATTAGGTGGCGGGGTTATAAATAACTGGGATCAAATGAAAGAATCTTTTCTAAAGAAATATCAAGCCTATTGCAACTCTAGAGAACTGAAGGATGAAATATTCTAGATGGTAGCTTGACCAAATGAAACATTAGAGGAGTATGTGGAACGTTTTTAGTATAATATTCAAAGATCTCCTTATGCATCACTACCTTCACCTGATAATGTGTTAAAAACAACATTAATTAGGGGCATGAAGAAACAATGGATTGAAACATTCAATATTATGGGAAAAGGAGATATTTATCAGGAAAATTTTGCTGACATTATTGACTTATGTATCAGGAGCTTGAGAGGCAGCACAAGATTAAAACCGGCAGAACATGATCGGTTTGTAAGAGATAATAAAATTTCGACAAAAGGAATAACGCATGCAGAAATTGGAAATTTGTTGAAAAATTTTAAAACTGATATACTAGGGATGCTAAATACACAACTTGATGTTATGCAGGCCAAGCAGAAGCAAATGGAGGCAGAGTAGAATTTGGCAATCTTCTGTCCCCAATGCAGGAAGAAACATAGCCATAAGGAGTGTCCACTAGATGCAGTCCGAACATGCGCCATCTGCACAAAAGATCACCTTACGGAAAGCTGTCCCTCACTTCCCGGATTAAAAGCAGTATATAAGGAAGCAGAAGAAGAGCCAGAATCGGTATATTTGCTCAACCAGCGCCGTCAGTGGCAGCCGCGACAATCTGGTATGTTTTCAGACCCAACCTCTTCTTTTCAGTCTCCATAGTATAATGCTCAACAATATAATATGTGGCAAAGTCAATCCCAACCCCCATTTCCAAACTGGTCACCACAGTCGTTTCCTTCATCAACCCCGTGGCTGAATCAGGCAAGCCAATCTGGTTGGCCGAATCTTCCCTATACCCCTCCATATTGGCAAAGTAATGCATACCCACCACAATGGACTCCCCCTACTTCACAAAGTTTAGCCTGGCAGACAAACTGGCAAAGACCGATGCATCAGCCAGTAGGAACCATGCCACTCCCTCAACCTACACTGCTCGCCTTACAACAAAATCCCTAGTCTATTATGAGACCACAACTCCCAACCCAACCCAACCCCAATCCAAATAACAGACTGGTCCAATCTGTCCAAATAATAGAAACATCAGAAATAAGAGCTGATATGAGGGAGTGTAATGATCTTCAGCTAAGATCTAGGCGTATTATTGAAACTGAGGGAGATAAGACAGCCCATGTTGAAAATCAGTTACCCAGAGAACATCTGCCACAAGAAGAGGATGTGAACAAACAACAAATTCATAACCAAACAACCACATCCTCTCCCCCATTCCCAGAACGATTAATCATACCTCGACCTACACAATGTACTGATTTTGACATTCTGGGAGAATTACAAAATTTGTACATAAAAATTCCATTCTTCCAAGCCATTCAAGACATCCCGATATATGCAAATACTATCAAAGAATTGTGTGTAAAGAAACCAAGGAGGAATGCAACAAACAATCCAAGAGTCCAAGTAGTTGGCACTCTATCTGACTTATTATCAGGAAAAGAAACGCCCATTAAATACGAAGACCCAGGAAATCCAATAGTCACCGTACAAATTTATGGTCAAACCTTCCCTAATGCCTTAGTTGATCTAGGAGCTGCAATCAACATCTTAACAACTACTACTTGCCAAAAGCTAGGCATTATATCTGTAGAACCCACCTCTACCTTGTTAGAGTTGGCTAACCGATCTATGGTTAGGCCAGAGGGCACGCTACATGATGTCATGGTATCTGTTGACTCCTGGGAATATCCGACTGATTTTCTGATAATAAATCCCAAAAGCCGACTTGATGGACACCCATTGATTTTAGGTAGACCTTGGCTTGCAACTGTCGATGCCTATATTGGCTGCCGACAAGGAAATATGACGATAACAAGGGGAGTGAATATCAAGAACTTAGCCTTATATCCTCCAGCATAGCCAATTGTCACAATGATCAAAACTAATAAGCACCTTGTATCATACCTTACTGACAACATTAGATCTCCATTAACTATACAAGAGGCACTTGATTTTAAAGATCAGACAGAGGACGATGCCATCAATAAATTTATTAGTCAAACTAAATTCAGATCCCGCACACAGTGTCACATGATAGAGGCAGCATTCGATAATGAATTAGAAGAAGATCCTCTTAAAGATACACATGATCAAATGATACCTGTTACCTCTGTTGCAAATAGTAAAATTGCAGAAATCGAACTGGGAAAAACCTTAAACATTAATGCCAACATCACCTCTGAACAAGAAACGAAGCTCATCCATCTGTTGAGGAAATATAAAGAAGCATTTGCATGGGACTATCTTGATATGAAAGGAATTGACCCTCAATTATGTACACACCACATTTACATGTAAAAGATGCGAGACCTGTTCGCCAACCTCAGAGGAGACTTAATCCTCATCTAAAAGATGTGGTAAAAGCTGAACTTCAAAAACTTTTAGATGTCAACTTTATCTATCATGTCTCTGATAGTAAATGGGTCTCTCCACTTATGGTGGTACCAAAAAAGAATGGGAAACGAAGAATTTGTGTGGACTACAAAGAACTAAATAAAGCAACACAAAAGGACCACTTCCCTCTCCCATTCATCGACCAAGTATTAGACACTTTAGCAGGAAAGAAATTCTTTTCTTTCCTGGATGGCTTCAGTGGATACAATCAGATCCAGATTACCCCTGAAGACCAAGACAAAACCACTTTTACTTGTCCTTGGGGAACATTTTCCTACAGAGTTCTACCTTTTGGCTTATGCAATGCTCCTGCCACATTCCAAAGGGCTATCCTCAGCATTTTTGCAGACTTAATAAATGAAGGACTTGAAGTATACATGGATGAATTTACACCATATGGAGACAATTTTGATCCAGCATTGGATACACTGGAAAAAGTCCTACAACGTTGCATTGCTACCAGGCTTTGTTTAAGCCATGAAAAATGCTATATGATGATGACTGAAGGACTTATTCTGGAACACTATATTTCAGCAGCTGACATTCAGGTAGACCCAGCCAAAATCCAAACAATTTTGCTTATTCCCACTCCTACCACTCAAATGGAGGTACACAGTTTTCTTGGATTTTCTGGTTATTATAGGAGGTTTATGGAACATTTTTCGCATATTGCTGCACCTCGATATGCACTAACTGGTAACATTGAATTTCTTTGGACAGAAAAATGTGAACGTGCTTTCGAGGATCTAAAGAAGCTTGTGTCCATATCCCCAGTCCTTCGAGGGCCAAATTGGGATTTTCCATTTCAGATATCATCTGATGCCTCAGATACAGCCATTGGAGCAGTCCTTGGGCAGGAAAAGGCTAAAAAACCATATGCAATTTATTATATTAGCAAAAATTTATCCCCTGCTGAATTAAATTACACTGTTACTGAGAAAGAATTTTTAGCTGTAATACATGCTGTCAATAAGTTTAGACATTATATTACTGGATATCCTATTATCTTGTATACAGATCATTCTTCCATCAAATATTTAGCAAACAAGCCCATCAAAAATGGCAGAATAACTAGATGGCTGATTTTATTGCAGGAATTTGATATTACAATCAAGGATCGACCTGGAAAAGAAAATCTTGTAGCCGATTTTATCTCAAGAATGCCAAAGCCAATCGATGCAGCAACAGTTGAAGATCAATTTCCGGACGAGCATCTGTTTGTTGTTGCTGTTCAAACACCCTGGTATGCTGATGTTGCCAATTACCTAGCAGTAGATAAACTACTGAAACATCTAACCCCTAATGAGTGGAAACAGATTGTTCAGAAGAGTGCTCGATTCTCGTGGGTTGGAGGCTACCTGTTCCACACAGGGGCAGATATGCATATCAAAAGATGCGTTCGAGAGGATGAAATCTTCGACATTTTAAAATCCTGCCATGATGGACCATGTGGCAGACATTTCACTGATAGCAGAACTAGACATAAGGCGCTACAAATAGGGTATTATTGGCCTACAATTTTCAAAGATGCAAAGAAATTCGTCCAAGCTTGTGACAGTTGCCAGAGAGCAGGATGCCCTGGTCAGTTCGATGAGATGCCCTTGAACCCACAGTTAGTCATTGAACCATTTGAACGATGGGCCCTTGATTTTTTCGGACCAATTAACCCACCCTCAAACTAGAAAACATATATTTTGGTGGCAACAGAATATGTCACTAAATGGGTTGAGACAGAGGCGTTGCCGAGAGCTACATAAGATTTTGTCATACAGTTCTTGTTCCATATATTTGTGCGTTATGGCCTTCCAAGAGATATAATTATAGACGGTGGAACATAATTTTCTGGGAACAAAATAGCTGCAACACTCAAAAAATATCCTGTCCAGCATAAAATCACTACTCCATACCACCCACAGGAAAATGGTCAGGTAGAAAGCAGCAATAAAATAATAGAAGCAATCCTAACAAAAACAATCACATCACATAGACATGATTGGGTTGCCAGACTACCAGAGGCACTGTGGGCTTACTGAACAACATGGAGAAGTACCACTGGTTACCCACCTTATCAATTAGTGTTTGGCAAGCAACCCATTTTTCCCATAGAATTCGAAATCCAAACACTGCGAACAACACAGGAAGTTGGCTTAGATTTAACTGAGGCACAGATTAATTGATTATAGCAGATCAATGAGCTCGATGAAATCAGGCTCTCTGCACTCCAAAATATTGCACTTATCCAACAGCAGCGAGCTAAATGGCATGATGCTCTCATTAAAAATAAAGTCTTCCACAAAGGAGACTGAGCATTTTTGTATGATTCCAGGTTTCAGGACTTTCCCGGGAAACTTCAGACTCGTTGGTTGGGACCATACAAAATCCAGAAGGTACATGCCAATGGTACACTTACTCTAATCACTATTGAGAGTTCCGGATATGCCTTCAAGGCGAATGGCCACTGAGTTCGTCTTTATCGCAAACCACTCACTCGGGAGTCCTTTTGCCAGCAGCTACGCCAAGACTCTGATATGGAAATTTTGGGGGAGGGAGAGAAATCTTCCTCACCTGCGATTCATTAAGTCATTTGTTTCTTTCTATACTTTGTACATAATTTCTTTGTTTTGTTGAATTATTTCTGTAGCAGCAGTAATTTTATTATTTTCTGCTGTTCCTTTTTCAAAGGAACAACACCTTTTGGATCAGCCATCATTTTGCTTTAATTTTGTTCTTTTTCTTTATTTTTGCTTTCTGCTGTTCCTTTTCCAAAGGAATAGCACTTTTGCTTTTTGTTGTTCCTTTTCCAAAGGAACGATATTTGTGTGTTGTTGTTCCTTTTCTAAAGGAATGACATTTTCGATTTTTGTTGTTCCTTTTACAAAGGAATGGCATTGGTGTGTTTTGTTGTTCCTTTTCCAAAGGAACAATGTTTTCGATTTTTTGCTGTTCCTTTTCCAAAGGAACAACGTTTTCGATTTTTGTTGTTCCTTTTCCAAAGGAACGGCATTTGTGTGTTTTGCTGTTCCTTTTCGAAAGGAACAAAATTTTCAATTTTTATTGTTCCTTTTCCAAAGGAACGACATTTGTGTGTTTTGTTGTTCCTTTTCCAAAGGAACAACATTTTTTATTTTTTCTGTTCCTTTTCCAAAGGAACGACATTTGTGTGTTTTGTTGTTCCTTTTCCAAAGGAACAACGTTTCTGATTTTTGCTGTCCTTTTCTAAAGGAACGACATTTGTGTTTTCCGCTGTTCCTTTTTCCAAAGGAACAACATTTTTTATCTTTGTTGTTCCTTTTTCCAAAAGGAACACCACTTGTATTCTTTTGCTCTTCCTCTTTGAAGTAGCAACATCCTCGTATTTTGCTTGCTCCCCTTGCTGTTTTAAATTAAGGATGCTTACTATTCCTGTTCTTTCAAGTCTTTTGGAATACAACTATGCACTTATGCAATGGATACAAAATCACAACATACTGAAATAAAGTGAATTATAAAATCGTTATTTTTATAAGAAATTGCTTTGAATTGGTAAAAGGACAGAGGGAAAGACACACTTACCCATTATCTTTCGCTGTCATTGCTTCACTAACTCTGCTCTGATTGGTTATCTTTATCATGTTGGTTCCTTTTAAATCCTCTTTGATTATTATTCAGGAATAGGAGCAAAGGGTTTATATCTTCCTATTGAGATGTTAAGACTTCTTCCGCCATTCCTACTCTTAAGGAGTGTTGAACCACCCTTTGTGTATAAATGGGATAGTACTTTATGAAAAAGAAAAAAAACGAGAAAAGAGAGCAAACTGACTTGTTTATATAAAGATGTTAAATGCAGGATAGGGGGTCTCATCAAGAGCCAGCCTACCATGATCATGAGGAAAAAGCGAAGTGGCATTCCCACTATGGCCACCACATAGGGATATGGTCCAAAAAGTATATCAAATAAAGAACCCTTGGAACAGGAGGTCTCATCACAAGCCGGCCTGCCCACCTTTCGCTCCTTCCTCATGAATGGCATTATGGCTAACTAGTCACCAAGGCAGCATAATGGCCTACATTTTGACATCACACAACACTTCCTAAGCATACACAAAGGATCATGGTTCCATGGGTGAAATAAACAACTCTGCCAAGGTTATGGACACCTGTCGGCAGTAGAGCACTGTTAATGGTATTGAAGTCACATTATTTACACCAATAGGTAGTTATTAGCACCCTTCTGTTTCTTATACCTTAGTAATCAATCACATAAGATGAATGCATATTATTTTCCAAACCATACAACGCATGTAAATCTATTATCACCAATCATGACAGAGCAATTGACAATGACTGCATGAGACTCGGTATGTACGGTAGATGTCCTATCCTCCCAGCCTCGCATCATATCACAGCAGTCTCTTACATATTAAGCGATCCAACTTGACACCTCGATTTCGGTAATCTGCTACTTTTGTAAACATGGCATATTGCCATACGCTGTTCCTTTATGACTCTGCTTCAGAACAGACCGGCACGCTGCTCCTTTATTTGACGGCCAGGACGACCTATCACATTGCGAGGGGGAGGTTAACCTCATCATTCCTTGGATGACGTGTCAGACCGCTATTCGGGAAACTGTGTACTTGGGAATAGCACGGCTCAATGGTATACTATTTTTTATTTTTGCATGACTTGCTGTTCCTAAGCCATTTCCATTGTATATTCTGCAGCATTAGATTTTGAGCGAGTCTTGCATCTTTCAGCCTCTCTGTGTTTTAACAGTGTGAACAGCTGCCGTTCCATTGTCAAAACTCTGAGATTTTACAGAGAAACCATAAACATGGGAGGAAGATCGATTCGGAGAGAACCGCAAGTGTTAACAGTCTCTAATGCTGCACGGGAAATCCTGGCAAGAGCTGGGTGGCTAACTTATCTCAATCATCTACAGGAATCCAACGAGACTGTAGCAATTGAATTCTTGCAGAATTTGCAAGAGAATCACTCCACAGTGAGGGGGAGACACATAGCAGTCACCGATGACATAATCGCAGAGGTCTCGGGACTGCCAGCCACTGGACCTGTATGGACGCTAAAGAAGGAGAGATTGCAGAAGATTATAGAAACCTTCCAGGAGGAAGGCCAGAGCCTGACAATTAGAGGAAAGGGGGTTTTGCCAGCAGCATTAGGAGAACCATGGGCGGAATTGGCAAAGACCATTCAATGCTACATCACCTGAGAAGGAAGAAAAGATGTGGTAAGACCATGGCACCTTAAACTTTTAGCTGTGTTAAAGCAAAAATGCTCTGTAAATTTACCTGCATTTTTGAATTCATTACTGCATGATGTTGCATGAAGCATGAAAAAGGCACAGCATGTAGAATCAGTTGTTAGTCATCATGGGTTGATACGGTTAATAGTCAGCCATAGCTTTACCCAGTAGTAGAGCAGCTGGGAAGAGCTAATGGTCAATCCCCAAAATGTAAACATGCCACCAGTACACCTGAGCATCGAGAAAAAAAAAGGAAATCGGTCCGACTAGCACGGCTACGAGGGAGGTTGGAGAAGCCCCAAGGAAATACTAGCCAACTGGTAGAGATAGAAGATACAGGGGATGAGCAACCCCCATGATTAGAAGGAGAAGACAATGAGAAAGTAATGCAGGAAAACGAGGAAGGAGGAAATGAGGAAGAAACCGAGAAATCTGAGCAGGAGGAGGAAACAGAATAGCAGGAAGGCAGCCGAGTGCAGGATCCATTGAGAGAAGATGAATTGGCCAAAGTTTTTGCCAATATGGGTGAATATGGCCAATCTTCCAGCCCATCAGACCTCCATGCTGAAGAAGAACCAAAAGAACACTCTGATCAGGAGGGAAATGCACCTGAAGAATCACATGCAGAGGAAGTAGAAGAGGAGAGTCAACCTGTTCATGATGAAAACATGACAGGAGATGTAGAACAGGAACAATCCATTCCTGGCCAAATGACATAAGAGGAAACTCCAGAGGAAGGGGGGGCAGAAAAGGAAGTCACCCAAGAAATAACAGAACTAGCTAGGGTTCTTGCCCCGAAGCAGCTAGAGCAGAGCAACAAAGAAGCACCCCAGAGAGAAAATCAGGGAATTGATCACAGTCCAGGCCGCAGTGAATAGTCTGCTGTTCCTTCTAAGGAAATTGAGGAAATTAAGAAATTACGGAAAGAACAACAACGACTACTGAATGTAATAGTTCAACTTTGACAGCAGATTAGGATTTTGAAAGCAAGGAAAAGGGTAAAAAGGACTTCGGGAAGGAAACATGCAATTACTCTAGCAAAACCCCTCAAGACAAAGGATCGGAGGATGAGAGTCCACCCTGCCGTTCAAAACCCTGTCGAAAAGTGAGCTGCTGTTCCAAATGTTGTTGAGAAGCAGATTGTTGTTCAAATTAAAAAGGAACAACATTTGACTGATATCCACGCTAAGATAGAAATAGATGATAGATTGACCTGCGATAAGGAAATTCAGACAGAGGCACCATCCTTGGGAGTGATAAGGGTCATGAATGCAAGACAACGCAATAGGAAAATTCAGGTAAAACTCCGGGTCTCCACCACCGCATGGGAAAGAGATTTGAGAATGAAAACCCTACGGGAGGGTTTGACGCAAGCTCAGCAAGCAGCAGAAAAGCTCATAGAGCAAACGGTCCCTCAGGAAAGGTATGAAGAGCTACAACAACAGCTTAGGAACGTCAATATATCCGAAATCTAGGCCTTTGAAGGGTGGTGAAGGGAAGAATAAAAAGTCGCGAAGGTAACTCGTAGGTTAGATATAGTTATCAAGAAGATGGATACCTTATGTTCTTTGTACAATGACGTCCTAGCATGTAGAGCCCCTGCTAAGAATTATGCCTTGTTTTTAATGGAA
The DNA here is from genome assembly GCA_031772625.1 of Pinus tabuliformis. Classification (NCBI taxonomy): domain Eukaryota; kingdom Viridiplantae; phylum Streptophyta; class Pinopsida; order Pinales; family Pinaceae; genus Pinus; species Pinus tabuliformis. Next base: position 600,364,456 of record CM062813.1, on the reverse strand, counting down.
CGATATTCGCAATTGAAAATAAAGGCTGTTAAAGCAGGTGCTCCCATACAAATTAATAACATCGATGATTTTGTAAACTGCTATAAGCACTACGGGGTAAAAGTTCAAAGACTACTGTGTGAGTTTTATTTACATAACCTTATATTAGACCAGGAGACTAAGCTGAACTCTGGTCCTTTTGTTTGGGATATCCAATTACAGGCATTTATTTCATTTGGGGTTAATCAAATTAAATGTCTTAAAGCCTATAATGCTTTCCAAAGGCAAGAAAACGGATTAGATTTGTGGGTAAGAGCTGAGCCTAGGAATCCAGTACAGTTGTGGAGAGAACATAGGAACCTCTTGAAGACTCCAGGTGTAATTGAAGCATTAGGATCCATTCACACAACAATCAATCAACAAGGAATAGAATACTTTTTCACTATTAAAGACGTTGCCATTGATGCGGCTAAATTTCGATATCAGATCTCTAATCCGAATATCCAACTCAAGGAGCCATTTAAGTATGAAAATTTTAAGTTAGCCGCCAACTACTTGCACCTCTATGGAAAAGTCATTTTGAGGGCAGGGCCATCCTGGTTAGGATATAGGTTTCGGAGTCCAACTATTTGGCACCCAGCACCTTGGTACCAAGCCCTATATGAGATGCCTGAGGGTCAGACATGCCATTTCTTTGAACACCTAGTTATGCATCATGGCTATAGACCTCCACATGAGATTCCATCTCCAGCCTACTCTCTCACTGCCTTACATGTCAACTACAATGTTTTCATGAGGGCATGAAAAAGGGTAAGCAGGGGGGGTGGGGAGTACTAAATAAGGTATGTTTTTGGTAATTATTTCAGCATCTTTTCATTAGAACTTACAAACCTTTTGCATCATGAACTAGGAAAATGATAAGGAATTGTAACAAAACCTGTGATATTAATGTGCAAAGCGGAAACACTGACAGTTGTCATTTTCTTATGCAGAAAGAAGGGAAAACGAAAGACTGTTGTTCTAAACGAAAGAACAAGGTCGGGTTAACCGTTGTCCCTTTAACGGGGAACCGTATGCAAACAAGGCAAAACAGATCAAAGCGAATCAGCCCTGGAAAGGAAGTGGAGATGCCGGCTCGGTGCAAGAAGGAAAAGAGATAACTGAGAGCTAACGGTTCGACGAATCCCTCAGGATCCTTTGATCCTGAGGGATTGCTGCTTTAACTATTTTTGCACCTAGACATCTCTGCCTTCATCATTATAAAAGGGGAAACACTATTAGCTCAAGGGGTCTATCGAGCCCTTATGTTTTATGTAATTTCTCTGAAGATTGAAACTTTGATCATCGAGTCTCATTGAGAACTGATCTACTGTAATTCCATTTTATGCATTAATACAAACTCGGTTCCTATTTCATCTCTGAGTCTGGAATAACTTCAAGCGGTGTACCCCTAGAGGCTAAGGGCCCAGCCCTGGAGGACACTTGCTCCTGTCCTATTACGTTTGGTTTATGCATGGTTTTCTTATCAGCGTTATTTGGTAATCTAATGTGTTTTGTTAGTTTACATCACATGCTCTGTTATGTTTACTTTACTGAGATAGAACTATTGCATTAACTCTGCAACATATGACTGTTCTTTTAAGTGTTGATATAATACTGTCAATGTTTACAAAATATTGTTTCTGTTCAATTATAGAGCCTCTGTGTTGTGCACTTATTCATTGATATTACAGAATTCATCTTAGCGATTATGTTCTTTGCGATTGTTGGATCTATAGACATTGCTATTCCATTCTGAAACACAGTTTTAATCTTTTATAACTGAGATTGATAACTAGTTTACCAAGGTTAGGTTACTATTAAAGTGTGCCATGTGTATGTATGGTTTTCAAGCATTGTTCTATAATGATTCATTAATTAGTGCTGTTCCATTTTGGTGTGTTGTTTAATTCGTCCTTAAGAGTGAAGGATTGCCATTTGATTCCTGTAGGTCACGATTCGTGCATTTGATTTTGTAGACTAAGGTGTTACTACTTGTTAGACTTAGTTACTGTTACAATTTTTTGTTTGTTGTTCCATTTCAGATTTGCTGTTCCATTTTAGATTTGTTGTTCTATTTCTTATTCCGTTGTTCCATTTCTTATCTGTCGTTCCATTTCCTGTCATTTGTTATTTTGGTGTGAAGAACGATCCAAGGCTGTAGTGAGCACTGACATTTACTGCCTGGCTCCTAGATCCACGATCTGTTATCTGATTTACCTTAGTTCCATCAGTTTACAAAGGGATGAGTTACTGCTACTGAACCCTTGACTGATAAATTGCTTAGTTTTCTGAATGTATAGTTTAACTTTTGAAGTAGTTTGCTGTAAACAAGCATCCGTTTACTCTTGTATTTCTAAGCACTGTACTGCAAGCATTACTCTGGCAAATGATAGCCTCAGACTGAGACACTCTTTGAAATAACAAAACGTTCCTGGATTGACAAACTAATGTGAGGTAATTAGAGGTTAAAGAGACCCTTTTTATAGCTTGACACTGTATCAAGATTCCCTTGCTACAAGCCATTAGAGAGATTCTTATTCTAGCAAAAACAATAAAGGAGTTGCGTCTCAAAAGACCAGGAAGGAAACCAAGAGATACAAGAAGAATCCACCTGGTAGGAAAAATTGCAGATATCATGATGGGAAAAATTACCATGCAGAAATATGTAGATCCAAGTAGTTCAATTATCAAGACACATATAAATGGGATAGAAATTCCAAATAGTCTGATTGACTTAGGGGCTGCTATCAACATTATGAGTAGACAGATTATGGAACAGCTTAAACTTCCTAATCTTCTTTTTACACCTACTTTACTGCAACTTGCAGATAGATCAATAATCAAACCAAATGGTGTATTAGAAGATATTTCAGTTTCCTTAGATTCTTGGGAATATCCAGTAGATTTCATGATTCTGACTCCCAAGAGTAATTGAGGAGGACATCCACTCATCTTAGGAAGACCTTGGCTAGCCACAGCTGATGCTTTAATTAGTTGTAGATATGGGGATATGTACATTTTTGATGGTAGCTCGACAAAGAAATTCAATTTGTATCCTCCAGCAAAAGCAATTACAGAAGTAGGAGACAATGAATGGGTTGATGATGAGGACACTATACAACCTGTCTTTACCATTTCTGAAATCAGTGAAGATAATCAAATTCTGAACACATTAGAAAATTTTGAAACATCTTCAGAATATGACCACACACAATTTCAGTTAGATTCTGACATTGAGTATTTATCATCATGACAAATGTCTCTTTACTCTATGGAAGAGTTTGGTAGTTCTACCATTGAGATTTTTCTAGGTAAAACATTGAATATCAACAAAAATTTGGAAAAATCACAATAGGGAGAGCTAACCAAAATCTTGCAAAAACATTCTATTACATTTGCATGGGAGTATACTGATATGAAAGGTATTGATCCTAAGACTTGCATCCATCATATCTATATTGAGGAAAACAGTAGACCAATCAGACAACCTCAGAGAAGGATGAATCCAAATCTTAGGGAGATAGTGAAAGAAGAGCTCCAAAAACTACTCAATGTAAACTTCATTTATCCAATTTCAGATAGTCGATGGGTTTCTCCTTTGGTTATAGTACCCAAAAAGAATGGTAAATGGAGGGTATGCATTGATTACAGGGAATTAAACAAAGCAACTTTGAAGGATCACTTTCCTTTGCCCTTTATCGATCAAGTATTAGATACATTAGCAGGCAAAAAGTACTTTTCATTTCTGGATGGTTTTAGTGGTTATAATCAAATTCAGGTAGCACCTGAGGATCAGGATAAGACCACATTTACTTATCCATGGGGAACTTTTGCTTATCGAGTGCTTCCTTTTGGATTATGTAATGCACCCGGAACATTCCAAAGAGCAATACTAGGAATTTTTTCTAATCTAATCCATGATTGTGTAGAGGTTTATATGGATGATTTTATAGTTTATGGTAATTCATTTGAAAAGGCATTAGAAAATTTGGAAAAAGTCCTTATAAGATGTAAAGAGACAAACCTTTCATTAAGCCATGAAAAATTCTTTATGATGTTTACTGAAGGTATTGTTTTAGGACATCATATTTCAGGGGATGGGATTAAAGTTGATAGATCAAAAGTTGAAGTCATCTCCAAATTGCCTATTCAAAATTGTCAAAAAGATGTTAGAAGTTTTCTAGGATTTACTGGATACTATAGAAAATTTATAGAAAACTTCACTAAAATAGCATTTCCACTTTTCAAACTACTTACAAAAGACTGTGAATTCAAATGGGATCCTGATTGTCAATCAGCATTTGAAACTTTGAAAAAACGAATATCTGAAGCACCTATCTTAAGAGGACCAAATTGGAAACTTCCTTTCCATATTTCTACAGATGCTTCAAATACAGCTTTAGGAGCTGTGTCGGGTCAAAAGGATTTAGTTCCTTATGCCATTTACTATACTAGTAAAGATTTGACTCCCACTGAGTTGAACTATACTGTAACTGAAAAAGAGTTCTTAGCTGTTGTTCATGCAATCAATAAGTTTAGACACTATATAACAGGCTATGAAACTTTTATTCATACTAATCATTCTGCGATTAGATATCTAATGAACAAACCTGTTACTAATGGCAGAGTTACAAGATGGCTCCTACTTTTACAGGAATTCAATATTACTGTGTTAGATAGACCAGGGAAACAAAATACAGTAGCTGATTTCTTGTCTAGGATTCAGAATACTAAAGAAGATTCTCCTGTAGAGGATAAGTTTCCTGATGAATATTTATTTGCAGTAACTACTAAGACTCCTTGGTATGCAGATATAGCTAACTATTTGGTTACAGGGAAACTACCTCCACATTTATTTCCTAGTGAAAGAAGAAATATTATTCAGGAGAGTTCAAAATATTCATGGATTTCTAACGAATTGTTTAAAACAAGGCCAGATCTTGTGATCAGAAGATGTGTTAGGGAAGATGAAATGCTTGATATTCTCAAAGCATGTCATGATGAACCATGCGGCAGACACTTTGCTGAAAAAAGGACAGCTTATAAGATCCTCTCTTTAGGATATTATTGGCCATCCCTCTTCAAAGATGCAAAACAATATGTCAAAAGGTGTGACAACTGCCAAAGAGTAGGGAAACCTACCCTATCAAATTAAATGCCATTGCAACCACAGGTACTCATCGAACCCTTTGAAAAATGGGCTTTATATTTCATTGGACCTATTTATCCACCATCTAAACAAAGAAAGTATATATTGGTATGTACTGATTATGTCAGTAAATGGGTAGAAGCCAAAACATTATTTTCTGCTATTAAAAATTCATTTGTTAGTTTTCTTTATGAGGATATTTTTACTCGCTTTGGTGTTCCAAGAGAAATTGTGTCAGATCAGGGAAGTCAATTCACATCCATCCTGGTGGAGAAGTTGATGGAAGAATACAAAATCAAGCATAGAAAATCTACTCCTTACCATCCGCAAGAAAATGGTCAAGTGGAGTCTACAAACAAAGTTATTGAAGCCATCATCACCAAAACTGTTCATCTACACAGAAGAGATTGGGCAGAAAGGTTTCTTGAAGCCTTGTGGGCCTACAGAACTACATGGAGAAATACAATAGGACATTCTCCCTATGAACTTGTTTATGGGAAAGAAGTCCTACTCCCCATTGAGTTCCAAGTAAAAACTTTCAAGATGGCAGTTTAGTTGGGAATGGATCTATCAGAAGTCCAAAAGCATAGAATGGAGCAGTTGAATGAGCTAGACGAGATCAGACAAGAGGCAATCCTAAGAACTGATCTAGTTCAATATCAAAGAGCTAAGTGGCATGAAAAATACATCAAGGAGAAAAAGTTTCAACAAGGAGATTGGGCATTGCTATTTGATTCCAAGTTTAAAGATTTAAAAGGAAAATTTCCGACTCATTGGCTTGGGCCATATGAGATTGACAAAATATTTAGCAATGGAGTGGTAAGAATCAAAACCATTGATGAACTTCAAACTCCTCTTATTGTGAATGGCCACAGATTAAAGATCTATCATAAGCCACTCTCAAAAGAGGAATTTGTTAAAATCTTTCAAGATAGTTCTGCAATAAGGCTGGTGAAGAAGAATCCTTCTTCTCCACCAGCCTAGCCTTTGCTCTTTTCTGTTTCTAATATATCTAGATATATATATATATATATATATATATATATATATATATATATATAAGCCTGAAAACCAATCACTGATTGACTTGTTCCTTTTCCAAAGGAACAATGTTTTCGATTTTTTGCTGTTCCTTTTCCAAAGGAACAACGTTTTCGATTTTTGTTGTTCATTTTCCAAAGGAACGGCATTTGTGTGTTTTGCTGTTCCTTTTCGAAAGGAACAAAATTTTCAATTTTTATTGTTCCTTTTCCAAAGGAACGACATTTGTGTGTTTTGTTGTTCCTTTTCCAAAGGAACAACATTTTTTATTTTTTCTGTTCCTTTTCCAAAGGAACGACATTTGTGTGTTTTGTTGTTCCTTTTCCAAAGGAACAACGTTTCTGATTTTTGCTATCCTTTTCTAAAGGAACGACATTTGTGTTTTCCGCTGTTCCTTTTTCCAAAGGAACAACATTTTTTATCTTTGTTGTTCCTTTTTCCAAAAGGAACACCACTTGCATTCTTTTGCTCTTCCTCTTTGAAGTAGCAACATCCTCGTATTTTGCTTGCTCACCTTGCTGATTTAAATTAAGGATGCTTACTATTCCTGTTCTTTCAAGTCTTTTGGAATACAACTATGCACTTATGCAATGGATACAAAATCACAACATACTGAAATAAAGTGAATTATAAAATCGTTATTTTTATAAGAAATTGCTTTGAATTGGTAAAAGGACAGAGGGAAAGACACACTTACCCATTATCTTTCGCTGTCATTGCTTCACTAACTCTGCTCTGATTGGTTATCTTTATCATGTTGGTTCCTTTTAAATCCTCTTTGATTATTATTCAGGAATAGGATCAAAGGGTTTATATCTTCCTATTGAGATGTTAAGACTTTTTCCGCCATTCCTACTCTTAAGGAGTGTTGAACCACCCTTTGTGTATAAATGGGATAGTACTTTATGAAAAAGAAAAAAAACGAGAAAAGAGAGCAAACTGACTTGTTTATATAAAGATGTTAAATGTAGGATAGGGGGTCTCATCAAGAGCCAGCCTACCATGATCATGAGTAAAAAGCGAAGTGGCATTCCCACTATGGCCACCACACCAGGGATATGGTCCAAAAAGTATATCAAATAAAGAACCCTTGGAACAGGAGGTCTCATCACGAGCCGGCCTGCCCACCTTTCGCTCCTTCCTCATGAATGGCATTATGGCTAACTAGTCACCAAGGCAGCATAATGGCCTACATTTTGACATCACACAACACTTCCTAAGCATACACAAAGGATCATGGTTCCATGGGTGAAATAAACAACTCTGCCAAGGTTATGGACACCTGTCGGCAGTAGAGCACTGTTAATGGTATTGAAGTCACATTATTTACACCAATAGGTAGTTATTAGCACCCTTCTATTTCTTATACCTTAGTAATCAATCACATAAGATGAATGCATATTATTTTCCAAACCATACAACGCATGTAAATCTATTATCACCAATCATGACAGAGCAATTGACAATGACTGCATGAGACTCGGTATGTACGGTAGATGTCCTATCCTCCCAGCCTCGCATCATATCGCAGCAGTCTCTTACATATTAAGCGATCCAACTTGACACCTCGATTTCGGTAATTTGCTACTTTTGTAAACATGGCATATTGCCATACGCTGTTCCTTTATGACTCTGCTTCAGAACAGACCGGCACGCTGCTCCCTTATTTGACGGCCAGGACGACCTATCACATTGCGAGGGGGAGGTTAACCTCATCATTCCTTGGATGACGTGTCAAACCGCTATTCAGGAAACTGTGTACTTGGGAATAGCACGGCTCAATGGTATACTATTTTTTATTTTTGCATGACTTGCTGTTCCTAAGCCATTTCCATTGTATATTCTGCAGCATTAGATTTTGAGCGAGTCTTGCATCTGTCAGCCTCTCTGTGTTTTAACAGTGTGAACAGCTGCCGTTCCATTGTCAAAACTCTGAGATTTTACAGCGAAACCATAAACATGGGAGGAAGATCGATTCGGAGAGAACCGCAAGTGTTAACAGTCTCTGATGCTGCACGGGAAATCCTGGCAAGAGCTGGGTGGCTAACTTATCTCAATCACCTACAGGAATCCAACGAGACTGTAGCAATTGAATTCTTGCAGAATTTGCAAGAGAATCACTCCACAGTGAGGGGGAGACACATAGCAGTCACCGATGACATAATCGCAGAGGTCTCGGGACTGCCAGCCACTGGACCTGTATGGACGCTAAAGAAGGAGAGATTGCAGAAGATTATAGAAACCTTCCAGGAGGAAGGCCAGAGCCTGACAATTAGAGGAAAGGGGGTTTTTCCAGCAGCATTAGGAGAACCATGGGCGGAATTGGCAAAGACCATTCAATGCTACATCACCTGAGAAGGAAGAAAAGATGTGGTAAGACCATGGCACCTTAAACTTTTAGCTGTGTTAAAGAAAAAATGCTCTGTAAATTTACCTGCATTTTTGAATTCATTACTGCATGATGTTGCATGAAGCATGAAAAAGGCACAGCATGTAGAATCAGTTGTTAGTCATCATGGGTTGATACGGTTAATAGTCAGCCATAGCTTTACCCAGCAGCAGAGCAGCTGGGAAGAGCTAATGGTCAATCCCCAAAATGTAAACATGCCACCAGTACACCTGAGCATCGAGAAAAAAAAATGAAATCGGTCCGACTAGCACGGCTACGAGGGAGGTTGGAGAAGCCCCAAGGAAATACTAGCCAACTGGTAGAGATAGAAGATACAGGGGATGAGCAACCCCCATGATTAGAAGGAGAAGACAATGAGAAAGTAATGCAGGAAAACGAGGAAGGAGGAAATGAGGAAGAAACCGAGAAATCTGAGCAGGAGGAGGAAACGGAATAGCAGGAAGGCAGCCGAGTGCAGGATCCATTGAGAGAAGATGAATTGGCCAAAGTTTTTGCCAATATGGGTGAATATGGCCAATCTTCCAGCCCATCAGACCTCCATGCTGAAGAAGAACCAAAAGAACACTCTGATTAGGAGGGAAATGCACCTGAAGAATCACATGTAGAGGAAGTAGAAGAGGAGAGTCAACCTGTTCATGATGAAAACATGACAGGAGATGTAGAACAGGAACAATCCATTCCTGGCCAAATGACACAAGAGGAAACTCCAGAGGAAGGGGGGGCAGAAAAGGAAGTCACCCAAGAAATAACAGAACCAGCTAGGGTTCTTGCCCCAGAGCAGCCAGAGCAGAGCAACAAAGAAGCACCCCAGAGAGAAAATCAGGGAATTGATCACAGTCCAGGCCACAGTGAATAGTCTGCTGTTCCTTCTAAGGAAATTGAGGAAATTAAGTAATTACGGAAAGAACAACAACGACTACTGAATGTAATAGTTCAACTTTGACATCAGATTAGGATTTTGAAAGCAAGGAAAAGGGTAAAAAGGACTTCGGGAAGGAAACATGCAATTACTCTAGCAAAACCCCTCAAGACAAAGGATCGGAGGATGAGAGTCCACCCTGCTGTTCAAAACCCTATCGAAAAGTGAGCTGCTGTTCCAAATGTTTTTGAGAAGCAGACTGTTGTTCAAATTAAAAAGGAACAACATTTGACTGATATCCACGCTAAGATAGAAACAGATGATAGATTGACCTGCGATAAGGAAATTCAGACAGAGGCACCATCCTCGGGAGTGATAAGGGTCATGAACGCAAGACAATGCAATAGGAAAATTCAGGTAAAACTCCGGGTCTCCACCACCGCATGGGAAAGAGATCTGAGAACGAAAACCCTACGGGAGGGTTTGACGCAAGCTCAGCAAGCAGCAGAAAAGCTCATAGAGCAAACGGTCCCTCAGGAAAGGTATGAAGAGCTACAGCAACAGCTTAGGAACGTCAATATATCCAAAATCTAGGCCTTTGAAGGGTGGCGAAGGGAAGAATAAAAAGTCGCGAAGGTAACTCGTAGGTTAGATATAGTTATCAAGCAGATGGATACCTTATGTTCTTTGTACAATGACGTCCTAGCATGTAGAGCCCCTGCTAAGAATTATGCCTTGTTTTTAATGGAACGATATTTGCAATTGAAAATAAAGGCTGTTAAAGCAGGTGCTCCCATACAAATTAATAACATCGATGATTTTGTAAACTGCTGTAAGCACTACGGGGTAAAAGTTCAAAGACTACTGTGTGAGTTTTATTTACATAACCTTGTATTAGACCAGGAGACTAAGCTGAACTCTGGTCCTTTTGTTTGGGATATCCAATTACAGGCATTTATTTCATTTGGGGTTAATTAAATTAAATGTCTTAAAGCCTATAATGCTTTCCAAAGGCAAGAAAACGGATTAGATTTGTGGGTAAGAGCTGAGCCTAGGAATCCAATACAGTTGTGGAGAGAACAGAGGAACCTCTTGAAGACTCCAGGTGTAATTGAAGCATTAGGATCCATTCACACAACAATCAATCAACAAGGAATAGAATACTTTTTCACTATTAAAGACGTTGCCATTGATGCGGCTAAATTTTGATATCAGATCTCTAATCCGAATATCCAACTCAGGGAGTCATTTAAGTATGAAAATTTTAAGTTAGCCGCCAACTACTTGCACCTCTATGGAAAGTCATTTTGAGGGCAGGGCCATCCTGGTTAGGATATAGGTTCCGGAGTCCAACTATTTGGCACCCAGCACCTTGGTACCAAGCCCTATATGAGATGCCTGAGGGTCAGACATGCCATTTCTTTGAACACCTAGTTATGCATCATGGCTATAGACCTCCACATGAGATTCCATCTCCAGCCTACTCTCTCACTGCCTTACATGTCAACTACAATGTTTTCATGAGGGCATGAAAAAGGGTAAGCAGGGGGGGTGGGGAGTACTAAATAAGGTATGTTTTTGGTAATTATTTCAGCATCTTTTCATTAGAACTTACAAACCTTTTGCATCATGAACTAGGAAAATGATAAGGAATTGTAATAAAACCTGTGATATTAATGTGCAAAGCGGAAACACTGACAGTTGTCATTTTCTTATGCAGAAAGAAGGGAAAACGAAAGACTGTTGTTCTAAAGGAAAGAACAAGGCCGGGTTAACCATTGTCCCTTTAACGGGGAACCGTATGCAAACAAGGCAAAACAGATCAAAGCGAATCAGCCCTGGAAAGGAAGTGGAGATGCTGGCTCGGCGTAAGAAGGAAAAGAGATAACTGAGAGCTAACGGTTCGACGAATCCCTCAGGATCCTTTGATCCTGAGGGATCGCTGCTTTAACTATTTTTGCACCTAGACATCTCTGCCTTCATCATTATAAAAGGGGAAACACTGTTAGCTCAAGGCGTCTATCGAGCCCTTATGTTTTATGTAATTTCTCTGAAGATTGAAACTTTGATCATCGAGTCTCATTGAGAACTGATCTACTGTAATTCCATTTTATGCATTAATACAAACTCGGTTCCTATTTCATCTCTGAGTCTGGAATAACTTCAAGCGGTGTACCCCTAGAGGCTAAGGGCCCAGCCCTGGAGGACACTTTCTCCTGTCCTATTACGTTTGGTTTATGCATGGTTTTCTTATCAGCGTTATTTGGTAATCTAATGTGTTTTGTTAGTTTACATCACATGCTCTGTTATGTTTACTTTACTGAGATAGAACTATTGGATTAACTCTGCAACATATCACTGTTCTTTTAAGTGTTGATATAATACTGTCAATGTTTACAGAATATTGTTGCTGTTCAATTATAGAGCCTCTGTGTTGTGCACTTATTCATTGATATTACATAATTCATCTTAGAGATTATGTTCTTTGCGATTGTTGGATCTATAGACATTGCTATTCCATTCTGAAACACAGTTTTAATCTTTTATAACTGAGATTGATAACTAGTTTACCAAGGTTAGGTTACTATTAAAGTGTGCCATGTGTATGTATGGTTTTCAAGCGTTGTTCTATAATGATTCATTAATTAGTGCTGTTCCATTTTGGTGTGTTGTTTAATTCGTCCTTAAGAGTGAAGGATTGCCATTTGATTCCTGTAGGTCACGATTCGTGCATTTGATCTTGTAGACTAAGGTGTTACTACTTGTTAGACTTAGTTACTGTTACAATTTTTTGTTTGTTGTTCCATTTCAGATTTGCTGTTCCATTTTAGATTTGTTGTTCTATTTCTTATTCCGCTGTTCCATTTCTTATCTGTCGTTCCATTTCCTGTCATTTGTTATTTTGGTGTGAAGAACGATCCAAGGCTGTAGTGAGCACTGACATTTACTGCCTGGCTCCTAGATCCACGATCTGTTCTCTGATTTACCTTAGTTCCATCAGTTTACAAAGGGATGATTTACTGCTACTGAACCCTTGACTGATAAATTGCTTAGTTTTCTGAATGTATAGTTTAACTTTTGAAGTAGTTTGCTGTAAACAAGCATCCGTTTACTCTTGTATTACTAAGCACTGTACTACAAGCATTACTCTGGCAAATGATAGCCTCAGACTGAGACACTATTTGAAATAACAAAACGTTCCTGGATTGACAAACTAATGTGAGGTAATTAGAGGTTAAAGAGACCCTTTTTATAGCTTGACATCTGTATCAATATTCCCTTGCTACAAGCCATTAGAGAGATTCTTATTCTAGCAAAAACAATAAAGGAGTTCAGTCTCAAAAGACCAGGAAGGAAACCAAGAGATACAAGAAGAATCCACCTGGTAGGAAAAATTGCAGATATCATGATGGGAAAAATTACCATGCAGAAATATGTAGATCCAAGTAGTTCAATTATCAAGACACATATAAATGGGATAGAAATTCCAAATAGTCTGATTGACTTAGGGGCTGCTATCAACATTATGAGTAGACAGATTATGGAACAGCTTAAACTTCCTAATCTTCTTTTTACACCTACTTTACTGCAACTTGCAGATAGATCAATAATCAAACCAAATGGTGTATTAGAAGATATTTCAGTTTCCTTAGATTCTTGGGAATATCCAGTAGATTTCATGATTCTGACTCCCAAGAGTAATTTAGGAGGACATCCACTCATCTTAGGAAGACCTTGGCTAGCCACAGCTGATGCTTTAATTAGTTGTAGATATGGGGATATGTACATTTCTGATGGTAGCTCGACAAAGAAATTCAATTTGTATCCTCTAGCAAAAGCAATTACAGAAGTAGGAGACAATGAATGGGTTGATGATGAGGACACTATACAACCTGTCTTTACCATTTCTGAAATCAGTGAAGATAATCAAATTCTGAACACATTAGAAAATTTTGAAACATCTTCAGAATATGACCACACACAATTTCAGTTAGATTCTGACATTGAGTATTTATCATCAAGACAAATGTCTCTTTACTCTATGGAAGAGTTTGGTAGTTCTACCATTGAGATTTTTCTAGGTAAAACATTGAATATCAACAAAAATTTGGAAAAATCACAATAGGGAGAGCTAACCAAAATCTTGCAAAAACATTCTATTACATTTGCATGGGAGTATACTGATATGAAAGGTATTGATCCTAAGACTTGCATCCATCATATCTATATTGAGGAAAACAGTAGACCAATCAGACAACCTCAGAGAAGGATGAATCCAAATATTAGGGAGATAGTGAAAGAAGAGCTCCAAAAACTACTCAATGTAAACTTCATTTATCCAATTTCAGATAGTCGATGGGTTTCTCCTTTGGTTATAGTACCCAAAAAGAATGGTAAATGGAGGGTATGCATTGATTACAGGGAATTAAACAAAGCAACTTTTTAGGATCACTTTCCTTTGCCCTTTATCGATCAAGTATTAGATACATTAGCAGGCAAAAAGTACTTTTCATTTCTGGATGGTTTTAGTGGTTATAATCAAATTCAGGTAGCACCTGAGGATCAGGATAAGACCACATTTACTTATCCATGGGGAACTTTTGCTTATCGAGTGCTTCCTTTTGGATTATGTAATGCACCCGGAACATTCCAAAGAGCAATACTAGGAATTTTTTCTAATCTAATCCATGATTGTGTAGAGGTTTATATGGATGATTTTATAGTTTATGGTAATTCATTTGAAAAGGCATTAGAAAATTTGGAAAAAGTCCTTATAAGATGTAAAGAGACAAACCTTTCATTAAGCCATGAAAAATTCTTTATGATGTTTACTGAAGGTATTGTTTTAGGACATCATATTTCAGGGGATGGGATTAAAGTTGATAGATCAAAAGTTGAAGTCATCTCCAAATTGCCTATTCCAAATTGTCAAAAAGATGTTAGAAGTTTTCTAGGATTTACTGGATACTATAGAAAATTTATAGAAAACTTCACTAAAATAGCATTTCCACTTTTCAAACTACTTACAAAAGACTGTGAATTCAAATGGGATCCTGATTGTCAATCAGCATTTGAAACTTTGAAAAAACGAATATCTGAAGCACCTATCTTAAGAGGACCAAATTGGAAACTTCCTTTCCATATTTCTACAGATGCTTCAAATACAGCTTTAGGAGCTGTGTCGGGTCAAAAGGATTTAGTTCCTTATGCCATTTACTATACTAGTAAAGATTTGACTCCAACTGAGTTGAACTATACTGTAACTGAAAAAGAGTTCTTAGCTGTTGTTCATGCAATCAATAAGTTTAGACACTATATAACAGGCTATGAAACTTTTATTCATACTAATCATTCTGCGATTAGATATCTAATGAACAAACTTGTTACTAATGGCAGAGTTACAAGATGGCTCATACTTTTACAGGAATTCAATATTACTGTGCTAGATAGACCAGGGAAACAAAATACAGTAGCTGATTTCTTGTCTAGGATTAAGAATACTAAAGAAGATTCTCCTGTAGAGGATAAGTTTCCTGATGAATATTTATTTGTAGTAACTACTAAGACTCCTTGGTATGCAGATATAGCTAACTATTTGGTTACAGGGAAACTACCTCCACATTTATTTCCTAGTGAAAGAAGAAATATTATTCAGGAGAGTTCAAAATATTCATGGATTTCTAACGAATTGTTTAAAACAAGGCCAGATCTTGTGATCAAAAGATGTGTTAGGGAAGATGAAATGCTTGATATTCTCAAAGCATGTCATGATGAACCATGCGGCAGACACTTTGCTGAAAAAAGGACAGCCTATAAGATCCTCTCTTTAGGATATTATTGGCCATCCCTCTTCAAAGGTGCAAAACAATATGTGAAAAGGTGTGACAACTGCCAAAGAGTAGGGAAACCTACCCTATCAAATTAAATGCCATTGCAACCACAGGTACTCATCGAACCCTTTGAAAAATGGGCTTTAGATTTCATTGGACCTATTTATCCACCATCTAAACAAAGAAAGTATATATTGGTATGTACTGATTATGTCAGTAAATGGGTAGAAGCCAAAACATTATTTTCTGCTATTAAAAATTCATTTGTTAGTTTTCTTTATGAGGATATTTTTACTCGCTTTGGTGTTCCAAGAGAAATTGTGTCAGATCAGGGAAGTCAATTCACATCCAGCCTGGTGGAGAAGCTGATGGAAGAATACAAAATCAAGCATAGAAAATCTACTCCTTACCATCCGCAAGAAAATGGTCAAGTGGAGTCTACAAACAAAGTTATTGAAGCCATCATCACCAAAACTGTTCATCTACACAGAAGAGATTGGGCAGAAAGGTTTCTTGAAGCCTTGTGGGCCTACAGAACTACATGGAGAAATACAACAGGACATTCTCCCTATGAACTTGTTTATGGGAAAGAAGTCCTACTCCCCATTGAGTTCCAAGTAAAAACTTTCAAGATGGCAGTTCAGTTGGGAATGGATCTATCAGAAGTCCAAAAGCATAGAATGGAGCAGTTGAATGAGCTAGACGAGATCAGACAAGAGGCAATCCTAAGAACTGATCTAGTTCAATATCAAAGAGCTAAGTGGCATGAAAAATACATCAAGGAGAAAAAGTTTCAACAAGGAGATTGGGCATTGCTATTTGATTCCAAGTTTAAAGATTTAAAAGGAAAATTTCAGACTCATTGGCTTGGGCCATATGAGATTGACAAAATATTTAGCAATGGAGTGGTAAGAATCAAAACCATTGATGAACTTCAAACTCCTCTTATTGTGAATGGCCACAGATTAAAGATCTATCATAAGCCACTCTCAAAAGAGGAATTTGTTAAAATCTTTCAAGATAGTTCTGCAATAAGGCTGGTGAAGAAGAATCCTTCTTCTCCACCAGCCTAGCCTTTGCTCTTTTCTGTTTCTAATATATATATATATATATATATATATATATATATAAGCCTGAAAACCAATCACTGATTGACAGTCTTATACAGAAAATACAAGGCGAAAATCAGGAACCCCTGACGCCCTATATTTTCCAAAAAAAAATCTCTCTCTCACTTCACAGTTTTGTGACACTCCACTTCATTTCATTCCACTCCACTCCATTTCATTCCACTCCATTTCATCCATGTCATTTCATTCTGCCAATAAATTTTTTTTTCATGACCATTCAGTTATCATTTATCCATCTCCATTCAGTCATATGATTGTTGTGTCAGTTTTCGCAGCCAGAAGCAGTTTCCATAGCCATCACTCTGTTTTTCAAAACTGATAGTCTGATGTTAAATGATCATGAAAATCAAATGCAGGTATGACCAAGGACCTATTTTGAAGATATGAGGCACCTAAAAGCATCAACAAGGAGCAGCTGATCAAAGGTTAATGGACGAAAAGTGGAAAAAATTCCAAGGTATGGGTAATATTTATTTCAAATAGCATTTAGAGCACATTTTATATAGTTTTGAAACCACAGCTCCATTATATGCAATGATTGGCATTGATATCTCCATAACCGTTCCACGACCTCTATATGATTCCTCCATAAACCTTGCATTTATTTTCAAATGGCCTCATGATCAAGCCTCCGGATTTAACTCGTGTTCAACTGTACTTTGACACTCCACCTGTAATTATGGGATGTGGTTGATTTGATCACGGCTTTTCTCAGCCGCACAAATTTCGCAGCCATTTCTTGAGCATGTTTACATATACTTCAGTTTAAAACTTTGCCAGGCTCATTTTACTCCCCTACTATCCTATTCAAGTCATGCTTACATTCCTACCCTATTCACATAAGCCTCTACTCCACTCCCACTACCTATTCTCCGTTTACAGTCACTGGTTTTTCTCCATAAATCCTGTCCATCTCCCGCTAACCCAGTCGTCTCACCTCCGTTCATCCAATACCCATGTGGACGTGTTTAAGATAGGAGGAAAGAATGGGTCCTCTGTTGAGAGTAGAACCGGAAGGGCCCAAATTTATGGAAGAGTATCCGCAAGTGAAAAGCATGCTAAGGAAGGCCCGATGGTTACAATTTATTCAGAAATTCAGAGGCTACAACAAGGAAGTTACGAAGACTTTTGCAAGGTCCTTTGATGGCATAGAAGCGGAGATTGGAGACCTTAAATTCATAGTCACAGAGGCGTCCATAGCAGCTGCAACTGAACTCCCACAGGAGGGAGAACGGTGGTTCAAAAATAAGAGCTTTGACGAGAGAGCAGGGAGGGTTATCCTACGAAATTCAAGTATGGATGTAACCATCTTTAATAGAGGAATCCATGTCTTTGCTTTACAAGAAAAATGGGCTAGTTTACTATTAATAATCCAGAAATTCATTACCTGTGAGGGACGATTTGGGTCAATGTACATGTACCACACCCGGTTGCTGATGAATTTTCTAGAGAACCAAACACTTAATTTGCCCTATTTCTTGCTAAATAGCCTAAACAAAATTTCCACCACAGTCCAAAAGAATCTGGGGGATGTAGAACCGCACTTGTATCACCACAACGTCATGAAGATTTTGATAGAAAAACAGTTAAAAGAAAAGAAGGACACATGGGAGCAGTTTTTAGTTAGAAATTTCTTTAAAGATCCACAAGAAACCCCTGAAAGCAGCACATCAAGGAGAAGCAAAAGAAAGAAAACAAGTGATAGAATTCAGGATACCCCTACTCACACAGTCAAAGAAACTAGTAGGGAAGAAAAACTACCTGAAGATAGGAAGGAAAGAACTGAGGGTAAGAAGCCAAGAAAATCAAAAGGAAAAAGAAGTATTGAGGCTATCCATCAAACCCCAGAACCTTCCTCAGAAGAGGACCACCAAATACTATCTGAAAGACTAGTTTACCTTCAAGAACAGTCAGCTGCAGCCAAGAAGAAAGGGAAAAAAGAAAGAAAAACAGAGTTCTAGCCCACAAAATTTGAGGAGAAGTTCCAGACTTAAAGGGAAGTTGAGAAAAATACAAATTAAAGGGCCCCACTTTATTGATTTAGGAGGGGAAACACTGAAACAACCTTCAGAAATTCCTCCTGGCCGTGGTCCCCACCATACTCCTATTTCTCAGCTAGATTTTGACATGAGTCCTTTTTAGCCAGATTTTGAAATCAGTCCTTCTCAACAGGATTTTGGGGTCAGCCCAAGAAAGACCACACCTGAGATAGATATGAACCAGCAAGAAATGTATGATTATATAGAGTCCTTGGAGAAAATGGCCACAGATCGAGGCACTTCATCTGCCCAGCCTAATATAGCTCAAGAAGCTCAAATCCAATCACTAAAACAAGAAGTTTTTGAGTTGGAGGTCTTAAATAGACATATCAAAAGATAAAACAAAACATTGAAGGAACAAGGCAGATTAGATAAGATTATTCATGACAACACCATGTTGCATCTTGGGCTATGGCAAAAGAAAAACAAAAAGTTAAAGAAAAAGAATAGAAGTTTGAATAGGGCTCTCATCAACCTCAAGTTCAGGTGTCTAATGAGGAAGCCGAGGATGGTAGTGGTCCCAAGAAAGAAGAAGAGAAAGCTAGATGTATTGGCAGAGGTCTCAGAACACATGAGCTGAAAGGAGGGTAATCAAATTTTTGGTTGCATGAGGACATGCAACACCTTCACAGTGGATATATGTAGAGCTTTGAAATTACACCTCTCCTACACATTTTCCCAGACTTTTTTTCCCTCACCAGCACTCCATAAGCTATCAGAGATCATTGCATATTGATTTTAAAAGAGCATTTAAGTAGTTTTTTGACTATGTTTTTGTGTTTGCTGTTTGAACTAGATTTTGCTCATTAGCTGCGTAATCCAGTCACTTTCCGCAGCTGATTCAACTTTCCGCAGCTGTTTTTGTTAAACTCTATGTTGCAGGTGTCATCAGGCAAAACAAGCCACATGGGCAAGTTAGAAATGACCTGGACATGGATCAGGTCCTATTGGTTCAACCGAATTCATCAAGGGAAGCTATGGTCAACGGTGGTCAAACGGTGGTCCAACGTAAGAGTCCTACGGCAGCCCAGACTCTGTTTTCCAACACATGAAGGATTCTGAAGGATGCGTGGCTGTTCCTAAATCTTTGGGGTCTATTGCCACCTATAGACTGCCCCACGATGCAAATCCAACAGCCATAGTTGATAGATTTAATAGTCTCGACAAACATTACGCTACATCCATGGACGATGTCTTTTACGTGTCCCCTGTTCACGCAGTTTTACAAGAAAACAGTTATGTAACCTTTGTTATAAATAACGCGTTTCTATAACGCATAGAGTTAGTCTTTGTTAATGTAATTTTGTTGTTCAAAGTCCACTGTGCTGTGACACTAGTTTTATTGCTGTAACTGTGTTTTGAAATATATGAGAAGACTCTATTTCTACATGATTGTGTGAATATAATATTGGATTGATAGCCTGTTAACCGAGGCTGTGCAAAGGGCCCCTGTACGCTGAGGTTTTGTTTCCCTTGTTGCTGTAAATGTTTATGCATCGTTTTCTTATTTCCATTGCATATATTCAACCTGTGTATATTTCAATTGTCATGGTATTAACATTCCACTTTTGTTCATGATTTTACAGCTTTGTATAACACTGATCAATGCATGTATGTTTCAGGATAGAGTAGGTAGCCCAGGCATCTGCATATAATTTTCACAATTACTAATGACATGTGATTAATTCTCTGTTGACTTTTCTTTTCCTAGTTTTTAATTCCAGTTCTGTTTTGTTGATTTCAGTTTTGTTTATTTGTTTTGTTAGTTAGCTTAAATATTAAATTGCTCATATCATTGGCGGTTACCTTCGAAATCCATAGCTAGACTAACTGGCGAGGGATCGAACTATGAATGTGTGATTTGATTTTAGTTTTATTTTTCTGCCATTAGATATCAGATTGCTCATATCATTGATGATTATCTCCAAAAGCCATATCTAGACTAACTGGCGAGGAATCAAACTGTTGATTTTAAGTTTTACTTTTCTGCAATTAGATATTAAATTGCTCATATCATTAATGGTTACCTCCGAAAGCCATAACTAGACTAACTGGCGAGGGATCAGATTATGAATGTTGTGATTTGATTTTAGTTTACTTTCCTACAATTAGATATTAGATTGCTCATGTTATTGACGATTATCTCCGAAAGCCATAGCTAGACTAACTGGCGAGAGATCGAACTATGAATGATGTAATATGATTTTAGTTTTACTTTCCTTGCAATTTTTTATTTCTTTGAGTGCAGTAGCTTAAATCATTTTTCTGTATTTAGGCAGCAGCAGAGATGACAGTTTCATGATCAGTAGTTCATTACTTATTTGTTTTAGATAGCAACACATCTTTCATTCTTGTTCAAGTATTACTGTCATCACTAGTACATTTTAAGATCTTCTGAAGTGTTAAGTGTTGGAAACCGTTATAGAGGACATAATTGCCTAAAATCTATATCCATACTTGCCTTCTAAAGACTTAGGAATAGGATTTCCATTCATATTAGGAGATAAACGAAGATAAAAACCCCCAAAACAAAATTGAAAAATGACAAAAATATAAGAAAGAGGCTATCTTGCACATATAGTGCGCCACACTTCATTAGTTTACGACTCCCAGATTAATAATTAATGTAGAAATTTAGGACATGTTAAATTGACCAAACACACTGTTGTTCGAGCTGTTTGACATTTGGAAGAAAACCTGGTATAGACTCTACCACCAGGTTCGCGTTGTCTAAATTTTCGTTAATGTTTTCAATTACAGTGTTTGTTGTTTCTACTGTGACCGTTGTTTCCTTTTCTTCTTGTCTAAACTGAGAATCCTAGTCTGCAAATAAAATTTCTTTATGTGACTCCTCCAGTATGGGAAAATCGGCCTTCCTCCCATCCTCTGAATTCTGCCAAGTGATGAAGTCAGAAACTCTTTTCAATACTTCATCATATTTGAGTCTCATGTCAATGACTTGACTCGTTAACTTGTCGATAGTCTCGCAATAAGGAATCAACTGTGAAACCTTCTAGCATAGAATTTCCTGTTGGTGCATTAGCTAGGAGTTAAGGCTGAGCGCTTCAATTATAAACTGATCAATATTTGGATTGCCCTTATACTTATCTATTAATGCTTGTATCTGCACTTCTTTTTCTGCTAAACTGGCTTGATTTTTTATTTGCATCTGCTCGAATTCTTGCTGGAGCTTGGCTATTTACAATTCCGCTTGTTGGTTAAATTTTTCTTGCTCTAACTGTTGTTCCAATAGCCGAGTTTTTTTTTCCTTTTCTCTGAGAAACATTTGTACCTCTGTTGCTTTGTCAATAGTCATTGTAGTGTAGGCTCCTGCAAATTGAGATAGTCTAGTAAGGTTGTCAGACGGGTCGATGGGTGAGCCTTTCCAGACAATATCAATCGTTTCATTATCGGGAGTAGTAGCCATTGTAGAATGCAACTTCCTCTTCTTTCTCTGCCTTTTGAACATAGATTCGTGGGTTGGGCTATCGAACACATCTAAAGGAGGAATCTCCTCAATTCTCAAAACAATTCAGAGGTAGGAGTGGGAAGAATGTGCTCTACCTCTTGAGTACTTATAGTTTTCTCTACTATAATTCTTGAGTTGTTTTGTGTTGCAGAGTCTGTGGCTCAGGTGCTTGTTTCTCTGTATGGAGTTTTTTTATTAAAATGTTCACATTATTTCTCTAAATCAATCACTGGGGGTTTTGTTAACTGGTTGGAGTGGAATAAATTTTAGCCTGTTTTTTAGCAGAGGTTTGCTCAGCTATCTTTTCTATAGATTTGGTTGTATCCTTTTCTAGCTCCTTACTTTTGCTTCCCCCATTCTGTGACTATTGCTCTGATTTCTCTTACTCCTTGATAGACTTCTCTTGGGACTCTTCTTGGGAATTATCTTTAGAGTTTACCTAGAGCTTCCTTCTATGCTTACGCTGGGAGTTGGCTCTCTTATTGGTTCAATCAGTAATTGGTCCAATGGGACCTTTAACAATCTCTTTTCTTTGTATTCATGAAAGGCTTCAAGCTCTTCTGGGTCAAAAAGTAGTGATGACATGTGCATCACCTCTATGAATGTTTCTTTCTATAGGAATATGTCATTAAATGTGTCTTCCTCATTACTGAATACCTTCCTTTTCACCATGGTAGTGAAGTCTTTGGCAGTGCCATTTGGGTCATATTGCCTTCCTGGGAATTTAGGTAATTTTAGAGATTGCATGATCTCTGCTTCTTTGAATGCATGCCGTATATTGTGCAGTGCAAATGCTCCACACTGTAATGGAAATGTAGGCCAAATGGCCTTTTTGGCTTCCTTTAATCCTTTGCCCAGCCCACCCTCACTAGTTGTTTGATGGGATATCTCTCTAGCCATCAATTTGTTGGAACATAGTATGGGAGATCATGCGGCGAGGCAATGCTCCCAAATACCTTGATATATGTGAATGTTTCCTCCAAAAACCATCTGGCCACTGGGAGGATATCTACCTCGGCTTCCTCAGAAAACCTAGGGGCATCTCAGTTATAAACATGTTTGTGGATAAGAAACATGACTCCATGACAAATTTTGTAAAAATGTGGGTGAAACTGAGATTCCCACATGTCCTTATGATATATATGGATGGGAAGTGGATCTTTCACAGTGCACTTCCATCCCATGATAGGAAATTTTGAACCAAAACAAATTGCATCCATAGGCACTCATAAAAATGGAGGGTAAATCCTCGAGGAGACACTCCTTTTCCTCCTATAATCGATTATTGCCTTTGCTAAATTATCAGACAAAATTTGGGCCCAATTCATTATGGTTGCATTTACGACTGCATCTATTAATGGCAGACACTCCGGGGAAAATTTAGTGCTATCAGGCTTGCCAAACATCCTACCTAGCATGGTTGATGCAAAAATATGAGGAGGAGAAATAGATGCAATTGAGTACATACCCGCTTTGTCCTTTTTTATCTTACCCTCATTATTCGACCAGGTCCTGGTGACATCTGCTGGGTCCTAGTTCTCTTTGGCAAACTTCTCAAGGAACTATTTGTTGTAGATGGTTTGTGGCTCTAGTAGGTGGTACATAAGTCGTAGGTTGTCTGGCGTAAAATATCTAATAACCTCTTGGCTCCTATTCTTAAATTCTATGTCTAAGATATTGGCTTGATCAATAATCCACTTAACCATATCTGTGTAAGGGATTATCTTTGGGTGTGCGTCTATGCGGTGCAAGAATGAGTATGCCGTCTAAAAAATGGTGGCATATGAGGAAACACAACCATCAGTTGTGACCTTTGTTTCCAGAGGTCTTGGTTCCTCTTCTTCTATTATATCATACATGGTTTCCCACTTAGAGGTCCCTCCTTCTCTGCTGCATTAATATCTATGAATAAAGGAGTGATTTCTGATTTCTCAAATGCAACTGCCTTGCCTTTCTTTGCCATTGCTTGCAAACACTCCTTCTGTGGATTTTCGATAAAAATGGAGAAAAACAGTAGCTATCGGATATACAAAGATAAGAATGAACATAAGATAGAATAATACATATAACTTGAAAAGGTGATAAGAAATGAGTTTTATTTGAATGCAAGTGAGAAGATATTGTATCACATTGGATGGATTTTCACACATAAATGCTATTAACCTTTACTAAATGCCCACTAATGGTTTGTCATATCTTAGCTTTAATTCTCATTAATGTCCGCATCGTAAGTCGGGAAGAAAGCTTCTAGGGTGGCGAGCCTTTAAATTGCAAAAATGCCAATTTTTCAATTTGCAAAGCAATATCGCAGATCGCATTATCACATTATGTTTGTATGCTTTCCTTATTGTTTCTGCAAAATACGAGATGTGGGTCGCTTACTATTGTTTCCAGAACATAGCTCATTTGTCATGTTTTCTTGTGGAAAGTGCCTTTTATTAAGCAACGAACCTAAATACTTATCTGTGACGTATCTTGGGAGTGGGTCTGGGTCTTAATTTCATCTCGCAATCTCTACGGATGGTAAGTTTGTGGTGTTCTTTTAAGTGTCTGAAATGCGATGCAGTGAGGGAAATGTTGTCATCACGATTTTGCATCTCGCACGTTTTAAGGTAACTCATTAAGGTTCACTTTCTAAAAATAGCGATATGCGACGTGAGCCTTAGTTTTAATAAGAAATGCTTTAGGACTTAGTTTATATAAGAAACATACTAGTTTCAAAGTATTAAAGCACGGAGTCCTCTTTTGATCGTTTTTCACTAGATTTGGTGAATTAGCAAGGCTTTCAATCACGCTTGATCGTGCGATATGTGAGAAAGGAAGACATTTAATAGTTTTTTAAAAGATGTTTGATTGATATCTTGTTTTATTCCAAAATTTAATAAGGAAAATGCCTAAATGCTAAACTTATTTTTGGAAGAATTTTTTAGAGGGTCCCCATTTATTAATGTAATATTGACTACTATTATTAACAAATGGGGGGTTGTTGAATAACACAACAAGGCGACATATTGGGATAAAGATAAGAAACAGAGTGAAACGAGGTCCATGAAAACACAAAAACCAACCATAAAACCCTAAGTTGCAGATCCCTCGGGACTAGGATGAGAAGAGACGAAACAAGGTTTTTGTGGAGAACCCTCTTGAAAAACCTAAGTAATGAATTCAACAACTGCCAAGTAGTAGCTCGAGTCAGAGCCATTATGGGCTAGGGATATGAGAAATGAATGATGGTCATGGGATAATTAACCATGTGAAAATTGGCATTGCCATAGGTTGACACTCGGGACTTAGGATTCCAGATCAATTAATGAATAGACTTGATAATATAACACATTACCTGAAACCATTATTTGTCATAAGTGCAAATTCTTGAAAGAAATCACCAAGAATAATATATTCAATTCAAAATCATTAGACCATTAATCAATGGGCATGATATGATTGAATTGTTAAATGATGTAAGAAAAATATTTAAAAGCATACAATTGTTACAGATCCATTTGGGCACATCACTCCCATCATTCAGATCAGTTCTTTTAGGGCTCATCAAACCCTAATTCAATTGCTACATGCCCTAGACAAGTCAACACTTTGAATGCCTCCTTCCCTTAGATTTTCTTGGCCTGGAGACCCTCCAGAAATGCCTCCTCTAGGGACCAGCACAGCCTTGGTCAGGGGTAAGTGCACTTCAGTGCAAGTAGGCCCATGCCAGGGTGCTTTCCAGAGCACTTAGGCCCACTTTGACCTGCGTTGGGTGAGATTGAGAGAAATTCACATAGGGTTATGAGAATATTCTTATCTTCTAGAGCCATCTAGAATATTCCCACACTTATCATCTCCTATGAGGTCGAAATTGGATAGGGAATGAGTTAAGTAACCTCCTATCCTCTCATCCTTTCCTCCATGGAAACTAACTCTAAGTTTGGAAGGCCATTCAATACCCTGATTTATGACCAAACCACCATAATTTTCCTATAAATTGAGCACTCATCTAAGTGATCAGGGGCTAGACTTTGAGGATTTGTAAGGAGATACTATTCGTGTGAGGTTTGAGATTGTAAGCAAGTATTGTTATGTTGCTGAAGTGTTGTGCTTTTGATGTGATGTTGGTTGGAACCCAAGCTGGAAGAGTGACAATGGATCGGACTTCATGGTTGTAATTCTTCCTTATACTTAATAAAATTGTTTACACCTTTTCCCATATTCTTGTCTTTATGTGTGATAATTATATGTGTAAATGCTTTCGATTCCATTTGCTTATAGTAGATAGATCTCTTTCTTTGATTGGTTTTTGTCCTCTGTTTATGATTGCAGGTACTTTTTGAGCAGAGTAAGTTCAAGAAGGAGCGAATAGAATCAAAAAAGGAGACAAAGGGAAGCGAAAGATAACAAGTAGGTCCCTTGTCTTATTTATCTTCTATAGAAAAAGGTTAAGCACTTTATCCATAGATGAAAAATTCCACATAAAAAATTGGTGAATCCACTGGGGAGTGATCATCATTCCAGGTAGTTTACCTTCATCATAGTACACCCTAGTAGACTTTACTTGCTTCCATTGATCTTGTTTCAACCTTTTTGAAGAGTTTTTTGGTAAAAATTGTGCTTACAAGCCCCTAGGATGACCTCTCTGGCAACAGCACAGATCTAGTCAATAGACAGAGCACCCCTGGCTTGAGGACAGTGCTCTAACGCGCACTGTCTCCCATTCAAGGCTGCACTGATCCTCCTTAGGTCAAAAAATCCCTCTTTTGACTTGATTTTTCCCAAATTTCCTTCTGTTTCTATTTTCTAAATGATCAATGATTGTTATCTCTCTAAAAGAAATTTGTGTTTCCTTTGCCAGCCCTACTTTGACCTTGATTGTTTAGTGTTTCTTAAATGACTTCTTTATCACTATAAATTCATTGTCGAAGTTAGTTTATAGTTGATTAATCTTTTTTCAAAAGAAAGTTTCGTAAAAGTCTTCGTTCTTGCAAAAAGATTGATTGATTGTATGTGCATTAGTTTCCTTTTGTTCATCACAACATTAAGGGAACTGAAAAGAAAAACTTGTATTGTGCATTAAAAGAGTTTTGTGTGTGCTCATAGGAATAGTTTATGGAAATTACATTAGATGTGTTCTTTGTTCTTTGGTTACAAGAATCTGATTGCTCTATCCCTACTAGACAAGGTTTTCATTGTCAAAATTGAATGAAAATGATGCTTATCATATTAGTTGCATTCTAGGAATTGAAAATACATCACGTGGTGAACCTTGCAAGGAAAATTCTTAATCAAGGTCAACTAAAAATTAACATCAATTAACCTATTGGAGCATTTTCACCTAACGCAAAACATTTAGAGGTTCTCGGCTAAAGACGTGTTCCGACGTCGTAAAACATAGCAGTTGTCACTAACTTTTCTATGATCAAGTGTGATACCCCATTCCACGTACGTGAGTATATCGTAGCTCGTCCATTTACCCTCAGGTATATAGGGTGGTGTTATAGTACGTAAAGTATAAAGGAATGCTCTTACTGTGCAGTTTTGAATTAGACAATGCTAATACGGATTGGGACCCCATGTAATTTCAAGTATATATGGGAGGACAACACTAGGTTGCTATCTATCCATAGGTAACTGATTTGGCCACCTTGTACACTATGATACACAAAACATAGCATTCGGGGAGATTGACTGCTCATACTTCTTGATTCGCTGGGAGGTATTCTGCAGTTCACAGTTGCTTGGTAAACATTTTTTCCTAGTTTACCCCTTTTTGTTTATTTATTTTTTGTAATAAAATCAATCAGTAATCATGAAATAAAATCAACCGTTACCCCATTGTTCATGGAGAGCAGCGAGTAAACCGCCTTTACCCCCCGAATCTACACCCATCCGATCAAAGCGGTCTCATTTGATTGGATCCATTACTTCACAAAATTTTGGTTCTTCATCTAAATTACTAGAAACACCTATACCGATAAGTATTGTGACCCCAATTACTCCTACAGTTACTGGTACATATATTACTGAAGTGGAATCTCCACAATTACCTGAGGAAACTAGAACTAAATCTAGTGAAACGGTAACCCAAGTTGTTCAACAACAAGTTGATTCTCAACCTGAAGTTGTTCAAAAACAAATTACTTCTAAACCTAAATCTATTCAACTAGAATTTAATCCTAAACCTATCACTATTCAATCAGAAGTTACTTCTGAACCAGAAGTTGCTCAAGAAGTCCAACCTAAACTTGTTCTTTTACTAGGACAGTTGGATCTTGAGGTTGAACAATCAGAATTTGTTACCTTACTGGAAGAAGATCAATTGGTACATCCTAAAACATCTGTAACTGTTGATATTTCCTCTTTATCTCAGGAACAAATATCATAAATCTATTACGGACCAAATGGTGAAATTCTTCCACCTGGTTTGATTTCAATAGAAGAGGAACCTGAGGTAGAATCACCCAGAACTCCATTCCATTTTAGAACTGCACTATATCTGTATCCTTATACTCCTCATTTTACTACTCTTTTTGATCTTGATTACTTTCAGACACCTGTTGATTCGTTAGGAAATTTATTTGTTTATTTGACTATGGTAGAGTCAACATCCCAAACTGTACCATCTGTTACGGCTACGGCAAAATCTTCTATCACAACCTCTTCAATGTTTACTATGACACCTGAGTCACACTTGTATGGTGTTCTGTCCATCCTATCAGGTTACCAATCTTTATTAGGAACCCACTCAGGTGTTGCTTCTAGCCCTTGGTCTTCACCAATGTCCTTTACTGGAATTTTATCTAGTTCTTCATTAACGGATACTGAACAGCTGGACCCATCAAGTTCATATCAAGCTGGTTCATTTCGTTACCAACCTATATATCTGCTTTACATTGGACTACCCCCATATGAAGAACAATATGCACATTCTCCTTATCCTCCATTTTCTTTGGGGCAACCATATGTTGGTATGTTGTCATCTTTAGATCAACCTGGAATGACTGTCTGTCAATGGCAGCCAACAATGCCCTTTCAACCTAGGCTTGTGTATCTGTCACAACCTATGCAATCTGTCTCATCCATGCCTACAACACCTGTTGTTACAACTTTACTATAGTCACAAGCTCAGATTGTTGTATCTCAACCTGTGCAAGTTGGTCCTTCAACCTCAGATCCCCAAGTTTCAGGTGTACAAATTTAGCCTTCTCAGGCAATTTTAGAATAACCACTTGTGTCTGGATTTCAACAACTTCAGGCTAGTTTACCTTTTACTGGAATGATTCAGAATTACACTGGTTTAGTATATTCACAACTTGGTCAAGCTTACATTAGTGGGCAACAACTGTTAAATCAAGAACCATTGTATCAACAACAAAAATAGTTGCTTCAACAACCTTGGTAGCCCCAATATCAACATCAACAATTCTAGCAATACCAACCTCAACCTGGACTTTGTCAACAAGCCTATGCTGGGTTTGGTCAGCAACAAGTTTATCTAGGTCCTGGTCAACAAGCCTATGTTGGGTTTGGACAACAGCAAATGTATCCTGGTGCTCAAAAACAACATTATGTTGGTGTAGAGCTGTAACAAGGGTCTCTTTCACCTCTAGTTATGCCACATTAATAAGTCAATCCGGGAACGCTTTGTTATTGCAAAGAGTAGCTCAATCCGAGGCTATTCGTCAGAGTAATGCTTCGTAGTACAGTGTCTAGGAAATACAAGGGTAAATGGATGCTAAACTTACGACTAAATTGCTTAAAAGAATAAGATCACACAAAGCAGCTTATCAGTCGAGGGTACGGAAGCGATAACCCATCCCTCTAGAAACTGATGGAAAGGAAATTAGAGCATGGACCATAGGTCTAGGAGCTAGGCAGCGACTTGCTGAGGATCTCTACAGCCTTAGACCTTCTCTCACACCAAAACAGTAAATGCAAGTAAATGGAACGGTAGAAAGTAAAATGGAACAACAAACAGGAAATGGAACAGCAAATCTGAAATGGAACAGCAATAAATGGAACAACAATCCAATAAACTAAATCTCGCGAGTCAGACTAAGCTTGCTCTATTGAATTAAACTCACATTCTGCAATCAAATAGCAATCCTCTCTCAAAAACAACTTTAATAAATTATACTTTATGGAACAGTATTCACAAATGAATTATGGAACAACAATCATCAAACATATATACACAACATGCGTACTATAGCAACCTGACTTGAAGAGAATATGACTATGCTTCCAAATAGAATAATATCACTTTAGGATTCCAACAATTGAGATTTCAAATGAATCTACTACAGCAATATTCAATATGAAGGCTCTGCAACGGAAATAGTTGGCATGCAATCAACTTTGAAAAGATTCACTCATACAATTCAGAATCACTTCTTGAAAGAAACCATTAATGAATTAATTGTAACAGAGCATGGAATAGCATATGAAAAACGTGTCAGATTACCAAACTGTAAAGATAAACAAACCACACGGAAACCAAATTATAATGATACAAAAGCAAGTGTCCTTCGGAGCTGGGCCCTTAGCTTCCAATGGTACACCGCCTTAGATTACTTCAGACGCAGAGATGAAATAAATACCAGGTCTTTTGTATTAATACATCAACAATTGTACAGCAAAACAAGTCTTAGTAAGAGTCGATGATCAAAGTTGAATCTGAGATTCACCGTTACATATATAAACAAAAAAGTCCCTTTGCTTAACACTGCTGTCCCTTTTTATATGAGTAACGACGGAGGTATCTAGGTAGCAAAAATAAGCAAAACAACGATCCCTCAGGATCAAAGATCCTGAGGGATTCGCCAATCCGTTAACCCTTTACTTTTCTTCCCTTGTTCCGCCGAATTGATAATCCTTCTTCCTTTCCAGGGTCGTCTTGCTTCGATTTGTTCAATCTTGTTCGCATCCGGTTCCCTCCCAAAGGGACAGCAGTTATTGCTTCTTTGTCTTTTCCTTTCGAATGGCAGTCCTTCGTTTCCACCCTTTTCTGCATGGAAAAATAACAATTATCAGCAATTAAGCTTTCCATACTAATTCTTACACGTTCTATTAAAACTCTTTATTTCTTTAAGCTCATTATGCAAAAAGGGTTACAATTGCTACTGAAAAGTCACTAAATTGTTCATCAAAAACATACCTTTCCAGTGCTCCACAGCTGGATTTGCTCAACAAATTTACCCTTATCAAGGTTACCAACAACAAATTCCTTATGCTGGTATGCAAATGCCTATTTCCCAGGCAATCCCATCTTACCTTGGATATGATCAACCTGACCTTAATAGACAGTTTCCTTTCATTGCGACACTTGAATTACCATATATAAACCGGCTCACCAATGACCCAATTCTTTATGCACCTTGGTGGCTGATGATTCCTCATAAATTACCTTCCAATATTCCAAAATTCAATGGAAACTCTAGAGAAGACCCGTCTAACCATGTCATGACTTTTCATTTATGGTGTTCATCAAACTTCTTGAATGATGATTCAATTAAACTATGTATTTTCCAGAGAACACTTACTGGCCGGGCTACGAAGTGGTACATTGAGTTACCACGAGCTTCTTTTAATAACTTCACTACCTTAGCTACCACGTTTCTAACCCACTTCCAGTTACCCATACGATATGAGATAGGAACAGAACTATTAACCAACTTTAAACAGACTACCGCCACCCATATCTCTGATCATATTTATGAGTGGCTTTGTCATCGACGAATGGTTAAAACTTATGTCCCTGATCAGCTTTTAGTTGAGTGGTTTATAATATCCTTACTGCCATCTATCACTGAGGATGTGGCAAAAGGTGGAGTTGTCACTGAAGAGCAAGTAATTGCTTGTGCCCAATATTTGGACTTGATTTATACACAGTTTAGCATGCTCTATGACAAGATCCTGAATGCACCTCAACCAGCTTTCATTGTTCCTCCACCACCATCGAGTAAGGATTCTCATGCCAGTGATAGTGTGATTGGTTCTTCAAGCACAAAAATGGCAGGTAGACCATTTGGTCAAACAATTGCCATTTTCAATCAAACTACGAATACAACTGATAACACTTTTACTTCTGAAATCAATGCCATGTCATCTAACAGAGGCAAGAATGAAAAGCAACTAGGAAACAAGAAGAAGGGGAAAAAGAAGAAGAAAAAAAATAATTCCCCTCAAGAGAAATCATCTAATTCCTCTCCTTCGGCTAGGAAACCTCATTACCCTTGCTTGATTTGTAATGATGAGCATTTTACGCGATATTTTCGTCACCGCTCCGAAGTCTCAAAGCTTATGAAGATTTCTAATACATCCATGGTATCGACTGATCCTTTTCCAAAGCCGGAGCCAAATATGGTTACTATAGACCATACTTCCACTTCCCAAGTGCTTATGCTATCCGCCTCTAAGCTGAAAAATGATATTTTGGTGTCAACATGAAGTAAAGACTATGGAAATCAACTGTCATTGTTGAATAACCAGGCTAATCAACCTAACTCTTCGACTTCGAGTTCGTTTGATCCTATTCCACCACCTATTGCACCAGAGTTAATGATAAAACCACGTAAGGGAGTTATACATAAATCGACATTTAACCCTTGAGCTCGAGCTGCACAGAATTATAACATAATAGAATATTTGGCTTAGTCACCTTCTGCTATGCTGACACTCGAGATGCTTCAAAATTGTCCCTCCCAAAAGCAGGCTTTGTTGTCAGCAATTGGTGGAATCGATCCAACTGATTCCAATCTTGTGGTTTTCAACCATGCGGGTTATACGCCACAGTTACCAGTGCAATTAGCATTCCTGATTCAAGTAAATTCCTTGAATAAACTTATTCACCAAACCATTATTGATGAGGGGGCATCTACTTGTATTATGTCTATGAATTGTTGGAAAACACTTGGCTCACCGCCTTTTTCACATTCACCAACAACATTAAAACCATTTTACAGTCACACATATATGCCTTGTGTAATATTGAGTAATATGAAAATTGAACTAAGAAGCAAAATAATAACTTTTGAAGTTGAGGTAGTTGACAGATGACTACAACATTTTTCTATGAAGACCGTGGGTTTATGTTGTGGCTACTTTGGTTTCAACTTACTTTCATACTATTGCATTCCCTCATAAGGGTGGAATCACAGTTATCAACCAACTCGCCTAGTTCACAGGCTACTGGAAGCATTCTATTGGTATACGAACCCCTGCTATCTCTTCAAAACTTTGGTGTAGGTCTCTTCAAGGATCCTTCCCTAATGGGTACTTTTTCACTACCATCACCATCAAACTTGTCGGAAGTGGAAAAAGTTGAGACTTGCAACATGATATCTTCCACTTCATCTGACTTAAGGAAGATTACCAATAGTTCTAAAGTTGATAGTAATAATGAAATCATGCCGCTAAGCCCTATTGAGCTTGCATAGCAATCAATATTTTTGGCTTGTGCATTGAACCCAAATCCATCTTCACTAATTGTATGGGTAGATTGTTCATTAGAATATGGTACTTCCTCCAATCCTTTTTCACGTATATTTTCTACTGATGAAGGAATCATCCAATCAATAATGACGAAAGAAGAACCATGGGAAGATTATCATCATTGTTCCCATCTTTCCAGATCACATAGAAGATTATTCAAATGAACTTAATAACCCTTCAGCTGTTGATTTCCTTTCAAATTCGTTTTTCATAGATACAGTAGGTTCCGAGCGAAACCTGTCAAATATCTAAGAAACAATTTCTATCAATATTTCAACCAAACCTAACACTGTAGAAAACATTCATGTTGGAAAATCTTGTTCTCCATCAGAACTTGATATTTACTGTGCTCTCTTTCATGAATTCTGAGATATATTTGCATGGTCATATGAGGAGATGCCAGGAATTGACTCTAGTATAGTTCAAAATGTATACTGATGTCCAACTAGTGTGACAGTGCCTCCATCCTATTCGTCAAAAGAAGGCCGCTACCATTAAAACAGAAGTTGAAAAAATTTTGCATGCTGGTTTCATTTACTCTGTTCCTCTTACTTATTGGATTTGCAATATTGTTCATGTCATGAAGAAACAAGGGACAATACGAGTGTGCGTTGATTATAGGGATGTTAATTAGGCTTGTCTGAAAGACAATTATCCTACTCCTTTTATCAACCAGATTATTGATGAATGTTCCAGATGTGAAATACTCTCATTCATGGATGGTTTTTCTGGCTATAATCAGATTAATATTTGAGCAGAGGAACAATCTAAAACTTCTTTTATTTGTCCATGGGGCACATTTGCTTACACGAAAAACCCTTTTGGTTTGAAGAATGCAGGGGAAATATTTCAGAGCGCAATGAATTACACCTTCCATGACATCAAACATATTGTACAACCATAATTTGATGATTTACCTGCTCATTCACGAAAGGGGTCTGATCACCTGCAACATTTGAGAGCTATATTTTTACTGTGCCGACACTACAAAATACGACTCAATCCACACAAATGTGTGTTTTGTGTTGGTCCTGGTCATTTGCCTGGATTCGTAGTGTCTAAGTAAGGAATTCGACTCGACCCACTTAAGGTTTAGGCAATTCTTGACTTGCCTCCACCTTCAAATCTACCTTAGTTGCAAAGACTCCAAGGGAAGGCTAACTTTCTGAGGGGGATCATTCCCAATTATGTTGAAATGGCTAAAGGATTTACTCATTTATTGAAAAAGGGGATACCCTTCCATTGGGATCAGGTAGCACAAGCTTCCTTGATGCTCTTAAAGATTCCTTAATTAGATCCTCATTAATTTATTCCCTGAATTATCAAAACAACTACTTCCTGTATCTCGCCACTGCAGATACAACCATTGGAATCATTTTAGTCCAAGAATAAGATGGGATTGAACATCCGATATATTATTTGAGCCACAATCTCAATGATACAGAAGTTAAGTACTCTTATGTCGAAAAATTAGCTTTGGCTGCTGTTCAAGCTGTACAAAGATTTTGCCACTATATCCTGCTCCGAAAGACCACTGTAATTTTGGATTGCAACCCTATGACATATATTTTGTTACGTCAATTGCTAGGGGGAAAATACTCAGAATGGATAGTCATTTTGTAGGAAATTGATTTGGAATTCATCAAATCCAAATCAAAGAAATCTCTTATTTTCACTGAGCTTCTTTGCAACCTTCCCTCGAATACCATTGATTCAAATTCAGAACCACCAATTCTGGATGAGTCATTGTTCCCGATTTCATCATCTGACCTGTGGTATGGAGATATACTGATTTATCTCCATACCCAAACTTTCCGGACTGATATCTCTCACTCGCAACAATGATGTATCCGATACCAAGCCAAAGATTATCTGATCGTTGGCGACACTCTTTACTGTCGTGGTATCGATACGATTTTACAAAGGTGCCTCATTCATGAGGAAGCTGAGAAAGTTTTGAATGATTTCCAATCAGGTGCTTGTGGTAGACACTTATTTAGTTATGCTACTACACAGAGAATTCTCCATGCTAGTTACTTATGGTCTTCGATATTCAAAGATTACATTATTGCTATCAGAAGTTGTCATGCATACCAGATTTATGACCGTAAAGCTAGATTACCACCTACACCATTGCATCTGGTCATCGTTGTTGGACCATTCTCCAAATGGGGCATTGAATTCATGACATGTAAGGCCACCTCGGCTGGGGGACATAAGTATATTATAGTCACCATTGACTATTTCACAAAATGGGTCAAGGTGATGCCAACATTAAACAATAGTGGCGAGACAGCTGCACTTTTATTTTTCAACCACGTGGTTGCCTGGTTTTGTGTACCACAGGCTATAGTTACAGATCATGAGTCGCATTTTCGCAATCACATGATGAGTGAGTTAATTGCCATGTTAGGACTGTCGCATGATAGTTCTACTCCTTATTATCCGCAAGCGAATGGACAAGTTGAGGCCATCAACAAAGTCCTAAAGAAAATGCTTCAAAGAATGATAGGTGTTCATAAATGAAACTACCATTTAATCCTGTAGTCTACCTTGTGGGTATATCGAATCTCAGTGAGAAATGCAACTGGATTCACACCCTTTCAATTGGTGTATGGTCTAGAGGCAATCTTGCCAATACAATGTGAAATTTCATCTCTCAAACTCGCGATTGACCTGTTACCCGACACTTCTGATGAAGAAGCGTGTTTCTTAAAACTCATCCATCTGGATGAAACCCGTTGTGAAGCTGCATTGACTAACGAGGTGCATAAGAAATGAATCAAGGTGCAATAGGACAGAAATGTCAAGCCTCGCATTTTCTCGGAATGAGACCTGGCTTTGCTTTATGATTAGGAAGCTGATAAACTTGGAGTAGGAAAATTTGAACTACTATGGACGGGCCCTTACATTGTCAAGCGTGTTTTGGTAAAAGGTGCCTACGAGTTGGTGGATTATGATGGAATTCCATTGTCATACCCCTGAAATGGGTTGTACCTCAAATGTTACTATGCTTAATTAAGTGTAGTAAAATCACTGTATATATGATTTAATTGCATGTGTGTATGTCAGTGTGTCTTTTAGATTTTTTATGTGGTTAAGTAATCTACTTTTCATTTGTTGCAGATGTCAGAATCTTTGGAACCATTTCCTGGTTACACCAATGGTTCTAGTCATAGTACTTAGAACTTATCTTCTGCAGCATGGGCCATTTGCACTCCAAGTGGTGAGTTAGTGAGTTTTCAAGGGATTTGTATCGGTCATTCTATGAACAATTTCGCTGAGTATAGTGCGTTGATTGAACTTCTATCTGATGCCATTTCACTTGGCATTCGTCGAATCATCATTAGGCTAGACTCACAACTCATCGTACTGCAACTAACAAAAATTTATACCATCTGAAACCCAACATTTCTTCATATGTTCCTTAGAGTTTGTAATTTGGAAATATATTTTGAGTACATTCAATATCAACATATTTCCAGAAACTTTAACACATTAACCGATTCATTAGTGAACTATGTGTTAAACAGACATTTGCAACACATGTAAAAGTAAATTTTCAATTTACATCATTAGTTGAATAGGATTGCGTATAACCATACATATAAAAACTTTGAAAGTAAAAATAGATAAATGTTTTAAAGCTTTTACAAAATCTATGTCCAAGGCATGTTTGGTCATCTTACCTAAAAACCCAAAATGCATGCAAAAATCATCCTAAGTAGACCTAGTGATGCTCATGATAACAGGTTAGAGCCTGAGCTATCATGCGCAAGAGCCGCATCCAACGGCCAGGAACAACAATAGTATGGTTTTTCAGCCTCATAGGTAACTCCTCAATCTGAACATTTGAAATACCAAGGGTTAATCCCTCTACATGATCCTGCAACTTTTCCAGTGTCTCAGCCAAATCCAAATCCTGGAGAACTTCTCTCCCAACATTTCTCTGTGTTGGTCCACCTGCCTCCTATTGGTGTCTCACGGGTTGAACAATACCAACATCTGCATGCATGAGAATGAGTTTAGTTTAGTCTTGGAAACATCAAAACACAAAAACACGTAGAAACTTAAAAAAAAAAAAAAAAAATTGGTCAAGAAACAATTTACCTATAGCACCCCTTTAAGCACCCACTGGTAGACTCAACTCCGAATCTCCACGAAAACCCATCCTTGTGTATGGATGCTCCTCGATGACAATGTGTTATGGATCAAGCCAACTGAAGAATGCAGTAGAAAATGTAATCGATGACTGACCATCATGTCTAGCCATCAATTCGACCCACCTATGCATCTGTGGATCTCTAAGACCAGCTACACTGAGTGTTACATGTTGGGGTTGCATCAATGGAATTCTCTCTAAGGTAAAAGAAATTAAGAGTGATCCATAGCTAAAATTCGTGGTCTTACTGCTTGTTACCTTCTTCAACTGCTCTTTTGGTGAAGAAAGTACTGCCTCACACCAGTTGAATAAAGTTGGCTCAAGACACTCAAGAGCATATTGCATGTATGATCTGTTTGCCAGATGAAGTGTCACACTGCCTACCAACTTTGCGATGGTGAAAATGATTGTTCTCAAAGGAAAATCATGAATATCTTTGATGATTATGGTTCCGTCTTTGCTAGGCTATGTACCTGGCCGACAGAATTGTCAAACATAGTCCCTCACTGATTCCCCTCCATGGGAGGAACCTAAAAGAGATATGGGGGCACCATGTCTCGAAAACCCGTAAGAAAGTAAACATCATCAATCATAATAGGGAATACCTTGTCCCTTATGTGAAAAGCCTGATCTGTTGGATCCCATGGATGAACTAGGAACTACAATAGTTCTGATTGTTGCCTCATTTCAGACAACCTGAACTATTTGAGCAACCCACAGTCTTTGAGGGCCTCAACTGTACCCAAATTATTTAGGGAAACCATGTATTATTCTTCATTCTCTCCTTCTCACCAAGTAATAGGCATTTTGATCTGATGAAAGCCTAAAATCAAGCCATAAGCTTAGTTAAGAACCTTTTCATGCAAAAAACTGGAGAAATTTCAGGCCTAATTGGTGAAACAAGTTTTTGAAACTTGCCCAACGCAGCCCATGCAAGGAGACAGTGCGTTGTAGTGTAGCTAGCCTTCTATCTAGGTGCTCCCTAGGATAGTTTTTGACATGGAAGCTTGTGTTGATCCCAGGGTGAAATTTTCTAACCCCAAGGGCCTTAAAAACCCTAAAAAATTGCATGAAATTGTAAAAAGATGACATGAAAAGAAAGAGGAGGAGTAGATCTCCTACCTAGTCTAGATGACACGAGAAATGATCCATAGAATCTCTTGCAATTATATGCTGAAGGTTGAGGTAAAAAATGGGGTTAGAGCACAAACTGAATGGTAAACAAATGGTGAAAATAACATCGTAAATTCTTGTTTTTATGTTTATTTCATGAGCATTAAATGAGTAAACTTTAGTATTTACCTATTTTTACAAATGAAACAGGTACCTTTAATCCATTTAGTGTTGCTTTGAACAGATTTACAGCTGACTTATAGAATTTGACGTGCACGATCGTGAATTGTACCTTGACCACAGAGCATACTTTTATCTCTTTTTCGAGCTCTATTAAACATCGAAAAAGGAACCCCCATGGAGTCCTCTTTAAGCTGTTTTTAGACACTAGAAATATGAAAAGATTGTCGAGCCCTTGTCCTTTTCAGCTTGTTAACGGATTGGAAATGACATCTACTCAATATAAGTTAAACCCTTTTCAGGACAGAGATAGATTATTTATGAAAAAGGAATATGTTGATCGAACATGGTCAATAGGTTCTCTCTTGTATTGTTTTAGTCTTTTTTGGACTTGAGAGACAAATATACAAAAAAGAACTTGTGGATTTTTCTTTTTGTCCCTTTTCAAACTCTCTAAACATGAAAAGGATCGAGTTATCATTGTCTTTAAACTCGTTAAAACATCAAATAACAACAAACTTGTCCATCATGACAAGACCAAGTTTCACCTTCGCTAGACTCATTAAAACATCATGTAGAGATGGATTCACCTGAAGGGTGGAATTATACAACAAGCATATGCTATCCTGCTCAAGCTTGATAAAAATAAAGAGGTACTGGTCAGCAATGACTAGGTAAAATGGGTAAACCACTTTATGGTAGTAGGTCGCTCTTGAACATGATACTTTCACTTCATCATTGTGACTATTTGGGTTGGGTAATCTGCTTGATGGTCATCATACCTTGGTCTATCATACTATCCATTACTTTGGTTTTGGGTCAATGTTGCCAATACATTTAGTGTCATCGACATGTTCAAGAGAAGTCACTCAATTAAAATTCATCCTTTGCAATACTCATAAACCTTCATTTTCATGATCGTCATTCCTGAACCTTGTGTTGTCAGTCACATTCTATCTCAAAAATTATTACACTCATTTCGTGTCATTGATGTGGGATACATCAAGGCCCTCCTGCGATGAGTTGCTTCTTGTCGACATCAACACATTATCTAGAAGTTGACTTAGAAACATCCTTCCAGTACATTGAGGCTTGCATACATCAATGGCAGGTTTCTTGCTTCCAGCGATAGGTTGAAATCACTGGCCTTCGACCGAAAGACTTTGTATGGTGTTCGACATCAAAACATCCATTCACACCATGCAGAATGTACTACAGTATCTTGAGGATCATTATCATTATCGATGATTTATCTCGCGTCTGTTAACAACTTACATCATTGGCTGGTAATTAGATGGTTTCTTCCCATGTTCGACTTCAGATCACATATTCACATGATTAGAATCATACTTGAGTGAATGATTGAACAAGATTGAAGACCTCAGATCTATTTTCGTCCATCTGGGCTGCAATTTTAGGAAATGTATCAAATCATTCATATAATGACTTTACATTGATGGTCATCCTATCATGGGTCTATATTAGTAGACAACTATCTATGTACTTGTAATGAAAGTTCATATGATGAGCATGGGTATGCCTTCCCTCAACAATTCATGAGAAAAATCAAAATATCATGATATTATGTATTGTAATTGATGCAGGTCACCATCCACTTCGAAACCTTCTCATTACATCATA
This sequence comes from Pinus tabuliformis, assembly GCA_031772625.1. Taxonomy (NCBI): domain Eukaryota; kingdom Viridiplantae; phylum Streptophyta; class Pinopsida; order Pinales; family Pinaceae; genus Pinus; species Pinus tabuliformis. Next base: position 600,323,927 of record CM062813.1, on the reverse strand, counting down.
AAGCATATCACTCGATATTAACATTTTTCAGCTTCATGCTTTAGGGGGAAACAATTATAGATCAATTTGGGCACATCACTCCCATCATTTAGATCAATACTTTTGGGACTCATCAAACCTGAATTCAGTTGCTACATGCCCTAGACAAGTCAACACTTTAAATGCCTCCTTCCCTGAGCGTATCTTGGCCTGAAGACCCTCCAGAAATGCCTCCTTGAGGGACCAGTGCAACCTTGGCCAGGGGTAAGTGCTCTTCAATGTAGGTAGGCCCATGCTAGGGTGCTTTCCAGAGCACTTAGGCCCACTTTGACTTGCTCTAGGTGAGACTGAGCGAAATTCACATAGGGTTCTAGGAATATTCTTATCTTCTAGAGCCATCTAGAATATTCCCACACTTATCATCTCCTATGAGGTCGAAATTGGATAGGGAATGAGTTAAGTAACCTCATATCCTCTCATCCCTTCCTCCATGGAAACTAACTCTAAGTTTGGAAGGCCATTCAATACCCTCATTTATGACCAAACCACCATCATTTTCCTATAAATTGAGCACTCATCTAAGTGATTAGGGGCTGTACTTTGAGAATTTGTAAGGAAATACTATTGGTGTGAGGTTTGAGATTGTAAGCAAGTATTGTTATGCTACCGAAGTGTTGTGCTTTTGATGTGATCTTGGTTGGAACCCAAGATGGAAGAGTGACAATCGATCAGACTTCATGGTTGTAATTCTTCCTTTTACTTAATAAAGTTGTTTACACCTTTTCCCATATTCTTGTCTTTATGTGTGATGATTATATGTGTAAATGATTTTGATTCCATTTGATTATAGTAGATAGATCTATTGCTTTGATTTGTTTTTGTCCTCTGTTTATGATTGCAGGTACTTGTTGAGCGGATTAAGTTCAAGAGGGAGCAATAGGAATCAAACAAAGGAGACAAAGGGAAGCAAAAGATAACAAGTAGGTCCCTTGTCTTATTTATCTTCTATAGAAAAAGGTTAAGAACTTTAAATATGTTGTTCTAGGTGTAGCTACCCACCTAGGGAAATGTGTTTATCCGTAGATGCAAAATTCCACATAACAACAATGCCACTAATATAGGGTACAAACCTTAGGTTATCACCATTGATCCAAATATTAAAATATTCAAAATCACACATCATACATAGATAAAAGGATTAACATAATAGTCTATATGATAGTTTATAGAATTTATATTATTAGCATTAGAAACTTAATTAGGGTTGCTACAAAATATCTGATTTTGTAGTGGCCCTTAATCTTAATATATATCTATATATATATATATATATATTAGGAGCAATGATAAATTCACTAATCATAACAATCAAAGGAAATAACCCTTACATCATTGATGAATAAAAGAATGGGCCATATAATATTACAAACCTCATGAACAAAAAATGGAATTCAGCATAAAGACCAAAATGATTATTAGGGGAAAATATGCAGAAATCAATCAAATCAAATCAATCCAATCAAATCAAAAAACAAAACATTAGTAAAAAACTCTAGGAAGGGCCCTTTAGTTTGTCAAAATTAAAAGGGAGTAGGTTGGCCTACCGATAATTAGCAACTTGCTCAGTCGAACCAATTTTCTACTCTTGAAATCATAAAATGAAAGGTATAAAAATCATATATAGTATAGACATGTACAATATGTTGAGATATAGTCTCTTTGAATTTAACAGGAAAAATAATGAATGAATGTCCATCACTATCTTCATTAGACAAAATTAGAAAGATATAGAAATTAGATTAAAAACCACTACATTTTTCAGAAGAATCATTCGAAGAAAATAGATTGGAAAAGATAAACAACAAATTTTGAAAGTTGACATAATCATAGCTTTAATACCATAGGTAGAGCCACTGTTTCGAGCAAGTGTTCATATTCTTGGCAGGGGTACCTTTTAACCAAATGATATTCTTGCATCCCATCCATTAGATATATATTCAAAGCTATTAAAAATATTTCCTTAAGAGTTTTATTAATAATTAATTGAAAGTTGTTGTCCTAGGTTGGTAACCAAATAGTTATAGTGTTATTCACAAGAACTAACATAAGTGAACAGGTTGGCTTGTAATGACACCTCATGTCTTTCAGCCTTATGACCAAAATGCATTATCCTGGCTTGGTGACCAGTAGGGATAATGTCACTTCTATTAGGACCGATGATCATAGTAGGTTGGATCATAATGAGAACTATTATCTCTCAGTAAATACTTTTTTGCTAAAATAAACTCTCATTTAATATTAACCCCTAATATATTACTTAATAGATGTCGATGAAAATCCTCTCCTTAAGAGCAAGGGATGGCATGAAAATTTTACCTTTCCAACTTTGTATTAAGAATGTTGTTAAAATTAATTTTTTTTCTAAAACACAAATTCTTCTTCAATAATAGTGGGTCAAGGTAATTTATGTAATTGAGACCAAATTTGAAGATATCCTTAGAGAAAATAATTTTTTTATTGAGATCAAATTGAAGGGATTGATTCAGTAGTTGATACAAGCGCTAGTGAATCACCTAATAAAGTTTCCTTTAACAAAAAAATTTAGCCATATTTTACGGTGGAATAAAACAGAAAAAGGAATGTAAAAAGGAATCCAAACCAAGTAAAAATCATACTCAAGTGAAGGAAAAGAAGAAACTCATGCATACAAAATCAAATAAAATCATAACAAAAATATTTACAAAAAGTCTCTCAAAGGAGATCATGCAAACTATATTTTTTAAAATTACCCACTGACGGGGAGTGACTCAAGTTGACCTCCCAAAGTTTGCAATTGAAATGTGTTGGGTTTAATATTTTCTGTAACAATGAAGGGTCCCAACACAAACTTTTGAAACTTGGTGTGTTTTCTTTCGTCCTCATGGGCCTTATCCCATTTTAGAGCCAGGTCACCAACTTCAAAATCTTTGTTAGAAGAAGAGTTTTTATCAAACCATCGTTTTAATATTTGTTGATGTTGATTTAATTTCGTTTTAGTTTAATGTCTCTCTTTTTATAACTTTATCAAAGCGTTAATTCTATTTTCCATAGTAGAAGACTTAATTTCTTGGACACTCTAGGACAGTTGCAGAGAAGGGAGTAAGATGTGAGGGGGTAATATGGCTTCTCTACCATAAACAAAGACAAAGGATGAGTTTCCAATAGCAACTTTTGGTGTGTCCTTATCAACCCATAATGCATTAAATAGCACAATATATCTGTGTTTTTTATTTTTTGAAACTGTTCTTTTAAGGATTTTTAGTAGATTCTTGTTTGAATATTCAACAACACCATTTCCTTATGGATAGTAGTTTATTGAATATTTATCCTTAATCCATTTTTCTAAATCATATGCATCTAACTCATGGATGTTAAATAAGATGCATTATCAAATACCAACAACTAAGGAACACCAAAATGAGTGATAATTTGAGATTTAAGAAAATTAATGACTTAATTAGCATTTACCATACACAGAGGTGTTGCCTCAACCCATCTGGTAAAATAATATGTAGTCGTTATGATGAATATATGTTATTGGTAAGAGGAAGGGTTAATAGGTCCAATTATATCCAAGCCCCATTGTTGAAATGGGGCTTCAATAGTGACAATTTGTATGGGAAAGACTTGTTTTTTAAGCTTACCAATGGTCTTTTGGAAGGTTTCACATTTTCTAACAAGGGCATTGGTGTCTTTAAACATAGTGGGCTAATAATATCCTTCCCATAGAACCTTTTTTGCGGTGGTACCTCCAACACAATGTCCACCAGCAAGGCCAAAGTGGAGTTCAAGAAGTATCTTAAAGCATCTTCCTGCTCTAAGGAGTGAAGTAATACCCCATCATAATGTTTTTCCAAAAATAACATTATTGATGAGTTGATAAGGTGTTGATTTTAAGCTTAATGCTCTTCCCTTAGTTGGATTGAGATGAGAGAGGGTCGTACCTTGTTATAAATAAAATCTAATGTTTTAAAACCATGAATTAGGATTTTGATATTGACACAAAACTTCATTTTGTATTAAAAATACTTCATTTTTTAGAGAGGAATGATCTGGAAAAGTGGAATGGTCTCTAGGAGAAGAAACAAATTCATCATCAAATTTACAATGACCCTGATATTTAATTATTTGTGCAGGTTTAAGTTCAAGGTTGTTAGCCCCCTAATTTTCTCTCTTTTTTCCATTTTCCCCTTCCTAAATCATAACCATTTACTATTATTTTACCTCTCTTATACACCCTCATCTTGCAACAGTACAAGCACAGTGACATATTTCGTATAAAAATTATTTTTCATATTTTTAACTTAAATTAGCATTAATTAATCATCTATGACATGATTTCTTACTTTTAATCACTCTTTGTAACTTATCGATATTTCCAATGTTTATTTGGTAGTTATACTACTTATCGTGATCGTTGATCCTATTGCAGGATTGGATCTTGCACCATTGCTAGCGCAACAAATCCTTGCAGCAGATCTGAACCTCCTTAATCACCGCGTTGTTTTGAGCAGCTTCAACCATGACAGCAAGATCGATCCAAAGGTAGCTAAGATTGAATCACCCCGTTTTGAGTAGCTTCAACATGACAGCAAGATCGATCCAAAGGCAGCTAAGATCAAAACTGTGAAGAACAAAAGTTGGAGATTGGCTATGACTAGTTTTGTTAATTGTCTAAGTTTAAAGGTTGAGAAGCTAAATTCTGTGGTTGGTTATGTAATCGGTTGAAAGATCTATTTTGGCCCTTGGCCAAAGATCTATATAATGTAGAATGTAAATAGGACTAAGAGAGTTTTTTTGGGATTGAATAGAGACACAGCTAGAGAGGCAGTAATAGGTCGGTGTATTTTGTTATTACCTGAATTTGGGTTGGACGATGTATTAACGTATGTACTCGCCTTAGTCAATTAATAAAAAGGGAGCTCCAACTCATGTTTTATAAATCACATTCCTGTACTTGAGTTGATGAATTGATTGAAGTATTGAGCAATGTTTTCATTTAAAGGGGAAACACATAGGTTGGCTAGGGCCCATCCAACCCAGCACGTTTACCCCATTTCCTGTTTCCTGTAATTTGTGTTTATATTGTCATGTGAGATTTAATTTCAAGCACATGCATTCCTGTTTGAGTGAAAGCAGATTCGTTGTGTGAAGTAGATAAATTTCCTTTCCTACACTTGATTTTAGATTGGTTTTCCCCGCCTGGTCCAAGCAGGAGAAATAAACCTGCACCAGTGCTTGTTGGTGTGATATTTCCTTTTCTACAGTTCTGTTTGGTTGGTTTTGCCCGCCTGGTCCAAGCAGAAGAAATGAACCTGCACCAGTGCACGTTGGTGTGATACAGCAAGCCTTCTTAGTCTACTTTCAGCAATCTTATTTCTTTCATTTAAATGATTATGAAAAGAGAAATGTATATGGATTGTTTCTTTATTTCTACAATTTTTCAAGATCAGAAACATTCAATTTTATGTGTGCAATTTGATTTAATAGTATAATATCACTTGCAATAACTAAGCACGCATTTTAAGAATTAAATGTTAAGTGCAAGAAGCTCTGATCTAGTGCAAGAACTAGTTTCTTGCCATGGGATCGGAGTGCTTTGAACCTGGAAAAGTTCAAGCCCTTAAAGGAAGTAAGAAAGGCCTTTAGTAAATACACCATTTATACCTTCTACACAAATCTTTGTTCCTGCACTAGTGCAAGCAGATTGCGATAGTATAGGATAGATTAGGGCAAGAAGGAAATATCTAAGGGAGCAGGGTTAAGGGCCCATCTGATGAGACTGCTAAGTGTCTCTGCTAAAGAAAAACACACACTGAGTAGTTCAACAATAATTAGCTAGAGTGATTGCCCTTTATGTTTAATTCCCTCTTGCAAATGCATTCTTCCTTGTTCCAGTCTTGGATTATTTTGATGGTTCATGTTGCCTTTTTCTCTTTTTTCTGATTCCACAATATTTCCTTTAAAGAAAGTAGGGATTTATATTAGAAATATTCATACCATCTCTAGCATTTCCTATGCTTCGTCTCTAATTTTACGGATTCCGCGGGTTGACAAATTAAGTGTTGAGGAGTTTTCTTAAGTGTAATTCTTGTACCCAACATTTTGGCACCATTGCTGGGGAGGTGATTTGATTTGGTAAGAATTTTCTGATTATACAGTAGAGGTAATTTTTCCTTTATTTTTGCAGTCTTGTTTGGAAAAGCTTCTTTGAAGGAATTTTACTGGTGTTGATTGATTTATGACAACATTTTTTATTAGAAGTTGTTTGTTATTTTTCTTTCTTTTTTGAAATGAAAGCCTAGAAAAGGTAAGGGTTAGAAGCCCACTAAGGATCAAAAGAATTCTAAAAACAATTCTCATATTGGGTCTCCTTCTATGAGCAGGAAACCTAATCCAATTCAAACCCATCACGCAGGAACCGTCCACATGGATTCTGGTGACAACAGCTGAGGTGTGGTTCACCCTGTTGGGAGCAAAAGGGAAACAATGGTGGATCATGAAGATCATGTGGAAGGGACTAGTGAAAACCAGGTAAGTGGAGAACAATCCACTTTTGTGTTTCCAATTGTGGATCTTGATACTTTGGCGCAAATGAAGAATATTCCACCATCATCTCTCCCTCATTTCCATGGTAAAGTTCATGAAGATCTTGAATATTTTCTATTCAAGTTTTCTATTCTGTGTAGAAGTTATGATTATTCAACTGACGCTCAGAAGTTAAGATTATTTCCTGTTACTCTAGAGGACTCAGCTCTATGCTGGTTTATGCGGTTAGGAGGAAACATTATAACCTCTTGGGATCAGATGAAGAGAGTGTTTTTGTCTAAATATCAAGAATATTGCAAAACTCGGGACATGCAGGATGAGATTTTTACAATCATACAAGATGATGATGAAACTCTTGAAGATTACATAGAAATATTTCTGTATATTTTACAAAGGTTGAAACTTAAGCTTGATTCCAGTAATATTAGAACCTTGTTCTTAAGAGGACTTACTGATAATGCTAGAAACAATTTAAATCTGTTAGGACAAGGTGATATTTCTCACAAACTTTTGAACAAATTTGTGAATTATGCAGGAAATTTTCAAGAAAATAGTGTAGATCCAGTAGAGGAACTCGAAATAGAAAGAGAAAAATCGAATCTACTGATGCTGTGATTATTGGACTAGAAAATAAAATGGAAAACATGAAAATTGATATAATGAATATTGTTACCAAACAGTTGGACTCTTTCAAATTTCAACAAAAACTCATGAAGGAACAAGAGTCAATATGTATTTTATGTCCTAAATGTAGAGACAAGCATCCTTCTAAAGAGTGTCATCTTAATTTGAAAGAAACTAATAAGTGTGCTATTTGTGCAGAAGACCATGTCACTAAAAATGTCCCTCTATACCAGGACTTAAAGATGTATTTACAGGGGGACAACCTGAAGCTGAATACTTGTATGCTATGGGAACAAGAAGGAATTGGCCTCAAGTAAGTGTAGGTATGGCTCCTGAATTTTCTCCACACTATTTTGGTTATAATTCACATGCATATTCTTATCCTAACAATAATCAGCAGTGGAAGTATGGGAATCAATATTAGCATGGGCAACCTTCTCAACCATGGCAGCAAGGTTGGAGAGGGCCAACTCATTCTCCATATTCCTACCAGCCACTTATGCAGTCATATCCATCTACGCATACACCTTATTCAATGCCTCACTTCTGAGTCAGTCTACTCCACCGTTGCCTTTACCTCCACCTTTTCGACCTCCTCATTTGCCTGCTAAACCTATGCCCAATCCTAACAATAATAAAGCAGAGCAAATGATCTATGTAACAAACCCGCCTTCACCATTCGAGTACCAGTGTATTCTAGTTGGGGTTCATGATATTCAATTAAGATCGGGAAGGACTGTAATATCAAAGAATTAGAAGCAACCTATAGTGATTGTTGAAGAGAAAGGAGAAGAGGAAACTCTTAACCATTCTCCAAAAGCTGTCACTAAGCAACCCTTACCCTCTGAATCCTTGCCATCTTCTTCCAATCGGCCTCCCTTCCTAGAGAGGCTAGTAATGGAAAGAAGTGAGCCTATTTCTGAGACTAGCTTAGCATCAGAGCTTCAGAATATTTTCATTAAGATACATTTGCTTCAAGCCATCAAAGAGATCCCCATTTGTAGCAAGATTATTTGGGAACTTTGTCTCAAGAAACCCAGGAGGAAGAGATTGGAACCCCAAACCATTCAATTTGTTGGTAGGGCAGCAGGGTTGATGATGGGATGTGTGTCTATGGAAAAATATACTGATCTCGGAAACCCTGTTGTCTCAGGTTAGATTGGTAATGTCCTTGTATCTAATGTTCCTATAGACCTAGGGGTAGCCATTAATTTCATGACTAAGCAAACCATGGATCAACTTCGGTTATCTCATCTTCGCCCTACTCCCACTGTGCTTGAATTAGCAGATAGATCTAAAATTAATCCAGAAGGAGTATTGGATGATGTGATCATCTCATTAGATTCTTGGGAATATCTTTCTAATTTCATTGTGCTTCATCCAAAGAACCCAGTAGGAGGACATCCCTTTATCTTGGGTCGACCATGGCTTGCTACAGCTGATGCATATATTGGATTTTGTTCCGATGATATGTATATTTCACATGGAGATTCTAGGAAGAAAGTTACCTTATACCCCCTGCCATATCAATTCAGGACCTTCGAGATACTTTATGGTTGGATCAAAGCAGTGATGAGGAGACTCAGCCCATTTCCCTTATCCATCATTATACTGGGTCTTCACAAGAAGATGAGATTCAAGATTTCCTGAATAACCTAAAAACTATGCCTAATTTTGAGCTATTGAGCCAGATTTTCAGCCTAGATTTTCAAGATAATCACGATTCTCATTCTTCTGTACCACTGCATTTGACCACTCCCTTGAGTACTCCTGAGCCTGATACTACTCTTATTGATATTAGCCTTGGTAAATCCTTGCATACTAGTTCAGATTTGGACTCATCTCAACAGGAGCAGCTTGTGAATTTGTTGCAAAACCATCTTAGTGCCTTTGCTTGGGGCTATGAAGATATGAAGGGTATTCCTCCTGAAACTTGTACACATCATATCTATATTTAGGAAGGAACCCGACTTGTCTGACAACCCCAAAGGCAAATGAATCCAATTCTAAAAGACATTGTGAAGGAATAAGTACAAAAACTCTTGGATGCCAGTTTTATCTATCCAATTTTTGACAGTTAGTGGGTCTCTCCATTAGTTCTAGTACCTAAGAAAGATGGAAGATGGCGTATTTGTATTGATTATCGAGAATTAAACAAAACCACACTCAAAGATTATTTCCCTCTCCCTTTCATGGACCAGGTGCTTAATACCCTTGTAGGAAAGAAATATTTTTGATTTTTGGATGGCTTCAGTGGTTATAACTAGATACAGATTGCACCCAAAGATCAAGATAAAAATACTTTTACATTGTCCATGGGGTACATTTTCTTATAAAGTGCTTCCCTTTGGTTTATGTAATGCCCCAGCTACCTTTCAAAGGGTAGTCCTGGCCATTTTTGCTGATCTAGAATTTGTAGAAATTTATATGGATGGCTTTTCTATTTTTGGTGATTCTTTTCATGAAGCTCTCAAAAATTTGGAGAAAGTACTTCTTCGTTGTCAAGAAGCCCACCTTGCCTTGAGTGAAAAGAAATGTAGATTAATGTGCAAAGTGGGAGTGGTACTTGGCCATTTGATTTCTAGTAAAGGTATCCAGGTTGATCCAGCAAAGATTGAAATCATTCTGCATCTTCCTGCACCCAAAACTCAAAGGGAAGTAAGAGGTTTTTTAGGACATGCTAGTTACTATAGGAGATTCATTGAAATTTTTTCTAAGATAGCTACCCCTCTTTTCTGACTTCTAGCTAAGGATAGTGAATTTTCTTGGACCACAGCTTGCCAACAGTCTTTTGAAACATTGAAGGAAAAGTTAGTACATGCACTAGTTTTGAGAGGTCCTAACTGGTCCTTGCCTTTTCACATTTCCTCTGATGCTTCAGATTTGGCTATTGGTGCAGCTTTAGGACAAGCGGAAAATAAGAAATCCTATGCTATTTATTATATTAGTAAGATTTTTTCTTCTACTAAATTAAATTATACAGTTACAGAGAAATAGTTTTTAGCTGTAATTTTTGCAATTAATAAGTTCAAGCACTATATTACAGGATATGAAGTATTTGTACATATTGATCATTCCACGATTTAATATTTGATGAAGAAACCATTAACTAGTGGTAGAGTGAATAGGTGGTCACTATTGTTGCAGGAGTTTAATATTACTATTGTTGATAGACCAGGAAAATCTGATGTTGTAGCAGATTTTCTTTCTAGATTAGATAATCCTAGTGAAGCAACTCCTGTTAATGATGATTTTCTGGATGAACATCTTTTTATATGTCAATAGATTCTCTGTGGTTTTCTGACATTGCTAATTATTTGGTTACTGGGAAAACACTGCCCCACTTGTCCGCTCATGAAAAGCAGAATATTATTCAAAAAAGTACTACATACTCTTGGATTCAAGGAGATCTCTTTTACACTGGTCCATATCTGATTATCCGTAGGTGTGTAAGAGAGGAGTAAGTGTTTGACATATTGAAATATGCTCACGATGAACCTTGTGGAGGCCACTTCGCTGATAAGTGGATTGCATATAAAGTATTGCATGCTGGTTACTTTTGGCCTTCCTTGTTTAAGGATGCAAAACAATATGTCAGGTGATGTGATAGTTGTTAGCGAATGGGCCAACCTAATCAAACGAATAAAATTCCTTTGTTCCCCCAAGTTATGATTGAGCCATTTGAAAAATGGGCTATTGATTTTATAGGGCCAATAAATCCAATGTCATTAAGTAAAAAGCATATCTTGGTTTGTACTGATTTTGTTATGAAATGGGTAGAAGCTAAAGTTGTTTCCTTTGTTACAGAAAAAGTTGTTGTTGATATTCTTTTTACTGAAATCTTTACTAGATTTGGTGTGCATAGAGAAATTGTTTCTGACAATAGTCCGCAGTTTATTTCTAATTTGGTACAAGGTGTGATGGAGCAATATAAGATCCGGCATAGGAAGTCCATGCCGTATCACCCGCAGGAAAATGGCTAGGTGGAATCCACACACAAAGTGATCGAGTCCATTCTTACAAAGATAGTAAATATGCATCAGAAAGACTGGGCTGAAATATTACCATAAGCTTTGTGCGCATACAGAGCCACTTGGAGAAATAGCACGGGACATACACCATATGAGCTGGTATATGGCAAATAGGTTTTGTTACCAATTGAATTCCAGAATAAAACTTTCAGAAATGCAGTTCAGTTAGGACTAGATCTCTCTGAGGCACAACAATAGTGTCTTCTCCAATTAAATGAGTTAGATGAATTTTGTAGGGATGTTGTTCAACAGAACATACTAATTCAGCAGCAATGCAAAAAGTGGCATGACAAGTCTATTTAGAAAAAATCGATTCCAACCAGGTGATTGGGTGCTCCTTTATGATTCTATATTTAAAATTTTTAAAGGGAAATTCCATACATGTTGGATGGGACCTTATGAAGTGATCCGAGTATTCAATCATGGAGCAGTAGAAGTTAAAACTATTGATGGACAAAATTCAGTATTCTTGGTAATGGACACAGGTTAAAGAAGCATTTTAGCCACTTACCAGGAAAGATTTTACACAGCAAGTCCAACAACAATTCGGGAAGGTAGTGGTGAATGGTAATACCAACCTTTTGAAAACATGAATTCTTCTTCTTCTTAAAAAAAGTAAATAAAAAACATTTTCCTGTAATTATGAAAATCAGTTCGCTGATATGATTGCAGAAGGATCAACCTGAAAACCAGCTTGCTCATAGGAAGATCAAAAATTTCTAATAAAAATAAAATGTTGGTTAATCTTTAGATATGCTAGTGACCACCATGTAAAAGCAGGTTCAGTAGAACCAACCTTTATACAATTGGGGTAATTAGCATGAATATTTTTATTCAAGTAACGCTTAATTTTCACTGCAGTTATTTTTCTTGCACCAATGCAGGCAGACCTTCCAGAAAATTTTCTGCCTTTCTTCATATTCCACTTTCGTAATATTCCCTCAGTTTTCTTCTTCAATTCTAGAATGATTAACCTTCCCATATTCTTCTGAATTTACCTTGTCCGTTTCGTAAAAATCCCACTTTACCCTTGAATTTTTTTTCCCTATCCCACTTCTGTTTATCCCCTCTTCTGGTACTATTCTTGGAATCCTTGTAACAGAATTCCTTCCCATTCTGAAATTTCCCTATCCCACTTCTGTTTATCCCCTCTTGTGGTACTATTCCTGGAATCCCTATAACAGAATTCCTTCCCATTCTGAAATTTCCCTTTTCCCACTTCTTTGTTCCCTCATGAATTCATTATAGGATCTCGCACACAAAGAGCAAAAGGATATGCTCTGAAGCATCAAGAAAGGGTGAAGTAAATTTCCAGTATAAATTGAGGAAGCCATGTTGAAAGTCCAACCTATATTTTACTTAAATGGCCTGTTCTTTTTTTTAGATATTATGCTTTCACTAGTGCAAGCATGTCATCCTATATAATAATGCAAGCATAATGGTACCAGCAGAATAACATAATTTAAGTGGTGCAAGCAAACCAGTGCAAGCATGCACCTTGTCAGAAACATAGTACAATTTGTTATTTTCATAGTATACATCATAGGGAAGTGGTCATCATGAAAAATTATAAGAAGTCCTTTCACTTAGTCAATGAGTACTTGTGCTATAATATTAACTAGGAGAAAATTATTTAAAGTAAAAGGTGTTTTAAGTTAAGAGTCATGATCATTTTTTAATGAATGCTAACTTCTTTTTTTGAATTATGAAGGAATGCGGAAGTGCTTAACCATTGCTTGGACATAATTTCCCCTTTCCACCATAATCCTAGATTTCCTTCACTCATAATGATTACCTCACCTAGCCGTTAAAAAGCCGCTGCAAATACCAATTCGACCTGATTTCAAAGATGTCATGCATCCACGACTATTTCAGTGGAATGAATGGGTGATAAGATGGAAAGGATGGTGGACAGTTGGATCCCTATCTATAAGGACCAATTTTTCAGTGTTGCATGTAAATTCTTTGACTGTTCATAGCCGTTACGCAGCAATGCCGCTTGTTCGAAGCGAACCCTCATCTCTCAGTAGGGTAGAATAGACTGTTGAGTATCGCAATAGTATTGCATTATTGCGAGACTTGGTCTGTCTTCAGTTCTTGCAAAATTTTAACGAGCATGACATAGAAGTGGCCTTACAATTTGCCAGAAGTTTCAAAAACGACCGAGTAAGAATTGGGCCTCTAAAATTTGAAGTTACAGAAGAGTTTGTAGTAGCAGTGACAGGCTTGGAAAATGTTGGTGAGCAGTGGTTTAAAAATCAGAAACTAGAAAGGAAGTGATGGCAGTGTTTTGTCGTTGACAAGAAGATGAAGGTATATTGGAAGGAAGGAGTTTTGTGCAGTCTGTTAGCCTCCTATTGCAATAGGTTTCATATTTCATGATTGACTGTTTTGCATGCCAAATATGTCATCTTTTCATGCTGCAAGGTTCCATATTTCCAAGAAGTTCCATTTTGAAGAATCATACCATTTTTGAAGAGTTTTACAGTTAAGGGAAAGCCAAACAGCGTAATCTTGGCTCCCCTAGGTTTAAATTGCTTGTTTTAGAAGATAGAGAATGAATATCTGTCCAAACAGCTTAAGCTTGGCAGATGAGTAGCTAGGTAGAGAAATGAAGGAACCCAACTGCTTAATCTGGGCCCCTAGAAGAGATAAGGGTACACTTAGATAGGAGGGCACTCAAAAGAAAAGAGGATAATCATGGTCTGCAAGTCTAAGTGCACCCATTCAAAAGGAAGAAAAAATGTTAGGTGTATTAGGCTGGGTAGGTAGTTTGAGGTTGCAAAAAGCAAGGTTTTGATCACCTGATGTATTGTCAATTACAGCTTGTCTCATCAATGAAAGAAATGCCAAAGTAGTTGTTTGATGGCAGAATTATGGAAGCATGTCTAACTCCCTTTCACCCCTCCCCTCAAAGTTTCTTACTAACACCCCTGAAGGACCTTGGGATCTGCCCAACCAGTCTTGTTATCACTTCATTTTTTCAAGCTTTGACTTTCTTCAATGAAAAGAAGCCACATCTCTTGTGTAAAAATCATTATATACTCCTTTCATCTTCCTATATCTAAGTTTTCATACTATGGACTTAGCATTCATCCATTCAGTTTCAATCCATAAACTCATATTAACCCCTAATTCTATTATCTAGCTCCCTAGACCATTTCCTTATCCCCTATTATACAAAAAATTATATAAAAACCCAAAAATAACACATATTCCAATCCCCTGGCACTATAGCCCTATAACATCAGTTTGGGGAAATGCTAAGTTCATTTGGGGCTTGGCATTAGCCTTTCTGCGTTCAAACCTGGGATTGATTTAGCACTTGGTTAAAGTAATAACCACCGACGCCCACTTACAAACCCATAAACCCCATATACCCAAAGTCTAAACCCTTGTAGCATTGTATAAATATTCGAATATTCGGGTAGGTTCCATATGTTAACAGCCCACTAGCTCACAGTTTCGTCCACTGTCGGATCAGGCCCTCCCCATCCGATAGCCCTCGGTGATTTTGGAGCCACCCCGACATTCTATAGTTAGCTTTTGATAGCGTAGCAGTTTCTCCGCCGTGCAGAAGACAGCTGTCCCGTTTTGATTGTATCGTGCGAGCTTTGACAAATACTGCCCCCGTACAGAAGGCGGTCTGATAAAACCACAAACCACCTTCTGTCTCTCCGCCCTTGATGTCAGCGCCACATCGCCGCTGCTCTGTGTCACCGCTAGCTCATCTGTTAGCGTCCCTCCACCGCCTGCTATCCTGTGCCACGTCGTCTCACTAGTGTCACTGCGACGTCACCCTGCTGTACTGCCATGTCATCCGCCACCTGTCCTCCGCTGACACCAGCGCCACGTCACCCTGTCGTACCTGGGACCCATCGATGACATCATGTTGACATCAACACAGAAAAGGCACAAAGGGCGAGAATCGCATCAAAGAATGCCTGAAATGAGAAACAGAGGTAGTTTTCGATGCGTGATTAGCGCTTAGCGCTAATCGCGCATCGCTAAGAAAAATTACTCAAAAAGGAGAGCTTCCTATTGCTCGGTTACTTGCAAAACCCAAAAATTCGCGAGAGGCAACACTGGAAACAGAGAACTAAAGAAAAGACAGCAGGCAGAGGGAGTCAAGATATGACTACGGCAATTTTATAAAAAGGCCAAGTATGCATACCGAAAGCAGGATAACAAAGCCGTGACTTAGCAAAGCACTAGGGCAGCAGGCCCAAAAAACGCAAATTAAAAGCACAGCCGCATCCGACTCAGTTGATCCCAAAAGTCTAAATTCTCTGACAGAACGGATAGCTAATACCCTAAATATCTACGACATCATTTACTCTTTCATCTACTATTCCTCAGGAGTTGGTAAAGAAGTTATGAGTTATTAACTCATCAACTAGATATTTTGTAACTCATTTTTGTATATATACCGCCCCACAGAACATATTTGGGGTCGGTCGTTGGTGATTTTCTCTACAAGGCACTGCACTGTAAATTCTCAGACTTTATAATAAAATGGCTGGTGAAGTTCATGGTCTCTGCACTGTTTGGATGTGAAAGTGAGGATCTGTGTTATGCTACAGAATTCTTGTGTCGTTCAACGGAACAATAATTTTTCCTAAACCATGTTTTGTCTTTTCTTTGTTTACAAATTTCACATATATGTTTCATAATCTTAGAAATAGAGAAGAAGAATAGCTCAGGACTTGTTTAAATACACCCTCTGCTCAATCCCTATTTCTAATTATGTTTTCTTCGGAATTGGTCATAAATATGAATTCTTAATTGCTCATGTGTGCACTAATTCTCTCATTATGAATGTTGTTTAGGAATTCTTAATTTCTCCTAGATAATATTCTCACACTTTCCCTCTATCAGCATAGTGAAAGATCCTTGACTGCCTTTCATTCCCTAATTTCATGCCATCATATCTCAAATTTCAAGGATTGTTCCATAGATGCCTGTCTGGCTCCGTAGCATCACATTTTCCCATGAAACACTTACAGCAGTACACCAACATTGACTCCGTTGCCCAATAGTTTAGACTGTTCTGAGGCTATATCCCAGATCTGCCTGAAATCATCATCCAACCAAATTTAGAACAAAACCCTGCACTTCATAACTAGCCTAAAATCAACCCAAAACAAAGCTAAATTTTAAAGAGAGAACCCTCTCTGACTGCAGGTAGGCTAGGACCTGCAGCCCAAAGATTGGTTTGTGGTTACCTCGGCCATATCCCTTAAGGAGCCAAGGGACAACCTGAGTGATAACATCATTGGCGACTCCACTGGGGACCTTATTCAAAAAATTCCAAAAAACAAGTTAGAAGCTGGCTCCCAAGAAGAAAACACGTAATACTAGGTCAAATCCAGACCCAAATCCACTAGCTGTTTTTGAAAATCCCAATTTAATCTCTAGAAACCTTAGCAAACAAAAACAAGAAGAGTTTGCTGATTCTAGTCTTGAAATAGTTCAGCCAAGCTGTTTTCCAACCCCTGTTAAAGTTTCGTTTCGTTCAACTCCTACTTCCCCTTGTTCGTCATCCACTTCTCCAAGCACCTTTTCCACACCTCCATTCACTACGCATACTACCACTACCACCACTATTATTACAACTGTTCCAGGTGTTTCAATCGTTCCACTTATCCCTGTAAATATGGCTAACAGATATGCACCTTTACAGTTACCTGCAAATCTAGGGGCTATGCCTCAGGATTATCAAACCAAAATCACATATTTTGATGGTATTGGTTCTGGCACAACCCTACAACATACCAAGAAAATGCAGGACTATTTTGAGAGTTATGAAATAGATGATGATAGTGTAAGAATGAAGATTTTTGTCCAAAGTTTAATAGGAGATGTAAGGCCCCGGTTTAGAGCTCTTCCTGCAAATTCCATAGCTGACCTAGAGGCCCTTTACCAAACATTTCTTAACAGATGGGAGAAGAAGAAGGACCTTCTGCACATATTATCTGAGTATGACACTATCAAAAGAGGCCCTCAAGAAGCTGTCTTAGACTATTGTTCTAGGTTTAACAATGTTTACAACACTATTCCACAAAACCTTAGACCTCCACCTGATCTTGCTTTATACAAATTCCATGATGGATTTGATTCAGACCTGGCTAATCAGTTAAGGGAAAGAGCCCCTCAAACCTTAGCAGACATGCAGAATGTAGCTATTAGAGTGGAGGAAAATCTGATTGCCAAGCGAAATAGAGCAAGAGCTGAGAGAAGAACTACTTTTAAAGATGAACCTTCAGCCTTTGAGTAAAAATTGGACACAATCATCAAAGGTATGGACAGCTTTGAAAATAGAATGGGAACTATTGAAAGAAAAGCCTCATGGGAAGGACAGAAAAACAATCCTATCAGAAATCCAAACTTTAGAAAAAATCAGAACCCAAACGTTGGAAGGGCAACTCCTAACCATGATATAAGACCTCCTTTTCATGAAAACTATGCTGAAGCATCCACATCTAGTGAGCAGATAGAGGACACTCACATAAACTTGATGGGTTTGAAGAGTGAACAACAAGTATTTCTAACCCAAGAAGACCAAGATGACCATGATATAAATCAATTTCAGACCAAATCTAGAGAGTCATTTGACTTCAAACAAGGCTATGATTCAGCTGTCTACGAAGTCCATCAAAAATACAAATTGAGAACAAGAACCATTGATGCATCTGATCCCATCAAGCCAAAGGATGCCAAGCAGCCTAAGAAAGTAAGAGACAAGGCCACTATCACAGAACCTACTGATAAGATAGATCCAAAATTAAAAGAAGTGACCATAGAGGATGTATCTGACATGCATCCCTCTAATAACCAGCCTTTTGTATCCTTTCCCTCAAAAGACAATGTAAATAGCACTCCTCAAAGCCTTCCCAAAACAGAACAATCTCAAGAAATCACTCATAACCAAGAGAAGATAACTGAAGATACAATTGAAAAGGGAAAATCTGCTAGTCACAATACTAAAACACAGTCATAAAAACCCTTTGATTTAGAAGCAGAAATTGATAAACTAAAGATATCTATTCCTCTCTCTGAGCTTGCCAAACATGATGTGTACAGACAACAAATCAAAAGATCACTTCATATGCCAGAGAACAGGGATGATGTTAATGTCTTAGATGATCAACCTAAATTACTTTTTGGTCCTGAAGTCAATGGTAAATCAGGACATGGAGCTGTTCTACCCTTTTATGTCAGTTTTCACATTCATGATAAAGTGTTGCACAATGCTATGTTTGATTCAGGTGCTTCACACAATCTAATGCCCAAAGCTATAATGGAGAAGCTAAACCTTGAGGTCACTAGACCCTACAAAGACTTATTCTCATTTGATTCTAGTCAGGTCAAGTGTTTAGGCTTAATCAAAGAACTTTGTGTGTCCTTAGTCCAATTTCCCAACAAAACAATCCTAATGGATGTGGTGGTTGCTAACATTCCACCAAAGTATGGCATGCTCTTATCAAGATCTTGGGGAGCAAAACTCCAAGGATCTCTCCAACTAGACCTCTCCTATGCCACTATTTCAGTCTTTGGGAAACCAAAGGGACTGTATAGAGAAACATTGATGAAGTATGTGGTAAGTAGTGAGGAAAAACCCCAAAATTTTCCCATTTACTCAATCCATTCTGATATGGATTCCTTTATATTGTTCAATGATGATAGCTGCCCTCCCACTAATGAGAAGCCTTTGCCTCTAGAACATGAAACATGCATCAATCAAGAGTCAATTGCCCATATCCGTGAAACTGTTAAAACAATTAGTGCAACCAGCATACAAGAAGAACCACATGAAGCACAAAACCTAGGTCCGCCCAATCCTAAAATGATTGAAACTCTTAATACTAACCACAAGCAAGAAATCACATGGTATTTAGAGTTTGATGGTTCTGTTAATAAGCTAGGAGCAGGGGCAGGAATATGGATTCACAATACACATAACAGCCATGCAGAGGGTCATGCTTACAGACTAAACTTCAAATGCACCAACAACATGGCAGAGTATGAGGCTCTCCTTTTAGGCCTTAAACTGCTCAAAGCTCTAGGAGCTACAAAAGTGTCCATTCTAGGTGACTCCGATTTGATCATTCAACAGATGAAAGGTAACTTTGTTACTAATGACAATAGGCTAAGAGCTTATAGGTCTGCTGCCACAGAAATACTTAATTCCTTCACCGAATCCAAGATTGCTAAGATTTCTAGAAGCCATAACATGCATGCTCATAGTCTAGCTACTTTTGCTAGCACTTGCAAGCTACCCTTTGAGCCCAATCCCCACTTTACTACTGAGATAAAGCACAGGCTTGCTGTCCCTAACAATATCAAAGATTGGCAAGTGTTTGAGGATGATGCTCAAATCAACAATTTTCTTACCTTACAGAAAGAATTCTCAAGCTTAAACATTGATGAAGATGCCATGGATGACCCACAACAACAAATGAGCCAAATGAACAAACTATAACAGCTGAAGCAGCAAATCAAATGCTGCATCTAACCATTTTTTATGAGAAAAACATGAAAGAGCTGAAGCAAATGCATTTAGATGAAATAGCTGAAGCAGAGGCCAAAGTGATTGCTTTAAAAGACAATTTTCTACCTGCTGGCCTCACTCCATTAGAAGACATATTTAATTCAAACGATGTCCCCAAAATGCCAAAGATGGAGCCCTTAAATGCTGTTGTGGAAGACTGTAATATTGGGACAGCAGAGAAGCCCAAAATGATTCAACTGTCCAAGTCTCTGCCTCCCGATCAAAAACCAAAATATGTTGATTTATTTAAAGAATTTAAAGATGTATTTTCCTGGAGTTATGAGGACCTTAAGTCCTATGACACCTCTGTTATTCAACATACCATTCCCTTAAAGCCAAATCAAAAGCCCTTCAAACAGAAACTAAGGAGAATCAATCCTATGCTTCTCCCTCTGATCGAGAAAGAAGTGAAAAGAATGTTTGAGGCTGGTATCATAGCACCCATTAGATTTTCAAAATGGGTATCCAATCTAGTTCCCATAAGGAAGAAAACAGGGGAGATTAGACTATGTGTGGACTTATGAAATCTGAACCAAGTCTTCCTTAAAGATCACTACCCACTGCCAAAAATGGACCACATTCTACAAAGAGTAGTGGGGTCTTCAAGAATTTCTTTGCTAGATGGCTTTTCAGGTTTTAATCAAATACTTGTTCACCCGGATGACCAAGACAAGACAGCCTTTACAACACCGTGGGGAACCTTTAAATATGTGAAAATGCCTTTTGGACTAAAGAATGCAGGTGCTACCTTTCAAAGGGCCATGGACATTGCATTTGCCAAGGAAATCCATGATTTCCTAGTGGTTTACCTTGATGACCTTACTCCTTTCTCAAAATCTGATGAAGAGAACCTTAAACACCTAAGGCAAGTGTTCATAACCTATAGGAAATATGGCATTTCCTTAAATCCTAAGAAATCTCTCTTCGGCCTAGAAGAAGGCAAATTGCTAGGCCATATCATTTCAAAAGATGGAATTAGAATAGATCCGGAAAGAATCCAAGCCATTTTGCAAATCCCTTATCCGAGAAACATCAAAGAATTGCAAGCATTCCTAGGAAAGATCAATTTCCTAAGGAGATTTATCCCAAACTTGGCCCAGCTGATAAGAATGCTAATAACATGTTAAAGAAGGATTCCAAGGTAAAATGGACTTTAGAGGCCAAGCAAGCCTTTGAGGGCATAAAATCTGCCTTAACCCAAGCCCCAATCCTCACAAGTCCTCAATTTGATAAGGATTTCATCATTTTCTCATTTGCATCTGAACACACCATTGTTGTTGTCCTTTTGCAGAAAGATGATCAGGGAAATGAAAAGCCAATTTCATTTTTCAGCAAAGCTCTTAGAGATGCTTCCTTAAAATATCAGATTATGGAAAAGCAAGCTTATGCCCTGGTAAAGGCCATCAAATATTTCAGGATTTACATTCTATACTCTCATGTGATTGCCTATGTCCCAAATGCTGTGGTTAAAGACATTTTAACCCAAGAGGGCATAGAAGGCAAAAGAGGCAAATGGATTGCCAATATCCTTGAGTATGACATTGAGATAAAACCCACCAAGCTGATAAAGGGACAAGGTTTAGCCAAACTGATGTCCGAAACCAATTTTCAAGCCTTAGACATTAATCAACTGGACAATGAATAGGAGTTGGCGACTCCACAGATCAGTGAAGCTTTTTTTCAATCCCCATGGTATGCTGATATATGTTTTATATTGTTAAACTTGTGTGCTCCTCCAGGGTTTTCCAGATCCAAAAAGAGATTTTTAAAGATGAAAGCATCAAATTTTTGTGTCTTAGATAGTGCCATGTTTTGGAAAAATCATGAAGGAATATTGTTGAATTGTCTAACTATGAATGAAACTCACAGTGTCATGAAATAATTTCACGCAGGGGACTGTGGAGGGCACTTATATTGGAAGTCCACTGCTGATAAGATACTAAGGGCTGGTTTCTATTGGCCCTCTTTGTTTGTTGATGTGAGAAATTTTGCTGTTTCATGCCACAAATGCCAAATCTTTGAAGGCAAAAGAAAGCTTTTTCCCTTGCCTCTTAAGCCCATTTCAACCTAGAAGCCTTTTCAACAATGGGATCTTGACTTCATTGGAGAAATCCATCCATCCTCTTCTGTCCAGTATAAGTGGATTCTAACAAGCACAGATTACTTTACCAAGTGGATTGAAGCCATCCCATGTAGGCAAGCCAATGACTCCACCATCATCCAATTCCTTGAAACCAACATTTTGTCCAGATTTGGCTGTCCTGAGAAGATCATTACAGATAATGCTGCTGCCTTCAAATCCAAGAAAATGATCAGTTTTTGCCATAAATTCCACATTACCTTAGGTCACTCCACAGCCTATTACCCTCAAGGGAATGGCTTGGTCGAATCATCCAACAAGAGTCTGATTAACATCATTAAGAAAGTCTTGGAGGAGAACAAGAAGAACTGGCACAAAAAGCTTGTAAATGCCCTATGGGCAAATAGATTGTCAACCAAGAGATCCATTGGGATGAGCCCATATGAGTTAGTCTATGGCATGGAGGCCAAGTTCCCCTCTTCTTTGGGAATCCCCGTTATCAAATTGCTGCAAGAGATTTAGGCAGAGCCAAATGATATCCAAAGAAGAATAAACCAAACCATCCATTTGCAGTAAACAAGAGAGAAAGTGTATGACAGAGCTAAGATTTTACAAGAGAAGCTCAAGAAAATGTTTGACAAAAGAACCAAGGCTGAAGATTTCTACATAGGCAACAAAGTCTTAAGATGGGATTCAAGAAGAGAGGACAAAGGAAAGCATGGCAAGTTTGATTTCCTGTGGAAAGGCCCCTTTATTATTTCTGTTGTTCAAGGCAACAACACATATTTTCTGAAGAGTTTGGATGGCAGCACAACTGAGGAAGGCCCTGTCAATGGCCGAATGCTAAAGCACTATCATGATCCCTTTTGTTGAACGCAACATAGCTCTGTATACTATCTGTACATTAATATTTGTATTTTCAGCGCTTTTTCTTATAGCAGGCCAATAAGAGGGAACAACACAGCAAATTTTGAAGGGAAGATCAAAGAAATCTCTGTTTTTTGAAATAATTCCAAAGAAGTTCTCAAGCAGATTTCAATATGTTTACAAGCACCCAAAAGGCAAGAAGCAGAGCTGTAATTTTTCTGCAATTCAGCTCAAAAGGATACTGCATATCAGCTTATAAGAATTTAGTCAAAGGCATTGAGAAGAAGTAGAATTTCAGTTTACAACAACAATTGAAGATCAAGGAATTCTGACATGTTGTTCATGGCTTTTCATCTTGAAAAACCATCCCCAAGTGGAGCCACTATTAGCCTCCTATTGCAATATGTTTCATATTTCATGATTGACTGTTTTACATGCCAAATATGTCATCTTTTCATGCTGCAAGGTTCCATATTTCCAAGAAGTTCCATTTTGAAGAATCATACCATTTTTGAAGAGTTTTACAGTTAAGGGAAATCCAAACGGTTTAATCTTGGCTCCCCTAGGTTTAAATTGCTTGTTTTAGAAGATAGAGAATGAATATCTGTCCAAACAGCTTAAGCTTGGCAGATGAGTAGTGTAGAGCTATAAAAAGGGTCTCTTTCACCTCTAATTACCTCACATTAATATGTCAATCCGGGAGCATTTGGTTATTTCAAAGAGTGACTCAATCTGAGGCTATTTGTCAGAGTAATGCTACTAGTACAGTGTTCTACGAAAATACAAGAGTAAACTGATGCTTGTCTATGACTAAGTTACTTCAAATGACTAAAGCACACACTCTTAAAGCTAGGCAACTTTATCAGTCAAGGGTTCGACAGCAATAGCCCATCCCTTTGGAAACTAATGGAAAGGAAAATAGAGCATGGACCACGGGTCTAGGAGCGAGGCAGTAAATGCCGAGGCTCACTACAACCACAGATAGTCTCTCACACCAAATGCAAGTAAATGAAACAGCAGATAAAAATGGAACGCAAATAGGAAATTGAACAACAAATCTAGAATGGAATAGCAATGCTTAAAATGGAACATCAATTTTGAAATGGAACAACAATCGTATAACTAAACCTCGCGAGAAATAATCAAACTTTATCCTATCAACTCAAATGCACTCATTGTAATCAAAACTCCAATCTTTCATTCTCCAAGAAAATCACGCAACCAACTAATGGAACAACATTAATTACTAATTATGGAACATCATTTGGAAATCATACGCACACAACACCCTTGAAAAGTAACCTGATTTATCAACAGGAATTACAATTGTGTTTCAAAATGGAACAACATGAATTCTGAATCATAAAGAACACATCTTTCAGATAATTTCCTTAACACAAATACACAGCATAAAAGCTCCGTAACAAAATGATAACAATGTTCAATTAAGTCTAATAATATTGAATCAACTCTGAAAGTATTGATGACATAATGCAGAGTCAATATGAAGAACCTTAATGAACGAATCTTAACAGAGCATATGATGTAACTTATAAAGCATATCAGATTACCAACTAATGACGATAAGAAAACCACGCAGAAATCAAATCGTAGTGATACAGAAGCAAGTGTCCTCTGGGGCCAGGCCCTTAGCCTCAAGGGTACACCACTTTAAGTTAATCCAGACACAGAGATAAGATAATCACCAAGTTTATATTAATGCATGAAACAAAAAGTACAATGAGCCAAGTTCAACGAGACTCGATGATCAAAGTTCAATCTTTAACAAAAAGTTACATAAAAGCATCATCCCCAAAGCTAACAGTGTCGTCCCTTTATATAAGGGTGACGGTGGAGATGTCTAAGTAACAAGATAAATAAAATAGCAATCCATCAGGATCGAAGATCCCGAGGGATTCGCCAAACTGTTAACCCTTAATCACTTCTTTTCTCCTTCACTGAGCTGGTGCCTTCTCCTCCTTTTCCAGACCGGTTTGCTTCAACCTACTTAGCCTCGTTTGCACTCGGTCCTTCGTCAAAGGGACAGCAGTTACCATGTTCTTCTCTTTTTCTTTGGAACAACAGCTTCTCGTTATTAGCCTTTCCTGCATAGGAGAATGACAAATATCAGTGGTTAAGTCTTGCATACTAATTCCACATATTTTATCATAATTCTCTATTGTTTTCCACATTCATGATGTAAAATATTCACAAGTCCCACTGAAAAGCCATTGAAATGATCATTAAAAACATACCTTTTTAGTACTCCACACACCCCCCTGCTTACCCTGTTTCATGCCCTCATGAAAACGTTGTAGTTGACATGCAAAGCAGTGAGAGAATAGGCTGGAGAAGGAATCTCATGCGGAGGCCTATAGCCATGGTGAGTGACTAGGTAGTCAAAGAACTGGCCTGTTTGACCCTCAGGCATCTCATATAGGGCTTGATATCTGGGTGCAGGGTGCTAGATAATTGGACTGCGGAATCTATATCCTAACCAGGATGGCCCTGCCCTCAAAATGCTTTCGCCATAGAGGTTCAAACGGTTGGCAGCTAATTGAAAATTCTCATACTTAAATGGCTCCCTGAGCTGGATGTTTGGATTAGAGATTTGGTACCGGAATTTGGCTGCATCAATAGCGAGGTCTTTGATAGAAAGAAAATATTCTAAACTTTGTCGAATGAGTGCCTCGTGCATGGGTCCTAACGTTTCGATGACACCCGGAGTTCTCATAAGGTTTCTATGTGCTTTCCATAACTGTACTAGGTCCCTAGGTTGAGCCCTTACCCACAAGTCTAGGCCATTTTCCTGCCTCTGGAAAGTGTTATAGGCTTTGAGCCAGTTGATCTGATTGACCCCGAATAAGATCAATGCTTACAATTGAATGTCCCCAACAAAAGGGCCAGGGTTCAACTCAGTCTCCTGATCTAGCACGAGGTTATGCAAATAAAGTTCACATAGTAATCTTTGGACCTTCACCCCATAATGTTTACAACAATCTATAAAGTCATTGATAGTGTTGATTTGTATCGGGGCGCCTGCTTTAACAGCTTTTATTTTTAATTGTAAGTACCATTCCAATAAAAAAAGAGCATAGTTTTTGGCAGGGGCCCTACATGCTAAAACATCATTGTATAAAGAACACAAGGTATCCATCTGTTTGATAATAGTATCTAGCCTATGGGTTACCTTCACAACTTTCTCTTGTTCCTTTCGCCACCCTTCAAAGGCCTGGCTTTCGGATTGGTTGACGTTCCTTAGTTGCTGTTGTAGTTCTTCATACTTCTCGCTAGGGACTGTTTGCTCTCTAAGCCTTTCCATTTCTTGTTGAGCCTGTTTCAATCCCTTGTGCAAGGTCCTCGTCTTTGGATCTCTTTTCCATGCATCAGTGGAGGCCAGGAGTTTTACCTGAACTTCCTTATTGCATTGTTTCGAGTTCAGAACCCTTATCACCCCTGAGGATGGTGCCTCTGTTTGAATTTCCTTGTTGTCCCTTTCTTTTTTAACACGAATACTAGCTTACAGCTATTCCTTTTCAAATGGAACAGTAGTCTGTCCCTCAGCGTCATTTGGAACAGCAGCTGGACCTTCAACTTCATTTGGAACAACAGTTGGATCTTTACCAGGGTTTTGATCAGCAGGGCGATTTTTGGTCCTCCGCCTTTTTATCCTGTGGATTCTTACTGCAGTGGTCATCTTTTTCTTCCTGGCGGTCTTCCTTATCCTCTGCCTTGATTTCAGGATCCTGATCTGCTGGTGGAGCTGGGCTATTACGCTCAATAACCTCCGCTGTTCCTCTCGTAATTCTCTAATTTCCAATGTTTTATTAGAAGGAACAACAGGCTTTCTGCTGCATTCTGGGCCGTGACTAGTCCCTTGATCTTTCTCCTAGGGTGCTTCTTCACTGTTTTGTGCTAGCTGTTCTGGGGTAGGAGCCCTAACTGGTTCCGTGGCTTCGTTTTCTATCCCTACTTCCTCTGGAATTTCCTCTGGTGTCGTGGGAACAGATTGTTCCCGTTTAGTGTCTCCTATCTCCTTTTCATCATGAACATGCATATTTCCTCCTTCTCCCTCTTTTGCATGTGGTTTTTTGGGTGTATCTTCTTCCTGGGGTTTGTCACGGAGGTATGATGGAGTGGAAGGTTGGCCATACTCACCCATATTGGCCAAGATTGCGGCCAATTCATCTTCTCCCACTGGGTCCTGTGGTGGGCTACCTACCTGCTGTCCCATTTCCTCCTCCTGCCTGGATTGTCCAGCTTCTGCCTCAGAATGCTCAGCTACTTCTTCATTTTCCTCTTCAGATTGCTTAGCTTCCTCGGCCTCTCCTTCCTTTTCTCCTTCGACTTGTTCTTCTTCTACTTCTAGCCATGAGGGTTGCTCGCCCTCAATTGCCACTGGTTGGCTGGTGCTTTCCTGGAGTTTTTCCAGCCTTCCTCTTATCCGGGCTAACCGGACTGATTTTCTGCGTTTCTCTGGCTGTTCCGGTGTATCAGTGTCATGCTTATGCTTTGCTGATTCCTGGCGTGTTTCTGGTCGTTCGGATGTGCTCGCAGTATGTTTTTGTTTTCCTAATTCTCTGTGTTTTTCCGGACGTTCTGGTGTGCTTGTAGTATGTTTACGTTTTGGGGAAGGTGCTGTCGCTCTCCCCTCAATTATTGCAATTAATTCTTCCCAGCTGCTTTGCTGCTGGGTGAGGCTATGACTAACTATTAGTCGGATTAATCCATGGTGGTTGACAATTGACTCTACATGTTGTGCCTTTTTCAGGCTTCGTGTGACGTCATGAAGTAAAGAATTCAAAAGTGCAGGAAGATTTACAGAGAATTTCTGCTTTAGAACAGCTAAGAGTTTAAGATGTCATGGCCTTACCACGTCTTTTCTCCCCTCGCAGGTGATGTAGCTTTGCACTGTTCTTGCTAATTCTGCCCAGGGTTCTCCTGGCGTTGCCGACAGAACTCCCTTCCCCTTAATCGTCAAGCTATGGCCTTCGTCCTGGAAAATTTCCATGATCTTCTGTAGTCCTTCTTTCTTCAGTGTCCATACAGGTCCAGTGGCTGGTAGTCCCGAGACTTTTGCGATTATATCGTCGGTAACTGCTATCCATTTCCCCCTCACTGTGGAGTGATCCTCCTGCAGGTTCTGCAGAAATTCCATCGCCATTGTTTCATTGGACTCCTGCAGGCGACTGAGATAAGTCAGCCATCCTGCTCTTTCTAGGATCTCCCGAGCTGCAGCGGAGACTGTCAACTCTTGTGGTTCGCTTCGAATTGCCCTGCCTCCCATGGTTTCACTGTGGATTCTCAATGGAATAGCAACTGCTTGTGCTGTTTGAAACACAGAGAGGGTAGTAATCGTTGGATTTAGAAAAAAACATAGAGTATGCAACAGAAATGACTTATGAACAGTAACTTGTGTAGAAAAAAATAGAAATATCATGCCGTTAAACCGTGCCATTTCCTGGTACACTAACTTTCCTGAATAGTGAGCTGACACATAACCCGGGGAATAATGAGGTTAACCTCCCCCCCCAGTGCGATAGGTTGCCCCAGCCGTCAAAGAAAGGAGCGGCACCCGATCTGTAACCAAGTCATAAAGGAAGAATGTATGAAAATATGCCATGTTTAGAAAAACAACGAATTACCGAAATCGAGGTGTAAAGTTGGATCGCGTATTACGTAAGAGGCTGCTGCGATATGATGCGAGGCCAGGGGATAGGACGTCTGTCGTACTTGCCAAATCTCAAGTGGTCATTGTCACCTCCTTTGCCATGATTGGTGTAATAAATGTTCATGCAATATATAAGTCGGGAAATAATGTATGAGTAGTGCCTAGGATATAAGAAACAAAAGAGTATTAGTATCCTACCTATTGGTGTAATCAATGTAACTTCGATACCATTAACAGAGCTCTGCTGCCGACAGGGGTCCATAACCTTGGAAGAGTTGTTTATTTCACCCCTGGAACCATGATCCTTTATGTGTATATTAAGGAATGTAATGTCAAAGTGTAGGCCATTATGCTGGCTTGTTAACTAGTTAGCCATAATGCCATTCACGAGGAGGGGGCAAAGAGTGGGCAGGTCGGCTCGTGATGAGACCTCCTATTCCAAGGTTTGTTTATTTGATATACCTTTTGGACCATATCCCTGGTGTGGTGGCCATAGTGGGAATGCCACTTCACTTCCATCCTCATGATCATGGTAGGCTGGCTCTTTGATGAGACCCCCTATCTTGCATTTGACAATTTATAATTCATTTGTTTTTTTGACTTTCTTTTTTCATAAAGCACTTTTCCTTATATATACACAAAGGGTGGTTCAACACTCCTTAAGAGTAGGAATGGTGGAAGAAGTCTTATCATCTCAATAGGAGTATATAAACCCTTTACTCTTATTCCTAAACAAAAATCAAAGGGAATTGAAAATAATGGCATGATAAAGATAATCAATCAGGGCAAAATTAGTAAGACAATGACAACAAAAGATAAGTATGTCCTTCCTTCTGTCCTCTTACCAATACATAGCCTTATAAAGATAGCGATTTATAATTTCCTGATTTTAGTATGTTGTGATTTTGTATTCATTGCATAAGTGCATAGCTATCTCTAAAAGACTTTGAAAGAACGGGGGCAAGAAACATCCTCAAACTTGGATCAACAAAAGGGATAAGTTGTTTCACAAAGAGAGAAAAAGTATGCTAGAAGTGTTCCTTTTTGAGAGAAGAACAATAAAGGAGCATAGGTCTCAAAAGTGCAAATTCCGTTCCTTTTGAAAAAGGAACAACAGAACACACGAAAGTCATTCCTTTTGAAAAAGGAACAGCAGAACACACCAGTGCCGTTCCTTTTGAAAAAGGAACAGCAGAACACACCAGTACAGCAACATACTCAAAATGACGTTCCTTTTGAAAAAGGATCAGCAAAAATCAAAATGTTGTTCCATTTAGAAAAGGAACAGTAAAACAAGCAAACGTCGTTCCTTTGAAAAAGGAATAGCAAAAAAATCAAGAGTGCTTTTCCTTTTGAAAAGGAACAGAAAAAAGTGTTGTTCCTTTTGAAAAGGAACAGCAGAAAAATCAAAAAATGTTGTTCCTTTTGAAAAGGAACAGCATAAAAATCAAAAGTGTTGTCCCTTTTGAAAAGGAATAGCAAAAAAATCAAAAGTGTTGTTCCTTTTGAAAAGGAACAGCAGAAAAATCAAAAGTGATGTTCCTTTTGAAAAGGAATAACAGAAAAATCACAAGTGTTGTTCCTTTTGAAAAGGAACAACAGAAAAATCACAAGTGCTGTTCCTTTTGAAAAGGAACAGCAGAAAAATCAAATGTGTTGTTCCTTTTGAAAAGGAATAGCAGAAAAATCGAGAAATCAAAAATGTTGTTCCTTTTGGAAAGGAATAACAGAAACACACAAATGCCATTCGTTTCAGGAACGGCAAAAATTGAAATCTTTGAGCAAAAGAACACATTTAGTTCAAACATATGTACACAAACGAGTTTGAAGAAAAGAAATTATGTACAAATTGTGAAAAGAAATGAATTCCTTAATGAATTATTGGTGAGGAAGACTTCTCTTCCTCTCCTAAAATCTCCATATCAGTGTCTCTGTGTAGCTGTTGGCAGAAGGATTCCCGAGTGAGTGGTTTACGCTAGAGACGAACTCGGTGGCCATTCACTTTGAAGGTATATCCAGAACCGTCAATGGTGATTAAAGTGATGGTCCCATTGTCATGTACCTTTTGGATTTCGTATGGTCCCAACCAACGAGTCTGGAGTTTCCCAGGGAAGTCCTGAAACCGAGAGTCATATAATAGAGCCCAGTCTCCCTCGTGGAAGACTTTGTTTTTGATGAGGGCATCATGCCATTTAGCTCACTGTTGTTGAATCAATGTTGTATTTTGTAGTGCAGAGAGACTAATTTCGTCCAATTCATTGATCTGATGTAGTCGATTAATCTGTGCCTCGGTTAGATCTAAGCCAACTTCCTGTGCTGTTCGTAATGTTTGGATTTCAAATTCTATAGGAAAAGTGGGTTGTTTTCCAAACACTAATTGATAAGGTGAGTAACCAGTGGTGCTTCTCCATGTTGTTCTATAGGCCCAGAGTGCTTCAGGTAGTCGGGCAGCCCAATCACGCCTGCGTGACGCAATGGTTTTCGTTAGGATTGATTCTATTACCTTATTGCTGCTTTCTACCTATCCATTCGCCTATGGGTGATATGGAGTAGTGATTTTGTGCTGGACATGATAATTATTAAGAGTTGCAGCTAATCTATTGCCAGCAAATTGTGGTCCTCCGTCTGTAATTATTTCCCTTGGAAGGCCATAACGTACAAATAGATGGAACAGGAACTGTATGACAGAGTCCTCTGTGGCTCTTGGAAATGCTTCTGCTTCAACCCACTTGGCGACATATTCTGTTGCCACCAAGATATATGTTATCTGATTTGATGAGGGGTTGATGGGTCCAACGTAATCAAGATCCCATCACTCAAATGGTTCGATGACTAACTGTGTTTTGAGAGGCATCTCGTCAGCTTGACCAGGATGTCCTGCTTACTGGCAGTTGTCATAGGCTTGGACAAATTTCTTTGCATCTCTGAAAATAGTGGGCCAATAATATCCTGTCTGTAAAACTTTGTGTCCAGTTCTACGCTCAGCGAAGTGTCCCCCACATGGTCTATCATGACAGGCTTTTAGGATGTCAAAGATTTCATCTTCTCGAACACATCTCCTGATATGCATGTCTGCCCCTGTGTGAAACAAATAGCCCCCAATCCAGGAGAATCGAGTACTCTTTTGAACAATCTGTTTTCGTTCATTAGGGGTTAAGTGTTTTGGTAGTTTACCTACTGCAAGGTAATTGGCAACATCAGCATACCAGGGTGTTCGAACGACAACAGCAAACAGATGTTCGTCTGGAAATTGATCTTCAACTGCTGCTGCATCAATTGGCTTTGGCATTCTCGAGAGAAAATCGGCTACAGGATTCTCTTTGCCGGGCCGGTCCTTGATTGTGATATCGAATTCCTGCAATAAGATCAACCATCTAGTTATTCTGGCATTTGTGACAGGCTTATTTGCTAAATATTTTATGGTGGAGTGATCCATATATAAGATAACAGGATAGCCTGTGATATAATGTCTAAATTTATTGACAACATGTATTACAGCTAGGAATTCTTTTTCACTAACAGTGTAATTTAATTCAGCAGGGGATAAATTTTTGCTGATGTAATAGATAGCATATGGTTTTTTATCCTCTTCCTGCCCAAGGACTGCGCCAATGGCTGTATCTGAGGCATCAGCTGATATCTGAAATGGCAAGTCCCAGTTTGGTCCTCAAAGGACTGTGGCTGTGGATACGAGGTTCTTTAAATCCTTGAAAGCACATTCACATTTTTCTGTCCAAAGAAAATCAACGTTACTAATTAGTGCATATAAAGGTGCAACAATGTGTGAATAATGTTCTATAAATCGTTTATAATATCCAGAAAATCCAAGAAAGCTTCGTACCTCTGTTTGAGTAGTAGGAGTGGGAATAAGCAAAAGTATTTGGATTTTGGCCGGGTCTACCTGAATGCCGGCTGTTGAAACATAGTGTCCTAGAATAAGTCCTTCAGCCATCATCATGTAACATTTTTCGTGACTTAAGCAAAGCCTGGTAGCTATGCAGCGTTGTAGGACTTTTTCTAGGGTATTTAGTGCTGGATAAAAAACATCTCCATAGGGTGTAAAGTCATCCATATATACTTCAAGTCCATCATTTAATAAATCTGAAAAAATGCTAAGCATAGCCCTTTGGAATGTGGCGGGAGCATTACATAGGCCAAAAGGTAGAACTCGGTAGGCAAATGTTCCCCAAGGACAAGTGGAAGTTGTTTTGTCCTGGTCTTCAGGGGCAATCTAAATCTGATTGTATCCACTGAAGCCATCTAGGAAGGAAAAGAATTTTTTTCTTGCCAAAGTATCTAGCACTTGGTCTATGAATGGGAGAGGAAAGTGGTCTTTTTGGGTTGCTTTATTGAGTTCCCTGTAATCCACACAAATTCTACATTTCCCATTCTTTTTTGGTACCACCACAAGCGGAGAGACCCATTTACTGTCAGAAATATGATAAATAAAATTGACATCTAAAAGTTTCTTAAGTTCCGCTTTCACCACATCCTTTAAATGAGGATTAAGTCTTCTTTGCGGTTGACGGACAGGTCTAGCATCTTTTTCTATATAAATGTGGTGTGTACACAATTGTGGATCGATTCCTTTCATATCAGGGTAATCCCATGCAAATGCTTGTTGATATTTTCTTAACAGATGGATGAGCTTAGTTTCTTGTTCAGATGTGAGGTTGGCATTGATATTTAAATTTTTTCCTGGTTCAATTTCCACAATTTTACTACTGGTGACAGAAGTAATAGGTATTGTTTGATCATGTGTGTCTTTCAGAGGATCTTCTTCTAATTCATTATCAAATGCTGCTTCTATCATGTGACATTGCATACAGGATCCGGATTCAGTTTGACTAATGAAGTTGTTAATGGCATCATCTTCTGTTTGATCTTTAAAATCAAGTGCCTCTTGTATAGTCAATGGAGATCTAATGTTATCAGTAAGGTATGATAGAAGATACCTGTTAGTTTTAATTATTGTGAGACATGGCTGCACTGGAGGGTATAGGACCAGATTCTTGATATCAGGTCCTTTGGTTATGGTCATATTTCCTTGCCGGAAACCAATGTAAGCATCGGTGGTGGCAAGCCAAGGCCTACCTAGGATTAGCGGTTGTCCATCAAGTCGGGTTTTTGGATTAATTATCAGGAAATCGGTTGGATATTCCCAGGAATCTACAGAGACCATGACATTGTATAGAGTACCTTCTGGTCTAACCACAGATCGGTCAGCCAATTCTAACAAAGTAGAGGTAGGTTCTACAGATGTAATGCCGAGTTTTTGACAGGTGGTGGTTGTTAAAATATTGATTGCAGCTCCTAGATCAACTAAGGCATTAGACAAGGTCTGACCGTAAATTTGAACAGTTACAATTGGATTTCCTGGGTCTTCATATTGAATGGGTGTTTCTTTCCCAGACAATAGATCAGATAAAGTACCGACTACATGGACTCTTGGATTAGTTGTTATATTCCTCCTTGGTTTCTTTATGCACAATTCTTTAATAGTTTTTGCGTATATAGGAATATCTTGAATGGCTTGGAGGAACGGGATTTTTATATACAAATTTTGTAATTCTCCTAGAATGTCAAAGTCAGGATACTGTAAAGGTCGAGGTATGACTAATCGTTCTGGGAACAGGGGAGAGGATGTAGTTGCTTGATTATGAGTCTGTTGCTTATTTACATCCTCTTGTTGCAACTGATGTTCTCCTACTAATTGATCTTCAATATGAACTATTTTATCTCCCTCATTTTCAATGATACGTCCAGATCGTAATTGAATATCGTTACACTCCTGTAGGTCGGGTCCTATTTCTGGTGATTCTATGATCTGGAGAGATTGGACCGGTCTGTTATTTGGATTGGGGTTGGGTTGGGCTGGGAGTTGCGGTCTCAGATTAGATTGGGGATTTTGTTGTAGAGCTGGCAGAGTAGGTTGAGGGAGCGGAATAGTTCCTACTGGCTGTTGCATCGGTCTTTGCCAGTTTATCTGCCAGGGTGAACATTGTGAAGTGGGGGGAGTCCATTGTGGAGGATATGGGCTATTTTGCCAATATGGTGGAGTATAAGGAAATTCGGCCAACCAGATTGGCTTGGCTGATTCAGCCACGGGTTTCGAGAAGGAAACGATGGTGGTGACTAGTTCGAAAATGGGGGTTGGGGCTGATTTTTCCACATATTATATTGTTGAGCATTATATTGTGGAGGCTGAAAAGAAGAGGTTGGGTCTGAAAACATACCAGATTGTCTTGGCTGCCATTGGCGGCACTGGTTAATCAAGTACATCGATTCTGGTTCTTCCTCTGCTTCCTTGTATACTGCTTTTAATCCAGGAAGTGAGGGGCAGCTTTCCGTAAGATGATCGTTTGTACAGATGGCACATGTTTGGACTGTATCTAGTGGACACTCCTTGTGACTATGTTTTTTTCTGCATCGGGGGTAGAAGATTGCCAAATTCTGTTCTGCCTCCATCTGCTTCTTTTTGGCCTGCATAATATCAAGTTGTGTAGTTAGTGTCCCTAGAATATCAGTTTTAAAATTTTCTAATAAATTTCCAATCTCCACACGCGTTACTCCTTCTGTTGATATTTTATTGTCTCTTGCAAACCGATCATATTCTGCAGGTTTTATTCTTGTGCTGCCTCTCGAACTCTTGATACATAAATCAATAATGTCAGCAAAATTCTCTTGATAAATATCCCCTTTTCCCATGATATTTAATGTTTCAATCCACTGTTCCTTCATTCCCCTTATCAATGCAGTTTTTAACACATTATCAGGTAAAGGTAGTGATGCATAAGGCGATTGTTTGGTCAATTTAGTGATATCTAAATTGCAACTTTTAAATGTCAACCCGGGGCTCGTAAGCTGATGAAGTGAGGTGTACTATATGTACTTAGATAACCTTTTCTTAATCTTTTGTCGTTTTTATTTTTTTAGTTTGTTTTTTATTTATCCTTCCTAATGTGATGTGATGGAGATGTAATCAAGCGAGTGAATGTGTGTGTTTGTGGCGACTTCTAAATGATTTCTTGAAACTTAAAGAGTATTCTAAAGAAAGCTTGAACAATAACTGAAATGGAATCAAAGCTTTAAAGGAAAGTAGAGGCATCAAATAAAAGACCAATGGCATTGGCCCAGTACCTATACTGATGATGAAAATGAAAATGAAAAAGACATCTACATTAACTCAGTTAAAAACAAGAACAACTACTTTAACTCTTCAATTAAATCTTAAGCAATGTAAAATCTAGGTGACAAATCACACCACTTAATTTTCCCTTAACCTTTTTGCCTTCAGCTGGATTGATCATGTAAGAAAGAGTTATGAGCAAGTTAGCAATGTGAGTCTTAAAACAAAATAAACCAAGCTGCACTAAGTGATATTTTGGCTCTACTGAAGTTAGTTGATTATGATAAAAAGAGCCATCAAAAGATGAACAACTTGATAAGCTATGAGCAGAAAGTAAAGTGCAAACTAAAGCAATGATACTAATGAAAATCAAAAATAAAGATCAGCAGTCTAGATAAGATGATCACACATGCCACTAGTTGTAAAAAGAAAAGCAAGAAAACTATCCCGAGCTCGCCTAAGAAACCTGCATAACACACTGATCAGTCATGGACAAAAGTGCAGAAATGTAAATCAGCAGAATTCAAAGTTTATGTACAGCTATTATACATGTTTGAAAAGAAATAACATTGCAGCAAATAAAAAGACATATATACAGCTATTATACATGAAATCAGAAAACGAAATGCAAGGAATTAAACTACTGTACAGTGGCTGTAGCAAACAGGGGCCCTCTGCCCACTTCAGCCAATCCAAAGAACAGTTACACGCTTAGAAAAAGAACAGTCTTCTCATGTATTGATTGCAAGTTTGAAAATACAGTGGGGAGCTCAAAATGATTACAAAAACAACTAACTATCCAGCGTTCAAAGACGCTTTATTTATACAGAGGAAATCAAACTACTTTAACGAAACTTCAGCTATTCAAGCAGCTGTGTCAAAACACGTAATCTGGCTGCGTCCTCGGATTTAGGCAACGGTCATTGTGGGCATTCAATCCGCTGTTGGATTCGTGTCTCCCACTGTCTTCGTGGCTGAGGAAGGTACCACGTGCTCCAAAACAGAACACGCAGAGCCGTGCCACCGCCAATGACCTCTGGTTGACCGGATTTGCCTCTGCGTTGACTATGGGTTTTTATGACCAGTTTGGGTGAGCTGGAGGGACACACACCATGTCCTTGGTTCCACGAACTTGCCCATGTGGCTCTTCTTCCTGGAGGACACCTGGAACATACCGTTTAAGAAAACAGCTGCGGAAACCCTGTGTGAGCTGCGGAAACGCAGCACTTTGAACCAAAATTCTAAACCAACAACAAGTCATTAGCATAATTAGCAAACCATGTAAAAAGTCCTAAAATACAATGATTTAAGCAATTTGATGGAGGGAATGAGTGACAAAAGGAGGAAATGAATAGGAAAAGGAGGCTGAGAGGATGTGTAAAGAAGTGCAGGTCTGAGGCTCAACATACCCCCACTGTGAAGGTGTTGCATGTCCTCATGCAACCAAAACTTTGTCATTGTTTTTCAGTCCATGTGCTCAGATGCTTCTGCCAAAACATCCAGCCTTCTTCTCTTTCTCCTTGCTGCCAAAATTGTCCTTGGTTTTCTGACTAAACACTTGAATTTCAAATTGATCAAGGCTCTGCTCAGCTTCTTACATTTTCTCTTCAATTTTTTGTTCTTCTTCTGCCAAAGTCCTAAGTGAAGCATGGTATTGTCATGGACAATTTTGTCCACCTTGCTTTGTTCTTTCAATGCTTCGTTTTCTTGTTTAATATGCCGGTTCAAGACTTCTAGCTCAAACACCTCTTGTTTTAAAGACTGGACCTGTTCATCAAGAGGCAATATAGTGCTCGGACCTGCAACTGATTGCTCTAAGGTCTCCAAATAATTGTATGCCTCCTGCTGGTCAGGGTCAGTTTCAGGTGTTCTTCTTGGCCTAAACTCGAATTCTTGAGGACTGTTTTCTCTTTCTTGCTGAAAGGGACTTTCCTCTCGTGGAGGACTTGGCTCAATAACTAGCTGAATTGGAGTCTTTTCAGGTGTGCCTTCTCCCAAATCAATGAAATGTGATTGTTTTTCTTTAGTCACACTCATTTTTTCTTTAAGTCTACCGCTTCTTCTCACTTGTACATTAGTGCTCTTTTGCTGACTACTCTGTTTTTCTTTTTGTTTCTTCTTTGAGAGGGCAGTAGCTTGGAGTTGTACTAGTCTATCAGCCAAGGTTTGATAGTCTTCTTCTATTGAAGGTTCAGGTGATGGATATGATTTTTGAACAATTGTTTTCCCTTTATCCTTTTTCTGTTTCTTAGTTTTATCTCTCTTTTCCTCTTCTTCTTGAGCAGTTTCTTCAGTTTCTTCTGTAGGAGGATCTTGGGCTGCAGCACCCCTTTCTCTTCTCCTACTTCTTTTTGGGACTCTAGGGGAACTGCTAGAGGCTTCAGTTACCTCTTGGAAATGGTTTCTGGTTAGAAACTTTTCCCATGTATCCTTGTTACTCTTTAACTGCTCTTCTATGAGAATTCTAATTAACCCGTGATGATACAAGTGAGATTCAATATGGCCTACATGCTTTTGGACAGTGAAACTCATTTTCTTTAGGCTTGCTAACAGAAAATAGGGTAAATTGAGGGCATGGTCATCCATGAAATTCATCATAATTCTTGCATGGTACATATACATAGTGCCAAAGCGGCCCTCACATGTGATAAACTTTTGAACAAGTAACAACAATGCAGTCCATTCTTCCTTAATGACATGTACAGGAATTCCCTTAGTGAATATTGAAGTGTCCATACCTGGGTTCTTAAGCATGTCTTTCCATCCTTGGTCTTCCACTGTTCTGTTCTTAAACCATCTTTCTCCTTTTTGAGGTAGACTGGTTGCTGTGGCTATGGTGTTCTCTGTTACTGTGAACTTCAGGTCTCCCACTTCCACGGTATTTCCATTGAATGATCGAGCAAATGCCTTCGTTACCTCCTTGTTATACCCTCTGAATTTTCGAATAAATTTGAGCCATTGTGCTTTCTTTAGTGCTTCTTTCGTCTGTGGATACCCTTCTAAATACTTCGGACCCTCAGGTTCAGCTCTAAGCAGCTTCCCCATCTTCGGCTTTTCAACTTCGGCTGAAGCTTTGACTGCATGAGAATGGTCAAGGAGGATGCTCACAGGAAAAACAGGTGTATTACGGCTGTAAGTGGAGTAGCCGTAACGTAATGCGAGGCGTATTGCAGAACAGTAGTCGGGGTTTGAAACAGAGAACAGAGCTGTGGAGTTTGCAACGTAAATGAGAGTGGAAATGGTGTGAATACGAGAGAGTAGAAGACAAACACGAGAAATGAGTTAGATGCATGCGGAGATGGAGTGATAAGTGAACGGATTAACGGCCGAATCCTTGAGAGTCGGGTGGCTTACGCACACGTTTAAACATTGGCTGCGGAAATGACGGTAAGGAGAGCCGTGGTACATTGGGTTACGTCACAGAGGTACGGCCAGTAATGGAGGAGCAGCCCCAACTCGAGTTTTGAATTAATGATGATGAGGGAACCGTTAGAAAGGTATGAGGTGGATGAGGCATGATCGTGGAGAAGGAGTGGGATGATCTTGCCGAATCATTGCATTTAGTGGCTCTTTCCACGATTTAATAACTATACGTAAAATGACATTAAATTGTTGTTGGGAAAAAATTTTGATCATACCTTCATAGATTTGCCTTTTGTTGATTAAGGTTGCTGACCCCTTATTGCTTTCTTATCTTGCAGGTGCCTCCCATCCTTGTTGCCCTTGGTGATGTTGATACCTCTGACTGTGATTTTTGAAAACAGAGTACTGCTGCTGTAGAGACAGAGTGATGCTGGCTGCGGAAACTGGTGCGAGCTGTGGAAACAGTTCTCAGCTGCGGAAACTGAAACAACACCCTTCTGTCTATACCAAGAAGTAGTTAGAGAAGACTTAACTGAATGAAATAGTCCTGAGAGGGACTTTTATTGATGAAATGGAGTGAGATGAATGAAATGGAATGAAAATGAAGTGGAATGGAGATGATGGGATGGATGAACTGAAATGGCGAATGAGATGGAAAGAGAGAGAGAGAGATTTTTTTTTGGAAAATATAAAGTGTCAGGTGCCCCTGATTTTCACCTTATATTTTCTGCATAAGACTACCAATTCAAGATTGGTTTTCAGGCTTATACAAGAGACCCTTTTTTTTTTTTTTTTCAACTTAAAGAAACAAAGACTAGGCTGATGGAGGAGAAGAATTCTTCTCCACCAGCCTCATTGCAGAATCTTCTTGGAACATTTTAACAAATTCCTCCTTTGAGAGTGGCTTGTGGTAGACTTTCAATCGGTGGCCATTCACAATGAGAGGAGTCTGAAACTCATCAATGGTCTTTACTCGAACTGCTCCATTGTTAAAGACTTCATCAATCTCATATGGTCCAAGCCAATGAGTTTGAAATTTTCCTTTGAAGTCCTTAAACTTGGAATCAAACAATAGTGCCCAATCTCCCTTCTGAAACTTTTTCTCTTTGATGTGTCGATCATGCCACTTAGTTCTTTGGTGTTGAACTAGATCAGTCCTTAAAATTGCATCTTGTCTTATCTCATCTAGCTCATTCAGCTGCTCCATTCTGTGCTTTTGGGCTTCTGATAGATTCATCCCCAACTGAACTGCCATCTTGTAGGTCTTGATTTGAAACTCAATGGGGAGCAAGACTTCTTTCCCATAAACAAGTTCATAGGGAGAATGTCCTGTTGTGTTCCTCCATGTAGTTCTATAGGCCCATAAGGCTTCAGGAAGCCTTTCTGCCCAATCTCTTCTATGAAGATGAATAGTTTTGGTGATTATGCTCTCAAGAACTTTATTTGTGGATTCCACTTGACCATTTGCTTGCGGATGGTATGGAGTAGATTTTCTATGCTTGATTTTGTATTCTTCCATCAGCTTCTCCATCAAGTTAGATGTAAATTGGCTTCTCTGATCTGTCACAATTTCTCTTGGGACACCAAAATGAGTAAAAATATCCTCAAAAAGAAATTGAACAACTAAATTTTCAGTGGCAGAAGGCAATGCCTTTGCTTCTACCCATTTAGTAACATAATCAGTACAAACCAATATATACTTCTTTTGCTTAGATGGTGGGTCAATGGGTCCAATGAAATCTAAAGCCCATTTTTCAAAGGGTTCGATGCATACCTGTGGCTGTAATGGCATTTCATTTGAAGGAGTTGGTCTCCCAACTCTTTGGCAGCTGTCACACCTTTTGACATATTGTTTTGCATCTTTGAAGAGAGAAGGCCAATAATATCCTAAAGAAAGGATTTTATAGGCCGTCCTCTTGTCAGCAAAGTGTCCGCCGCACGGTTCATCATGACATGCCTTAAGGATGTCAGGGATTTCATCTTCCCGAACACATCTTCTGATCACACAGTCTAGCCCTGTTTTGAACAATTCATTAGAAATCCATGAATACTTTGAACTTTCCTGAATGATTTTCCTTTTCTCATTAGGAAATAAGTGTGGAGGTAGCTTCCCTGTAACCAAATAATTAGCAATGTCTGCATACCAAGGGGTTTTAGTAGTTATTGCAAACAAATATTCATCTGGAAACTTATCCTCTACAGGAGAATCTTCATTAGTATTTTGGATTCTAGACAAGAAATCAGCTATTGTATTTTGTTTCCCTGGTCTATCTAACACAGTAATATTGAATTCTTGTAAAATTAAAAGCCATCTTGTAACTCTGCCATTAGTAACAGGTTTATTCATGAGATATCTAATTGCAGAATGATCAGTATGGACAAAAGTTTCATAGCCGGTTATATAATGTCTAAACTTGTTGATTGCATGAACAACGGCTAAGAACTCTTTTTCAATCACAGTATAATTTAACTCAGTGGGAGTCAAATTTTTACTGGTGTAGTAAATGGCATAAGGGACCAAATCCTTTTGTCCCAAGACAGCTCCTAGAGCTGTATCTGAAGCATCTGTAGAAATATGGAAAGGAAGTTTCCAATTTGGCCCTCTCAGAATGGGTGCTTCAGATATCCTTGTTTTTAAAGCTTCAAATGCAGATTGGCATTCAGGATCCCATTTGAATTCACAGTCTTTTGTAAGTAATTTGAAGAGCGGAGATGCTATCCTGGTGAAGTTTTCAATAAAT
This sequence comes from Pinus tabuliformis, assembly GCA_031772625.1. NCBI lineage: Eukaryota > Viridiplantae > Streptophyta > Pinopsida > Pinales > Pinaceae > Pinus > Pinus tabuliformis. The sequence continues at coordinate 600,282,303 of CM062813.1, read as the reverse complement.
CTTCTATAATATCCAGTAAACCCAAGAAAACTTCTAACATCCTTTTGACAATTTGGAATAGGTAATTTGGAGATGACTTCAACTTTTGATCTATCAACTTTAATTCCATCTCCTGAAATATGATGTCCTAAAACAATCCCTTCAGTAAACATCATGAAACATTTTTCATGACTTAATGAAAGATTTTTTTCTTTACATCTTATAAGGACTTTTTCCAAATTTTCTAATGCTTCTTCAAATGAGTTACCATAAACTGTAAAATCATCCATATAGACCTCTACACAATCATGAATTAGATCGGAAAAGATTCCTAATACTGCCCTTTGAAATGTTGCGGGTGCATTACATAATCCAAAAGGAAGTACTCTGTAAGCAAAAGTCCCCCATGGACAGGTAAATGTGGTTTTGTCTTGATCTTCAGGTGCTACCTGAATCTGATTGTAACCACTAAAACCATCCAGAAATGAGAAATACTTTTTACCTGCTAAAGTATCTAATACTTGATCAATAAAGGGCAAAGGAAAGTGATCCTTCAAAGTTGCTTTGTTCAATTCCCTATAATCAATGCAAACCCTCCATTTACCATTCTTTTTAGGTACTATAACCAAAGGAGAAACCCACCGGCTATCTGAAATGGGGTAAATGAAGTTTACATTAAGTAACTTTTGGAGCTCTTCTTTCACTATTTCCCTAAGGTTTGGATTCATCCTTCTTTGAGGTTGTCTGATTGGTCTACTATTTTCCTCAATATAGATGTGATGAATGCAAGTCTTCGGGTCAATACCTTTCATATCTGTATATTCCCATGCAAATGCAGTAGAATGCTTTTGCAAGACTTTGGTTAGCTCTTCCTGTTGTGATTTTTCCAAGTTTTTGTTGATATTCAGTGTTTTTCCTGGAAAAATCTCAATGGCAGAACTACCAAACTCTTCCATAGAGAAAAGAGACATCTGTCTAGATGATAGACACTCAATGTCAGAATCCAACTGAAATTGTGTGTGGTCATATTCTGAAGATGGTTCAAAATTTTCTAATGTGTTCAGAATTTGACTATCTTCACTAATCTCAGAAATGGTAAAGACAGGTTGTATAGTATCTTCATCATCAACCCACTCATTATCCCCTATTTCTGTAATTGCTTTTGTTGGAGGATACAGATTGAACTTCTTTGTCGAATTACCATCAGAAATATACATATCCCCAGACCTACAACTTATGAAAGCATCAGCTGTGGCAAGCCAAGGTCTTCCTAAAATAAGAGGATGCCCTCCTAGATTACTCTTGGGAGTTAAAATCATGAAATCCACTGGATATTCCCAAGAGTCTAGGGAGACTGGAATGTCTTCCAATACACCATCTGGTTTAATAATTGATCGATCTGCAAGTTGCAATAAAGTAGGTGTAAAAAGAAGATTAGGAAGTTTTAGCTGGTCCATAGTCTGTCTACTCATGATGTTGATAGCAGCCCCTAAATCAATCAAAGTATTTGGTATTTCTACCCCATTGATATGTGTTTTAACAATTGGACTACCGGGATCTACATATTTCTGCATAGTAATTTTTCCCATCATGATATCTGCAATTTTTCCTACCAGGTGGATCCTTCTGGTGTCTCTTGGTTTCCTTCCTGGTCTTCTAAGACTCAACTCCTTTATTGTTTTTGCTAGAATAGGAATCTCTTTAATGGCTTGTAACAAGGGAATCTTGATACAGACATTTTTCAATTCATCTAGAAAATTATAGTCAGGCAACCAAATTTGTTTTTCCACTCCTTTATCAATTTGTAATCTTTCAGGGAAAGGAGGTGTGGATAAGGATGCAGGTTGCTCAACTATGGGAGTTGTGGGGGTTAATTCTTTTTCTTTTTCTTTTTGAGTGTTTGGGTTTTGAAGAGATGCTTCAGAACCCTTATTGACTTCAAGAGATTCTTCCTCAAAAATGCTTTGCTTTTGATCATTTATAGAAGGTTTATCTAAGACTCTACCTGATCTGAGTTGTACTTCATTGAGAGGAACAATCATATAGGTAGGAAATTGCTGACCTTCCATCATGTAGGCATTTTGAGGGTTTTTATTATTGGGGTTTGGCAATGGCTGAGAAGGAAGTTGATTTGGCTTCTGTTGGAATGGAAGCAAGAGTTGAGAATTTGGATTCTGTTGAGAAGGTTGTTGTTGTGGAAATGGCAATGATAGTTGCGGATTTTGATTTGGAAGTTGTGGAGCTTGTTGGTTTTGAAAAGATGGAGGATATTGGTAAAATTGAGCAAATCTCCCATAAGGATTTTGCATTCCTTGTACCCATGATTGAAAAGAATTTTGAGGTTGGAACCAAGGTTGTTGCCAAGGATTCCAATTTGGTTGGGGTTGAAAATTCATAGAGTTGTTAAACCCTTGATTTTGTTGCCCCTGCCAAGGTCTCCTTGCAACAAAACAGAGAGATTCAATTGTATTTGGATCTTCTTGAAAGACAGCTTTGAGCCCAGGAATTGAAGGACAATCCTTGGTCTCATGGTTCTCTGAACAGATTACACATGTTTCTACAACTTTTGCATCCAAGGGACATTCCCTTAGAGCATGTTTCTTTCTACACTTTGGGCAAAAGATGGCCAAAGCCTCAGCTTCTGCTTTCTGCTTATTGTGAATCTTAAGGGTGTCTAGTTGCTCACTAAGACTCCCTAAGATATCAGTTTTGAATTCATCAAGCATGCTGCCAATCTCAGCCCTACTTACCGATCCAGTTGCAGATTTATTTGCTCTGATGAGAGAAGGATCTCTAGGCCCTTTTTGAGTTTTGGATTTCCCCCTTGAGAGATGGACACATAATTCTGCTATATCAGAAAGTGGAAGTTGAGATACATCTCCTTTTCCCATCATATTCAAAAGATCTATCCATTCATCTCTAATGGCTTTTAGTAAAAGGGATTTCAAGGTCTCCTCATCCAAGTTACTCATTTTTGCTCTTTTCAGATTATATTGAAATCTTTCAATCAATTCCTCCAAGTTTTCATCTTCTTTTTGCATCATTTTGAATACCTCATCCTTATGATTGGTGGGCATACAATAGTCCAGGTACCTATCCAAAAATGTCTGTTTCATATCATTCCATGACCTAATGGATTGAGTGAGTAATCCCATGAACCATTTCAAAGCTGATCCTTTCAATGTTGAAGGAAAAAGTTTGAGTTTTTGAGAGTCATCCAGATAATCATAAGTTCGACATACGACTTCAAACTCAAATAGAAATGTTTCAGGGTCCTCATTCCTTAACCCATGGAAGTTTGGGAGGACAGATGGTGAGATGTTCTTCATGGTGGCTCGGGAGTCCTCATCGACTATAGGAAACCCAAATGAGTTATCTCCATCCCTATTTCCTCCAATGTTACCTCTACCTCCTCCATTGTTTCCTCCTCCTCCTCCTTTGTTTCCTCCTCCTCCTCTACCTCTACCACCTCCTTCCTCTGTCATAGTAGTTTCCCTGAAGACTTCAGAGTCTTCTGGTTCTTCTACTAAGGGTGTATGAGAAGGAATTTCTCCCTCTTCTTCAGGTGATTCTACTTCTTCAATTACAATTTGTCTCTCTGGAGAAAGAAGGAAAGGATCTCTCTCTAATTCAGACTCGATGGAAGGTATGGGAGAGTCGACTCCTGCTTCTTGAATTCCAGGAATCCTAGGGCTAGGAGTGTCAGTTGGAGATGAGGGAGGTGTCTCTTGTCTATTCCTTGAAGTAGATGGACTTGTAAAAATCGAACTCTTGGCTCTAGCTAAAAACCTTCCCCTAGAATCTCTTGCCCTATGCATGTCATTTTTTTTTTTTTTCTTCAAGTCGGGCTAATAATTCTCTTTCTGATCTTCTAGGTCACTCTAGGTGCAAGAAGAGAGCATACTCAAGAAACTATTAAACCAATAACTCTCTCTTTTCTGATCCTCCAGATCACATTAAGTGCAAGAGGAGAGCATACTTTGAGATGTTATCAATTTCCTTCCTTGAAATTTTCTTATTGTGTTTTTTTTTTTTTTTTAGAAATTGGCTACCTAATTTCACTTCCCCGGCAACGACGCCAAAATGTTTGGTCAATTTAGTGATATCTAAATTGCAACTTTTAAATGTCAACCCGGGGCTCGTAAGCTGATGAAGTGAGGTGTACTATATGTACTTAGATAACCTTTTCTTAATCTTTTGTCGTTTTTATCTTTTTAGTTTGTTTTTTATTTATCCTTCCTAATGTGATGTGATGGAGATGTAATCAAGCGAGTGAATGTGTGTGTTTGTGGCGACTTCTAAATGATTTCTTGAAACTTAAAGAGTATTCTAAAGAAAGCTTGAACAATAACTGAAATGGAATCAAAGCTTTAAAGGAAAGTAGAGGCATCAAATAAAAGACCAATGGCATTGGCCCAGTACCTATACTGCTGATGAAAATGAAAATGAAAATGACATCTACATTAACTCAGTTAAAAACAAGAACAACTACTTTAACTCTTCAATTAAATCTTAAGCAATGTAAAATCTAGGTGACAAATCACACCACTTAATTTTCCCTTAACCTTTTTGCCTTCAGCTGGATTGATCATGTAAGAAAGAGTTATGAGCAAGTTAGCAATGTGAGTCTTAAAACAAAATAAACCAAGCTGCACTAAGTGATATTTTGGCTCTACTGAAGTTAGTTGATTATGATAAAAAGAGCCATCAAAAGATGAACAACTTGATAAGCTATGAGCAGAAAGTAAAGTGCAAACTAAAGCAATGATACTAATGAAAATCAAAAATAAAGATCAGCAGTCTAGATAAGATGATCACACATGCCACTAGTTGTAAAAAGAAAAGCAAGAAAACTATCCCGAGCTCGCCTAAGAAACCTGCATAACACACTGATCAGTCATGGACAAAAGTGCAGAAATGTAAATCAGCAGAATTCAAAGTTTATGTACAGCTATTATACATGTTTGAAAAGAAATAACATTGCAGCAAATAAAAAGACATATATACAACTATTATACATGAAATCAGAAAATGAAATGCAAGGAATTAAACTACTGTATAGTGGCTGTAGCGAACAGGGGCCCTCTGCCCACTTCAGCCAATCCAAAGAACACTTACACGCTTAGAAAAAGAACTGTCTTCTCATGTATTGATTGCAAGTTTGAAAATACAGTGGGGAGCTCAAAACGATTACTAAAACAACTAACTATCTAGCGTTCAAAGACGCTTTATTTATACAGAGGAAATCAAACTACTTTAACGAAACTTCAGCTATTCAAGCAGCTGTGTCAAAACACGTAATCTGGCTGCGTCCTCGGATTTAGGCAACGGTCATTGTGGGCATTCAATCCGTTGTTGGATTCGTGTCTCCCACTGTCTTCATGGCTGAGGAAGGTACCACGTGCTCCAAAACAGAACACGTAGAGCCGTGCCACCGCCAATGACCTTTGGTTGACCGGATTTGCCTCTGCGTTGACTATGGGTTTTTATGACCAGTTTGGGTGAGCTGGAGGGACACACACCATGTCCTTGGTTCCACGAACTTGCCCATGTGGCTCTTCTTCCTGGAGGACACCTGGAACATACCGTTTAAGAAAACAGCTGCGGAAACCCTGTGTGAGCTGCGGAAACCCTGTGTGAGCTGCGGAAACGCAGCACTTTGAACCAAAATTCTAAACCAACAACAAGTCATTAGCATAATTAGAAAACCATGTAAAAAGTCCTAAAATACAATGATTTAAGCAATTTGATGGAGGGAATGAGTGACAAAAGGAGGAAATGAATAGGAAAAGGAGGCTGAGAGGATGTGTAAAGAAGTGCAGGTCTGAGGCTCAACAGCGATCTTTGTAAATTGTATTGAAAACGTTCCACATATTCTTCTAATGTTTCGTTTGGTTTGGCTGTCATTTGGAATATTTCATCTTTCAATTCTCTAGACCTACAATAATCCTGATATTTTTTTAAGAATGATTCTTTCATTTGATCCCAATTGTTGATGACCCCACCACCTAGTCCCATAAACCATCTTAAAGCTGCCCCCTTTAATGTAGAGGGGAATAATTTTAATTTCTGGGGATCGGTGGTGTAATCATATCCCCTGCACAACACATCAAATTCGAATAAAAATGCATCCGGATCTTCTGATGTGAGACCGTGAAATGTAGGGATATGTTGAAGAGGGATAGCTTTCATGGGCGCATTTGCTGCAGAATCTACTATAGGATATTGTAATGTAGAGGTTTGAGTATTTGGCTGGTTCTGAGCCATAGGATCGAATATATGCCAATAACCTTCTGGGATATCTAGGAGGGTATTCCTAGGTTGAGAGGGAACGATTTTAGCAGGGATAGTTTTTATGGCACTTCCTTTATCTGGGATAAGAGGAATACCTGATGTCTGAGGAGATTGGACTCCTTCAACAATGATTTTCGCAGCGCTCCCCTTATCTGAGTTGTTTAATGGCTGATCTGTTCCAATGGGAGATTTTGGTTCCTCGGTTTCCCCTGTTTCTCCTTCTCCTTCACAAAAGTTGCTGAAATTCCCTTCCTGCAATAGTTCTGGAGTAGAAATTTTAATTTCCTGAAAGTCCTGCTCTTTAGTTTGACTATGCACCTCAGCAAAGGCTACAGATGGTGATCCTGTGGCCTGAAGGGAACTAGTAGGTTGTTTAGAAATGATTTTCCTGGGACCTACTGATGGCTGAGATTCTGTTTTCTTATAGATTTCGTCTATGAAAGTTGTTCGGCCAAGGGTCACCGACCCCTTAGCTTTTTCGAGTTTGGATGGAAACTTAATATTATTTTTTGGTTTTTTCTGCTTAGTCATGCACTCAAATGAACTACTAAATTCTATTCAAACAAAGCAAGAGCAAATCTGTTAGGAAAGCGGACAGTGGAGCAGGGCTTTTACATGCTCCGCATGTAGGTTCTTACCTTTCGTTTTTAAGATCCAACTCTTCCCTAGCAGGTTCGTACACTACTCTGAAAAAAGACAAATGGCTACACTCTTTCCCCGGCAATGGAGCCAAAATGTAGAGCTATAAAAAGGGTCTCTTTCACCTCTAATTACCTCACATTAATATGTCAATCTGGGAGCGTTTGGTTATTTCAAAGAGTGACTCAATCTGAGGCTATTTGTCAGAGTAATGCTAGTAGTACACCGTTCTACGAAAATACAAGAGTAAACTGATGATTTTCTATGACTAAGTTACTTCAAATGACTAAAGCACACACTCTTAAAGCTAGGCAACTTTATCAGTCAAGGGTTCGACAACAATAGCCTATCCCTTTGGAAATTGATGGAAAGGAAATTAGAGCATGGACCACAAGTCTAGGAGCGAGGCAGTAAATGCCGAGGCTCACTACAGCCACAGATCGTTTCTTACACCAAATGCGAGTAAATGAAACATCAGATAAAAATGGAACGGCAAATGGGAAATTGAACATCAAATCTAGAATGGAACAGCAATTTTGAAATGGAACAACAATCGTATAACTAAACCTCGTGAGCAATAATCAAACTTTATCCTATCAACTCAAATGCACTCATTGTAATCAAAACTCCAATCTTTCATTCTCCAATCAAATCACGCAACCAACTAATGGAACAACATTAATAAGTAATTATGGAACAACATTTGGAAATCATACGCACACAACACCCTTGAATAGTAACCTGATTTATCAACAGGAATTACAACTGTGTTTCAAAATGGAACAGCATGAATTCTGAATCATAAAGAACACATCTTTTAGATAATTTCCTTAACACAAATTCACAGCATAAAAGCTCCGTAACAAAATGATAACAATGTTCAATTAAGTCTAATAATATTGAATCAACTCTAAAAGTATTGATGACATAATGCAGAGTCAATATGAAGAACCTTAATGAACGAATCTTAACAGAGCATATGATGTAACTTATAAAGCATATCAGATTACCAACTAATGACGATAAGCAAACCACGCAAAAATCAAATCGTAGTGATACAGAAGCAAGTGTCCTCCAGGGCCGGGCCCTTAGCCTCAAGGGTACACTGCTTTAAGTTAATCCAGACGCAGAGATAAGATAATCACCAAGTTTATATTAATGCATGAAACAGAAAGTACAATGAGCCAAGTTCAATGATACTCGATGATCAAAGTTCAATCTTTAACAAAAGGTTACATAAAAGCATCATCCCCAAAGCTAACAGTGCCGTCCCTTTATATAAGGGTGACGGTGGAGATGTCTAAGTAACAAGATAAATAAAGTAGCGATCCCTCAGGATCGAAGATCTTGAGGGATTCGCCAAACTGTTAACCCTTAATCACTTCTTTTCTCCTCCGCCGAGCTGGTGCCTTCTCCTCCTTTTCTGGACTGGTTTGCTTCAACTTGCTTAGCCTCGTTTGCACTCGGTCCTTCGTCAAAGGGACAACAGTTACCCTGTTCTTGTCTTTTTCTTTGGAAAAGCAACTTCTTGTTTTTACCCTTTCCTGCACAGGAGAATGACAAATATCAGCAGTTAAGTCTTGCATACTAATTCCACATATTTTATCATAATTCTCTATTGTTTTCCACATTCATGATGTAAAAGATTCACAAGTCCCACTGAAAAGCCATTGAAATGATCATTAAAAACATACCTTTTTAGTACTCCACAAGTAGCTAGGTAGAGAAATCAAGGAGCCCAACTGCTTAATTTGGGCCCCTGGAAGAGATAAGGGTACACTTAGATAGGAGGGCAGTCAAAAGAAAAGAGGATAATCAGGGTCTGCAAGTCTAAGTGCACCGATTCAAAAGGAAGAAAAAATGTTAGGTGTATTAGGCTGGGTAGGTAGTTTGAGGTTAGGTGTATTAGGCTGGGTAGGTAGTTTGAGGTTGCAGAAAGCAAGGTTTTGATCACCTCATGTATTGTCAATTACAGCTTGTCTCCTTAATGAAAGAAATGCCAAAGTAGTTGATTGATGGCAGAATTATGGAAGCATGTCTAACTCCCTTTCACCCCTCCCCTCAAAGTTTCTTACTAACACCCCTCAAGGACCTTGGGATCTGCCCAACCAGTCCTATTATCACTTCATTTCTTCAAGCTTTGACTTTCTTCAATGAAAAGAAGCCACATCTCTTGTGTAAAAATCATTCTATACTCCTTTAATCTTCCTATATCTAAGTTTTCATACTATGGACTTAGCATTCATCCATTCAGTTTCAATCCATAAACTCATATTAACCCCTAATTCTATTATCTAGCTCCCTAGATCATTTCCTTATCCCCTATTATACAAAAAATTATATAAAAACCCAAAAATAATACATATTCCCATCCCCTGGCACTATAGCCCTATAACATCAGTTTGGGGAAATGCTAAGTTCATTTGGGGCTTGGCATTAGCCTTTCCGCGTTCAAACCTGGGATTGATTTAGCATTTGGTTAAATTAATAATCACCGGCACCCACTTACAAACACATAAACCCCATACTACCCAAAGTCTAAACCCTCACAACATTGTATAAATATTCGAATATTCGGGCGGGTTCTGTATGTTAACAGCCCACCAGCGCGCAGTTCCGTCCACCCTCGGATCGAGCCCTCCCCATCCGACGGCCCTTGGTGATTTCGGAGCCACCCCGACGTTCTACAGTTAGCTTTCGATAGCGTAGCGGTTTCTCTGTCGTACAAAAGACAAGTGTCCTATTTTGATTGTATCGGGTAGGCTCTGACAAATACCGCCCCCATACAGAAGGTGGTCCGATAAAACCACAAACCGCCTTCTGTCTCTCCGCCCCTGACGTTAGCGCCACGTCGCCGCTCACATCACCTCCGCATCAACCCACCACTGCTCCATGTCACCGCCAGCTCATCTGTCAGCGTCCCTCCACCACCTTCTATCCTGTGCCACGTCGTCTCACTGGCATCACTGCCACGTCACCCTGCCATACTGCCATGTCATCTGCCACCTGTCCTCCGCTGATGTCACTACCACGTCACCTTGTCGTACCCGGGACCCGCCGATGATGTTGTGCTGACTTCATCACAGAAAAGGCGCAAAGGGCGAGAATCGCGTCAAAGAATGCCTGAAACAAGAAAAAGAGGCAGTTTTCGATGCGCGATTAACGCTTAGCGCTAATCGCACATTACTAAGAAAAATTACTCAGAAAGGAGAGCTTCCTATTGCTCGGCTACCTGCAAAACCCAAAAATTCATGAGAGGCAACGCTGGAAACAGAGAACTGAAGAAGAGACAGTAGGTAGAGGGAGTCAAGATATGACTACAACAATTTTATAAAAAGGCCAAGTATGCATACCAAAAGCAGGATAACAAAGCCATGACTCAGTAAAGCACCAGGGCAGCAGGCCCAAAAAATGCAAATTAAAAGCACAGCCGCAGCCGAGTCAGTTGATCCCAAAAGTCTAAATTCTCTGTCAGAACGGATAGCTAATACCCTAAATATCTACTGCATAATTTACTCTTTCATCTACTATTCCTCAGGAGTTGGTAAAGAGTTATTAACTCATCAACTAGATATTTTGTAACTCATTTTTGTATATATACCGCCCCACAGAACATATTTGGGGTCGGTCGTTGGTGATTTTCTCTACAAGACACTGCACTGTAAATTCTCAGAATTTATAATAAAATGGCCGGTGAAGTTAATGTTCTCTGCACTGTTTGGATGTGAAAGTCAGGATCTATGTTATGCTACAGAATTCCTGTGTCGTTTAATCGAACAATAAGTTTTCCTAAACCATGTTTTGTCTTTTCTTTGTTTACAAATTTCACATATATGTTTCATAATCTTAGAAACAGAGAAGAAGAATAGCTCAGGACTTGTTTAAATACACCCTATACTCAATCCCTATTTCTAATTATGTTTTCTTCGGAATTGGTCATAAATATGAATTCTTAATTGCTCATGTTTGCACTAATTCTCTCATTATGAATGCTGTTTAGGAATTCTTAATTGCTCCTAGATAATATTCTCACACTTTCCCTCTATCAGCATAGTGAAAGATCCTTGACTGCCTTTCATTCCCTGATTTCATGCCATCATATCTCAAATTTCAAGGATTGTTCCATAGATGCCTGTCTGGCTCTGTAGCATCACATTTTCTCATGAAACACTTACAACAGTACACCACCATTGACTCCATTGCCCAATAGTTTAGACTGTTCTGAGACTACGTCCCAGATCTGCCTGAAATCATCATCCAACCAAATTTAGAACAAAACCTTGCACTTCATAACTAGCCTAAAATCAACCCAAAACAAAGCTAAATTTTAAAGAGTGAGCCCTCTCTGATTGCAGGTAGGCTAGGAACTGCAGCCCAAAGATTGGTTTGTGGTTACCTCGGCTGTATCCCTTAAGGAGCCAAGGGACAACCTGAGTGATAACACAGTCCCTTACTGGGACAGTGGCAGGACCTCCTTTTCATCCTGTAGAAATTTGTAACCTGTGAGGGAAGGTACTCTCACACTTTTGTATATCATTTTAGGATGTTGCAGCATTTCGAAGCCGCCTGGCACATCTTGTGGAGGATGAATTTCCCCTATTTTTTTCTTAAGAGCATGGAAAAAATGGCCAAAGGTGTGCAGGACGGACAGGCAGACCAAGCCGACAAGAAACTATATCACCACAGCCTAATAAAGATTCTGGTCTTGAAACAACTAGAAGTTAAAGGCATGACCTAGGAGGCATTGTTAAAATAGCTACATTAAAAGACAACTTCTGGAAAGGAAACAAAGGAGCCCACTAGCAGAAGCAAGGGCCCGAGTAAGAATGTAAAGGGGAGTCCTTGCACAAGTGCAAAAATGAAATGACCTGAAAAATAAAAAGAAGGAAGGGCCCCATCTCCAAATAAGAAGACAGCTAGTGCACCTGTTGAAGAGACTCCTTCTACGCCACCAGTACAGGCACAAAGCCCCAAAGAAGACAACCTGTCAGTCCTTGCAGACGCAACAAAATTTGCAGAGGTCGAAGATGATGCTCTGTTGGTTGATTTCGTTAAAAAGCCTCAGAAAAAGAATAAAGAATCTGATGCAAGCAAAGAATCACAGTCCCCACAAGATGTTGAATCCCTTCATGCACCAGTACAAGAAGAAGAACCAGTGCAAGAAGAAGAAGAAGAAGAAGAAGAAGAAGAAGAAGAAGAAGAAGCAGAGGAAGAAGAAGTAGAAGAAGAAGAAGCAGAAGAAGAAGAAGCAAAAGAAGAAGAACCAGAAGAAGAAGAATTTATTGATGTAAGCATGAGGGATACTGAGGTCCCTGACGAAGACACAACCCCTATTGAGATAGAAAAAAGAAAAATATTTCGTAACTACTATTGCTCGGGTAGTTGAACTAGAGCTTCAAGTGCGGAACTTAGAACAGCTCATAGCTAAAGTGCAGGAGGATAAAGAACAAGGTAAAGAAGAATTAACTATGGAGATCCAAAAAAGGAAAAGAGAAGTTAAAGTCTGGAAGTACCAATCTACGCAATGTTTCAATTGACTTAAAAAGGTGACAAAGAAACTAAAGAACATCAGAAAGAAGAAGTCTGAAACATTGCAAGCTGATGTTAGTATGCCAGAGCAGGATTGAGCTGGAATGATGTAAGTTTTGAAGGTTTGTTTTGCAAATGCAAAGAGTTGTGTGAGGACACACAAATGCTTAGGGATGGGAAGTTGTTAGCCCCCTAATTTGCTCTCTTTTTGCCATTTCCCCCTTCCCAAATCATAACCATTTACCATTGTTTTACCTCTCTGATACACCCTCATCTTGCACCAGTACAAGCACGGTGACATATTTCGTATAAACTTTATTTTTTCATATTTTTAACTTAACTTAGCATTAACTAATCATCTATTACATGATTTATTACTTTTAACCACTCTTTGTAACTTATCAATATCTACAATGTTTATTTGGTAGTTGTAGTACTTATCGTGACAGCTAATCCTAGTGCAGGATCGGATCTTGCACTGTTGCCAGAACAGTAAATCCTTGCAGTAGATCCGAACCTCCTTGATCACCGCCTCACTTTGAGCAGCTTCAACCATGACAGCAAGATCGATCCAAAGGCAACCGAGATTGAATCACCCCATTTTGAGCAGCTTCAACCACGGTAGAAAGATCGATCCAAAGGCAACCGAGATCAAAATTGTGAAGAACGAAAGCTGAAGATTGGCTACGACCAGTTTTTTTAACTGTCAAAGTTTAAAGGCATAGAAGTTAAATTCTATGTTGGTTATGTAATTAGTTGAAAGATCTATTTTGGCCCTTGGCCAAAGATCTATATAATGTAGAATGTAAATAGGACTAGGAGAGTTTTCTTGGGATAGAATAGAGACACAACTAGAGAGGCAGTAATAGGTTGTTGTATTTTGTTATCGCCCAAATCTGGGCTGGATGATGTATTAACGTATGTACTTGCCTCAGTGAATTAATAAAAAGAGAGCTCCGCCTCATGTTTTATAAATCACATTTCTGTATTTGAGTTGATGAATTGATTGAAGTACTGAGCAGTGTTTTCATTTAAAGGGGAAACGTGTTGGTTAGCTAGGGCCCAGCCAACCTAGCACATTTACCCCATTTCCTGTTTCCTATAATTTGTGTTTATATTGTCAAGTGTGATTTAATTTGAAGCACATGCATTCTTGTTTGAGTGAAAGCAGATCCGTTCTGTGAAGTAGATAAATTTCCTTTCCTGCACTTGATTTTAGATTGGTTTTCCCCACCTGGTCCAAGTAGGAGAAATAAACCTGCACCAGTGCACATTGGTGTGATATTTCCTTTTCTGCAGTTTTATTTGTTTGGTTTTCCCCGCCTAGTCCAAGCAGGAGAAATGAACCTGCACCAGTGCACGTTGGTGTGATGCAACAAGCCTTCTTAGTCTACTTTCTGAAATATTCTTTCTTTCATTTAAATGCTTATGACAGGATAAATGTATATGGATTGTTTCTTTATTCCTGCACTCTGTCAAGGTTAGAAACATTCAGTTTTATGTGTGCAATTTGATTTAACAGTATAATAGCACTTGTAATAACTAAGCACTCATTTTAAGAATGAAATGCTAAGTGAAAGAAGCTCTGATCCGATGCAAGAACTAGTTTCTTGCCACGGGATCTGAGTGATTTGAACAAAGAAAAGTTCAAGCCCTTGCAGGAAGTAAAGAAATCCTTTAGTAAAGACACCATTTATACCTTCTGCATAAATCTCTATTCCTGCACTAGTGCAAGCAGATTGCGATAGTACAAGGCAGATTAGTGCAGGAAGGAAATCTCTATGGGAGCAACTTTAAGGGCCCATCTAATGATACTTCTAAGTATCTCTTCTAAAGAAAAACACACACTCAGTAGTTAAACAATAATTAGCTAGAGTGATTTCCCTTTATCTTTAATTCCCTCTTGAAAATGCATTCTTCCTTGTTCGAGTATTGGATTATTTTGATGGTTCAAGTTGCCTTTTTCTCTTTTTTCTGATTCTGCAATCTTTCCTTTAAAGATAGTAGGGATTTATATTATAAAGATTCATACCATCTCTAGCATTGTCTATGCTTCATCTCTAAGTTTATGGATTCCCGGGGTTGAAAAATTAAGTGTTGAGGAGTTTTCTTAAGTGTAATTATTATACCCAACAAAGGTCAAATTCTTGTAAAGTTATCATGCAGTGAGCCATTTTCTCCCCAAGTTCCTTTTGAATTAAAAGCTTTTTAATTGTTGGGTATGATATTATGAGTTTAGTCTTAGACTTAACCAGATAGAAACAGAAATGGTTAATTATTTTGTACATAGTAAAATCTTGCTTGTCCATTGATAGATAATTAAGCTTTCCTCACTTAAAAGTGGAGCTCATGAAAACAACATGGATTTCAGTATTAGGATCAACAATTTGAGTGAGCATAGCAGTATAAGCAAAGTCTCAAGCAAATCTATACAAAAGAAACTCTTTGGAAAAATCAATACTAATTAATGTAGGAGCCTCCATGATAGCTTGTTTAATAGTGTTGAAAGCTTGTCTTTGTTATTCTCCCCATTTAAAAACAAAAATTTTCTTTACCAAGTCTTGAAGAGGTTTTACAATTTTTGAAAAGCTAGGAATAAAATGTCTCATGAAATTTACCTTTCCCATGAAAGATGTCATGGCCCTTTTGGAGTTTGGTGGGGTTAAATCACTAATGGCTTACGTCCTTTCTGAATCGATTCTAATTCCATCTTTAGATACAATACATCTTAGTAATTTCCCTTTGGTAATTGTAAAAATAGATTTTTTAGGATTAAGGGAGATTCCAAGTTTTCTACATCTCTCAAACACATTTTTTAAGTGCAACAAAGGGTCGTTTTGAGAAAATAGTAATATCAACCAAGTATATCACTATGGATTCATTTATGAAACCTCTAAAAGCGATATACATCGTTTGCTGGAAATTTTCCCCTATGTTTATCAAGCTGAAGGGTATTTCCTGTAGGAAAAGGTACCCAAAGGAGTTCAGAAGGCGGTATTTAATTGATCAATAGGTGATACAATAATATGATTGTAGCCTGAGAAAACATCAAAGAAGGACAATATCTCATAGCTTGTGACATGCTAGATAATTTTCTCCATGGGTGGCATTGGGTAATGGTCATTTTCGGAGGCTTTGTTTGGATTCCTAAAGTCGACACAAAGACGGATGTCACCATTTTTCTTTCTTACAGATTCTGAATTTTTAACCCACGAAGTGTGTTGCATGGCAAATATTATTTTAGTTTCTAGGAGTTTACATAATTCTTCTTTAACTATGAATTTGAGACTTGGGTGCATTTTCCTAAAGTTTCTACTAAAAGGGTTTGGTTTGGGGTTTCATAGGAATAACATGCTACATGGTATTCGGATCATCATAAGTCCAAGCAAATACATCTTTTTACTGCTTGAGCAAACTAATGAAATCATACCTTTCCTTGGGAGAACAATTTACCGCTAGACTATTACATTGTGGATAATCTCTTGACCCCAAATTTATGAATTCAATCTCAATAGTAGAGTTGTTAGTTTTGTAATCGTTTTCCATCTTAAATTTATCATGGAAGTCACATAAATTCTCCAATCTAACAATAGATTTAGGGATCGATTTTACTATCTCAAAGAGCTCATCTGATGATCTAGGTTTGCTTATCTATGAAAAAAACACAATTTTTTATTGTGAGTGGTCTTGTCAATAACTGCATCTTTAAAGTACCCTCCATATGCATAAATTCAATCATTTTTTTATCATCGTCAAACACATGCTATTTAATTATTTTCTTAGGTATGGATGGTCTAAAAAGAAATTCAACTAAAAACGAATCAGGTTCAAAATTTTCAGTAGGAATGAGTTTAGAAACTACATTGGGTAATAAATCTGCTTCTTGATTTCCAGTTCTAGAAGCAAAATAAATATTGAAATCTCAAATCTTTGATATTAAATTTCATACCTATGATTGATAAGCCTTCAAGTGAGTTTAAAGGCAGTGAATAGAATATTTGACATATCTAACAATTATCTCAAAATCATTGTAAGCTCTCAAACATTCAACCCCAAGATCCAGAGATTTGTGGAGGCCCAAAATAAGAGCCTCATATTATGCAACATTGCTAGTACATTGAAATTCAAATCTACATAAGATAAAAACTTTATTTCCATTAGGATCTAAAAGCATACAGCCATCACCAGCCCCTTGTTTGGAATTAGATATATCAAAATACAAAGACCAAATTTCAAATTTATAAAGTTTTGACACATTACTAATACCAAGAGCTTTATGATCAACTGTAACTAGCGCATTGATTGTTTCCAAATCAAATTTTTGTTCTAAATTCAAAACCAAAGAAAATCAGCAAAAAAATTTCCAAAGAGTCAACAACCAATAAATCATCCATCCTAACTAGTTCATTTTAATCATTTAAATCAGTAATGATATGTTTCATATATGGCTCCTTATTAATTTTTATTTTATTTGGTTCACCTTTGTAGGATAGCGATAATTGAGTCAAATTAGTATCCATAAATATATTTTAGTGTTGTAGCCAATTGCTACTATAAAACAATCCATATACTTCAGGAATTTTAGCAGTCACAATATCTATAATCTGATGGACTCTATGGACTTGTGAAAATCTGGTAAGAACATCATTCAATTCCCCTACTATTTTAAGATAAGTTTTGTCCAGTTGTAAAATATTTATCTCAGAGGGATTGATATGTGCATTAATATTCTTACAAATTGAAAGTGGCATCACATTGGAAGAAGCATATGTCTTGATCATACAGTTGTATACATTATGGTTACAAATTTTAAGAGTTAATAAAAATGGTGGGGGTTTCTTTTTCTGAGTGGAAGAGACATCTATGGGTTGTTTCAAGTTCTAAATATTTTCCAAGGAATACTTGTCAAAAGAAGTTATATATTTACTTGCAAGAGCTTTCAAGCCAAAAATATGTTGATAAAATTTTTCCTGAATTATAGGAATTTTCCAGAGCTCATACAAGGAGATACTAGCTTTTATTTTCTTAAGGTCATCTATTAGATCATATTCTAGATTTGAAACAACAAATTTTTGAGTGCTAGGTGTTTGTTTATTTAAATTTTTATCTGGTGTACATGGTGTTTGGATTTAAGCTAAAGCTTTACTTTGGGTGAAAATAGGGCTAAGATCTTCTCCAAATAAATTTAGAGAAATATCAGGAGGTTGAGTTTCATCATATTTTCATAATTAGGTTCATTTTCCTTTTCCTCACTATTATATGAGGTTATATCAAGATCTTTTGCCAAACCCTACGAAATATTTACAATCCTTCAGTATTAAAACCTTCATTAAGGGGAGGTTATTTATGAGGAGGTGGTCCCCTAAATGATTGCTTAAAATTTCCCATGTCAGCTGGTCATTCAGATTTGAATTTCGTAAGGTCAATTATTTCATTAGGTAATTTATCTATAACCTTTTGAAGGGTCTCTAGATCTAAGTTTGATTGGTCTTTCTTGACTGTAGGCTATTTTAACATTTCTGGTTTTTTTTCCGGAAGAAGATGTCGAGTCATATTGTTTGTCATCAGTGGGTTTCAAACTAAGAATGTCCTTTTCAACTAACAAAGATTCTTCAAAGGTTGCCTGTAAAGTAGGTTTTTTATCCCTTTTTACCCACATGGCTATGTCTTGGGGTAAAGTCTTCACGTTCTAGGTGATAATCAGATTTTGAGCTGACAAAGATTCAACAAGTATTTTGTTCTTTAATGAAAGAAATATAACATTGAAGTCTTTCACCTTCTCTTTATTTTTCATTTTCATGTTTGAAAGCTCGTTGACTAAAACCTCTAATGGCTTGTCGTCTCTGAATTTTTCAAGAAACACAAATTCAAACTATGCCCGTGAAACAATATTGGGGGGAGGATAAGTGAAATACCATGTAGTGGCCTTTCCCTTAAATGTATAAGGGAATAGTCTACATACTACATCATCATGTTAGACGTTATTTTTCCTAATATCCAACATAAACACTTTAATGTCATCCTCAGCAAGTTTCTTCGAATCAGGGTCAAACATTGGAAGGAAGTTGTGAGGGTACCTTGAAAGAGGATGTTGCATGCCGGGAACCCAAACAACATCTTAATTAAGCCAAGGAGTTGAAGGATCATTATATGGGTTGTCTTGATTGTTTCTAGGATTACCTTGGTTATCTACCATCCTAGGGGATCCCTCAAATTCTGAGGAATCAGAATAGCCTTCTTCACTAGAGGAGTTACGTGAGGAAGAGGGTGAACTAAGTGGGGAAGGAGGAGAATCAAAACCTCCAAGAAAATTCGATCGACTATACTCACCATCAAATATCTCAGATGTAGACCGGTTTAGGTTAATAATTGTACTAGTAAGAATATCATGTAACCTATCATTTACTGTAAAGATAGTCTTAAGTATGCCTTCATGTGGATCTAGTACCATGGGCTATTGTAAGTGAAGGTCGAGAGAAGTGATTATGTGTTGAGATAATCTTCTTTGGAGGGAAGAAGTTATTTTAAATATCTCTTGAGTTCGAGAAACAAGTTGTCGATATTTTTTAAGAACTGCATCAATTTCACCTTGTGTATATAGCCAAGTTAGAGCAGTAGGGTCATTATTGGTCTGCTCAAGTTGTGGTTGAGAGTTAGTTGAAGTCTCAACAAGGGGAGGGTCGACGTGACTCTGGGTGACAATAGGTGACCTCACATTTTAGATTTTGTGACTTCTTGGGAAAAACTAATCCTAACCTAAACTAGGCATATACTATACTAATCTAAATTATTCCTACACTAAATTATGGTTAAAATAAAGCTAAAGTTAATAATTAGTTTAATTGTACTGGTGAAATGATAGGAATCAAACAACCTAACTCTAATATGAGTATGAAAATAAGAGGTTGAGTTTTTCACTGTCAATGGACTACGATATACTAAATAGTTCTAATTTATATATTTTATTTAGCAACTAGAATTAAGAAATATAATACAATAACTACTATTATTGAATCAAGATATGGCACAAAAAAATGTACAGAATTATGTTACAACAAACAAAATAGGCCATAACATGACATAAATGGCTCAAAAGAGGTATGCACTATAAAGAAACATTGAGAATAGTGTTGATGAAATATAATTATTTTTTGTTCCTAAATGCAAATTTTAATTAAATCAAAATTGTTTCTTAATGTAAATAATAACAGAACAAATAACTACAAATTTATAGGTTCTTTGTCTTGCAAGAGAAACAGAGAGGAACTATGTTCACTTTATGATTTTACATAAATGTAAAGGCTAACTAATGTATAGTTATAATTATTGCTTAGCCAAGATAAATAAAAGGGAAAATTGTAAATAATCTATTTTAAATTCATAGACATTAATCAGTGGCTTTATGAGAACAATCAATAAAACATGCTAGCTATAGTAATGATATGAATGAGACAATCATCTATAGTAACAACATTATTATTGACTTGAAAAGAAGGAATTGTTGGCATTATTGTCATTGGTGGCAAAGGAGAAGCAAAGTAGCAGCAAAGCAAGGAGCAACAAAGTAGCAACGATGCAAGGAGAAGCGAAGTAGCAGTGAGGCAAGGAGTAGCAAAGTAACAACAAGGTAAGGAGAAACAATGAGCATGTATGTTTATGATTGATGGAAAAGGAGTAGCAAGCAGCAAAAGAAGAGGTGATGGTTGATATGATTAATAATATTAGTTTATTTTGCTAAGATCCTCCTCAGATTAAAAATAAAATGTTATTCATGTGCTTAAGGATTCATGAGTTTTGCAAGTACAAAATGAGTTTTTATGTTAATTTTATGAGCAATTTTAACATAAATAAGAGAATGAACAACAACATAGAAACGTACATAACATCACCAAAAACACATCACAATAGGAACATGATGAAGGAGTTAACCCCTCCTAGGCTACATCTCCTTGGTCCAACTTCCAATGGCTTGGGCCTCTCTATTATGCTAAAATATATAAAAATATGTGTTTACAATGCTCAAATGCTTATGAAAACTACTCAAATGAGTCAAGAATGTTCAAAAATGGTTACCTAGCCTCTTTCTGCGCTCAATTTGGTCGAAAAATGGAGAAGTTATGGCCTCCCGTAGTTTTTCCACTATTCGCTCTACATTTTCCCCAAAATCTGGCATCATCCTACAATTTCACCCCATTTTCCGTTAATGGGCCACCAAATCCACCAAAATCTGGGCAGATTTTTCGAACAGTTAATTTTTCCACTGAGGCCTAAAAACCAAAGAATGTTCATATGGGGGGCCATGCGCCAAGGGGCTAGCCCCAAGCGCTAGCCCCCTCCCTCTAGTGGTCACATAACCATTGCAGGGGCATTCACATGTAGAGGCCCCCAATAGTTTAAGCTGGCAGTTAGTGATGGTGGTAGGTGGGTGGTCAAGGCTGGCAATTAAGGCCAGTGGCGTATTATGTTCAAATGGGGGTTGGTTAAGTCTTCCTGACCACCCAAACCTTTGGGGCATCAATGTTAAATTTATGTGCCACCGTTAATGAGTTAAGTAACAACCCACTGTGCATTGGTAATGTTGTTTGTTGTGTGTTGGGAGGTCGGTGGTTCAACCCTTGCTACCTCCACCCAATCCATAAAAATATTTTTGGTGGCCTCCCGGGCTACCACGTGGTGACCTCCGGCTGGGCCACATGTCAGACCGTGGTTGGCCACCTCACAAACCAATAAAAAATGAAGAATTCCCACCAATGACAAAGTTCCACTTGGCATGACATAACTCGCTAAGGATAGTTTAACTAAGTCAACTGCCACATACTCTGCCCAGTCAGCGCCACGTCAGCAGTATGGACTACTAACTGGGCTCTCCATTTTTTTGAAAATTTCCCTATTTGACAAAGTGGACAGAACTCATTTCTAGAGTCATACGGAGTCTGTTTCACACGAAACAAGTTTCACCAGATTCAGGATGATGAGAACTATGTGGTCATTCAAGTTCCACACCATTCTGATGACTTTGATTTTTGAGCATAATTTTGAGAACCTGGTCATTCCTCCCCAATGGAAGCCTTTTGGATCCCAAAAGATCACTTTCAGTTGTCCAGCAGTTGAGGGTACAGTTCCCTCACCTTTCCAATCTCTATCCATTTAGCTTTTGAAGGATTTGTTCCTTTGAGCCCCACTTGAAGATAGTTGACACTTCTTCTTTTCGATGTCCTTGTTCTTCTGTCAAGTATAGTGACTTACTGAAGCTCATCAAGGAATTCTAGAGAAAAGTATTCAATAGATGGAATTTGAATATTCTCTCCATGATCTTCAATCAAATGAGGTTCATACGACCTTAAGTTCTCAAAATTAACAACAACATAAATTTTCATATATGAAGGAAAATCCAACCTAAAGGCATTGTTACCAATATTTTCCAAAATTCCGAATGGGCCATATCTAATTGGTTTTAGCTTTTTACTTTCTCCTTGGAGCCTCTCTTTTCTAATGTGAAGCCAAACTTCATCACCAATTTGGAACTTGTGATCTACACGATGCTCGTCGTGACTTGCTTTGTACTTTCCTTGGCTCTTTTCAAGATGTTCTTGAACTCTTTGGTGTACCAATTGGATTTTTTCAATGAACTTTTGTGCTTTGGATATGTCACTATGACCATCAATAGCAACATCTTTGCCAAAAATGAAATCCAAATGAGATTTATGCAAGTGTCCCAAACATTCCTCAAATGGCAATGTTTGAGTTGAAGAGTGATTGGCCCAGTTGTAAGCATGTTGAATATAGTGCAATTGTTCATCCAATAACTTAGGATGCTTGTTGAAATACCCACGAAGAATATGTATCACTATTTTGTTCACCGCCTCCTTTTTACCATCTGTTTGTGGATGAAAAGTTGTACTCTTTTTCAACTTGGTGTCCATGAATCCCCACAAGATTGACCAAAAATTCCTACCAAAGCAAGAATCTGGTCACTAACAATGGATGTGGGAAATCCAAAATGCACCCACACATTCTGAAAGAATAAATGAGCAGTTTGTTTAGTTGTAACTTGCTTTTTACATGGCATTAAAATACACATTTTTCTTAACCTATCCACAACTACATAAAAATAATCATGACCTATTTTTGACAATGGAAGACCTCCTACAAAATCCATAGAAACACTCTCCCATAGTTGTGAAGGAATTGGAAGTGGTGTGTACAATCCTAACTTCCTATTGCTAGGCTTACTGATAGCACATAATGATCATCCTTCAATAAAATGTGACACACTTTCAAGCATACGAGGCCAATAAAAATACCTTTGTAGATGTACCACCATCTTACTTACACAGAAATGGTTAGCAATAAGAGAAGTATGTGCCTCTCTTATGATGTTAACCCTTTCTCCCTATGGAATACAAAGCTTGCCAAGATGGTCAACAAGTTACGATGCAAATGATAATCCAATTCCTCTACTTGATTATTTTAAGTCAAGCTTGCATAAGCATCTTGAAATTCATTGTCTAATGCATATTTCTCAATATAACTTTCATGCAAAATAGAATTATGCTTGAGTAAAGTGGTTGCACTAATAATAGGCCTAGAAAGAATATCAGTAACTTTATTGTAGATACCTTTCTTATACCTGATTACCAAGTGGAATTGTTGAAGAAAACCCATCCATCAGAAGTGCCTTGATTTCTACAACTTTGATTGAGATTGCAAGTATTGCAATGGTTGGTGATCAGTGTGAATGATTGTTTCCTTACCCATCAAGTAGTGTTTCCACTTTTTCACACTTTGCACCAATGCATACAATTCATTTTCATATGTAGGATAGTTAATCACTGCAACATTAAAAGTTTCTGAATTAAAATAGATAGGCTTACCATGTTGCATGCGGACTACACCCATGGCGTAGTCACTAGAATTAGTCTGAATCTCAAATGATTGTCTCAACTCTGAAAGTGAAAGTACTAGGGCTGAACTGATCTTCTCCTTCAATGCATCAAAGGCCTTTTGTTGTTTTCCTCCCCACTGAAAACCTTTTTCACACTTGTTAATGCATGCAAAGGAGTTTCTATAGAAGAAAATTTAGCAATGAATTTCCTCCATTATTGGGTTGCTCCCAAAAAAAATCTTACCTCAGTAACTATCTTGGGCCTTGGCCAATTCAAAATGACATCAACTTTGGAGGGATCTATTTTCAACTCACCTCCTCCAACAATATGACCCAAGTAAACTAAATAAGTTTTTCCAAACTCACAGTTTGACATCTTAAGATACAATTGTTCTTTCTTCAAGACATCAAGTACTTTTATTACATGCATGACATGTTCATCACGAGATTTACTGAAAATTAAGATGTCATCTAAGTAGACTATAACAAACTCATCAAGAAATGGCCTCAACACATCATTCATCACACGCATTGAGGTTGAAAGTTGCATTTAATAGCAATTCAAATCCCCTTGAAGGGATTTCACTGTCCTTGCTAGGAAGCAAATATGAGGAAATCTCTCTCTAACAGGGAGGTAGGATTTCTAGTTCATGAGTTTCCAGAGGCAAAGGGAGTGAATTACAGCGTCAGTGCAGTGCTTGAAGGGCATAGTTTCTGCCAAGGCAGAAGTCAGTCAGAAAAGAGCGAAGACACATAGAAGGCGAATTTTCTCCTCATAGTACTTCAAGCTAAGGAGTCTGAATATTCACTTGTTGAACAACAGCAGAGAGGGGCAGATCTATAAGCTCCAATAGGGAGTGCTTAGGTCGGTCTAATGTTGTGTAGAGGAGATAGGAGGTCATTTGACATTTGGTATAGATGGCAAATGCATCTCCACAAGGGAGGTGGGGAGATTTAGAGCTATAGAGATACAGATGGTCAGTATCCATGAGGAGTCCACCGATTGGATCAATTCCTTGCTACGAGAACCTAAGATTCAATAGTAGCGAGATGGACTTGGTGTTAGATGATGCAGTGGAGTGTTTGGAGGACACATGCAATAGCTTGGGACCATAGACTAATTAGCGTAGAGCAAGGTTAGCAGAAGTAAG
Source organism: Pinus tabuliformis (assembly GCA_031772625.1). Lineage (NCBI taxonomy): Eukaryota > Viridiplantae > Streptophyta > Pinopsida > Pinales > Pinaceae > Pinus > Pinus tabuliformis. The sequence goes on along the minus strand of CM062813.1, from coordinate 600,257,826 downwards.
CAGCAGCGCAGAAAATTCAGAGGGTCAAAATTAGTAGTAGTCAGATTCCAACATTCATTGTATTACGCTGAACATAGTTAAGTTTAGCTAATTTTGGATGTTTTTTAGTTTCTTCTCTCATAAGCTAAGTTGCAATAGATCTGGACGATAACACCCCCCAATATTGGATGTGTCTTTTCCCTTGCCTCCAACTTCCCTTGATGGTTTCCTCTTAGCCATATCCATGTTGTTTCTTTTAGACCCCAACCCCTTGTGTCTGGTAGATCAACTGCCTGATGTCTCCCTCCCCTAGTCAAATTTTGTTACCCCTCCTCCCTCTCTGTCATCCCTACACTTCCTGGGATCATGCATAGACCCAACTTCCTCGTTTTACCTACCCCCCTTGTCAGCGTTTCTTCCCTCCGCTCTTCCTCCATGCTGGCACCAAACCCTCCGGTTATTCCCTCGAAACCATCCTCTGATCATCTACATAACCTTGTATCTCGCCCAGCCTCATCAAGGTTTTTTGAAGGGACTCTGACTTGTCCAACTGAAGGATATTTTGAATAGTGGGTGGAAGAATGGAGCATCCTCTCGAACCCTCCTTGGGTTCTCAAGCTAGCAAGTAAGCAAAGCAAGGGAAGAAATCAAAGTTTGTAAAGGCTAAAAATCAAGACGTATCTCTTCGTTTCAGGGAAGGTATATAGATGGGCGAAGTCATGGATACAACAGACTGGGTCTTCGTTGGGCATGTTTGGGGGTGTACCTATTCATCTACCAAGCTTCAACAATCGATCTCAGAGATATGGGGGCACATTCTAACTAAGCTACCAATTGTTACTACCCTAGCGAGACGTTGGTTTGCTCTTCGCTTTCAGCGGGCTAATTACACATCATGGGTGCTCTCCAAGTACTGACACATCGAACTCACTCTAGTCTTGCTAAAGAGATAGAGCCCTTTGTTTGATCCGGAGCGAGAGAAACTAGGAGTCAGACCCCTCTAGGTGAGACTTCCTGGACTGCCTTTACATTTCTGGTCTAAAGACACCTTCAAGCACATTGGTAATGCACTCGACACATCTGGATCATGATAAATCCTATATTTCATTTAGCAAACTTTTTCTGGCACGTATACTAGTCCACTTATACATGCGAGAAGGGTTTTAGGAGAAAATTACCCTCTACTGGAAACACTTCACTCGCATATAGATTTTGGATTACAAAGGGGTACCCTTCCGATTCTGACGCTGCCATAAAGTTTGGCATATTTTTAAGGAATGTCCCATGGTAAAGAACTCCACCGTAGCTGAGCATCTGACTATGGAACAGGTGATTGATCTGGAAGCACAAGCTCGTCTCACTCCTACAGGTTTTGTTCCCTTATCTTCTGCAAAGGCACGAGAGAAGAAGTGTGGCAACTTTCAAATCTAGCCTCCTCGCCACCTCTCACCCGGGCTTGGGCGGCGGCTACTGCTGCACTTCATTTGGGGAATGCAATCAAGTTTTGACTAGCTTTCCAAGGAGGTTGCGGTCAGGCCTCAGGTACATGGCTAACTCTGGAGCAGTTGGACAAGGAACATTACCAGTACTACTAGAGGCCATATATTGACATTAGAGTATAGGGGCTTGAAGGGCCTGTGATTTTTGGTTTTTTTTTATCTCTATCTTGTATATGTCTTAATAGAACACTATGTTGTCTATAAATATTTCGACATGTAAATATGTTATCATTATCATCACCCCCTATGGGGGTTTTTTTTACTTGTATTTTTGAAGGGCGAGTCACCCCAACCTACTACATATGCTTCCTTAAGCATCTACAACATGTAATTTTCAAATATTAATGGAAATTATGATTTTTCCTTAAGGGAAAAAAAACCTGAGTTGCAGTATGGATGTAATGTTAGCATTGGTAGTGCTAGCAGCATAGTAGATGCAACGTTTGAGAGGGAGTTGTAGTACAGATGCATCAATGATAGTGGTAGTGTCATGGGTAGTATTACAGTTGCAGCAGTAGCACATTGTTGGTGACAACAAGAGTGGAAAAGGGGGTGCTTCAGAAGCAGAGCAACATGCATTTGGACATTATTGCTAGAGCACTTTCCTCGCTAAGAGGGAGCGTTATTTTTTGGTAGCATTGGAAGTTCTCTCGCCTTGAAAATTGGTGGATAGGCTAAGACGCATGAGTTCTAAAGAACCCAGAAACTGTTTGGTGAAATTCCACCCGGATTGTATTTTATTAAAATAATTAACATTTCTAAGGGAGTTCCTACAACTAAACTTAGGGAAATTAAAATATTAATGGGTATTAATCAAAATATGGGTGAGAATTATCTATAAGGTAGAGAAAATCATGTTTTAATATTAGCCATTGATTAGAGACTTAATCTAGATTGTTGAAGACTCAACAAGAAAAGTATAAAATGGACGCTTGGGGTTCATTTGAAAACACACATAGAGAAAGAGAAAGAGAGTTAATCTAGGGTTCGATTTCTCGGGCTAGGAATCTGAGATATTCGAACTAAGTGATCATTCTGCAGTAAAGGGGCAGTGAGAATCTGGGAGAATGACTTTCTAAAGAATACTGACAGAGAGGTGGAGAGAGCTTCCAAAGAGGTAGTGTAGAAGTAGGGAGAGATGATGATGGGCCAGTCTGGGCCCACAAAACCCTGATGCAGAGCCAGAAGGGTCAGCATAGAGAAGAAAATTGACTTTCATGTAGAAGCCTAAACTGTCAGGAACTACTAGAACGATCGGGATAGCTGACGCATAGGGCAGAGAAGCCGATGTAGAGCCTGAAAGGCTAATGTAGGGTCTATGCAGGGCCAGTGCAGAAATAGGCGAGGTTAGCCTATCTTGTGTCGAATCAGTCAGAATTCTGCCGGGTAAAGTGAGGTAAAACTCACTCAGATTTTTCACACATATTTTTCTCTATTAATGATGGCTAGATAAGCATCCCAGATTTGTATTCAGATATTTCTCCTGCATAATAATAAACCATCAGAGCTGTTTCACCGATTTTCCCACATTGGGCTTTTCCGAGGACTATTGTGTCCAAAAATAAGTTTGTCCCATGTATCTTTTTTTTTGCTTTATTTTCTATTTCAAGAGATCAAATATTTAATTAGTGTAGGTTGCAGAAGTAATTTGCTTCAATATTTAGAAGAATAACTTGGTGAATGTAATTTAAAAATCAAGTAGGTGAAGTAGGTGAAGTAGATTCAGATTTTCTGCAGTAGGGGTTCCTATAGTCTAGGAATTTTCACAATGTTTTGGCTCACTTATTACTGGTTTTCATATTAAATTTGTTGGTTGTTATGTACTAATATGCTCATTTAATGGTTCAGTAAATGAGTTTAAAGAAAAAATCAAATTAATTTCCATGAATGTACTAAACTGATTCACCCCCCTGCCTTCTCATTGTAGTCAATTTTTAAGCAGGAATGACATTTTCTAACAACTTGAATATCTGGAAAAAATTCACAGAAGTTCTAATTAAAATAATGCCTAGATCAATGCTACTTCTGAGGACACTGGTCACGGAAGAAAATATCAATCAACTGAAACACTTACAAATATAAATAATGTTTTATCAACAAATAAATGCGATAAGTACAATTGTTTCCTTCAATAATAAAATTGTAAATCAAGTAACACCATCTTCTAGATCTCGAAAATAAATTATCGAAGAATAAAGAAGATAATCACATGACCATGAAACATAATGCAATCAAATCAATGAACTTGTATTAAAAGTATTTCGCAGTTAAAGTTTAACCAGCATTTCCTTGTTCCAAGGATTCCCCTTTAAAATCCCCCTATTAATCAAAACGAGGTTTATATATATACCTAGGCTCATAGCCTTTTGAAATCAAATAAAAACTAAAAATTGTATTTAACAATTGATTACAGAAACAAAAGAAAAATGATTGTAATTTTATGCCTTTCTATCGAATGACCAAATTGAAATGAAAAAGGTGACAGATAGAGTTCCCATATGGAGCTAAGAGCAGGCAGACACTGATTAAGATTATCTCAGATCGTAAATTTCAAGATGATTATCTTGCACACATAAAATATATGCCATAGAAGCAAATTAAAATTAAACATAATAATGTTGGAAATACTGAGAGGAGGGGGTGAATCAATATCCCTTTCAATTATTATTATTATTAATCTTTCAAATCATTAGTTAATCTTAAATTATTATCAGTGTTTGTACAATGATAACAGTAAACAAAAGGAACACAAATGCACAGAGTTTTTGAGGTGGAAACTCCCTCCAGGACAAAAACAACCTAAACGATTTTTTAATAATTCTTTAACCTTCAACTCCAATTGAAAATAAAGCTCCAACTTCCTAGAATCTAGAAGAACATTCTTCTCTAGCTCCCACTGGATGGACGCTCCAACGCCCGAGATTTTTCAGTAGTCAACTGAATGGATGCCCCAACACCCAATGAGATACAACTCGCCCTAGCACCACCCTACCACCCTGAAGATTTCACAGGCTTGAACCTTTTGGTGAGTTCATGCACCAGCCTAGCACCACCCTACCACCATATAGAAGAATCAAAGAAGAATGGACTTTCATACCAGGGAAAATGGTCCACTTTAAAATGATATAGAATGATGTAGAAGAAGAAGACACACTAGACCATAACCCCAACTATGACACAACCACCTAATGATGATCCTATACCTCTTGACACTGCCTCTTCAACTCTTGGAAAATAGACACTTGTAAAACTTTTACAATGATGCTTTTACAATGAATTTGTACAATGATACTTTTACAATGACTGTATGTAGTGCTGCCCACTTGAAGACTTCATGTGGTGAACTTCTTGCTATTGTTTTGCACCTTGATTGTTGCTCTTTTCATGCTACCCTTTCTCACTCTTCAGAACATTAGATTATGCATTGAGTCTTCTCTTGATGAATATATAATACTTGCAAAAAGTCTTCAAGGAAATACCCATGACATGATAATAGCAAAACTTACCTCATCCTGCAAAGCATATGTCAGTGCTAAACAAAAGCAACAAATTAGAATACAAAGAACCTATTGCAATTAAGAGATGAACATGCATATATAGAAGATACCTACTTGGAGCTTACCTTTGTTGCATGAATTTGCTGCACCTTGCTCTTTGCTGCCCTAGAAAGTCTGGTCCTTTGCACCCCTTGACAACACTTGATCTAGTTTTTGTCTTTCCTTCTAGGAGCACGATATTGAATCTGATGTATCTCTGTGATTTCAGGTCCCCAGTATGTGATATTCGGTCCTTTAGTAGCCCTATGAGTCTTCTTTCCAATGCCATGGGTCTGACCCAATTTGGATTTTTCAAGGCAAAGTTATGCCCAATCTCTCACAATGACCTAATTATGGACTAGTTCAGTAGAGCGAACTTGTACAGTGTGCCATGAGTCATTGTTTCCTACTTTGGCTCTAAAATTGATACACATAAAACTATAGTCCATGCACTATCCACTACTTGTTACATAATTCCAATCCGCTTCTCAAAGAGAGAGTTGTGACGATTTTCCCAAGGTATCCTCTTTGATATTAAATTTGGGAGCCTACAAAAACCCTATCTTCCATAGATCATATATCCGAAAATATAGTGACCCAAGATCTAAAATTAGGTCTTGATGTTCATCAAGAATTCAGCTCAATTGGGTTTTAATTTCAAAATCTAAAAATTCTCAAAAATAAAGTTATAGCAAACATTCCACGATCACTACTTTTGGAGGATATATGAGATTTCTTTTTATAGAATTGAGAGGGGCTTCTATAGAGAATGTTGGAGGGATTTTAGAGCTTAAAAAAATATTAATTATTGACTATTCAATGACAAAAATCAATGATAAATGTCATGCCACAACCCCATGGGGTTTTAGCCTACTAATTGGGGTTACTAACTTAAATCTTGAATAACTTATAATCCGTGAGGAATTACGAGGAGAGCTATATACCGATAGAAAGATATTTTTGAGTAGATATTCCTATAATGGTTATGAGAGGAGAAACCATGAATGATGATGCCCATTGTGCCATGGAAGTTCAGGTTCATCCTTGGTGGTGCTTGGGTTGACATCAATGACAACCTCAGATCATCCTTAGTTCGACAATATCCCCCTTTCGCTTGATGGCAACAGAAGTACTCCCCCTGCAATTAGGGCACCTCTTCCTATTGCCTTCTCTCCCCCTTTGACATCAATGGAAAAGGGTAACTCCGCCTGACACAAAACCATCCTGTAGACCTGTACACACTTCCACTCCCCCTTTATTTTCTAAATAAGGAAAATCTAATGAGAACTTGGTAGAATCCCAAGTTTCTGGTGAAGATATTCAATTGCTTCACGAGGTAAAGGTTTAGTGAAGATATTAGCAATTTGTTCTTTTGTACCAACATATTCAAGTTTTATATTCTTTTCAGTGACTTGTTCTCTAACAAAATGATATTTGATCAGAATTTGTTTTCTTTTTTTAATGCGTGACAAGATTCTTGGAGATGCTGATGGCACTGATGTTATCACAGAAGATGGGAATAGTCTCTCTGAATTGTACATGAAGATCTTGCAAAGTTTGTTTCATCCAAAGGACTTGAGTTTAACAAGTTGTCGCTGCAATGTGTTCTTCTTCCATTGTAGATAACGAGATTGAGGTTTTCTTTTTGCTTAACCATGATACGAGACAACCACCTAGGTAGAATGATGCTCCACTAGTACTCTTACGATCATCAACGCTTCTTGACCAATCTGCATCTGTAAAGGATTGAATAATGATATTGTTACCCTCGAGATACCACAAGCCATATTCTGTTGTTCCCTTTAGATATTGAAGAACTCTTTTGAGAGCAATAATATGTGATTCTTTTGTGCTGTTTGGAATCTTGCTACTTGTCCAATTGCTTGCATAACATCTGGTCGGGAGGATGTTACATATAGAAGACTACCAATCATAGATCTGTGCAACCTCTAATCCACATCCTTAGATGAGTTGTCTATGCTCAATTTGCAACCTGTTACCATCGAAGTAAGGACGGGTTTGCAATCTTCCATTTTGAATTTCTTGAGCATTTCCTTGATGTACTTGGCTTGACATATAAATGTTCCTTTCTCTTGATGAGATATTTGAAGCCTTAAGAAGTATGTCAACTCACCAGGTAAAGACATCTCGAACTCACTTTGCATCTTTGTAGAAAAGTTCTTACTTAGTCGATCATCATTACTGCCAAAGATTATATCATCCACATATACCTCAACGATTGTTAAATTATCTTTATCTATTTGTACATAAAGATTGCTATCAGCCAATACCTTTCTTGAACCCTTGTTGACGTAGATATCCATGAAGACAAGCATACCATGCTCTAGGAGCCTACTTGAGACCATACAGAGCCTTCTTTAAAATGTAAACATAGTCTTCTTTTTCTGATAGTAGAAAACCTTCAGGTTGTTCGACGCAAAATTATTCTTCTAATTCACCATTCAGAAATGTTGACTTAGCATCCATTTGGTAGAATTTTATTTTGCTTGAACATGCATAGACGACAAACATCTAGATGGCTTCTATTCTGGCAACTGGTGAAAATGTTTCTTCAAAATTGATTCCTTCAACCTGTGCATATCCTTTGTAGACTAACCTTGCCTTGTTCCTGGCAACTTGTAATCCTTCAACTATTTTTCTCCCCCTGAACCTTAATGAAACTACCATCTTGTTCAAAATACCTTCCTATAAATTGTAGACTTGTGCCATATACTGCTGCATAGACTCCTCCTATACAAACATTAAGCAGTCAACAAGCCAGATTGTTCAAAATAGTGAGTCACCTAACGGGCCATCTTGACTTGAGTCATTCTCTAAAGCAACTGCTAATTCCTCACGACCTTTCTCTTTTAAAAATCCTAAAAGCATAACTGTTGAAACCTTGTTATCTGCTTTGTCTTCATGTATATGTTTCCTTTTCTAGACCTTTTTATTCCTGCAATCTCGATCCATGTGCCCATAGTGATGACACTTGAAGCATTCAATGTCTTCCATAGGTGGTTCCATCTAATATCTGCAACCGTGAGTGCTATGTCCATAGTTATGGCATTTGAAACATTCAATGTTTGGCCCATATAGCACGTATTCTCTTCTGACGAAATCATCATGGAACCTATCTCGTGATCTTGCGAACTTGCTTCTAGGGTTTTGTAGATAATGATTGTACCTGTAAAAACCTTCACAATCCCTAGACATATGTCCATAGTTAGCACATAAAAAGAAATAACCATTAAATAAATGAACATACTTGGAATATTTTTCATTATTCTTTGGAGGCAGTGTTGTAGTTTGTTGTGGTCCTTTGTTCTTGATTTCTTTGGTCTTGTTCTTTGGATTTGCAACATTCTTCTTTGGCTTTTCACTTTGATCAACTTCCTTCTTAGAATCACCCTGCGAAGCTGTAGAGCTTGTACCTTCATCAACTAGAGCTTTACCATCTTTAATTTCCTTCATTTTTTCTTCTTCATCTGTCTTATCTTGTAAGTGTTCTTTTTGTGATCCCTTGAGTTTGTTGATCTCATCACGAGTTGTATCAAGTTCTTCTTTCTTTTGAGCAATATCTTCTTGAAACCATCTTTTCAAGATCTTCCTTCTTTTTTCTGCCTCCTCAACCAGTAGCTTGAGAAGAGTGGTCTTCTCTACTTCTCTGTTGAGAACCTCTATATGTTCCTTCTGCTTCTCATTTTCAATCCTGAGCCTGCTTATTTATATTGAACATGCTTCTAATTCCTTTTTCTTCTGGTCAACAACGGATATGTATCTTTGATCATATTCCTTCCTTTCAATTTCTGCTTCCTGCATATGTTTCTTGATCTTGCTAATCTCTGCAAATGTTGTGTCGAGTTCTTGTTGCTTCTGTTGGACTTCTCTCTTGAGGTCTCGTGTCATTGTATTATTGATTTCTTACAATGCCTTTGAGTTGTTGGCATAGTTTTGGACAGTGTTTCCCTTCTTCACTTCCTCATGCAACGAGACTACTTCGACTTCTAACGCTTCCCTTTCTCGGTTTCTTTATCCCAACTTCTTTTGAAGTGACTCTTCAATATCTTTGTGTTCTTCAACTTCAATTTTGAGACCTTGAACTTGTCCTTCAAGAGTATTGGAATTGATCTTCTTAGCCTTGAGATATTTTATAGGCTTGATTGCCTCCTTAGAAAATTCTTCTATGGTCAACCCTTCTTCTTCGTTGTTTGAAACCTCTTGTTTATTTTTCTTAGCCATAAATAGTACTCCCTCATTGGCTTCTTCTTCACTCTCAGTGTCTTCATCAGATGATGAGCTATCTTTGACATTTGAGTCACCTGCATATATATTCTCAGCTTGTCCCATACATTTTTGGCGGTTTTACAACCCAACACCTTATGATAAGAAGATTCAATAAGCCCACCGATAATAATATTCTTTGCTTTTGCATCATTTACGAAATTCTTCTTACCTTGTTCATTTGTGGTTGGTGTAAAGCCATTTTGAACAGTGTCCCATACTTCGTAACCTTGTGCTAAGAGATAGACCTCCATTCTTCCTTTCCGAAGTGCATAAATATTATTAAACAGAGGTACACCATTCCATGATCTCCTTCCAGTTGTTAAACTATTATTGAAGGAAACAAGCTCTAATGCCAATTTTTCGAAATACTCAGGGGGAGTGAATCAGTATTCCTTTCAATTAGTATTATTATTAATCTTTCAGAGCATTATTTAATATTCAATTATTATCAGTGTTTGTACAATGATAGCAGTAAACAAAAGGAACACAAATGCACACATTTTTTAAGGTGGAAACCCCTTCCAGGACAAAAACCACCTGAATGCTTTTTCTAATAATTCCTTAATATTCAACTCCAATTGAAAATAAAGCTCCAACTTCCTAGAATCTAGAAAAGAATTCTTCTCCGGCTCCTACTGGATGGATGCTCCAACATTGGAGATTCTTCAGTAGTCAACTAAACGGATGCCCCAACACCCAATGAGCTACAACTCACCCTAGCACCACCCTACCACCATGAATTTTTCACAAACTTGAACCTTTCGGTGACTTCATGCACCAGCCTAGCACCAGCCTACCACCCTATAGAAGAATAAAGGAAGAATGGACTCTCGTACCAGGGAAAATGGTCCACTTTACAATGACATAGAATGATGTAGAAGAAGAAGACACACTAGACCATAACCCCAACTATGACACAACCACCTAATGATGATCCTAGACCTCTCGACGTTGCCTCTTCAACTCTTGGTAGATAGACACTTGTAAAACATTTACAATGACTCTGTACAATGATACTTTTACAATGACTATATGTAGTGCTGCCCACTTGAAGACTTCATGTGGTGAACTTCTTGCTATTTTTCTGCACCTTGATTGTTGCTCTTGTCATGCTACCTTTCTCACTCTTCAGAACATTATATTATGCATTAAGTCTTCTCTTGATGAATATATAATACCTGCAAAAAGTCTTCAAGGAAATACCCATGACATGATAATAGAAAAACTTACCTCATCCTGCAGAGCATATGTCAGTGCTAAACAAAAACAACAAATTAGAATACAAAGAACCTAATGCAATTAAGAGATGAACATGCATATACAGAAGATACTTACCTAGAGCTTACCTCTGTTGCATCATTTTTCTGCACCTTTCTCTTTGTTTCCCTAGAAAGTCTGGTCCTTTGCACCCCTTGACAACACTTGATCTAGTGTTTTTCTCGCCTTCTAGGAGCACAATATTGAATCTGATGTATCTCTGTGATTTCAGATCCCCAATATGTGATCTTTGTTCCTGTAGTATCCCTCGAGTCTTCTTGCCAATGTGACAGATCTGACTCGATTTGGATTCTTCAAGGCAAAGTTATACCAAGTCTCTCACAATGACCTAATTATGGACTAGTTCAGTAGAGCAAACTTGTACGACATGCCACGTGTCATTTTTCTTCCTTCGGCTCTAAAATTGATACAGAGAAAACTATATTCCGTGCACTATCTACCACTTTTTACATAATTCCAATCTGCTTCTTAGAGAGAGAGTTATGACGATTTTCCCAATGTCACATCTTTGAGATGAATTTCGGGAGCCTACAAAAACCCTACATTCCAGAGATCATATCTCCGAAAATATAGCGAACCAAGATCTGAAATTTGGTCGCGATGTTCATCAGGATTTCGCATCAACTGGGTTTTAATTTCAGAATCTAAGACTTCACAAAAATAAAGTTATAGCAAAAATTCCACGATCACTACTTTTGGAGGATATATGAGAATTCTTTTTATAGAGTTGAGAGGGATTTTAGGAGCTTAAAAAATTATTAACTATTGACTATTCAATGACCAAAATTAATGATAAATTCCATGCCACAACTCCATGGGGTTTTAGCCCACTAATTGGGGTTACTAACTTCAATCTTGAATAACTTACAAACCGTGAGGAATTACGAGGGCTATATATCGATAGAAAGATATTTTTGAGTATTCATATAATGGTTATGAGAGGAGAAACCATGAATGATGATGCCCAATGTGCCATGTAATTTCATGTTCATCCTTGGTGCTTCTTGGGTTGACATCAATGACAACCTCAGATCATCTTTAGATCAACAAATAATATTAAAATGAGGTTGCTACAAATCTATGGTTATGGAACAAACGTTTATTGTAAAATAGAAAATTATATTGAAACAAAGCATACTTGAAACACTTCATATGCATAGATAAAAACAAATACACTATTTGTTTGCATCAGATCCCTCCACTAGTACAAACGGGGCCAAAATTTGATGGATATTAGTTGGATATGCGACTTATTGAGGTAGATTATCTGACACAATGGTACTCATAAAATCATCGCTAGAATTCTATTGAATAATCAACATTTTAGTAACCATCGGATATTCGACAGAACAAATGTTGATTATCTGACACAAAAAAGGTTGAATTGGTTATAAAAAACCAATGTTTCAAAGTCGGTTTGGCAATGCTACAAATCATCAGATATACGATAGACAAAACGTCAAATATTTGGTAGGTCTCCCACCAATCTAGAGCCAAATATTCCACAAATAGGTCATTTTATCCGACAGGACACATCAATTTTTAGGCATTGGATAATCAATGGTATATGTACAGGAATGTTATCACTTCAATGCTAGTAGGTCGATGGTGATGTGTTGGATATGCGATAAATGAGAATTCTTTCCATTGAGAGTGCTAAAAAAATAATGCTTTTGTTAGTTGATTCTAGCATCGATTATTTGGCAAGAACTTTGATCGATCAAAGTCAAATATTCGACAGTCAGCATGTGTTGTCGAATATTGTAAGGAGCTCTGCGTTTTTAGAAAAAAAAATTATTATATCGAACAGTCAACAGAGATATGTGTTTTTAATATATATATATATATATATATATATATATATATATAATTGATTATTTATACAGTTCGTATGGTATGCCTTCTCTGAGAATTATGGCTTCTATACCATATTAATATGACCTCAATATAAATTTTGTTTTGGCTCTGTGATGGAAGTTTGCATACAGTTTTGACATTGATTATTTATACAGTTCCATATTACCTCAATATGAAGTTTGTTTTGGCTCTGTGGTGGAAGTTTGCATAAAGTCTTGGCATTGATTATTTATACAGTTCCATATGACATTAATATAAAGTTTGTTTTAGCTCTGTGATGGAAGTTTTCATATAGTTTGGCATTGATTATTCATATGATTCATATGGTATGTCTTCTCTAAGAATTATGACTTCTATACCAAATACATATGAACTCAATATAAAGTTTGTCTGGCCTTGATATATTAAACTTGAAATAGAAACAGTGACTTAAAGACAACCGCTAACTTAACATAGTGACCTTATGAGTTGTAATATTAGTTTCTGAGTATCGATATGCACACATGACAACATCTGGGACAGTGGTACATTGACATGGTATTACGTTAGTGTGAAAACCATAGTGCATGAAGCTACAACACCTTTGGACTATGTTGTACTATATAATATTGATCTATGAAAATATGAATTTATAGATAAGGTTATCGGAATTGGTATATTGAGGATATCTACCATAAGGATTTTTCCATCCTTGTGCCCATGATAGATTCTCAAATTGTGGGGACCAAGGTTGCTAAGGCATGGGTGCAGTCCAATTGTTTTGTGTTTGTGCATATGATTGAGTATTGAAACCTTGAGTCATGTTTGGCTGATGATTTTTCCATGGTGTTTTAGCAATAAAACAAAGAGATTCAGCTTGCCTTGTTATAGATTCATCTTGAAAAACAACTTTAAGACCAAGTATCACAAGGCATTCCTTTGTATTATGATTTTTAGCACATATGACACAAATTTCTATACTATCAAGGGGACATTCTCTCAAGGCATGTTTCTTCCTACATATAGGAAAAAAATAGATAATGCAACATTCTTGGCTTTTTTCTTGATTTGTATCTTAAGGGTATCTAGTTTTTCACTAAGACTCCCAAGGATATTTGTTTTGAAATTCTCAAGAAAATTTCCTATTTTAGCTTTACTTACCATTCCAATTGCACATTTATTAATTCTAGACATAACAAGATCTCTTATATTTTTACCATTTCTAGCCTTACCCCTTGAAATATGTTTACACAAATCATAGACATCTCCAAATCAAAGTTGAGAAACATCTCCTTTGCCCATTAAATTGATAAGATCAATCCACTCATCTCTAATATATTTGAGCAAAAGAGATTTTAGTATTTCATCATCTAAATTATACATCTTGGCCCTTTTAATGTTGTAAGCAAATATTTCAACTAAGTATTCAAGGCTTTCATCCTCTTTGTGCATCATCTTAAAGACTTCATCCTTAAGGTTATGGGGCTAATGTGAGCAATGTAAAGTGTCAAATGCTGAAAGAAATCTTGGATAATGAATCCATGGAGGATCCTCTAAAGGATACTAACGATCGGCATATTCAGACGACTGTTGTTCATAATAGCAAACTGGTAGAGATCGAACTCGAAAAAACTCTAAATATTAATGATGGTCTGGATAGAAATCAATAGCAAATTCTCATACAGGTCCTACAGAAATATAAAGGGGACTTTGCATGCGATTATCCTGATATGAAAGGAATAGACCCACAGCTATGTACACACCACATCTATACTAAGAAGGACGATCGACCCATTCAACAACCTCAATGGAGATTGAATCCGCATCTCAAGGACATTGTGAAAGGAGAGTTACAGAAGCTATTGGATGTAAACTTTATTTATCCTATCTCAGATAGTAAATGGGTCTCTCCATTGGTGGTCGTCCCTAAGAAAAATGGGAAGTGGCGTATCTGTGTCGACTGTAGGGAGTTGAACAAGGTGACATAGAAAGATCATTTCCCCCTCCCATTCATTGATCAGGTCCTTGATACTTTGTCAGGGAAGCAGTTCTTTTCCTTTTTAGATGGTTTCAGCGGCTACAATCAGATTCAGATTGCCCTTAAAGATCAGGACAAAACAACCTTCACCTGTCCCTGGGGTACATTCGCGTACAAAGTATTACCATTTGGTTTGTTTAATGCCCCAACTAAACTCCAGAGAGATTTACTCAACATCTTTGTTGATTTAATAAATGAAGGACTCTAGGTGTATATGGATGATTTTACTCCATATGGGGATGACTTCGACCAAGCATTGCAAACATTAGAAACAGTCTTAGAACAATGCATTGCTACCAAGTTATGTTTAAGCAATGTCAAGTGCCACATGATGATGACCGAGGGCATAATCTTGGGACACTATATCTCTATAGCAGGAATACAGGTAGACCCAACAAAAATTCAGGTAATTCTTTTACTTCCTACCCCCTACGCTTAGACAGAGGTACGCAACTTCCTAGGATATGCAGGCTATTATCGTAGGTTTATTAAAAACATTTCACAAATTGTTGCGCCTCTATATGCTTTGACTGGAAATGTTGATTTCAGTTGGTCTGACAAATGTGACACAACTTTTATAGTTTTAAAGAAACTAGTCTCAATGGCACTAGTATTGCCTGGAACAAACTAGGAGTTGTCTTTTCACATATCCACGAAGGCATCAGATGTAGCTATAAGCGCTATCCTTGGTCAGGAGGACGACAACAAACCTTATGCTATATATTATATTAGCAAAACTCTCACTTCTGCAGAACTTAATTATATAATGTCAAAAAGAATTTTTAGTTGTTATCTACGCAATAAAAAAATTTAGACACTATATAACTGGCTACCCAGTCTTTTTGTACACTGATCACTCTACCATTTAGTATATAGCTAATAAACCTATCACAAATGGTCAAGTAATATGATGGCTATTTATTTTGCAAGAGTTTGATATTACTATCAAGGATCGTCTGGGGAAGGAAAACTTGGTTCCTGACTTTCTATAAGGAATTCCGAAGGTGAATGATCCACTGGCGATAGACGACCAATTTCTGGATGAACATCTATTTTCCGTGGTAGTCAAAACTCCATGGTACGCAAATGTGGAAAATTATCTGGTAGTCGGGAAGCTACCCAGGCATTTGTCAACAACAAAGAGGAAGATGATCATTCAGCGTAATGCCTGATTCTCTTGGATAGGCGGATACCTTTTTCAACATGTGTATAAGCAGATGCATTCGCGAGGATGAGATTCATTACATACTGAAAGCTTGCCATGACGAGCCCCACATGGGACATTTTGTAGATCGAAGGACAGGGCATAAGGTATTACAGATGGGCTATTATTGGCCCACTATTTTTAAGGATGCTAAGAAATATGCCCAAGCTTGCAATACCTATCAAAGGATGGGCAAGCCTGGCCAATCTGATGAAATGCCTTTGCAACCTCAGTTAGTCACAGAACCCTTCGAAAGGTGGGCTTTAGACTTCGTTGGCCCATTCCATCTGCCATCCAATTAGAAGGCCTACATACTAGTTGCCACAATTTATATGACGAAATGAGTGGAAACAGTAGATTTACCAAGAGCCACAGAGGAAGTTGTGATTAAATTCCTTTTTAGACTGTTTGTGCGATATGGATTACTGCGCGAAGTGATCACAGATGGGAGAGACAAATTCACAGGACATAAGATTACTACCACTCTCAAGAATCATCATATTATGCACAGGATCACTTCCCCATATCACCCATAGGTGAACGAGAAGGTTGAAAGCACCAATAAGGTCATTGAAGCAATTCTGACCAAGACAGTCTCAAAACACCAATGAGATTGGGCTACTAGACTGTCAGAAGCCTTGTGAGCCTATCGCATGACTTGGAGGAATACTACTGGATACTCTCCATACCAGCTCGTGTTCGGCAAATAACATATTTTTCCGTTCGAATTCAAAATAAAGACACTAAGGACAACCCAGGAAGTGGGGTTGGATCTAACAGAAGCCCAGACCAAGTGAATCCAATAGATTAATGAACTAGATGAGGCTCGATTGCTTTCTTTGCAATGGACTGCAATTATTCAACAACAAAGGGAAAAATGGCATGGCAGCCTTATCAAGAAGAAAACGTTTCAAAAAGGGGTTGGGCACTACTTTACAATTCCAGATTCCAAGATTTCTTGGGAAAGTTGCAAACAAGATGGCTCGGCCCTTATGAGATTCAAGAAGTGCATAACAATGGTACTCTTACCTTGGTTACCATTGATGGATCTAGCCATTCTTTTAAGGTGAATGGACACTGAGTATACCTCTATCACAAACCGCTCACGAAGGAGTCTTTCTGCGAGCAAGTATGTGAGGACCCCTCCATGCAAATTTTAGCTGCAGAAAATGATGATCCAACAGCTTTTCTTTCAAAAAATTGAGATCTTATTAACAATTGTAAATAATGTATATACTATTTACGATTGGTTGCAATTAAGAGTAGACATTACCATGTAAATATGAGAATTTTTATTGCTTGATAAGTGTTGTTCAAACAATTAAACGATTGTCATTTGATCGATTGAACAACATAATTTTTTTCTTTTTTATTTTTCATTCAAACAATTGAACGATTGTCGTTCAATCGATTGAACAACACATTTTTGTTTTTTGATTTTTCCATTCAAATGATTGAATGATTTCTGTTCAATTAATTGAACAACACATTTTATTTTTTATTTTTATTTTTTATTTTGTCATTCAAACGATTGAATGATCTACGTTCAATCGATTGAACATCACATTTTTGTTTTTTGATTTTGTCGTTCAAACAATTGAACAATTGTCGTTCAACCGATTGAATAACACATTTTTATTTTTTTTTATTTTGTCCTTCATACGATTGAACGATTGTTGTTCAATCAATTGAACATCACATTTTTGTGTTTTTTTTTTCGTTCAAATGATTGAACGATTTCGTTCAATCAATTGAACAACACATTTTTGCTTTTTTATTTTGTCGTTCAAATGATTAAACGATTGTCATTCAATCGATTGAACATCACATTTTTGTTTTTTTATTTTTCCATTCAAATGATTGAATGATTTCCGTTCAATCAATTGAACAACACATTTTTGTCTTTTGATTTTGTCGTTCAAACGATTAAACGATTGTCGTTCAATCAATTGAACAACACATTTTTGTTTTTTGATTTTGTTGTTCAAATGATTGAACAACACTTTTGTTTGCAATTTTTGCTATTCAAAATCGATTGAACAACACTTTTGTTTGTGATTTTTACTGTTTAATCAATTGAACAACAGTTCTGTTTTCAATTTTTGTTTTTCAAACAGTTGAACAATTTTTTTTCAAACAAATGAACAACTGTTGTTCAATCAATTGAACAACAGTTTTCTTCTTTTTAATAGAATAAATTGTGAATTTTTCTTAATGATCATGATGCCATCTTTTCTTTATTTCTCCGTTGTATTGTGAATAAACACCATTTGAATGGATTTGTGCTTGATGTAAGAAAAAGAATAGTAATAACAATATCATTATGACTCATGCAGTCGTTTGATTGTTATCTATGTTCAAAAGTTAATATGGTGTATCTTTATAATGACTGACTAAACATCTCTTCTCTAGACACATCATAAAATGATTCATTATTTTTAGACCATGTTGGCTTATGTTTTTACACTGTCAATGTGATAAATCTCATTAACATGATGATATTGGGGTAAGAGTATAAGCTTTCATTGGCATCTTCTTACTTCTTACACCATCCCTGACTCTTAAGGATCAAATGGGCCTCCCTCTCTTTATTAAATAAAAATTTCACTATAAAAGTGGACATAATGAGATGTGAAAAAGAATCAAACATTGTCTTATCACGAGCCAACCTACAGTGATCATTACGATCTAACAAGTGACATTCCAATTTTTGTTGTTTAATTGATTGAACAACACTTTTGTTTGCGATTTTTGTTGTTCAAACAATTGAACAATTGTTGTTCAATCAATTGAACAACACTTTTCATCCATTTAATAGAATAAATTGTGAATTTTTCTTAACGATCATGATGCCATCTTTTCTTTATTTCTCCTTTGTATTGTGAATACACACCATTTGAATGGATTTGTGCTTGATGTAAGAGAAAAATAAGTAATAAAAACATCATTATGACTCATGCAGCTATTTGATTGTTATCTTTGTTCAAAATTTGATACGATGTATCTTTATAATCACTGACTAAACATCTCTTCTCTAGACACATCATAAAATGATTCATTATTTTTAAACCATGTTGGCTTATTTTTTTACACTGTCAATTGGATAAATCTCATTAACATGATGATATGGGGGTAAGAGTATAAACTTTCATTGGCATCTTCTTACTTCTTACACCATCCCTGACTCTTAAGAATCAAATGGGCCTCCCTCTCTTTATAAATAAAAATTCCACTATAAAAATGGAAATAATGAGATGTGAAAAAGAATCAAACATTGTCTCATCATGAGCCAACCTACCATGTTCATTAGGATATAACAAGTGACATTCCAATTTGGCTACCAAACCAAGGTAATGACCTTCTTGATGCTTGAAACTTTCAAAAGGGTAGGGGGTCTCATCACGAGGTAGCCTAATCACTTTGTTATATCCTGATGAATGGCACTATGGTAATTTGGTCACCATGCCAGCATAGTGGTCTCTTTATGACTACATTATAAAAGGAGGACTCCGACTCATTTGTGGGGTTAAGAATAAGCCTTGTCGAGGCTATGAATGCCTGCTGGTAGCAACATCTCTGCTTATGGTATTGAGGTATCATCTTACATTGCCAAATGTTCTCTAAGATCATATCACCTATGGATTTGTTTCTAAAGGGAATTTTCCATTTGAATAGCACTATTACAAGCTGATCTGCATGGTAAAATTATATCATATATTCATTATATTCCAAATTTTCCAATCATTTTACGTCCATCATTAATATATACCATTGATCATGCCTTTGTCATTAATACCAATGATGTGTATTGTTTTAATTGCTTTATTGATTAACACGATGTTTTTAGAATTGGTTGCCAAAATTTATGTCTTGTTAATGTTTTTGCTTGCTTTTCACATACTAAAAGGACATGGACACTCTTTTCTAGTCAGAAGGGGGATAACCTGTGTACGCACGTCATGTGTGATAGTTAAGAACAATTGTGTGATAATCACCTGAATTAACTTCTAGGGAAGGATGAATGATGATTATGAATGAGTAATAATTAGCAAGTATTTATGATTGGGGTAAGGATGAAAATCATTATGGCTGGCATGCAGACTCATGATCTTGCATTAAGTATGGTTAACGGGACCAATTCCTTAACTAAATATGATACTAATTCCCAAAATATCATAATTTCTCTGTTAATTGTTGTAATGTTTTCTACTGTTGTTCTCAATTGTGGAAGTGTAAAATAATTACATACAAGAGAACCAGTTGTAGGTACAAAATCCATGGGAGGAAGAGCTATTAGGAATGAACCGCCAGTACTTATGGTATCATATCAAGCTCATGCAATTCTCGAGCGTGCAAGATGGTTGCAATATCTAAATAGGTTGCAGGATTTTCATGAGGGGTTGATGTTGGTGTTAGCCTCCTGTTGCAACAGGTGTTCATCTTTCATGATTGACATTTTTACATGCCAAATATGTCATACTTTGCATGCTGCAATGCTCCATATTTCCAGAAAGAGGTCAAAGAAGAGGCCATGAAAGTGTGCCAGTCTAAATGCCACTGCTATATTCCAATTTTGATGACTTAACCATTTTTTGAAGAATGTTCTATTAAGGGAAGTCCAAACAGCTTAATCTTGGCTTCCCTAGGTTTCAATTTCTTGCTTTAGAAATAGAGAATGAATATCTGTCCAAACAGCTTAATCTTGGCAGATTTGTAGATAGGTAGAGAATCAAAGGAGCCCAACTGCTTAATCTTGGCCCTTGGGAGAAATAAGTGCAGATTTAGATAGGAGGGAAGTCAAAATAAAAACTGTAAAGCAAGGTCTGCAAGTCTAAGTGCACATAAACCAAAAGAAGAAAAAATGTTAGGTAAGTAGGCTGGGTAGGTAGTTTTGAGGTTGCAGAATGTTGATTTATCATCAATTTTGTGTTTCAAAGTGATATTTTACTACAGATCACAATTGTAAGGCAATTTTTCATTTGGAGCAGGTGAAGCGTGCCAGTCTAACTCCCCCTTCTTCTAATTCCCTAAATCACTCACTAACCTCCCTCAAGAGGTCAAGATCTGCTTGAGCCTCTTAGTTTCATCATGTTTCATAAAACATTTGCCTAAGTGGAGATCTGCTTTACTTAGGAGTGCTGATATCTCTTCTACAAGTTCTATCCCCCCTAATAGCCTAAGATTCACATACTTAGCGCTTTCTTCACACTTTCATATTAACTACTGATTCTATTATGTAAATCCCTATCGGTTTTCCCTTTCCCCTACTAAAATTATGTTAATAGCTCCCCTATATACTTATCCCCTCCCCCCAGTTGAAACATAACCATAAGTTCATTGGGAATTGCTAAGTTTATCTTAAACTCAGCAAGAGCCCTCATTTCTACCCTTAAACTATCGTTTTATGCATTTTACTCCATCACACAGCATAAAATTCCTTTCATGTATATAAAAACCATCTTATTTAACTTGTTTTCACTCTCCCAAGGCATGAACCCCTTGTTTTGCCTTAAAACCCTTCTCAAACTACATAAATCCATCTTTCTAGGCTTTCAGACCCCTTCCGTTGCCTTTAAAATCTGTTATAAACCCGTAAACCCACTTTTCTAATGTTTAAACCCCCCCGCCATTTAATAAATTATTCAAATATTCACGCGGGCCCTGTCCATTATCCCTCTGCCAGCCGTCCGATCGCCCGCGCCACAGATCTACGGTGGGTGGGTCTTCTCATCTCTGAAGCCGCTGAGGGTTAACGCCCAGGAGATCGGCGGTTTTCCGGCCGTACTCCCACCACCCGTCGCCCTCCTGGCTGTGGCGGAGCCCCCTCTGCCGAAACCACCTACGTGGAAAGGTGGTGCGCCCGAAAACGGATACCACTCTCCCCCCTCCTATGTCAGCGTGACGTCATCCTGCCACATCACCATCCCACGCCGACCTCCTGCCACTGTGTCCTTGCCACATAGCTACCACCGTACTGCCACTTCACCTCCTCCGTCGTACCGCCACGTCACCCAGCCATACTGCTGACATCATCTGATGATGTCATCCTGCCACATCACTGCCGTACTAGGACCCGCCTACTGACGTCATGCTGATGTCACCGTCAAAAAGTGCGAAAGGCACAAATCGAAGCCTAGGAAGCCTGGAATCAGAATCTGAGGCAGTCTTCCATGCACGATTAGCGCCTAATCGCGCATGGCTACGAGAAATAGGCCGAAATGGAAAGCCCCTCACCGCTCGGCCTCCGGCAGGCCCAAAAGGCGAAAAATGACCAGAATTTCTTCGCGAGGCATACAAAACGAGGCAAACATGATTTTTAAAAGCAACAGAGGGCCGAGCAGCAGCCATGAAAGATCGATGGGATAGTCCAAACCACTCAGAAGACATTAAAGATTCCAGGTTCAGTGCCAAAGAGTATCAGAGGAAAGATGAAGCGACAAAGAGTATTAGTGCAGCAACATCAAAGCAGGTGAAAATTAAAGACTTCCATCAAAGTCAGCGGAGCAGTTAAGGCCATTTAAAAACTTATCTGGTCGGGATTAGTGCACATTAATGGCACCGAACAGTAGCAGAATCAAGTTAGAGGTGGAGATAAAAGAAAAATCACAATTATTATAGAAAGACTGCACCAAGCCACCCAGGACAGACATTAACTCCGTTTGATACAGCTGCCCTCAGTGTAGCTCAAAGATATTTTCATGCATTTATTTCTGGATAAGATTAGGTTAAAGTAATCATTTTCTTTTAGACCTGTTTAGGTCGGCTGTAATAGATTAATTTTGGATAATTTTCCCTATTTATAGAACCCTATGTATTGTTTAAAGGGTTGGTTGGTTGATAATCTCCATTAGAGACTCGCACTGGATATCTGAGATGTTTTATTTAATCAAAGATTGCTGAAAAGCTTTGGAGGAATGGCTTTCTGCTCTATGTCTAATGGTTTGAAGAATTGAATGTGGAATTCTTGTGCGGCTATATGAATCAATAATTTTTCCTCACCTCTGTTATTTCAATTTCATATATGCTCAAGTTGCAGAACGAAGGATTGGTTTAGAATTTGCTTAGCTGCACTCTATGCTTAGTTTCTGTGGCTTCTTAATGTTTTCCTCTTGATTTAGGCATAAATATGAATTCTGTTATGGCTCATGTTTGCTCTATTTCACATATGAATGACTGTTATCTAGGAATTCTTAGCTGCTCCTAGATAGGGCTCATTTATCTTCTTTCTGCTAACCTGAATGAGAGATTCTTAATTGCCCCTCATTCCTTAGCCTTTAATCCATCTCTTTTACCTTGAATGATTGTTTCATATGCAACTAGCTTGCTCCATATTCCTTCTTGTAACCAAGAAAACACACCAGCAGTCCTACTCAACTCCACGCCCAATGGTTCTAAAAATTTCATGCTATCTCTGCCTCTTTACTTGAGAGCATCATCCTTCCCACCAAAAACCAAAACAAAACCCCTTGAACTCAATAACTAGCCTAAAAATCTTATCAACAAAGCTAAATCAGAAAGAGAGAGCCCTCTCTGATTGCAGGTGGGCTAGAACCTGCAGTCCAAAGATTGGTCTGTGGTTACCTCGGCCGTATCCTTTTGAGCTGACCAGAAGGACAACCTAAGTGATAACATAATGGCGACTCCACTGGGGAACATCCTCAGTTAATTTCACAAATCAAGTTGGAAAACTCCATGGGAACAAAAATCAGTTGTTCAAGTGTTGTCTATTCCTTAAAACTACAGATGAAGTCTGAATGTCAGCCAGGAAGCCTTTGAAACTGTTCTTGCTTTACATTTATAGGAGTAAATAAATGCTGCTTCAGTCAATCTTCATGCTAGTTTTAAGCTACAGATAGCTGTTCCAAAAATTTGATCAATTCCTTGCTAATTCTAAAAACATTCCCAGAAAAATACCGAAAAAAAATTAGAATCTTGCTCCCAAAAATAATTCTTGTTATACTAGGTCAAATCCAGACCCAAATCCCCTGGCTGCTTTTGAAAATCTGAACTTAATCCCAAAGATCCTTAGGAAGCAAGAATAAAGAGAAGATTTTGCTGATAATAGTCCTGAAGCAGTTCACACAGGCAGTGTTCCAACTCCTATCAAAGTTTTATTTCGTTCAACCCCTGCTTCCCCTTGTTCATCATCTACTTCCCAAAGCACTCCTTCCACACCTCCATTCACAGCACATACTCCCATTACCACTACTATTGTTACAGCTATTCCAGTTGTCCCTGTTGTTCCTATTGTTCCACCTATCCCTATGAATATGGCTAATAGATATGCACGCCTGCAACTACCTACAAATCCTGGGGCTATGCCTCAGGAATATCAAACTAAAATCACATATTTTGATGGAACTGGTACTTGCATAGCCCTTCAGCATACCAAGAAGATGCAAGACTATTTTGAGAACTACGAAATAGATGATGATAGTGTGAGAATGAAAATTTTTGTTCAAAGTTTAACAGGTGATGTAAGAACTTAGTTCAGATCACTTGCTCCAAATTCTATAACCACTCCAAATGAGCTTTATCAATCCTTTACCAACATATGGGAAAAAAAGAAAGACCCATTGCACATACTAGTTGAATACGATACAATAAAAAGAGGCCCTCAAGAGTCTGTCCTAGATTACTGTGCAAGATTCAACAATGTCTATAATGCAATACCACAGAACCTAAGACCTCCACCTGACCTTGCCTTGTATAAATTCCCTGATGGATTCGACCCGGATATGGCATACAAGTTAAAAGAAACATCCCCTCAAACCCTTGCAGACATGCAAAATGTTGCCGTTAGCATAGAGGCCAACCTAATTGCCAAAAGAAACAGAGCTAGAATGGAGAGAAGAACCACCTTCGAAGAAGAACCCTCAGCCTTAGATCAGAAACTTGATGCTATTATCAGTGGCATGCAAAGGCCGGGAGACAGAGTAGAAAGTGTTGAGAGGAAATCATCATGGGAAGGACAACAGTCCAATACCATAAGGAACCCAAATTTTAGGAAAACGCAGAAAACAAATGCTGGTAGGTTTAGCCCAGACCATGATATAAGACCCCCTTTTCATGAAAATTATGTGGAAGAATCTACATCTATTGAGCCCACAGAGGACACTCACATGAACTTAGTGGATTCAAGGGCTGAGCAACAAATTTTCCTAGCTCAACAAGACCAAGATGAGCATGAATTTAATCAATTTCAGACTAAGTCTGGTGAGTCTTTTGATTTTAAACAAGGCTATGATACTGTTGTCTATGAGGTCCACAAACAATATAAGCTGAGAACTAGGACCATTGATATTTCTGAACCTAGAAAACAAAAGGATGGCAAACAACCCAACAAGACTAAAGGCAAGGCCATCATAACAGAACCAACTGATATACCTGTCCCAAACCCGCATCAAGTGACTGTAGAGTACATAATAGAAATGCAGCCTTCTATTGATCAGCCTTTGCCACCTTCTTCCTCAAAAGAGAATTTGAACAGCATTACAAAAAGCCCTCCTAAAACAGAAAAACCGCAAGTAATTACTTCCCTTAACGCTGATAAACAAGACCAAATTGCTGATACTCCAATGGAAAAATGGAAACCTGCCTCTCACAATACTAAAACCCAATCTGAAAAATCATTTGACTTAGAGGCAGAAATAGGTAAATTGAAGATATCCATCCCCTTGTCTGAACTTGCTAAACATGATGTGTATAGGCAACAAATTCAAAGATCACTTCAAATGCCAGAAGTCAAGGATGATGTCAATATTCTTGATGATCAGCCTGAGCTTCTGTTCAGTCCAGAAGTTAATGGAAAATCAACATATGGATCTGTCTTACCCTTTTATGTCAGTTTACATATACATGACAAAGTCCTGCACAATGTTATGTTTGACTCAGGTGCCTCACACAACCTTATGCCTAAAGCTGTAATGGAAAAACTAAACATTGATGTTTCAAGACCCTACAAAGATCTATTCTCCTTTGACTCAAGTCAAGTCATGTGTTTAGGCCTCATCAAAGACCTGTGTGTCTCCTTAGTCCAATTTCCTAACAAGACAATCCTCATGGATGTGGTGGTTGCTGACATACCACCAAAGTATGGCATGCTATTGTCAAGATCTTGGGGAGCAAAACTCCAAGGATCCCTCCAATTAGATCTCTCTTATGCCACTATATCTGTCTTTGGGCAACCAAAGAGACTATATAGAGAAACACTGATGAAGTATGTGGTAACTAGTGACAGCAAGCCTGAAAATTTTCCCATTTACTCAATCCATTCTGATATGGATTCTTTTATTTTATTTAATGATGAAACAAGTCCTCCCATTGATGACAAGCCGTTGGCTTTAGAACTAAACACATGCACCAATGAAGAATTGGTTGCTCATACTAATGAAACTGTCAAAACAGTTAATGCAACCAGCATGCTAGAAGAACCTCCCCAAACAGAAAATTCAAATATGTCCACTGCAAGAATGACTGAAACTCTTGACACTAACCACAAGCAAGAAATCACATGGTATTTAGAGTTTGATGGCTCTGTCAACAAGTTAGGAGCAGGGGCAGGTGTCTGGATTCACAATACACATAACAATCATGCAGAAGGCCATGCCTACAGACTAAATTTCAAATGCACCAATAACATGGCAGAGTATGAGGCTCTCCTCCTAGGCCTTAAACTGCTCAAAGCTCTAGGAGCTGCAAAAGTGTCCATTTTAGGTGACTCCGATTTAATCATACAACAGATGAAAGGTAACTTTGTTACCAATGACAATAGAATGAGGGCCTATAGGACTGCTGCCACTAATATACTCAATGCATTCACTGAATCCAAGCTTGCCAAGATTTCAAGAGAGCATAACATTCATGCACACAGCCTAGTTACTTTTGCTAGTACATGCAAGCTTCCCTTTGAGCCAAATCACCATTTTACTGCTGAGATAAAACATAGGCCTGCTATCCAAAATAATGTTAAAGATTGGAAAGTGTTCAAGAATGATGCTCAGATTAACAATTTCCTCACTCTTGAGCGTGAGTTTTCAAATATTAACATTGACATGGATGTTATGACAGATGAACAACAACAAACAAATGAAAATCAGTAGGTCGTAACTGTTGTAACAGCCAAACAAATGTTAAACCCAACTGTCTTTGATAATACAAATATAGAAGAGCTGAAATAGATGCATTTGGAGGACATAGCAGAAACAGAGGCCGAGATCGTTGATATGAAAGATAACTTTCTCCCTGCCGGCCTCACTCCATTGGAAGACATGTTTGATGCAAATGATGTTCCCAAAAAACCAAAAATGCAGCCCTTAAACACTGATATAGAAGAGCACAACATTGGAACAGCAGAGCAGCCCAAAATGATCAAATTATCCAAAAATCTGCCACCCGATCAAAAGCCTAAATATGTTGATTTGTTCAAAGAATTCCAAGATGTATTTGCTTGGAGTTATGAGGACTTGAAGTCCTATGACACCTCAATAATCCAACACACCATTCCCTTAAAACCAAACCAAAAGCCCTTCAAGCAGAAACTGAGGAGAATCAATCCTATGCTTCTCCCTCTGATTGAAAAGGAAGTGAAAAGAATGTTTGAAGCAGTAATCATAGCACCCATCAGATTTTCTGAATGGGTATCCAATCTTGTTCCCACAAGAAAAAAGACAGGTGAGATTAGGCTATGTGTAGACATAAGAAATTTAAATCAAGTCTCCCTAAAAGACCACTACCCATTGCCCAAAATGGATCATATTCTACAGAGAATAGTGGGGTCATCTAGAATCTCTTTGCTAGATGGCTTTTCAGATTTCAATCAAATACTGGTTCACCCGGATGACCAAGACAAGACTACCTTTACCACACCATGGGGAACATTTAAGTATGTGAAGATGCCTTTTGGACTTAAAAATGTTGGTGCTACCTTTCAAAGGGCAATGGATATTGCATTTGCCAAGGAAATACATGATTTCCTAGTTGTCTACCTTGATGACTTAACCCCTTTCTCCAAATCTGATCAAGAGCACCTGAAACATTTGAGGAAAATATTCATGACATGTAGGAAATATGGCATTTCCTTGAACCCTAAGAAGTCCCTCTTCAGCCTTGAAGAAGGCAAGCTTCTTGGCCATATCATATCAAAAGATGGGATAAGAATTGATCCTGAAAGAATCCAATCCATCCTCCAAATCCCATATCCAAGGAACATAAAAGAGTTGCAAGAATTCCTTGGGAAGATCAACTTCCTAAGGATATTTATCCCAAATCTAGCTGAGCTAATAAGACTGTTAAGCAACATGTTAAAAAAGGATGCCAAGGTAAGATGGTCTCTTGAAACCAAACAAGCCTTTGAGAGCATAAAATCTGCCTTAACCCAAGCCCCTGTCCTCACAAGTCCACAATTTGATAGGGACTTTATCATATTTTCTTTTGCATCTAATCACACCATAGCTGCTATCCTTTTGCAAAAGGATGATCAGGGAAATGAAAAGCCAAATGCATTTTTCAGCCAAGCCTTAAGAGATGCCCCTTTGAACTACCAAATCATGGAAAAGCAGGCCTATGCCCTTGTTAAGGCTATCAAGGATTTCAGAGTCTACATTTTATATTCACATGTGATTGCCTATGTCCCAAATGCTGTTGTAAAATACATATTAACCCAAGAGGGGTTAGAGGGCAAAAGAGGCAAATGGATTGCTAACATCCTTGAATATGACATAGAAATAAAACCAACCAAAATGATAAAGGGACAAGGTTTAGCCAAACTGATGTCCGAAACAAACTTTCAAGCCTTAGACATTAACCAATTGGACAACGAACAGGAGTTGGCGACTCCACAGATCAGTGAAACCTTTTTGCAATCCCCATGGTATGCTGATATATGCTTTGTATTGTTAAACCTGTTTGCTCCCCCAGGATTGTCCAGAACTAAGAAAAGATTTCTGAAGATGAAGGCTTCAAATTTTTGTGTCATAGATGGTGCATTATTTTGGAAAAATCATGAAGGCATATTGCTTAATTGTTTAACCATGAATGAAACTAACAACGTCATGAAAGAATTCCATGCAGGTGACTGTGGAGGACATTTATATTGGAAGTCCACTGCTGATAAAATTCTAAGGGCTGGTTTCTATTGGCCCTCTCTTTTTGCAGATGTAAAGAAGTTTGTCATTTCATGTCACAAATGCCAAATCTTTGAGGGCAAAAGAAAGCTGTTGCCCCTGCCCCTTAAGCCCATCTCAACTGAAAAGCCTTTTCAACAATGGGGTCTTTACTTCATTGGAGAAATCCATCCCTCCTCCTCAGGTCAACACAAGTGGATTCTAACGGCCACCGACTATTTCACTAAGTGGGTTGAAGCCATCCCATGCAGGCAAGCCAATGACACCATCATTATCCAATTCCTTGAGTGCAATATCCTTTCTAGATTTGGCTTCCCTGAGAAGATCATTACTGACAACGCTGCTGCTTTCAAATCCAAAAAGATGATCAACTTTTGCCATAAATTTCATATTACCTTGGGCCACTCTACGGCCTATTACCCTCAAGGTAATGGCTTGGCCAAATCCTCAAATAAAAGTCTCATTAATATTATCAAGAAGATCTTAGAAGAAAACAAGAAGAACTAGGATAAAAAGCTCACAAATGCCCTATGGGCAGATAGACTTTCAACCAAGAAATCCATTGGGATGAGCCCTTATGAGCTAGTATATGACATGGATGCTAGATTTCCTTCATCTTTGGGCATCCCTACTATCAAACTGTTACAGGAGATTCAGGCTGAACCAAATCACATTCAACGAAGAATCAATCAAACCATTCATCTTCAGCAAACCAGAGAGCAATTCTATGACATAGCTCAAATTTTGCAAGAAAATCTCAAGAAGATGTTTGATAAGAGAGCTAAGGCTGAGGATTTCTACATTGGCGACAAAGTTCTAAGGTGGGATTCACGAAGAGAAGACAAGGGAAAACATGCAAAATTTGATTTTTTATGGAAATGGCCATTTGTTATTTCTGCTGTTTAGGGGAATAACACATATTTTCTCAAATCTCTAGAGGGCAGCACTGTTGAAGAAAGCCTTGTTAATAGCCGAATGTTAAAACGTTACCATGATCCCTTTTAAAAGGATACGATGCAGCTCTGTACATATTTCTTTGTACATTGATATTTGTATATATCAGCACTTTGTTTTTATTTTTTTGTATAAGCAGTCTAAGTGTTAGAGGAGCAACCTTATAGCAACTGTTTCTAGACCAGAGCTAAAAGAAACACATCAGTTTTGATCTATATTTTTCAAAGGCACAATGCTCAAGAAATATTGTACATAACATTAAGCACGCAGAAGAAAGCAGGCGATGCTATACAGTTCACAGTGATTTAGTTGAGGAGAGAGCTGTTCATATTTCAAAGTTTCATACTCTTAACAGCCAACACAAAGAAGTTTTTTTCAGTCTACAACAACAATAGAAGATCAAGGCAGTCTGACCTGTTGTTCTTGGCTTTTCACAAGGAAAAGCCATCCCCAAGTGGAGCCACTGTTAGCCTCCTATTTCAACAGGTGTTCATCTTTCATGATTGACATTTTTACATGCCAAATATGTCATACTTTGCATGCTACAATGCTCCATATTTCCAAAAAGAGGTCAAAGAAGAGGCCATGAAAGTGTGCCAGTCTAAATACCACTGTTGTATTCCAATTTTGATGACTGAACCATTTTTTGAAGAATGTTCTGTTAAGAGAAGTCCAAATAGCTTAATCTTGGCTTCCCTAGGTTTCAATTTCTTGCTTTAGAAATAGAGAATGAATATCTGTCCAAACAGCTTAATCTTGGCAGATTTGTAGATAGGTAGAGAATCAAAGGAGCCCAACTGCTTAATCTGGGCCCTTGGTAGAAATAAATGCAGATTTAGATAGGAGGGCAGTCAAAAGAAAAGTTGTAAAGCAAGGTCTGCAAGTCTAAGTGCACCCAAACCAAAAGAAGAAAAAATGTTAGGTAAGTAGGCTAGGTAGGTAGTTTTGAGGTTGTAGAATGTTGATTTATCATCAATTTTGTGTTTCAAAGTGATATTTTACTACAGATCACAATTGTAAGGCAGTTTTTCATTTGGAGCAGGTCAAGTGTGCCAGTCTAACTCCCCCTTCTTCTAATTCCCTAAATCACTCACTAACTTCCCTCAAGAGGTCAAGATCTGCTTGAGCCTCTTAGTTTCATCATGTTTCATAAAACATTTGCCTAAGTGGAGATCTGCTTTACTTAGGAGTGCTGATATCTCTTCTACAAGTTCTATCCCCCCTAATAGCCTAAGATTCACATACTTAGCGCTTTCTTCACACTTTCATATTAACTACTAATTCTATTATGTAAATCCCTATTGGCTTTCCCTTTCCCCTACTAAAATTATGTTAATAGCTCCCCTATATACTTATCCCCTCCCCCTGGTTGAAACATAACCATAAGTTCATTGGGAATTGCTAAGTTTATCTGAAACTCAGCAAGAGCCCTCATTTCCACATTTAAACTATCGTTTTATGCATTTTACTCCATCACACAGCATAAAATTCCTTTCATGTATATAAAAACCATCTTATTTAACTTGTTTTCACTCTCCCAAGGCATAAACCCCTCGTTTTGCCTGAAAACCCTTCTCAAACTGCATAAATCCATCTTTCTGGGCTTTCGAACCCCTTCCGATGCCTTTAAAATCTGCTATAAACCCGTAAACCCACTTTTCTAATGTTTAAACCCCCCCGCCATTTAATAAATTATTCAAATATTCGCGCGGGCCCCGTCCATTATCCCTCCGCCACCTCATATGTTCCGCCAGCCGTCCGATCGCCTGCGCCACAAATCTATGGTGGGCGGGTCTTCTCATCTCCGAAGCTGCAGAGGGTTACCGCCTGGGAGATCGGCGGTTTTCCCGCCGTACTCCCACCACGTGTCGCCCTCCCGGCTGTGGTGGAGCCCCCTCTGCCAAAACCACCTACGCGGAAAGGCGATGCACCCAAAACTGGATACCACTCTCCCCCCTCCTGCGTCAGCGTGACGTCATCCTGCCACATCACCATCCCGCACCGGCCTCCTTCCACTGTGTCCTTGCCACGTAGCTGCCACCGTACCGCCACGTCACCTCCTCCGCTGTACCGCCACGTCACCCAGTCATACTACTGACGTCATCTGATGATGTCATCTTGCCACGTCACTACCGTACTAGGACCCGCCTGCTGATGTCATGCTGACGTCACCGTCAAAAAGTGCGAAAGGTGAAAATCGCAGCCTAGGAAGCCCGGAATCAGAATCTGAGGCAGTTTTCCATGCACGATTAACGCCTAGCGCTAATCGTGCATGGCTATGGGAAATAGGCCGAAATGGAAAGCCCCTCACCGCTCGACCTCCAGCAGGCCCAAAAGGCGTAAAATGACCAGAAAGGGGCAAAAACGATTTTTAAAAGCAATAGAGGGCCGAGCAGCAGCCATGAAAGATCGATGGGACAGTCCAAACCACTTAGAAGACATTAAAGACTCCAGGTTCAGCGCCAAAGAGTATCAGTGCAGCAACATCAAAGCAGGTGAAAATTAAAGACTTCCATCAAAGTCAGCAGAGCAGTTAAGGCCATTTAAAAACTTATCTGGTTGGGATTAGTGCACATTAATGGCACCGAACAACAGCAGAATCAAGTTAGAGGTGGAGATAAAAGACAAATCACAGTTATTATAGAAATACTGCACCAAGCCACCCAGGACAGACATTAACTCAATTTGATACAGCTGCCGTCAGCGTAGCTCAAAGATATTTTCATGCATTTATTTTTGGATAATATTAGGTTAAAGTAATCGTTTTCTTTTAGACCTGTTTAGTTCGGCTGTAATAGATTAATTTTGGATCATTTTCCCTATTTATAGAAACCTCTGTATTGTTTAAAGGGTTGGTTGGTTGATAATCTCCATTAGAGACTCGCACTGAATATCTGAGATGTTTTATTTAATCAAAGATTGTTGAAAAGTTTTGGAGGAATGGCTGTCTGCTCTGTGTCTAATGGTTTGAAGAATTGAATGTGGAATTCTTGTGCGGCAATATGAATCAATAAGTTTTCCTCACCTCTGTTATTTCAATTTCATATATGCTCAAGTTGCAGAACGAAGGATTGGTTTAGAATTTGCTTAGCTGCACTCTATGCTCAGTTTCTGTGGCTTCTTAATGTTTTCCTCTTGATTTAGGCATAAATATGAATTCTGTTATGGCTCATGTTTGCTATATTTCACATATGAATGACTGTTATCTAGGAATTCTTAGCTGCTCCTAGATAGGGCTCATTTATCTTCTTTCTGCTAACCTGAATGAGAGATTCTTAATTGCCCCTCATTCCTTAGCCTTTAATGCATCTCTTTTACCTTGAATGATTGTTTCATATGCAGCTAGCTTGCTCCATATTCCTTCTTGTGACCAAGAAAACGCACCAGCAATCCTACTCCTTGACTCTACGCCCAATGGTTCCAAAACTTTCATGCTGTCTCTGCCTCTTTACTTGAGAGCATCATCCTTCCCACCAAAAATCAAAACAAAACCCCTTGAACTCAATAACTAGCCTAAAAATCTTATCAACAAAGCTAAATCAGAAAGAGAGAGCCCTCTCTGATTGTAGGTGGGCTAGAACCTGCAGTCCAAAGATTGGTCTGTGGTTACCTCGGCCGTATCCTTTTGAGCTGACCAGAAGGACAACCTGAGTGATAACAGTTGGAATTTCTGCAGAATTTGCAGAATGGTAACACCATAGTCAGAGGCAGAAATATAACAGTTTCTGAAGTAGTCATAGCCAAAGTCATTGGAATTCCAGCTAAAGGAACCAAAATGACATAAAAACATGTCCTTCTACACAATGCGATTGAAGTATTCCAGGATCCAGGAGAGGAACTGGTGCGAGTAGGAAAAGGGATCCATCCTTCGGCATTAAGGCAGCTGTGGAAAGAATTGGTTGTCATCATGCAAAGATACATTACCTGTGACGGTTGACACAATGTGGTAAAGCCCTGCCAACTAAAACTTCTAGCCATTTTAAAAGAGAAAATTTCAGTTAATTTGTCATTTTACTTGATTTCCTTATTACATGATGTCGCATGTCGAGTTAGGATAGCCTGTTGTAGATCTAACCCAGAAATATATGAAATATAAATAAACCCAAGAATAAGAAGATAGAAATAGATATAAATGCTTCTTTATTAATCAAACCCTTAAGGTAGGGCAACACCATACATTCACTCCTTAAGGAAGGAGAACACTCCACAAGCCATATGCCTGTTCATACAATAATCCTTCACTATCTTCCTTGACTTGGAGTCTCTAGCCTCTATATAGGCCTCATACATACAATACCATGGGTCATTACCATGGTTCCCTCATACCATCAACTAATACCATGGGCCCATTACATTATTACTAACTACTTGTGGTCCCTTACATGATATGGGTTAACCACCTTATTTATTACTATGGCCCATTCCATTATTACATTATTACCTTGGGTACCTCCCTTGGTACCCCATATTATCCCCCCTAGGTATATAACATTCCACCCCTCTTAGCATGTTTCGTCCCCGAAACATGGGAAGAACACAAATAATAAGATCTACTCAAAAGAGTAGTCCACTAGTACCATGAACGTGCATCTAGCCATCCAAGAGAAAGGTGAACCTTCGATCTCGCTGGTGCCTCGCTCGCTTGAGATGGAAGTTGATCGTGGCGGCTCTCCTGTGTTCATGTGTAGTAGGTGGATCGTCGCTCCTCGCTATCCGTCATACGGGTGTTGTTGTCCTTATGACTAATTGGTTGTCATCTTGTTGGTTGTTTTCTTGTGGGGTGATGTGGGTGATGATATGTTGAAGTTTTAACCCACAGTGCCTTTTTCTTTAATTCACCCTGCTGTGGTGCCTGTTGTGGTGTCTTCGTTTCCAATATGACTTCAACCACTGAATCCTCATCAGATGTGTCAGCACTTGTTACCTTTTCAGCTTCAGCCTCTGTTTGTGTTTGATTTTCGACCATCATATGCCCATCATCTGATATGTCAGTCCCTGGAACATCTTCTGTGTCAACCTCCATGGACTCTACCTGTTTATTGATGGAAATATCCTGTAATGTAATTTTCTTCTTTTTATACCAGAGCTTCAGGAATTTCTTTTTCACATTAATATTGACCGTACCCATAGATTCCATCCAAGGATATCCCAAAACAACATCCATGTTATCCATATCTGAAGTATAAAAGTCACAATGCAACACATACTTATCCATAGAAAGCTTTAAATATTTATAAACTTGAACATCCTCATTATCAGCCTGTATGTTTTCAATGTGTTTTGTTGGAACTTGCAATTTTTTTGCCAAATTAACATTGATAAAATTATTCTTACAACTAGGATTTACAGACACAACGATCTTCTCG
This sequence comes from Pinus tabuliformis, assembly GCA_031772625.1. Lineage (NCBI taxonomy): Eukaryota > Viridiplantae > Streptophyta > Pinopsida > Pinales > Pinaceae > Pinus > Pinus tabuliformis. Next base: position 600,222,725 of record CM062813.1, on the reverse strand, counting down.
TTTTGAATGAATCCATGAACCTGCAATAAGGAGATACCAGCAGAAAATAACCCTTTAGGTTCCTTGGTTTCCTTCTTTCCTGTAAAAATAAAATCTTTGTTAGGTTGTGTGTCTGTCTGTGTGAGCTTATCCACAAGATTAGCTTTACGGTCAAAGTGGTCCATAAGAGCTTTTGTGAATTTGTCCCAAGTCAAGGGCCTTCGACAGCAACGTTGATGCCCTTGCCACCATTGCAATCTTTCAATGTCCAAGTACATTGTTCCCACACTCAGCTGAGTCTCATCATCCATGATGTAATTCAATCTAAAACATTTCTCCATTTGTGCTATCCATTTGGCTGGATGAGAGCCATCAAATGGATACAAGTCCCTCAAATTCAGATCTAGGCGCGCCATCACAAAAAATTGGCGAAAATTTGAAATGGTCACAATTCTGTCAATATTGCTCAGAATCCCTATTATAACCTATTTCCAGAAATGGAACAATCATTCTGCATCTTCCCATGTGATAGAAATCTTGATCCAGACACTAGAATTTCAGATCTGTGCTGCAACTCTCCCGCCGTCACCAAAATTTCTGCAAAAAAGAGCTGATTTTAAATCAACGATATCTCCCTCATCCGGACTCCGATTCAACTGATTTTTTTTTAATTTGGCTATTTTTTCACAAAGAATCCAGATCTACAATTAGATTTTGCAGATATTGCACCAAGACATCCAGATCTGCGCCGCAAACTCGCTGCCCTGAAAAATTGTCTGCAACCCCACTGATTTTTAGATCAGTGATATCTCCTTCATCCGGACTCTGATTCAACCGATTTTTTTTTTAAATCGGCTATTTTTTCACAAATAATACAGATCTGCAATTATATTTTGCAGATTTTTCACCAAAACATACAGATCTGATCTGCAAACTCGCCGCCCCCGAAATCCTGCAAAAAAAAAAAAAAAAATTCTCCACTTTTGCCCAAGAAAGTGCTCTGATACCAATTGTTGTAGATCTGATCTAAAAATATATGAGAACACAAATAAACCCAAGAATAATAAGATCCAAATATAGAAATGATTCATTTTATTGATACCAAATAAACCTGGCTCTATACCAATTGTTGCAGATCTAACCTAGAAATATATGAAATATAAATAAACCCAAGAATGAGAAGATAGAAATATATAGAAATGATTCTTTATTAATCAAACCCTTAAGGTAGGGTAACACCATACATTCACTCCTTAAGGAAGGAGAACACTCCACAAGCCATATGCCTGTTCATACAATAATCCTTCACTATCTTCCTTGACTTGGAGTCTCTAGCCTCTATATAGGCCTCATACATACAATACCATGGGTCATTACCATGGTTCCCTCATACCATCAACTAATACCATGGGCCCATTACATTATTACTAACTACTTGTGGTCCCTTACATGATATGGGTTAACCACCTTATTTATTATTATGGCCCATCCCATTATTACATTATTACCTTGGGTACCTCCCTTGGTACCCCATATTATCCCCCCTAGGTATATAACACAGCCAAGGACCCACACAAAGTAATCAGTCATCACCAATTGATTAAATTAATTATTATGAAAGGACTAGCCCAACAACAGATAACTTGGGATAATGTTATAAATCCTACCTTGGCTCCACCCCCAGAAAACACAGTAACACAACAGCAAGGGCCAAGAACCCCAGGTCCAATAAAGACACTAAAAAGAAAGAATTCCTCCACGCCCCTGAACCCAACAAAACATATGCACTATGTGTGAGTGAGAGCTCAACGAAGCATCCCAATTCAAGCAAATGAGGCTGGACCATCCCGCACACCACCTACAATTCTGCAAAATTCCCCTTTGCAAGACTACGAGGAGGAAGTGGCCAAGGTATTGGAAAACATGGGGATATTTGGAGAAGGTAAAGAACAATCTGGGAATGTTGAGGAATAGAATTTCGCCCCCAACCAGTCTACTCCTCCTAACAACCCTAGTCATGAGAAAACCCTGCCATGCACTAATTCTGTGGAAGAACAGAGGGAACCAATTCCTTCTGTGGAAAAACCCCTTGAAGCGGAGATACATGAAGAAGATGTCACTAAAGGAGGAAATCGGGTAGCATACACCGGTCTAGTGGACCCCCAAGCTGAAGAAAACCCTATAAATGAAACCCTGGTAGATGAAAATCAACTAGGTAATACTATTTTTCTAAGTCCCCTGAGGACAAGGTCAACGTAGAAGAAAATTCGAAGAATGAAAATTGTTCAAGAGACATCGTTGTATTGGCATCTCCTAAAAGAGAAATCCATGATAAGGCAGAGTTAGAAGATGAAGCTCCCTCGAGAGATACAGTTCTAGGTGTAACCCTCCTTGATGCTGACACATTACCACCTATACAGGAACCAGAGGATAATGTAGTTAACCCATCACTGGTTGGAAGTCCTAGGATAAAGAAGTCCTACGAGTACAGGTACAAAAAAGTACTTAAGAAGTATAGGAAACAGAAGCGAATAATTTGGCAACTAAGGCAATGGATAAAGGAGGCCATTAGAGGCAAGAATTTGAAAGTAGAAAAAGAGACCACAGGCACACAGACAGAACATCATTCTAGAAGGAATGCTGAGACCTCAATTAAGGATCTTTTGGCTTGTCCAAAGGAAACTCAAATAGTTTTGTTCCGTGTAAAAGACACTGAAATGCAAACCAAGGACCCCTGTGTTTTCTTACGGGAGACCCAAATGGACAAACCCACCTTGGATACTATTGTTCAAACATATGCTGGAGAGGACATTCCAATTGGTAATTGCATGATTCAAGAGGCAGTTGAAGCTATTGCTCAGTCTGATCCCATGGAGACCCAGGAAGCAGAAGCCCAAATTGAAGAAACACCTACCTATATTCCCTTATGTTAGAGCCTAGATTAACCTCAGGCTGAAGGGAGGCAATTCTAGGGTAACCACAAACCAGGCTTAACCTGGTAGCTAGCCCTACCAGGTCAGGAGAGGGCTCTCTCCTTATGAATATCATTCAAGATGACTGGATCATGAAAAATATTTTATGCTAGGTATAGTAGCTCAAGGGTTTTGATTGATTTTTTTGGTGTTTTTGCCAGATCAGGAGGAGCTGGGAAATTTTGGGTCTAGGAAACTAAGGTAAAATCGCAAGGTATTCTATGGGAAAGGTAGGTATGATCCTCAGTGCCTTAAAGCTTGATGGGGTGAAAGGCTAGACTGGTGAGGAGCTAAGAAGGGCTTGAGCAAGTCAAGAATCCTTCCTAAACAAATGAAAACATAAACTACTGGTGTTTTCCCAAGGCAGAGCATTAAAATCTAATGTATTCCACCTATCTGACTTGAAAACAACCAATCAGAAGAGATTACATGAAAGAGGCATACATAAATAACATGATAACAAATTAAAAGAAGAATAAACACATGCTAAAGGCCATAACATAGGAATCCCATAAAAATAGTTGCAACTTTATTAGCTTCCTGCCAAAACTGCTACAAAATGATAAGTGTTCAGTACACGAGCATCCAGCTGAATCCACCCTTGCAAATGAGAAAGAAAATACATAATATAAACATTACAATCCCTCATCCTAACCATCAGGGGTCGAAACCATGAGAAGAGGAGTTGTTTCAACCATTTCCAAACAAGGACTAGGAATATAGGGAGTTCAAACAACTTGCCTCTATAAGTAGGGAAACTTATTCATTTGCCTCAAAACTACCTCTAACTAATGAATCTACCCTCTAACATTATTTTACCATTACATTTACATGCCATGTCAACAATTACATCAGTGAAATCATCCATGAGGAGAGAGAAATCAGATTCATAGTCAAAACAGGAGAATTTTGTTTTCCTGAGCAAAATGGTCAAAAGCGCAACGCCACTGGTCCTAAGTGAAACGCCACTTTCCACCTAATTTTGGAGGGCTTCCCACTAGCCAAATTGCACCCATGATAGCTCATTGGAAATTTCTTCAAGTCTAGTTTCTGGAACACCTAGAATTTTTGAATTTGGAGGTCATCCGCCCCCTCAAAACATGAATCTCCAAAGACTACTTATGTGTGTCCAGAAAGAGGCAGAGAGATCATTTTCTGGTAGTTTTTGGACCTTTTAGTGACCTAGATTTGCTCCAAAAATTCTGAAAATTTCCAGGTTGCATGCCCTCATCATCTTGAATCCAAAAATGCAAACCTTTTCTCCATCTAATTCTCCAAGAAAAAGCACAGCGACGGTGGCACTGTGCTTCTGGGAAAAATTTTGTGTTATAAATTTCAAAATTTCAAAAGTGCAAAAACTTCTCAAAATTTTCCCAAATTTGGCATGGAACACCACCATGAGTTGATTTGATGGGCTAGGGAGGCTTCAACCAACCTCTTCAACCTATCTTTCTCTTTCTTTCCCTCTAAGGCTCTCCTCAACCTAGCTTTTAGCTTCCTAATCCTCATATTACAAATTTTGTTGTGGGTCATGTAATGGTAGGCCATGTGTCGGAGCATTTTCTTATCCCTATTGACCTTCTCAATTAGTCCTTCAAGATGTATGTTGACCCTCAAACCAAGTTTCCCTATCATTTTCAATCTCTTGCTCAATAGGAGTAAATGTGACATGAGCCTCTTTAGCCATTTGCTTGTTTGCTTTGATCATTTGCAGCTCCATGAGGACTTGCTTGTCACTCAATTGTTTGTTTTCATGTTCTAAATATTTGATGATGAACTTGGCTCTCTCTAAGTTGTCTGCCAAAGCTTTTATTTGAGCTTCCCTTTCTTGAATGATGATGTCTTTGATGGTTTTTTCATCCTGAGCCTCCAAGTCAATGATGCCAATTCCATGATGAGTAAAGTGTTGTTGTGGCTCCTCATGCTCAATCAAGTCAAAATCTCTTTCCTCCTCATCACCAAGATTTTCCTCTTGCAACTTTTCCTTGTTTTTTCTCAACTTCTCAACCTATACCTATTTTTTTGATGTAGAAGGCAAAGCCCCTTCCACACCTTGTGGAGATAACATTTGCCTGTGGACTGATGACAAAGGCAAGGCCCCTTCCACACCTTGTGGAGAAAACACTTGCCTAGCAGCTGCCAAAAGTCTCCTTGTGTCTCTCTGATATGTTAAGTACACTGGCACCTTAGCAGTTTTGGTTTTCTTGACCTCTGCCCTTGTTTCTCCATGGCTAGAAGCCCCACCTTCTTCTTGATGCACTGGTGAAGGGATTTGTAGACCTTTGAACATGTCATGAACAATGAAAGTCTCTGAAGGAATGTTAAGAAGACTAAGATGGTGAAGAACAATGATTTTGATGAGTAATGATAGATGTTGTTCAACTGCTGGGGGTATGGTTTCTTCTGCACAATGTAAGCTATCTTATCAATATTTCTAAACAAGAAATATGGGAGATTCATCATTCTTACCTTGGTGAAGTGTATGAGGAGTTTGATATGATAAGCATACAACCGGGAGAATCTGCCTTCACAAGTGAAATACTCGATGATAATCCTCATCAAAGGAGCATACCTATTCTCCAAAAATTTAAAGGGGAAAAGCCTCTTCACCTGCTTTTTGTATTGAGGCCTGATGTAAGGTTCATAGTAATCCTCATCAAGGTCCTGACCCTTGTACCATTTTTCACCAACATTAGGGATTCTAGTGGCCTTTGAAATGATAGTTGGTGATATTGTGAAGGTTACTCCAGTAAGTGTCACCTCATTGTTATGTAAATGAGCCACAAAATTTTGGCCAACTCATGGTGAAACTGAACTCTTTCCACTAGTTCACAAAATTCAAAACATGCTTGGTGTCTGAAACAAGAAACTACAAGTGGGCAAGCCTCTAATTCTCTGAAACTAGTGGGCTCCTCTCTGATGATTTTTCCTCCTTTATAAAGTTTCCTTTGTTGCCTGTGCCTCTCCACAAAACTGTCACTGAATGTCCCCTCCTCATATTCAAAGTCAATATCTCTGTCCATGTTTCCATTAGTTTGCACAGTGTGATAATGTATGGATGGTGCTATGGGCAATAACTCTGGAGGAATAGGTGCAAATGAAGGTGTGGGAAAATTGTATGAGGGAGGGGGTTTGGGGAGTGATAAGTGAGTGATAGAGTGTGATAGAAATAGTGGGAATAAGGGTTTTAGCTTATGAAGTGAATGGTAGGAAAACTAGGGTTTATAATAGAAATTAGGGTTTTAATTTTAAGGATGAAAGACCAAGAAAATTTCACATGAGCACCCTAAACAACAAGAGAGATGATAGTTCTTGCTAAGAGGAAATTTGGAAAAATTTGGAGGCTTGGAGTATTTTTGGGCTTTGCTAGTCAAACCGCAACACCACCCTATAGAAATGCAGCACTGATCCAAGAGAGTAGCACCCGTGTTAATTTACACTGTGAAAAAATGCCAGGAGCGCAACTCCAACACTCAAGAGTGCAGCACTAGGACAAAATTCTCAGAAACGCAGTGCCCTTCTTCAAAGCACAACGCCACCCCTGTTTCACCCAAATAACACTTAGCAAATTGATTTTTCTTCTTCTTCGTGGCTCTCTTGTTTTGCAAAATGACACAATGACATGAAAGTAGCAAGTGATGAGTTTATATATTGTCTCCTTTTAATCTTTGCTTTTGAAAAAAACCACTTTTGTAATGTCTATTTGTCTTTTTAATATTATGTTTTCCATCTTTTAATCAATGCATTCATATATCCTCACTGATAATCATTCGATTCATCCTCCAAAACTGCTTCATTTGCTAGTAGGTAATCTTCATCCCTTTGGGTATCTGGAACCTCCGAATATTCTTCATCTTTTGTCAGAAAAATGCGCAAACCATTAGCAGTGAAGAAATTTTTTGCCTCAACCACCAGATCATCATCATCTTCATCCTCTATTCCATTCACATAGTTTTGCTGCAAAGGAGTTCTGACTTGTTGCTGTTGTGCTGACTGATCTTGTGCCTTTTGCTCCCTTTGTTTAATCTTGAATTGAGGCCGTTGCTATCCTCTGAAGTTTGGATTCCTGATTGGTGTTTTAGGTTTATCTGTAATCATGAACTGGTCAAACATTTTCTCAATCTCCTGGAGAAAATTATCCGCCTTAACATCTGAGGTAGATGCTTCTTTCTTTATAGTCACCTTCTTTTCAGATTTCATTCTCACTCTTTTGGCCAGCAGATTTGCCTCTACACTTACAACATTCTTCTACATATCCTCCAGTGTGGTAGGATCTCTTTCTCGTAACTGATATGCCATATTAGCATTGAAATCGTCTGGAAATTTGAGCAAATCTAACCCCATCAGTGGTTTAATGTCAGCCGAATAATGTTATAAACTGCATTAAACCTTACACAATAATATTGTACACTTTCACCAGCATTCCTTTTGATATTTTCATACTCAGATAAAATTTGGAGTGGGTTCTTCTTTACCTCCCACCGGTCTAGGAATTATCTATGCAGAACCGACAAAGTGTTGATAGAGGCTACTATTAAAGCTCGGAACCATTTACGAACCTTGCCTCCAAAAATTTGCACAAATAATATCATGGTCACATTTTCTGCATCTACCTCATGAAGGTCAAAGAAGTCATTCATTCTGTCAACATGTTGCTGCTCTATAATACTTTGGTAATCAGTAGGCATATCATCTAGCTTCTGAGGTAGAACGAAGGGTGCATATGGGGCAGCCATGACTCAAGGTGGATTTGAAACAACAGTTGGACTGATTGGATTTAATGGAGTGGTTGATAGAGGAGTTGATGGAGGAGTTGATGGAGGAGTAGGAGTGATATGTTTTTAATCAGATATGATAGGTTGGAGGGGAAGGGTAGGTATAAACTAAGGTTGAGAATGAACTTCGGAACTTGATGGGAATATTGATGAACCGAGAGTAGCAGATGTCGATTCTAAAACCCTAGGGATATTGGTAGCTATGATGGATGATTGAAGAGGATTTAAGAAATATTCGTCAATTGATTTGTTTACCCTTTCCTTTTCAAGATTTGCAACAAATTCCATATAGAACTGTATTATCAAGCACAGTTTCAGATTTGGCTTCAAACAAATGAAGATCAAAATACTTGTCAAAAGGGAGATCTTTAATAAACAACCATTGACTGGGACAATAATGGGATCTGAAAACAAGTCTAGCACTTAGTGAACTTTCTTTTCTGAGTATTCATGGAATGAGATTACGATTTTCAAATACAGGAGGAGGATTCAGATTAGGATTGGACCTCATGTACCTTCTCTAAGCCAGTGTGTTCAGATTTTGGAATTTTTATTTTTCTGCACAACTTTTTGTTTCAGCCTAGCAAATTTTAAAACTCATCATCCGAAGTTCAAGTATTTTATTGAAAGATATTATCTCGGTGATTAATATTTCTTCCCCAGTATGGTCACCACTATGTTAGAGCCTAGATTGACCTCAAGCTGAAGGGAGGCAATTCTAGGGGAACCACAAACCAAGCTTAACCTGGTAGCTAGCCCTACCAGGTCAGGAGAGAGCTCTCTCCTTATGAATCTTAGTCAAGATTACTAGATCATGAACAATATTTTATGCTAGGTATAGTAGCTCAAGGGTTTTGATTGATTTTTTTGGTGTTTTTTCCAGATAAGGAGGAGCTGGGAAATTTTGGGTCTAGGAAACTAAGGTAAAATCGCAGGGTATTCTATGGGGCAAGGTAGGTATGATCCTCAGCACCTTAAAGCTTGATGGGGTGAAAGGATAGACTGGTGAGGAGCTAAGAAGGGCTTGAGCAAGTCAAGAATCCCTCCTAAACAAATAAAAACATAAACTACTAGTGTTTTCCCAAGCCAGAGCATTAAAATCTAATGTATTCCACCTATCTGACTTGAAAACAACCAATCAGAAGAGATTACATGAAAGAGGCATACATAAATAACATGATAACAAATTAACAGAAGAATAAAACACATGCTAAATGCCATAACACAGGAATCCCATAAAAATAGTTGCAACTTTATTAGCTTCCTGCCAAAACTGCTACAAAATGATAAGTGTTCAGTACATGAGCATCCAGTTGAATCCACCCTTGCAAATGAGAAAGAAAATACATAATATAGACATTACAATCCCTCATCCTAACTATTAGGGGTCGAAACCATGAGAAGAGGAGCTATTTCAACCATTTCCAAACAAGGACCAGAAATATAGGCAATCAAACAACTTTCCTCTATAAGTAGGTAAACTAATTCATTTGCCTCAAAACTACCTCTAACTAATGAATCTACCCTCTAAAACTATTTTACCATTACATTTACATGCCATGTCATCAATTACATCAGTGAAATTATCCATGAGGAGTTAGAAATTAGATTCACAGTCAAAACAGGCGAATTTTGATTTTCTGAGAAAAATGATCAAAAGCGCAGCGCCACTGGTCCTAAGCACAATGCCACTTTCCACCTAATTTTGGAGGCCTTCCCCTTAGAAAAATATAGCCCATGATAGTTCATTAGAAATTTCTTCAAATCTAGTTTCTGGAACACCTAGAAATTTTGAATTTGGAGGTCATTTCCCCCTCAAAACTTGAATCGCCTAAGACTACTTCTGTGTGTCCAAAAAGAGGTAGAGAGGTAATTTTTTGGTAGTTTTTGGACCTTTTAGTGACCCAGATTTGCTCCAAAACTTCTGAAAATTTCCAGGGTGGATGTCCTCATCATCTTGAATCTAAAAATACAAACATTTTCTCCATCTAATGCTCCAGGAAAAAGAATAGTGCCACTAGGCAAAATTTATGTGCTATAAATTTCAATATTTCAAAAGTGCAAAAATTTCTCAAAATTTGCCCAAATTTGGCATGGAACATCAACATCAGCTACTTTGATAGGCTAGGGAAGCTTTAGCCAACATCTTCAACCTATCTTTCTCTTTCTTGCCCTCTAAGGCTCTCCTCAACCTAGCTTTTAGCTTCCTAATCCTCATATTACAAATTTTATTGCAGGTCATGTAATGGTAGGCCATGTGTCGAAGCATTTTCTTATCCTTGTTGGCCTTCTCAATTAGTCCTTCAAGATGTATGTTGACCCTCTCAAGCCAAGTTTCCCTATCATTTTCAATCTCTTGCTCAATAGGAGTAAATGTGACATGAGCCTCTTTAGCCATTTGCCTATTTGATTTGATCATTTGTAGCTCCATGAGGACTTGCTTGTCACTCAATTGTTTGTTTTCCTATTCTAAATATTTGATGATGAACTTGGCTCTCTCTAAGTTGTCCGCCAAAGCTTGTATTTGAGCTTCCCTTTCTTGAATGATGATGTCTTTGATGGTTTTTTCATCCTGAGCCTCCAAGTCAATGATGCCAATTCCATGATGAGTAAAGTGTTGCTATGGCTCCTCATGCTCAATCAGGTCAAAATCTCTTTCCTCCTCATCACCAAGATCTTCCTCTTGCACTTTTTCCTTGTCTTTGCTCAACTGCTCAACCTGTACCTATTTTTTTGATGTAGAAGTCAAAGCCCCTTCCACACCTTGTGGAGATAACATTTGCCTATGGACTGATGATGAAGGCAAGGCCCCTTCCACACCTTGTGGAGAAAACACTTGCCTAGCAGCTGTAAAAAGTCTCCGTGCGCCTCTCTGATATGTTAAGTACACTAGCACCTCAACAAATTTGGTTTTCTTGACCTCTTCCCTTGTTTCTCCATGGCTAGAAGGCCAAATTCTTCTTGATGCACTAGTGAAGGGCTCTGTCGACCTTTGAACATCTCATGAGCAATGAAAGTCTCCCAAGGAATGTTAAGAAGACTGAGATGGTGAAGAAAAATGATTTTGATCAAAGAGTAATGATAGATGTTGTTCAACTACTCAGGGTATGGTTTCTTCTACACAATGTAAGCTATCCTATCAATATTTCTAAACAAGAAATATTGGAGATTCATCATTCTTACCCTAGTGAAGTGCATGAGGAGTCTGATATGGTAAGCATACAATCGGGAGAATATGCCTTCACAAGTGAAATACTTGATGATAATCCTCATAAAAGGAACATACCTGTTCTCCAAAAATTTAAAGGGGAAAAGCCTCTTCACCTGCTTTTTGTATTGAGGCTTGATGTAAGGTTCATAGTAATCCTCATCAAGGTCCTGACCGTTGTACCATTTTTCACCAACAGTAGCGATTATAGTGGCCTCTGAAATGACAGCTGGTGATATTGTGAAGGTTACTCCGGCAAGTGTCACCTCATTGTTATGTAAATGAGCCACAAAAATTCTGGCCAACTCATGGTGAAACTAAACTCTTTCCACTAGTTCACAAAATTCAAAACATGCTTGGTGTCTGAAACAAGAAATTGCAAGTGGGCAAGCCTCTAATTATCTCAAACTGGTGGGCTCCTCTCTGATGATTTTTCCTGCTTTATGAGGTTTCCTCTGTTGCCTGTGAATCTCCACAGAATTGTCACTAAATGTCTCCTCCTCATATTCAAACTCACTGTCTCTATCCATGTTTCCCTTAGTTTGCACAATGTGATAGTGTATGGATGGTGCTATGGGCAATAACTTTGGAGGAATAGGTGCAAAATAAGGTGTGGGAAAAATGTATGAGGGAGGGGGTTTGGGGAGTGATAAGTGAGTGATAGAGTGTGACAACAATAGTGGGAATAAGGTTTTTAGCTTATGAAGTGAATGGTAGGAAAACTAGGGTTTATAATAGAAATTAGGGTTTTAATTTTAAGGATGAAAGACCAAGAAAATTTTCACATGAGCATCGTAAACAACAAGAGAGATGACAATACTTACTAGCCCAGAGGAAATTTGGTGAAATTTGGAGGCTTGGAGCGTTTTTGGGCTTTGTTGGTCAAAGCGCAGCACCACCCTACAAAAGTACAGCATTGGTCCTGGAGGCAGGTCCCGTGTTAATTTACACTGTGCGAAAATGCTAGGATTGTAGCGCCAGGCTAGGAGAGCAGCGCGAACACTCAAGAGTGCAGCGCCAAGCCAAAATGCTTAGAAATGCAGTGCCCTTCTTCAAAGCGTAGTGCCACCCCTGTTTCACCCAATAACACTTAGAAAATCGATTTTTCCTCTTCTTCATGGCTCTTTTGTTTTGAAAAATGACACAATGGCATGAAAATAGCAAGTGATGAGTTTATATATGGTCTCCTTTAAATTTTTGCTTTTGAAAAAACCCACTTTTGTAATGTCTATTTGTCTTTTTAATACTCTATTTTCCATGCTTATTTTCTTTTGCTCCTGTGGGTGGATTGATGCTCTAGATCACTTTGATTCTTTGCAGTGGCAGATTCTTGGCAACATCACAAGATCAGGAGGATCTTTGGATATGGGAGAAAAAATAAAATTACATCATCAATGAGAATAAAAAAAAAAAATACTTTGTTTTCACCTCAAAACAAGTTTTGAGGTGAGAACTACATTCGGCTCTCAAGATGATAAATTATGACTTTACTAGTCATTATTGGCCTCCTCATGTCCTTGCTGATCATTATTGGCATGTAATAACTAGATTTGACCATGGTGGGACCCTAAGACCTAATCATACCAAACCCTAAGACTTAATGAAATAAACTGCAGAATGAACATGAACCATGACTGAAATATATGAAATAAGATCAACAAGTACAGATCATGAGGGAAAAACTGAAGTAAACCTTACCATCAGTGAATCCATGACCTAATGGAATGCAAACTCATCAGTATGGGACTCCTACTATGAAATGAAAAAGAGCAGATTCTGATCATTGATTGTAGTGTGAAGACACTGACACTAACACCTTAATCAGGGAAGCATTTATTCACATACTGTAGAATGAATTACTAAAGGTGTAGTAGGAATTAGCCCCGTACAAGGAGGAGGTAGGGCCCCTGAAGATAAATCAAGAATTAAAGAAAATGTTTGTGGCACTAAACATAACTGAGGATGAAACCTTTTCTCAGTTCAGGGCTAAATAGAAAAAGGTTGAGAAAGCATAGGAGAAATTACAGAAAATGAGCAATGTAAATGTATTGATTGTATGGAAGGAATCATGCCGAGACTGAGGAGGAGTTCACCAGAATTTAGCCTGCCAAGCCATCGAAAGAGATTAGAAATAAATTGTTGTTTAAGTTGAGCATACCCATGCTCATAAATAGTAAATCATGTTCACATGTCAAGTACAAAAGCAGATGCAATATGTATACAAGTATAAAGAAACTGGAAATACATAATAATTCATCTGATCATAATCAAGAAAGTACATGTCTGAATATCACATACAAAGAGCTGACCAATGATGCTGAAGTATGAAACTGATCATTGAAGCCAAGAAACTGATCCAAATAGTACCAAGTGAACATGATGGAATAAATGGTACTACACCACAAGTCTGGTGCCAACATATACGATGGGATGGTGTCAACTAGCAGAAATAGGAGCAACTGACAAGTGAACTAGGACATGTTGATGCAAACCTGAGGTCTTCACCGATCGTCATGGTACATTTCTACACAATGGGAATGAATGATCTGACATCGACCATGTGAGAAATCATTTGATTACCGGTCATTGATGTATACCATTAACAAATGCGAGACTACTCACTGATAATGATGATAAGAGTCAAGGTACCCAGTACAATCTAACAAGTGCGAATAAATGAGCTGTAGTCGAACACTTGAAATAATATATCAATCAGGAGACAATGATGTTTTCCCACTGTCAATAGCGAAGGAATCTACCACTGATGACTACAAACCCTAAGGTACTGCCAAATGGACTCTAGATCTCTTTCCTAGAGCAATGAGCTAAAGTCGATGGGAAAATCTGCTAGAAGGAAGGAATTAAGGCATCCTTCATCAATCTAGTGTGAGTGTAACCCATAGGCCAATAATGTGGAAGTAATCAGACGAACAAATATGTAGTAACCCAACCAAAGCACATTTCTGACATACACAAGATGTAGCTAGTGCACGATAGAAACCCTCTGAACCAACCAATAATGAAAGTTGACACAAAGGAAAGGAATCCACCAATAGGATCAAATGGAAACCAAGGCACTGCACGAATCCTAATGTGTGATAATGAAAGATCATGTCAAACACAAGGGAAACCACCTAGTCAGAGACCCATGATACTTATCGATGTTGAGCACAAGGTGACCTATCAATAATGAAAATAGGGCCAGGGTGTGGCTCTAGATCTGCCCTCAAAGCAATTTGTCGTAGTCGATAAGGACAACACCCGCTAGCAAGAAGTCAATGGAGACCTTCTCAAACTGGCACGAGAAAAGGACCAATAAAATTGATGTGATAACAAACATGACACTGACAACCAGGGATGATTTACTGAAAAATAGGTCAAGAGACACCATAAAGAGGCTGAATCAGGTTTACCTCCCTTGAACAAAAGCACGACTCAACTATGAATACAAGGCAACATATGATAAATTTGTATAAGTTTGTCATGCAGGAGGCATAAGCAAACTCTCCATATTGGAAGAGGTAACCAATCAGAGGAGGACTGACTTGATACAAGGTTAAGGCTCTCCTAAGTCAAACTAAAGTCCACCCCAAAGGAGGAAAGACTTTCTTTTGAGTGCTTTGTTCAAGGGTGACATGAATGACTCTAGTTGCCATCAAAATATGGAAATAATGTCCCGTTCCTGCTCTTTTTTTTGGAATATATAATTTTTTTGTCTTTTTCTTTTACAGGAAGCTTGAAAAAGAATAAAATAATTCTATAGTATAGTGGAAAGAATGAGTGTCGGAAAAAAAATATGCTCTAGTTCTTGGGAGGGAAACATTCCTATGCTAAATGCAAGGTGGAAAAATTGGTCAAGGACACTCAAAGAAATGTTCTTTCCACGGGTATAAGGGTGTTTCAAGTTGCAGAGGCTAAGTGATTGCAAGGTTGATTTTGCAGAAGACATGGTTGAAAAGTGGCTTAAACATGAGTCCAAGTGAAGCCGGCTCAAGGCCAAAAGGTGCAAGTAATCAATATGTAATACAATAGTACAACTCAACACAAAGGAGCCTCTAGGGTATAAGGCCAGAAAGTGGTGCAGAAGAATGAGAATGAGTCGTCAATGCACAAGTCATGGCAGGACTAAAGAGGACTCTTGAGCCTACTCAATATAGCATCATGGGCAACCAATGTCAACGAGGATATAACTAAGATGCCCATGTAAACAATGGCTCTACCATTGTATTGTGATTTTAAAAGTCAGCGAGTGAAAATGGTTTGTAAACCAAGATACAATGGGGTCGACCCTATGGCTAATGTATCGCAATATGGAGGCTAGTATGCAAAATGAAACAAAAAGTGATATTCCCCAACCTATATGCTAGTAAGAAAACGATAACTGCCATGACGAGTCGGCGGTCATGGGACCAAAATGATGTCTTGAAGAAGTCTCCAAAATTTCCTGTAAATACAACCTAGTCTCGACACTCCAAGCCAAAAGGTCAAAAAGTCCATAAGACAAAAATCAATTTTTGAAAAAATATTTTGTATTTTCCAACTTATATAAGGACTTTTGGACTCACAGTTTTTTCATTTGTGTTTTGAGCAAGGAGCTGTGGAGACAAACTCAAGCAAGCTTCCTCCGACCAATTGAACTGTTCAAATCACTCCAAAACTTCCAGGTAACCCTTATATCCTGCTTTTAATTGTTTGTGATACTTTTTAGATGTTTTTTTTCAATTTTTGACTGTGGAAAAATGTGTCAAAAAATTCAACTCTGCATACACACAGGTTGAATATGGGTAACCCGCGTATACAATGGCCCTACACGTGACTGTGTGAAAAGGGAACCTACATGTGTGTGAGTAAAAATTTTAAAACATAAAATTAACAGTTTGAAACATATTTTTGGATAGGATGACCATCACCTGGAGAGAATGAGAGCATAGTGATATAGATAATGAAGTAATGGAGGAGCAAAATGCTTTGGATGCTTTAAGAGGCTATGGCTTGCTAAAAAATTTAAGATGCCAAATATGAAATCCAACAGACAAGTGCTTGAGTTTTTGATTCATTACTAGAGCGCAGAGGATTATGCCTTCATGATCGATCAGATGCCCCTAAGGATAGAGATCAAAGATATTTACTTTATTACCAGTCTATCCCGAAGGGGAGAGGTGGTGCATTCGATTGGTAGGATGAGGGGTAGTCTTACTGTAGAAGACTACATCCACATATAATGTTCTAGTCATCCTAAAAATATTGGAAGTCAAATTCCAATCAAACATGTGGAGAGCTTGTCCTTGAAGATTTTACTATTGACCATTGACAGGGTAAATGGCTCAGCTGCTTTACATCAGGCCTCACGAGTATCTATGAGCCTCACAGTGGAATGTCTCACCATAGTGTTTGATTGGTGCACGCCTCTACTGACCAATATGAAGAACCAACTGACCTCCATTCAAAAGGGCTAGACAAAGAATTTTGGGTATGGCACACTCTTATGCTTATTCTTCTTTCAGAAAGTACCTGGGCTTTGACCCAAGGTATCATCGACTATCAGCAGCCCTAGAGATCCATGAATGGGTAGATGGGCTGACCTAATGAAATGCCTTAGGGGTGGTGATGTGCCCAGGACGACGTTTGACAACAAGATTTTTTCATGTTGGGATCAACAGGTCATCGCAGTCGATGACTACCCCTACGCCGGGATGGATTTCCAAGGAGATCTAGATTTAGTGTTACCACCAAATGTAGCATGGGGTGCCATAGGTAACAATTTTTTAATTTTTAAGATTTTTTAATATTTTTTTCTCTTAATGAACTTAAAAATATTGTTGATGAGACAATACACTTACAAAATATATTGATCGTGTTTCAGATTGTGGGACCAGAGAGACCTGATGGATTTCCCAGACATAGGCGTCGCGGGAGTGATGTCGAAGGGGCTACAGCTGAGACGAAGAGAGTTCTTCATGTAGTTCAGAGGAACTTGGTGAGGCTGACTCACCAAGTACCCATGATAGCCATAGAGGATCTACCCGAGGAGATGCAGCGTCACATGGTATGATAAAACAAGACTAGGTGTAGCTATTCCGAAAAGTAGCTAATGTTGTTGTTTATTTTCCAGCTACTCATCCTGAGCCAGCTAGATAGATGATTAGATATTTTTATGATTGGACATGACGATGGGCATAAGCCTAGATTTTGTAAGGCATTTTGTCCCAATTTTGTATATTATTTTTTGGACATAAACACTCTATCTACATACAGGCGATTTTATGATATATACAGATGACGCTTTCAATTATTTTTTATATTTTTTAATTTGATGAATGATTGATATGCCAATCTAATGCTTGATTAGCAATAGAATCTACTAATGGATTTTCTTATCGTGGAATGTGAACATATCTGATATAACCAAATTATCATTGCAACAATCTCACTCTCAAAAATTGGTGATATAAATAGGGATCTCGTACTCGATAAGTGTTATTTAGCTGAGATACCACTAGTTGTGAGTCTAAATAAACCACTAACGAATCAATACCAAGAGATATTGCTTCGGATAGGAAATTAATAAAGGCAGTATATTCGGAAATATTATTCAAAGTAGGACTGATACATACTCCTCTCAAAACCATCAACTGGCCAGATGGATAATAAATCACCCAAGCATGGAAGCAAGGTTCCGGGTATGCCTACTCACACCATCGATGAATCCTAGATATATTGAATCGTCCATCAATACTTGCCAAAGTAGATAAAAAATATCAACATCACTAAAACCGCTAGATAGATATGTACAAACAAACAATATATACAAACAAGTAAGTTCTCGGTTGAAGCCTAAGAAAAGTACTTCTTAAGGTAGAGCCCATTTCTGGGCTTCGCCAACTTGTTTCCTTCAAAGTCAATTAATTCATAAGCCCCATTTTTCAAAACACACTTGACTATAAAGGGACTATACAACATATATTTGAACTTGCCTGCCCCCAAGGCGTCTTTGTCTTGATCATAGACTAGGACAAGGTCGCCTTCAGAAAAATTCCGAGGACGGATAGCTTTATCATATTGAGTTTTAATCCTTTTCTTATGGGCTTTGTTTATTATGGTAGCATCTCGACGCTACTCATCAAGATGCTCCAAATGAACGAGGTGTTCCTTGGGACTAGAAGTCTCTGGAAGAAGTTCCACAGCTAGCTTAAGAGAAGCACTTTCACATTCGATAGAAAAGATAGATTCCAACCCGTAAACTAGTTGAAAAGGTGTAAAACCAGTGGCAGCCTTAACTAACATTCGGTATGCCCAAAGTGCTGAATACAACATGATGTTCCAATTGGATCGAGCTTTGTCAATCGTCCTTTGCAGGATGATTTTAAGGGACTTGTTCACGGCTTCAACCTACCCATTGGCCTGAGGATAATATTGAGATAATGCTCCTGCTGAAAACCCAACTTGAGAGCCAACTTGGACATCAGTTGATTTTGGAAGTGGCTGTCATGGTCAGTGACAATCTCTTTAGGGATACCAAATCATCAAATAACCTGATTGAAGAGAAACAAGGCCGTTGTTTCACAGTCGTTTTTGAAATTAGGCATAGCCTCAACCCACTTTGTAAAGTAGTCTATGGCTACAATGATGTAGTTGTGATTTCCTGCCAAAGGTAGATTACAAGTAGTAAAATCAATGTACCCCTTCGTACAAGCACTGACGATGATAACAGGGAAAAGCGAAGCTGGATGTGCACCATTTTTTGAGTATAGACTTGAAAAGGATGGCATGTTTTGACTGCTTCAATACAGTCTCTAAAAATCAAAGGCCAAAAGTAGCCTACTCACAAAATTTTTTGGTCTATTACAAGCCCTGATAGATGACCGCCACAAGCTCCATTGTGGAAATTATTAAGAATTGACTCAGCTTCCTCCAATGTTAAACAACGCCTAAGGATTAAATCAGTCCCATGATGATATAATGTGTCACCTATAATAACATAATTCTTAGCGACGTGATGCAACTTTCTACGCTCGTCTTTCGAGAAAGCAGGTGGAAACTTCGAAGTCTGGAGATATATAATGATATCTCCATACGAAGGGTCTTGTGAAGAAATGAGGAATAAAAGTTCATTGGGAAAATATTCCTCGTAAAGAACTGCTTCTTCATAAGGAAGCTCTGATATCAACTCTGAAAATACTAAATATTTCTTATATTTAGCCGACATGAATTCCAGATCGAATTCTTGCAAAATAACAATCCATCTATTGTATTTTCCCCCAATCACTCGCCTACTAAGAAAAAACTAAAATGGATTGATGGCTGCTAAGACAAATGCTTTACAAAGCATAATGTAATGTCGAAGCCACTGGACAGCATGGACAGCTGCCAAAGCCAATTTCTTAACAGGATAATAGCGTAGTTCAGGACTTATCAAGCCTCGACTTCAGTAGTAGATTACATGCTCACAGAAAGCATCATCTTCCTAACCCAGAACTATACCAATAGTTGATTCTGCAACAACGAGATACAAAAGGAAGTCTCTACTATAATTGGGTGGACTCAACAATGGAGCAAAGGTTAATGCTTTTTCCAAAGCATCAAAAGATCATTCTGCGAAATCATCCCATAAAAATGGGATTCCTTTCTTAAGCAAATGCATAAATCATTTTGTAATATCGACATAATTTGCTATGAATCTCCTCAAGAAACTTTCCATTCCTTGTAGACTTTGAATTTGATGAATGGAAGATTGGGGAGGCAACTGAAGTATTACCTCAACCTTGAAGGGATCAACTCGAATCCCCTCTGTCGATACGATGAATCCTCACAACCGACTCGATGTGACGACGGAAACACATTTATTTGGATTCAACCAAATTTTATAAAAATGACACCATTCAAAGATCAATTGAAGTTGTTTAGGATGATCAATTCTCTTTCGAGAACAAGCAACTAAATAATCCAGATATGCTTTGATAACATGTTTGATGTTGTGACAAGCATAAGACTGTTGGCATTATGTTTCTGGTATGGCTATATGTTACAGATGTTGTACTTGATGGCAACTCCCGTGGCAAGGCTCTCAATATGTTGAAAATTAAGAAGTACGCAGGAAATCAGCTCAGAAGGTGCGTACCCGCAGGTACACCATGCAGGGACCGCGTCCAGATACGCAGGCCAGCCGTTCAGGAGGTGCGTACCCCCAGTGCACACATTTCAAGGCAGAGAAAAGCACACGTGGGGTTTCTTATGTTTTACTCTTGGTATTTAGCCGACGGTATTTGTGTTATTACGGTTTTGGCTCATGGTATTGTTCCATGATTTTAGGAGGAGCTTGCCTATATAAAGCAAAGGAGATCACTTGGATAAGTATCTTTTGCAATTGAATATCTTTAGATCTGAAATATTGGGTTATGGTCTTAAAAGCTTGATCTATATGAAAGGGAAGTTGAAGGCGAATCTGTGAAGGGTGATCTCTCGAGCGCATGATCAGATCTGAGCAACTGTGCCACTCTGGTGAACTGCCTATTTGGCCCTAATCAGAAGTACGCAGGTGTTTAACAGAAGAGCTGCGTGGGTACGCAGAACAGAAACAAGAGATCTGCGTGGGTACGCAGAGCAGAAACAGGAGACCTGCGTGGGTACGCAGAGCAGAAGAAGGAGAGTTACGTGGGTACGCAGAGCGACTAAGGTTCAGGTGCGTATGCATAGTAAAAGTACGCGGCGCGATAGTATTTCTGGGTGCGTACCTGCAATAACAGTACACGACGCGATAATGTCTCTGGGTGCGTACCTGCAGTAATAGTACGCAGTGCGGTTGAAGGAACAGTGCGTGGGCACGCAGTATGGCAGAAGGATTTCTACGGGTATACGCAGGAAAGCAGAAGGTGAACTGCGTAGCAACGCAGGCCACAGAAGAGAAAACTATGTATCTGTCTTAAGATGTTCTGTTGATTGAATTTTTTCTGTTGATAAGGTGTTCTGGGTTAGTTCTGTTATTGCTGATCTGATAACTGTAGTGGACTGTAACTTTTATGTACTTGATGATCATTTGATGCTTTATGAAAAGAAGTAGGGGGTTGTAGCTCCCTTCCAGGAGAGACTGGAAAACGAGAGAGAGAGAGAGTTGTAGCTCTCTGCAGGTTGCAGCCTGCGTACTGGTAAAGGACTGCACCAGTACAAAACCATTGTAAAAGAAGTTTCTAATTTGAAAGAAGATAGAGACATATTGCAGCAGGTGGTTTTCACCCACATTGGGTTTCCACCTTACATCTTATGTTCTTTGGTGTGACTATCTGTTTTTCTTTGTTCATGCTCATTATTTTATGGTACTGACATGCAAAAATAATTCAAAGAACAAATAAGGAAGATTTATTAAAAGAATTAGATAATACTGATTCACCCCCCCTCTCAGTATTATTTTCAACAATTGGTATCAGAGCAGGTCCTTCAGAGAAGCTTGATCGCTTGAAGGTAGATCGTTCATCATGAGCAACTACGAGAGAGAAGCATCAATCAGGCCACCGGTTTTTGATGGGACAAACTTCAATTATTGGAAGGTAAGAGTTACTGCCTATCTTCAATCTCTTAGTACAGAAGTTTGGGACATCGTAGAGATAGGCTATGCTTTTCCTTCAGCTACTCCTACAGATGCAGCCGAGAAAAAGAAGTATGAAACAAATGCGAAAGCAGTCAGTACTCTATTAGGATGTATATCTCAATCAGAATTCATGAAGGTAATGCACTATAAATCCGCAAAAGAGATATGGGACAAAATTGTCACGAGCTATGAAGGAGACGAACAGGTAAAGCGTGCTAAACTTCAAACTCTCAGAATTCAGTATGAGACTCTCAAAATGTATAATGATGAAAGTGTGGCTAACTATTTTCTTTGGGTAGATGAGGTTGTTAATTGTATGAAGAATTTGGGTGAAGAAATAAAAGAGGCTATTGTGGTTGAAAAGGTTCTAAGATCATTGTCCCCCAAGTTTGAATCTAAAGTATCTGCAATAGAAGAAAAGGAAAATCTTCGAATTCTTACTATGTCTCAGCTACATGGAATTCTAACTGCTTATGAAATGAGAAAGGGAGGTCCATCAGACAGAAGAGAAGCTGCTTTCAAAGCATCAGGCAAAGGAGATTATTATGAAGCAAGCCACGTCCCGGAAGAAGAGGAAGAAGAATCAAATTTTGTCAGAAATCTTCAAAGGGGTTCTGGAAGGTTCAGAGGTAAGTTACCTTTTAAATGCTTTGCTTGTGGAAGAGTAGGTCATTATGCTGCAAAATGTCCTTATAAGGATAAAGGAAAGGAACCTGCTAGATGGAACAAGAAACAGAACGCAAATAAGAAAAGCTACTACACTCATGAAGATAGTGATGGTCTATCAAACAGTGATGAAGATGAACAAGGTAATGAATATAAGTTGTTAATGGCATTTGAAGATGATGATTATATGGATGCTATAGATGTGGATAAACTTTATGATGAAATTACTAGACTCAAGAGATGTATAGAAGAAAAGAACATGATCATTGATACTCTACAATTTCAAATTGATGAAAAGGAAAAACATCTTGAAAAATTAGAAGGTGAAATTGTTGGTCTTAGAAAAGAGATTGAGAAAACAAAAGCTATTAATCTCAAGTTTGTCAAAGGATCTGAAACTTTGGATGAGATTATCAATGTGCAGCGGTCTCCACTAAACAAGACAGGTCTGGGCTATAATGGAGAAACTTCTCAAGCATCCACCTCAAAAAGTTATCTTGATGCAGCAAGAAGAAATGAGCAAAAGAACAATGAAGATCATCAGGTAAAGCAGGGACGAATTACAAACAGAAACTATCAGGGGCAATCCATCTTAAGGGTGAACAAAAGCTACAACCAGCCACAGGTAAAATCTTCTCAATTTGGTTCAAGAATAGATGAAAATAGAAATTACAATCAGTTGGCTGGTAGATTCGATAACCGCAGAAGTTTCTTCAATGGACAATGCTTTTCTTGCCATAACTTTGGTCACAAAGCAGCTCAATGTGTTGCATATAAAACGATCATGACTAGGGAAGCTCAAAAACAAAGAAGTATGACAGGGATTACAAAAAGGACCTATAACAACTTTTCGGTTCTTGAAAATGAAGTTGAATGTTCTATTTGCAATAACTTTGGTCATGAAGACTCTGAATGCAGGAGCAGGTTTCAGCAGAAAAAGGAACAAGCCTCAAGCACCAAAACATGGAGAATAAAGGAACCTCAAACAGAAAGATGTGGGATAGCATTTTATGCAGAAGGACAGGAAAATCTATGGTACATTGACAGTGGATGTTCGAAGCATATGACAGGTGATAAAGAAAAACTTGAGTCTTATTCTGCTCTAGAAAAGGGAAAGAAAGTCTCTTTTGGAAATGATACTCCTGCAACTATAAAAGGAAAGGGCATTGCTCAGTTAAAAGAAAAGGTCAAGGCTGGAAATGTTTTGTATGTTGATGGATTGAAGCATAATCTTCTAAGTGTCAGCCAGATGTGTGATCAAAGAACCGAGGTTATATTCAGATCAAATGGATGTCTTGTTCGTGATCTTGATACAGGTAAAACAGTGATCAAAGGCAAAAGAACTCCAAATAATCTGTACATATTTGAAGAAGGACAACAACAATGCTATCTGAGCAAGGATGATGAGCACTGGTTATGGCATCGGAGGTTGGGGCATCTAAGCTTTTCACAAATAAGGAAAGCATGCAAATATCAGGCAGTTCGCGATCTTCCAGATATCAAAATTCCTGACAACACCATATGCAAATCATGTCAGTTTGGAAAACAAACCAGAACTAACTTTCCAGAGAAGGAAGGATCAGCTAGCATGCCTCTTGAGCTAGTACATACAGATACATGCGGTCCATTCAGGAAAAGAACACCTAGAGGAGAAGAATACTTGATATTATTCATTGACGATTTCTCCAGGTTTGTCTGGTTAGGACTTATGAAGCACAAAGATGAAGCATTCGAAAAATTCAAATCCTTCAAAGCCTTGGTTGAAAATGAATCAGGTCACAAAATTAAGTGCCTCAGATCCGACAGAGGTGGGGAGTTTACCTCAAATGAATTTTTCGATTTCTGTGAAGAACATGGGATAAGAAGAGAATTCTCTACAGCTAGAACTCCTCAGCAAAATGGAGTTGTGGAAAGAATGAACAGAACAGTCCAACAAATGGCTCGTGCTATGCTTGATGAATCAGGAACTCCCGCAACTTTCTGGGGTGAAGCTGCACATGCTGCGGTTGTTATTCTCAACAAAACAAATGTCCGGGTGAACAGCACTCAAACTCCTCATGAGCTCTGGAGTGGTAAGACTCCTTCGGTAAAGCACTTCAAAATCTTTGGGAGCAAATGCTATATCAAGAATACTGATGAGCAGCTTGGCAAACTTGAACCTAGAGCAGATGAAGGCATTCTTCTTGGTTACTCTCCACATAGCAAAGCATACAAATGCTACAATAAAAGACTTGGCAGAATTGTTGACAGCATTGATGTAGTGGTTGATGAGAAGGGATACATTCCTAGGCAAGTACATCATGAAGACATCGAAGAAGATGAAGGCTACCCTCAAAGACAGAATGATGAAGAAGAAGAACCTCAAGAAGAACCAGAGGAGCAGACAAGAATAGAAGAGAAAACCCCATCCAGATATGTTCAGAAGAATCATCCAGAATCTCAGATTGTGGGGCAGAAAGAAGCAGGTGTACAAACAAGAAGAACAGTTGCAGAAGCCTCAAGCTATTTGGCATTACTCTCCTCCACTGAACCACAAAATGTGAAAGAGGCATGCAAAGATGAATGTTGGGTGAAAGCAATGGATGAAGAACTTGAGCAAATCGAAAAGAACAACACTTGGGAGCTGGTTCCTAGACCAAAGGATAAGAATGTTATCGGAACAAAATGGGTCTTCAAAAACAAATTGAATGAAAATGGAGAAGTAATTAGAAACAAGGCCAGACTTGTTTGTAAAGGGTATGCGCAGCAAGAAGGAATAGACTTTGAAGAAACCTTTGCTCCTGTTGCAAGACTTGAGGCCATCCGAATGTTCCTTGCTCTCTCAAGTTTTCAAAACTTCAAAGTATTTCAAATGGACGTGAAATCAGCCTTTCTGAATGGAGACTTGGAAGAAGAAGTATACATTGAACAGCCAGATGGGTTCATTCTTGGAAATGATCCAAATCTTGTATGCAGATTGAAAAAGGCTCTCTATGGTCTCAAACAAGCTCCAAGGGCTTGGTACTACCGTTTGGACAAATATCTTCATCAACAAGGTTTTTCAAAAGGATCAGCAGATAGCAATCTTTATATAAAAGTTGAAAATGACAAATTGCTAATACTTGTTGTGTATGTAGATGACATTATTTTTGGGAGCAATGAAGAAGCTATGAGTCAAAGCTTTGCCTTGGTCATGCAGAAAGAATTTGAAATGTCCTTGCTAGGAGAACTGACATATTTCCTTGGTTTGCAAATCCAACAAAAAGAAGGAGGAATCTTTTTATCTCAAACCAAGTATCTCAAACAGATTTTGAAGAAATATGGTATGGAAGATGCAAAACCAGTATGTACACCCATGGTCACAGGATGTAGCCTCAGTGCAAATGATGAATCTGCAGCAGTACATCAACCAACCTACAGATCTATGATTGGAAGTTTACTTTATTTGACAGGTACCCGACCGGACATCATGCATGCAGTTGGAATAGTTGGAAGATTTCAGGCAAATCCAAAGGAGACTCATCTTCAGGCAGTGAAGAGAATTTTCAAATATCTTCAAGGGACTCAAAATTATGGCTTATGGTATCCTAGAGATACAGATCTTACACTTCATGCTTATACAGATGCAGATTGGGCCGGAAGCGTGGATGACAGGAAAAGCACAAGTGGTGGTGCGTTCTTTATGGGTTCCAGACTGGTATCTTGGTTCAGCAAGAAACAGAGTTCAATTGCCTTGTCTACAGCTGAAGCGGAATATGTTGCTGCTGCATCTTGTTGCACCCAACTCCTTTGGATGATGCAGACTTTGCAGGATTTTCAAATCACTTGTACACCACCAATCCCCATCTTATGTGATAACACAAGTGCAATCAGCATCTCAAAGAATCCTATTATGCATTCAAAAACCAAGCACATACCAATCAAGTACCATTTTCTCCGGGAACAAGTACTTGAACAGAAGGTCAAGTTGGAGTATGTTCCTTCTAAGGAACAAGTTGCTGATATTCTCACCAAACCATTGCCCAGGGACACTTTTGAATACCTCAGGCAAAAGCTGGGGGTTGTTGATGCATCATCCTATTGTTGAACCTTTTCTGATTGATGGTACAGGTTCAGGGGGAGCATATAATGCATTGTTGGCATTATGGAGGATGGTCGGAAGGAGATCTTGGAAATAGCTGCAATATGTCTCTATCTCTTTCATGGTGGATTATGGTTCTTTGTTGCAGATCTGGTTCATATTCAGGGGGAGCATGTTCTTAGGGGGAGCATACCCCTTTGCCCTTGATGTCAAAGGGGGAGAATGAAGCTGAAGATTGTGAGGTTGCCATCAAGTCCAAAGGGGGAGATTGTTGGCATTATGTTTCTGGTATGGCTATATGTTACAGATGTTGTACTTGATGGCAACTCCCATGGCAAGGCTCTCAATATGTTGAAAATTAAGAAGTACGCAGGAAATCAGCTCAGAAGGTGCGTACCCGCAGGTACACCATGCAGGGACTGCGTCCAGATACGCAGGCCAGCCGTTCAGGAGGTGCGTACCCCCAGTGCACACATTTCAAGGCAGAGAAAAGCACACGTGGGGTTTCTTATGTTTTACTCTTGGTATTTAGCCGACGGTATTTGTGTTATTATGGTTTTGGCTCGTGGTATTGTTCCATGATTTTAGGAGGAGCTTGCCTATATAAAGCAAAGGAGATCACTTGGCTAAGTATCTTTTGCAATTGAATATCTTTAGATCTGAAATATTGGGTTATGGTCTTAAAAGCTTGATCTATATGAAAGGGAAGTTGAAGGCGAATCTATGAAGGGTGATCTCTCGAGCGCATGATCAGATCTGAGCAACTGTGCCACTCTGGTGAACTGCCTATTTGGCCCTAATCAGAAGTACGCAGATGTTTAACAGAAGAGATGCGTGGGTACGCAGAACAGAAACAAGAGATCTGCGTGGGTACGCAGAGCAGAAACAGGAGACCTGCGTGGGTACGCAGAGCAGAAGAAGGAGAGTTGCGTGGGTACGCAGAGCGACTAAGGTTCAGGTGCGTACGCATAGTAAAAGTACGCGGCGCGATAGTATTTCTGGGTGCGTACCTACAGTAACAATACGCGGTGCGATAATGTCTCTGGGTGCGTACCTGCAGTAATAGTACGCAGTGCGGTTGAAGGAACAGTGCGTGGGCACGCAGTGCGGCAGAAGGATTTCTGCGGGTATACGCAGGAAAGCAGAAGGTGAACTGCATAGCGACGCAGGCCACAGAAGAGAAAACTGTGTATCTGTCTTAAGATGTTCTGTTGATTGAATTTTTTCTGTTGATAAGGTGTTCTGGGTTAGTTCTGTTATTGCTGATCTGATAACTGTAGTGGACTGTAACTTTTATGTACTTGATGATCATTTGATGCTTTATGAAAAGAAGTAGGGGGTTGTAGCTCCCTTCCAGGAGAGACTGGAAAACGAGAGAGAGAGAGTTGTAGCTC
Source organism: Pinus tabuliformis (assembly GCA_031772625.1). Classification (NCBI taxonomy): domain Eukaryota; kingdom Viridiplantae; phylum Streptophyta; class Pinopsida; order Pinales; family Pinaceae; genus Pinus; species Pinus tabuliformis. The sequence continues at coordinate 600,195,089 of CM062813.1, read as the reverse complement.
TCTGCAGGTTGCAGCCTGCGTACTGGTAAAGGACTGCACCAGTACAAAACCATTGTAAAAGAAGTTTCTAATTTGAAAGAAGATAGAGACATATTGCAGCAGGTGGTTTTCACCCACATTGGGTTTCCACCTTACATCTTATGTTCTTTGGTGTGACTATCTGTTTTTCTTTGTTCATGCTCATTATTTTATGGTACTGACATGCAAAAATAATTCAAAGAACAAATAAGGAAGATTTATTAAAAGAATTAGATAATACTGATTCACCCCCCCCTCTCAGTATTATTTTCAACAAAGACATGACCCGCTGGAACATGGCTCTAGTAGTTTTAAGGCCAAAAGGCATATTTTTGTATGCAAATGTACCCCAAGGACAAACAAAGGTTGTCTTGTGCCGATCTTCTAGAGGATAGTAATTTGATTGTAACCAAAGAATCCATCCATGAACGAAAAAATTTCATTACGCGCACATTCATCAATAATTTGATCAATAAAGGGTGTGGGGTAATTGTATTTCGGAGAAGCCTTATTTAGATCCCTAAAGTCGATACATACTCGGGTCATTCCTTGCTTTTTATCTACAGGGACTGGATTAGAGACCCACTCAGTCAAAGGAATGGGGTATATAATGTTGGAAATAATACTGAGAGGGGGGGGGAATCAGTATTATCAGATTAATCAAACTTTTTAAATGCTCAGAAACATATACGCTACTTCAGTTAAGTGAACCAGCGTGTACACGCTACTGTGACGAAGTAAAACAACGTATAAGAAGAAAACTCACAATTTAGTTAGCTTATTCTTCAATTAAGTGCATCAGGACATTATTCACCACATTAACAGTAAACATGTGCAGTATAACAGAACAGAGAAAAAAGCCACACACATGAACACCAAGATATAAGGTGGAAACCCAATGTGGGTGAAAACCACCTGCTGCAAGTTGTCTCTATCTTTCTTTAATATGAAACTTCAGTTTACAATCTTTTGTACTGGTGCAGCCTTATACCAGTACGCAGGCTACAACCTGCAGAAGGCTACAACCTTCTCTCGTTCTCCAAACTTCCTTGGAAGGGAGCTCCAACCCCCTTTGCTCTTGTACTAGCCAAGATACTAGTACGTAGGTGCTGACCTACAATCTTCCTTCTTTCAGGTATCACTTTTCATACATTTTCAGACTTGGATATTCCTGAAGCACAACATTACAATCTGAAGACCACAAATCATTCAATTTCCACAACAGATCATTGAAGCATAAAACAACCAAACTTTGAATCACTGAACCACTGAACCCTGTCAATCACCAGTTACCAGAACACAGAGCAGACTACAGAACTCTGCAATAACAGTCAGACCCCACTGTAAACCCAAAATCAAGCTTCAAAAGATATACGCTACTTCAATGAGCAAAACCCGCGTATACACGCGCTTTTACCGAAGCCAACCTGCGTACAGATCTAAAAATAAACTTTCTCAATTTGCAGCTGTACCAGACATTAGTTAGATCCAGAACGTAACATTGCGACAATATGCAGATCTAGAAATACGCATAATCAACCATATCATGATAGTGCATTTCAAACCATTAGATCCCGATCTATCCTTAGATCTAGTCTTCCATCAACCGATGTGATCTCTCCTTGGCTTAGATCAAGCAACCCAGAACCTGCATATCAGATCTCTTTCTCTCTTAGATATTCAAGCCTTGTCGAAAGATGATTTTGCCTAATGATCTTCTTCTCCTTATATAGTCTTAGGCCTAGCTCAATACCAAGAGCCAAAACCATAGTAACACAATACCATCAACTTCAAAACTAGGGATCGACACGCCCGTCGAGACACAATGGTCCGAAATCATAGGCACAACTTCCAAGGACTAACCACCATGGACCAAAGGAACCTTTCCACATACACGCGCTTTTTATGAATCGAACTAGCGTGTACACGCGACTTGGGCTTAACGAAACGGCGTGTATGAGCTTCCTTGGCATGCTGTACTGAGATCTGTCTTCTGATTAAGTTGCCATCACCTGTACCAACCTCTGAGCACCTGTACCATCCTCTGAGTGAGTTGCCATCAAGGACAACACTTGAATCATAATGCCAACAATCTCCCCCTTTGGACTTGATGGCAACCACCACACCAAGTCACTCTCCCCCTTTGACATCAAGGGCAAAGGGCTGTGCTCCCCCTGAGGACATGCTGATACCTCTGCTTGGCTGTGCTGACTCGTGCTCCCCCTGACAGTAGGCCAGATCTGCAAAAGATGTTCTTCAACAAGAACCAAGACTTATACACCATAAGGGACCTTCCTATCACCAAAAGACTCAATACATACATCCATACTCCCTACCAAGAGGGGACATATCAGAAACAACCAATTATATTACAGCATTCATCCCAGGCATAGTGGGGAAACCAACATAGGCCGTTACATGACCTTGACACCATAAAAGAGATATGACAAGAGAGATACATGACATAGAGACAACAGATCTAGACCAAGACTTAGGAAAGACACCAGCAGCATCTGATAAACATCTTGTTAGATCAGCAACCAGAATTTCTTTCTGAGCTCCTTCTCCTGAAACCAACAACCAAAACATCTGAATGCCAACAATGCTTTATGAGACTTTTGAGCTGCTCCCCCTGAACCTGTGCCTGTTGCACTCCCTGAAACTGTGCCTGAAGAATTCTGACATTCCTATTGCTGTTCAGAACTTCAGAGTTTTCCCTTGCTGTTCAGAACTTCATATACGCGTTTTATCCTGTATAAAACAGCGTATGTACGCGGATATTCTTTCTGCAACAAGCGTCCAGCATACACGCGACTTACCCACCATGAATCCGCGTGTATACGCTCATATCCCTTCCGTAACCTGCGTATACCAACTTTTCTGTAGAACAAACAAACTTCAACAACAGGATGAAGCATCAACTACTCCCAGCTTTTGTCTGAGATATTCAAAAGTTTCCCTGGGCAGTGGTTTTGTGAGAATATCAGCAACTTGCTCCTTAGAAGGAACATACTCCAACTTGACCTTCTGCTCAAGCACTTGTTCCCGAAGAAAATGGTACTTGATTGGTATGTGCTTGGTCTTTGAGTGCATGACTGGATTCTTTGAAATGCTGATTGCACTTGTATTATCACATAAGATAGAGACAGGTGGAGTGCAAGTGATTTGAAAGTCCTGCAAGGTCTGCATCATCCAAAGAAGTTGTGTGCAACAAGATGCTGCAGCCACATATTCTGCTTCAGCTGTAGATAAGGCAATCGAACTTTGTTTCTTGCTGAACCAAGATACTAATCTGGAACCCATGAAGAAAGCACCTCCACTTGTGCTTTTCCTATCATCCACACTTCCAGCCCAATCTGCATCTGTGTAAGCATGAAGAGTGAGATCTGTATTTCTAGGATACCATAAGCCATAGTTTTGGGTCCCTTGAAGATATTTGAAGATTCTTTTGACTGCCTGAAGATGAGTTTCCTTTGGGTTGGCTTGAAATCTTCCAACCATTCCTACTGCATGTGTAATATCTGGTCGAGTACCTGTCAAATAAAGCAAACTCCCAATCATGGATCTATAAGTGGGTTGGTGAACTGCTGCTGATTCATCATTTGCACTGAGGCTGCATCCTGTAACCATGGGTGTACATACTGGCTTTGACTCTTCCATGCCATACTTCTTCAAGATCTGCTTGAGGTATTTGGTTTGAGACAAGAAGATACCTCCTTCATTTTGTTGGATTTGCAATCCAAGAAAATATGTCAATTCTCCAAGAAGTGACATTTCGAATTCTTTCTGCATAACCAAGGCAAAGTTTTGACTCATGGTCTCTTCATTGCTGCCAAAAATAATATCATCTACATAAACAACAAGAATTAGCAATTTGTTATTTTCAACTTTTATATAGAGATTGCTATCTGCTGATCCTTTTGAAAAGCCTTGTTGGTGAAGATATTTGTCCAACCGATAGTACCAAGCCCTTGGAGCTTGTTTGAGCCCATAGAGTGCCTTTTTCAATCTGCATACAAGGTTTGGATCATTCCCAAGAATGAACCCATCTGGCTGCTCAATATATACTTCTTCTTCTAAGTCTCCATTCAGGAAGGCTGATTTCACGTCCATTTGAAATACCTTGAAGTTTTGAAAGCTTGAGAGAGCAAGGAACATTCGGATGGCCTCTAGTCTTGCCACAGGAGCAAAGGTCTCTTCAAAATCTATTCCTTCTTGCTGTGCATACCCTTTACAAACAAGTCTGGCCTTGTTTCTAATTACTTCTCCATTTTCATTTAACTTATTCTTGAAGACCCATTTTGTTCCTATTACATTCTTATCTTTTGGTCTAGGAACTAATTCCCAAGTGTTGTTCCTTTCGATTTGCTCAAGTTCTTCATCCATTGCTTTGACCCAACATTCATCTTTGCATGCTTCTTTCACATTTTGTGGTTCAATGGAGGAGAGTAGAGCCAAGTAGCTTGAAGCTTCTGCAAGTGTCCTTCTTGTTTGTACTCCTGCTTCTTTCTGCCCCACAATCTGAGTTTCTGGATGATTCTTTTGGACATATCTGGATGGAGTCTTCTCTTCTATTCTTGTCTGCTCCTCTGGTTCTTCTTGAGATTCTTCTTCTTCTTGAGGTTCTTCTTCTTCATCATTTCGCCTTTGAGAGTAACCTTCATCTTCTTCAATGTCTTCATGATGAACTTGCCTAGGAATATATCCCTTCTCATCAACCACTATATCAATACTGTCAACAATTCTGCCAAGTCTTTTATTGTAGCACTTGTATGCTTTGCTATGTGGAGAATAACCAAGAAGAATGCCCTCATCTGCTCTAGGTTCAAGTTTGCCAAGTTGCTCATCAGTATTCTTAATATAACATTTGCTCCCAAAGATTTTGAAATGCTTCACGGAAGGAGTTTTACCACTCCAAAGCTCATGAGGTGTTTGAGTGCTGTTTACTCGGACATTTGTTTTGTTAAGAATGATAACAGCAGCATGTGCAGCTTCACCCCAGAAGGTTGCAGGAGTACCTGATTCATCGAGCATAGCACGAGCCATTTGTTGGATAGTTCTGTTCATTCTTTCCACAACCCCATTTTGCTGAGGAGTTCTAGCTGTAGAGAATTCTCTTCTTATCCCATGTTCATCGCAGAAATCGAAAAATTCATTTGATGTGAACTCCCCACCTCTGTCAGATCTGAGGCACTTAATTTTGTGTCCTGATTCATTTTCAGCCAATGCTTTGAAGGATTTGAATTTTTCGAATGCTTCATCTTTGTGCTTCATAAGCCCTAACCAAACAAACCTTGAGAAATCATCAATGAATAATATCAGATATTCTTCTCCTCGAGGTGTCCTTTTCCTAAATGGACCACATACATCTGTATGGACTAGCTCAAGAGGCAAGCTAGCTGATCCTTCCTTCTCTGGAAAGTTAGTTCTGGTTTGCTTTCCAAACTGACAAGATTTGCATATGGTGTTGTCTGGAATTTTGATATCTGGAAGATCGCGAACTGCCTGATATTTGCATGCTTTCCTTATTTGTGAGAAGCTTAGATGTCCCAACCTTCGATGCCATAACCAGTGCTCTTCATCCTTGCTAAGATAGCATTGTTGTTGTCCTTCTTCAAATATGTACAGATTATTTGGAGTTCTTTTGCCTTTGAGAACTGTTTTACCTGTATCAAGATCACGAACAAGACATCCATTCGATCTGAAAATAACCTCGGTTTTTTGATCACACATCTGGCTGACACTTAGAAGATTATGCTTCAATCCATCAACATACAAAACATTTCCAGCCTTGACCTTTTCTTTCAAAGGAGCAATACCTTTTCCTTTTATAGTTGCAGGAGTATCATTTCCAAAAGAAACTTTCTTTCCCTTTTCTAAAGTAGAATAAGATTCAAGTTTTTCTTTATCACCTGTCATATGTTTCGAACATCCACTGTCAATGTACCATAGATTTTCCTGTCCTTCTGCATAAAACGCTATCCCACATCTTTCTGTCTGAGGTTCTTTTATTCTCCATTTTTTGGTGCTCGTGGCTTGTTCCTTTTTCTCCTGAAACCTGCTCCTGCATTCAGATTCTTTATGACCAAAATTATTGCAAATAGAACATTCAACTTCATTTTCAAGAACCGAAAAGTTGTTATAGGTCCTCTTTGTAATCCCTGTCATACTTCTTTGTTTTTGAGCTTCCCTAGTCATGATTGTTTTATATGCAACACATTGAGCTGCTTTGTGACCAAAGTTATGGCAAGAAAAGCATTGTCCATTGAAGAAGCTTCTGCGGTTATTGAATCTACCAGCCAACTGATTGTAATTTCTATTTTCATCTATTCTTGTGCCAAACTGAGAAGATTTTACCTGTGGTTGGTTGTAGCTTTTGTTCACCCTTAAGAAGGATTGTCCCTGATAGTTTCTGTTTGTAATTCGTCCCTGCTTTACCTGATTATCTTCATTGTTCTTCTGCTCATTTCTTCTTGCTGCATCAAGATAACTTTTTGAGGTGGATGCTTGAGAGGTTTCTCCATTATAGCCCAAACCTGTCTTGTTTAGAGGAGACCGCTGCACATTGATAATCTCATCCAAAGTTTCAGATCCTTTGACAAACTTAAGATTAATAGCTTTTGTTTTCTCAATTTCTTTTCTGAGACCAACAATTTCACCTTCTAGTTTTTCAAGATGTTTTTCCTTTTCATCAATTTGAAATTGCAAAGTATCAATGATCACACTCTTTTCTTCTATGCATCTCTTGAGTCTAGTAATTTCATTATAGAGATTATCCACATCTACAGCATCCTCATAATCATCATCTTCAAATGCCATTAATAGCTTATATTTATTACCTTGTTCATCTTCATCACTGTTTGATAAGCCATCACTATCTTCATGGGTGTAGTAGCTTTTCTTATTTGCACTTTGTTTCTTATTCCATCTAGCAGGTTCTTTTCCTTTATCCTTATTAGGACATTTTGCAGCATAATGACCTACTCTTCCACAAGCAAAGCATTTGAAAGGTAGCTTACCTCTGAACCTTCCAGCACCCCTTTGAAGATTTCTGACAAAATTTGATTCTTCTTCCTCTTCTTCTGGAACATGGCTTGCTTCATAGTAATCTTCTTTTCTTGATGCCTTAAAAGCAGCTTCCCTTCTGTCTGATGGACCTCCCTTTCTCATTTCATAAGCAGTTAGAATTCCATGTAGCTGAGACATAGTGAGAACTTTGAGATTTTCCTTTTCTTCTATTGCAGATACTTTAGATTCAAACTTGGGGGATAATGATCTTAGAATCTTTTGAACTACTATAGTCTCTTTTATTTCTTCACCCAAATTTTTCATACAATTAACAATCTCATCTACCCGAAGAAAATAATTAGCCACACTTTCATCATTATACATCTTGAGGGTCTCATATTGAATCCTGAGAGTTTGAAGTTTAGCTTGCTTTACCTGTTCATCTCCTTCATAGCTAGTGATCATTTTGTCCCATATCTCTTTTGCTGATTTGAAGTGCATGACCTTCATGAATTCTGTTTGAGATATACTTCCTAATAGAGTACTGACTGCTTTTGCATTTGTTTCATATGCCTTTTTCTCAGCTGGATCTGTAGGAGTAGCTGAAGGAAAAGCATAGCCTGTTTCTACAATGTCCCAAACTTCTGTACCAAGAGATTGAAGATATGCAGTAACTCTTACCTTCCAATAATTGAAATTTGTTCCATCAAAAACCGGTGGCCTGATTGATGCTTCTTTCTCGTAGTTGCTCATGATGAATGATCTTCCTTCAAGCGATCAAGCTTCTCTGAAGGACCTGCTCTGATACCAATTGTTGGAAATAATACTGAGAGGGGGGGTGAATCAGTATTATCAGATTAATCAAACTTTTTAAATGCTCAGAAACATATACGCTACTTCAGTTAAGTGAACCAGCGTGTACACGCTACTGTGACGAAGTAAAACAGCGTATAAGAAGAAAACTCACAATTTAGTTAGCTTATTCTTCAATTAAGTGCATCAGGACATTATTCACCACATTAACAGTAAACATGTGCAGTATAACAGAACAGATAAAAAGCCACACACATGAACACCAAGATATAAGGTGGAAACCCAATGTGGGTGAAAACCACCTGCTGCAAGTTGTCTCTATCTTTCTTTAATATGAAACTTCAGTTTACAATCTTTTGTACTGGTGCAGCCTTATACCAGTACGCAGGCTACAACCTGCAGAAGGCTACAACCTTCTCTCGTTCTCCAAACTTCCTTGGAAGGGAGCTCCAACCCCCTTTGCTCTTGTACTAGCCAAGATACTAGTACGTAGGTGCTGACCTACAATCTTCCTTCTTTCAGATATCACTTTTCATACATTTTCAGACTTGGATATTCCTGAAGCACAACATTACAATCTGAAGACCACAATTCATTCAATTTCCACAACAGATCATTGAAGCATAAAACAACCAAACTTTGAATCACTGAACCACTGAACCCTGTCAATCACCAGTTACCAGAACACAGAGCAGACTACAGAACTCTGCAATAACAGTCAGACCCCACTGTAAACCCAAAAATCAAGCTTCAAAAGATATACGCTACTTCAATGAGCAAAACCCGCGTATACACGCGCTTTTACCGAAGCCAACCTGCGTACAGATCTAAAAATAAACTTTCTCAATTTGCAGCTGTACCAGACATTAGTTAGATCCAAAACGTAACATTGCGACAATATGCAGATCTAGAAATACGCATAATCAACCATATCATGATAGTGCATTTCAAACCATTAGATCCCGATCTATCCTTAGATCTAGTCTTCCATCAACCGATGTGATCTCTCCTTGGCTTAGATCAAGCAACCCAGAACCTGCATATCAGATCTCTTTCTCTCTTAGATATTCAAGCCTTGTCGAAAGATGATTTTGCCTAATGATCTTCTTCTCCTTATATAGTCTTAGGCCTAGCTCAATACCAAGAGCCAAAACCATAGTAACACAATACCATCAACTTCAAAACTAGGGATCGACACGCCCGTCGAGACACAATGGTCCGAAATCATAGGCACAACTTCCAAGGACTAACCACCATGGACCAAAGGAACCTTTCCACATACACGCGCTTTTTATGAATCGAACTAGCGTGTACACGTGACTTGGGCTTAACGAAACGGCGTGTATGAGCTTCCTTGGCATGCTGTACTGAGATCTGTCTTCTGATTAAGTTGCCATCACCTGTACCAACCTCTGAGCACCTGTACCATCCTCTGAGTGAGTTGCCATCAAGGACAACACTTGAATCATAATGCCAACATATAAAGCCAGCCTTAAGCAGCTTTTCAACTTCAACTTTAATAGTTGCTGCTTTTCTAGGATGGATCAGTTGAAGTTTTTGATGAATAGGTTTAGCATTTTTGTATGTCTTGATATCATGTTGGAATATAGATGGATCTATTCCAGGCATTTCCTCATAAGACCAAGCGAACACATCATGAAACTCTTTGAAGAGATCGATGTAAACTTGAATTTCTTCAAGGGAACAGTCAGCTCCGATGAAGACATTTTTTATTATGTTAGGATTCCTAGAGATGTTCATGGGTACAGTTCGTGAGATAACAGACATGTTACCTTCGGCAGAAAATTGTGTTGGAGCCAAAGGGTTTAAAACTGTATGAACATCACTAGTCGACAGACTAGACAAACTTGACTCAATTTCGCACAAATGAGGGAGGAAATATGAACAATGATGTAAATCATCCCATGGTCTATCAACACCCATCATTGCCTCTAGAATTTCTTCCTCAGATGGTAAGATTGTATCTAGGCAATCTTGAGCTGAAGTTGAATCGAGGGTCCAAGTCAGAGCCACATCCCCATCTAACTCCTTTGGTGAGAAAGGAGTAGGATGGGATTTAGCAGAGTTAACGATAAACTGATAAGTGATTTCTGCCACAGACATGGGGAATGCCATTCCACCTACCTATCCTCCATCTAATGTGGTAGTATATGAAGGTAATGGCCAAGGGTTTGAAAAATAAGAGGTTCTAAAGAACTCTCTTCGAGAAGGTCCCCTGGAGGAGGAAATAGTATTGATTTTAGCTAAAGGAGCAAGGAGCTCAAAATTACCCATTAAAGAAGAGTACATCCCAACTCCTAAATTCTCAATAAGTTGCCTGGGATTGTCCACTAATGGAACAGTAGAGTCAGAAGATGCATGAGAGTCACCTGGAGAATAATCCATTTGATCAACTCTTACAATATTTCCCTCATGGGAAAACAAACGATGTAGAATAATGATGAAACTATGGCATCCATCTCGTAAATCCAATTCTTGCCTAAGAGGAGGTTGTAATCCAGGTTTGCATCTATGATTTCTACCTCAATATTTACCACCTTTCCCCCAACACATATGGGAAAGGCTAGAATAATCCTGTGTGGCCTATTAGAGTGTCCATCAAATGTCGTCAATAGAGTCGATGAAGGAACAACTTAAGGTGATCCAATGGCCTTCCAACATGACATGGACATCACGCACATGGAAGCTCCCTCATCTATAATGGTTCAAAAGATGTTGGTCTTTCGCTATGTAGACTTTATCTGGAAATCCATATGATGGGGAAGTCTCTTTTTGACATTTGACATATCAAAAGTGAGAAGAAGAGAATTTTTAGGATCTACTGCTTTGATTGCCAAGAGAAAATCACTTCTTTGAGTGGGGCATGACTGGAGTACCTCTAATACTGACATAGCGCAAGGACTCTGAGCTATATCTTCTACAATCGAGTAGTTATGGGCTTCCCTGGAATTAGGGTTAATGGTCGAGCGCTTCACGGATCCTTTCGGAATCCAAGGTACAGACTCAACAGAGGGCCTCTCAATATGGAGCGGCTCTAAGAAATCAGAAGCAGACTTAGACATAGATGATTTTATTTCATCGTAATCATGTGATCGTGTAGTGACATCGATATGTGAGCTCATCATGTAAACATTTGACAAATTTTCCCCTTCATGGTTTCCCCCTGTGGGGGTACCAGCATTAGAATTTGCGTGAGCAAGTAATTGTTGCCCTTGGGGAAAAGGGTTAGTGAGAATAGCCTGGGAGCTAAAAGACCCTTGTTGTGCTAATAAGCACTGAGCATCTTGGATCTTAGGGCAAAGATAAGTCAAATGATCCCCATTGCATAACTTCAATGGAAATTTTACCTTTTTCCTGGACTCTTTCCTACCCTCTCCGGCATCATTTTTGGGTTTGTTCGCATTGCCCTTCCAATCCTGGTTCTTCTTCCTACCTCATCCATTATTCTTTCCATTGGATCATTAAGTTCCTTTAGGGTTAGAAGTTTGGATGGCATTTATAAACATAGGTTGAGAAGGTGTAGACATGGATGGTGATGCTTGCATAGAGGAAGCAATTTGTAAAGACAATTGTTGCAATTGATTTAGTAGGTTAACCATGTTTACATCAATTGATCCAACTAGATTGTATGCATGGGGACCTAGCTTTTGTTTGGCTATATCCACCTTGGTTCTAGGAGCGTCAAGTAGAATTTTTTTAAGAACCCCATACTGAGAATATATCAGTTCTAACTGCTGGGCCTTGAAAATAGCTTGTTCTTCAGTGAAAACACCGGAGAGGGACACGTCCTTGGAGATCTCAGGTTGTAATCATTTAAGAAACCATTCGAGAATGAATTCTTGTGGGATATTGGATTTGATGAGCCTATTCCTTCTCCTCCATTCTTGAATATGATCGAAAATGTGAGTTCCTGATCTTGTTAGAAATTAGCCAGAATCTCAGTTCCGACATCATATCGGACAAGAAATTGAAAATGGTTCAAAAAGATAGTAGCCAAATCAACGAAAGAAGTAAAGGTGCCCCCTGGTATATCTATGTACCACTTAGCCGCATTTCCAATTAGGTACATTGAAATAATCGCAACCTGATTGAATCGTCGATCAGGGAGTTGGACGAACACCATAAGTGGAAAGTGGTTACATGGTCACCCAGATATTCACCTGTCTTCCCCTTGAATTTTGGGATATTGGAGGGAATTTTGGTTGGGACTAGAGTCCAAACCGGGTTATACCTAATCAGATCATTAGTCAATTTAGTGAGATCTGGCAAGTTTAACGTTGCCAGAAAACGTAGTCATGGCAGACCCTGAGGATTCCACCCAGTGTGGGAGGAACTCCCAACATTCTGAAAAGAATGACCTGGATTTGTGAAGGCATTAGGTTTCCCGAAGTAATTCATAGACCCAACTAAACCATAAGGATATCCTTGTGATCTAGCAAAATTTGGAGTTTGACCAACTCTTGCCACAAATCCTCCGTAACTAGTAAAGTTACCCCCTAACGAAGTGTTAAAAGGAGCAAAAAGCCCCTGATAAGGATTCCATGCGTTAGCATAGGGAGAAAAGTTTTTAAAAGAATTGACAGAAGAATACGACATATTCCCATATTGACTGAAATAAGATTGATTCCCGGCTCCTAAACCACTAACTATGGGGTTTTTCCAACTTTGAAATAGATTATTACCTTGACTTGAAAAGGAAAAAGGCACGGATCCCACAGTTGGGTTGGAATGTGGTATATGACCACCCCTAAACAGGAAACCCTAAAATGAAGTTGATCCACTCGCCATGGATGTGGAGGCAGCTATTGGAATACTCATTAGAACAGAAGGAATGACGCTGGTCGGCATTCCAAAAGGGAAAAAGCCAATGCCAGAGGCAGCAACTTGAGAACTTCCACTCGATGATGGAATGGAAGTAGAACCAAATATAAGAGTGCTAGGAGTAACAGAAGGTGTAGAAATTTTTCCTCCTCCTTATATAGATATGGGAGTCTGCATACACATATCACTTGTCATGGATGCCATGCTTCCAGCAGTGGTCATCGAAGGAATAGATTGATGTAAACCCAAGCTCGAAGGCTTATTGGTTAGAGTTCCGACGTATAATAGAATGTCTAGATGATCGGGAGGAAGAGGAGAATTAGCAGCCACAACTGACTCAGGAAGCTCTTCAACCTCAATATTATATTCGACTGGAAGAGGACTCAAGAAAGAACTGGAGTGTTCCTCTCTAAGTCTCTACTTGTGCTAGGTCTATCTTGTGAATCAATGACTCCAACCATAGGATCAATCTCTGATGTGCTTGATGCCACTGGTTGAAAACCACTAGCAGTATTTCTCCTATGCCTTTGAGGAGAAGGCTCAAGACTCGTAGGTGATAGCCCATGAAGTCTCCTAGACTGACGAACTGGTTGATCAACCACTTTGAATTATTTTTAAGAAATCTACTTAAAAACTCAAAAATTTTATAAAGTTAGGCCAACTAGGAGCAAAGAGCACTCTATAAAGTCCCTAAAGATACAAGAACTCTCAAGTATTTCTACTCCGGGTGATTAGGACCAGACACCAAAATACAAGAAAGCCAAAATCAAGGGCCTTCCAAAAATAGACGGGGGTAATTATGCCCCAGGTCTACTAGCGAATGTATTAGAAGTAGTTACGCTGACCTCTAGACAACAGTCTTTGTCGGTGAAAGCACCCAAGCTTTGCAAGGGTACCCTCCATAAGCACTATTGAACGTAATGCAATGCCAGCCTCAAGTGCCATGGGATTCCCCTCTGCAACCACCTATGCAATTCCTAGGAAAGGCAACTATGGATACCAAATCGTATCAAAAGTCGGGCGGAACAGTCATGAGGCGGTATCCAACAAGTTGGAGAGGGGGTATCTCTCTTCCTTTTCTTCACTCTCCCTCATGCTTAACTCCCTGTCATGGAGCTTTCCCAGTCTTTCTAAGAAAGATATTGGGTTTCGCTCTTTATTCAACTTCTGCATTTTGTAGTTTGAGTGGCCTTGGAGAGCTAACTCTCCACTCACCTAATCTAAGGCGCTAATGAACCTAAAATTATTAGTGTTTGTTTAATGACAACAATAAAAGTTCTAGTTCATTTTATTAACCACTTGATTTTATATAGTTGTTCTTTAAGTCAGGGGAAATTATGAGAGTGAAACTGATGATGTTTTTATGACACAAAAGAAATCAATATAAAACTAACTATATGAATGCAGTCATTTTCTTCGATGAAGAGTGATCTCTACTTGGGTTCTATAAAAACTTATATAAAGCACAATATTTTTCTTTTCTTTTCTAAAACAATATTCACACACCCAAAAACTAAAAAGACTAAGAATGCCTTAAAATGCAAACTACCCTAATGCAAGTTACAATGATGATGCAAGATCCTAAACAACCTTAATAAGAAAATGCAATACTTTGTAGAGACAATGAGCCAACTTAAAACTGAAGAGAACAAAAATTTGAACACAAATCTCTCTTCAAAACAAGCAGAACAAATTGCAAAAGATTGCAATTCACCTATCAACAATAAAGCAAATGAAACCATAAACCAAAAACTTGGAAAAATAAAAACAAAGCAATGTTTTTGAGCTTTTTCTTTTAAGGAAACAAAAAAAACTTTTTGAAGTCACAAGAGTACTACTAAAAAACAAAAGATCAATAAATAAATACGAGGAATCTTTCAATCTTGCAAGTTATAAACTCGAAAATGAACAAAACTTGAACAAAAAAGACTACAACTTGTACAAACTGACCCAAATAGCAGAAAAATATTTTGACAAACTGACTAAAAGGCCAAGAAAGAAATACTTTCAAACTTGTCAAAAAGACTCTCAAAAAGCAAGAAAAGCAATAAGGCCACCAAACGAGGGAAAGTAAAGCAAGAGAACTTGAAATCTAGGCTGATAAGAAAATTGAAAACAATTTCCTGTTCTGGAATACCAAAACAACCAAGAACTTCGAAACGAAGCCTTGAATGCCAAGATACAAACTACAAACTTTCTTAAGAAGCAAACTTAGGCCAAACCTTTTCAGTGAGAAGGATATTTTGAAAAATAAAGCTTGCAAGAAAAATATATTCTCCAAACAGCAGATGACCATACAACAATAGAAATCACCAAGCTACAAACCTAACTGGGCAGAAAGATTTGAAAAAATCATCCAAAAAATTTCATACGCGACTGTGTAAAAACACAGAAGTGTGCACACGTGTTTCTAATACAGGAAACTCGCATATACATGAGTCTGCTTTACAGAAACCTGCGTGTATATGCTACTGTAGACAAAGTAAAAAGTGTATACAAAGCTTTATAAGGAAAAACAAAAATCAACATCTGATTAATAAGATCAAACTTGATGCCTGGGACACTAATGGACCAAACAATACTGTAAAAGAAAGCAATCAAGAAAGTGAACCCCGATTAAGAACAAACAACCCAAACCAAGAATAACAAGATTGTTATCCCCAGTGGAGTCACCAATTCTGTTATGGGTAAAACCACCCTGGGGCTTTGGGTTGAGAACCCCAATAGACAAGATGACAAACCTCAACAAGAAATGCTTAAGCAATCATCAGTAATCCTTATTCTACTAAATCGCGCAGGAGTGTCCTTACCCAATGTCCTTCATTTGGGTAGATCCCACAGGGTGCAAAGCCTCAGCTTCTCCCAATGTTCTTGAAACCTGAAAACTATTCAAATGGAACATACACGATAGTAGAAACATAAATGATATACATGATGTTAACTTTAAATAAATGACTAATTATACATAAATATAAGATTCATAAATGAATTGCAACATAACTTTGATGCATAAACACATTTCATATCAGAAACAAAACAACATTCCTTTTTGTTGAAGTAAGCTATAGATAAGGTGGAGAAATATGACCTGAGTCCTTCTCCAGCTCCAAGAGGAATCGTCCTCTGCATCCGTCCTTTCCTGACCTTCAGCAATCTTCCTCCGTCACCAACAAAATGATATCTCAAGCAAGATGGGGGATATCTATAATTAAGGAAAAAAGGGTTTCCTGAAGCTTTGGGGAGTGCAAGAGGCACAGGGATTATTCAGACTTGATCAGGGATAATCTCACTATAGTATCAATATCTCATCTTTTCTCCCTTAAGGCCTTCCCATGGAGGTTTATTTATACCTCTCAAAATTAGTTTTTTCAGTTGAGAAACAGTTGGGCCACGAGCAATAGGAGGTGAGTAACAAGTAAAACCCGTAACTCCACCCAAAATTAAGGAAATTTAATTTTTTTTAAGTGTTTTAACATATGTATGCAGGTTGGATATATGTTGACCCACATCTACATGCTTTTATCACAGGGAAAAGTAGCGTATATGGAATAAAACATTGTTTTTTAGATTTTGGATCATGCATGGAAGGAAGGGTTTCCCTAGGCCATAATCAGAGCATCATATCTACCAAGAGTGGTAAATGGTGCTATAACATAGACTAACTTGTAGAGGCTACTTGGGCCTATAATACCACTTGGAAAACCACCACTACATTCACTCCTTTTGATATGGTTTATGCAAAGTTGTCCATTGAGTTTGAGTACAATACCTTAAGGATGCAACACATTTAGATTTAAACCTCACTACAACTCAGCAAGAAAGGTTTCTCCAACTCAATGGTTTGGATGAGTATAGATTTCAAGCTCTCATGCACACTAAGGTAGTCCAACTGCAGAGGAATATTTGGAATGATAAAAACATTAGGGAAAGATCCTTCCAAGAGGGTGATTGGGCCCTTTTGTATGATTCCAGGTTCAAGGATTTCAAATGGAAATTGATGACAAGGTGATTGGTTCCTTATTTGGTAGAAAAATGTTATGAAAATGGATCTGTCCAAATAAGAACAATTGATGAGTAAGGAATTCCATTGCTTGTTAATGGTTATTGGTAAAGTTAAACAAGAAGCCTCTCTCAAAGGAGGAGTTTACAATATCAATAAGAAAGGAGTTGAATGTAATTAGGAGTCTCATAGCTCTCAGTTCATCCAACCTCTGATTAGAAAAATAAGGAAAAGAAAAATATAAATAAATAAAGAAGAAAAAATAAAAAGGCCTAGGTGAATCCTCCATGAGGCACCTGAGCCCCACTCTAGGGTTGAAAACCTCCATGAGGCATCCCAAGTGTAGGAAAAAGAGAAAAATAAATGAAAAGATCCCTAGGTGAAACCTCATTTGAGACACATGGGGTAGGTCTATAGATTGAAAACCTCTCTAGAGGCAACCATAAGTCTCAAAAAAAAAAGAGAGAGAAAAGAGAAAGAGAAAGCAACAATAGAAGCAAAGGATCCCTTACACTAGTTATGCTAACAAGTTTTCTTGTTGGGTTCTAGTCACAATGAAAGGGGCAATAATCAAAGGAAGTAGTCACGACATCCCACCTTTTCACCCCCAAATATAGACTCCTTCATGTCCTTCATCATTACACCCATCTACCTACATTCCTCCATCATCAAGAAACCCATGTCAATCAATTTGGCCTCAATCCTACAATGTTATAGGATTGTCCTAAATTGCTACAAGATTGACCAGAATTTCTACAACATTGTGATGAACATAAAGAGAGGGGGAAGATCTCATTTTTTCTTGGGGGAATGAAAAGAGAAGTCCATAAAACCTCCATCATCCCTCATCCACACCATTTAGCCATTTTTCCATCCAAAACTTCATCTCTGTTGATGAAAAAAACTCCATTTCCACCCCTTATTCCATAGCTTTCACCACCACAAAAGTTTACAGTCCCTAGCAATGGGATCACCATGAATTATCAGAGCCTTGGAATGAATTTCATGAAGGATATTGTGATTTTGGAGGGGTCTGAGTGACTACCACAGGAAATGATCTAATCCTATAACAGCCTACAAAAACCCTACAGAACCACGGATGAAGACATTTGACAACACGAGAATGAAGACTTAGCCATCCTGAAGCATTGAAAGAACCATAATTGTGATCTTGGGAAGCCAAACCACTCTTGAGATGCTGCTACAAGGCCACTCATCATTTCCAACAACAACATATCAATCCAACACTTGAAGACCCTACATCAATAGACCTCACTCAATCAACCACCTATTGGAGAATATCTATAAAAATATTTTGTTTAGAGGAAATGACATTGCATGAAATAACCAACATGAAAGAAATCACCTCCAGAGACCAGCAAATCAATCACTTTCTTGAAGAAATGTGCAGGTATCAACAACAACTCAAAATCACCAGGTGGGATCAGGTATGACACTCCTCGCCTCTTTCTTTAAGTGCATTGTAGCTCAATTTTTCTTTTAGTGAATGAGGACAAGTCTTATAGGCTAGAGCTGGCTAGTAAACTTGTCCACCCTCGAATAGTTAAAGTGTAGTTAACTCACTCATCCATTCAACGTGGGAAAAGTAAAAAACAAGAAGTTGATAATTATGAGGAGTGGGGCCAACAGTCTAAAATAGAAAATACATAAATGGTATGTGGGGGCTAGCTCACAAAGCATGTTGAGCCCACTACCACAAGAAAAAATAAAAAGGAGAGGCCCAATTTCATTTGTACTGAGAAGCTCATTCCCAAAGTGGTAAGAAAGGCCCACTAAGACATTGATATTTGAGCTATATATGATCAGGGGTCCCTGAGGGTGCTACAGAAAAGCTACAGGGTTGAATAGCAAGTGTTATAGGATTGGAGGAAACTGCTATAAGATTGCATAAAATTGCTACAGGATTGCAAAACAATGCTACATGACTAGCCTGATAGGTGACAGAGGGTGTGAATTGAAAAAAAAAATCCTCTAAACCCCAATAGCCATGAAGGATTCATCTAAGAAAGGCTAATTAGCACATTATCCTAACCTTCCATGCAAAAAAGGTAGGATAATTTGGCCAAATTATGCATGTATAGATATTCTGTAACAAACCCTTGCAGATTGAATTTTTCTCTTTCGAAAAGTTTTTTCATGTGAAGGAAGAAAGATAGTAGCATAACTAATGTTCTTGGAATTTGGAATGTAATTCTCCTCGCTTTGGCCATAAGAAAAACATCGCCCCTCTCATCTCTATTTTGAAACCCTAAGCCACTCAAAAAATAATAATTAACAAAAGAATCTATGAGGAGACTTGAGGAAAAAGTAGTAGAAACATGGGAGGGGGTTTCAATATTAGGGATCCCATAGACACTAAAAGAATCCATCAACACCCTCCTATCATAGATATCTTCATAATCCACCAATTGATGGGATTCTTTGACAATGTAAAGGGGTAGGATAATGAGATAATTGATGGATTTTCCATGGACCTCCATGTTCAAGGGGAATACACTACCACCACTATTATAAGAGAACTTGCCATCCATTTGAATGTAGATTTCATTAGCAGAGTGGCCACAATACCTTTAGGAGTTATATGGGGCAATGAAGATAGGAAAAAATCCATCACATTCAAGAAAAAATTCTTCCTCCCTAAAGAGAAGCTTGTTGAAGACAAGAATGGAGTTAGAAGGGAGAGCCTTCCTTACCCTTGGGAAGAAGTAGCCTATAAAATCCTAAAGTACATATCTTGTGAAGGAAGGTTTGATTGTTGTGTATTCTTATCAATTTAGGCCACTTTATTAGTTTAGGTTCCAAACAAAGTTTCCCATCCCAGGAAGGATCAGTATTCCACATTTTCTCCTTTAGCTAATGATTGAAATGAGCCATAGGGTGAGAGAATGGAAGCACCAACACATTTCCCATCATGGCCTCATAAAGCTTAATGTTATGAATGCCTCAAATCACCTCAGGATCCTTGTGCTATGGGCTGATTTTGTAGACATGGATAAGGAGGCCTTCATCGAAACTCAAGCCCAACCTTTGAAAGAACATGAAGAGACCACCAAATCTAGTGTTCCTAAGGAAGAAGGTGAACAAGAAGAAGAAGTTGAAGAAGAGGAAGAAGAGGGTGAGGAGAAGAAGGAGGAAATTGAAGAAGAAGTTAAAGAAGAGAGGAAGGAAGAGGAATGGAAACCATAGGTAACAAAGGATACCATTTGGGAGCCCTCTAGACCTCAGAAGAAGAGAAAACAAGAGAAACATGTAAGACTCTAAGGAGGGGATGCAGAACAAGAGGTGGCTGCCACCCAGGTAGCCTTCAGCACACCTATCAAACCCAAAAGGAGGCATCCCAAGCAGGGCCCCTTGTACTTCAAAGGGAGGAATATCACCAGGATAAAATAAGGGAATCCTTGGCCTCCCTCAGTAGTCCCAATTATAATTGAAGAATTTTTCATCCACCGAGAAGGAGAATCAGATGATAAAAAGGGAAAAATAAGGAATTCACCTCCCTCAAATCCAAGGGAAAGTAGCCTAAAAAATACAAAAGGAGGCTAACCAATAGCGTAACTATAGTCAAGTAGTTACAAGAAGAAACTGCCCCGTTACAGGAAGAAACAAGGCTGCTACAGGAAAGGGCATAATTGCTATAGGATAAAGAGAAACTACTACAAGAGGGAACAACAACACCTCAAAAGGGATAAGAAGGTACACAAGAACTCCAAGAGACTAATAGACAACCTGATCTTGGATCCTATTACAATTTTATTGAATCAAGAAGAATTATTCCTAAAAAAATTGCAATCTCCATCCTCTTTGAGCTAGAAAAGGAGAGAAGTTGAACTCACCGGTGGATGTAGATTTCCAAGTCAAAGAAAGTTGAGGATGTAGGTCTCATGGAGGAGAAGATGAAGCAAATGGGTAAATAAATTTCTGAATTGAGGTTAAAATAATCAACCATGAGGGAGTAAGTTTAGTTGGAAAACTAGAGGTTAAGAGAGAAATTATAGGAAAAGGAAGCATATCTTGCCATCATGTAAAGTTTGTACATGGAAGCCATCCAATGCAGGAAGCCATACAAATCATATGCTATCTTCCTCAAAGAATAATGGCTGCAATTTCAAATCAAGACATTGACACAATATGGCTCTCCCCCATTTCAAGACTATAGGAGGTTCATTGACTTATGCCAACAAGTAAGCATTGAATATAGGGCCAAATTGGCTGAATTCTATATGCACAACATGATCCTCATAGACATGAAATTTTGGGACCTCAATTCAAGGCTGGGAGATGTGTACATGATGGACCTAGCCTCTTGGCTTATCCATGAAGAAACAAGGTTTGAGGAAGTGAAGAAGGTTATGGCCATGGAAGCAAGTGAGCCCATATACATTAGAGAATATTTAACAAATCCCAAGGCTATCATAAGAAACCATAGCATTATCTATGCATACCCTAAATTGGCCTCTCGCAACCTAGAGAAACAAGAACAAGCTATTCTCCATTTTGAAGACATATTTAGGCTATTAGGGACCAAGATTTTGTAGGTCTGTCAAAGAAGATGGCATGCTCTGCCCCATAGTCTACAAATTAACTGTTAGCTCTGCTAGTTTCTTCAACATTTGATGGATCAAAAGAGGTGTTGAGTAGTGCTGGTTTGGATGTATAAGGCTGGCAGCAGGTTTTCATGCTTTCTCCTTCATTTTCCCTTTTCTCCTTATAACTCCCACACCTCCGTTTCCACTTCCTCTTCCATTCTCCTATTTCCCCCCTAACCCATTATTTTCATGTCTCTCATAGTCTTTTGTAAACCTCGCCTAAACCCTTTTTCGGGCTCCCGAGCTTCTTTTGGTTTAAAACCTATAAACCCCCGAAAACCTTTATAAATCCCAATAATCCTTTAAAACCTCACATTAGCCTATTTTCATTTTAATCTCGGCTATAAAGTCTTAATCATATAACGCGCGCATATAATTAAAAAACATAACCTATCGGCGAGCCCCTTACCTGTCATATCAACCAAAACACATGTTAATTCTTTGTCGTCCGATCATCCAACGGAGATCCAATGATTGACGCTTTCCCCGCTCCATGAACCTGCTCAACTGTTAGCCCATGGGGAAGGAAGTTTCTCGACGGACCTGCCTGCCATGCGGCGCTATTTCATTTGATCGCTCCTCCATGTACCAATACTGCCTTCTCTCGAAAAGCAGTGCAGGGAAACTTCTTACCGCCCTCGCGTATGGTTCCCCGCCCATTAACAATCGATCATCTCCACCTCCCATTAGCCATTGGATCTGCCACCCGTGATCCAATGGCCCTCATCCCTCCATTCCTGTTTGCTCCTGATGGCCTCTCAGATCGAATCTCCGCTATCCATTTTTTTATCCAACAGTTGATATTGGTACCCAGCCCTCGTTCAGTTGCCATGCATCTTCTGTGTGTTTAACCTGTCCGTGCGTGAAGAAGGAAGAGATGATCCTGCTCTCTGCACAGTTAAAGCTTCACCCACTGCATTCAAGAGATAGTACACCCGAAGGACAAAAAGGACCACTCTCAAGCAGTTAAAAGTATTCAAAGGTTATGGGTTTCATTCATATTTTACTGCATCTGCCCAAGAAGGACACGGAATTCTAGAGAATGTCTAAATCATCCGTTAAAGCAGTCAAATTGCAGTAGCGACCCATATCTGAATGTAAATGTGGTTGGTGGTCAGTTATGACCCCTCCACACTTAACATTAGATCAATTTTTGTAAACAGATTCTATATATACCAAGAAACAAAATGTAATAGGTTGATGAGTGTTATCTGCTGTAAGGTTCAACTTCTAGAGATTGTAACTTCTTTGTCACCTACAGCTTCTGGTCTTCATTTCTAGCTAATACAAGCTTCTTTTGCTGTTGATTTCTCACTTTCCACTTCCTCTTCTTACTCCAGGATGTGCCTATCATGTATTTATTCATGTGCTGTTGATATTTAGCATTAGAGGGGCTGTCATCCCACCTCTGTGTTAGAATTTAGCTGTATCATTGAATTTGTATGCAGGCTTCTATTGTTTTAATGCCATAGAGCTGTCATCCTGTCTGTGCATTAGAAAATAGATTGTTGGGTCCCTATAATACTAGTGATTACCCCATTACTATTGTAGTTATACCCCTTATTTATATTGTTGTGCCCCTATTACCCCCATATTGTTATTTCTGTGCCCCATAAAATCCCTCTATTGTTATTTTTGTGGCTTTATATTATTATTGTTAGGTCGGCTAGATTATATTGTGACTCCTTAGACTCCTATATATAGAAAGGAGGTTTTGTCATTTGTATCATCCAAGAATTGTTCATTTATGTAATGTAAAGGAGGTTGCCCCCTAGAAGAGGTTGAATTCTAAGGCGTTGTCTTTTCTTGAGCTGGTTTCATAACATTTGGTATCAGATCTTTGGATTCTAGGGTTTCACTGCTCCAAATAGGTCATCGTGGAATTTTCAATATAACCTTTTTCTGTGATGTTTCAGAAGTCGCAAAAAAAACCCATTTGAGAAGAAATCGCGTTGAACCTTGAGTCTGAATTTCAGAGCTTTTTGCGCGATATTTGTGGAGATATGATCTGAGGAAGTTGGTCTTTTTGCAGACTCCTGAATTACATTCAAAACAGGTGACCTGGGGAAAATCGTCATAACTTTCTCTCTGGGAATCAGATTGAAATTTCGTAAGAAGGTGCAGAAAGAGGACGGACTTTAGTTTCTTGTACATCTTTTTCAGAACCAAAGATCGAAAATTGTATACGTGGAACTTCATACAAGTTCACTCTTCTGGAAAGGTCTATAATCAGGTCATCTTGGGAGATTGTGCAAAACGCTTTCTTGGAGAATCCAATTTGGATCAGACTGGTGGCATTGAAAAGAGGACACAGAGAGCTACTATAAGTCACAAATCCAGAACTAGATGATTGGAAAGTACAGAGATACATCAGAGGCAATATCGAGCTCCTACAAAGTGAAAAAATGTGTGTAGATTTTTTTAAATTTTTGCTTAAGCTTGGTTTGAAAATTTATTTTGAAGGAATTCAAAGGGCATAGTAGAGCATTATTATCGGTAACTGATGCCCTCAGGAAAGAAAATGCAAACACCTAGTAAGGAACCTGAAAGCTCTAGCATGACTCATGAAGAAGAGGAAGAAATGCTACATGATATATCAAAATTACAAGAACAAGTGCAACAAATGTCACGCTCACAAAAGTTAACAGAAGCTAAGATAAATGGCGTGGAAGCTAAGATGAATTGTTGGGTATACAAACAAAGTCCCACATTCACTAGAAGTGGGAAGGATCATGGGTATATAAGGATGGACAAATATCTCCATTGGTATTAGGCCTTTTGGGGTAAACCCAAAAACAAATCCATGAGGGCTTAGGCCCAAAGTGGACAATATCATACCATTGTGGAGATATGTGGTGTCCAGAGTCCTTACAAGTGGTATCAGAGCCAAGGTTCGAAGTTAGCCAAATCCTCAAAATGCCAAACGAAGACGGTGAGCCCCGGTAAGCCCGTAGATGAGCTCGGTTAGAGCAAGCTCTCGAGATAGGTGGTGCTTCCATGTAAGGCGTGTGCTTCCAACGCATTGGAGCGGAGAATCCTGGTTGGTAGAGAGGGGAGAATCCTGCGGATGAATAATCATTTGAGGGGAGTCTCGATGGTCCTTTGTTCGAGGGGAGGATTATTGGGTATACGAACAAAGTCCCACATTCACTAGAAGTGGGAAGGATCATGGGTATATAAGGATGGAAAAATATCTCCATTGGTATGAGGCCTTTTGGGGTAAACCCAAAAACAAATCCATGAGGGCTTAGGCCCAAAGTGGACAATATCATACCATTGTGGAGATATGTGGTGTCTAGAGTCCTTACATGAATGGCATGGAAGCTAAGATAGACAATTTGAAGATAGATTTGAACACAAATTTGAAGACAGGAATGGTAGATTTGAAGACAGATTTGACAAATTTTCTACAAGAAATACTTACTAATGGTGAAAAGGTAGTAAAGGAAACTCATGATGAGAAAAAAAGAATTTTAATCATGACTCCATAGGCGCTAATGTTGGATCGAAGAATCACCATATTCCAAAAATCGATATGAGGAAGTTTGATGGCAAGGATCCCGCCACATGGATATTACAAATGGAGCAATTCTTCGATCTCAATAATGTGCAAAACACACAAAAGGTACGTATGGCAACTGTATATTTGGAAGCAAATCAGTTTGTATGGTATCAATGGCTTTGTTCTCGTAAACAATTTATCACTTGGGAAATTTTTACGGAAGAATTGATAGCACATTATGAGGATACAAAAAGCAACACTTTTTTTAGCCAATTGATAAGTCTCAAACAAAAGGGTTCAATAATGGAGCACATTGAGGAGTTCCAAAAATTGAACATAAGGGTAAAAGATATTCCAGAGGAGCATAGGATTGATGTGTTCATAGGGTCTTTAAAGGATAATATCCAACATGATGTTCGTCTTTGGGAACCTGATTCATTAGAGAAGGCATTCAGGTTAGCAAGAAAAATGGAAAGCAAAATTATGGCAACTAGGAAGCATACCACTCACAACTATAAAGACGGAAGTGTTGTTTCCCCTAGTCTTCCACAACCTACAAGGTTGACACCACAACAATTGGAAGAAAAAAGAGCAAAAGGGCTTTGTTACAATTGTGATAGCAAATACACAAAAGGTCATAAGTGTGCTGAGAAGAAATTATTCTACATAGATTGTGAAGAGGAAGAAGAAAAGGAGCAAGAAAGGTCAAAAGAAGAGGATATAATCCAAGAACAAAGCCTAGATGAAGAACAAATAAATCCGACCATATCTTGTAATGCATTGGTGGAAATTACCACTCCTCAAACCATCAAGATAGAAGGACAAATCAAGAAGAAAAAGGTAATAGTGTTGATTGATTCAGGAAGCACCCACAATTTTATTCATTGTAGGGTAGCAAAAGAATTGAATTGCTTCCTATATCCAGCACCAGAGTGTCAAGTGATGATTGCAAATGGAGGAACAATAAATTGCTCTGGAAAGTGCCATAATATCAAGCTATCCATGGGAGAATATGTATTGACTAGCCCAATGCTTTCCATTCCAATGGGAGGTGCTGATGTTGTACTAGGAGTCCAATGGCTACAATCCTTGGGTACAATAGCTTTTAATTTTCAAGAACTTTTCATCAAATTTTCTACGGAAGGAAAGGAAGTTGAATTAAGGGGTATTGCAGGGAAACCAGGAAAGATAATCAGCTCTAATGGCATGACAAAGCTTCTAAAAAAGGAGCAAAGAGGTGTAATTGCACAATTATGTTCGCTAGATGTTTCCACATTGGAATCATCTATTTCTCCAGATCTCCAAAAAGTCCTGGACAATCATTCCAAGGTATTTGAGACTCCCAAAGGTCTCCCACCTATGCGTGATCATGATCATGCTATTCATCTGATTCCAGGAAGTGTTCCTCCAAACATCAGGCCGTACAGATATCCCTATGTCCAAAAAAGTGAAATTGAACGTATGGTTGCAGAAATGCTAGAGGCTGGTATAATTCAACCGAGTCAAAGTTTTTTCTCAGCTCCAGTAGTATTGGTGCACAAGAAGGATGGATCATGGCGCATGTGTCCGGATTATAGGGAGCTCAACAAGCTCACTATTAAAGATAAGTTCCCCATTCCTGTCATTGATGAATTACTGGATGAATTGCATGGATCAATTTACTTCACCAAGTTGGATCTTCGTTCGGGATATCATCAAATCAGAATGAAGATTGAAGACATTCCGAAAACGGCATTTAGAACTCATGAGGGTCATTATGAATTTTTGGTCATGCCTTTTGGCCTTACCAATGCACCTTCAACATTTCAAGGTTTGATGAATTCAATTTTCAAACCATTCCTTAGAAAATTTGTGTTAGTATTTTTTGATGATATACTAATCTACAACAAGTCTTGGAAGGATCATGTTGAACATGTTGACAGGGTGCTACAACTATTGGAGGAGAAACAATTATATGCAAAAAGATCCAAATGTTTCTTTGGAGTCCAGGAGGTGGAATATTTGGGTCATATTGTATCTCATGAAGGAGTTAAGGTAGACCCTAGCAAAATTAAAGCCATTAAGGAATGGAAAATCCCCACATCCATAAAGCATCTGCGAGGATTTCTTGGGTTGACAGGGTATTATCGCAAGTTTGTTAAGAATTATGGGAGAATAGCAGCACCTCTAACAACATTATTGAAGAAAGATTCATTTTCATGGACTCCGGAAGCAACAAAGGCCTTTGAACATCTTAAAGAGGCAATGTGCCAAGCACCGGTCTTAGCTACACCGGACTTCACAAAAACCTTTATTGTGGAATGTGATGCTTCAGGAAATGGAATTGGTGCTGTTCTAATGCAAGAGGAAAGACCCATTTCTTTTCAAGGGAAAGTTTTTAAGCAAAGCTATTTATGAGAAGGAAATGTTGGCAATACTCCATGCACTTAAGAAATGGCGACCCTACCTAATGGGAAGACACTTCAAGGTAAAAACGGATCATGATAGCCTTAAATACTTTTTAGAACAAAGATTATCCTCTGAAGAGCAACAAAAGTGGGTCACAAAGATGTTGGGTTATGACTTTGAAATCATCTACAAAAAAGGGAAGCAAAATGTGGTGGCAGATGCACTCTCAAGAAAGGATGAGGATGTGGAAGCATTGTTGTGTGCCATTTCTATTATCCAACCAGATTGGATAAACGAAGCAAGGGAGGAATGGAAGAATGACGAAGAAGTGTGGGCACTTATTCGAAAGCTACAACAAGATTCCAGTACTTCTGATACATTTAGCTGGCAAAATGATTCGTTATGGTACAAAGATCGCTTATACCTCTGTAAGAATTCCCAGCTAAAACAAAAGATTCTTATGGAATTGCACACTTCTCCCTTAGGAGGGCACTCAGGATTTTTAAAAACTTACCACAGGGTTAAGAAGGAATTTTTTTGGGATGGCCTTAAATCAGATATTCAAAAGTTTGTGGCGAAATGTTTGGTTTGCCAACAAAATAAAGTTGAAACAATTAAGACACCGGGTCTATTACAACCTTTATCCATTCCAAGCCAACGTTGGGAGGAGGTTTCAATGGATTTTATCACAGGTTTACCCAAGTCTGAGGGAAAGAGTGTCATCATGGTGGTATTGACAGACTTACCAAGTATGCACACTTTTGTGCATTATCACATCCATTTAAAGCCAGTACAGTTTCTACTGCATTTATGGAAACAGTTCAAAAGCTACATGGAAACCAAAAGATTATTGTAAGTGACAGAGATCCCATTTTCACTGGAAATTTTTGGACAGAATTATTTTCTTGTCTTGGTACTCAGTTAGCTCATAGCTCATCTTATCATCCTCAATCTGATGGGCAAACTGAGATAGTAAACAAATGTTTGGAAGGATATCTTCGTTGCTTTGTATCTGATAAACAGACACAATGGGTCAAATGGTTGCCTCTGGCTGAATGGTGGTATAACACTTCCTTCCATACAGCAACAAAAATGACCCCATTTATGGCACTTTATGGGTATCAACCACCATCCATCACATCATATTTAAGAGAAAATTCTAAGGTTCAGGCAGTGGAACATCACATCGAACATCAACAACAAGTCCTCCAACTCTTAAAGGATAACCTCGTGTTGGCACAAAATAGAATGAAACAACAGGCAGATCAACATCGCAGTGAAAGAAGTTTTGATGTAGGTGATTGGGTATTCCTACGGCTACAACCATATAAGCAAATGTCCCTAAAGCAAGCTAAGAAGGATAATAAATTATCACCAAAGTATTATGGTCCGTACAAGGTGTTGCAAAAGATTGGTACTATGGCATACAAATTGGAGCTTCCTGCAGCTTCTCGATTGCACCCAGTTTTCCATGTTTCATGTTTAAAGAAGGTTATAGGCGACAAGCTCCCAATTCAAACAATATTGCCAGAACTTGATGAGGAAGGAAAAATTATATTGGAACGGAAGCAGTCACAGAAACAAGAACTCGACAGCTAAGAAATTGATCAATTTCAGAGTATCTTATCAAGTGGAAGAACTTATCCGCTGAAGATTCCACATGGGAGGATGAGAATTTTATGCAGAAGTATCCAGAACTACTCAAGCGTTGAGGACAACACTTTTTTGAAGGAGAGGGGCATGTTGGGTCCCTATAATACTAGTGATTACCCCATTACTATTGTAGTTATACCCCTTATTTATATTGTTGTGCCCCTACTACCCCCATATTGTTATTTCTGTGCCCCATAGAATCCCTCTATTGTTATTTTTGTGGCTTTATATTATTATTGTTAGGTCGGCTAGATTATATTGTGACTCCTTAGACTCCTATATATAGAAAGGAGGCTTTGTCATTTGTATCATCCAATAATTGTTCATTTATGTAATGTAAAGGAGGTTCCCCCTCGAAGAGGCTGAATTCTAAGGCATTTATCTATCTTTTCTATCTTTTCTTGAGCTGGTTTCATAACATAGATTTACAGACCTTTTAACTGGTTGCAGCCAGCAATCACAAGGTCTTGTGCATCTGCTAGTATGGTCAGTCTTCTCCATCATCACATTTTCCTTAAAACTGTGAGTAATTTGTGGTCTAAAGCCTTGTATTCTGGGGGTGTTCACCCATGTCTGGGGTTAAGAATAGTAGAAGTGGTTATCTGGCTTGAATATGCAGCATTTCTTTCATTCATCCACCATTTTTCCAACATTTTTGTTGAGTTTGTAATGTTCCCGAGCATCTGTGATATACAACCTAGGAGAGTTTCTTGGGGTGATAACAACCACTCCCATGAAAGTTTGAGGAATTCCCTAGATATAACCCCACTCTACAAAATAATTGTTCAAAGGTTGAAGATCAATTGGATAGGGCTAAAACTCATTCCTCCCTTCTCTATTAGGTTTACAAGAGAGAAGATGTCAAGAAGAGGAACAAAGGGAATGGGAATCCATAGAGAAAAATGCAGGATTTTAACCATAAGAGGGAACACCATCTGAGGTGCTGAGGGTGAAAAACACCTTCAACTGGGGGTGATGTTGGGTCCCATCAATATGTACATTATCAGGCCCATTTTTCTATCCTCCAACCTATAATTTCCCCTTTTCTCACATTAATTAACATATTTTTGGCTATAATGTGCTTAATAGGGATACTAAAGTATGTTTTTCATACTTTCTGGCCTAATGTGGTTAATGTACAGGAAAAGATAGTTTCTTAGTGCATTTACTATGCAGAGGCACATTGGAGGTAGTTGAAGGAGATGTACGAGGTTTTTCCCCTATAGTTTCTCTCCTACAACTCAACTTGATCCCTAAAATCACTCACCTATAGATTGAGGATCTAATAGTAGTTGAGGCACTCAAGGGATTGCAAGGATCTAAGGGAGTTAGATCCACCTTTTTCAATATTTTGGAGGGAAGCATTCTCTTTCCAAGGAGGCATCCCCTCAGTCATCTTTGTATAAATAAACAAGCCCAAGGGCTCAATAGGATTCAAAATGTTTGAGGAGAGAATAACCAACAAGATCTAGGAGCTTAAGACTATCATTTTCATTACCTTTACATGATGTACTTGAAATTTACTTTATGTCAATGAGAATCTTATTGTTGTCTTGCATCTAAGTCTGTTTTGGAGGGTTGAGTCCCCTTTGGTTAGGGCCCAACCTAGAGGCTCTATTCTCTCTTTCTATATCTTATATATGTGATACTTTTTGTAGAAGCATTTCTCACTTAGTTAGTAGAAGTTTACTTACAAAAATTGTTGGTGCAGGTCTGGTTACCACCTCTCTTGTGGGAAGTTTGGTTGAAGAATATGTATTGGCAAGCCAAAATTAAGTGGTTATTTCCTTTTGCTATTAATATATCTTAGACCAATGCTCTTTTACACATTTTTTTTTTTGCATACATAGGAGTTAAATCACATTTCACTTTAAAATTTCATGGATGTAGGTCATATGCATGTTGCAAGTGAGATTTCATTTTGATCCAATAAGATTCAACTCGTCGTTTCTCATTGGTTGCAAGTAGAATAATTCTTCCATTCCTATAATTGGAATAGAACTCTATATTTTCATGCAATTTCCTACCTTGATTTAGCTAAAAGAGTGGTCTCTATATGCCTTATCTAATCCATTTCTTGAAGGTGGCATGAGTAGAACTTGACCTACTATGCATATAGCATTGTCACCTCTTATGTTTGTGTTATGTTCCTATACCAATAGGTGTCATAATGTTTGAATGGTTGAGGTCAAATATATAATATGTACATACCTTTTCTTTCTGCAAATGTTTTCCATATTCAAAAAAATAAAAAAAAATAAAAAAATGTAAAGAGGGTATGTCCTAAAAGAAAAATCAAAGGACAAAAAGAGTAAAAAGGCAAAAAAAGATGAAAAATGAATCCCAAGTAAAAACAAAAAGACTATGAAAGTGTGCAAGCCAAAATGCCACTACTATTTACTATTTTGCATAATAATGATTGTGTGCAAATTGTTATTTATGCCACAATCCATGGTAACCAAATAGTTTAATCTTGGTTATTCCATGTTTTGAATTTCATGCCTAGAGATAAAGAATAAAATCTGACCAAACTATTTAATCTTGGCAGATAAGTAGATAGGTAGAGGAAATAAAAGGAGCTCAACAATTTAATCTGAGCCCTTGGATGTAATAAGGATAGACTTAGATAGTTTGTATTGTAAAAGAAAAGAAAATGTTTTGATAAGGGTTTTCCAGCTTAAGTGCACCCTAATAAAGAGTAGAAAAAATGGTAGGATGAGTAGATGGGTAAGTAGTTGCATGGTTGCAGAATTCCAATGAATGATTAGCTAAGATCATATCATTTACTTTCATCATCAAGTTGCTAAACTATGGATGATAATTGAGCAGTTACATAAAGTCAAGTGATTAATTTCCCCATTCATTTTACCCTTAAGTTTACTAATTTTCCATAAGTAAGGACAAAAGTACCTAAAACCTTAAGTTGAAGGGGCTAAAATCATTTCTCTAACTTCTAGAGGACCGGACCCTCGGCCCAGTAAATTATAGGGTCTAAGTACTGAAACCCCCTCACCAACATTCACCCCCTCCATAATTCATTCATTTCCTCTAATAAATCCCTTTTCCTAAGGTAAAATGACCGTTTGCATAGGGAAAGTAATTACCCCCATACAAAACCCCTTTTTTCCCCAAAAACCCACAAATATGCATTTAGCCTAAGTTATAATGTTTGAATGTGAAAAGAAAATAAATTCAATATACATTATACTTAGCACATTTTACTTTCCGCTTTCATTTAGTATTGACTTCTAACATTATTTATTAAATCCCCAAGAAAACCCCTCTCCTGTATGTTTTATTAAGAATCCCATATGTTAATATACCACCCCGAGGTTTGAAACATAAACCTTATTAATAAAGTAATTAAAGGGATTAATTAAGTCGATCAACTACTAATTAATAACTGTGACCCACCGCCAAATTAAAGAGATTAATTAATCAATCAATGATTAATTAATAATTTGTCCCGACCAATCAAATCACTCCTGTGTAGTTAAGGCTCTCTAATCCACAGTTAATTAATCCTTCCGCTCATTAAAACCCCGTCGGGACCCTCCATTAAACCTCCAATCAAATCATCGCCCTGATCACTGTGCAATCTAACCCCTTTTGATCCAACGGTCGACGCTCATATCATGCGGCCTCTGAGGGCCAACCTTTACCCACCCGATGTGGGTGGTTTCACTGTTCACCCCACCACTACGTGGAACCCAATGAATGGCATTGGGTGGCCTCCCGCCAAAACCAAGTTATCCCAAAAGCAGTGTGATATGATCCTGCTTACTGCCTCTCGCTAAACGACAAACTTTCACGTTTCCCGCTTAACGTCAAGTGTCCTTTTCCTAGTGTACCCGCCAAAATCATTGACTTTACGAATAAAACTAAAAAACACATTTTTTTTTGTTTTATCATGAAAAATAGCACTTTGACCTCCATGCAAGCACCAAAGTACGTGCAACCATCAACTTACGTCCAACTGCCAATTTACCAAAGCTGCTAAACTCCAGACCACCTTGCAGACCTGTGTGCTTCCTGCAAATAGTGCATAGTCACCATTACTCAGTCCAAAAGCCAAAACTAGGTATTTATCCCAATTCACTGAAAAACCCTATTTTGTTCCACAACCTGGACTAAATTGCTTCCAATTCCTAAGTGATTTAGTAGGAGAATTGCCTGATGACTCCAAAATACCTTAATTAGGCTAGTTTTTCTCAAAATTCACTGAAAACCCTTTGCCCCCATCCTTGAACCCACAATAACCAAGGATGGATGCCCCAATTGCATTGAATGTCATGCCCATTACAACTCCTCACAGGGATTTATACCATCTCCCACTAGCAAACAAATATTTCTAGATTAAAGATACCTCCATCCAAGAATCCCGTTTGAAACTATTCTGCAGGTACAGAGACCAATACCTGAACCATGCAGACTATATTGGACTCTAGGAATTAGGATTAGCCAAGTACCAATTCCCCAGAGTTCATATCTTCCCAGATATTGTACATTACTGCCACATGAACTATGATCCCATCCAAAGGGTAGTGAGAACCCTTGACTAGTCTGTATTATTTACCATCACTGTTGAGTCCATTAACGAAATGATACAATTACAACCAAGCCAAAGTATGACTCCTATTTCTATTGGAGATATGTTGAACAGTTACCTTACACTCACCTCAATCAGACTTGCTCGGTTATACTAGGCCTTCACTAGAGAAGAACAATACACCCCAAAGGACTCTCCCCCTTAGCTATGGACTATATTCTATGATCTTGGCCGAGACATCATAGAGATGATATCCAGTGTGTCAGGCTATAATACAAGTGAATTTGTTGATGAAATCATTATAGCCTTTATGTCCATCTACTCTCCTGGGCAACCACCAACCATCATGTTTGACTATGCTAAGTTCATTGCTGATAAAATGCATGATCAATTCATGAGGTTGGATAATGAAAGAGTGTTTAAATATTCTTCAGTTCTATATCATTTTTTCTTGTATTATCAAGCTAATAGATTTCTCATCACCCTCCAAAAGCTTGATACCAGAGGCAACCCCAGATCAGTGATCTTCTGGACTTCATTAATCCATCAATTTGATTCTCAATATTCTTATACCGATTTCATAGATCTCTTTGTGTACCCAGTGACAACTATGCTACTAGGAAGCCCTCCCCCCAGAATCAGTGGAGACATCAAGAGGGTCCTACAGTTTTCCAAGCAATATAAAGTGGGGGATTGGTACTTGTACCAAAACCACACTGAAATCAGAATCTATGGATGTGAGTTGGCTCCCAAAAAACTACCCAGATACCTCCGCATGAGATTGTTTTCTCTAGAGTACTACAAGCAAATGATCAATTCACATGAGGTACATTTTGTGAAGCCAAGAAGAAAGCTCAACTTAGGATAAAATATCAGCTTGGCCCATTTATATGTAATAGTAGGGAAGCAGGAAAGGAAGCAGAGGAAATCCTCCAAATGTTGAGACTGAAACAAAGTTTTATTTGGAATTATGACCCTTTAGACTTCATTTGCGATAGAATACCGAAGAATAAATTATCTCCTCACATCCACCATAGGATCCCTGAAAATTGAACAGTATGAAAATCAGCTTGAATGGGTTGAAAACACTTTGGTAGACAAGGATAGCATAGAAACTGTTGTCAATAATGTTTTGATTGATTTAGATAGAAGACTTCATGAGGATTCATTTGTACAGGTGCCAGGAGAAATTAAATCTCAAAGGAAATCACAGGGACACAGTGGGAAAACAGCAAAAGAAGGGCCATCAGAGAAAGTAGGGCCATCAAAGCAAGTAGGACCTTCAGAGCAGCCAGAGGAATAAGAATAGCCTAAGATTTTAGAGGAACTTGCTCAGCCACAACAAATCATGAGCAATCCTCCTATTTTACAGACTCCTCTAAATGAGGAGAGGAATCTTAAAAGAGATAGAAAGGAGGCCACTCCTTCTAGTAGACTTGTTTCCCAAACTTATGCTAAGAGGCAAAGGTTGAATCCATTTTTAGAACAAGAGTATACTAAGGAGACAACAGGAACTATAGGTGCAGAAAGAACATAAAGCATGCATACCACTCCTTTAGGAGGTACACAAGAACCTTCCACCTTACAGGCTCAAATGCTAGAAAGGCAGCAGAGCGTGGAAGTATCCTCCTTCAGGGCTCCTACTAACCAAAGCCAAGATATCAAAGAGAAATACAAAGAAATTAAGGCCAGGAAGGAAAGGTTAAAATCCAAAAGCTATGCACATTACCTAAAAATGGCTCCAACAAATCAAACAAGGCTAATGTTAGCCTTTGACATAAAGGAAGGTAAGATGCAGATGTTTTTTCTGAAACCAACTACACAGCAACCCAGATCAATGGTAGATTACCTGAAAATAGATTTTGAAGTATTGGCCAAGGAGATCCATCCTATTGACCAAATAGAACTACATAAGCAAACTAGTGAAATGGTCTACTCCACCTTGACTAGCAAGGCAATTGTAGCCCACCAACTATAGAATTCGTTGAATAATATATCAGCACAATTCTAGTTGTAGAATGCCTCTTCATAGGCCAAGCACACCAGAATAAAGTCCTTAGAGGACTTCGTCATAGAACTGGGACATGATCCCAAGGATGTGAAAGCTATAGAAAAGCTTATCAAAAATAAAAATGATGACATAGTTGCACTAAAGAATTAGCTCAAAATTCCTCCTCTACATCATCCTTAGACAGCTGAAGTGTTGGAAACACAGAAGGAAGAAGAGCTTATGGACCTAGTCCTTAAGCTAAATGAACAATTAAAGGAAACAAAGAAAGAATTAGATAATTTGATACAGTCCAAACAGAGTGAGCTGGCCACTACTCCTCAGACTATAATTCCTACAGTCTCCACAACAGTACCCTCCAGCTTGGCTGCTGCCTTATCACCCACACTTCCACCAGCTACAACTTTGCCAGTAACAGGTACATTAGTAGGCATATGGGCATCTACATGCGTAGGTGCCTCCACAGAATAAACAACTAAATCGGTAAAGGCTAGGGAGGAAATGAGTATCTGGGCCACTAAGCTTAAGAAACCTAGAGAAAAAGTGTCAATTTTAGAAACTAACTGTAAACTTGCACAAATACAGCAGAAAGAAGAAGCTCAAAAGATCAAAGAATAGGAGAAAGAATTAGAGTCCTTAAAAAGGACTTGAAATTGCAACAACCACTTGGAGACATGAAAGAAATTCTTTGGGCCAACATCATTGATTCCATCAATGATGTTTGGCCATCTATTCAAGTTATTTTTTAACAGACTGAATTGGTCAAAGTGGCCACAGAAGCAATGCACAAGACAATGGAAGAATTGGGAGATAAACCTAAAGAAGCCATTCAATTGATAACATTCTTAAACAACAGAAACAGGTATCAGCTTGATGAACTGGAAATAGAAGACAAAATAGCAACAATCATAGAAATAAAAAAGTTTCTCACCAAAAGGAACCTGATGCTCAATCTGGAGAAAAGGTGGCAAAGCATTCAAACTGATACTAACAGCTTTATGACAAAGTATGGAATTTTGAGAGAAAAAGGACTCCCCAGTCCTATGGTAATAAATGACAAGCTAATGACTCAAAGTGATTACATTGAAAGACTAAACAAGTTAGCCAGCAGCCAAGCTAGTACTTCAGGGGTAAAAGCTCTGCCCATTGGCAAAGTACTATATGATAGTCTTGAAAATCTGTTTTACATAGAGCATGAGGTAAAGAACTTATTTACCAGCAGGCCAAATTTTGCTAAGTATACAGAATCTGACGAGATATACAGAAAAATGATAAGGATGAAGTTACCTGACAGTGAATGGTGGACAAAACTTACAGATTTACTATAAAGTTACTACAGTAAATCTACATGGTAAAACATGGCTGCCAGGTAAAACAGGTAATACAGAGTCAAAGCAGAATAGGTAAAGAGTATCAGTAGGTAGAAGATAGAAAGTGATTCCAGCACACAACTACAAAGCAACTGAAAGAGCCAAATCCGAATTACAACAGCCATCACAGTCATAATAAATGGACAGCAAGAAGACAATTCTCCATTTGTCTCTATCTTCATGTTGAAGATATTTTTTGTTTCCTAGAATAATTCTCATATGGTTATGAGATATTTTGTATCATTTTTTGTATAAATACTTCACAAATTGAAGTAATTAGGGTGGATTAAAATACATTTCTGTAGACATTTTATTTTGAGCCAAGGATCTATTGTACTCAAGACTGGACTGGTTTTGCTGGAAATGAAATAAAGCTAAGGACATTTCACTGGATTCTTGTGCACAGTTGGAACAAATAAGTATTATCTCTTCATGTTTAAATATTGTCTTTTCTTCATGTTATAAATATTCATATGTGTTTCTTACGAAATATAAAAGTAAACAAGGAATGATATCATTAGAATTAGTTTAAATGCTCTTTGTTTTAATTGTTTACCTTCTATATATTTTCTACTAAACTGTCTTGGCCTGGGAATTCTTAATTTCTCCCTTACTTCCATGGTTTACCCCCCCTTTGGTCCATAGTAAAGGATTCTTCATTTCCCTTTGCTATTGATCATCCTTCCTTTCTTCATCTTAATCTCGGTTAAGGATCCTTCATTTCCCTTTGCCCTGGTTAGGACTATTTCATCCATTTGAACTTGCAGATTTTCTTTTGTTGTGCTAGCCTACGCTGTGAACTCTTACCTTAGTGATTGATCAAATCTAGTTCAACCACTCTTGATTGATTCCATAGCCCAATGGCCTGAATACTTGCTCTGCTCATCTGTTTTTTTAATTCCACCACCCAATCAAAACAAAACAATCATGAACACTAAGAACTAGCCTGAAATCTTATCCAAAACAAAGTTAAATTATAAATAGAGAGCCCTCTTTGGACTTAGGTTGGCTAGAACCTAAGTCTAAAATATTAGGTTTGTGGTTACCTCAGACTATTTCTTCTTTGATAACTTCTAAGGAAAAAAAAAATTGAGTGATAACATAGTGGCGACCATACTGGGGATTCAAAACCCTCAGTCTTAATAAACCTTTGAGAAATTAAAATTTTTATTTTTAAGCCTCTTAAAGGGTTATTAGAAGTTATTTCAAAAAAATTTCATAAAAAATAAAAATAATAAGAAAAATATCGAAATTTGGCTTCAGGGAGAACTCACTATACCAGGGCCAACCATGATCCAAATCCTCCCCCTGTATTTTACAATCCCAACCTTATTCCAGAAGACAAGAAAGTTCATTAAGCCCTAGACCTATTTTTAGATCCAATTCATGCCCTACTGAGTGATTATCCACTGAAGACATCCCTTTTGACAAGTATTTTTGACCTTTCTTTGTTTAGAACCAAGTCTGAGAGTGAACTTGAGGACACAGTTCTAGATCTAGAATTCACAGCAGAACTTGAAGTCCAACGAGCCAACTTGTAAATTGATCAGTACCTTCTGAACTCCCCCCAGTCACCCCTTACCACTGATGGACTCCCTGAACTTTTTGAAACAGCTTCAACATCTTTTAGCTCACCATCGTTTCCCCACACCTCTGAAGAACATCCCTCATCTCCATTCATGCCTTCACTCCCCTATCAGCCTATCACTACCCATCAAACACCCATTACCCCTGTTACTGCAAGTTCCCCTGCTGTCCCAAATCCTTGTTACTCCAACCCCTGTTCTTAATCCTGTCCAACTTAGAGCCATGGCACTGAGATATGCCCCCCTTGTGATGCCTGCACCTCAAGGTGCCTTACCAGCAGATTATCAAAGTAAAATTACCTTATTTGATGGCACTAGGACTTACACAATACAACAGCACACTAAGAAAATGGCAGATTGTTTTGAATTGCATGAAATTGACATAGGAGATGTCCAAATGAGAATATTTCTCCAAACTCAAGTTGGAGAAGTGAGAACATGGTTTAGATATTTGCCTCCTCAGATTATAGATAGTTTAGAAGTTCTTTACCAACAATTTTTAAATAGGCGGGAGAAGAAAAAGAACCCCCTTCAAATTCTTTCAGAATATGAAAACCTTAAAAGGGGACCAAACGAAATTGTTCAAGACTCCTGCACTAGGTTTCACAATGTATATAATGCAATCCCACTTGACCTTAGACCTCCACCTAGCTTAGCCTTGATTAAGTTTCCAGATGGATTTGACACAAATATGGCTTTCCAACTTAGAGAAAGGAACCCCTAACCCTCGAAGATATGCAAAGTGTAACAGTTAGTGTAGAAGCTAATCTGTTATCCAAAAGGGCTAGGGTTAAGAATGAGAGAAGAACACCCTTGAAAGATGAAACTTCACCCTTTGATCAAAAAATGGATGCTTTAGCTAAAGGAATGGAAAGGTTGATGTATAGAATATAATTCATTGACAGGAAACCTCATTGGGATAACCAACAAGAAAAGCTAGTAAGGAATCCAAACATTAGGAAGAACAAGAACCAAAACACTGGTAAAAATGGGCCTAATTAGAACATTAGACCACCTTTCGAAGAAAATAATGCTGCAACTTCCCACCAAGAAGACCCTAAGATAGACACCCAAATAAACCTAATGGGATTAGATGATGAAGAAACTATTTTTCTGACTCAGGATGATCAGGAATTATACATGTTTCAACAGTTACAGACTCAAACTGGAGAATATTTCGATTATAAGCAAGGGTATGACTCTGTTATTTTCAAAGTGCATAAACAGTACAATTTGAGAAGAAAAAAGGACACTGATGTTCCAGATCAGAATAAAAAAAAGTACCTAGTCAGCCTAAGAAAGTAAAAGCTGCAAGTCAGAATCCTCAAGTTACAAAAACCCTTCAAATCCTTTCTAGACCACATCAAAACCATCCCAGCCCCACTATTGAAGATGTAACCAATGACCAACCTTCTAATGAGCAACCTTCCACTTCAATCCCCCTCAAGGGAATAGTGGAACAACCTCCCGAAATCATATTAGAAAATCCAATTAAAAATACTCCAAACAATGAAAAGGAAGAAAAGACTACTCAGAACCTTGGTGCTAAGATTTCAAATATTCAAACAGACAAATCTCCTCTGCCTTTCAATTTGGGAGCAGAGGTGGCCAAACTCAAAATCTCAGTGCCTCTGACAAAATTGGTTAAACATGAGACTTACAGATCTCAAATAAGTAAATATTTAAACTTTGTTGAGAATGAAGACACTGTGAAGCTATTTGATGATCAACATGAATTAATTTTTGGATCTGATGTTAATGGAAAGCCAGTGGAAGGAGAGATACCACCCTTCTACTTCAGCCTTAATGTCCATGATAAAATCCTACATAATGCCATGCTTGACTCTGGGGCTTCACATAATCTTATGCCTGTCTGTTATGGAGAAGCTAAACTTGGATATCACTAGACCTTACGAGGATTAGTTTTCTTTTGATTCAAGCCAAGTTAAGTGCTTAGGGCTTATAAAAGATTTGTGTGTTTCCCTAGTGCAGTACCCTGCTAAGACCATACTTATGGACATAGTTGTTGCTGATATACCACCTAAGTATGGTATGTTGTTGTCTAGATCTTGGGGTGCCAAACTCCAAGGATATCTGCAACTTGACATGTTGTATGCTACCATATCGGCCTTTGGACATCCTAAGAAACTGTATAGAGAGACTCTGATGAAGTATGTAGTGAGTACCCAGGAGAGGCCTCAAAACTTTCCTATATATTAAGTACATTCTGATATTGATTCTTTCATACTTTACAATGTTAAGACACTTCAAACAGCGTAATAAAAGAACCAAAAGAAATTACAGTATTAAAAGAAAATCAAAATGTCCAAATTCATGAGATTTCAGACAATGAAGGTGACTTAGATACCTTAGTCAAAGAAGATTTTGTACCACCAAACAGTAAGAATTATGAACATGAAATTCTTTGGCATCTTGAATTTGATGGGTCAATCAATAAACTAGGTGCACGAGTAGGTGTATGTATTTACAACTAAGAAAATGATCATTTAGAGGGTCATGCCTACAGATTGAACTTTAAATGCACAAACAACATGGCCAAATATGAAGCACTTATGTGAGGTCTAAAACTGGTCAAAAGGTTAGGAGCCATAAGAGTCTCTATTATGGTAGATTCTGAGTTGGTAATCAAACAAATTAATGTTGTTTATATGACTAGGGATCCTAGGTTAAGATTTTATAGAGAAACAGTTGTAGAAATACTAAATAATTTTTTAGAAACCAAGCTTGTTGTTATCCCAAGAAAACACAACATGGAAGCTCATAGCCTAGTGATGTTTGCTAGTACTTGCAAGTTGCCATTTTAGCCCAACCATCAGTACACTGCTGAGGTTAGGAATAGGTCTGCTATTCCTGACAACTTAAAGAACTAGCAAGTATTCAAGAATGATCAACAAATTAACAATTTTTTTACTTTAGATGAGGAATTTGTAAATAGAAGCATAGGCATAGACATAACATTAGATTTTGATTACACTGATGAAGTAGAAATTAACAAAGTAGAAGATGATTAGATAGATAGATTTCATCCCACAAAGTTTACAAAATCAGATATTCGAAACCTAAAACAAATGGAAATTGATGAAGCAATTGATGAAGAAATTGAAGTCATCAAACTTAAAGACAATTTTTTACCCAAAGGATTAACTCCTTTGGAAGACTTATTTGATTCAAACGATATTCCTAAAAAGCCTAAAATCGAACCCTTGAAATTAGACATTGAGGAATGTAATATAGGCTCTGAAGAAGATCCCAAACTGATAAAACTTTCAAAATCATTACCTCCCAATGAAAAAGTGAAATATATGGAACTGCTAAAGGAATTCCAAGATGTTTTTGCCTGGAATTATGAGGACCTGAAGTCCTATGATACCAGCATAATACAACACACCATTCCCTTAAAAGAAAATCAAAAGCCTTTTAGACAGAATCTTAGAAGGATCAACCCTGTTCTACTACCTTCTATCGAAAAGGAGATCAAAAGAATGTATGAAGCTAAGATTATTGCACCAATTAGATTCTCATATTGGGTTTCTAATTTGGTACCTACAAGAAAGAAAACTGGTGAAATTAGACTATGTGTTGACCTTAGGAATTTGAATAAAGTTTCACTTAAGGATAACTATCCTCTTCCTAAAACAGATCACATATTATAGAGGGTAGTAGGTTACACTAGAATCTCACTGCTAGATGGGTTCTCTAGTTATAACCAAATCCTAGTCCACCCAGATGATCAGGCAAAGACTGCATCCACTACCCCATGGGGCACTTTCATGTATGTGAAAATGCCATTTTGGTTAAAGAATGCAGGGGCCACCTTTCAGAGAGCAATGGATATAGCCTTTGATAAGGAAATTCATGACTTCCTAGTAATATACCTTGATGATGTCACAATATTCTCTAAATAAGATCAGCAACACTTGGATCATCTTAGGCAGGTCTTCACCAAGTGTAGGAAGTATGGAATTTCTTTGAATCCTAAAAATCCTTTATTTGGGTTGGAAGA
Organism: Pinus tabuliformis; assembly: GCA_031772625.1. Classification (NCBI taxonomy): domain Eukaryota; kingdom Viridiplantae; phylum Streptophyta; class Pinopsida; order Pinales; family Pinaceae; genus Pinus; species Pinus tabuliformis. The sequence continues at coordinate 600,152,721 of CM062813.1, read as the reverse complement.
GGGGAAATTACTAGGCCACATTATCTCCAATGATGGTATCCGGATTGACCAAACAAGAATTGAAGCCATTTTGCAAATACCATGTCCCAGGAACATCAAAGAACTTCAAGCATTTTTAGGCAAAACAAAATTTTTGAGGAGATTTATCTCTAATTTAGCTGAGTTAATTAGATTACTAAACAACATGTTAAATAGAGATTCGACTATTAAATGGACTCTATAGGCTAAAAAGTCATTTGAAGATATAAAACTGGCCTTAACACAAGCACCAGTTCTCATCAGTCTAATGTTTGATAGGGAGTTCATCATATTTTCTTTTGCTTCAGAACACACAATTGATGCAATCCTACTGTAGAAAAATGATCAGGGTTTTAAATAACCAATAGCCTTCTTTAGTAAAGCCCTGAGAGATGCACCTTTAAAGTAAAACATAATGGAATAGCAAGCTTTTTCTCTTGTTAAAGCTATTAAAGATTTCAGAGTTTATATCTTGTACTTTCATATAGTGGCTTATGTTCCAAATGCTGTAGTCAAAGAAATTCTAACACAGGATGGACCTGATGGAAAGAGAGGGAAGTGGATAGCTACAATAGTAGAGTATGATTTAGAAATTAAACCTACAAAATTGATCAAAGGCCAAGGTTTAGCCAAGCTCATGGCTGAATCACACTGTTAGGCCCTAAACATAAACTTCATTGCAAAATTGGATAACAAAGAGGAGATGGTGACTCCATAGATCAGCCAAGCCTTTACAGATTCACCATGGTATGCTAACATTATATACGTTCTACAAAATCTTCAAGCTCCTCTAGAGTTATCCAAGACTAAAAGTAGGTTCTTAAAAGTTAAATCTTTGAAGTTTTGCATAAATAACAATGCTTTATTTAGGAAAAATCATGAAGGCATCTTTCTGAATTGTTTGTTGAAGGAAGAATCTGATAAAATTTTACAAGAGTTTCATGCAGGTGACTGTGAGGGACATCTTTATTGGAAGACAACAGCTAATAAGATCTTAAGGGATGTTTTTTCACTGGCTCACTCTATTTGCTGATGTAAAGAAGTTTGTAACCTCATGCCACAAATGTCATATTTTTGAAGAAAAAAGAAAACTACTACCATTATCTTTGAACTCTATATCTACTGAAACACCATTTCAACAGTGGGGTCTCGACTTCATTGGTGAAATTCATCTCCCTTCCTCTGCCCAACATAGATGGATCTTAACTGCCACAGACTATTTTACAAAGTGGATAGAAGCCATACCCTCAAGACAAGCCACTGATACTCTCATAATAGGTTTTCTTAAGGCCAACATTCTGTCCATATTAGGTTTCCCCACCAAAATCATCACAGACAATGCAACAGCCTTTAAATCAAAGAGGATGATTGATTTCTACAACAAATATCACTTAACTCTTGGTCACTCCACAACTTACTATCCCCAAGGAAATGGGCTTGCAAAGTCTTCCAATAAGAACATAATGAGTGTCATCAAAAAATTGTTGGAAGATAATAAGAAAACCTGAAATAATAAACTAGTAAATGCCTTGTGGGTAGATAGACTGACCACAAAGAAATCTATTGGTACCAGTCCCTATCAGCTAGTCTATGGAATGGAGGTTATCTTCCCATCTTCTTTGGGAACACCAGTGATGAAATTACTCCAAGAAGCACAGGTTGAGCCAAATGATATTCAAAGAAGGATCAACCAGAAAATTCACTTGCAGCAAACCAGGGAGGAAGTGTACATTAGATCCTAAGTTGTGTAGGAGAGAATCAAGAAATCTTTTCACAAAAGAACCAAGGCAAAATATTTCTATCTAGGAGATAAAGTCTTGAAATGGAACCCAAGGAGGAGGATAAAGGGAAACATGGGAAGTTTGACTTCCTATGAAAAGGTCCTTACATTATTTATGCTTTCAGAGGTAATAATGCTTATTTCCTCAAAGAATTGGATGGTGCATAAGTAGAGGGAGGACCAGTCAATGGTCGAATGCTTAAGCACTATATAGATCCCAGTCACTGATTTCACTAATCACTTGTACATATTATATCCTTCACAAAGTTTAGTATGGATTGGATGGTAAATTTTGGAGTTGAAGCCCGAAGAGAAGGCCCTAAGCTTCAAAAGTTTCACTATCAATAAATATCAACAAAGCGGCAAAGTAAAAAGGAAAGTTGCAGAGTAAAACCATAGTAATTTAAAATGGCCATTGATATACTAGTTCTTGACATTTCACCAGGAAATGCCATCCCCAATTGGAGCCACTGTTATGTTCCTATACCAATACGTGTCATAATTTTTGGATGGTTGAGGTCAAATCTGTAATATGTACTATTTGGTCAATTTAGTGTCCTAAATTTCCCTACATAAATTATCAATCCTTGTGCCATAAACTCAAGTGAAGCATAGTGTTGTCATGGATAATCTTATCCAACTTATTCTGTTCTTTTAAGTCTTCCTTTTCTCTTTGGATGTGCCTGTTCAGAACTTCTAGCTCATAGATCTCCTGCTAGAGGGAACTAGTTAGAGTTTCTTGTGAGGTGGAAGGCTGCTCTGGATTAGCTGACTTCCCTAGGTCCACTGATGTACTCTTTTTCTCCAATGACTCTATGTAGTCATATATTTGTTGTTGGATTGGATCAATGCTAGGAGAAACTCTTCTTGGGTTACCCTCAAAGTTTTGTGGAGGAGAGTTCTGTGGGCTTTGTTCATATGGAATATTGTCAGGGGACTAAGTTGGAGTTTCTCCCTCTAAATCTATAAACTGGGTCTCTTTTGATTTCACTTTCTTCACTTTGCCCCTGAGTCTAGAACTCCTCCTCAAGTTTTGGGAGCCTATGATCTCTTCCTTTGTATCCTTTTTCCTCTTTCCTTTCTCCTTATCTTTCTTGATTTGTTCCCTGATTTTGATTAGTTTTTTAGAAAGCAGATGTTCATCCTCTTTAGGTGATGAAGGTTCAGGAATATCCTTGTGGATTTATTCAACCTTTTCTTTCAATTTTTCTCCTCTTCTTAGTCTGCTTTCTGATCTCTGTTAATTTCTCAAAAATTGGTTCTTCTTCATCATTTTTCGGTGCTGAAGTTTCAGGGGTTCTTTGAATGGTGAGACTGGTCTTCCTTCTCCTACTTCTTTTAACAGGGCTTCCCTCAAACAAATCTAGATCATCTTGGAAGAAATTCCTTACCAAAAAGTCCTCCCATGTATCCCCTACACTTTTTAAATGAAATTCAACTAAAATCTTCACTAGTCCATGGTGATATAGAGTGGTTTCTATTGATTCAACTTTCTTTTGAACTTTAGTTATCATTATTCTCAAACTATTCAACAGGAAAAATGGAAGATTGAGGGTTCCATTCTCTAGAAAATTCATTAACAGTTGTATATGATATACATACATAGAACCAAACCTCCCTTCACAAACTTTTGTAGAATTAACAACATGCTACTCCATTTGTTTTTAAGTGCAGAGATTGGAATCCCTTTTCTAAAAACTGAAGTGCCCATACCTGGATTTTTAAGAATGACCTTCTAGGATTCATCATGAAAATATTTGTTCTTAAACCACCTTTCTCCTAGCCTTGGGAGTTCTATTGCTTCAACTATAAAGGACTCGGTAACTACAAATTTGATGTCACCTATTTCCACTTTCATTCCATCAAATGACCTGACAAAGGATTTAGTGATTTCCTTATGGTAACTGTTGAATTTTTCAATAAAACACAACCAACCACCCCTCTGTAACATTCCCTTCAGCTGCGGATAACCCTCCATGTACTTCACCCCTATGGGTTCAGTTCTAACAATGAGCCCCATAAATTCTGTTCTTGGCTACTCTTCAAATTTTCCTCTCTGTCTGAGAAATGGAATGACTACGTAAAGAGGACTGTGTATATGAAAATGGAGAAACTATGTATATAGAAACCAAACGACTATGGATATGGAAACAAAATGACAGAGTATATGGAAGTAGGATGACTGTGAATAAAATGACTGTATATACGGAATATATGGAAACAGAGTAGCTATATCCATAAACTGTATGAAAAATAGAATGGTTGTATGCACAAAGTCTATGAAAACAGAGTGACTATATGCACAAAGTGGTTGCGTAACGATGAGAGAAAAACTTAGTGTAATAAATGAACAATCAGGGTTTGAAGAGTTGTATACAGATAGGTCATGTTGTTAATCTGACCGTTAACAGGTGTAGCTGTAGAAGTATGGTTAAGTACGAGTCATGGAGTTTAAAATGGAGATCAGTTATGAAGGAATCATCAGACCGTTTGGCATTGAAGATGGAAGGTGTGGCAAAGACATCGTGGCAGTCAAATCACATAATGATTAATCAAGGAGACATGTGATCATACATGTTATACAAACTTATGTTTTTGTATTTCTTTTTGAAATAAAATTTTGAATTTTACCTTTGGAACCTTACCTTCCGCTTGCTAATATTTTGATGTTTGCTTCCACAGGTGCTTTAGGCATGATTGATCTTCAAAGTTGTTTTCTCTTCAATTACCTGCATATCATATTTTATTATGAACTAGCCACTTTGTACTTGGACTAATAATCAAACTATTGTTGCCGAATTAGATTAGCTACAGAACAGGATCAGCTATGGAACGGGACCAGCTGCAAAACATGGAAACAACTGCAGAATGTAAAAGAAAGAGTAAAATATGGCTTATGAATGAATGAAATGGAAATGGCTATGTGAGTGAAAATATGACAAGATGATAAATGACAATGGAGATGAAAGAAATGTTGGAAAAGGAAAAAATTATTGGTGAAATATGGTAATGGAATGAAGTGAAAATGTAAAAGTAAAACAGAGTGAAATGAAATGAGACAATGAATTTTGTAGAATGTTGAATGACTGTAGCTTTTTGTCACCACTTCTTTTAGAAAAGGAAATGGAAAATATAGGGTGTCAGAAGCTTCTGATTTTCACCCTGTATTTTCTGTATAAGCATGCCAATCAGTGATTGGTTTTCAACCTTATACAATTTATTTATTTTATTTTTAGATATGAAAAACAAAGACTAAGTTGGTGGAGAAGAAGGATTCTTCTTCACCAACTTCATTTCAGAATTGTTCTGGAAGATCTTGATGAACTCCTCCTTTGATATTGGTTTTTGATATATATTTCAATCTATGACCATTCACAAGAATAGGAGTTTGACTTTCATCTATTGTTCTAATCCTCACTGCTTCATTACTAAAAACTTTTTCAATCTCATATGGCCCAAGCCAATGAGTTTGAAACTTCCCTTGAAAATATTTAAACTTTGAGTCAAATAACAGTGCCCAATCTCCCTCTTGAAACTTTTTGTCCTTGATGTATTTGTCATGCCATTTAGCCTTCTGTTGTTGGACGAGACTAGTCCTTTGAACTGCCTCTTGTCTGATTTCATCAAGTTTATTTATTTGCTCCAGTCTATGTCTTTGAGCTTCTGATAAATCCATCCCCAACTGAACTACCATCTTGAAAGTTTATGACTTGGAACTCTATAGGGAACAAGACTTGTTTCCCAAAAACAAGTTCATAGGGTGTATGTCCCGTTGTGTTCCTCCATGTAGTTCTATAGGCCCATAAGGCTTAAGGAAGTCTTTCTGCCCAATCTCTTCTATGTAGATGCATAGTCTTGGTGAGGATTCCTTCAATCACATTATTTGTATACTCCACTTGACTATTTGCTTGTGGATGGTAGGGAGTAGATTTCCTATGCTTGATCTTGTACTCCTCCATAAGCCTCTCCATCATGTTGGATGTGAATTGAGATCACTGATCTGTCACAATTTCTCTTGGAACACCAAAGCGAGTAAAGATGTCCTCAAAAAGGAAACTAACTACATATTTTTCGTTAGCAAAAAGTAATGCTTTGGCTTCTACCCATTTGGTGACATAATCAGTGCATACTAATATATACTTTTTCTGCTTATATGGAGGATTAATTTTTCCAATAAATCCTAAAGACCATTTTTCAAAGGGTTCGATAAGTACCTAAGTTTGTAATGGCATTTCATTTGAGGGAGCAGGTTTCCCTACCCTTTAGCAGTTGTCGCACCTCCTAACATATTCTTTGGAATCTTTGAATATGGATGGCCAATAATATCCTAAAGAAAGGATTTTATAGGTTGTCCTTTTGTCAACAAAGTGTCCACCACATAGCTCATCATGACATGCTTTGATAATATCAGGCATTTCATCTTCCCTGACACACCTTCTGATCATAAGATCTGGCCCTATTTTATACAATTCGTTAGTGATCCATGAATATCTTGCACTTTCTTGAATAATCTTTCTTTTCTCTCTAGGAAACAAATGTGAAGGTAACCTCCCTGTAACCAAGTAATTAGAAACATCTGCAAACCAAGGAGTTTGAGTAGTTACTGCGAAGAGATATTCATCAGGAAGCTTATCTTCAACCGGAGAGTCTTCTTTGATATTCAGAATCCTGGATAAGAAATCTGTAACTATGTTTTGTTTTCTAGGTCTATCTAGCACAGTAATGTTGAATTCTTGCAAAAGTAAAATCCATCTTGTAACTTTATCATTAGTAATAGGTTTATTAATTAAATATCTAATTGCAGAGTGATCTGTATGAAAAATGGTTTCATAGCATGTTATATAGTGTCTGAACTTGTTAATTGCATGAACATTAGCTAAGAATTCTTTTTCAGTCACAGCATAATTCAACTCAGTGGGAGTCAAATTCTTACTTGTATATTAAATGGCATAAGGAATCAAATATTTTTGTCCTAATACAGCTCCTAGAGCTGTATCTAAAGCATCTATAGAAATATGGAAAGGAAGTTTCCAATTTGGTCCTCTTAAAATAGGTGCTTCAGATATTTTTGCTTTCAAGGTTTCAAATGGTAGTTGGCAATCAGGATTTCAACTAAATTCATAATATTTTGTAAGCAATTTGAAGAGTGGAGATTCTATTTTAGTGAAGTTTTCTATAAGTCTTCTATTGTATCCTGTAAATCCTAGAAAACTTATAACATCCTTTTGGCAACTTGGAATTGATAACTTAGAGATGATTTCAACTTTAGATTTGTCAACTTTAATCCCATCTCCTGAAATGTGATGTCTTAAACCAATACCTTCTATAAACATCATAAAGCATTTTTCATGGCTTAGTGAAAGGTTTGTTTCTTTACATCTTTTAAGAACTTTTTTCCAAATTTTTCAAAGCTTCTTCAAATGTGTTTCCATAGATTGTAAAATCATCCATATATACTTCTACACAATCATGTATTAGATTAGAAAAAATTCCTAGTACTGCTCTTTGGAATGTTGCAGGTGCATTACATAACCCAAAAGGAAGTACTCAGTAGGCAAAAGTTCCCCATGGAAAAGTAAATTTGGTTTTATCCTGATCCTCAGCTGTTACTTGAATTTGATTATAACCACTAAAACCATCCAAGAATGAGAAATACTTCTTACTTGCTAATGTATCTAACACTTGATCTATAAAGGGCAAAGGAAAGTGATCTTTCAAGGTTGCTTTATTTAATTCTCGGTAATAAATGCACAACCTCCATTTACCATTATTTTTAGGCACAATTACCAAAGGAGAAACCCATTGGCTATCTGAAATTGGGTAAATGAAGTTTACATTGAGTAAGTTTTGGAGCTCTTCTTTCACAATTTCCCTAAGATTTGGATTCATCCTTCTCTGAGGTTGTCTGATTGGTCTACTATTTTCCTCAATATAGATATTATGGATACAAGTCTTAGAATCAATACCTGTCATGTTGGTGTGTTCCCATAACAATGTAAACTTTGAAATGGGAACTGATACTGTTACTCGTTTTGTAGAGATAGCAAAAAAGTGACCCGATTTTGAAAAGGGGTGATGCAGAACACACATGTTTTTTTTAGAGCATAGTTTTTGACACTTTAATTTTTTTAAATTCTTTTTATGTGCATTGCATTTTAGAATGGTAGTGATTTTCATGCTGATTTAAAAAAGTGGTTATTCTGCATCAGACCCTTTTTTTAAAAGACCTATTTTTTTTACTGTAACTTTTCTAATGTATGAAATGTAAATAATTATTTTGTAAATTTAATCATTTTGGAAGTGGTCTTCCTCTTCATATTTCCCTGTTTTTATTTTTATTTTTGTTTTTTTGTAGTGAGGTTTTTATTGATTTGCATATTTAAATAAGAAGGTCGATATTTTTCATTTTCGATATTTTACATATTTATACATCGTTAATTAAATTTTCAATCCAAATGAAATAATTGTCTCTAAAAAACAAATATAAAATTATATATAAAAAAAGACAAAAATAAAAAATAAAAATTGTTAAAAAAAATATCTTATAAACCATAAAACAATTTGGAAAAAAAAACAAAATATATATATATATATATAAGTCAGTAAAAATTGAGGAAAAAAAAAACATTGGCAAAAACTAGGAAAAAAAAAATTAAAAACAAACTAGTTAAAAAAAATAAAAAAAATTAATGAAAAATATTAAAAAAAACTAGTAAAATTAATATTTAAAAAAAAAAACAAAAAATGTTCAAAAAATTATCTTACAAATCATAAAAGAATTTGGAAAACAAAAAAAAACAAAGTTAATCTATATATATATATATATATATATATATATATATATAGATATATAGATATATATGAAGTAAGTAAAAATAGAGAAATTAAAAAAAAAAAAAAAACATTAGAAAAAACTAGGAAAAAAAATAAAAAATTAAAAACAAACTAGTTTAAAAAAAATAGAAATTAACGAAAAAAATTTAAAAACTAATCAAATTAATATTAAAAAAAAAAAAAACAAAAAAATTTCAAATTTTAAAAAAAAAAAAAAAAAAAAAAAACAAACAAACAAACAAAACAAAAACAAAACCAAAAAAATGTGTATTTTTTATTAAAAAAAAATGTAATTATTTTTTATTAAACATAGATATTTTACTTTAAAAAAATCAAAATTTAATTTTTTTTTTTTAAATCTTTTTTATTATTAAAAACAAAGTTTATTTTTGCCTTCGATAGGGTTAGACACTCCTTTCTGTTTGCAGTGCTTCAAAAAATGGGATTTAACTCCTCCTTCATAAATATGATCAAAGCTTGCATTTCGAATCCTTGGATCTCCCCTCTGATCAATGGTAGACCTTGTGCTGCTTTCCAATCCTTACGAGGTCTTAGACAAGGCTGCCCCCTGTCCCCTTACTTATTTATCCTCATGGCTAAGTCTCTTAGCAAAGCCTTGGACTACAACCGAAGAATTGGTCTAATTACTGGCATCAAATTTGAGCAAGGTACAAAGAACATCAATCACTCCCAATTTGCTGATGATACCCTCTTGATGGGAGGAGCATCCATCACTATTGCAAGGCGCTTCAAAAAGATCCTAGATCAATTCATGGATTATTCAGGAGGGAAAGTTAATCAGGTAAAAAGTTGCATCTATGGATGGAATGCAACAAATAACATCATCCACAGTATTGCAAATACTCTAGGAGTCTCATACAAGCTAAACTGGAGCCACTTCACATATCTAGGGATGCCGGTGAGTATGGGACCTCTGATGGCCGATACATGGAATGAAATCCTTGACAAGATAAAGAGAAAAATCCAACAATGGGGTTCTATGTGGCTGAATCCAGCAGGACGCCTTGTACTTCTAAAATCTGGGCTGGCCTCTCTGCCCATTTATCGCTTCTCTTTGTACCAAGCTCCAATGGCCTTCCATCACAACATGGAAAGAGCTCTTAGACACTTCCTCTGGCAAGGAGGGAAAACGGAGAAAAAAAAGTTCAATTTAGTTAGTTGGAAGAATGTCATTCAGCCTCAAGAGAAAGGAGGGCTTGGAATAAGATCTCCAAAACTGCAGAACTTAGCCCTTGGAGCCAAAATAATTTGGAGACTGATTACAGGGGCCTCAGCATGGTGGAAGACGGTCCTAGAGGCCAAGTATCTGAACAGCACAAGGCATCAACTCTTGAACACCAACATCCCCAATAGAGACAGCACAAAAATCTGGAAACTCTGCAAGAAAGTCATACCTTTTATGTCCCAAAACATATCAAAGGTCCCAGGAGGGGGGAGCAGCATTAATTTTTCCACTGACAGAATATTAGGACAGCAACCTATGGGGTCAAACATAGAGGCAACTCCTGCCATAAGTTGGCTTAATGACAGAGGTATATGGTGCTTGGCTCAAATAACGCATTGGGGAAATCATTCTCAAGCTTGGGAGGGTTGGAAACTGTCGGACTACCCTAGAGAGCTAGAAACAAGCGTTGTAGCTTTAAAGAACCTTCTGCACAGTAAAGCTCCGACCCAAAGAGGTAAGCAAGATGGGTATCGCTGGGATCCCACGGGAACTCAGTACACAGCCAAGGCAGGGTATCAACATCTTTGCGACAGCGCCTTTCCACAGGCCATATGGAGTCAATGGAAATTGGTTTGGAGAGCTGAAGCCCCTCCTAAAGTAAAATTCTTCTTCTGGCTTCTTCTGAAAGGGAAGATTCTAACAGCAGAAAACTTAAAAAAAAGGGGCATTATGGGCCCGTCCAGGTGCCCAAACTGCTGTCAAGCTGAAGAAACAATACAACACCTGTTCATAGATTGTCAGGTAGCAGATGATTGCTGGAGGCAGATGGCCTCAATCGGGGAAGTCACATGGGAACCAAAGGCAACCATTGCAGAAACTGTCTACAGCTGGAGGAAAAGTTGTCCTTGGAAAGGAAAAAAGAGCAAATTAACGCAAAGGATATGGAACACTATACCTTTAACTCTTGTTTGGCGTATCTGGCTGGCAAGAAACAGAAAGGTATTTCAAGACAAAGGATGCAACGCTAGAGTCATGTGTCACAAAGCTAAGAATTTAGCAGTGGAAGCAATTGTAGTCCACACTCAAGGCAAGATCGAGACCACCAATTACAGCGTTGAAGAAAGGAATCTGATCAACCATGTACAAGGAAACCAAATCAGTATCCAGGCACCAAGGCAAGGAAATCTACAATCGAAGGAGACAAGCAGCATTTGGAAACTTAGGCTCAAGGAAGAGGAATTCGCACTCTGGCTGAGCAATTGCAATAGGTTCTACATGTTCTTTGACGGCGCCTCAAAATCAAATCATGGTCTAGCAGGTGTAGGGGGCCTCATCTGCAATGCCAATGGCGAAACTATTCTTCAATTCGAATGGGGGCTGGGAGAACTATCCAATAACAGGGCAGAGGGATTGGCTCTGTTCCAAGGGCTCACCCAATTGATCAAGATAGGAATTAAGAAGGTGATAGTCTTTGGCGATTCAGCAATCATCATCAGACTCATGGTGCAAAGGCAGAGCACGCCAAACGCTCTTCTGCAGCAAATCAATTGTAGGAACCAGATCCTTCACGACTTGCTGGAGGAGGTCCGATATTACCATATATTACGTGGACTAAATAAAGATGCTGACAAGTACGCCAACAAGGCCTGTGAACGCTCCAAAGGCAACCTTAGTTGTAACAACATCTCATCCTTCCAACCTTTACCATGAGAACTACGCAGCTAGTCAACGTTAGGGGAAACGTAATCAAAAGAATCCATGACTGCAGGCAAATCAATAGCGCAGGGGACAGCCGGATCCTTCCCCATTCTCAAGAGCAGTGCTGCCTCTGCGCGCTCGGAGGCCCTCACCAGAAGCAAGGAAAGTCCTCAGAGGCATCGAGACAAGAAGCTGATCAGCGCCTACGATTATTTTCCAGACCTAATGGAGCGTCCAGAGCAGTGCTTTCATTGCAGGGATTTACAAGCAGAATTCGAAGAGGTGCGTGCGCAACAGCAACATCCTCTTCTAGTGCAAAGCAGAACGAACCAGACCTGGACCCAGAAGGATCTACTGCAAGGAAGATAAGTCATATAGACATAGATTAGTCATGGTTTGTAAATGTAAATTTTGGGGCTTTCAGTTTGTAAGAATCTACAGTAGCATAAACAGTTTTAGGGGCAGGAAAACAACTGTAAGAATCAAGGAGAGTAACTTTTTTGTAACTCCTTGGATTCAGAATGCTCAGGAAGCATCTTATGTATGGCAAAATGCCCACTTTTTTTCAGATTAATATATAGCAACCGAACTCTGTCTCAAAAAAACAAAGTTTATTTTTACTTTTATTTTTTATTTAAAAATAAAATTATTCAACCTATCTTTTATATTTAAAAAAAAATAAAAAATAAATTAAACCTATACTTTATATTTAAAAAAAAAAAATTAATTTACACTTTTTTTTAAACAATGTTTTTTTATTAAAACAAAAAAAAAAAATGAAAATTAATTTTTCTTTTTTTAAACAATTACTTTTTAAAACATTTTTTTGTTATAATAAAAAATATTTTTTTTAAACCAATTTAATTTTTTTAATTTAAAATTTAAAAAATTATTAAAAAAAATAAAAAATTTAAAAAATTAAGATTGATTTGTTATTTATTAATAATAAAAACAAATTTCATGGCCCTCCTACCCTCGGCTGCCCGTGGTGGCGCTGCCCTTGGCGGAGGGCCTGTGCGGGTGCCGCTGCCATGGGCGGAGGGTTTGCGCGCAGGCCCTTCGTCCATGGCAGTGCCACCACGGGCGGCCGAGGGTGGGAGGGCCACACAATTTTTTTTTTTATTAATAAATAACAAATCGATGTTAATTTTTTAAATTTTTTATTTTTTTTTTAATAATTTTCTAAATTTTAAATTAAAAAAAATTAAATTGGTTTAAAAAAAAAACTATTTTTTATTATAACAAAAAAAATTGTTTTAAAAAATAATTGTTTAAAAAAAAAATTAATTTTCATTTTTTTAAATAAAAAAAAATGTTTAAAAAAAATGTAAATTAAATTTTTTTTAAATATAAAATATAGGTTTAATTTTTTTTTTTTAAATATAAAAGATATGTTGAATAATTTTGTTTTTAAATAAAAAATAAAAATAAAAATAAAATTTGTTTTTAATAATAAAAAAGTTTGTTTAAAAAAAAAAAATTGATTTTTATTTTTAAATAAAATATCTACGTTTAATAAAAAATAATTACATTTTTTTTTAATAAAAAATACACATTTTTTTGGTTTTTATTTTTTTATAATTTGAATTTTTTTTGTTTTTTTTAATATTAATTTTATTAGTTTTTAAATCTTTTTCGTTAATTTCTATTTTTTTTTTTAACTAGTTTGTTTTTAATTTTTTTTTCCCCAGTTTTTTCTAATGTTTTTTTTTTTAATTTCTCTATTTTTACTTACTTAATATATATATATATATATATATATATATATATATATATAATTTATTTTTTTGTTTTCCAAATTCTTTTATGGTTTGTAAGATAGTTTTTTTAACATTTTTTGTTTTTTTATTTTTGTCTTTTATATATATATATATATATATTTTATATTTGTTTTTTAAGTAATCAACATTTTAATCTCAATTTTAATAGCCTTTATTTTTTTTTTTAAATCTAGTTTGTTTTTAATTTTAATTTTTAATTTTTTTGTTTTTTTTGTTTTTTTTTTTTTTTCACCTACTTAGTTTTTTGTTTCTTTTAAATGTTTTTTTTTGCCAATTTTTTTTTGTTTACAAGATAACTCCTTTTTTTCCCCATTTTTTTAAAATATTTTTTTTACTATTTAATTGTTTATAATTTTTTTTTTTAGTCTTTTAATTCTTATCATTAATTTCATTCCTTTTACATTTTATGATTGATTTTTTTTTTTCGTTTTTTATTTTTATTTTATGTTTTTCTTTTAATATATATTTTAATCTATGTTTTGTTCTTTTTATTTTTTTGTGTTTTTTCATTGTTTTAATTCTTTTATTTTTTATTTTTATTTTATGTTTTCATTATTTTTTTAAATTTAATGTTTTTTCGGGGTCATGATAAAATATTTCATGCCATTATTTCGAAATGTTGAAATTTTACTTTTGAAAAAAAAAAAAAGTGTTCTTCCATAATTAACCCTTTTCGTTTTGTGGGTGTTTTTTGGATAATTTTTGCGCAAAAAATTGGTTTTCACTGCCATTTTTAAAACATGTTGAAAATTTACCCAAGAAAAGAAAAGATGTTATTCCAGCATCAACACTTTTCACTTTTAGCACTGTTTTTGATGTTTTTTCGGGGTTTTTTTGCCAGAGTTTCCGTTTTGAGTTTATAGTTCCTGTTTCAAAGTTTACATTGTTCCATGCAAATGCAGCAGAATTTTTTTTTAATGTTTTGGTTAGCTCTTCTTGTTGTAGTTTCTCCAAGTTTTTGTTTATGTTCGATGTCCTACCTGGAAAAATTTCAATTGTAGAGCTACCAAACTCTTCCATAGAATAGAGAGACATCTACCTAGATGAGAAGTATTCAACAATAGATTTTTCTTGAAATTGTGCATGATCATATTATGAGGATGTTCCAAAATTTTCCAATGTGTTCAAAATTTGACTATCTTCACTAATTTCTGACATAGTAAAGAGAGGCTAAATATCATCTTCATCATCAATCCATTCCTTGTCATCTACTTCTGTTATTGCTTTTTCTGGAGGATACAAAGTAAATTTCTTTGTTGAATTACCATGAGAAATATAAGATCTACAACTAATAAAAGCATCAGCTGTGGCCAGCCAAGGTCTTCCTAATATGAGTAGGTGTCCACCTAGATTATTCTTGGGAGTTAAAATCATGAAATCAACAGGATATTACCAAGAATCTAAGGAGGTTGAAATATCTTCTAGCACACCATTTCGTTTGATTACTGATCTATCTGGAAGTTGTAGTAAAGTAGGTGTGTAAAGAAGGTTAGGAAGTTTAAGCTTCTCCATAGTTTGTCTACTCATAATTTTTATTGCTACCCCTAAGTCAATCAATGTATTTGGAATTTCAATTCCATTTATATGTGTCTCAACAATTGGACTTCTTGGATCCACATATTTCTACATGGCAATCTTTCCCATCATGATGTTTGCTATCTTTCCTACTGGGTGAATTCTTTTTGTTTCTATAGGTTTTCTTCCTGGTCTTTTAATGTTCAACTCCTTTATTGTTTTGGCTAGAATTGGAATTTCTCTAATGGCTTGTAACAAAGGAATTTTGATACAGACATTTTTCAATTCATCTAGAAAATCATAATTGGGAAACAAGATCTATTTTTCTACCCCTCTATCAATTTGTAGTCTCTGAGGAAAAGGAGGTGTAGAAGTAGATGTTGGTTGCTCAATGATAGGAGTTGTGTTTATTGATTCTTTTTGTTTTTCTTTTTCAATGTTTGGGTTTTTTAGGGATGTTCCCTCAAAACATTTATTGACTTTAAGAGAATCTTTCTCAAAAGTGTCTTGTTCCTGAATAACTATAGAAGGTTTTTCCTTTTCTAATATCCTAATAGATCTAAGTTGAACATCATTAAGATCTAGAGGAGTAATCATGTAAGTTTGAAATGGTTGTACTTCTACCATGTAAGCATTCTGAGGGTTTTTATTATTGGGGTTTGGTAATGGTTGGGCAGGTAGCTGATTTGGTTTCTGCTGAAATGGCAACAAGAGTTGAGGATTTTGATTTTGTTGTGGAGGTTGTTGTGGAGATGGTAATGAAAGTTGATGGTTCTGATTTTGAAGTTGTGGTTGCTTATTTTGCTACTGATTTTGTGGGGGAGGATAATTCTGATAGGATGGAGGATATTGATAATATTGAGCAAATCTTCCATAAGGATTTTGTACCCCTTGTGCCCACGGTTGAGATTGATACTGTGATTGAGGTTGAGGCCAAGGTTGCTCCCAAGAATTCTAGTTTGGTGGGGGATGAAGATACATTTGATGGTTAAATCCTTGATTTTGTGGCCCCTGCCAAGGTCTTCTTGCAACAAAACAAAGAGGCTCTGCAGAATTTGGGACTGTTTCCTCTCGAAAGACATCCTTAAGACTTGAGATTGAGGGACAACCCTTGGCCTCATGACTTTCTGAACAAATCATACAAGTTTCTACAATTTTCTCATCTAAAGGGCATTCCCTTAGAGCATGTTTCTTTCTGCATTTTGGACAAAAAATGGCTAAAGCATTAGCCTCTGTTTTCTGCTTGTTTTGAATTCTAAGGGTGTCTAGTTGCTCACTAAGGTTCCCTAGAATGTATGTTTTAAACTCATCAAGCATATTGCCAATTTCTGCCCTACTTATAGATCCAGTTGCAGATTTGTTTGCTCTAACAAGAGAAGGATCTCTTAGCGCTTTCCCTGTTTTAGATTTCCCTCTTGAGAGATGAACACATAGTTTTGCTATGTCACTCAATGGAAGTTGAGAGATATCTCCCTTCCCATCATGTTAAGGATATCTATCCACTCATCTCTAATGGCCTTTAACAAAAGAGCTTTCAAAGTTTCTTCATCTGAATTTTTCATCTTTGCTCTTTTCAAATTATAGTTGAATCTCTCAAGCAAATCTTCTAAGTTTTCATCTTCTTTTTGCATCATTTTGAACACCTCATCTTTAAGATTGGTAGGCATACAATAATCCAAGTATCTATCCAAAAATGCATGTTTCATGTCATTCCATGTTCTAATCGATTGAGTGACTAACCCCATGAACCATTTCAAAGTAGCCCCTTTTAGCGTTGAGGGAAACAATTTGAGTTTTTGAGAGTCTTCTAAATAGTCATAAGTTCTGCACAAGACTTCAAACTCAAACAAAAATGTTTCAAGGTCCTCACTTCTCAACCCACAAAAGTTTGGGAGGATATATGGTGAGATGTTTTTAATTGTGGTATGTGTTTCCTCATCCATTATAGGGAATCCAAATGAGTTATCTACTTCCCTATTTCCTTTTCCTCCTCCATTATTACCTCTACCTCCTCCATTGTTTCCTCTACCTCTCCCTCTACCCCCTCCTCCAAACAGTGAGAATTCTCCATCTTGTTCTTGTTCTACCATTATAGTTTCTTCAGAATCAGTATAGGGTTCAACTTGTAAGGTTATTCCCTCTTTCTCTGGTTCTTCTATAAATGGACTATGAGAGGGAGTTTCTACTTTTTCTTCCTCATCAAGTATTCCTAATTCTTCAACTACAATAGGCTATCATGTGGAAGTGAAAAAGGTTATCCCTGTTGTTGGAGTTTCAAAATTTTTCTCTCCTATGACTATTTTGGTCGATGATGTAGGAGAATATTTTGATTGAGTTTCTGCCCCTTGAATTCTAGGAATTCTATGGCTAGGAGTATGAGTCTGGGATGGAGGTGTGTATTTTCTAATTCTTGGTGGAGTAGGTGGAGTTGTAGGAATCGAACTTCTGCCCCTGGCTATAAATCTACCCCTAGAGTCTCTTTCTCTATGCATGTCATTGTTTTGTTGTTTTTTTCTTTTTTTTTATGAACGTAAGAGATAAGGCTACCTAGTTACAATTCCCTGGCAACGACGCCAAATTTTTTGGTCAATTTTGTGTCCTAAATTTCCCTACATAAATTATCAATCCGGGTATCGTAAACTGATGAAGTGTAGTGCACTATATGTACTAGATGACCCTTCTTACTTCAGTTTTTTTTAGTTTTATGTTGTTTTGAGGTTTTGATCCTTTAATCCCTAATGATTTACAATGTACTTTAACAAAAATCTTAAATCTACTTCTACTAAGAATCTAAAGAAATGAAATGAGGACTAAAAGTGCTTTAAGCAAGATTTGGAAGTAAAGTTTAACCAAGAAAATGAAAACAAAGTTTCTATTTCTGCTCTTATTATTATTTCCAACTCATGAACTAAAAGGACTTAAGAGTGAAGTTGCAACTACTATCTAAGCAATTACAAAAATAAGGCTAAATGAAATATTAAAATTGAAAGTGAGATTGCAACTATCTATGATGGAAACAAAACTAAAATGAAACACTGAAACTGAGAATGAGATTACTGTTGACACCTAATCCTCAATGGATGGGTGAACTGGAACGTGAACAATCATCAAGAAGATGAACTGTTCCGTCTCCTTTTTGTATATAAACAATAGTTCTCTAATGAAATAATATATCAATTTTTCTTCCGCTCATTCTGGAGTTACCCTGGCCTGACATGGTATCAGAGCGCAGGTCCCAGATTCCTTGTAACTCCTCTAATAATGCCTCTGCCTGAACGTTTGCCTGGCGCCTCTGCCTGAACGTTTGCCTGCCCAGAAATGATGGTGCACTGCACCACCTCTGTCGCTGCCCAGAGATGCGTTGGACCCAACGCTCATTGAGGCGATAGACGGTTCGCTAGCTGCTATTTCGTCCGAGGAGGTAGACGATTTGGGCGAAGAATCGAGTGTTGCTCCCATTCTAAAAATCTCTGTAAGACCATTGAAGGCCTCTGTTCCCATTGAAGGCAGCGGGGTTTGCTCTTGACAGCGTCACGGATTGACCGGAACTGCTGGACGTTATGAACAGACTGAATCTGGGTTTGGGGAATATGTTGGTGGAGGTAATTAAAGTTATGACAATCAAAGCCGAGCAGTGGAAATATCGAGATTGGTATTAATGGAGATTCAGTGAATAGTGTGATCTTATAGGTATGTGAATGTAATGGCTGTTGCATAAAATGACTGTTGTCGACTTTGAGTAGATTAACGTTTTTTAGTACGCTGGTCTATCGATTAGACGTTGATAGTTTGCGTCGAATAAAAGTTCCAAATGCTGTGGCGGTTCTAGTTGTGGTGTGTTGATCTTTTTAGCTCAGTTATCGATTAGACGTTGATAGTTTGCGTCAAATAAAAGTTCCAAATGCTGTGGCGGTTCTAGTTGTGGTGTGTTGATCTTTTTAGCTCAGTTAGTTATATCGTTCGGATGAATACAGGCTCTGTCTCATTAAACGGGTTACTGAAAAGGCGTTGCATTTGTTTTCTGCAAGGAGGTATAACGTGTCCCTTAAGTTTGAGAATGCCGATATATGACAAGAGAGATTTAGATTAACATTGTAGCTGTCTGACTGGCCATTCACAGTAAACGTCATAAGTATGGCGGCCATCATCACAATCCACAAGTGCTATGCGTAAATCGAGGGCAACGGAATTGTATTGCTCAGTCTTGTTTTTGTGGAGGTGAATAGTAATATTGCACAATTCTTTATCATTTGAATGATAATGTTGTAGTATTGGGCATTGCGCTGTTTTTTCAAAGTGTTCATATATATCATTCAAGGCAGTTTTCAAAGCATTCAAAGTTATATCAGTCAGAGTGTTTTTAGTGTTACATGATAAATTGATATATTGAAGTGATATATTAATACATTGAAGTGATATATTCCCTTGCGCATTTTTTCAAAACATAGTAGTATTGCAGTGATATGTACAATGAAATGTTGATGCTTTTAGCAAATATCAGAAGGATTTGAAGGCTGTAACGTAAGGATTTTTTAGCAGAAGTAATTTTTTTTACAGAATGCATTCAATCATCTCTATGGTCGGAATAGTTCTCACTGGCAAGGAGAACTATTCTGAATGGTCTCGGATGGTAAAACACACCCTCATCTACAATGAGTTGTGGAAGGGAGTGTGTGTCGGAGAAGAAGACAAAGACCCTGTGCAGCCTACATCAGATAAAGAACTTGTCATTTGGGAAAACAAGAACAGCAAAGCCTATGCATTGATCGCAGCATCTGTAAATGAAGAAGTAATTCGTCATATTTCATCCTATTCCACTGCCTTTGAAGCTTTACAAAAGCTGAAAGAACTCTATGATTCACATTCTGCACTTGAAGTTGTTCAGCTCATGATTAAACTCTTCACTCTTGAACTGAAAAATAATGATCCTCTTGCTCTTGCATCTGAAATAAAGTCTATAATGCATGATATTAAATCCACTAAGGTTGAGCTGGATATCTCTCTTATTGCCTTTCTCAAAGCACTCTATCCTACCTACTCAAATTATCTTGAGTCTTTACAAGCAAATAGAAATCTTAAAGACATAACCTTTGAGTCTCTTGTGAAAAAGTTTACTGAAAGAGAGAAAGCCTTCGGAAAGAAAATAGTCCCTGAATCTTCTGAGGAGACTGTTTGCCTTGCTCATAAAGAAAAGCATCCTGCTCAAGATTCTACAAGAGGAAGAGGTGGACGAAGAGGAAGAGGAAGATACTTCAGAGGCAGGGGGGCAGACATTCTCAAGGAGAAAAGGCAGATCTGCATTGCATTCGCTGCAAACAAAATGGATCACATGATGCTTCTACATGCAAGCTACCATGGGAAAAGATTGAGCAGAAAAGAAACCAGCAAAAAGGTAAAACTGATGACACAGACAAAGGTAAAGCACCTGAATCCGCTCACTATATTGAGGCACAATGTAACATTGGAGTAAATGAAGATTTGTTTAATGCTTCACTTGCTTCTTCAAAAAATGATTGGTTGCTTGATTCAGGAGCAACCTGTCATATGACTCATAGGAAAGAATTTTTTGAAGATTTCACTGACAATGTTGATGGAGTAGTATACTTTGCAGATCAGTCAAAAATCAAGCCATCTGGGCTTGGCACAATCAGGCTTAAACTGCCTGGTCTTCCAGACTTTCTTCTGGATCATGTTGTATATCTCCCACAGCTCAAGAGAAACTCGTTGTCCCTGGTCCACATCTGCCAGCAAGGTCACTCCATTCATATGTTTGATGGAAAGCTTGAGGTAAGAAAGGCATCTGACCACTCACTTGTCATGAGGGGTATAGAAGAAGAAAGACTTCTTAAACTGCAAGGAACCTCTGCTCATGCACAACATTTCTCATATATTTCTCATCATGAAGAAGGTACACTTCCATCAAGTTTATTATGGCATGCTAGATTTGGACATTTAAACTATGACAGTCTTCGCTTATTGAAGAAAAATGGTGTTGCTGGTTTGCCTACAATTCCTAGGAAACATAAGCAATGTGATGCTTGCATTCTAGGAAAGCATAGCAAACAGTCTTTTCATGATTCACATTCAAGAGCACACAGGAAGCTTGAACTCATTCATTCAGATTTATGTGGTCCAATGCCTGTTCCTTCTGCAAATGGAAATAAATATATCATGACATTTATTGATGATTACACCAGAATGTGTTGGGTTTATTTATTGAAGAACAAATCTGATGCTTTTCAAACATTCAAGAATTTTCATAAGTGGATTGAAAATGATGCACAATCTCATATTGGGTCTATTCGCACTGATAATGGAAAAGAATATACATCAAATGAATTTGGAAACTATCTTCGCCAACATGGGATCAAACATCAAACAACTATACCTTATAATCCCCAACAGAATGGTGTAGTAGAAAGAATGAATAGAACAATCTTGAATATGGTACGATCCATGCTTTTCTTCAAAAATGTAAAGATAATGTTTTGGGCTGATGCTGTTCCATGTGCTGCATATATAAAGAATAGATGTCCATCTAGTGCTATAAGAAACAAGACTCCTTATGAATTGTGGTATGGACATGTTCCTTCGGTAAAACATCTCAGGATTTTTGGTTCCACCTGTTATGCTTTAATACCAAAGGTACATAGAAACAAACTTGGTGCTAGAAGTCATAAGTGTATCTTCCTGGGGTATTCAAACACCTCTAAAGCATACCGTCTCTATGATGACGTAAATAAAAAGTTTGTTGTATCTAGAGATGTCATTTTTCTTGAATCATCCAAATCTGACAGTGTTGTTGAGCGACAACTTGATCGCTTGGATAGATTCACAAAAACAAAATCATTTCAAGAGTTTGATAATCAGATTCCACATCTTGAAGGGGGGATTCCTATACTAGATCAACATGTGGAATCTTCTTCTGAAGAACAATCTCCCTTGCATGAAACTCCAACACGGATGATCCTTTAAGTGATGTAATTGATAGAATTGGGAGACTCAATCTTGATCCCAAATCAATCAACAGAGCAGCTTGGACCATCTCAGAAAGGTTCCCCAAAGTGGCTGACAAAGACACTTGAAAGTGTTCATCCTGATGAAATTGGAAAAACAGGAACCAGAAATACAAACTGACAAGATGGAGGTGATGTAGATAACTCTAATTCACCTGTTGATATGGATGTTACTTATGATTGTGAATTGAACTTGTCTACAGATTTTGAACCAACTTCCTTCAAAGAAGCTGCTTCTCATGATGAATGGAAAGAAGCGATGCAGAAGGAGTATGATGCCCTCATAAAGAATGGCACTTGGAAGCTGGTTGATCCTCCATTCGGAACCAAACCAATTGGCTGCAAGTGGGTCTACAAGAACAAGTACAAAGCTGATGGCTCACTTGACAAGCACAAAGCTAGGCTTGTGGCAAAAGGTTTTGCACAGAAGGAAGGGGTTGATTATGAGGAAACTTTTGCCCCCACAGCAAAATGGGCCACCATCCAGACACTCTTTGCACTAGCTGCCCAGAACGGTTGGAAAGTCCATCAATTGGATGTAAAAACTGCATTCTTGAATGGAGATTTAAAAGAGAATGTTTTTATGTCCCAGCCTGAAGGATTTGCTGTGAAAGGACATGAACATAAATTATGCAAACTTGTGAAGTCCTTGTATGGCCTCAAACAAGCACCACGAGCCTGGTATGAAAAACTAACTGAGCATCTTCTGAAACTCAACTTCAAACATTTTGATCTTGATGATGCAACTTTATTTGTCAAGAAAGTTGGCAAAACAATTGTATATCTTGTGGTATATGTAGATGATCTTTTAATGACAGGGAACAATGAAATATATATTGCATCCATAAAGAAAGAATTAGGAAAAAGTTTTGAAATGACTGATTTGGGCTATGTTCATTACTATCTTGGCATTGAAGTAACCCAACATCCAAAATCCATATTTCTTTCTCAAAAGAAATACATTGGAGATTTGTTAAACAGATTTGGCATGACGGAGTGCAATCCTCTTTCTACTCCAATGGAACAAAACTTGAAGCTCACATCTATTGAAGGAAAGGAATTTGAGGATGCAACAAAGTATAGACAGCTTGTAGGAAGTCTCATATACCTCACTACTACCAGACCAGACATTTCATTTGCTGTTGGAATCCTCTCCAGGTTTATGCAAAAGCCTTGTGAGGGACATTGGTCTGCTGCAAAAAGAGTTCTAAGGTACTTGAAGGGAACTCAAGACCTTGGAATCAAGTATACACAGGTGGACGACTTCAACTTGATTGGATACTTTGATTCAGACTTCGATGGAGACAAAGAAACTAGGGTATCTACTTCAGGATATGCTATGAGTCTTGGATCAGGAGCTGTCTCCTGGAGATCACGCAAACAATCAGTACCAGCAGATTCCACAACAGAAGCAGAATACGTGGTAGCAGCTGAAGCAACAAAAGAAATTGTGTGGCTCAGGAAAATTCTTGAATATTTGCAGGTAAAACAAATACAATCAACTCCACTCATGATTGATAACACCTCTGCAATAAAGTTGGCCAAGAACCCAAAGTTCCATGATCGTACTAAGCACATCAATACTAAATATCATCTGATCCGACATCATGTTGAGGCCAAAACAATCCATCTCCGTCATTGTTCCAAAAACGAGCAAATTGCAGACATCTTCACCAAAGCGCTTGGAAGAGAAAAGCTTGAAAGATTCAGAACGATGCTTGGACTCACCAACATCCCTTCAGATTAAGGGGGGGAATGTTGACACCTAATCCTCAACGGATTGGTGAACTGGAACGTGAACAGTCATCAAGAAGAGGAACTGTTCCGTCTCCTTTTTGTATATAAACAATAGTTCTCTAATGAAATAATATATCAGTTTTTCTTCCGCTCATTCTGGAGTTACCCTGGCCTGACAATTACAACTACTATTTAGTCTATTGCAGAATCAAAACTTAATGAAAAACTAAAAATGAAATTGCAACAAAGCTAAATGAAAGACTTAAGACTGAAAATGAAATTGCAACTAATCTACTATGGAAACTAAATGAAGTTCTTAGTTACTCTCCTTCACAATTTTGGGAGAACAACCCCCTTGTGATAACATTTTGAGGAATTCTGTACTTCATCATTTTAAGAGACAATAAATACAAAAATGCAGAAAATACTCATTACATAAATGAAGTATTCAACCACTTAGTTTAAGATGAATGATCAACTAGAAGGGATTTTTAGAAACATGCACTTACAATATGAGTTACTAAACTAGTAATAAAATGGCAAGACAGTAATGACACTGATCAGTTTTTAATTAAAAACCTAAAGACTAAGGAACAACAAATGAAATAAATTATTCTACACTACTAAACTCAACTTCAAGCTACTGATAAGAAACTAGAAAGAAATTAAACAAAAGAACTATTCTATACTGAAATAACCTATTCTGCGTTAGTAAGAAGATGACAAAAACTGCATCATGAACAAGGTTAGAAAATGGTTATAAACATTATGGAAGAAATGATGAATTCACAGTTTAAATATAAAAGATAAAACAAAATGAAATGTAACCTTAGCCAACGCAAGGGGCCCTCTGCAACTACTCAAGTTATACGTACTTAATCAACACTCCAACAAATGCTTTCAGGTATCCGTGAAACACACAATCTTCATATTAAAAATAGAGAGAATGAGTTCTCAACATTATAGAGCAGTAATCTGAAGTTAATACATGAGAAAAATCAAATTGGTTCTGCATTCTTCACACGGATATTTATAGAGAAATTATACAACTATTTTATGGAGAAAAATAAGCTACAGCAAAACACGTAGGCAGACAATCACACAGAATTCTCTTTCTCAGTTGCTCGAGACATAAATCTAAGGTGATGGTTATTGGATTTAGTTGCACAGATGGCTGATGAAGTCCGTGGGCTCAGGAAGTTGTTTCAGATCCCATCACTATGAAACATGTACAAAACAGAGTTTTGTTTGCCTTAGGTCTCTATGTTTGACTTCCCTTTGACTGAAGTCTTCCTTGTTGACCTAGGCTAGGTGAATAGGACAGGATCCATGCCATGATGTTTTCCAAGTTTCCCATGTAGTTATTTCCTCCTCTTGACACCTGGAACTTTTAAAATCATGGAAGTAGTTGTAAAACAACCGATTAGCTGCAGAATAGGCTGCATTCCGTAGCTAAAAGATAAAAACTTATTCAAATAGAAAACATAAAAGTATAACATGTAAATCACTAAAATGTTCTCCTTAAGGTAGTGTATAATGGTTGTTTATGATAAGAATGCATTTCTTCATGGAAAAACAAAGAAGGAGGGATGAGAAAAATTGCTAAGGAAAGGGAAGTTAGGGGACTCAACATGTGCATACCTTTGTTTTCTGCAAATGTTTTCCATATTCAAAAAAATTAAAAAATGTAAAGAGGATATGTCCTAAAAGAAAAATCAAAGGACAAAAAGAGTAAAAAGGTCAAAAAAGATGAAAAATGAACCCCAAGGAAAAACAAAAAGACTATGAAAGTGTGCAAGCCCAAATGCCACTACTATTTACTTTTCTACATAACAATGATTGTGTACAACTTGTTATTTATGCCACAATCCAAGGTAACCAAACAGTTTAATCTTGGTTATTCCATGTTTTGAATTTCATCCCTAGAGATAGAGAATAAAATCTGGCCAAATTGTTTAATCTTGGCAGATAAGTAGATAGGTAGAGGAAATAAAAGGAGCTCAACAGTTGAATCTAAGCCCTTGGATGTAAATATGATAGACTTAGATATTTTGTATTGTAAAAGAAAAGAAAAATGTTTTGATAAGGGTTTTCTAGCTTAAGTGCACCCTAATAAAGAGTAGAAAAAATGGTAGGATGAGTAGATGGGTAAGTAGTTGCATGGTTGCAGAATTCCAATGAATGATTAGCTAAGATCATATCATTTACTTTCATCATCAAGTTGTTAAAATATGGATGATAATTGAGCAGTTACATAAAGTCAAGTGATTATTTTCCCCATTCATTTTACCCTTAAGTTTACTAATTTCCCAGAAGTAAGGACAAAAGTACCTAAAACCTTAAGTTGAAGAGGCTCATAGCATTTCTCTAACTTCTGGAGGGACCAGACCCTTGACCCAGTAACTTATAGGGTCTAAGTACTAAAGCCCCCTCACCAACATTCAACCCTCCATAATTCATTCATTTCCTCTAAAAAATCCATTTTCCTAAGGTAAAATCACCATTTGCCTAAGGAAAGTAATTACCCCCATACAAAACCCCTTTTTTCTACAAAAACCCACAAATATGCATTTAGCCTAAGTTATAATGCTTAAATGTGAAAAGCAAATAAATTCAATATACATTATACTTAGCGAATTTTATTTTCCGCTTTCATTTAATATTGACTTCTAACATTATTTATTAAATCCTTAATAAAACCCCTCTCTCGTATGTTTTATTAAAAATCCCATACGTTAATATCCCGCCCCGAAGTTTGAAACATAAACCTTATTAATAAACTAATTAAAGGGATTAATTAAGTCGATCAGTGACTAATTAATAACCGTGACCCACCGCTGAATTAAAGAGATTAATTAATCAATCAGTGATTAATTAATAGTCTATCCCCACCAATCCAATCACTCTTGATGTCATTAAGGCTCCCTAATCTGCAGTTAATTAATCCTTCCACTCATTAAAACCCCATCGGGACCCTCCGTTAAACCTATGATCAAATCATCACCTTGATCACCATGTGATCTGACCCCTTTTGATCCAACGATTGACGCTCATATCGGATGGCCTCTGAAGGCCGACCTTTACCCGCCCGATGTGGGTGGTTTCACTATTCACCCCACCGCTACGTGGCACCCGATGAATGGCATCGGGCGACCTCCTCCCAAAACCACTTTATCCCAAAAGCAGTGCGATATGATCCCACTTACCGCCTCCTGCTAAACGACAAACTGTCACATTTCCCGCTTAAAACCAAGTGTCCTTTTCCCAGTCTACCCGCCAAAATCATTGACTTTACGAATAAAACTAAAAAATACATTGTTTTTTGCTTTATCGTGAAAAAGAGCACTCTGACCTCCATGCAAGCACCAGAGTATGTGAAACCATCAACTTACGTCCAACTACCAATTTACCAAAGCTACTGAACTCCAGATCACCTTGCAGACCCGTGCGCTTCCTACAAATAGTTCACAGTCGCCATTACTCAGTCCAAAAGCCAAAACTAGGTATTTATCCCAATTCACTGAAAACCCTGTTTTGTTCCACAACTTGGACTAAATTTCTTCCAATACCTAAGTAATTTAGTAAGAAAATTGTTTGGTGACTCCAAAATACCTTAATTAGGCCAATTTTTATCAAAATTCACTAAAAACCCTTCGCCCCTGTGCTTGAATCCATAAAAACCAAGTATGGATGCCCCAATTGCATTGAATTTAATGCCCATTATGACTCCTCAAAGGGATTTAGACCATCTCCCACTAGCAGACAAAGATTTTCAAATTAAAGATACCTCCATCCAAGAATCCCCTTTTAAACTATTCTGCAGGTACAGAGACCAGTACCTGAACCATGCAAACTATATTAGACTCTGGGAATCAGGACTACCCAAGTACCAATTCCCCAAAGTTCATATCTTCTTAGATATTGTACATTACTGCCACATGAACTATGATCCCATCCAAAGGGTAGTGAGAACCCCTGACCAGTTTGAACTATTTACCATCATTGTTGAGTCCATTAATGAAATGCTACAATTACAACCAAGCCAAAGCCTAAATCCTCTTTCTATTGGAGATATGTTGAACAGATACCCTATACTCACCTAAACCAGACTTGCTTGGTTATACCATGCCTTCATCCAAGAAGAACAATACACCCCAACAGACTCTCCCCCTTACTTGTGGACTATATTCTCTGATCTTGGCTGAGACATCATAGACATGATATCCAATGTGCCAGGCTATACTACAAGTGAATTTTTTTATGAAATCATTATAGCCTTTATGTCCATCTACTCTCCTGGGCAACAACCAACCATCATGTTTGACTATGCTAAGTTCATTGCTGATAAAACACATGATCATTCATGAGGTTGGATAATGAGAGAGGTTTAAATATTCTTCAGCTCTATATCATTTGTTCTTGTATTATCAAGCTGATAGATTTCCCATCACCCTCCAAAATCTTGATACCAGAGGAAACCCCAGATCAGTGATCTTCTGGACTTCATTAATCCGTCAATTTGACTCTTAATATTCTTATACCGATTTCATAGATCTCTTTGTGTACCCAGTGAAAACTATGCTACTAGGAAACCCTCCCCCCAGAATCAGTGCAAACATCAGAGGGTCCTACAATTGTCCAAGCAATATAAAGTGGGGGATTGGTACTTGTACCAAAACCACACTGAAATTAGAATCTATGGATGTGAGTTGGCTCTCGACAAACTACCCAGATACCTCCCCATGAGATTGTTTGCTCTAGAGTACTACAGGAAAATGATCAATTCAGATGAGTTACATTTTGTGAAGCCAAGAAGAAAGCTCAACTTAGGATAAAATATCAGCTTGGCCCATTTATATGTAATAGTAGGGAAGTAGGAAAGGAAGCAGAGGAAATCCTCCAAATGTTGATATTGAAACAAAGTTTTATCTGGAATTATGACCCTTTAGACTTCATTTGCGATAGAATATAGAAGAATAAATTATCTCCTCACATCCACCATAGGATCCCTGAAAATTGAACAGTGTGCAAATCAGCTTGAATGGGTGGAAAACACTTTGGTAGACGGGGATAGCATAGAAACTATTGTCAATAATGTTTTTATTGATTTAGATAGAAGACTTCATGAGGATTCATTTGTACAGGTTCCAAGAGAAACTCAATCTCAAAGGCAATCACAGGGACACAGTGGGCAAACAATAGAAGAAGGGCCATCAGAGCAAGCAGGACCTTCAGAGAAGCCAGAGGAATAAGAACAACGTGAGATTTCAGAGGAACTTGCTCAACCAGAACAAATCATGAGCAATCCTCCTATTTTACAGACTCCTCTAAATGAGGAGAGGAATCTTAAAAGAGATAGAGAGGAGGCCACTCCTTCTAGTAGACCTATTGCCCAAACTTATACTAAGAGGCAAAGGTTGAATCCATTTTCAGAACAAGAGTATACTAAGGAGACAGTAGGAACTACAGGTGCAGAAAGAATAGAAAGCATGCATACCACTCCTTTAGGAGGTACACAAGAACCTTCCACCTCATGGGCTAAAATGCTAGAAAGGCAGCAAAGCATGGAAGTATCCTCCTTCCGGGCTCCTACTCGCTAGAGCCAACATATCAAAGAGAAATACAAAGAAATTAAGGCCAGGAATGAAAGGTTAAAATCCAAAAGTTATGCACATTACCTAAAAATGGCTCCAAGAAATCAAACAAGGCTAATGTCAACCTTTGACATAAAGGAAGGTAAGATGCAGATGAGTTTCTTGAAACCAACTACACAGCAACCCAGATCAATGGTAGATTACCTGAAAATAGATTTTCAAGTATTGGCCAAGGAAATCCATCCTATTGACCAAATAGAACTACACAAGCAAACTGGTGAAATGGTCTACTCCACCTTGACCAGCAAGGAAATTGCAGCCCACCAACTCTAGAATTCGCTGAATAATATATCAGCACAATTCCAGTTGGAGAAGGCTTCTTCATAGGCCAAGGACACCAGAATAGATTCCTTAGAGGACTTGGTCATAGAACTGGGCCATGATCCCAAGAATGTGAAAGTTGTAGAAAATCTTATCAAAAAGAAAAACGATGACATAGCTACACTGAAGAAGAAGCTCAAAATTCCTCCTCTACATCATCCTCAAATAGTTGAAGTGTTGGAAACAAAGGAGGAAGAGCTTATGGACCTAGTCCTAAAGCTGAATGAATAGCTAAAGGAGATAGAGAAAGAATTAGATAATTTGATACAGTCCAAACAGAGTGAGCTGGCCACTACTCCTCAAATTGTAATTCCTACAGTCTCCATAGCAGTACCCTCCACCTTGGCTGTTGCCTTATCACACACACTTACACCAACTACAGCTTTGCTAGTAACAAGTACATCAGCAGGAAGAGGGGCATATACAAGCACAGGTATCTCCATAGAACAAACAACTGAATTGGTAAAGGATATGGAGGAAATGAGTATCCAAGCCACCAAGCTTAAGAAACTTAGAGAACAAGTGTCGAGTTTAGAAACTAATTGTAAACTTGCACAAATACAGCAGAAAGAAGAAGCTCAAAAGAATCAAAGAATGGGAGAAAGAATCAGAGTCCTTGAAAAGGACTTGACATTGAAACAACCACTTGGAGACATGAAAGAAATTCTTTGGGCCAACATCATTGATTCCATCAATGATGTTTGGCCATCTATTCAGGTTATTTTTGAACAGACTGAATTAGTCAAAGTGGCCACAGAAGCAATCCACAAGACAGTGGAAGAATTGGGAGATAAACTTGAAGAAGCCAATCAATTGATAACATTCTTAAACAACAGAAACAGGTATCAGCTTGATGAACTAGAAATAGAAGACATAACAGTAACAATCATAGAAATCAAAAAGGTTCTCACCAAAAGGAACCTGATGCTCAATCTGGAGAAAAGGTGCCAAAGCATTCAAACTGATATTGACAGCTTTATGACAAAGTATGGCATTTTGAGAGAAAAAGGACTCCCCAGTCCTATGGTAATAAATGACAAGCTAATGAATCAGAGTGATTACATTGATAGACTGAACAAGTTAGTCAGCAACCAAGCTAGTACTTCAGGGGTAAAAGCTCTACCCATTGGCAAAGTACTATATGATAGTCTTGAAAATTTGTTTTACATAGAGCATGAGGTAAAGCACTTATTTACAAGCAGGCCAAATTTTTCTAAGTATACAAAAGCTGACGAGATATACAGAGAGATGATAAGGATGAAGTTACCTGACAGTGAATGGTGGACAAAACTTACAGATTTACTATAAAGTTACTGCAGTAAATCTACATGGTAAAACATGACTACCAGGTAAAATAGGTAATACAGAGTCAAAGCAGAACGGGTAAAGAGTATCAATAGGTAGAAGATAGAAAGTGATTCCAGCACACAACTACAAAGCAACTGAAATATCCAAATCCAAAATACAACAACCAACACAGTCACAATAAAAGGGACAACAAGAAGACAATTCTCCATCTGTCTCTATCTTTGTGTTGAAGATAATTTCTGTTTCCTAAAATAATTCTCATATGGTTATGAGATATTTTATATCATTTTTTGTATAAATACTTCACATATTTAATTAATTAGGGTGGATTAAATACATTTCTGTAGACATTTTATTTTGAGCCAAGCTATTGTACTCAACACTGGACTGGTTTTGCTAGAAATGAAATAAAGCTAAGGACATTTCACTGGATTCTTGTGCACAGTTGGAACAAATAAGTATTATCTCTTCATGTTTAAATATTGTCTTTTCTTCATGTTATAAATATTCATATGTGTTTATTTTGAAATCTAAAAGTAAACAAGGAATGATATCATCAGAATTAGCTTAAATGCTCTCTGTTTTAACTGTTTACTTTCTATATGTTTTCTACTAAAATTTCTTGGTCTAGGAATTCTTAATTGCTCCCCTACTTCCATAGTTTACCCACCCCCCCTTTGTCCCATAGTAAAGGATTCTTCCCTGCCCTTTGCTACTGATCATCCTTTCTTTCTTCATCTTAATCCCGGTTAAGGATCCTTCATTTCCCTTTGCCCTGGTTAGGACTACTTCATCCATTTGAACCTGTAGATTTTCTTTTGCTGTGCTAGCCTACGCTGTGAACTCTTACCTTAGTGATTGATCAGATCCATTCCAGTCACTCTTGATTGACTCCATAGCCGAATGGCCTAAATACTTTCTCTTCCCATCTATCTTTTTAATTCCACCACCCAATCAAAACAAAACAATCATGAACACTAAGAACTAGCCTGAAATCTTATCCAAAACAAAGTTAAATTATAAAGAGAGAGCCCTCTCTAGACTTAGGTTGGCTAGAACCTGAGTCTAAAAGATTAGGTTTGTGGTTACCTTGGACTATTCCTTCTTTGATAACTTCTAAGGAAAAAAAATCTGAGTGATAACAGTTTGTACAAATCCTAGGTTGATAATTAAATTTGGTAGCCTTGGGAGTCTCAACATTATTTTTGTGATACTAGGGCTCATCATCTAACATAGTATGAGCATACAAACCATTGATCATTCCTCTTGTTGGCACAAATTAAAACCAATCTGAAAGTTATATCTTTCTCTTATTTCTCATTGTTTGTTCCTACTTTCTTCCTGTAATTATTTGGAGAAATATGTGTGCTACCACTATTGCTTCTTTTATCTAGTTGAAGTATTTTCTTGTTGCAACTTATATAAGAGATATCAAACATAGGAATTTTAGGTTATGATCTTTTAATCATCTCCTGATAATTTTCAATGCCAAACATTGATCTTTGGTGCCTACATGCACTATATGACCCACCTCTCTTGTAATTGTTGAAGTAACTCCTATGCAGTTGTCCTTGTTGGATCTCCACATAATCCATCCCTCTATTTGACTTGTTCTAGAAGGAGGTGAATTCTTTCCAAATTTTTTGCAACTAATTTGTGCCCATAATCTCCACACATGTAGCATTTATCATTAATCAAGAAGGGGAAAAGGTATTATTCTTACCAAAAGTTATGTTCATCCAATATCTTGGACTAATACTCACTCTCCTTGTGCTTTTCGGCCACTGATAATTTTTCCTATGAGGGGAAAAGGCTCCTTGTGCATGTTTTTTTTAATTTCTCTTAGAAACTTGTGACTTTTGCTAAAATGGATCATTCCACCTATGCTAATACACATTCTTCTTTTTCCTCTCTGGATACTTGGAGGCAAAGTGCCGTGCGTTACCACAATAAAAAAATATGAGGGGTCACATCCCTTTGTATTTATTTCTAGAAGTATGTTTGTCTCCTTGTGGACGTGTTAGCTTCTCTACTACTTCATTGTTGTTGTATATTTCTTTAAAAATGATGATGGGTCCCTTTGATGTCTCTACTGAGTCACTTTCAGTTTCAAATATTCTTTCGACCTAAGGGAGACAATGGCTACCTCAAATCTCTTCCAAAATTTCATGATTTTGAAACCTGGTCAACTACTCCTTTAATGTTTTATTTTCTTATTCCATATCTAGATTGATGGGTCTGAGTTACTTGATCTCCTCAAGGGATGATATGAGCTTCCTTTTCAAATAGATATTTTCTTAAAGATCTTCCAAATCAATAGAGGAGACATAAGATTCTCTATTAGTGTCTATTTCACTCACAACTTGTTCAAAATATTGTTCCCTTGCTAACTCTTGGGATTCTTTTGCTGATAAATGAGATATGATATCTTCCTCTCTACCAGAGGTGCACCAATTGAATTCTTGAACAATATCTAGATAGGTTATTGCTATCAAATTAGTCCCATTTTCACTACTACTAGATACACAATTCTCACTTTCACTAGAACTTGCAATTGAACAACTTGAAGATAAATGGCTTATTGTTATACAATAACAATGAAACATAAATTACCTATAGATTGTATCTCCTTTGAATCCTCAATGTGTTGGTTAACAAAATGGCCTCTTGATACAAGAGAATCATCCTCTGCTTCATGATCTTCAATACTCTTTAAATCTTTGATTGCCACATTCATCAGAGAAAGGCTCTTGACATCACATACAACTTGTACGTCTATATCATAGATGGAATACAAATGATGCCATATCCCTTTGGAAGTCTGAAACCTAATTATTTTCTCAATATATGACTTCGAAAACCCTCTCAATATTGCCTCCTTAGCTTTATCATCAACCTAATTGTTTATTAATCCATTCTCCATGTTATAGGTCATTTTTGTCACATCTAGTCAATGGGCCCGAAAACTAGATCAATCAACATCCATTAATACCTTGTCATCATCCCTATACCAAGACCTAAGAATGACTCTCCCAAATCCCTGAGTTTCTAGGCTTAACTGCTTCATTTCCATGCTTTTAAGGCCCAATGCACCCTGGACCTTTAAGGACATTCGTTCACAATTTTATTGATTCTGCACTTGCACTGACCACTAGAAGGTTGTCCCTTGCTGGGGGTCCGTTGATTCTAGAAATTCGGGAAAAATAAAATAATCCCAAGGCTTCCTCCTCTAGAAACTTCCAGGAGTTGTTTCAACCATTTAGCTTGGATAAGAACTTTAAATCCTATCTAATCATACCTTTGATATTTCACTCTTATCCCTTGAGCTCATCCTCCCATTAAGAGTGGATCTCAAGCCTAGATTGCTAAATGGATAATAATTCCTAAACCACCACCCTCTCCTTTAAATATACAACCATCTACAACATGAGGGATGGCTTTTGGAGACCTATCATGCCCTCATGTTGTTGCCTTGAATCCAAGAGAGTCATCATCTTCATGCATTAGGGTGGCATTGAGGTGTGCTTTGTGGTAAGGAAGGACAAGTCAACTTGGGCATATCTCTACAATATCAACTACTATTCTTGGTTGTAAACTATTTCCTTTCCATATTAATACAAGGAGTATATTTTTTTCCTATTTATGTTATGTTATGTTTAAATTCATATGTTTCAATGCTTTGTTGATCCATTGAATAGACTAATTGGATAATGCTACATATATGTCATCATATATCTTTGGCTTGTTGTGATGGTATGTGTAGGTTCTAATTATATAAAATCATAGTTATGATTGGATCTTACAAGCTGAGAGGAAAGAGAAGTGTGCGACAGATTCCAATTAAGATCCCTTCCATTCTTTAATTCCCGTAAGGAGAACTTCATATTCTTTGTTTTTTGTTGTTCTATACTAGTCTACTAGATCTAGGAAAGATACTTATGTCTGCAATTGTAAATTCCACATGGAAAATTGGTGACTCCATTGGAGTTAATTCTTTCCCTTAGTGGTTTCCTTGTCCTTAATACTTGTTACACCTATTCGAAAGACCTCCATTGCCTCACTCAGTCTTCATTTCATTGAGCTTTCCTTGATTTTTTTTTTTTTGTGTGTCGGAACTTGACCTTTACCTTGATCAGTGCTCCCCCTAGTCTGGAGACAAAGCATTGCAATGCTCTCTGGCCTTCTCTGCACTTGAGCTGTAGAGCACTGGTAGCCTATCTACACTTGCACTGACCCCTGTTTCATGCAAAAAAATCATTTTCATGATTTTCTCTCTGGCTAACATTTTCTCAGTTGCTCCTCATTGAATCCATGAGTGTGTCTTGGTCCCTCGGAAGCCTTCATCTTGTTTTCTTTTGTTTATAATTTCCACTTCCTTTGATAAGAATTTCTTTAGATTTTCAATTGTTCTTATCAAATAGGTCATTAGCGAAGTGTTTGTTTGATCATTGGGTTTCTTGAAGGAATTGATGTTTCATTCATCATTATGAATAATTTATTTTATCAATGATTAGGAAAATATCTTAGTTTTCATCTAAAAAGAAAGTGGAATTGCAAAGACAATCTTATGCATCATGCATTTCATCTAGGGTTTTGTGTGTGAAATTGGAATTAGGAACAATTTCATTAAGGGGAATTGATTAGCACTTGTTTGTTTCACTTTGTATGTTGCACACCCTTTGTTCTCTTCCCTCTCATACATAGATTTTCATTGAAAATAAAAGTTTCATTTTATCATGCTAGATTGCATTTTAATATATTCAGGTGAAATTTGCGGCGAGCCTTGAAAACAGAAACTTAATTCAAGATAAACTTTAAAATTTATTGAACAAATATTAAGGATCATTTGTAACATTAATACAAACATATAGAAGTGTAGTCTAGAGACGTGTTTCGGCTTCTATAAATATAGGAGTTGTCATTTTTTCAATGTTGCATTCTGGGGGTGATATCTCGTTCCATGTACATAAGTGTATCAGACTATTCTCCATGTACCTCCAGATATATTGGATGGTGCTCCACGCATGAAAATTATATGGGAACAATCTCATTGTATGGTTACATATTAGACATCACTAACACGGATTTCACTTCCACGTACCGTCGAGTATATTTTGAAATTAAACCTTACGTTTTTATCCTCACCTTAGGTAACCGATTCATCTGCCTTGTACACTGTGATACACCAAACACAACAGTCAGGGAGATGGCCTGCATGTACGTAAATCCTTTCTTATCCAAGGTGGTATATTGTAGTTCATAGTTGCTTGGTAAACCATTTTTCCTAGTTACCCGTTCGTTTTATCTTATGTATTTAATTTCTAAAATAAATTAATTCACTGTAGAATAACATCCTCCCTGTGGAACAACTCCTTAGTGAATCTTAGGTCTAGACTAATGGAAACAGTTCTTGAGTCCACCAAACAAGGAAACCCCTCTAACAAGAATCCTAGTCCTTTTCCTTCTTTTGGAAATATCTGGTGCTCATATGGAAATGTTGTCCCTTCCTGGATTTACCGTTGGATTTCAAGTTTGTTTTTTTTCAACCCCTATGGTTCTGAATGTCCAAATGGCTCCTCAACCAAGTAGTCTTCCACTTGAACATGTTGATCCTAGCATTGACCCTCTTCCTTCTTCACCTGCTCGGTCTTCTTCCATATCTTCCTCTTCGTCTGGTGAAAGCCTCAAATTTAGTAACTAAGTGGATAATAAGAAGAAGAAAACTAAGATTAAGAAGAAGCAAAATAAGCAAGGGGAAACCAAGCAACCATTGCTACCAATGCAAATAGTATGGATAAATCTTCCAATCAACCCTGCAATATTAAATTCCCTTGCAAGTTATGTAAGGTTTACCACCTTATTATATATTTTCCTAGTATTCCATAGGTATTAGAAGTGTGGTCCACAAGCTCACATCATCCTTTGTCATCGACCTCTAGAGATCATGCTGGTGACAAACCATCGACTAGTGATCATAAGGATCATAGAGAAAATGGTAAATTCAAGTTTCCGTATAGGTTATGTGAATGGAATCATCCTATTCAACTTTTTCCTTATATAAATGAAGCCTTAAAAGAGTTGGAAAACCTTACATCTTCTTAGCTTCGTCTTCCGACTAGTTATCGAAATCTTTCTCCCAATCCTCCACTAGTTGATGAAGTGATTGATCAGAATCAGAATCCAACCAATCCACCTCTATCTTAACATGAATCCCATGAGTTTGTTCCCGACCAATCATTGGTTGAGAAAATAGTTGACTCAACTCCACCTTCAATCGATCATACTTTTCCCATAGCGAGTGAGTCTCATACCGCTCAGGTTCTTCTTGTTTCTTTAGTTTCCAATGAACTAGGGGAGGATCCTCCCATTCCAATGGTACAAGGGGACAATCCTTCCATTCCCATCAAACTGGGGGAAAATCCCCTCGTTCCCATAACACAAGGGGGGAATTCTCCTGTTGCCATGGCACCCCGTCAATTTAGTATGGTCACTTCCTTTAATTGGAGTCGACTGGCAAGATATCATCTTCCTCCTTACGTGCCCTTCTAGATCACGGTACATTCTTATAATATTCCCATACTTGGAACAATCATAGATGGAGATGTGTCTATTAGTACTTTTTCCTCAACTTCTTAGCAAGATTTAGGTTCTCTGCAGCTTGTGCCTATTACCCATAATCTGTTGCCTTTTAACAGAGGAACCAGTCAACCATTAGGGATCCTTCCTTAGGTTCCTATTACTTTGGGAGGAAATATTGTCTATATAAATGTGATGGTAGTCCAATGCTCTTTGGATTTTAATTTACTCCTTAGGCATGACTATGTTTATGTCATGGTAGCTCTTGTCTCTTCATTCTTTCGTGTGATGTGTTTTCCACATGAAGGAAGAATCATGACCATTGACTAGCTTTTATTTGTTGTTCCTATCTGACTCCCAATCAACCAACTTCCCTAAATGGTATTTATATGCAAGTGGTATCTGCCCCACCACAAATTAATTATGTGGCAACCTATTCCATGCCCGTATCTATTGATGATATAGTAAGTGATGTAGCGCAACATTTACTAGGGGAATTGGAGTCTGATTTTTCCATTGGATCCTTTGATACCTTCCAGAGTTTTGTTCTCCCATTTGATGTGAACCTCTTGGAATCCATGGCCTTGAGTAGGTCATCATCTTCATGCATTAGGGTGACATTGAGGTGTGCTTTGTGGCAAGGAAGGACAAGTCAACTTGAGGATATCTATTCAAGATCAACTTCTATTCTTGTTTGTAAACTCTCTCCTTTCCATATTAATACAAAGAGTATATTGTTTTCCTATGTATGTTATGTTATGTTTACATTCATATGTTTCAATGCTTTCTTGATCCATTGAATAGAGTAATTGGATAATTCTATATAGATTTCATAGATATTTGGATTGTTGTGATTGTATGTGCAGGTTCTAATTATATAAATCAGAGCTACGGTTGTAGCTTACAAGCCGATAGGAGAGTGAATCTTGTGATAGATTCCAAGTAAGATTTCTTTCATTCTTCAATTCCTGCAAGGAGAACTTTATATTATTTGCTTTTTGTTGTTATAGACTACTCCACTAGGTCTATGGAATATACTTTTGTCTGCAGCCGTAAATTTCGTATAACACTCCATAGATATCCATACATCCAAATCGATAACTTGCATGTAGATTTCCATTCTAACATTCCAAGTTATATAATCTGACCCATTCAAAAATGGTACTACATCTGAGTTAATCCAATATTGGTTCTCCATGATCCCCAATATTCCTTCTAGTTGTTAAGCTGATCCTAAAGGAACCTTGTTGCTATGATACCAATTGTTAGGAAGAATGAAAACCATGCCACTACTGGGGGGGTGAATCTGTAGCGTGACCAAATTTATAACTCTTCACAAATTATACTTTTCAAACACTTTAGAAATCATTCATGTAATCAATCATGTAAACAAAAACATCATTATCATCATCAAGCACATATGAAACATATATATAATACATTAATATTCCTTTTACTTCTTTGTAAAATACAAGCTTCAAATTTCTATTACATCTATGCCCCACAAGATTCTATTTGTAGGTTTATCAGCTGCTACTGAAAGGAACTTCTATCCTTGCTTGTTTATTAGGTCTCACTGAAAGGGAATGTTGCCCCTGTTCATTTATCATTTTTCACTAAAAGGGACTCTTTTCCCTGCTCGTTTAGCAACTTTTTTTGAAATGGACTCTTTCCCCTGCTCATTTATCAAGTTTCACTGAAAGGGACTCTTTCACCCGATATGAAAGCTAGCACTTTCTATCCATGTTGATCCATGTTTCATCCATTTTTCAAACTCAAATCACTAGGCCATTTCTTTCATAAACAAGTAAACTTTCTCAATTCAACTTCTCACCAAAATGACCATACAAACACCTTTAGCAATCTATGCTTACTGAAAAATATCACAAACTGTACAATCATTCACTGATTACTAATCAAAACTTCCATACATACCAACAACATCAATCCTTTCACCAAAACACGATTCACCAATTCATTTTTTCCTTCTCAAAGTCTATGAGGCACCAAAACTGTTCTTTGATTCACCCTTGATGCATACTCACATTACGCATTGCTTTTCACCAACAACAACTCACACACCTGGTTGCACTCTCTTAGACTTCCTTCACTTTGAAAATTTTATCATGCTTATAAAGGAATTCATATTGATATTTATGGAATTGAATATTTTGTTATCTTCAACTCCTTTCTTGCATGAATCTCTTGTTTTTTCCTTTGTCTTTCTTCTTTTAAGTCTTATATATGTGCACTTAAAGTCTTCACACATTCCTTGCCTATGTTTGCAAGAAATTATGAGTTCAATTTCTTAAATTTTCTATTCTGGAATTTTTATAGAATTTAGAAATGCCTTTTTAAATATGGTTGAAATCCGAGTTTAGTTTAACTACCATATTTGCCTCTTATTTTTTCCATGACATTATATTTTCTTCCAGCTCGTTCGTGATTTTTTATGCAATGTTGCCAGTTTGGTGGGTTTAGAGACCCAAATACACCATAGTTGATGTTGTTGACTCGTTCAACCAAATATGGCATATAACACCAAAATTCAAAGTTACCAGCTCGTTCCATGCATTAATAATTCAAAGTAGGCCAAAGTGTTGTTATGTTTGGCATATACGCCAAATATCAAAGTTGTAGTCCCACTTTCACTAGCCTTCACCATAGCCCACAATCACTTTACTTTATGGACCAAATGGCTTTAATCAAGACTATAGATCTGCATTCACAATAGGCCCAAATCTATTAAACATTCTTCGTTTCCATATGAGTCTTAGACCAAGTACTTTATACAATATTGCATACAACCACATATTAGATGTTGTTGGGCCCCTTTGCACCTTAAGCCTCGAGAGCTCTACTTTGCATTAAAAAATGTTATGCGCTCTTGGTTTCAATGCCCACAAAAGACCTTATCCTGGCACACTCAAGCCAAAAATTCTTAATCCTCCAATGCACCTTCGAAAATTATTTCAGGTTGATGTCTAAGAGTGGGTCCTCTTGCCGCATTACTCACCGCTTCCCGACTGATCAATGTCATGTCCTGGTGCACTAGAAACCTGTCGTTCAACCTTCAATACCATTCAAAACCTTTCTAGTTTAAGAGGCCAAGTTGATTTTTTATGTTAGAGTCACCACCTTTGCACTTCGACCAACTGCATGAAGGTAATTTTGACTTGTCCCACACAACTGCTGCATTCACCCCATGCATAGTCAAGCCAAATTTCATCACTATGTATTTCTTGAAACCTTTTTGGAAAGATATTTTGGGCTATCATCATGTTTATGTCACCAATGCCACGTGGATCCATCTAAACAGTGACAAATGTCACTTAGATTTGGCCCACTAGGGCACCCAAAAACACCAAATCTACTTGCCACGTGTCCTTTGCACTGACATCATGTTGCCACCTGTGCATCTACATCATCTCTACAAACCAATCACATTGCACTATCTATTTTTAGAGAGAAGAGAGAAAATGGGTCTAGGCCATTGTGTTATTCATTGAAATCCTTTATAAAATTTTATAAAGGTCCCGACCTTTTCCTAATAAAAACTTCAAAGGGTGTCTACTCCATTACTGAGTTGTTGCTAAGGTACCCAATTTTTTTACTATCCTAGGCCTTCACCTTCTCCGTGCATATTTTTTTAAACTTCTTCCAACAATAAACATTTCTTGCTGCTATTGTCAAGCCACTTTTACCCGTGCTAACAACATCTTGAGGGTTCACCCTATGCACTCTTTTTGAAATCTCTAGGGAAACACCTGCATGGATGATATGTCAAGTGGGGCCTCTCACTTATAGATTTTCACCAATGAAATGCTTTTCCCCTGTTTCTATCAGAGCCACATCTTCCCAAGTTTGTGTCATCACTAACACTCCCTTATTCACACCTTTTGGCTCTTCACAAGGTAACTTCATTGGGATTTCATGTCATATGGGCTCCACCATGAGCCAATAGAAATGATTCTGCTACACTTTTCTATTAGACACATTTTCCCGACTCTTTTGTTTGGACACTCCACTAAAAACTCTACCACGTTTGGTAACCCTACCAAACTTATGTTTCTCTAAATGGTCTTCCAACCACTTTAACTATGCAATCTTTTAATTTTGGGGTCCCTGCCATTGATTAGCCATAACTTACAATACAAGAGGCAATTTCTGAACTTCCACATGCCACTGGAAATCTCTTTCAGATTTCTTTCCATCTAAGTGGGTTCCAACTACACTCAAGATGATCTAATGTACAAGAAATGGCACCAAAGTCCCTTTGCCTTCACCAATTAGCTCCACCATTATTTT
Source organism: Pinus tabuliformis (assembly GCA_031772625.1). Classification (NCBI taxonomy): domain Eukaryota; kingdom Viridiplantae; phylum Streptophyta; class Pinopsida; order Pinales; family Pinaceae; genus Pinus; species Pinus tabuliformis. The sequence goes on along the minus strand of CM062813.1, from coordinate 600,110,989 downwards.
TCACAAATCTACTTGGAAACATATGATATTTGCAACACATTTTCAATAAGTATTCTCATCTTCTTTCTTCTTGTAGTATTCTCTCCTTTTTCCATTTCATTACCTTTGATCTAGATACACCACCATTAACATTTATGAAATCCTCCTTATGTAGTAAGCCAATATCAATACTTGACATTAATGAGCACCTACTTTGCCAACATATTCTAACAAACTCCCATCATCTTCTTTGCCTTCATCCTCATCATATTTTCCATCAATGAAAACATATTGCTAACAACCTTTATGGTCAAAATGCACTTCCTTAAACCCAAATTAGGGAGATAAATCCCTTTTTAAAGACACACTGCAAATTAAATGGGAGGAGTAGCAAGGTAATACAAAACCACCAGATTCAAGCTCTTTCAAATATAGCCACCAGAGCCAAGCTTATGCATACAAATGTGTGATCCCAAACATAGGGCATAACCACAATGGCCTTGACTCTTCTATACAACAAGTGCACGGGGAGAATTATAGTTTAAAGTCGTTACCTTTCTGTTAGCTCCTTTGTGATATTCGTTGATGTTCTTCCTTAATACTAGCTCTTGACGATTAAATGCTTTCCTCCTACTCTATGTGATACGACCAAGCCCCAAGACTGAGGTACCAGACACATCCTCCTAGACTTATGTCACCTCTACATGTCCCAAAAGTGTGCATAACTTTAACTTCCTTGAGATAGACTCTACAGAATGGGAATTATCCCCATCAACTTTTTCTCCTAGCTCCCATCAGCTACTGTCCCAGACCCTTTTAAAAATGCACAAACCCTTTACCTTCGGGAGGATTCAACACTCCTTCATGTCCCACTTATTAATCTCATCCACCAATGACAACACTCCACATCACCCAGGCCTCTTATACATTGGCTAACTACCATGTTATATTGGTTCCTCGTCACCCCACCCACACTACTCCTTTAATCATTTATCTAACATACTATAGGAAATGGAAATGTTCCCATCTTCATTCTTTGACAAATTATCGATGCTTTGTAAACCACGTCACCCCATCTTATATCATCCTGACACTTTTCTCATTGGTTGACTTCCACATCCACCTGATGCCTTGTCATTTGGGCTCTACTTGGTATGATTCTATTTTAACCTCCCAGGGAAGACCCTCTGAGAAACATCACCTTGATTCCATCTCTTAATGATATTGTTCTGAAAAAACTATGAGTTTTGTTTCCCTGGCTTCATTAATTGACACTTTTTTCATCGAAGCTTTAAAAAAACTAAGTTGTTTTCTCTTTTTGTTATACTTCATCCTTAGCATCCACTACAAAATCACTCTGTACTCATTCTATTATGATCTAATCTTAGCCTTTTGTTTGCATGCTTCCCTTAAGTCTCAACCCTATTGCACGATAAATATTCTATTAAATTCAACACCATTTCTCACCGTTATCTCTTTGTATTCAAGATTTTTGGATTCCTCTGCTTTCACTAAGCCACTCTAATCTTTTCTACAACTGGATTTATCATAAGTTAAACCATTTTTTTCATGTATTTTTCATAGAATTTCACTTCTCCTTGGTTCTTTATTGATTATTGATCATTGATCACATCGTGTATCAATGATCAACAATTTTGATCATTTTTACTGTAAAAGGAAGGATTTGGCCCTATAACAAAAACATTTTGGCTCCTCTGCATTGAATTTAATATGCACTCTCAAACACTCTCCCTCCAAAGCTTAAAATGTTTGTGTACGTATTAAAGGATCACAATAACAAGAATTCACAACAAGATCTCAGTTCACATAGATTTTCATCCCTCTCTAATTAAGTGTTTTCTTGTATCATATACATATAACTTACAAATATATTTATGCCTTCTTAGCCCAATTTACAACAAATTGGCCCCTTTTTATCCCTTTTGGCTGACTTGGATACACTCCTCTACTCTCAAACTTCCTCTCCAAACTTCTTTCATGCATTACATGCTTTGTGAATACATATTTACATAAGGGATTCTAAAACCATAATTTGGTTTAGATCCACCAATTATTCAACAAATTCCTATTTCTAGATCCTCTAGATCTGCATATTTCTCAAGAGATCTAACTAACCCTCAAACCTCTCTAACTATCTCAAATATTCTCAAGATACTTCCTAAAGAGTAGATATGATTACAATATCCCTCATTCTCATCACTTATATACAATTTTCCTAAGAACATAGGAAAATACATTTAAATTAAATAATTTCACTCAATTAAGGAACCAACTCCCTTAGTAAATGAAAGGCCCATATCTCTATTCAAAATTTGTTTTGACTTGGAGGTTAGATGCTCCTGCATCGTACTTTGAAGATGAAAATATTTCATGGTCTCTTGACCATATGCCTTCATGAATTGATGAAAATATTCTTCGATCCCAGCCTTTATTTTGTATCTAATCATTTTTCTATCATGTTGTTGTTGTTCTGCTATGGTTTTCTTCGTTCTTCTAGGCTTCCAAACTTCATGTTGTAGCTCTCCTCCTTATTTGTTGATGTAGACTTGTTATTCCATCTCCAATCTATTGCCAACTTTCCTTCTTTCTGCTATATGCTTCCTCCAAGACACCTTCATCATAAACTTACTCATTTCTTCAATCTTTATGTCGAGGTTTTCCTCTGGCTAGTACATACTCTACAATACTCTATTGATTTCTTACTAAAATTTGTTGTTAATAATACTCATTGATTATGTCTACACCTTCACCTTATCTTCCTTCAAAATTCTAGAACTTGTCATGTTTACACTTTCTTCACCACTTGGCTTTCAATTGTCCAACAAATCTTATAAAAATTGGAGCTCTACTACAAGATCACTAACATTTCCATGATCAATATTCAACTATGATTTCTTTGTCATGGGCCTATTTTTCCTTACTCTATCTTCCATATCATTATAATTTTGAAGGAACTCTACACCAGCATCATCTTTCATGGAAGCTTCCAATAATTGTCAATATTTGACATTTGAAAATGCATGCTTAACCAAAAATTCCTTAATCTTAGTCATCTCCTCCAACAACTTCATTTCTTCATCAATCTGTATAAACATGTCATCTAGGTGTTGTTCATCACCTGCAAATCATTATTTTTAAAATCGTAAGGATCCTTAGCCTCAATTGGTGCATTTGTCAACACATCCTCATGCTGATATGAACTTTCCCAATAGCTCATCGTATTGTCAATAAATTTCTCCTTAACATCTCTGACTTCTTCTTCATCAATGTACAAGTTCTTTGCATAAACACTTGAATTACACTAAGTTTCTCTAAGTTATTCCTTCACTTTTTCATACATCCTCTGCCTTAGCTTCCTTTGTAATGGCTACCATCCCAACTTCTTCTTCTACATTGTCCAGCCATACCTATGATCTTCTTATCTTTCCTATAGAAATTGCTTCACATGATTGAGTTATTCTCTTAACTCAACCATCTCCTTCTCAAATTTTTCATCACTTGTCCCATTTATGCCAACTTATTTGGAATTTTTCTTCATTGATTGTGACTTCTCTCCTCAGAACCCTTGACATGACTATTAGTAACCATTTGTTCCTTATTTTGTGAACTTTCATGTCCAATCGTGAGTTGCAACAAGCCTTCTTCATCTTGTAACAAGTATGCCACTTGCCACACTACCAAGTTCTTATCTTGGTATCCTTATCTTCTCTTTCTCTTGGAAATTCTACCCACACTCACTATGGAACTGCCTTTGGAAACTTTTGCCCAACCTTTACTATTGGAAATTGTCCACTTCTAATTCTCTGTAGTAGAACATATCCTCCTTTTTTTTCTTATTGAGCATGCCTTCTCCTCATATTTCAAACATTTTAGGCTTCTATAGTTTCATTTTCTCACCTCTCTCTCTCTCTCTCTTCTTTTACTATCCCCACTTCAATAATATCCTCTTGCTATTGGGGTTCTGTCATAATTTCTCTTTCTAAGAAATTTGTTTGTTATATGCATGATACCCGCAAAAACAAATAGTTATGGCCAGATTTAACATAAAATCATCAATACTTGTCAGGATCTTCATCAAGATCTTATTCTTTGACAATCCTCTACACATTGTCTCTTTCTTTTCCTCATGCATTCCTTCATATATATTCTCCCATTTTAAGAGCATTTCATCCTACTCTGCAACTTCTATTAGCAATTTCCTTCCAAAATCAACTTCATAGTAAAAATAAAATTCCAATTCAAATTATATCATTCCAAAATAAATATCCTCCAATTTAAACTTATTTTGTGCCTTAAATAACATCAATGTTCTTTCTGCAACCATCTATCCTCTACTTCAGTACAAAATTAAAACAATGTCCAACCCCATTTTTTTGCAAACTCTATTTCTTCAAAGAGATTTATGTATCTTCCACTGAATACTTTCAAATTAAAAAAAAAAAAAAACTAACTCTAATACCAAATGATACCAACCTAAAACTGGTTGTGCCAATTATGCCGACCTCTAAACCCATAGTGCCAACCTTTATGATCAAAAGATGCTTCCTTAAAACAAAATTAGGAAGACAAATCCCTTTCCAAAACCATGCATAAAATTAAATGGGATGATCAAAAGGTAATAAAAAACAACCAGATTCAATCCCTTTTAAATATAGCCACTAGATCCAAGCTTATGCATACAAATGCATGGTCCCAAACATAAGGAAGAACCATTGTGGTCTCGATTCTTCTATACAACAAGTGCACTAGGAGAACTATAATTTAAAGACTTTATCATTGTATTGGATCCTTTGTGATATCCACCAATGTCCTTCCTTTATACCAACGCTCGACACTAATATGCTTCCCTCCCGCTCTATGTGATATGAACAAGCCCCAAGACCTAGGTCCAACCCTTTTAGCCTCGATGAATAATTTTATCTGTTAAAAAATTCCTCTCAAGATTACGTCAGCCTCGCCTTTCCAAAAGTGCACATAACATTACCTTATGGCAGAGAGAATCCAAGGAACATGAATTATTCTTGTCAACTGTTGCTCCCAACTCCCATCAGCTGCCATCCCGGCCCTTTCTAAAGTGAAAAAACCCTTTACCTCTAGGAGGAGTAAGTACTCCTTCATGGCCCACTTATCAATCTCATCCTCCAATTATAACACTTTGCATCACCCTAGCCTCTTATAAATTGGCAAACATCCACGTCAACTCGAGTCCTCATCACATTAGTCATGCTACTCATTTAATCGTCTAGGTAATAGAATCTAGGAAATGTATGTGTTCCCGTCTCTGTTCTTTGATTAGTTTTTGATGCTTTGTAAACGACGTCTCCCTAACTGACATCATCCTGACACTTTTCTCATTAGCTAACTTCCACATCCACCCAATGCCTAGTAATACTAGCTCTCCATGGCGTGCTTCTCTTTTTTTCCTCCTAGGGAAGACCCTCTGGGACACATTGCCCCAACGTTGTCTCTTTACAAGATTATTCTAACAAAACTATGATTTATGTTTCCCAACCTTCATTAATTGACACTCTCTTTGTTGAAGCTTTAAAAAAATTATCTTTGTATCTATTTTCTATACTCCATCTTCAACTTTTACTATAGGCTCAAACTTTGTACTCAACCTATTATGTTTAGATATCGTCCTTTTGTTTGCACACTTCCCTTAGTATTTTCTCTATTGCATGGGAAATATTCTATTGAATTCAACACCACTCTCTCACCCCTTATCTCTTTGTATTCAGGATTGTCAGATTTCTTTACTTTCGTTGTGCCACTTTGATAGTTTTTGCAATCGACTTTGTCATAGGTTTTACCATGTATGTCACATCATTTTCCTAGACTTGAAATCCTCTTTGGTTATTTTTTGAATCTAGATCATTGATCACTTTATGGATCAATGATCAATAAATAGGATCATTCTAATTGTAAAAACAAATATTTCACCCTATTACAAAAATATTTTGGCTCCTCTACATTGAAGTTAATATGTGCTCTCAAAGACTCTCCCTCCTAAGCATAACATGTTTGCATACATATTAAAGGCTCACAATAACAGGAATTCACAATAAGAGCTAATCTCACACGGATTTCCAACCCTCTCTAACAGAGTGTTTTCTTGTATTATATATATATAACTTACAAAGGTCTTTGTTCCCTCTTGGTATGATTTATAAAAAAATTGCCCCGTTCTGGCCCTTTTGGCCCACTTGGCCTCACTCCTATACTTTTGACCTTCCTCTCCACACTTCTTACATACATTACATGCTTCCTGACTCCATATTTACATAAGCGATTTTGAAACCATAAGTTGGTTCAGATCCACTAATTATTCAACAAATCCTTATCTCTAGATCCTCTATATACACATATTTTTCAAGATATCTAACTAATCTACAAACCTCTATAACTCTCTGAAATATTATCAAGATCTCTCCTAAAGTGTAGATCTAATTACAATATTCCCCATTCTCATCACTTCTTATATACAGTTTTCCTAAAAACATAAGAAATACATTTAAATTAAATAATTTCACTCAATTAGGGAACCAACTCCCTTGGTAAATGAAAGACTTGTATCTTTAGTCAAAATTTGTTTTACTTGGAGGTTATATGCTCCTACAACACATTAGATAAGTGACCAACTCTCCATCAGATGGAAAAGTTACCGGATTCTATTGATATTAGGGGTTTGCACCAGTGATATCTCCATGAATCACTCAATACTTCAATGCACAATATTGTGATAGCCATCTAGAAGGACTCTGTTACACAATGTGAATTGCAACACTACATTCATTGGTTCTACTTGTCCTTCCAATTTATTAGCCCACAAAGAGATTTACACCAAACATTAGGGGAATTTTGAGGTTGGAAATGGGCCTCTTAAGGAAATTAATAAAATATTAGTTAAAATAATATAATAATATATGTGAATTTAGAAAAATAAAAAATAAAGGAAACTAATTTTAGTGATTGAACTTTTAGCTTATCTCTTTATAGTATTTCTCAAATGTTGAGGGTAGATACCCATTAGATCCGGAATTAAATTCCATATCCAACAAGTACCCACTATGCATACTTGTAAGTAGATCCACATCAACAAACTAATAATAATAAAATAAAATAAAATACATGAAAAAAAAATGTTCAACACTCTTTTTTCATGTATTTTCATTTTTTTAATGTGGATCTACTCAACATATGCAAAGTAATTACTTGTTGGAAGTGGAATTTAATTTCGGATCCAAGGGTGTCTATACTTGAAATTTGAGTAAACCTATAAGGATAAAAGCCAAAAATACAATTAGAAAAAGTAGTTTTCTTCTTTTCATCCAAAATATTTACCCTTGGGGATGACATCATAATCTTGAATGCTATTGGGTCCTTTAAAGTTAATTTTTTTTAGTACATTTTTTTTGTTTTGAGACCCATTTTTTACCTCAAAATTCCCCTAATAACCATTCATGCTCACATCCTTTCTCAATCCAATATAGGTGTCAACCAATGTGAATCCATTCATTCACCCAATATAATTTTCATGTCCATTAGTATTAGGATTTCACTTTATATACACATTGAGAATTGACCAGTACATGGTATCCCGATACTTAGATGGCCATGCCCTGAGAACATAACTTTGCCACTAAACAATTCTAGAGGAAAAAGGGTCAAAGCCTAAATTTTAAGAGCCAACCCACCAAGGCTTTGATGGCGAATACATTTTCTAATAATAATAAGGTTCCTGGCATTTATTGGTAGATCAAGCTGACAATGTTGGTGAAATTATAACTATTGTGTGTGGAAAGACCAACAACACAAGGCTTGATAACCCAATATTTTAAGACCCATAGATTGGTTAAAAACTTTAATAATATACCTCCCCGAGAATAATCCCCCTTTCAATTAAGCATTAAATCATGACTCCTATTGGACCAAGTGACCAAGCTAAAGTTGAGGCTTCCAACCCAAAATTTCTAAAAATCTCAAGAGAATTTTCTAAGTCTATTCCAAAGGTTTGAAACCGACTCTAATAGAAAATAACATTCCTAGAAAGTTTTTGAAGAATCAAGACTTTTTAATGCCCTTTAAGGTAATCCAAGGCACATCTTTCAACTAGGAACCTCCTTAGAAGCAAAGCATAAGGTGGAAAATGGCCTAATTTTTCTAATTTTAATATGAAATACAGGGATATGGCTATGGGCCAAATCCTTAAATTCTTTTAGCTATCTAAAATAGCCCTAATTACCTTGAGACCACAACTTTACACTTCAAACTTATACCATTTAAAATAGAGAGGGAAGTACATTAACTTTTCTCCACTGGAGACAATTCCTCTTATGCGAGTAAGAACTTTTTAGCCTTCTCATTTTGAATAGTGAGATAGTCTCAACTACTCTTATCCTATAACTTACCTAACAAGGGCCATTCACACTAATGTAATAAATGAATATACTTAGGCTCAAATCAACATGTCAATTCCCTTGACACATCATTCCTCTCATAACCATTATAGGAAACATACTTCAGAGAATACCTCTGTATACAACATCCATTCATGGATAAGTATAGGATATTAACTAAGAACAATAATTCCATCTATTCATTCATACATAATTAAGATATATTCACAATATATTTCATCTCATCATTACAAGAAAGAATAGTAAGCAACATAACAACATTCATAAAGCATTAAACATTAATGTCATTTCATTAATAGATGGTAAATACACTTATCTAGTGCACTTAAGATTTCTAAAAAGATCCACTCTCCACCCAACCCTAAGGCTAAACTACATTGTAATATTTCTTATAGTCAGCCACCCCCAAGCTAGATCCCATTCCTAAGGGAAATATTCTCTCAGGAATTTACGAAATTAAAACCTAGGGGCAAGAACATGAAGGCGACTCTCCTTTACATACATAAATCAATATTTTTCTCTTTAGTCATTGAGTTTGTGTCTCAAACACAACAAGGTTGGGCCGACACAACATAAAAGGGGATCCCTTCACTGCTTTAACAGTACTTCGATGCTTCACCTTTGTTTTAGTGTTTTACATTCTTACATAGCAGAAAAATGGATCGCTTCATTGCCTTACTAGTACTTTGATGCTTCTTTGTTTTTCAGTATCTTACATGCATGACCAACCACTCAACACAAAATGGAGATCTCTTTCGTTATAATAATTCTTTGATGTTTCTCCTTTGTTTTTTAGTGCGTCCCAGGTCTTTAATGGCTCAACGGGTTCTTGGTCACCTCCTTTTCAAAGTCACACTCTCATATTCACTTGTGGTCTCGTCTCTTTCCAACAAATTTCTATGGTTCACTCACACACGTTCTTTTTTTTGCTTCAAATACTTCTTCCTCTTTGTTTCTCACTCTCTACCTCTTCTACTCAATTGCATACACCACCACTTATTTATCTCCCTTGGATGCACAACTCCCAACAAAAATAAGTGGTCGTGTCCTGGTACGTGGTCAGTTTTGGAAGGATCCAACTGGGTATATTTCCCATACCTCTGGGGTTGTCTAGTACTAGCACCCACTTCTCTCATACCTATTATGAGTTGGTAATTCAACTACCAAATCAAAAAAAGGTGCATAATTAAATTCAAGAAAGATAGGATGTTTCCCAATCCCCTCACAACTTCCCCTCAGTGAAGCTTCTCTCATATGCATCAAGATCTGTGTTGGATACCCTTTCCTTCAATTTTCAACAATATATACATTAATTTAAGGAATATCTACGTCATAACGGATTCTGAAATAATATCTATGTTGGTCATCTAACATTAAAACCCTTAATTACATTTACAAAATCTAAGGATCAAAAAGGGATATTACAATTCGATCTCTCTTAAAGGAACACCGTCCATGGTGTTCACACCACTTTAGAAGCTCTTCTTTTACTGCAACAATGTTTCTCAATGCTTCCTTAGTTGCACTAGCAAGATGGTCCCTTTCATCTATTCTTTCTTTCCATTATTTCAACATTTGTTGGCTACCTCTACATCTTATCTTTCAATTGTACCAACTTCCTTGTTCCTCTTTCCCTCCCACTACTTCTTCAATGGTGTTGATATTAAAAACCTACTTAATTCCAAATTTATGGTGTACCTTTTAGTACCTACACCAAAAACTCAATAGATCATATGTGTTAGGACCACTCTCATATAAAGCTATTAAATTTTTTACACAGGTCTTGATTTTTCTAAAAAACTTTCCTTCTGATGAATGGAATTTCAAATCAACACTTATGTGTAATGTTATCGGTTGCTTCATCAGGCTTCAATAGGTAACAATTCAAACTCGTTGCTCTCATTAGACACACCCATCCACACTCATGATCCAATGAATAGGTGACAAGTCTCTTCTTCTTGGAATTTACTTATCAATTTGGGTTTAGGTAATCCCCTTCCTTGGGTGATCTAGACAACCGAGACTTTCCTTCATAGGAATAGTGAAAGAATTGTTAGAGTCTTATAGCCATGGCATATCACTCACTTTATTCTAACATGATTTACATGTCCTAGGGTCCATTGTTGTTTTAGTGGCCTTGTTCCTTGGTCTTTTGATTCACAACTTCAATCTACCCTTCTTGGATGATTCATCATTTCACTTGTCACAGCATATAATTTACATGAGATATATTCCAAAATTTTCCGTCAAAAAGTTTTCTTTCCCCAACTTGCTTCATACAAAAGTTAGGCCTCACAAACACAACAATATTCATAATCTTGGGATGCTTGTGAGTGGTAATACTTTCAACCTTCATCATGGACTTTCACTCCATCCCATGCATATGACATTCTTCCTATAGTATGCATTTCTACTTAGCCAACAATCTTAGTTTATTGTGCATATATTTATTTGAACATATTATTTACAACTGTTACTGGATTGGTTATTCAAAACTATTCACATATTCAAATCATTTTATCAAATCAATTTCATTCTACATTAACAAAAGGAGAACATCATTACAGTACAATACCATTCAATATCATCTTAACCATTTCAAGAATTTATATGTTAATGAGAATTTTCATGTCAATAAATAAAATTTCTCAATCTTAGATTGAAAGTTTCATACTCACTCGCTCCATTGAGATATTGATCTCAGAATTTAATAGAAACATGTCTTCCTAATTTACTTTCAATGGGAATGAGGCATCCACACTACTCACTTCAGTGATCAACATCCTTGAAATTATTATTAATGATTCTTTTCATGGAAATTAGTCATTTTGAAGCTTGTACTACACAAAACAAAGCTACCAACTTAATAAGAAATGTATTGAGTTCCTTTTTTAGAGGTCCCAAAAAAACATGATTTTCATCTCAATATTGAAAAATGTTGATGTAGAATCAACCATTTTTTTAGCATATTTTCGACACTTTAAATTTTCTTTTGTATTAAGTATGGACATTTTTTTAATGTTAGTGATTTTCAAACCGATTTTGAAAAGTGTTGATGCAACATCGACTTCTTTTTTGGGGGCATTATTTATTTCACTTTAAATTTTCTTATGTATTAAGTATGGATAATTTTTTTAAATGTTTGGTGATTTTCATGTTCATTTTGAAAAGTCTTGATGCAACATCAGCCTTTTTTTTGTGCGGCCCCGCGGGGGGGCATATTTTTGCACTTTAAATTTTCTTATGCCATAAATATGTATTTTTTTTTTAAATGTTAGTTATTTAACCAGTTTTCAAGTTGTTGTCTTCTTCTCTCTCTCTTTTTAAATTTTCTTATGCCTTAAATATGTATATTATTTTTTGAATGTTGGTTATTTAACCATTTTCTTCTTCTCCCTCTCTTTTTGTCTCCCTAGGATGTTTTTTCATTTCTTTTGCAAAATTTAGAAAAAAATAATAACATTTAAAATTTAAAGTTTGGAATTTTTAATATATTTATGAATATTTAATCAATACATCAATACACATAAAATAACTGTGACTAAAAAAATTAAAAATTTGAACACGTAACACAAAAATACACATTTTGAGACATTTTATGAATTTTGAAAAAAATTGAAAAAGTAGTGAATTTTATGAAATATTTCTAAATTTTATGTTCAAAGATGAAAATATTTGAAGTTGTTCTTTTTTTCCTAAATATTGGTTCAAATAAAATTTTAAGTAAAACTAACAAAAAAAATTTTGTTAAATAAAATTTTAAAAACAATTATAACACACAAAAGAATTTAATGAGAAGATTTTTCCAGGGAAATGACATTATAGTATTTTTGTTGATGTGTTTCGAACCAATCAGTGTGGTTCATCGTCAGGAAAAGTTGAAGAACCAGATCATGGCTACAAGTTAAATAGGGAGAGCAGATCTTCCAACGACTATATTTGACTAGGAAACAACTATTTTGACTGAGAAACGGCTAAATTTGAGTGGCCAACTTCACTAGACCGAGGGAGAGGAAAAGTTATTAATGTTATGATTATTACCAAAATTATTGTTATATTTATTATGAGCATTTGAATAAAAGTTTGTATTCAAAATTTTTAGAAAATTAATAAATTAGTTGTCCAATTATAATTAAAAATATATAAATGGTTAGTAAATCATCAAGGAAGTTTTCTTTTTTTGCTAAGTGCTACCTCAAAATTGCTTGCTACTAGGAATATTAATTAAATGAATATGTATACTGTGAAATAATTATAAAACAAAAACAATACATCAATAATATAGCATGGAAAGATATGTAAAAATATATCTTCCTAATTTAATATAAATATATAAATAAATAGTTAATAAGTTATTATGCAAGATAGTTTCATTTATTATTAATATCATGGACATAGAATGTAAGAATTAACTCACATGACTCTAACCTATTAATAGACCTATCTAAAATAAAAAGACAAATGAATGATCTAATAGGCATATATATATATATATATGGAGTACTAAATAAATGTATATTATGAAATCAAAACCTTAAATCATTAATATAATATGGAATAATAGGTATATATGTACTTATCGAATTAAATATATAAATAAATAGTTAATTAGTTATTATGCAAATTAGTTTCCTTGTTTTCCCCCTTCTTCCCTTGTTTGATCATTGTCCTTTTTTCCCTTCTTGTCTCTCTATTTTCTTTCACTCCATATATATATATATATATATATATATATATATATATATATCCTTTTATAATTGGTTTTTGTTTTCTTTCTAGATAGGTAGATTAATAGGTTTAGGCTCTGTGAGTTGATTCTTTCTAGAAACTAATTTGCATAATAACTAATTAACTATTTATTTATACATTTAATTTAGTAAGTGTATATATACATATTATTCCATATTATATTAATGATTTAATATTTTGATTTCAATAAAATACGTTTATTTAGTACTCCATATATATATATATATATATATATATCCCTATTAGATCATTCATTTGTGTTTTTATTTTAGATAAGTCTATTAATAGGTTAGAGTCTTGTGAGTTAATTCTTACATTTTATATCTATGATATTAATAATAAATGAAACTATCTTGCATAATAACTTATTAACTATTTATTTATATATTTATATTAATTTAGGAAGGTATATTTTTACATATCTTTTTATACTATATTATTGATGTATTGTTTTCGTTTTATAATTATTTCACAATATACATATTCATTTAATTAGTATTTCTATTAGCAATTTTGAGGTAGCACAAAAAAAAAAAGAAACTTCTTTGATGATTTACTAACCATTTATATATTTTTAGTTATAATTGGACACCTAATTTATTTATTTTCTAAAAAAATTGAATACAAACTTTACTTTTATTCAAATGCTCGTAATAAATATAACAATAATTTTGGTAATAATCATAACATTAATAACTTTTCCTCTCCCTCGGTCCAGTCAAGTTGGCCAGTGAAATTTAGTCGTTTTTCTTAGTCAAAATAGTTGTTTCCTTTGGAAAATCTGTTCTCCCCATTTAACCTATAGCCATGGTCTGGTTCTTCAACTTGTCCTGACAATCAACCACACTCGTTGGTAGTTCGAAACACGTCTACAAAAATACTATAATGTGATTTCGGCCAAAAAATCTTCCCATTAAACTTGATATGGATCACAGAAGCTTAAATGTAACAACACAAAAGAATCTTAAAAAGAAATAAAAACAACTTTAACACACAAAAGAATCTTAAAAATAAAATAAAAACAACTTTAACACACAAAAGGGGTAAAAATAACAAAATAAAAATAGATGGTTTAAAGTAATTTTAAAAAAAAAGAAATAAAAAAAATACATACAAACAAACAAACAAAAAATTGAAATAAATAAATAAATAAAGTTAAATAAAGAATTAAAACATTATAAACTAGTTAAAATCAATAATTAGAAAACATAAATTTAGAAAAAGGAAAAAAAAAAACTTTTTAAAAATTGAGAAAAAATTAAAATATTATTAAATTTTGAAAAATAAAATTAAACAATTAAAAAAGCCAATTTAAAAAATAAAATAAAAAAACCAAACAAATTTAAAAAAAAAAATTATAAATATAAAAAAAAAAATAAAAATAAAAACTTATTAAAATATATTAAAAAATAATAAAATATAAAATACAATTTTAATTAATTAAAAAAAAAATTAAAAACCAAAAATACGAGTAGTAATAAAATCTTTTAAAATATAATTTAATAAACAACATAAAATAAAAATTTGATTAGTTAGACAAATACAGAATAAAACTTTATTTAATTAATCTAACATTATATAGAAAAAATGCCTCTACGTGGCCTTTGCGGCCCTTGAGGGTTGGGGCCAAGTGAGAGGCTGATTTTTAGAACCATCTAATGCACGTATAGCTTTTGTTGGGTCGGTAGTGATGCAGACAATTGGACCGATGATTCCCTGAATTGACCTATGGCTGCACAACTCGTGTTGCTCGAAATCGACCCTCGAGTTTAGCGGTGGCACCCAAAGGTCGCTGGTGCCTGGCAGGGCTCCCGTATTATTATTGTTATTATTGTTTTTCTATATTTTTTGTTTTTTATTTTTTTTATGTTTTATTTTAGATTTTTTATTTTATTTTATATATTAATGCTTTTTATATTTTACATTCTTATTTTACATATTATTTTTGGTTTTTTAATTAAATTTTGTAATATTTGTTTTTTTTTAATTAATTTATGTTTTTTCAACATTTTATTATTTTTATTTTTATTTTTTAGAATTTATATTTTAATAATTATTTTTATTATTTATTAGTTTTATAATATTTTTTATTTGAAGCTAGGTTTTTAATATTTTTTGTTTTTGTTTTGTTTTGTTTTGTTTTTTTAACTTTTTAACTTTTTTAAACTTTTATTTTAATGTTTTGTTTTTATAAATGGTAACACTTTGTTTTAATTATAACAAAAGATTACATAGTTTTCATTTCTAGATCCTCCTGATAGTATAAAAGAAGCTAAAGATCACGAATATTACATTAAATAAAGGCACAGAGCACAAATGCACTCTTCAGTTTAGCAACATACAATACCACAAACCTTTCGCAGGTCGTTTACAATCCAACCTCATCACTGAGTCATTAACCAAGTGAAACCATAATACAAGGATAACACTGGCCAAATCCCTCTTGTCCAAGAACAAGAAACATGAAATCAGAATAACAACCAACATGAAATATGAATAGTAACCAAGACCTGGCTTCCTCAATCCTTTGTAAAAGCTTGTTCAGAACTATAAATATTGTCAACGTCAAAGCTTTTCCAAATACCAACAATGTCATTTCTCCTTAAAATCAAGAAGAAATAGCCATGAAGCGCTTAGAACCATAACGAAAATCAGTATACCATAGTACGGTCATGTTCACCAAGAGATTTGATGCCAAGAGGTTCCTCATGCATAGGAGGTGATAAGAACAATAAAAAATTCCAAAGAGGAACAACAATGCCATAACTCAAAAAAGAAACAATAGTGCCATAATATTTCTTAGAACAAATATGCCCATAGCCATATAGAAAACCACAACACCAGGATTCATAATACAAAGGAGTCCACCACATATTCACATCCAATTGCAGGTGTGATATTACTAAGAAAAGTGTTTGTGAGCTATAAGTGAAAAATATGCACCACAACACATAGTTGTCAACAAAAAAAGAGTGTTGTCCAATCAGATTCACACATAGCTGAAAGGCACAACAATGAGGGCCATAATCTCACGTCTATGAGA
The DNA here is from genome assembly GCA_031772625.1 of Pinus tabuliformis. NCBI lineage: Eukaryota > Viridiplantae > Streptophyta > Pinopsida > Pinales > Pinaceae > Pinus > Pinus tabuliformis. The sequence continues at coordinate 600,094,777 of CM062813.1, read as the reverse complement.
CAGAACCCAGAGAGGCCATAAAATAAAAGGGTCGACTATAAAAACTAAATGCCATCAAGAGATATAGAGGAACATCAATAATACTAGCTACACCACTATGATATCTCAAAAAATTGAAGCAAGAAACTAGGAAACTTTCCCAATTATAATCAAGATTGTCAACGAACAATTTATACCGTAGCAATTTACTTCTAAGCCAAAATATAACGAGGACCTTCATGACGAGACCATGCCTGAAGAACGCCTGCGAAAATTTATGATGAAAAATAATGAAACCAACCATCTCTAGTTGTGATAAGGGGATATTGCAGTAGGCGCCTGAGCATTATCATCTAGAGGATCTGTGAGATCACTAGAGGTAGAATCACTCACGGGAAAACATTTTACATGGGCAAAACAAGTATCCACATTATCCAAGTAGAACATTTGGTTGCGAAGCATATTTTAATGTTCTCCAACGAGGAGAATACATTGTAATTCTCCACTTGATTATCTTTGAAAATCAAACGCAACAGGGTAACCATTTATTGATGTAAAGCCAAAAAAATTAGAAAGTGAAGCTGCTTTTTACTAAATCTCTCACGATCAGGAACCCATTTCATATCGCCCCCAACCAACTCAATAAATTTTATTTGATTTAACTTCTTACATTATAATATATTTTTGAACTTTTTTCATTTTAATTTTTTAATTTTTTGTCTTCTTTTAAAAAAATTAGTTATTTATATTTTTACTTTTTTTTATAGGGATTGTGTCGTTACAATGGGTCAATTATGCCTCCATTATGTGTCAATTTGATAGTTGGTTTTCGAATTTTTATTGTAATGGGTCAAGCCTGCCCCATGGAGTGTCAATTTGATGGTTGAGTGGAGTGTCATTATGTGGTAACTTTGTTCATATATATATATATACCATGCATTCCTTTAATGCATCATCCATCATAATTCCATTTTGACTAGTGAGTGTATTACTTGTTAATCCAACTGTTGTCCATCATGATAACTTGCACAAGTTTCTAAAAATTTTACTAAATATTATGTGTTGATAACCTTCTACCTTAACCAAAATTTGAGTTTTAGGCATTTGTAACTCGTGCATTTAGTCATCCTTCATATCACTAAGCTACTGTTTAAAGATGAAGGAATTCTTACCCATTCCTACAAATTACATTTTGTTGAAGAATGGTTGATTTTCATATTTACATGGTTGTCATCATCATATAGAATCAATTGATGCTTCTTCAAGGAGTCCATCTATCCCCTTCTCTAGTATCTCATTCTTTTATCATTGTTCTCAAGATCCTTTGTATGAATAAAGGCACTTCTGTTACTTCAATTCTCATTTCCAACAATGGATATTTTAATGTTAATTCCTGAGAGAAACCTGCACCTTTTCCTGGTTGACAATATCATTCACATGTCAGTTGTTATTCAAATCAATTAGAAACATACGATATTAACATTTTCTAGTTCAACAATGTATTTGGATAGACTCATTCATTCATTCTCATATTTTTCAATAATCTTTCAAGCATCCTTAAGCTCATACTATTCATTATTCAGTGTATAGCCTAGTCAATTATAATTTAGCTAAATTTTAAATATTCAAAAGTTTCCCTCTACATTTATTCAGTAAGGGAACTTAGCACATCACTACATGAACAAAATTTGTTAAATTGTTCTTAGGTTTTTTGATAAACTCAATTGTTTTCAAAACATTCTAAGGGAACTCTCCCCCTTACACTCTTGTGCATATTGATTTCCTCGATTATACATTATATAAATGTCATTAATTACTATCAATTCCCATAGCTATACCATGGGATTTCCTTCTAGTACCTAATAATCCTAGTGATCTTTTGTCATTACTCCATCATTTCTCTTCATCACCAGCAGTGCATGACTCAGTGTTCTTAAACTCTCTAGTTATCTTCTTGTAACTAGTTACACTAACCAACACCTGGCATGCTCCCTTTCCTCCCAAATTATGGTTGCTAGGGGGGCCATATGTTGATTTTCCACTACTACATAGGAATTTTTTTGGCTATTTTATTCATTTTGGTAGTCTTGTGGACATGAACAATTTCCTTACCATCATGTTGCTTATATGGGTAGTAACAAATCAAGTTCTTCTCTCCAAGCCGTCAACATCTCAAGGATATTTTCTTTTGGTTCTTTATCCTTTCCCTTATTGGTGTAATGGTCTCATTCTCCCCTTCAGTGGGATTCATTCACTAGTGTACACTTCTTGTTTGAGAATTGGGCTTATCACTCTTGCATGATGGCTCATATCATGATATGTTGAACCCTTCTCCCTTGAACCTTACTTTATCCTTATTGTTCTAAATCTTGTGTGCCTTTACCTTAGACTTTCATTGATCATAGAAATAATTTTCTTTTTGGATGGAATCATCAAGTGTATTGGGTTATTCAAGCTCAATCTAATCCTAAAAATATTTTGGTAAACGATGGAGAAAACATCGCATTCTCAACTCCTCATATTTAATAAATGGTACAAATCTTGATCAAGTACTCAAAATTATGCTCAAAATAAAAGTGTCAAGATTTTGTTAATATTAGCCTAAGATCGAAGAGTGTATCATTCTGAATCCAATGGTGTGAACAAAACTCAAATCTAAGGTCATATGCAAAAGTTAGAGCAAGTCAAAGTTCAAGTTTGACTTGTCTACATGGTAGGATTGGATGACGTGGAAAATTCCTTCAGCAAATGAGGAGGCAACAAGTGGTACTCTGCCATTGACCCCTGTAAATCGCAAATCACAAGTTGTAGGCAGGAAGGTGTTTAAAATCATCCCGTAATAAGCACAGTTGTGATGCGATAAGGCAACTGCATATCGCAATCACAATCGGCGAAGGGAAGGCATTTCAGTAATTGGCCCCTGGCAAGTTCAGGTTGCAATGTGATATCGCAGATCACAATCGCACACAAGTCTTACATATTTACAACCCTCGACAAGACTTTGCCGATTGTGATGAGCGATGGGGTCCCAGATGCGATAAGTTATGTATTCCGGTTAATAATCCCTCCGAGTCCGCCGATATCACAATCACACAATCATTGCTTTGTTCACAAGACCATCCACTGGGTTTCTACGCCAATTGCGATTTGTGGTACAACCAATAGGTTATGGCCTGTCACGTGGTGAAATATTCACCCAGTTAGCGGATTTTGTGGCTAATTTGTAGGATCATGCCCGATGGGGAGCATTTTGTGGAACAAATAATGGGGAAACTAAGAGAAGTCATAACTTCTTCAGTTCTTATCCACATTAGGTACAAAAAGAGTCAATTCTAGCCATTTTGGCTCTTTTGAACTCATTGAGATAGGTTTTAGAGGAATTTGAGGATTGTAAACACACTTTTGTTATAATTTTTAGCATAGTAGAGAGGCCCAAGCATTGGAAGCTGGACCAAGGAGACGTAGCCCAGGAGGGGTGAACTACTCATCAAATCTCTATGTTGTGTGTTGTATTTTAATGTTCTTTGTTATTATTTTGCTACTAAGAAAATGGTGAATCCTTAAACACTTGATAAGAAAATGATAAGAATCTTTGGGTTTATTTTGAATAGGGAATTAACACAACATTACTAATCTACTCCATTTCAGATCAAGTTGGTATCAGAGCACTCGTTTTTTCTTACTAGATCTTCTTGTGCAAAGAGGGAGTATTTTTTGCTAGTTTTGTGTCATGCTAACAAGGTTAAAACTCAAAAGAGGTGAAAGAAAGCTGGTTGGAAGCCCTGAAGTTGGGTCAAGGGGAAAAGGAACAAGGTTACCACAATCTCAAACATTAGTTCATCTCCAAGACCATTTCAGCCTCATGTTGTAGTTGAGACTCCAGAGATCATGTCTCATGAAGGAGAACCTACAAATATGATAGAAGACGAGAAGACCTTTGGAAAGGATTACTTTGATAAGACAGAGAAATAGCAGGTTATAAGGAGAAGGTTCCAAACCTCCCAAAGGAGGAGGCTCTTCAGGAGGAGGTAATGGAAAAGGAGGTAATGGGAATGGAGACAAACCTCCACCCTCTCCACCATCTTCTTCATCTTATTCTTCACAAGTATCTTCACACTCTTCCACTAATATAACCCTTACTCATACTCATCATCATTCATCAAAAGGAACTGGTAAATCACCTTTTCTAAAACTTGATGTTAAATTCAAGTTGCCCATGTATAATGGTGAAGTGAATGTAGAGAAGCTTGATAATTGGATTCGTCAGTTGGAGGTGTATTGTAGAATTCAAAACCTTCAAGAGGATGATATCAAAATTTAGTTGGCTTCATTGAGAATGGAGGGTGAAACACTCATTTGGTGGGAAGCAAGGACCTAAGAGGAGATTTAAAAACATGATAAGATCTCTATTACTTGGTATGATTTCATTGCTGCTATAAAAAGACAATTCTACCCTTTAGCTCATATGCAAAAATTCTATCATGAATTAGCAAAATTTCAGACAGTAAAAAGGTAAAAATTTGCAAGAGTATACTTAGGAGTTTAGGAGAAGAGCTCTTATGCTAGGAGTAGACTTGCAATCACAAGATACTTTGTTGAAATACATAGGAGGTTTGCATAGCTATCCTTGACACACCATTCTTATGTTTAATCCCATGAATCTTGATGATGTCTGTGTTCAAGCTACACACCTCGAAGCAAGAGGCAAAAATGTACAAGAATAAGGTAAGAAGAAGCCATTCCAGAGTGATGAAAAAGTAAAGAAATCTAAAGGAAATCAAAAGAAAAATGATTCTGTTAAGAAAGAAGGGGAGAAACCCATGTGCAATAATTGCTCCAAAGAGGGCCATGATGAAGTGCATTGTTGGAAGATTCATCCTGAATTAAGACCAAAGAAATTTAACAATAAAGGGAAACAGAAGAAAAATGTTGTTGTACAAGACTTGGGTTCCGACTCAGGTGATGAGGCAAAGGTTACAACCGTAGTCACTAAAGGAAAAGTCATGGAAAAAACAAGAAAAGAGGAAGTTGTGGAAAGCACCAGCACAAGAAATAACTCCAACAACACTTCAAATGAAGAAAATAGAATTGAGTTGTTCCAATCAGAGTTATTTCCAAACACACCAAGATTGATACATTGTTGTACAGTGGATCCCAGGAAAATTTAATTTCTACAGACTTGGTCAAGAAGTTGAATCTAGAAATTGTGCCTCATCATAAACCGTATCTGTTGGGTTGGATAACCAAGGATGCAAATATTCAAGTCACAAGGAAATGTGTTTTCAGGTTTTCTATTACTACCAATTTTGTTGATGAAGTCAAATTAGATGTAGTGTCGGTGGATATTTCTGGAATTGTGTTGGGAAGCCCGTATCTATATGACCGAAAATATGTTTTCCATATATTTGAGAACAAATATCATTTGTTCAAAGATGGAGTGGAGTATATTATGAGAGCCCATCGTAGAAATCTTAATATGTCTTTAGCAAGCGCAGGGCAAATGAAGCGACTGGTCAATTCCAATAAGAATCTCATGCTCCTTATGATCAAGCAGAAGAATGACATGGAGCATGAATCATTTGCAGGTTGTGACGTGAAGCTGAAAGTTGAATTGGTTGATGTGTTCAATCAATATGGAGATGTGTTTCAAGAACCAATGGGATTTCTGCCAAAAAGGGGAATTTAGCTACAACAAGACTGTCCACTCCCAAATATCAGTATGTATTGAATGTCAATTTTGGAAAGTTTAGAAATTAAGAAACAAGTCCAAGAATTGTTAGATAAAGGTGTAATCTGTCTCTCTACTTTGCCATGTGGTTCACTAATTGTTTTGGTACCCAAGAAAGATGGAACCTGCCGCATGTCTGTAGATTATCGAGCTTTGAATAAAATTACCATAAAGAATTGATACCCACTGCCCAGAATAGATGATTTCTTAGATCGAAGAATGCAAAATATTTCATTAAATTAGACTTGAGAAGTGGATATCATAAAGTTAGAATAGCTTAGGAGGATATTTGGAAAACTGCTTTTAAAGCCAAACAAGGATTTTTTGAGTGGTTGGTTATGCCTTTCGATCTTTGCAATGCTCTAGCTACATTCATGAGAGTTATGAATGATGTTTTAAGATCCTTTCTTGATGATTTTGTAATTGTCTATTTAGATGATATTTTGATATTCAGAAAAGCATGAGAAGAACATGTCAATCATGTGAGGAAAGCGTTGGATGTATTGAAAAAAGAACAATTATTTCTGAAGACATCTAAATGAGAATTCTAGAAAACTTCCTTAGTGTATTTGGGCCACATAGTTGGAGGAGGTGAGTTGAAGATTGACCCCTCTATTCGGTCATTGTGAATTGGCCAATACCAAAATCAGTCACAGAAGTAAGGAGTTTTTTGGGAGTAGCACAGAAATGGAGGAAGTTCATTGCTAATTTATCTTCCATAACAACGCCACTAAATGCTTTGACCAATGTGAAGGTTGTATTACAATGGGGAGGAAAACAACAAAAAAGAATTCGATGCTTTAAAACAAAGATCAGTTCAGCCCCAGTTTTAGCATTGTCGGATTTGAAACAACCATTTGAAATACAAACATATGCAAGTGGCTATGCCATGGGTGGAGTTCTTTTACACCATGGTAAGCCCATTTCATTTCATTATGATATTTTTAATGGTTTTTTTATTAATTATCCTACATATGATAAAGAGCTTTACGCATTGGTGAAAAATGTGAAGAAATTTAAGCATTACTTAATGGGAAAAGAAACCATTATTCACACTAACCATCAACCTTTGCAATATCTACAATCTTAAACAAAATTGCAACAATCAAGGCACTTTCATTGGATGGGATTCTTACAACAATTCCACTTCGTAATCAGGTACAAGATAGGTATTTATAATAGAGTTGTTGATATGCTTTCTAGATCGGTTGTTAATGTAGCCATTTTACTCAAGAATCATTCTATTTTACCTGAAAGTTATGTTGAACAATATGCACATGATGTTGACTTTCAAGAGGTATATTCAAACTTGATTCAAGGCCACCAAGTTGAGGAATTAGACTACCATGTACATGAAAATTTGTTGTATCATTTAGGAAAACTTTGTTTTCCACAGGGAGAGAGAGTAAATGTCACAAGGGAAGCGCACACTTCTCTTATTGCTGGACATTTCGATGTAAGTAAAATAGTGGAAACTATTCAGAGGTATTTTTACTGGCCTCATTTACTTGAAAGTGTGTCACGTTTTATCATAGGTTGTTCATTGTGTGCAATCAATAAGCTTAGTAATAAGAAACTAGGATTGTACACACCACTTCCAGTGCCTTCACATCCATGGGAGAATGTTTCTATGGATTTTGTAGGAGGTCTTCCTTTATCAAGAAATGTTCATGATTATTTGTACGTAGTTGTGGATAGATTCAAAAATATGCACATATTAATGCCTTGTAAAAAACAAATTACAACTGAACAAATAGCTCAACTTTTCTTTCAAAATGTATGGGTTCATTTTGGATTACCTACTTCCATTGTAAGTGATCGTGATTCTCGATTTGTTGAGACCTTTTGGTCAAATTTATGGAACTTGATGGACACCAAGTTGAAGAAAAGTACAGTCTTCCATCCGCAAACATATGGTCAAACTGAAGTGGTTAACAAGACATCTATTCATTTTCTAAGAGGATATTGCAGCAAACATCCTAAGTTATGGGATGAACAATTACATTATATTCAGCATGCTTACAATTGAGCAAAACACTCCTCTACTCTAACTTCGTCTTTTGAGGCATGTCTTGGTTATTTTCCTAAATCGCCTTTGGATTTCATATTTGAGAAAGATGTAGTTGTAGATGGATAGAACGACATAGACAAAGCAAAGAAATTCATTGAGAAAATTCAGTTGATTCACCAATTAGATCAAGAACAACTAGAAAAGACTAAAGGAAAGTATAAGGAAAGGCATGATAAGCATCGCGTGAATCATCAATTTCAAGTAGGTGATGAGGTTTGGATTTACATTAGAAAGGAAAGGCTTCAAGGTGAAGGTAAAAAGTTGAAATCAATCCATTATGGTCCTTTTAAAATTTTGGAAAAGATTGGTAATAATTCTTTCAAGCTTGATTTTCCTTCATATATACAAATTTATTTCGTTCTTAACGTTGAAAATTTGATATTGTATGAGCCTCCTTTGATTGGAGATCAAGGAGAAAGTATACAAATTCCATCAATTGAAGGTTTTTCTCCAGAATTTCTTGATGAGCTTCAGCAAGACACCATACTTGACAGAAGAACGAGGTCATCAAAGAGGGGAAATGTTGATTATCTTTGAATGGGTCTCAAAGGTACAAATCCATCAAAGGCCAAATCGATTGAAGAGGGAAAGGTGAGGGAACAATACCCTCATCTATTAAATAACTAAATATAATCATTTGGGGTCCAAAAGACTTCCAGCGGGGAAGAGTGATCAAGTGCTCAAAAATCAAAGTGTCAAAATTTTGTTAAGCTTAGCTTCAGATCGAAGAGCTTTTCATTCTTAATCTAATGGTGTGAATGAGACTCAAATCTGAGCTCATATGCAGAAGTTAAAGCAAGTCAAAGTTCAAGTTTGACTTGTCTACATGGTAGGATTGGATGACATGGCAAATTCCTTTAACGAATGAGGAGGCGCCAAGTGGTAGTCCACCATTGCCCCCCATAAATCGCAAATTGCAAGAAGCAAATGGGAAGGTGTTTAAAATCAGCCCCAGAACATCTAGGGTTGCGATGCGATACGGTAATCGCATATCGCAATCGCAATCGGTGAAGGGAAGGCATTTCAGTAATTGGCCCCCGACAGGTTCGAGTTGCAATGCGATATCGCATATCACAAGCACACACAAGTCCTGCATATTTACGACCGCCAACTAGACTCCACCGATTGCAATGAGTGATGGGATCTCGGATGCGATAAGTTATGCATCCTAGTTAATAGTCCCATCGCGTCTGCCGATATCACAATCGCCACATTATTCACAAGACCATCCACTGGGTTTTTACACCTATTGTGATTTGCAATAAGGCCAACCAGTTATGGCCCACCGCATGGCGAAATATTCGCTCAATTAGCGGATTTTGGGGCTAATTTGTAGGATCATGCCAGATGTGGAGCATTTTATGGAGCGAATAGTGGGGAAACTAAGAGAAGTCATAACTTCTTCAGTTCTTATCCAAATTAGGTGCAAAAAGAGTCATTTCTAGCAGTTTTGGCTATTTTTAACTCATTGAGATAGGTTTCAAAGGCATTTGAGCATTGTAAACACACTTTTGTTGTAATTTTGAGCATAATAGAGAGGCCCAAGCATTGGAACCTGGGACAAGGAGATGTAGCCCAGGAGGGGTGAACTCCTCATCAAATCTTTGTGTTGTGTGTTTTATTTTGATGTTCTTTGTTGTTATTTTGTTGTTGTTCAGCATATGTTTTATGTTAATTTGTTTATAACATTTACATAAGAAACTCTCATGGGAATGAGTTAATTAAGAAAATGGTGTATCCTTAAGCACTTGGTAAGAAAAAGATAAGTATATTGGGGTTTATTCTAAATGGGGAATTAGCATAGCATTAATAATCTACTCCATTTCATATCAAATCTTGACAGATCTATGAATTTTTTAGCAATATATTTAGGGTGACTGTCCCAATTTGAGTTCATGGACCTCCCTGATATTACCATCATAGTATCTCTCTAAATTTCTAGTAGATGGCCCATCTTGTAATATCCTTTGCATGTATGAAAAGATTTGAAGAAACATTGCATTGAGTTCCATCTACATATCTCATTCTCTAATGAGTTTCACATTATCAACCTTGTAGTTCTAAAGTTCATCCCTTAGGATTCTCATCGTTTCTTCCAATCCTAGGGTAGTTTCTAAAACCCTCCTCTCATTTGGTTCATAACATTTGATACATAACGTTCCTTCCATTTTGTATTGTACTATTTTGCAAGTGGTTTCTTCCTTCACTCGTGTGTGCCTTATTATGTGCTAAACCAAACACACCAATGTTAGTTTAAGAAAATAAATTAGGATTTTCAACATATTTAATTGCTTTAACCACATATGTATTGGATTATAATGGTTTGAAATTGAATCTTTGCTTTAGCTACAAGTCATACTTAGATTTTGGTTGGTATTTAATTATTAAAATACTTTTTCAAAACCCAACAATTTATCAAAATAATAATTCTCAACCTATTTACATCCACACACATGCAATTCATTCCTTTTCATTTTTCATCCCTTAATTATAATTTGTTGATTTCAAAGTAAACATTCATCATAGGATTCCACATCCCTTCAAACAACCTTCCTCAAGGAACCATTTCAAAAACATGACTCTTTCAAAATAGCAATCATTTTGCATAGTTGCTCCAAAATAAGAAACAATTTTTTTTTATCTATGGTCAAATCTAGGTAGTACTATTGCTACCAAAACATAAATAACAAGCTTAATGTCTTACTAAGATTCACTTCTATGGTATATCAATTAACTTCTATGGTATATCTCTAGTATCTAGGCCTAGTGTTTGAATGAAATATTTGATACTACTTGTACTCAAGTTGTAAATTCATCTCTAGTAATATTGCGTCTCCTGAGCCGATTTTTCTTAGGTGTTGAACCTAAGCTCTAATACCATTTTTTATCATACCTAGCCTTTTAAATCTCTATTAAGGCTACGAGGTATCCATATCCAATCTCCTTGGTCACCTTGAAGAAATGGGTTTATCAAAACTATTGTTCATGTAATCACCTTAAAGCTCATTTCGACTATCATCATCATCTTCTACTTGTTGAGAGCCTTCCAAGGATATAAACTTTCTCCAAAATTGAGTCCTTGACAAGAGTTTATGCCCTCTTAAATATATTTCCTTTTCAAGCCACATCATCACCTCAATACTACCATGTGGCACCACTTTGATGGTCCACATGACCAACTTATTCAACTTACACATATCAACCATCAAACCCTCTTGACAAAACGTTTTGCAATAACTCATGTTACACACAACTTTTCCTAACTTTAAAACTAGTTGTCTACTAATGGATCTAGACTCCTATCACCTATCATCCATCTACTAGCTCCCTGGTCCCTTGGCTATTGAGCATACCTCGCATCTTCTAATTTGAGAAATAGTTGATGGCCAACATCTAACATGTAGAAAGGATCCTATCGTGTTAGGTAATCGGGGTAAGGTTGAGGCTTCCAACCCCAAATTTCTAAAACTCCTGACAAAGTGTTCTAAACCTATTCCAAAAGTTTGAAATTAAATCTCATAGGAAATAACTTTCCTAGAAATCTTCTAAAGAATCAAGAGTATTTAACATCCTTTAAGGGTAATCCAAGACACTACTTTCAATTAGTCACCTCCTTAGAAGCAAAGTATAAGGGTGGCCAATGTATCAATTTTTCCAACCTTAATAAGAAATACAAGGATATGGAAATGGCCCAAATGCTTAACTTCTCTTAGTTTATTAAACTCCCCTCCAATACCTTAGGACTATAACTTCACTCTTCAAGATTCTAATTTTGTACAAACAAAGAGGACAATACATTGGCTTTCCTTGAGAGGGATCAAGTCCTCTTATGCAAGGAAGGAATTTCCATCCTTCTCATTTCAAACAATGAGATAGTCTCAACTTCTATTATCCCATAACTAACCTAACAAGGGCCATCCATACAGAAAAAATATTAACTACAAGATATTATTAATTAAGCACAATTATACAATATTTTCAACTATTCATTCATACATACTTAACATATATTCACAATATATTTTAGCTCATCATTACAAGCAAGCACATTATCCAACATAATAATATTTACAAAGCCTTGAACAATAATGTCATTTCATTAATAGATGGTATATACACTTATCTAGTGTGGTTAAGCTTACTAGAAACTAAAGAATGGTGATTTGATAGTCTTTCTTGTAGTTGTCCACCCTTAAGATAGATCTAATTCCTTAGGGGAAATTTTCTCTAAAGGATCTGCAAAATTCAAAATCAGGGGAGGTTACATGAAGGCCACTTTCCTTCACATATAGAAATCAAGATTTTTCTCTTCATTCACTAAGTATGTGCCTATTAATATAGCAAGGTTGGACCACCATGGTTCGACACGACACAAAAAGAGATCCCTTCACTACCTTAGCATGACTTCAATTCTTTTTCTTTGTTTTTGAGTGCCTTATGTGCCTACACAACACAAAAAGTGAGCCCTTGATTGTTTTTGTAGTACTTATATTGTGAAACCAACTCACAAAAAGATAGAAAAGATAGGTAAACACCTTCAAAATAAGCCTCTTCAAGGGGGAAACCTCCTTTACATTACACAAATGAACAATTCTTTGATTATACAAATGACAAAACCTCCTTTCTATATATAGGAGTCTAAGGGGTCACAATATAACCAAAGCCGACCTAACAATAATAATATAAGGGCACACAAATAATAATAGTGGGCTTCTATGGGGCACAAGAATAACAATATGGGGACAATAGGGGCACAACAATAACAATAAGGGATACAATGACAATCGTAATGGGGGAATCACTAGTATTATAGGGACCTAACATGTCGCTATCCTTAAAAAAAGTGATGTCTTTAATGCTTGAGTAGTTCTGGATGCTTCTATATAAAGTTATCATCCTCCCATGTGGAATCTTCAACGGGTAAGTTCTTCCACTTGACGAGAGACTCTGAAATTGATCGATTTCGTAGTTGTGGAGTTCTTTTTTCTTTGACTGCTTCAGGTTCCAATGTGATTTTTCCTTCCTCATCAAGTTCTCTCAATATTGTTTGAACTTGGAGCTTGTCACTTATAACCTTATTTAAGCATGAAACATGGAAAACTGGGTGCACTCAGGGGAAGCTCCAATTTGTATGCCATATTACCTATCTTTTGCAACACCTTGTACAGACCATAATACTTTGGTAATATTTATTATCCTTCTTAGCTTGCTTGAGGGACATTTGTTTATATGGTTGTAGCCATAGGAATACCCAATCACCTATAGCAAAACTTCTTTCGCTACGATGTTGATCTTCCTGCCATTTCATTTTATTATGCGCCAAGGTGAGGTTATCCTTTAAGAGTTGGAGAACTTGTTGTTGATGCTCGATGTGATCATCCACTGCTTGAACCTTAGAATTTTCTCTTAAATATGATGTGATGGATGGTGGATGATATCCATAAAGTGCCATTAATGGGGTCATTTTTGTTGCAGTATGGAAGGAAGTGTTATACCACCATTCAGCCAGAGGAAACAATTTGACCCATTGTGTCTGTTTATCATATACAAAGCAACAAAGATATCCTTCCAAACATTTGTTTACTATCTCATTTTTCCCATCAGATTGAGGATGATAAGATGGGCTATGAGCTAACTAAGTACCAAGACAAGAACATAATTATGTCCAAAAATTTCCAGTGTAAATGGGATCTCTATCGCTTACGATAATCTTTGGGTTTCCATGTAGCTTTTGAATTGTTTCCATAAATGATGTATAAATTGTACTTGATTTAAATGGATGAGATAACGCACAAAAGTGTGCATACTTGGTAAGTATATCAACTACCACCATGAAAACACTCTTTCCTTTGGACTTGGGTAAACCTGTGATAAAATCCATTGAAACCTCCTCCCAACATTGGCTTGGAATGGATAAAGGTTGTAATAGACCCAGGGTTTTAATTGTTTCAACTTTATTTTGTTGGAAAACCAAACATTCTACCACAAACTTTTGAATATCCGATTTAAGGCCATCCCAAAAAAATTCCTTCTTAACCCTATGGTAAGTTTTTAGAAATCTTGAGTGCCCTCCTAAGGGAGAGGTGTGCAATTCCCTAAGAATCTTTTGTTTGAGTTGGGAATTCTTACATAGGTATAACCAATCTTTGTACCATAACAAATCATTTTTCCAGCTAAATGTATTAGATGTACTAAGATCTTGTTGTAACTTTTGAATGAATTCCCACACTTCTTCATCATTCTTCCATTCATCCCTTGCTTTGTTTATTCAATCTGGTTGGATAACAGAAATGGCACAATGAAATTCTTCTACATCCTCATCCTTTCTTGAGAGTGCATCTGCCACAACATTTTGCTTCCCTTTTTTGTAGATGATTTCAAAGTCATAACCCAACATCTTTGTGACCCATTTTTGTTGCTATTCTTAAGATTATCTTTGTTCTAAAAATTATTTAAGACTATCATGATCTGTTTTTACCTTGAAGTGTCTTCCCATTAGGTAGGGTCGCCATTTCTTAAGTGCATTTAGTATTGCCAACGTTTCCTTCTCATAAATAGCTTTGTGTAAATACTTTCTTTTGATTGGACGACTTTCAAAAGAAATGGGTCTTTATTCTTGCATTAAAATAACACTAATTCCATTTCCTGAGGCATCACATTCCGCAATAAAGGTTTTTGTGAAGTCTGGTATAGCTAAGAACCGTGCTTGGCACATTTCCTCTTTAAGATATTCAAAGGCCTTTGTTTCTTCTAGGGTCCATGAAAATGCATCTTTCTTCAATAATGTTGTTAGAGGTGCTGCTATTCTCCCATAATTATTAACAAACTTGCAATAATGCACTTTCAACCCGAGAAATCCTTTTAGATGCTTTATGGATGTGGGGATTTTCTATTCCTTAATGGTTTTAGTTTTGCTAGGGTCTACCTTAACACCCTCATGAGATACAATATGACCCAGATATTCCGCCTCTTGTACTCCAAAGAAAAATTTGCAGATTTTTGTATATAATTGTTTCTCCTCCAATAGTTTGAGCACCCTGTCAACATGTTGAACATTATCCTTCCAAGATTTGTTGTAGATTAGTATATCATCAAAAAATACTAACACAAATTTTCTAAGGAAGGTTTTGAAAATGGAATTCATCAAACCTTGAAATGTAGAAGGTGCATTGGTAAGGCCAAAAGGCATGACCAAAAATTCATAGTGACCCTCATGCATTCTAAATATTGTTTCTGGAATGCCTTCAGCCTTCATTCTGATTTGATGATATCTTGAACAAACATCCAACTTGGTGAAGTAAATTGATCCATTCAATTCATCAATGACAGGAATGGGTAATTTATCTTTAATAGTGAGCTTGCTAAGCTCCTTATAATATGGAAACATGCACCATGATCCATCCTTCTTGTGAACCAATACTACTAGAGCAGAGAAAGAACTTTGACTAGGTTGAATTATACCAGCCTCTATCATTTCCGCAACCATACGTTCAATTTCACTCTTTTGGGCATAGGGATATCTGTAAGGCCTGATGTTTGGAGGAACACTTCCTGGAATCAAATGAATAGCATGATCATGATCACGAATAGGTGAGAGGCCTTTGGGAATCTCAAATATCATGGAATGATTGTCGAGGACTTTTTGGAGATTTAGAGAAATAAATGATTTCGATGTGGGAACCTCTAGTGAACATAATTATGCAATTATGTCTTGTTGTTCTTTCTTTAGAAGCTTTGTCATTCCGTTAGAGTTGATTATATTTCCTGGTTTCTCTGTGATACCCCTTAATTAAACTTCCTTTCCTTCTAAAGAAATTTTCATGAAAAGTTCTTTAAAATTAAAATCTATTGTACCCAAGGATTGTAGCCATTGGACTCCTAGTACAACATTATTACCACTCATTGGAATGGGAATCATTGAGCTATTCAATACATATTATCCCATGGATAGCTTGATATTATGACACTTTCCTAAGAAATTTATGGTTCCTCCACTTACAACCATCACTTGACACTCTATTGTGGATATAGGAAGAAATTCAATTCCTTGGATATCTTACAATGAATAAAATTATGGGTACTGCCTGAATCATTCAACACTATTAACTTTTTCTTCTTCATATGCCCTTCTATCTTAATAGTTTGAGGAGTGCTATTTCCAACCAATGCATCGGATTCATTTCTTCTTTCTCTAAGGTTTGTTCCTGGTGTATATCCTCTTGTTTTTACATTTCTTGTTCCTTTTCTTCCTCCTCTTCACAATCTATGTAAAATAATTTCTTCTCATCATACTTATGACCTTTAGTGTATCTTCTATCACAACTATAACAAAGCCCTTTTGCTCTCTTTTTTTCCAGTTGTTGTGGTGTCAACCTTGTAGGTTGTGGATGGCTAGGGGCAACGACACTTCCATCTTTATGATTGTGAGTGGTAGGCTTCCTTCTTACCAGAATTTTTCTTTCCATTTTTCTTGCCAACCTGAATGCCTTCTCCAATGAATCAGGTTCCCAAAGGCGAACCTCATGTTGGATGTTATCCTTTAAAGTCCCTATGAACACATCAATACTATGCTCCTCTGGAATATCTTTTACCCTTATATTCAATTTTTGGAACTCCTCAATGTGCTCCATCATTGAACCCTTTTGTTTGAGATTTATCAATTGGCTAAAAAATGTGTTTCTTTTTGTATCCTCATAATGTGCTATCATTTCATCCGTAGAAATAGCCCAAATGACAATTTTTTTACAAGAGAAAAGCCATCGATACCATACAAACTTACTTGGTTCCAAATATAAAGTTGCAATGCGTACCTTTTGTGCGTCTTGCACATTATGGAGATTGAAAAATTGCTCCATCTGTAGTATCCATGATAAGGGATCCTTGCCATCAAAATTCCTGATATCGATCTTTGGAACATGGTGGTTCTTCGATCCAATGTAAGAGATTATGAAATCATGATTAACATTTACTTTGTTCTCATCATGAGTTTCCTTTACTACCCTTTCACCATTAGTAAGCATTTCTTGTAGAAACTTTATCAAATCTGTCTTCAAATGTTCCATCTTAGCTTCCACGCCTTTTTTTAAATCATCCATCTTAGATTCTACACCATCCATCTTAGCTTCCACGCCTTTCTTTAAATCATCCATCTTAGGTTCTACGCCATCCATCTTAGCTTCCACGCCATCCATCTTAGCTTCCACATCATTCATCTTAGCTTCTACGCCTTTCTTTAAACCATCCATCTTAGCTTCCACGCCATACATCTTAGCTTCTACGTCTTTCTTTAAACCATCCATCTTAGCTTCCACGCCATACATCTTAGCTTCTATGTCTTTCTTTAAACCATTCATCTTAGCTTCTGTTACTTTTTGTGTGAGTGAAATTTGTTGCACTTGGTCTCGTAATTTTGATATATCATGTTGCATTTCTTCCTCTTCTTCATGAGTCATGCTAGAGCTTTCAGGTTGCTTACTAGGTGTTTCCATTTCCATTGTTTGGGGCATCAATTACTAATAATAATGCTTCACTATGCCCTTTGAATTCCTTCAAACTAATTTTTCAAACCAAACTTATGCAAAAATTTTAAAAAAATTACACACCCTTTTTTCACTTTGTAGGAGCTCGATATTGAATTTGTTGTATCTCTTAAATTTTGGATCTCCAAGGTCTAAAATTGCTTCTTGTGGTAACCCTATGAGTACTCTTTCTAGCCCCACAAATCTAATGAAGATTTAATTCTCCAATGAAGAGTTATGCCAAATCTCCCACGATGACCTGATTATAGACTAGTTCAGTAGAGCTTGTACAAAGTGTCATGTGTCATTGTTTTGTCCTTAGGATCTGAAACTAATACACAGAAAACTACAGTTCACCCTCTTTCTATAACTTCTTATGAAAGTTCAATCTGATGTTCAAAAAAAAAAAGATTATGACGATTTTCCCTAGGTCACCTATTTGAGATATAATTCGGGATCCTGTAAAAACCCTAACTTCCTTGGATCATATCTTCGAATATATAGTGAGACAAGATATGAAATTCGGATCCAAGGTTCAAAGAGATTTTGTCTCAAATGGGTTTTTTCTTGCTTCTGAAACATCGCAAAAAAAAAGTTATAGCAAAAATGCCACAATGACCTATTTGGAGTAGCGAAACCCCAGAATCCAAGTTCTGATATCAAATGTTATGTAACCATCTCACAAAAAGATAGAAAAGATAGGTACACACCTTCAAAATAAGCCTCTTCGAGGGGGAAACCTCCTTTACATTACACAAATGAACAATTCTTTGATTATACAAATGACACAACCTCCTTTCTATATATAGGATTCTAAGGGGTCACAATATAACCAAAGTTTACCTAACAATAATAATATAAGGGCAAAAAAATAACAATAGTGGGCTTTTATGGGGCATAAAAATAACAATATGGGGACAATAGGGGCACGAAAATAACAATAAGGGATAAAATTACAATAGTAATGGGGGAACCACTAATATTATAAGGACCTAACAACTTCAATACTTCTCCTTGGTTTTTCAATGTTTTTCGTGAAAGACCAACCACTGAGCGCAAATTATTTTTCCCTTAACTATTATTATAGTACTTCAATTATTCTCCTTTTCTTTTAGCGACTTGTAAGTCTATCACCCCCTTTTCAAAGTCAAACTCACAAGTTCACTTATAGTTCAATCTCATTCCCATGGATTCCTTTGGTTTAGTCACATACATTATCTAATTCACCTTATGCACTTTTCCTCTTTCTTGCTCGCTCTCTTTCCTTTTCTACTCAATTACATGCAACGCCACTTCTCTCTCCCCCTAGCATGCATAACTCCCAACATGTAAAAATCAAGAGTCCTCTACTAGACTACATGGTTAAATTTAGAAGGCTAAAGATGAGTATGTTCCCATACTTCTGGGGCTACCTCATACCACTTCTCACTTCTCCTCTAAGTACTAATAGTTAATGGTTGAACTACTAAACTAGGAAAATAAAATATAATTAAATTCTGAAAAAATAAAATGTTTTCCAATCCCTTCCCAACTTTCCCCTCAAAAGAGCATCTCTCCGACAAATCAAGATATGTGTTGATTGCTCTCTCCTTCCGTTTTCAGCGCTCTCTATATATAAAAAACAAAGTCTAACATGATATCCATGATCGTTATTAAACATTAACCATCTTAAATGGATTAACGAATTTGAGGATTAAAAAATGATATTACAACATGGATAAAAATGCATGTTTTAGTTAGATAGATTTAATGTAAATATTTAGCATTGCTTATATTTGGGAGACAAATTTAAATTTTACTCTATAGACATTCTAGTTTGAATTCATTTATTGGGAAGTGTTAAATTTATAATTGAATCGAAAAAAGTATCGATAGATGTGTAGGTTTAAGTATTATTATTATTAGAGAGGAAATGAGTGTCATTGAGAACTTATTTCAATAGTTTCATTATTTTAAATAAATAGGGAATGCAAGTGATACATTTAAAATTCTGTGAGAATATTATTGGAAGAAATATTATTGAAAATCATTTGAACAATCTCCCTGTTTGTAATTGAGCTCTTCGAGTTATCATAATGTTCTTCCCGCATTTCTACTTCATGAATTTCAAGAGCTCCTTGACACATTGCAACATGATATGAACATTAAGGGTGGGGAGTTTGCTAGGTGTTTTCACTTGCACATTGTATTTCCTTTTGGGTCTTTGTCAATAACCATTTCGTTGAAATTTAACTAGGGGATGAGGGGCTTGGTTGGGCCTTTTCATCAGTGCGCCCAAGGAATTTTTTTAAACGAGGTTATTTAATTATTTTTATTTTTATTGTTGTATATTACAATTTTTGTATTGATATATGGATAAATTTTTACGTGGATGTTTTCAAGTAGAGCCTCAATTTTTGCTTAGCCTTAAATATCTGGTATATTTAGTTTGTAGGATTTTGATATAGGTGTTATAGTGTCTTCCTGGTACAATTGTTGACACAATAGGATGTGAATCCTTGTAGTATAGCATCAACCATAGTTGCTAAGTTTGATCCCGTCTCACTGAGGTTATTCCAACGAGTGAGTTAGCGATTCACCATGGTAAAAAATAAGTGTTGGATATACAGTAAAAAATAAGTGTTGTCTTACCCATATTACACCAAAGAGTTTCAGTATGGTAAAAAAAAGTACACCCACATTAATCCAAAGAGTTTCAGCATGGCCATATTACTCCAAAGAATTTTAGCAGGGTAAAAAAAGTACTAGATATACTCTTGGTATTATGGTAGCAACCGTAGGTGCTAAGTTTGATCCCAAGTCTCACCAAGGTTGCTCCAATGAGTTACAGGTATATACTCTTGGTATGATCTTAAGTCTGATTACTCCAACGAGTCTTAGCATGGTTACAAAAAGTGTTGGATATACTCTCAATATTACCAAGTCTCACCAAGGTTACTCCAAAGAGTTACAGATTCACCATGGTAAAAAATAAGTGTTGAATATACTCTTGGTATGATCTTGAGTCTATCCTAGATAACTCCAACGAGTTTTAGCATGGTTAAAAAAAGTGTTTTATATAATCTTAGGGTTACAAAAAGTGTTGGATACTCTCAGTATTACCAAGTCTCACCAAGGTTACTCCAAAGAGTTACAGATTCACCATGGTAAAAAGTAAGTGTTGGATATACTCTTGGTATGATCTTGAGTCTATCCTAGTTTACTCCAACGAGTTTTAGCATGGTTAAAAAAAGTGTTGTATATAATCTTAGTATTATAGTGGTAGCCACAGCCGCTAAGTTTGGTCTTGAGTCTTGCCTAGATTACTCCAATGAGTTATTAATTCACCATGGTAAAAAAAATTTTCTTATCTTCATATTTTGAATAAGTTTAATTTTTTATTATGAAGATAAAATTCTTATGTAATATTTTCAAAAAAATCCCTTTATCCTTATACATATTTATTTTATAAAATACTTAATAAAGTTTATTAAAAACTGAAAATCACATGCATTCAATAATTATTTAATTTATAAATCCAAAACACCATATAGCTTCAACTTACACATTCATCCACAATCCATCCTTAATTTGTCGTGGGTTTCATTAAAATATATTATCCATCTGCTTAAAACATGGGGCGTTGTCTAAACATGATAAGTTTTAAAGTTTTTGGTGAAAATATAGACAAATCTTACTCTTTGTTTAAATTTGGTTTTAACTAGAAAAATCTTACTTTTTGTTGTTTAAATTTGGTTTTTGACTATATATACATAATATCGATTTAGCACCCTAAAACTCCTGAAACATTATTATGGAACTTAAACTTGTGATTCCAACAAATTTCTACCAGATTTTTGGCAATGAGACAAAAATAAGCCAAAAAACTCCAAAATGTATAACAAATTGACTATTATAAACATGGGTAGATATTCAGATTGTGGAACTTAAACTTGTGATTCCAACAAATCCCTGCCAAAATTTGGACAATGAGACAAAAATAAGCCCAAAAAACCTCTAAAATGTATAACAAATGGACTATTACAAATATGGGTAGATAGATATTCAGATTGTGGAACTTAAACTTGTGATTTTAACAATTCCCTACCAAATTTCGGACAATGCCAAAAAAAGAAAAAGCCAAAAAACCCTCCAAAATGTAAACAAATGGACTATTACAAACATGGGTAGATAGCTCATTAGGACGTGGACAATGGCTCTCCAACTTCCATATGTGAGTTTAGCAAGAAGTGAGAGAATAATGATTTTATGGTTTAAAAATGTAGTTGTTATCCTATTATGATTTATGTAAAATAAGAATCATAAAATAGAAAAGAAAGGACTCAGTTAATGGTTAATAGGTAGATATTATTATTATTATTATTATTATTATTATTAACTGAAACGGGTATTTTTATTTATGGGAGGCCGAAGCCAGATCACGAATTACAATTCGCTGTTACAAACAATACATTTCTCTGCTTTAGCAAGACCTCCTTGCCCTTTTAGGGAATAGTTGCCATATTCGGTGCTCCTACATTTATGCTAATCATGCTCTTTTCGAGATTACATCCTGTATTTTCCAGTCTGTCTGCTTCTGTGTTTAATTCTCTGAGGATATGGAAGAGTTGTACTGAGGAAAAGTCCTTCATAAGTCTGATCACTCTTGTAAGCTGCTTGTTTAGTGCTGGATCCTTGAGCCCTTTCTTGTTTATTAGAGATTTTATCAGCAATTCTGAGTCTCCAAAAACTATGATTTCCTTTGGGTTTCCTTTTCTGGCCAGTTGACAAGCTTTTAAAAGACTGAGAACTTCTGCCTGATTGTTGGTTTTGATCCCAAGTCCCCAGCTAAAGTCCTCTTTTCTCCCATTCGGGAGATAGATGACCCCCCCTGCTCCTGACCTGCCTGGATTGCCTTTCGAGGCTCCGTCAAAGAAGATGGTGCATTTACCTTGTGATTTCCACCACTTCTGGAAACTATCCGAGGTGTCTCTAATCTGCCAATTTTCCTTATGAATTGGGCGAGTGAATGCTGAAGGCCTCGGTGTGGGGGAGAAGCCATCCAGCCAGGCCCTTTCTTCATTTCGAAGGGAGCTATCTTTGACATTGGATTGTCTCAGAGTTTTTATTAGGAGTTTCTTGGCCTACTCCGCTACAGTTTCTGCAGTGATTTCTTTTTGGTTGAAGACAGTTTCGTTCCAGGAAAGCCACAACTTCCAGCAGACATATTTTGGGGCTGCAATCCACACCTTATGCCAAAGAGATTTATCAATGATGTTGTAGGGGTATCAAGCTTTCCAAGACGAGAACATGTCTGTGATCGTACAATGTGCTGGGGGTCTCACATTCAACCCTGTCAAGAAGCTGGTCCAGGCCTTCTGTGCATACTCACATTCGATGAACATGTGAACTGAGGTTTCCAATGCATTTTTGCAGAGTGCGCATCGATGAGGGCCAGCAATGTTTCTTCTGCACAGATTATCTCCAGTCAAGATTTTGTTGTGGAATAAAGTCCAACAAAAGAAGTTGATCTTGGGAATGCTGAAGTTTTCCCAAATCGGCTTCCACACTGTTTCTGGGTGCGGAGAATCCTTTTTACCTTGCATCTGTAGGTATCCTTGTTTGGCTGTGTACACCCCTGTTTTTCCCCATCCCCATGAATCTTCCTCATCCTTATGCACTGGAGTAAAGTCTGTAATTGCATCTGTGAAAGTTTTTAACTGATCTTTTAAGTGCGCTGGAATGTTAGGCAATGACCAACACTGCCAATTGCCTTTGTTATCCCACTCTGCTATATCCTCGATTTTCCGGATTCCTTTTGAACTTAACCAAGCTCTTAAATCAGCAATTTCATTAATGGCTGAAAGTGGAGGATGACCCATGATTCGATCTCTCCACAACAATATATTTTTGTCGTTCCTTGGAATTTTATACAGATGGGTTCTGAAGAATTCGATCCCTTTACAGCAGAGCCTCCAAGCCTACGTTCCTCTAGGAGAAAGCGCTGGATTGAAGGAGGTGATCGACTGATTTTGGAGGTACTTGAGATTTAAGAGCTGACTGATAGGGTGCGTGGGCTCGGTTATTAACTGCCACAGAAGTTTACAACCCAAAGCTAGATTTGCTTGCTGAGGGTCATGAATTTGGAATCCGCCTTCTGCAATGGGACGCTTCATTATTTCCCAGTTAATAAGATGAAAGCAGTTGCTGTTTCCCTTCCCACCATTCCACAGAAAATTCTGCATTAGACAGGAGATTTGATCTGCGATTTGTCTTGGAGCCATCAGCAGAGAGGCTTGGAATGTAGGCAAGGCTGAAAGCACAGAACGTATTAGAGTGAGCTTGCCGCCTGTGGTGAGCCAGACGCCACCCCACGCTGCAATCTTTTTTTTGAACTTAGAGATCACCTCCTCCCACAAGTGATTGCGGTTGGATCCCATTGTCAGAGGTAAACCAAGATACTTTATTTTATCCCACGCTGCATAGCCTTTGAACCCCAATTCGCTGGCAATCCTTTCAATTGTTTGCTGATCTGTATTCCATCCGTAAACAACACTTTTCCTCTCGCTGACTAACGCTCCGGAGATGCTGCAATACTTTTGAAGAATGGTTTTGAATGAGTTAGCGATTCTCGTGGAAGCACCCCCGAGAAGGAGTGAGTCATCAGCAAAGAGCGCGTGATTCACTGGGGCTATACCTTGCACAATTCTTATCCCAGGTATGGAGCCGATTTGTTTCTCCTGAGTCAGCTTCCTGCTTAGTGAATCAGCCATCAAAATGTAAAGAAAGGGAGAAAGAGGGCAGCCCTGCCTCAATCCCCTGGTGGCTAGAAAAAACTCTGCTGGTCTGCCATTCACCATTGGAGCGATCCAGATGTTTTCAATGCAAGCTTTGATTAGGTTTATGAAATCCTGGTTGAATCCAAAGGCTGCAAGAACCCTGAACAGGAAAGAATGGTTAACTCAGTCAAAAGCATTACACATATCCAATTTGATAATCATACCTTGTTCTTTCCGTGTTTGACTGGAATGGAGGGCTTCTTGGATCTGAATGACATTGTCCAAGATTTGTCTGCCTTTCACAAATCCACCTTGAGCCGGAGAGATAAGCTTTTGGAGGAGGGGCTTCATTCTGTTAGCCAGCAGTTTGGCCACGATCTTGTAGGATGAGTTGCGGAGTGAGATCGGCCTGTATCTGTCGAAGGAGCCTGGGTTTGCTTCCTTCGAGATTAAGGCGAGAAAGGTGGAGTTTATTCCTCCACCCACTTTTTCCTTCCTTGGGGTTCCTCTTATCAACTTGAAGAGATCAGTTTTGATTATCTCCCAGCAAATTCTATAAAAATGAACTGAGAATCTGTCAGGTCCTGGAGCTTTGTCTGGTTCCATGGACCAGACTATATTAATTATCTCTTCTTCCGTGACTGGGCTCAACAGAGAGTCATTATCTTCCATGCTGACAAGGTTTGGAATGGTTGTGAGAAATTCTTCTGCATCCTCCTCATTCCCATTTCTTTCCGCACTTAGGAGATTCTGAAAATGGTTTACAGCTGCTTCTTTGATTTGAGAAAATCCTTTGTACACCTGACCACTAGTGTTGGTGATTTCTGATATATGATTGCGTGAGAGGCGAGCCCTGCACTGTCTATGGAAGTATGTGGTATTTCTATCCCCAGATTTGAGCCACAGGTTTCGAGACTTTAAGCGCCAATATTCTTCTTCATTTCTAAAAGAGCAGTATGCATTCCTTTGGGCAGATTTTTCATTGACTAAGTCTGTGGTAGAGGGATCTTTCTCCTCCATTTCGAATTGTATTCTTTCCAGCTGAAGAACTGCTTCCTTTCTCTACCTAGTGGGGGTTTGCATAGTTCTCTTTATCCAATCTTTAAGAGCTTTTTTTGTGTTTTTTATTTTTTGTTCCCACACAAAGCTTGGGGATCCGAGAACTTCTATCCTCCATGCTGTTTGGACTGTTTCAAAGAACCCTTCTTTACCTGCCCAAAGAGGGCTGAAACAAAATGGGAGGGGGCCAAGATCTTCTTCTTCTTTTATGCATAAAAGGATTGGCTTATGGTCTGATGTGAGCTTTGGGAGGATCTTGGAAAAAAATATTCTGTTGTCCATCATTAATGAGCTGCTGATGAGAAATCTGTCCAACCTAGCAGAGATTTGATTTTCTCCTGTTTTGTTGTTGGTCCAGGTGTATTTGCCTTTCATGGGTTTGAAGTCAACTAAGTCCCACTACAGAATCAGATTTCCCACTGTGTTGATGAAAGGGTCCCTAGAGTAAATCCCTCCTCTTTTTTCTTTGGGATCTAGAATTATATTCAGATCACCGCCTATGACTATATTTGTGGGGTTGTTCTGTTCTATATAATCCAAGAGTGTCCTCCAGCACTCTCTCTTTTCTTCATAATGAACAGGAACATACAAGTTGAACAGAGCAAGGGAGAGATTGCTTACAGAGTGGCGCAGTTCTGTGAAGATCCAATGTTGGGTCTCAGAAAATCGCTCTAATGAGAAGGATTTTTTTGACCAAAGTGTGCCTATTCCTCCGGCCGAACCCCTTGCACTGACAGCCTTTCCTGAATCATATTTCCATTTCATGATGCTAGTGTTTAGAAGGGCTTCCCCTTCTATTTTAGTCTCTTGGAGCATGAGGATGTCCGCGGTTTCCATCTTCAATAAGTCTTTGATAGCCTCTGCCTTATTGGGATTACCCAGTCCCCTACAGTTCCAAGAGACCAGCTGCATCATTTACCACTTGATGGGGTGGGGCCTCCTCCCTTGGACGCCCTTGGTCTTGTATTTCTCCCGATGGTCATTTCAATGGTAGTTTGACTGCCTAGGGTTTTCTGCCGTTCTGATTCTTCTTCCCTGGTTTCCTTGTTTGTTCTTCTTCCCACTTTCTTTGATGGCCTTTCAAATGTTTCCTCATCAGATGAGCCCGTGTTTTCTAGGTTTTTCTTCTTTTGTTTTATGATGTCAGCATAAGAAGGAGAAGGGGTATTGCTAGAGTTCGGATTTGGGATGTTACCTGGCTCTTGAATGTCTGCATTATTCATCTATGGTGGATCTTCCTGCTCGGCCTCTAGAGGATCTGCCGGTGGTGTAAGAGATTCGAAGGGGTTTTTGTCTCGTGCAATGCTGTTAGCTTCCCTACTTCCACTGTTTTGATTGCTTGCATCTTCTTGCCCTGATTTGTTCCCTGTCTCTTTTGCTTTGTTTTTGTTGTTCTGCATGTTGCTTACTGTTCTCTTTGCTTGCTTCCACTGCTCTCCTTTTTCTTTTTCTGTTGTTTCCTCATTTCTTTTTTGCAATATCTTGCAAAATGCCCATATTCATGACAATGTCGACATTTAAAGGGCAGTTGTTCGTAATCTATTTCTTGAATATGCGACCAATCTGCCACTAAAAGTTTGATGGCTTCAGGAAGCTCGACCTCCAGATCAACTTCCACACAGATGCGTGCGCAGGAGAGCTAATCCTTCCTCGGGGCCTGATCAATATACCTGCCTAGGGCATTGCCAATGGATTTCAGCGAGCTCTGACTCCAGAAATGGAGAGGGAGGTGTGGGAGGCGCACCCAAACAAGGACGGCTGTGGGCACATCTTGAGCAGGATCAAAATCTGGAGACCATTTGTTCAAGTATAGCCCTCGAGGACCCATGAAATAAGGTCCATTTCTGAAAATCAAGCTTCGGTCTTCCCCGCTGTCAAACACGAAGATGAAGAACCCCTTTCCCACAAAATGGCTTTTTATTCCTTCCTTAACCAGTGGGATCCAGTTTTGATTGACCCATTCATCTACTGCCTTCGGGGATGGCCATAGCCCTGTGAACTGGCCGATGAGGCCCCTTTCGGCTAGGTTTAGCGCTGATTTACACGCATCATCTACTGGTAGAGACACTATAGGGATGTTATCCAACTTTTTTATGAACTTTTGTTGCGAGAGCGAGATCGGCCGCTTATCAGCTGTAGCAACAAGGGCACAGAATGCATCTAGATTTGAAGGCAGAAGGGGATCGCCTCCATTCGCCATGGACGGGGATTGAGGGGCGGGGATCAAAGCAGGGACCCCATGCACCAACTCAGATCGACCCCCAGAGCTGTCAAAACGCGATAGCAGCACGAAGCCTGAACCTCTTCAATCCTAGACGCCCCGAACGCCGTTGATCTCTCCATAGAGCAGAGCTCCACGCCCAGATCGGGCAGGGCAGAGCCGAGCCCAAGGGAAGTAGGGCAAACGCGAAGGATTTCCGTTGCAGAGCCGCGCACGCGAAAAAGATTGAAATAAGTGGAAAATACTTGTGATTATTATTATTATTATTATTATTATTACTACTACTACTTTTGTAGAATTTAATATTTAATTTTGTTTGTCAAGTTGTCTGAGTTCTTTAGAGATTATTTCAGGCTTGACTTGTGGCTTAAGAAACGGTGACCTAGAGGCATCTAAACGGTCAAAATCACCTGGGATCCACCCGAGCCACACGAGACTGACATCTAAGCTCTTAAAATAACTGGAGATCCACTTGGGCCACACCAACCCTTAAACTATAACACACACACATATATATAAAATTGATATTGAAATATTTTATTTGTGATTCACATTCTATATATTAAAATGTTAATGCATGCCTGGATCATATTTAGAATTACAAAACATATATCTATAGGACTCTCTCTCTCTCTAAAATGTTACATGTGGACTCCATATTAAAGAGTCCACATGTAACATTTTCGAGAGAGAGAGAGTCCTATAGATATCTGTTTTCTACATCTAAATATGATCGGGCATGTATTAACATTTTAATTATCTCTCTCTCTCTCTCTCTCTCTCTCTCTCTCTATATATATATATATATATATATATATATATAATTTTCTTATTCCAGTAATAGATTTTTTAAGGAGATTTGTAATTGGTTATTTTTTTAATATGGAGTCCACATGTAACATTTTACAGAGAGAGAGAGAGAGAGAGTCCTATAGATATATGTTTTCTACTTCTAAATATGATCCGGGCGTGTATTAACATGTTAATATATAGAATGTGATTCACAAATAAAATATTTCAATGTCAATTTTATATATATATAAAATTGGGGAAGTACTTTTGGGTTTCCCTTGCTTTCATTCCAAGTAAATAAATACAAAATTAAAGGAAAATATGGAATCCAACTTCTATAAGCATGTTGAAATAAGGCTTCTTTAAATGTTTACTATAAAAGATAGCAAGATTTTATCATTGAATTATGTTAATTAAAATTATTTTTGAAAAAAAATTCTTTACATCTTTTCTTTTTTTAATGGCTTCACCCATGGGGATTTGATACTTCACAATATGATCATGACCAATTGAGTTGTTCCATGACTCTTTACTTCTTTTTGATATCTATATAATTATGTATATTTTTCAAATTTTACAAAAAATTAATAATTGTATTGAGAGATGCTCTACAGCCCAATATGAGGGAGATGATGTCACTTAATGTTACATTTAAAAATACTAAAATAATACTTACAATAACAAATTAAAAACATAGTAATAACAAAAAACTTTGATAAAGTAATTAAAAGTAAAAAAATAAAAACTAGAATTTAGTTTTTAATATTTAAGAGATATGTAGTTACTTCACTACATAAAATAGATTCGAGAGTTGCTATATAAAATTAATATAATTGATATTAAATGATATGTAATTCATTTTATGCTTAGTTGATATGCAATAGTTAAAATAAAAATATACTAATAATAAAAAAATATTTACTATTACCATAAATAAATGTTTTAATGTCCATATTAAATAACATAATTTATATTAAGTTTATATAAAGAAAAATAATTTAATTTAAATTAAAAGTATATATATTTCAATTTTCTTTTATTATATTTTTAATATAAAATTGATTTATAACATTAAAAAATTAATAATACAAAAAAAAGTGTTATATATATATATATATATATATATATAATTTGACTGATACATTTATCTTTTGAAAAATTATAATTAATTATTTTTTAATATAAAGTTGGCATGTTATATATATATATATATATATATATATATATATATTTATTGGAAATGACAAATACATTATTTTAATGTCAAATTATATATAACGTATAGAAAATATCATTTTTTTCATTAATAATTTATTTAAATAAATTTGTAGTTCATTCTTTTTTAATATGGATTTGACATGTATCATTATTTTATATATATATATATATATATATATATATATATATATATATATATATATATTAATAAATATTTATAACCACAATAATTTTATATATAGAGTCTACTAGATATATGTTTTCAATTTCTATATATGATTGGGGCATGCATTAACATTTTAATATGCATAATGTTAATCATAAATAAAATATTTCAATGTCAATTATATATATAGTGAGATTTGTAATTCATTTCATTTTTTAATATGCAATTGATATATAACATTTTAAATATTAATAATAAAAATTATAATTATATATATATATATATATATATATATATATATAAAACAAAAATAATTTTATATATAGAGAGTTTTATTGATATATGTTTTCAGTGTTCAAATATGATTAGAAGATGTATTAACATTTTAATATGGAGAATGTGAAGCATAAATAAAATATTTCAATGTCAACTAAAGATATTCTACATAAAACAAAGAAAAATATAATTTTATATATAGAGTCCTATGGATATATGTTTTCTATTTCTATAATGATTGGGGCATGCATTAACATTTTAATATGCATAATGTTCATCATAAATAAAATATTTCAATGTCAACCAAATATATTCTACATAAAACAAAGAAAAATATAATTTTATATATAGAGTCCTCTGGATATATGTTTTCTATTTCTATATATGATTGGGGCATGCATTAACATTTTAATATGCATAATGTTAATCATAAATAAAATATTTCAATGTCAATTATATATATATATATATATATATATATATATATATATATATATATATATATATATATATATATATATATATATATATATAGATTTGTAATTCATTTCATTTTTTAATATGCAATTGATATGTAACATTTTAAATATTAATAACAAAAATTATAATTATATATGTATATGTATATAAAACAAAAATAATTTTAGATATAGAGAGTTTTATGGATATATGTTCTCTGTTCAAATATGATTAGAAGATGTATTAAAATTTAATATGGAAAATGTGAACCATAAATAAAATATTTCAATGTCAACTAAATATATTCTACATAAAACAAAGAAAAATATAATTACATATATAGAGTCCCGGGGATATATGTTTTCTATTTCTATATATGATTGGGGCATGCATTAACATTTTAATATGCATAATGTTAATCATAGATAAAATATTTCAATGTCAATTATATATAGTGAGAATTGTAATTCATTTCATTTTTTAATATGCAATTAATATGTAACATTATAAATTTTAATAATGAAAATTATAATTATATATGTATATAAAAAAAAAAAAAATTATATATAGTGAGTTTTATGGATATATGTTTTCTGTGTTCAAATATGATTAGAAGATGTATTAACATTTTGATATGTAGGATGTGAACCATAAATAAAATATTTCAATGTCAACTAAATATATTCTACATAAAACAAAGAAAAATATAATTTTATATATAGAGTCTTGTGGATATATGTTTTCTATTTCTATATATGATTAGGGCATGCATTAACATTTTAATATGCATAATGTTAATCATAAATAAAATATTTCAATGTCAATTATATATATAGTGAGATTTGTAATTCATTTCATTTTTAATATGCAATTGATATGTAACATTTTAAATATTAATAACAAAAATTATAATTATATATGTATATAAAACAAAACAAAAAAATATATAGAAAGAGTTTTACGGATTATGTTTTTTGTGTTCAAATGTGATTAGAAGATGTATTGACATTTTAATATGAAGAATGTAAACCATAAATAAAATATTTCAATATCAACTAAATATATTCTATATAAAATAAAGAAAAATATATAATAAAATCATTTTATTAATATATTGTTCAAAATTAACATAAATCCATTTTAATTTAAAATATATCAAGATCTAATAAAAATCACATATTTCAACGTTCAAACTTTTTTAAATTCTAAATTTAAAAATCCAGAAAAATTTCAACGTTCAAACTTTTCTTTAAATTTTAAATTTGAAAATCTGGAAAAATTTAACCTCTATCAAAACTTGGTAATTCTATATATAAAAATATACAACTTATACACAAATATGATCCTTGATCATGTAATGGCTTTAAAGGAAAGCTAAAACTACATTTAAAAAAAATCCTATAGCGCATTTCACATCGTTCGTATCATAATTATTACCATACCCATAAGCTAGGGAAGTAAATTTGTACTCTCCATTCCATCGACGTTGTCTGCCTTAGCTTCTGGATATGCTAATAATTATGATACAATCGATATGAACGGTGCCATATGATTTTATTAAGTGTGGTTTGTTTTTCTTCCATTAAAGCTTCACATGATATAAGCTATATTTATGGTTATTTAATTTATATGAGTATTTTTTTTGGAGTTGTTTATAGTGTGATTTTTTTGAGTTTTTGGTGTCGGAATTGAGGTGAAACCTTGATTTGTATTATTTAAACTAGTTTTTTTATTGTATATATAGATTCAGCGATATGAAAAACCCTCGCGTTTCTGGTGCAAGAATTGAGGTGAAATCTTGATTTGTATTATTTAAACTAGTTTTTTGATTGTATATATAGATTCAGCAACATGAATAACCCCTAGGGCACTTCTATTGTGCAGGTTTTACCCATCAATCTTGTGATTTCAATGAATTCCAAACAGATTTTAGAGAAATTAAACCAGAAAAATCCATCGGAAGTCCACGGAAAAACTTCCAAAAAATCGCACTAAAGACAACTCCATTTCTTTCTAGTTTATTTTAATAGATTCCATTAAAACCCCACATGATAGACGATAGAGGATTATATATATAATGGAAAATTCCCATATAAATTAAATAATTTATTTAGATTAAATAATTTAAATTATATATATTTAATTTAAAAATTTTATTGTATTTATATAAGTTATTTAAATAAATTAAATAATTTATTTAATTGTTTTTAATATTTGGTAGGATTGATTCTCATTTTTTTATTTAAGTTTGATTGTCACAAGTTATATGTTGAATTTATATAGAATATATTGTGTTAATGGGTTCTAGTTGTATTGTAAAATTGGGTGGAGTGATTATTATATAGAATTACAAAAAATGATTTAAAAATTAAATAATTTGTACATTTATAAACTTTAATAATTAAATGGTCATAAACGAATGAATTTCTTAACGCATTTGAATTCCAAAAAATGATATCTAATATAATGCAGTGCTAAAGACCTTCAATACTTAAATTAAATTGTTATTAAAAAGCTTTTCATATTCAACAAAAATTGTTGGAATG
Organism: Pinus tabuliformis; assembly: GCA_031772625.1. Classification (NCBI taxonomy): domain Eukaryota; kingdom Viridiplantae; phylum Streptophyta; class Pinopsida; order Pinales; family Pinaceae; genus Pinus; species Pinus tabuliformis. Next base: position 600,061,986 of record CM062813.1, on the reverse strand, counting down.
ACATATTTAAATTTTTAAATTTATATAAGTGAAATATCCTATAAATTTTAAGAGTTTTTTTAGTTTATATGTTTAAAAATACATTTAAAATAATCCAAAAAATATGATTTCATACAAAATTTATTACTAAATTTTTATTAAAAAATGGAGTTGTCTTTAGTGTGATTTATTGTTCTTTGGGGTGCCTGAATCCCGTTGAATTTAGGTGAAATCCTGATTTTTGTTATTTAAATTGGTTTTTTATTGTATATATGGATAGGTGAAATTTTGATTTGTGTTAGGGTAGATCCATTGTGAAGGGGTTACCCAAGAAACTTGTGATTTCAATAAATTCCAACTAGAAAAATTAGACCGAAAAAACCCACCAAAAAATCTTCTAAAAAATCTCACTACAAACAACTCATTAAAAAATAAAATAAAATAAATTATATTTACTCACTCATTTATATTAAAAATATTAATTAATTTAAAAATATTATTTTAAATAAAATTTATAAACTTTCAAATATATATTTATTTTTAAATTATTACTTATTATTATAATAAGCAATTTCGTAGTTTTCATTTAAATGTTAAAAAACTTTAATAATAAATATCTATACTCCATTAGTGGAAGATTAACCTCAATATCTTTTTTAAATTTGTAAACATATGTAAACGAATTTCGTTAAATTATTAATTATTATAAGCATCACTTCTTATTTAATCAAATATTAAAAAAATTAATAATAAGTGGTAAAGTGTAATTGGAAGGTTAATATCAATACATTTTCTCTTAAAAAAGAGGATATATATTATATTAAATGGTACTTTCTAGTTGTTATGGAACATATGATGCGAGAATTTTTTTATACTATGTGGCAATCGAATAGATTTGGGTTCGTCTTTTGATTCGGTAAGTTGTTGATTGAAATAATGTTGATTTTAATTATAGGAGTAGTTAAGTGCTTTGATTTTTAGGTTAATAGGTTTTCTTTTGAAAGAGACTTTCGTCGTCTTTTTGTTTCTGACGTTGACACGTGGCGTCCACATTTTATATCGTCTCCCTCACCAAAACTGCTTTCCCGATTTTTGTTCCGGTTAAATATCTCAGACCCAAAACTGCTTTCCCGATTTCTGCTCCTTCACCACGACCTGCTTTCCGCTTTCTGCTCTTCCACGAACTGAACTGAACCTGAGCGAAATGAGCCTCCAGAAAGTTCCAGAATCGAACTCATTCTCTATAAATATTTACTTTGCAGAGGCATCCAGATAACAACAACATTTCCAGGATTTTGTTTGATTTAAATTCTGCTCAATCCCTTAATCGCGAGAAAGTCATGGCAAATCTATTTTTCAGCGAGTTCTGGGATCGATTCCCGTAGAGAAGGCCGCAGTGTAGTCCTTACATTGCTCATCCCTACGCTGCATCCAATGTGACTCCAACAAAACCCGAATATGATTTCTGGGGCGCTCCGAAGGTTAAGCCCAAGACATTCACAGTTCCAGTCCATGGTCCTTCCAATCATCCCTCGCCAAGTCCGAGTTCGGTGACCATTGGAAATGGTCATTCAGAACCTAATCCCAAGAAGGTTATTTCGATACCCGTCAATTCTGAGACTCCCGTATCGTCTTCAGGGATTAAGAAGGTTTTGGTTCCTCTATTGGATGAGACTTCTACAGCCAACAAAATTCAGTCGGATTTCAGAGGGTTTTTCACCAGGAAGGGTGCACCTTTAAAGAATTTAAGGGTTATACGGGATGTGAAGGCAAAGGCCGAAGATATATGATGGCGTTTTGTTGATCGTGAAGTGGTGAGTCGATCCTTCAGAATGAGAAGGAACGCTTGAAGATCACCGAGGGCATAATGTCACTGTTGCTTAAACTTGACGCAATTCAAGTATGTATTTGAATGTCCTATGTTGGATTAAAACTCGGTTTGAATTGTAGGTCCAAACTCTGTTTTAACTTTCTAGAATATATTTTGAACTGCGACCTGAATTCCGGGCCTGTTCTAAAATACTTTTTGATTTTTTGGTCCGGCCCAACATGTTATAAAAAAAATTGACCAGCGAAAAATTCGTTTAAATAATAGGCAGAAAAATTGGCTTAAAGCCCTTTTCTAACTTTTGGTTTCGATCAAAACCCTATTTGATTTTATGTTTGGCTGGAAACCCAGTGTGAATTTCTGTTTGGGTCAAAACCCTTTTTGAATTATGGATCAAAACCTTCTTTAAATTTTCGTATAAACCCCTATTTTAGTTTCTATATCAGTTCTTTATAGCTTATACTCTTTCAATATCTTGAATGCTAAGAGTTCAGCAACATTGAGTGATCTTAACATCTTTTTCACTGTCTGGTCACATTTTTAATGTTTTAGATTGTGGCAGAAAATTGTATATTACGCATTTTGATTTGCAGGGCATGAATTCATTTGTGAGGGAATCAAGGAAAGCGGTAATTTGTGAGCTTGTTAATCTGCAAGAAATGGTAGATGTCATATTAGCTGGAAAATCGATAAGAGGGGGAGGTTCGACGGGTGCAGAATCTGTGGTGGAGGATATGCATGGTGATGGGTTTGATTTAAATTCTGCTCAATCCCTTAATCGTGAGAAAGTCATGGCAAATCTATTTTTCAGCGAGTTCTGGGATCGATTCCCGCAGAGAAGGCCGCAGTGTAGTCCTTGCGTGCATTGTTTATTTTCTTATGCTTTGGTTTCATGAAATTGTTTATTTTTTCCAGTGGATTGGAATGGGAAATAAATAATTACTGGAGTATTTCAAAGGATATAAAGCCATGAAGGCAAGACATGCATATGGCCCAAAGGGACATCGTGGAATGAGTGTTCTTATATTTGAGGAATCTGCAATGGGATACTTGGAGGCAGAGCGGTTACAGAAACAGTTTTTAAAGGAAGGGAGAGGAAAAGATGACTGGGAGCGACGTCGTGTATTGTTTTATCCAGGTGGAAAACGTGTACTATATGGTTACTTCGCAACAAAAGAAGAGATGGAGATTTTCAACAGACATTCAAAAGGTTTGTATTACTTACTTCTTTGAAGTCTATATGACATGTATCACAAAGGGGTGGATTGCAGAAATTTTGTTTCTAATTTAAAGTGTGCAACAAATTTCTGGGTGTCTCCTAACATAGTTACAGCTCATTAAGCATAGACACATTATTTATTAGGAAAGTCTGATTACGCACAGGAGGATTCTTTGATTGATTGTGTAATGTCTAAGACGCATTAGGTGGGAGATGCTTTTTGGTTCATGTACTCTGATGCTAGTGAGTAATTTTTTATTTTTTATTGGAGCTATTATAAAAGTGCAAGAGTATTTTGCAGGCAAAGCAAGGTTGAAGTATGAGATGAGATCATATCATAAAATGGTTGTGGAACCCATGAAGCAAATGGATGAGGACAATCAGAAGTTGTCTTGGTTTAAGACTAAAGTTGCTAAACAACAGGAGCACAGTAAAAATTTAGAAGAGACAGTTAGTATAGTCTCATCAAAATTGCGTATGAAAGATGAAGAAATTAAGATTATTAGACAAAGGGCTACAGAGCAGCATGAGGAATGTAAGAAAGAAGTATGATTAATTTATGGTTGAGACTAGAGCACATGGAAGTTGAAACACAGCAACCTATAGTAGTTCAGTTAGTGTCTTGGACTTGCACCTTGTGTATAATTTTATGTGAGGCTTAAACTGTTGTTGTCCTTTGGACATGTAGTTTTAATGTTAAAACCCAATATGTTTAACTATATATGTCTTGTTCAGAATTGATCTTCTTTTGTTTTTTTTGAGGTTCCCACGAGTGCTATGCTAATTGAAAACTGCGGGCAGGTGGATTATTTGGAGCAAAGTTATAGAGAACAAATTGATCAGCTGAATGTCGATATTACAAAAAGAGAATCAGAGATGGAAGAGATGGAAGAGGAGTTCAAGAAAGCACACTTAGATCGTTGTCACCAACTTGAAGTTAACTCTGCAAAGCTCCCAAAAGGTGCACAAGTTGTGAATGATGAACAACAGGAACAACAGATCAAGTAAATTTCCTTTCTATTCTGGACCTTTCTTTGATTTTCATCTATTTACTCTTTCTAGGAAATAACTTATTATATGTCATCTGTGCACAGTGCTTTTTTTTCCCTTCAGTTCCTAAAGTTTAGAGCAACCAACATGTTTGTTTTGGCCTGTATCTTATTGTAATAATACCTTGCTTTGTTCAGGGTGCTAGCAGGGTAGAATACACTTATTCTTAGTGGTCAGTGCTGTAACAGGCTTGCAAAATGTTTTGTCGAACTACTTAGATCTTGAAGAGTGAACTAGTCAAGCGTTAAAATTAAAAATGTTGTGCGATCAAACAATTCTTTTTGGCTTTGGTATGAATCATTTACTCTTGGGGAAAGAATTGCTTGGACTTCCTTGTCCTCTGTATATGCCTGCGAAATAGAAGCCATTTTTCCTTCAGTACTCTTGCCTTGAGATTTCACCAATAATCAACCACATAGTACCATACTAGCTGCATACTCAGCTCCAACCAGCTACATACTTGGTCCAAACCACTTTCATACACAACCAAACAAGGCTAAGCATAATCAACATCCTTGCTGGAAATATATGTCACGAGTTTGGTTTAAAGTTAATATAGGCAACATTCATGCTGGAAGCACCGACTTTGAACTTGGTCCAACAAAGGAAGCACAAGTGATCCTTCTGTACAAATCCATCAATTAGTTGATGTAGGCCTCTCATCTGAAACTGACATGTATACATTATAATGCAAGTCAAAATGGAGGAAAGGGAAACATCAAGATTTAGATGAAATTGATCGGCTGGTTACTCCACTAATAATGAAAATTTCCTTGGAAATCAATTGTTGGCCTTTCGTATGTAGACACATGCCTTTTAGCGTAGTTTCCATACACTACCCATGGAGATGAATGCTTAGAAAATGTGAATATTTTCACCCAATATATACATATTTTATATGGTCTTGATTTGAACATTGGATACCTAAAAGTACCTCCCTTTAGGCAAGAAATGTCCTCGCAGCCTTGCATCCCTAGTATATTGGACACTCATGGGAAATGTGCCCTATGCAAGACATGCCCATGCGGGTTTGGCACTCGGATAATGCAAGCCTCGACATGTTTAAGACTTGGGGCACCAATAAATGTTAAAAAAAATCTCAGAACATTAAAAAATGTGACCTTGTTCTGATGTGCCTGTTTTAGGGGTCTATGTGTCCCATGTTGGACACTCATAATCTCGTGTCCCTGACTTTCCTCCTATTGGCAATCAAATACAAGAGGAGTTTGAGAGGCCAATTTTTTGAAGTTCAATTTTAACTGCTAACTGCTATGATGTGAAGCGGAACCAACAATCAAATACAAGAGTTTTAAGGGCCATTTTTTTTAAGTTTAATTTTATCTGTATGATGTGATGCGGAACCAACAATCAAATACAAGAGTTTGAGAGTACAGTTTTTTGAAGTTTAATCTTAACCTCTATGATGTGATGGGAGACCAACAAACCCAATACTTCATTCTTTAAAGCAACTTTAGCCTGTTAAATTGACTCATCTTTGGTATCTTAAGTTCCCCATTTTTTATTGAATCTTATAGCACCCGAAGGTGAAAAATAGAACAAGGTGATGGATAGTATCGGAATGTGAAAATTAAATTGAAGGCAAACACTCTTTAAGCGGGGAAACAATTTTGGTTTTGGAAACAAAACTTTTCAAAATTTTAGGAAATAAGAAAACAATATTTCTAATATTTTTTAAAATATTTAAAAGTTTAAAATGCTAAAATATTTCATAAATATTTAGAGTTCAATAAGTTTTGGAATCGTTTGCTTGGGTCCTGTACCATCGTAATTACTTGACAACCGACTAGAAGATTGCAAGGTAAAGATAATATGTTAGATTTTTTCAATGATACTTTATAATTGCCCATACATTTGTTAGATCCATTAAAATCGAAGTATTCATAGCTATGCTTTGGCCACATGTCTCTCTCCTATTGTCATCATTTGTGACATTCTTATACTAACTTTTTTTGTTTTCTTAGAAGGCAGAGGCCAGGAAATTTTTTTAAGATATCATTGAAAATATTTTTGCCTATTGAGGGGCTCAAGGATCTTTGCACTTTTTAAGATATGGTTATGGATTTCTGCACTTCTTATGATATGGTTATTTGTAGGCATCACTTTTAATTTACCAGATATATGTCTTCTCTGTTTTTAATGGTGTCAAGCGTTGCTTGTGATCTTGCTGTCTTGCAGAATTGATGAAGAGATTGCAAGAAGAAAAATGATAGTTGAAGGCAGCTTCAAAGATTCTGAAGAATATGAACGTGAGAGGCAAGAACTTGTTAAAATGCATGACAACAAGAGGAGGGAGATCAAGCTAAAACAGTTACAGGAAGAAGTAGCCTTAGAGAAGGAATTGGAGCGTGAGAGAGTTGAACAACTGGACAAGCATCTAAAGAGAAGGCAAGAAGTACATAATGTTGTTGTTTAATTGTAGGGGTCGGAGAATTTCTATGCAATTAAATAAGCATGCTTTGTATTATAACCGTTTTTGAATTTTATGCACCCCTTGAAAAGCTACCCATGAAGAGCAAGGAAACTTCTGTAGCCATCCTGTTGTTTGTATGTTGTGATCACTAGAAATTGGAGAACTGAATCATACGGATTGTAGAATCTATTTTGCCTTTTGATGAGAATGTTGAATCATTTTCCCTGGATACAAATATCCCTTTTAAATATACACCAAAAAAGGAAAAAAGAGAAGATTTATAAAGAGTTTCTGTTTCATTATCCTATATGATCCTTCTGTAAATGTGTTTTCCTTGGTTCTTGGTCGGAAAGCTAGAAGGGTAGAGAAGAATTGACTTCAAAGTTCAACTTGGATCTGTTGGATAGATGATTTTAAAGCATGTGGGCTTGGAAGGGTTTTTTTAATTTTCCTTTGAAGTTGTTTATAATTCTAATGATGATAGGCGTTGTTCACGACTTCAGGCCTTGAACGTCTCTGATAAATTTTAGTATTTCTGCATGGGAAAAGGTGCAATAGATTTTGTCCTTTTTAAATAGACGCAGTGCATAAAAGGCAGCTTTATGTTTTTTGTCAGGACACCAGTGTTGAACTTTTGCTTAAATTGAGAAAGAGGATCTCCTTTTTAACTTGTCATGATATGTTTGTCAGGACACCCGTGTTGAACTTTTGCTTATAGAGTATGTAATTGTATAGTTATTTACTTGTTATGACCCTCGACTATGTGTGCCCTAACGCGTGTTTGTGGGCACTGAACCAAGGCCCTGCTTGTGTATAATGGATAACTTAATCATTTGTAATTTGATTAAGTATTTATTTTAGGTTAAGTCCAAGACATTCACAGTTCCAGTCGATGGTCTTTTCGATCATCCCTCGCCAAGTCCGAGTTCGGTGACCAATGGGAATGGCCATTCAGAACCTAATCCCAAGAATTGTAGGTCCAAACTCTGTTTTAACTTTGTAGAATACCTTTTGAACTGCGACCCGAATTCCGGGCCTGTTCTAAAATACTCTTTGATTTTTTGGTCCAGCCCAACATGTTATAAAAAAAATTGACCAGCTAAAAATTCATTTAAATAGTAGGCAGAAAAATTGGCTTAAAGCCCTTTTCTAACTTTTGGTTTCGATCAAAACCCTATTTGATTTTATGTTTGGCTGAAAATCACTCGAGTACTGCAAATTATTGTAGATTGTTGTTTAAAAATTGCACTTTGTTTTGTTATATTACCTGTAGGGCTCATCCATTTCGTTGCCTCCCATCTTAACAATGAATTACCTGTAGAGTTCATCCAGTTCCTGCCTCGAGTATGGGAACACCTCATCACACTTTATTTTCACATTAAAAGGAAAAAAAATATTGCAAATATAAAAGAACCATTCAAAATGCATCAATCACTTGCAGATTAAGTTTAGCAGACATAGAAGTTAATCGAGACCTTACAATGCTACGTTTTAACGTTCTTTCACATTAGTTTCTTTGTTAAGAAGACCATCCTTCCTATGGTCATTAACTTATAGGTCATTATGAACAAAGGATCAGTTACATCTACTATTAGTGGAAGGGGTCCTTTTAACAAATAAATTAAAGTGGAAAAAGGTCCTTTAAGAATGATAATATTTTTACATTTATTAATTATTTTTATGTCTTTTTAGTGATGTTGTAATGTAATATTTATTATTTTGGTTATGTCAAATTATATAAAAATAAAATAAAGTTAAATAATAACATAAATGTAATGTAAATATTTTAACTCTATAAGAATAAAATAATAATAAAAATACAAATTATTCATGGCATTGAGAATCCATAATATTCATGTGGAATGAAGCTTATTTAAAGGGAGAAATTAAACCAGCTTAGATCCATCATAACTTTGAATCTACCAAACCAAGAAGGATCAAATCTCTTGATATGCAAACCTCTTTTAAAGTGAAAGAAAATTTAATCTCTTGGTAAATTCTGAATTAAGACGGGTCGAGGGTGGTTTAAAATTTACATAACTTATACATATAAATATAAATGATAAAAATACTTTGTAATGTAATTTGTAATTAATTATCAAATATATCATCTTTTACAATATTTATATAAAATTTAAAATTTCCAATACATATGGGATATGGCATACATATCTACAAATGTGTTCCTCATACTTTACAATATCTATGTAGAATTTAAATTTGCCAATACATATGGCATATGGCATACATATCTACAAATGTGTTCCTCATACCATTTTTCCAATTTTCATAACATTTTTCAAATTTAAAAAACTTATCGGCCTCTCTTTGCACCTTTTGGGGCAATTGCTAGTTTATTTCTTTTATAAATAATTATGTCAATGTTTGTAGTAGTGACATCTAGCATCAATGATGTGTTTTTAATTTGATCGTACTAATATTTTTTGGTATTTTGTAATATTATCTTTTGATTTTTGTTTAGATTTTTTATGGACGTCAGCACATCATCACATGTACAGTTGAATGCTCGAGAGATGACGATTACTGATGTCTCGTTCCAGTGTCGAATTAGCTGCAATCTTATCTTCAACTTTAATTTCTAGTGGCATCCCACATCTAATAACATCTGACTAATATTTTGTCTTTCATGGGAGGCTTCTTCTGTCTCGTGAAGATGAAGCTTGCAACCTACAGAAAAAATTGAGGTAAGAGGCGAAGCCGAGACCCAAGGCTTTCAAAACTCTAGCTAAAAGCATTTACTGGAGTCGGTTACTTGCACATATTGGACCAAACTGGCAGGGCATTGTCGACTTGTGATTGTGACCTGGAGATAGAATCCCATGAGCCAAGGCCTAGGCATGTCAATAGACGAGGATGAGGAGCTTAATTCTCAATTAATAACATAGTTACCAACTAAACGAGAAAATTAAATTACTAGCACCTATTTTTTTTAGGTAGCAAAAAATCCCCTGATACTGAAAAGTGGTGATTCAGAATAAACCTTTTTTTGGAGCATATATTTGGCACTTTAAATTTTCTTATGTATCAAGAATGAACTTTTTTTTTAAATGTGAGTGATTGTCATCATGATATTCAAAAGTGTTAATGCATCATCAATCCCTTTTTTTAAAGGATTGATTTTTGACACTTCAAATTTTCTAATACCTTCTTCTTCCCTAAGATATGAATTTTTAAGTGTATTTATGTATTTCTCTGTTTTTATTTTTCATTTCAATTTTTTTCTAATGAAATCTTAATTTCTTCGAAGTTAAAAAAAAATGGTCAATGTTTAAAGTTAGTATTTTCTATATGTTTATGTAGTGTTAATTAATATTTCAATGCACATCAAATAATTGTCACTAAAAAACAATAATTTTAAACATTTGACAAAAAATACACATTTTCAATATAAATATAATGAGAAAAATACACATTTTTTGAATTTTTGTCAAAAATGACATGTCAAATAAACAATTTTTATGGGGAAATCCTAACAAAAAACACTTTAAAAAATAACATTTTTGTGAATTTTATGTTAAAAATTAATAATAATCACGGATTTTTTACAAAAAAAAAATTCACAGAAAAATTAAAGTGAAAATCGGATAATACAAATATTTAACATATAATAACAATAATCAAATGCTCATTCTTCTCATAAAATTTCAAAGTCAAATCATTACAAGTAAAACCAATGAATATATCTCAAAATTGAGCTTGATTTGCAAGCATAACTGAAAAGTCATCAACAATATCATATAGTCCATGTTCATCATATTCTACAACTTCATTATTTTTTTCTTCCATAATATTTTATGCTTGAGTTTCCTCATTTTCCTATTCTAATGGATCTTTCATGTCTGTAAATCTCCCAAAGTGCCATTTTCCAATCATTCCATATAATGTTGGCCGAGGTTTCTTTATCTTTTTTGCCACACGTGACTCATTAAAATATCATTTCCTCAAACCAATTTCTTGCATTACATCTGAAAGAAATTGAAGAGCATTAATTTTTTGTTGAATAAAATTGCATTGTGGTGGGTCTTTTTCAATCGCAACACAGTTTCTTCCTTTTTGTAGGCAACATGCTAGTGTTATACCTAATCATCAAGCAAAAAAAATAAGTAAATTAGTATAAACACATAAAAACGAGAAATATATATATATATATATATATATATATATATATATATATATATATATATAGATATAGATATATATATTAAAATTCAACTTTATATAATAAAACTTATCTGAACCTGAAAATAAATCCAAAACTCAATCTCCTTCATTTGAACATAAATCTATAAGATAGTTAATCAATGCTTGTGGTTTTTGATAAATGTTAATTGTCTCTCCTTTTGCATCTTTATCCTCATATCTTAACTTTTGTATGATAGCATCATGAACCAGTTATTGGCTATGACTCTTTCCATCTACTTGATTCAAAAGAACAAACTTATAGCGATCATATTTTGTCCAACATTCAACATGGATAAACTCAAAATCACTTATAATTGGCTGATCTCTAGAAAAAATAAAATTTGACTTTTACCTGTAACATGACATAGTAAAAGTTCAATTAACTTGTACATAAAAAAAATACATTAATCAAACATACAATTTCAATGTCTTACCATGTAAGTTTTATCCTTGAGTTTTATTTTTTGTTGAAGCTTGTTAATAACATTGCAAATTATGTGTCTGAATGAAATGTCACAAATATCCAAATTGGTCATGTTGTGACTTCTTGAAAGTCCGTAACCACTTTATTAAAATCTTGATAAGTATAAGGTTCATTATCATATTCAACATTTTGGAAATTGAAACCATGAAGAATGTCTATAATAACTAGGGAATTTTTCCTTCTAGGTAAGAGTTTTGCAATGTCTTCACGGGCACCTTGTATTATTTGATATTGAATAGTGTCCATCCCATTCCCAATGAAATGAGTAAAAGTAGGATCAAGTTCAACATTCCTAAGATGTTGCTTTCTCAGCGTTTCCAACTTAATTTTTTCAATAAAGCTTTTGAAAGTATTTTATACTCCACTCGCATCCTTCTTTGAAATATTTAATGAAACAAACAAATATAAGTATACGTAATAAAATAAAATAAATTACATCTAAATAAAATGAATGTAAAAATCAATATACATTTCTGAATGCAAGATAAAAATCTTTAAGTATTTTTGTAGAACTTGATTCTGGGTAGTTGTGTACAACATCATTCAAAGTCTCTTCACTCAACATTCTAACCATATGTTCTTGTATTTTCATATAAATCTTATGACTGAATAAATAAAGTAAAAATTGTTAATATAGTGATATGTATAACAAATACAACCAACAACAATATGTTATATTTAAAAGAAACTTATAATCCAAGAAAAAGTAAAAATAATTTAACAAACTTACTTTTGAAATTATAAGCACGTTTTGTTCAATGACAATTCAATTAACTTCACATGACATAATATTGATTTGATTAGTTTGTCATCCTTCACTCCTTGCAATGTTATCCAAGGTGTGATAGGCATATCATCTGGAACTTGTTTCATTTCAGAACCTGTCTTACTGTTGGTACATATTATGGGTTTAGACATTTTAACTTTCTAATTTCTTATGGAAATAATCTCCTGCATGTCGAAAATGTCATCAATCAATTCCCATATCTCCCTTGTTCTAAATGCCAACTGGAAAATGTTATCCATGCCTCTGAATAATTCTGAATTTACTTTTCCACCTTTTGAATTGATTTTATCCTCAATTTGATAACCTGTTTCCATATAACATTCCTTCCAAAATCTTAAACTGGCTTTTGTCTTATCCCCACCACATTTTCCTACAAATTCATTATGAATAAATATGATCCTTTGGATGAAAGTCAAACATTATATACTCATTATTTGCATTATGATCCCATGCCAATAATTTTGCCTCTATTTTTTTAAACCAACATAAATGATGCATTTCTCTATTTCAAAAAGAGAGTTAATGGGATATTTCTCGATCAATTATCTTTTGGATTCTATTGAATGGTTCTCTCCAATTACATAATATTTGTATTCAAAAAATTGTGTCCTATCAAATTCTTCTTTGTTGGGAACTTGATTTGGATCAACAAGAACCACATAATCCACCACATGTGCATATGGATTGTACCTGAACAATGTTTTCAAATTATGGACATGTAGGTGATGTGCCTTTCTAATTTGATATTGAGATTTTCCTTCATCCAACCTATAGAATTGGGTGACAGTAAGATGAAATGTTTTTTCGCCATTAATTAATTTATTCTTCCTCAAGTGATATCGAATGGTATTTTGTTTTTTTTTAATAATGTCATCCTCTAAATCAGCACTTGGTGTTATGATTTATTTGTTGCCTTTAGAACTTTCACTTTGATCTTCACTGTTGTTGATGATTTTAATAGATTGACCAACTTTTGATTTCTTCTTCTTATTGGCTAACATATCTTATTCTACATAAACAATCTCCTCATCATCAACTGGAAGAGAGACATTCATGGCCATTTTTCTTTTTGGTGTTTCATTTCTTTTCTCCTTTTGAACAATAGTTATAACCTCCTCCTCACTAATGGTAACATATTTTTCAGCTTCAACTTCAGTTTCCACATCTTAAAAAGAAACATGTTTAACTTTGGTATATTGACCCACCTTAGAGATTCTTGGATGATCCCATGTATATACTATTGCAGTGTCATGGATTGTTTCTCTTTGCTTCCTTCTCCTTTCTTCTTCTGAGTTCGTATGGAAACTGTTGATCAAATTCATAATAATTGGCTCTAGATAATAAATACCTCCAACATCATTGAAAGACTCTTAGTGAAATCCTATCAAAGAAAATACAATATATCAGTGATCAATCATTTATAAAAAATTTAATGATCCTTACAATAATGCATAACACATATATATAAATAAGCATACTAACAATGTTATTTGCAATGTTGGCTGCGATTTCTTCACACCATGGTTAGATTCTTCATATTTGTCATACTTGACATTAAAGAGATGGTATCTAACCTTTTCATGTGTCTTGGGAAATTTTGCAAGAATATAAACATTGTTTGCATTCAGCGCCAAATATATATCTCGTACTCTTCCCATCACCTCATATGGTACACCAAAGTTAATCATACCATAGTATAGATAGATATGTGTGCTATCATCGGTTTCAATATCTTTAGCATGCCATGTAAAAATTGCTTTATATATTTCTCGTGACTCCATCGATTCAGAAATAATCCTAAATGTACATGACGGGTTAGTTTCTTGATTTTTATGATGTTTTTCAGTTTGGGTATGTTCAGCAATATTCATAGATCATCCAACTACAACTTTAGATGATGGAATTGTTGTCCTTGTTCCAAAAATATTCACAGACACCTTCCTTGATGCCATCTTCCTCAAATATATATATATATATATATATATATATATATATATATATATATATATATATATATATATATATATATATTACTTAAAAAATAATAATAATAAATACAAATAAAAACAGTATAAATGTTATTTAAAAAAATTATTGTAACAACCCTCGTGAAAATTTCATGTAAAACTATATAAATACTAGATGATGGGACATGTATTCCAAGTTGAATGGCGGGGAAAACATCCTAGTGGGTGTTGACTCAGTTTATTATATCTAAGGAAATTAGCAAATGCAATGGCTAAGGCTTTGGAAAGGCATGAGGCATTTATTGGCATTCTATTTATGAAAATAAAGGAAATTAGGAGAAAAGAAAGGTGAAAGGTCATAGGTTGCATGTGAAGAGGAAACTGAAGGAAAATAATGGAAAATGAAGCAAATAGATGCCTCATTAATAAAAAGTCTTCTAAGGATCAGTTGCAAATATCTTGGCTCAGACGTGGTCAGTTCAGTGTTTGGGCTCTCTCTTATTATTCTCTCTCTCGTACACTTGGAGACTTAGATTTTTCTTGGAGTACTCTTGGTGGGTGTGGCATACTTGGATTCTTGGAGAAAGAAGGAAAATGAAGAGCAAGAAAGTGCAAGAGGGCATCAGGATTAGCAGTTACATCATATTTTCTTAAAACTACCGAGTTGCATGTATGATTTATTCACTAGTTTTGGCATGCATGGCATATGCATGTCGATTATTGGTTGTGGTCTATCATTGGCATGGAGGATTGCCTAGACTTTCCATTTCCTAGATAAGCATGGAGTTTGTGCGTTTATTTCATTGTTGTGTTTTTGATTGGTTGTCATGTTTCATTAGCTTGGGTTGAGTTACTAGTTCCTAGAGCTTTTCTTGGACAAATGCTCTGGAGCCCTCTAACAACTTGGGTTGAGTTACTAGTCCCATAGCCTTGGCTAGAAAAATGCTCTAGAACCCTTGGTGGGTTGAGTTACTAGTCCTGGAGCCTTGATTGGACAAATGCTGTGGAGCCCAATGGTAGTTGTGGGTTGAGTTACTGGTCCTGGAGCCTTGGTTGGAACAAATGCTTTGGAGCCCTAGATGGCTGGGGTAGAAACTGATCTGATGATGGTTTTGTGATGTGCGAATGTGAGGTGGAAACATTATTTGATGGGTTGAGGTGGATGGCCTCTAGAAGCCCTTGATGAGTTTTGATTCATTTGTTCTATGACATCCCACATTAATTCTTAAAATGTGGCATGAGGGTCAATCGCTTAAGGGGAAAGTTAATGGAGTTCAAGAAGAGTCAAATGAAACCCAATAGGTAATGCACGACTTGGATGAAGTTGGTGCATAAGTAAGCGCAACGGAAGGTACAACTATGAAAGTCCTTTGGACTGGTGTAGTCCATTGTGGTAAATGGATGGTGATAGTACAGACATGAGGAAGGTAACCAAAACAGGTAAAGAAAATGGATCTGAGGTGTCATATGCCTTGGTTGTGTTGGGAACTATTGTTCTCGATGTTGCGCATGTGTTACGTGCATAAAGGAAGTTCTATTAACCTTGACCTTAACATATCTGACAATTATGTTGTGATCCTCATTATGTTGATGTTTATATGTATGTATGTCATTGTTTGACAAGGTCATCAAGAATCGTCCTTGTGGAGGAATGATTGCTTACGCAAGTGAATGCCACGAGGAGGTTCCTAGTCTTATGAGGAATCAATTGAGAAGAGTAGTCATGACAAATATACAAGGTTGGTATCATTTGGTTATGAGATGATATTATGTGTTTATATTATGTTTATGTTATGGACGGGTAACTTGAGGAATACATCAATGAAATGAAAGTAGTGTGGTCTGCAACATGCTCAGACAAGCATGGATAAGACGTTGGAAGCAAGGTTGCTTGGTAGAGATAGTGTGGTTTTTGATATGTGCTACTATTGTTGTGCATATGTTATATATGATGTATATGTTGCATCTGTGAAGTGTGCACATGCAGCGTTGTGTATATATAGTGTGTGTAAATGCCGTTTATGCAATGTTATGTGCAGGATGGTACAGATAGTGTTGTGCAAATGTTGCATATACAGTGTTGGGTATAGATGGTGATATGTACAGGTTGTATATGCGGCGTTGTGTACATATTGTACTATGCGCATGATGTATATGCGGTGTTGTGTGCATATGGTGCTTTGTGCATGTTGGATATGCACTGATGTGTACAAATGATGATGTGTACATGTTGGATATGCAATGTATAGTGCATCTCAGCATGTACAAACAGGGAGTTTAATCAGAGAATTTAGCATGTGCCTAGGGGAAGCATGATCAATGTTCATATTCAGTTGTTCAGATATGGAAGTCTTCATTTAACATTAGTCAGTTAGCCCTTTTCCCTTGTTCTCAAAGGGGGAGAGTAGCTTAGTGTTTGGAGAGTTGTGAGTAGCTTGATCTTTAGAACAACTTGGTGTTATTTATAGGTTGTCATGACAAAACACCAGAGTAGTTTCCATCAAGTCCAAGGGGGGAGATTTTTGGCATTATGATGTGTGTTGTACTTGATGAAAACCCACTTGTACCAGAACAAGTATATGGAAACTAGATGAATCTACAAGGTAGATTAGAGGTGACAGAATGATGGAACAAAGATGAATCTACACGTCAGAGGTTACAAATGATAGAAGAGAATAATGGTCAAAGGTTTGATATAGGGAGATTGTTAGTGTGTGTTGTCCTTGATATTTGATGAATGAACTAATTGATAAAACTATAAATAGGATGTGACAGAATACATGGCAGTTGTGTTTATAGATGTGACAAAATGCAAGGCAGTTCAAAGAAATCAATTCAGAAGTGATGTATGATGGCAAATCACATTATAACAAGTAAATTAAGAGGTAACATGGCAATGGTACAGAAGAACACTATGTTGGAACAAAGGACTATAGATCAAAATCAAGAAGTTGAAGAAAAATGATGTTTTTAGGTATGTTAAGTTGTATATGCCAGTTCACTGTACAAAAAGAGCGTATACATGTGGGTTCACTGTACAAAAAAAGCGTATACGTATGCATGCACTTTCATAAGAGGAAAAGTGCGTATGGGATAAAAAATTAAGGAAATTAAGGTAAAAGAATACCAAGGGTCAATACCATGGTATTATCCCATAATATTGAGTGGAGTAATGGCTATTTGATCCTGCCTAAGAATACCACAGGTTCTAAATGTTGTTTTGGTCTGACGTATTAAGAAAGACTAAAACTATATAAGGAGAAGAAGATCAAATAGCTAAGTGCACAAGTAATAAATATTTTATGAAGTATTAGATCAAAATAAATTATGCATGTTATGGGTTTTTGATGCTTTGCTTGATCTGGACTAAGTATGCACCTGAGTGTTTGATGATGGATCAGGATCATAATGACTTATCATTATGAGATATGATAATGGATAGGCTGGATTTGAGTGCTAACAAATGCTTTATGCTTTAAATGCTACCAAATGGGTATATCTGAAGACTGGAATAGCTGCGAAGTTATAAGTTTTTATCTATAGATCTATACGTTGATTCACCTTGGTGAAGGTGTGTATACACGCTGGTTCGACACTTCCAAGTAGCATATGCAAAAGAAAATCTTGTTGTTCAGAGATGACTAATTTATTTGATAAGTGATGTTGTTTTATTGATGTCTGTCAATGATGTCTTCTTAGATATGAAAATAGAATTGAATGCATAAGGAGATTGAGTCTAATTGATTGATTGATTAAGTGAGAAGGGTGACCTTTGTTGTTTTATGTTTAGATATCTGTAATTTGACAGTGGATCTTCAGATTGTTACTGGTAGGTACAATTTTGATTCATAGGCTTTATGATTCAGTAATTTTGGAGGTATATGTAGGTTTTGTTAAAGTAGTGTATACACGCAGGTTGGCTTCATTGAAGTAGATTATACATTCTGACACATTATTTTTGAGGTTACAGTTGGTTCTGGTTGTTGATGCAGTGTTCTGGGTTTAGATCTGTGTACTGGTTATAGTGATCTGTCTATTCCTATTGATTGGTTGAATTTTTATTAAGATTTGAATGAATGGTTGATTCATTTGTGTTAGAGGTTCAATGATTGTTTGATTTAGTGTGTCATATGTTTCAGTGATTAATTGATTCAGTTATGGTTGATTCAGAGATTGATGGTTGGGCTTCAGTTATATCATAGATTGATGATTGGGTTTCAATGATTGGTTGATGCAGATGTATTTGTTGGATGTATTACATTGATGATTGATTTTGAGCTTCAATGTTACTAATGGGTCCAGTGTGAAAATTTGATGAAATGTGGCCCTCATATTGTGTTGTTGTGTACGAGGAGTATCTAATCTAAAAATTTATGAAACATGGTCCTTGGAGGATACTGAGGGTTGAAGCCTTCAGTGAGGAAGTTGAAGATTCCCTCTAATAGCTTCTAGTGATTAGATTGGGGGGTTGGATCTCCCTTCCAGTATCAGCTAGAAAACGAGTGGAGATGGTATGTTGATGCCTACGTACTAGTAAAGATATTACATGGTACAAGAGTTCAAGGGTTGTAGTTCCCTTCCAATAGACGCTGGAGAACGAGAAAAGGTTGTAGCCTTCTGTAGGTGGGTGCATGCATACTTGTATGAGTTTGCACCAGTACAAGATTGTAAAAAACTTATTCTCTATATTAAAAAGAAGACAGAGATAACAACAACAGGTGGTTTTTCTCCCGCATTGGGTTTTCACCTTAAATATTAGTGTTCATGTGTGTTTCTTATGTGTGATGATTTATTTTGTTATTACTGCACATGGTTACTGTTTAATGTTTAATAAAGTATTGATGCACTGATTAAACATCAACATATGATAAATTAACTGAATCACAAATTCACTGGATATACACTGGTTTCCTTAAGAACAATGGTGTGCACATGCGAGTTCCCTTCACTAAAGTAGCGTATATAAATATGATTATGAAATGAAAAAGTTAATGATTTGTAAATACTGATTCACTCCCCCCTCTCATTATTATTCCCAACAATTGCCACAAATATGCAATCATGTTTGCGTTGAATAACAAAATCCATGGTGAAGGATTCTTGAGCCTAAATATCAATAATTTTGGATGTAATTTTCCTCATGAAAAGCCAACAGAAGTACCTTTGCAAATGCAACAAAGTATTTTCACACCAAAAATCCCTCCATAAGATGAAGGTGCATAATCTTGATAAGAAGATAAGAATCAAGATGATCCAGCTAGAACAATCATCTAATTAAGCTTGTAAAGAATGCCATTGTGGACTGCGTAGTCTAGGAAGAGTGCTAGTTAACCATAGTAGATTGTTGGGTGGATTTTATCATTAGACTAAAGCCCATTAAATATTGGAATTTTCAATCCCCATAGGCGGAAAATCTAAAGTGACACCATTACCTTCATGTTCGAAAGCCCTAGTAAGTTGAAATGACCTCAATATACCTAGTGTGTCATTTATTTTCAATCATTTAATCTTTCATTTTCCTTTTAGGTTTTATAATTGATGGGTTTTGTCTTTCAGTGGGTTAAGAAAAGGACAAGATTTCAAACTTCAAAATGAAGTTAATGGACATTGACAGCGAGTATCTATGCAATCCAAAATGAGAGTAGCATGTCACTGTGAGGATGTCATCTCAAGAATTTTCTCACATTTGTAAGGATCTCAGCTCCATTGGGATCGATGGTGGGTAGGACAAAAGGCCATTAAATAATGGGATTTTCAATCCCCATAGATGGAAAATCTAAAGTGACATAGTTAAGTTCATGTTTGAAAGCCTTAGTAATTTGAAAGGACATCAATATACCTAGTGTGTCATTTCTTTTTCAATCATTCAATCTTTCATTTTCCTTTTAGGTTTTATAATTGATGGGTTTTGTCTTTTTTATGGGTTTAGACCAGGACAATATTTCGAACTTCGAAATGAAGTTAATGGACATTGGCAGCGAGCATCTAGGCATTCGAGAGTAAGAGTATCATGCCATTGTGAGGATGCCATCTCAAGAAATTTCTCACATTTGTAAAGATCTCAACTCCATTGGGGACACTGGTGGGTAACAATCATGCTACTGAGTTTTTGAACAAAAATCTCTCGTTTTGTTGATGCTACTCATTTTTTATATTGGTGCTTATTCAAATGCAGCCAAACTCAGTCACAAACCTAAAATGGTGGAGCAACTCAATTCCAATTATGAAGTATATTATATTTAGCATGTGTCCACTGATGGATGCATGAACCATGCTATGTATCGTGGCCAAGTTTTGCATGAAAAAAGGAAAGCTTTGTCTAGCTCATTCTGATGGTGGGATGTGGTTTGAACTAGGAGAACAACTTGAATGTCATAAAGAGCAAGACAAAAAAATCCAAAACATAGGTCAAAAGGAGAGTGGCTTGTAATCTGGATTCACAATAAAAAATGATGGTCAATGGTAATCTAAAATGGCTCCAAGCGCATTGGAAGAAAAGTATTGTAGTTGTAGATGCAACAATAGTTTTGTTGAATGCTATGAAAAGTTAAAACTATCATCCTGGAAAATCTGCATATTGCCACAAATATGCAATCATGTTTCCATTGAATAACAAAATCCATGGTGAAGGATTCTTAAGCCCAAATGTCAACATTTTTGGATGTAATTGGCCGATACCCATCTTTGAATCAGGTATTATAATATCTAGCAGTGAGCTCAGGAGCATGGGATTTGGTTCCATAATGGCAATGTATTCCAATCACTTTTCCAGAAATCTTCACACCAATTCCATGAAAAATGGATTTAGCTACTATTAGGATTCTCTCTCCATGATCAAGAAGCATACCAAAATACCACTTAAGGAAAAACTCACCATAAGGAGTATTCTAGCCACCATCTCTTCTGAAAAATGGTGTGTCCTCAAGCCAGTTGTTGTAGTGGCCTGCATCACTTGGGCCCCCATTACCCCATTCCTTCTTTCCAGCAGCTTCAGCTATGACTTTAAGATTAGAGACCATATACTGCAATACAAGGATATTCAAATTAGTTAATAAGGGACATTGACCCAACAAATTTAAAAACTTATATAGTAGTTATACACATGTAGATATATAAAAAAGGTAAGATGCAGCTATGCTCTGTAGAAATTAATTTAAAAATTTGTCTATACCTTATCATAACACTAAAATGCTCCAATCCCTGGGAATCTCCACGTACCATTACTCTCAAGATAAGATGGATACCTTAGCTCTCCTGTAGGACCCATTCCCACTTGAATTTCCTGTATTATCATGGACAAATCACACCCATGTAGCGATATTTGTTAGAGGTATGGCTAACAAATTTGCATATAGGGTGATGGGATTTGGGTTCAGTGAAATGTGGAAATATACAGAGAAAATTGCAGTGAAAAAATTGAGTACTGGGTCTCAAAGACTCAGTGGTTCTTAGCATAAACCTCAGTCCCAAAATACCCTAAACCAACAACACATCGAGAGGATGAAGCTGCAAAAAGCAAAGGCACTAGCCAAACAGAGTATGAAAAAACAATAAGAGGGAAGACATAGTGAAGCATGGGTCAAAATATTTTCAGAATTTGGAGGGCTTTCCAAGAAATCCAAATGCAGAAAATGGCATGAATGGAAAGAAGCCATGAGAATATTGGAGAGCCAATCTGATAAGCCTAATTCAGAGGGATGGAAAGAAAAACATAGGACAAGAAAACACTCACAAGGAAGCCAAAGAGAATCATAGGTCAAAATGGGCTCAAAATCTGGAGGGTTTTCCAAGATGTCCAATTGCAGAAAACAGGTAGAATTGAATGAAGTGATGAAAATGTGGGAAGATTGGAGAAAACATCTAGAATGGAAGGACATGATGAGAATGTTGGAGGACCATTCGAAAGGACACATTACATTATCCAATGAGAAGATTACAGTTTTGAATGTCATTTCAAGAGGGGAATCTGTATTTCTTACAAGCTATGTAGGCACATGCAAGAGCTATCTTCTTAATTTTGTAGTAAAAATATTGAAGAAATTGCATGCTCCATGCTTTGCCTTTGTAACAACCTCAATAGGGATTGCAACTACATTCCTTTGTTGGAGCTCCACCATTTTTTGTGATTGAGCAAGAACTGTTGACACTGAAAATAAAACAAAAATGTTAATAGATGGAAAAATGCCAAGAAATTCGTTATGGATGAGATAAGCTTGATTGATGAAGAGTTTTTTGATCAGTTGAATTATGTTGCCAAAAATTTGAGCCAACCATCGAACAGGAAAGGGGTGTGGGTGGGTTGCCGCTGGGTCTTGGCACAAAATTATTTCTTAGCCATTGGACCAAAACTTGTATTCAAACATATAAAGAAGTCGTGATCATTAAGGCTGGGACAAAACAGATTATCGTCGAATAGAGCTCCTCCTTGGCATCTTCTTCGTCGTTGTGCTTCCTGGAGATTCAAAAACTCATCCTCCCAGGCACACTCCTAATGCCCCTTCTCCATACATCCTTATTAAGTTTCACATCAAGCCTCACATCGATGGTTCCCAGAGCCTTCTCAACAAATTTCTTAATCACTTTAACAAATTTTGTAGCCATTTTCTTAAAATTCCAGCCATGGAGGCGCTTTTGAATATTGACGGTGTACTCCTTCGTCATGACCTCGGCCCTGTGACTCTTTCCCTTCTCCACCATCATGCCACCTACTCGTCATTGGACCAAAACCTTGCGCTTCTCCACCATCGCCCTGCAGCTCTTTCCCTTCACCATCGTGCGACCTGCTCGCCATTGGACCAAAACTTTTCCCTTCTCCACCATCGTGCCACCTACTCGCCATTGCACCAAAACATGTATTAATACATAGAAAAATCCCTAATCATTAAGGCTAAGGCCAAAATAGATTATATTCGAATAAAGCTTCTCCTTGGCATCTTCTTCGTCGTTGCACTTCCTGGAGATTCGAACCCTCATCGTCCTAGGCACACTCCTGATGCTCTTGCTCCATACAACATTATTAAGTTTCACATTAAGCCTCACATCAGTGGTTCCCATAGCCTTCTGGGCAAATTTCTTGATTTCTTTAACGACTTTTGGAGCCATTTTCTTAAAAATGCAGCAATGGAGGTGCTTGTGAAGATTGATGGTGTACTCCCTAGTCACGACCTCGACCCTGCGTCTTTTCTCTTCTCCACCATCATGCCACCTACTAGACTCCGCTTCGGTTAGAGTCTTGTATGGGTAGCTCCTCTACTAAACCCTAAGATCTACAGAGAAGCAAGCATACTAGATGATCTGAGTTTCAGTTATAAACAAGAGGTAGTTTCAGTGACAGTAAGAGGTTTATCCAATAGTGACAAACATTTTAATCGTCTAACATCAGATCAGACAATTCATAGTACAAAAAGTAAGATAAAAAAGAAATTGATTTCAAAGAGAAATGCCTCATGACTTAATTTAAACCTACTTACATTTAATATCATACATCAAAATAATATATTTAATGAAATTTAATTATTATTTTATATATATATATATATATATATATATATATATATATATATAATTTTTTTAAACTCTAAATTAAATTATCATTTTTTATTAGTTAAAATATATTTTAAAACAAATTCACATTTATCATTTTAATAAATTTTAATCAAATTTTAAATAAACTTATCAAAATTATATATAAAAAAGAATAAACACTCATTTAAATATATCCAGTAAAAAATTTATAATATATAAAATATTTAACCTACAATATATATTTTAATCATTTCCAAACAGAAATAAAGCATTACTTATTAGAAAATTAAATATTCAATATACATATTTTATCATTTAGAAAAAAAAATGTACAATTAATTATTTATTAAAAACATAAATATTCAATGCATAATTAAACTATTTTATGTTTTAACTTCTTAAATTATATTATACAATTTTGACAACCCAAAATTGTAATTTCCACACATCCTTATTAAAGTTTACACAAATTATACAACAATGTACAATACCTCATCAGCATGCTATGCCAAAATATATGGTCATCTAATCCACGATGTCTACAGGGCATTTATGACCGAAACGCTCAATGCTAAAATCTATGAGAATAAGCCCTTCAACACTTCAAATGACTTTTTATATTCTCTTAAACGTATCAAAATTTGGAGTAATGAAACTTTGTATCCTCTGAAATGTTAAACGGGTTTCAGGATTTTGGAAAAGCGGATGATTAATTAATAATGGAACTATAACAATATAGATTTATTAAATCAAATTTTTTTATGTGTAATTTTTTTAATTTTTATTTTAGTTAATATGAGCAAAATTTTAATTTTAATGATATGTAAACATCTTTACACATTATATTGGATTGTGGAATGAGTTTCTCGAATCAATAATCCCTCACATACTTGAACAATGACTTCTTTTCATTCTGCAACCCACTGAAACATCCAGTATCAACAAAAAAAGAAAACATTCTTCCATATACTTCCTTTCCCATGAAAATATACATCCTTCCATATGCTTCATTTCCCATGAAAATATACATCTCGGAGTTGTCTTTAAAGAGATTTTTTGGAAGCTTTTCGGGTGGGTTTTTCCAGTGAAAATCCGGCAACAATTTATTGAAATCTCAAGTTTGATAGCTAATTTCTGCACAATCAAAGCGTCCCAAGGGTTTTTCAAGGTGTTAAATCCAAATATGCAGTGAAAAAACCATTTTAAATAATACAAATCAAGACTTAACCTCAATTTTTTCAGCCGTATTCCGTCACCGGAATCTCCAAAAAGTCCCACTAAAGACAACTCCATATACATCAGTCACAGAAAACATTACATTGCCTTTACCATATTCTTCTTGACAAAAGATTTGCGGTGCGACCTCTTTTCAATGTTAACATTACCCTTCATTATTCCCTCCCTAGTCAAGGTTAAGGTTAACCTTGAGCATTACCTCCCCAATTTAAGGGTGACTTTTCCGAGTTAACCTCCTTGCAATGTTAAGGTTACCCTTAAGCGTTCCCTCCTTAGTTAAGGTTAACCTTCAGCATTAACTCCCAAATTTTTAGGAGTTACTTTCCCGAATTTAGTTTAACTGTCAGCATTAACTCCCAAGTTCAATTATCAGCATTACCTCCCACGTTAAGGTTACCTTCCGATTTAAGGGTTACTTTTCCCACTTTGGAGGAATGCCACGTTAACCATTAATGTTACATTCGAGGTTTCAAGCGTTAGCTTTACCTCCCAAGTTTCAAGTTTACCTTCCCAATTTAAGGGTTACTTTTTCCACTTGGGTTATGCCACTTTTTGACTTTATCCACTCTATACTCCCTTCAGCTTTCTCTCTTCACTTTTTCAATTTCATGAAGAAGCCCTGAGATGGATGTCTTATTAGGAAGAGATGAATGACTTTTCAGGATATCTTAATGTTGTATTTTCTCTCTTTTTGTTTTATTGAAGTCACAAATTTATTTTACAACCTAGTATGAGGAAGATGTGTAATTTCATCATCTCTTAGTCTCAACAAATAAAAATATAATAATTAAAAAAAGAAAATAAATATATGTGTTTGGCTTTTCTAATTAAAAGTATTATACAAAATAAAATATTTTGATGTTACTATTTTAAGCTTAAATAAATTTTGAAGAAGTTGAATTCATTTTATACATTCAAAAATGCTACTTAAGCAATGAAAAATTACATGTATATCTTAGTTACATATCTATCAAGCTTCCAAAGCATAAAATTCATCAAAGGTGCAAATTTTTTATTTGCATTTCAAGAAATTTGATCCCTCTTGATCCCTTGCTATATTTAGAGTTAAAACTAAATACATTGCCTGCCGTGGACCAAGGTTCAGCTCCACCAAATCATCACTCTCCTTTGTCTTTGTAGCCTGCGACCCACTCATTCTCACAATTCTTTCACTTGCCTTTGCTCAATATTCTTTCTCCACAGATTGCAAACAGACAGTCGTTGGGAAGAATTGCGAGAGAAATCAACTGTGTTTCTTCTGCAGATGGTTGGGAAGATATAACGTGTATGCGGGAAGGCAAAAAGATATAACGTCTGCGACAAAGCAATCACGTAGCTTCTAGAGACGTCTATTCCAATTAAAAGACTCCATCCAACTCATGTCATGTATTTTTTTTGAATTTTTTTAATGTAATAGGTATGACTCAATAGGTTTAATATGTTAATTTTATTTAATATAATATTTTTATAAAGTTAAAATAATAAAATAATCTACCTTTACAAGATTTCTATTTATGTTATTGGATTCATGCCATGTATGTTTGGGGAAAAATATATAATATATGACTCAATATATAAACATAGGTTTATTTTATATAATTTAATTTTTTTATAAACTTAAAATATTTGAATTATTTTAACCAGAAGACTTGTATTCAAATTAGAAGTCTTTTAGAGATGTTTATTTAACTAGAAGATTCTATCTCTATTATTCCTCAATTCATATTTTTTATTTTCTATAATATATATATCAGCACAACTCATTAAACTCATTAATAGATTGTGGTTGATATATATGGTAAGTATGAGTTTATTTGAATGTATAATGGTATAATCTGGTTTAAATGAATGTATGATGGTATAGTTCATTTTAAATTTAAATTTTATTTGAAAATTTGCCTTTATTAGATATTAACACAAAAGACTCAATATGTTTAATATGTGAATTTTATTTAATTTATTTTTTATAAACTTAAAATAATAAAATACAATATTTTACCTTTGAACAACAATTAAATATGAAGATGTCATTATGAGTAAGACTTTTCTAACTAGTAGGAAATAATGTATGAGCTTATTTCAAAAGAATTTAACATAAAATATGAAAATGTCATTGAAAATTAAAACCTTTTTAATAATTTAAAATTAAAATCCTTTTAATAATTTATCTTAGATAACTTTAGATTTGACATTAAATTGCATACATAGAAAAATTTGAACTATAATATTTTTATAATATTCTTAAGTTACAAGGCTATGCAACTTTGCTGCTATTTCCTTTATTATTATTATAATTTGCTATTTCATTTATTACTAATATAATTTAATATTAAAAATTTATGTTATTACATATCCACTTTATTCCAGACATTAAACCAATATATTTACAATATGAACCAATTAAATTATAAGACCCTGAAAGCTAATGTTTGAATTTTTCTCACTGTAAGCAAACATGAATACAAGAAAAACCTAAAACTTAATTATGTGAAACCATTTTCACAAGTGGTCATGAAACCTAATGTTTCAAATTTCAAACAATTGTAAAATCAATTAAAAGAAAAATCTAAAACCCTAACTCTATGAAATTGATTTCACCATGGTGGTTATGAAATAAAGGTCAACGAGAATGTTTAGACTCTCTTCTAAAACCTCATAATTCAAGTTTATGCAATTGTATCATTTGAGTAACATACCACTGACAATTCCATATAACTTCTTGTTCAAGGATAGTGACATACCACTGAAAAATCCATGGAACTTCTTGTTCATATTCTTCAAGAGTAGAACCTGTCTTATCTCAATCTAATTAAAAATCCAAAATCCAAGGTGATGGATGGGCTTGCTGAAATAAGAACAAATAATATGAAGGAATCAATTATTTATCCATTCATGAAGGGATCAATTATCATAGTTCTAAAATAAGTTCTAGTCTATGATCAGAATTAGGGGGATTAACAAGATACCTTTATTAATCTCTAGATATATTGATCTATCCAAAAATGAAGTTATGAAATTGTTTATATGATATGTAATATTCACAATCACCTCGAATCTCTTTCTGCTGGTTGCAAGCACCTTAGTGTTAATTAATTTTTTGGGATTATTTTGTACCATATTAGTTAGTTGATAGTTTTGCTTTTCCATTAATAAGTTATCAAGACAAAGCTATCTCGTACCTATTTTACATATGTATAAATGTAATTTTGCAGTTTCAATGAATAAATTTTCCATCGTGGAGTTTATTCATGGGCCTATTTACAATGGTATTAGAGCACCGGTGAAATTATGAACTCCGCGTTTTCACAATATATCTGTTGTCAATGGAAAATATGATGGTGTTGCTGGAATTGTGTAATTCAAGGAAGAAGATGTGAAAAATTTGTCACAGATTCTGAAGTTGCATACAAGGAAGTCACTACATAAAGAAAATTTGAATGGAGCAAATTAGGATTAAAATTGGATTCCACCAAATGTGTTAAGTATACCTTCATCGATGTTATGGAGGGCATCCACACTTGTTTTTTCAAATCTACAGTTTGGAAACTGTCAATTTCTTTTTACATTGTCAAAATGTGTGAGGGCTTGCCTAGATGATATGCATCAGACATGTGTGTGTTGTCGCTCATTCATTATTAAATTTTCAAACTTGATTGAGATTTATTACAGTCAAAAGTAGTTGAGTAACTCTTGAAAACAATAGGTTTCTATTGCTAGGTTGTGAATTTGATACCCTAGGTGGACCAAATCTCAACTTTTGACCCCACTGCTTAAGAGCACAGGCCCATGGCAGTCCCAGCCAACTGGCCTCCGCTGTTTTTTTTTTTCACTTCAAAATTTCTGCTGCGGCCATGTTCATTGTTCAATTCAAATGCTAAAATCGAATTCTCCTATTTAAAATTGAATGATTGTGAAATTTTTCTTTTGACCTTTGATACATGTTCACACTTCCATCTTGTTGGGATCCTCTCCTCCACCTTTTCATCATTATGGCCTCCATTCGCATTTGTATTCACCAAGGGAGTTTGGAAGCTTTAAATGACACAACTGAGGTGACTAGACAACAATATGTTGGAACTGTGGTTGTTGTGAATGCTATGTGTTGTCACCAAAATATGACCCTGATAGGCTACTGATAAGACTATCTTAGTGTAACTATTTCAAACCAATCTTTTAGCTAAGGCTTAGCCTCCTCAGCCTGAGAGGGCTCTCTCAAAGGGTTAATGATATTGATTAAAGATATGGATAGATGGCTAACTCTATGGTTTGTGATTCTATATGTTTATAGGTTGAAAGATGAAGGCTCGCTACCATTGGGCTATGGAGTTAAAGTATGTTTCAGTACCATAGCAAGATTAGCTTAACATGAAATTCAAGGCATAGAGAGTCTTTATACATCAACAAAACAAAGATACAATGTAAGGAAACATAGTTTATAAATACATGAAGGAAGTTAGAGCATCATTGATGAGTTCTAAGTAACATGTATGTATACCACTGCAAGTAAGTGAAAGAGGAAAGCCATTAGATAATAGGACATTAAAAAATTTCTTTGAATGTTGAGTAGTGAAGCCAAAACATTCTACCTAGCATGGAAGTCAAGGCATTATAGAGTTCAAGTGCAGAAATGCAAATATAAAACAGTGAAACACAGTTAGTTTATCTATGAAGGAAGTCAAAACATCATTGATGAGTTCTGAGTATCATAAGTAAACACCACTGAAATGTAAGTATTGGAAGATGCCATCAAAACAAGAACATACAAGAACTCTTCATGAATCTTGAGTTGTCTAAGTAAAAACTCTACATTAGGTTAAAAATATACACAGTTTGCACATAGAGTAGCAGCTGAGCCAAAAATTCTCCAACCCTTTGCTAATTCAACATGGATTCCCTCATCTCTCATCAAGAGAATTTGAATTTCTATTATTGACACCTATTCTAACCATAAAACAAACTATTAAATACAAGTGACAACTAACTGACTATCTTAGAGTCCTAATACAATTAGGAGTACAACTCCTTGTTATGACTAAACCACCTTAACTAAAAATTGTATGCATTCTTTGACAGCTACAACCTCATGAGGTTGAATT
Organism: Pinus tabuliformis; assembly: GCA_031772625.1. NCBI lineage: Eukaryota > Viridiplantae > Streptophyta > Pinopsida > Pinales > Pinaceae > Pinus > Pinus tabuliformis. Next base: position 600,032,181 of record CM062813.1, on the reverse strand, counting down.
TGATGAAGCCTCCCACGTTGTCACCTACATGTTTCCCTGTTTTTAGGTTTAGGATCCTTGAAAATTAGCACGTGGGACAGAGCCTTTATTTTCTTATCCATGACATATTTTACAAAACTGAAGGAGGTTTCTATAGTCCACGCTGTCTAGAACAAAAACCTCTCTTGGTTTTTGAAAACACTTCTCCATCTGTCCTTTAAAAACACGTGTAAAATAGGAAAAATTTGTTATTTGAAATTAGGGTTTCAAAGAAAGCTTAGTATCTCCCAACTGATAACACTTACGAAGAAAGTGAGATAGGTTATTGTAGCGGGAGAGTTGATGAAGAGAAACCTCCTTCAGAAGTCCAAAATACCTTTTCATGTGACCAGAAACAGATCTTGAAAACAACTACTAAAACTAGAAGACAAAGCTTGGCTTTCAACAGTTTCATAGTGCAATTTTAACCATAAATTTGTCCCACCTCATAACGAATTTGAATAAAATGAAAGATGTTTTTTTATTTAAGTATGTTAGGAAGAAAATGCTCTTTTAGTTTTCAAAATTGAGTTCTCAACTACTCAGAAAACCTTCTGGAAGTTGACTAGTTAAAGCAAAAAACAGAGTCTTTTATGCTGAAATAGGCTTTTTCAGTGGTTTCGTAACACGCTACGAAAACTCCTAGTTCAATGACTTTGTAGCGCAAAACAGGATTTTTACACTGTCTGCGCTACGAAAACATGGATTCGTAGCTAATTTCAAAATTTCTTCAAAATGATGTGAGATACGACTTCTAAACACATGGTGAGGCTTCTAGGACATGGAATGAGGTTGTACAACTTTATTTGGAAAAGAGAATGATACTATTGAGATGGGATGACTCAAAACCTATTATAAGACTATGACTAGAAACAAGGCAAACTTTCCAAAGTTTAGAAACACAAATTTTAGGGTGATAACACTATGGATCCCGATTATCTAATGACAAATTGAGATCCAAAGCTACAGTCATAGTTTAAAGAATAATTGGTTTGTGGGGAGTCACTGGACTCACTTCTACCCCGAGAGTGTCTTAAAGCCTAGATTTGCCTCAGGCTGAAAAGACAAGGTTCTAGGTCCACATCAAACCACGCTCAGCCTCGTAGCTAGCCCTACGAGGACAGGAGAGAGCTCTCTCTGGGTCAATCTCGGCAAAAGATAATCGATGGGGCTCGAGATGACTGAAAAACAAATTAATATTAGGCTAGGTATGAAGTGCAAGGGTTTGTTTTGAGTTTTTTTGGGTTTTGTGTTGGAAACAGGGAAAGGCAAATTGGGCTTGGGTATGAAGCACAATTTCTGCAGAGTTCTGATTGGGGCAAGGAAGGCAATCGTTTTTATACTTTAAATTGAGTGAATAGATATATCAGACTGGTGAGGAGCTAAGGAGAGCAAGAGAATCTCAAGAATTCTCCTTAAACAGATGAAAACATGGAAATTTAAACAAATTTAAAGGCAGAGCATAACAGTTAATGGATTCCACCTTAATCAATCATTTGTTCAAATTCAGAAGAAAAGACAGGAAAATGATACACATAACACTAATGAACTTACAATTACTTAGAGAAGCACACCATAAAAACATAAAGCCATATGGATCCCAAACAGTGCTGCAAAACCCTGGTCTTTCCTTAGCCAAAATGCAAAGATAGAATGTACAATGATATGCCAAAGCAATCCCAAGTGTCCAACCCTGACAATGACTTAGAAATTACATAATATAGACAAGCCAAACCCATTCCCTTGCCGCTAGGGGTCTATATCATCATTCTAGGAGCTGTTTCAACCAATTCTAAACAAAGCACTAAAATCTAGGCAATCAAAACAACTTGCCTCTATAAGGTAGGAAACTGATTCATACATTAAATTTTCACTTTTTAGTGAATGAATCCTCTAGAACAAGAAAATAAGTGCCAAAAACATCATTTTCATCCAATTACATCAAGATAGATAAAAAATTACGTCACAAAGAAAAACTAGTCAAACTGGCCAAATTTCTGAGCTGGAAGGTGAAAAATTGAGCAAAAATCCTCTATGCGCCGGGCCAAAATCTGTATGCATCATGCCACTTTTAGGCTGAGTTTGAGGCCCTTCCTGAAGTCCAAATTGAGCCCAAGTGTGCTTGTTGGAAAGCCTTACCTGTCTACTTTCCAACCCAAGTGGAATTTCTGAATTTGGATGTCATTGGCCCCTCCAAAACTTCAATCTCCCAGGACTACTTCCTATGTGTCAAAATAGGGGCAGTGAGGTCATTTTTTGAGTGTTTTTGACCTCTTGAAGACTCACAACTTGCCCAAAATTCTTGGCCATGCACCAGCGGTCATGATTTTTCATGAAAAATTAAAAAATATAATTTTTTTTTCAGTTTGGAGCTCCCTATCAAAAGCGTGCGCCAGGTGGCGCGATGCATAGGGAGAAAAACCCTGTTTTTTGTACCAAAATTTGCCAAAATGCCAAAAATGCCCCAAATTTCTTGAAATTTGGGCTGGAGCTTCTTCATTAAGTGTTATGTTGGGCTAAAGAGGCTTCAGCCAATATCTGAAGATGATCAAGCTCCCTTTGCCTCTTTTTCTTCCTTATTGCCTTCTTCAATTTTGCCTTCAAATTCCTGATTCGTGCCTTGCAGACCTTGTTCCGTCCCATGTAGTGGAAAGCCATGTGTCTCAGTAATGCATGGTCCTTGTCGGCCTTGTCCAATAGCCTCTCTAAGTGCGTGTTAACTCTCTCGAGATTAGCTTCCCAATCCTCATTAATCTCTTGCTCCAATGACGTGAGCTCAATTCTTCTCCTTTGTGCAGCTTGGCGATTATCGCAGATGTTCTGTAGCTCCATGATTGCTTGCTGATCTTCAAGCTGTTTGTTCCTCTGTTCCAAATATTTCATGGTCCACTTAGCTCTCTCCAAGTCAAGGGATAAGGCTTGGATCTCTGTTTGTTGCTCCTAGATGATCTCCCTGAGTTTGGCGCTTTGTGGGCCCGTATCTGTATCATCATCATGAATGAGAATGATGTCGGTTTCTCTTTCACTTGAAGGCCCCTCATCCTACATTGGGCTCTTGCCTTTGTCCTGTACCTGTGATGCTGATGGAGGAAGCGAGGCCCCTTCCATCCCGGGTGGAGATAACACTTGCTTTGCCGTTGCAAACAAATGTCTGGTGCCTTTCTGATATGTGATGAATATTGGCACACTAGCGGTCTCATGGCACTCATACTGATGAGAAGGTTGACCTTTATGCTTAACCTCTCATAATCCCTGTGAAGCTCTGAAGAAGTCACGAGAGATGAAATCATCCCAAGTGATTCCCTGTAATCCAAGCTGATGAACCACCAAAATCTTAATAAGAGCAAAATGATAAACACTGTTAAGTTGCTGCTGAGGTGTTTTGTGCTAAACAAGGGTGGTCATCATCTCTATGTTCCGGAAAAAGAAATACGCAATGTTCATCATCCATACCCTGGTGAAATGCATGAGCAACCTGATGTGATAAGCATAGAGACGAGAGAACCATCCCTCACAGCTAAAATATTTCATGATCAATTTCATTAGTGGAGCATATTCATCATGCAGATATCGGAATGGGAACACTCTCTTGAGTTGCCTCAAGAAACCAGTTTTAATGTATGGCTCATAATGCTGCCGGTTAATCTTCTGTTTCTTGTGCCATGGTTCTCCAATGTTCGGTATGCCGGTTGCTAATGGGACAAATTCTGGTGTAAGTGTGAAGGTGACACCAGCTAAGATAGCTTGATCTCCATGTAAGTGCAACACGAATAGATGAGCCAGCTCATGATGAAATTGAATACTAGCCACCTTTTGACAAAACTAATAGCATGATTGATGCTAGAAACAAAACATAGCAAGAGGGCAGGCCTGAATTCTGTAAGGGTGATTGGTTCTTCTCTTACATGTCTACCACTTTTAAGAGGCCTCCGGGGTGCCTGTTCTTCCAAGGGTGAGTCACTTTGAGTTCCCACTTCAAGTCCGATGAATGCTCATATGCCATGACTGTTGTTTTTCAAACTGCCTTGAAGATGAAGATGCTGGTGTATGAAAACTGTTTAAACTACTCTTTTGTGTGCAAAGTCTACTAGAAAAGTCTACCACCAAAGGGAAAAAACAAATGAAACAGGGACTATTAGGAAGGGGAAGTAATAGTGAGGAATGGGAATTATTGGGAGAAATTTGTTAGGGAAATATGGGAGAGGGTTTGAGGGATTTATGTATGGGAATAGGGTTTAGGGTTTGGAATTGTTGTATAGGGTTTGAGGTGTGAGGTTGGAGAATTTGGGACAGAGCATTTAGGAGAAGGGATTGATGAGCTTAGGGGGTAGGAAATTATGTAATGATAAATACAAGGGAAGAATAGGAAGAAGAAGTGACAACTTTGGTAGCAAAACACTGATTTTGACATCCACAACAAATTTTCCTTTGAGGCACGTTTGAGGTAGGGTTTAGATTATTGTTTCAATCATCTGCATTCATAAACCACCATCCCTTATCACAAAACTGGAAAAACATTGAGATGTCGACCCTACCTGGCGAATCCTTGCAAATAAATGGCAATTTAAAGAAACTTGAAATGTTTTCTGGCTTTCAGGTGTGTGTGCTACACATACCCAATGCGCTGCGCTCTGCCAGTGCGTCGCGCCTGTTTAGATTTACATTGGAAATTTTCTCCTCGTGCTTTGTGCCTCCCCAGTGCGCCGTTCCACCTACCCTGTGCGCCGTGCGGCCAAATTTCCTCCAACTTCTCCCAAATCGCTCACAAACTCAACCAATTTTGCTTTGGGTGGCTTTCTCCTTAATCTTGGCATGCAAATAACATTGATCTTCATGATAACGTCTTTATAAAGACATGGATTTAATTTTTGACTGTTCAAAACCCAACTTTGTAATGTTTTGGAATTGGCACTTTTTCATTTTAATAAACTCTGTTTTTGAATTTCCCTTTTGATTTTTTGACTGAAACAATGAAATTCGTGGCAAATGTTTGCAGAGATAGTTGACATGGAATTTGGCAAAGGAGACCAGGGTTGCGCCTGAAGATTTCAAAAACTGAAAACTTTTGAAAATTATTACAAAGGACAAAATGTTGACTTTTCTTCAAAACAGAGTTTTGAAGAACATTCATAATCCATCCATATGACGATGAAATTCACGAAAAAAAAAAAAAAAAAAACGTGCGTAGAACCTCCCTCTGGCCTGCTGGCATTTGGACACTTTAACGACTCAATTTGTGAAACCCTAGACCTATGATTGACATGACTCTTTGCCCATGTAAAGATCAAACATTGACTGTCATGGAATTTTAATAATCATTGATGAAAATACCTAAGCCAACAGGTACAAGACATGAGGGCAATGAATGACAAAGCCCTTCCGACAGAGTTTATGGCATGCTCCTAACAGAATGCAACTGAGTGAATCGAGTGAGACACCTACAAATGAAATGCAAAAAGTGTGTTGATCTCTGATGGAGGGATGACCAGACTGACTCTAACATTGGCTCCAATGGGGACGGTAGCTCCTTGGAGGTTCCAAGAACGGCAGATCTCTGGGAGAGCTAGATAGTGCCTTCGTCCATTAGGCTAGGGAGTCATTATTTCGACAAACAATGCAAGACTCTGACTCAATTTATTTGACTAAAATTTGACTGAAAACGACTCGATGATGAAACTGAAATGACTGAAAAACTGACTCGACAAACTGAACTCAAAACTGAAATCTTTCTTCAGAATTATAGCCTTCACTTCGGGCCCCAGACTGAAGAAAATATTACAGCACACACTTGCAGTGAAACTGAAATAAATGGTATTTACAATGACAATGATAACAGTAGAAATAACTTAGAAATGGTACCGCTTGAGCAGCCGGCCATTAATCAGCCCTCCTGGACAATCTTTCCCATTAATCTCCTTCAAAAGAAAGGCATTCTGACCTCGATATTCTGCGATCTTAAAAGGACCTTTCCAGAGATTTTCAAACTTACTGTGCTTGCCTTTTTCCTCATTCCTCGCATCCCACTTTAACACCACATCATCCAGCTGAAATGTGTCCACCTTTGCTTTTCTGTCATAAATCTTTTTAATTCTCTCCTGAAACTTGAATGTGTTTTGAAAAGCATCTTCCCATGTCTGCTGCAAGTGGATCATTTGAATTAGTCTTCTCTGCATTGGGTCATCTTCACTACCAGCCTCCTGAAGAAGTTTGACTACTGGAGTTGCAAGAGAGGAAGGGAACACGGTATCAACTCCATAAACTAACTCAAAGGGGGACATACCAATGGATTTCTTCTGACTCACTCGATCTACCCAAAGTGCATGAACCAACTTCTTATGCCAAATTTTCTTGTTTATTTCCAGCATCTTCTTAATGATATTAACTAAAGTTTTGTTGGAAGACTCCACCAATCCATTGCCTTGTGGATGATAGTCGGTTGAGTGCCCCAAATTAATGTGATATTTACTGCAAAACTCAACCATCCTTTTTGACTTGAAAGTTTTTGCGTTATCAGTGATTAACTTACTCGAGCAACCAAAATGAGACAAAATATTATTCTCAAGGAATGAAATTATTACCGCATCCATAGCTTGCCTGGTAGGAATTGCTTCGATCCACTTCGTGAAATAGTCTGTCGCCTTGAGAATCCATCTATGCTGACCTGAAGAAGCAGGATGAATTTCACCAATGAAATCCAACCCCCACTGCTGAAAAGGAGCACTCACCTCAATGGGTCTAAGCGGCAAAGGCTATAATTTCTGCTTTCCTTCAAAAATCTGACAGTTATGATTGCTCTTGACAGTTTTGAACACATCAGCAAACAATGTCGACCAATAGTATTCAGCCCTCAGAATTTTATTTGCTATTGTTTTCCAAAAAAGGTGACCGCCACAATATCCTTTATGGAAATCCTCCATGACCTGTCTCGCTTCTTCTTCCACCAAACAATTTAACAAATTGCCACCCGAATCTTTCCAATAAAGTGCAGAATTTAAAATAAAAAACTTAGCAGCCTTTAACTTAAGAGTTCTAGCTTTGTTTCTAGCCATACCAGGCGGCGCGGACAAATTCTGAAGTACATATATGATATATGAATACCATGGGGAAAGAAAAAAATTTCAGCTACCTGAATGGACAAACTTTCCTCATTCTCATCGGACATAGCAACAATCAGATTTATGTCTAAGACATGTAGATTTGCTTCAGCCATTAACTTTTCCAATCCATGTCCTTTAACAAGATTTGTGGGCCTTATCTCCACATCATACTCCAGCAAAGTTGCAATCCACTTGCCACGTCTTCCTTCAGGATCTGTTTGGACCAAAACATCTTTGACAACAGTGTTAAGAACATAAGCTAAGATATGGGAATGCAAAATATACACACAGAAATCTTTTAGTTCTTTAAAAAGTGCAAGGGCTTGCTTCTCAATAATATTTTATTTCAAAGAAGCATCTCTTATAGTTTGGTTGAAGAAAGAAATGGGTCTTTCATGCTCATCGTTTTTCTGAATTAATACAGCTGCCATAGTATGCTCCAAAGCAAATGAAAACAATATAAAATCCTGAGTATAATCCGGGCTGATTAGAACCGGGGCTGAAGAAAGAGCCAATTTCACTAAATTGAAAGATTTTACAGCCTCTTCTGTCCACATCACTTGGCTGTCCTTCTTAAGCATGTTTGTAATCTCACTTAAATGTTCAACAAGATTAGGAACAAAGCGGCGCATAAAATTCATCTTACCATTAAATGACTAAATCTCTTTCTTATTCCAGGGCAGGTCAATTTGCTGAATAGCTTCCACTCGTGCTGGATCAATACGGATGCCATCCTTTGAGATAATGTGCCCAAGTAATTTTCCTTCATCCATGGCAAACAAGCTCTTCTTAGGATTCAACGACACACCATATTTTCTGCACTTTTGAAAGACAATTTTCAAATGATACAAGTGTTCTTCATCTGATTTGGAAAACACAGTCAAATCATCAAGGTACACAACCAAGAAGACATCTTTTTCATTTGCGAAAGCCAAGTCCATTGCCCGCTGAAAAGTGGCACTTGCGTTCTTCAAACCGAAAGGCATTTTTGGCGTAATGAAAGGTCCCCCATGGAGTGGTAAACGTTATTTTGTCTCAGTCTTCATGGACTAAAATTTGGTTATATCTGGAATAACCATCGAGTAGTGACATACGAGATGCTCCAACTACTCGCTGAAGTATGTGATCCATTTTTGGCAGTGGATAATTATCCTTTAATGAAAATTTGTTGAGATTCCTAAAATCAATACACAAACGGATCTCACCTGTATTCTTTCGTATGGGCACCAAATTAGATATCCAATCAGAAAAACGGATAGGAAAAATGATTCTTGATTTGTACAACCGATTGATCTCCTTCTCAATTGATGGCAGCAATTTTGGATTAAGCCTTCTTAACTTCTGTCTGAAAGGTTTCTGATTAGGCTTAATAGGAATTGTGTGCTGAATTATATTGGTATCATACGTTTTCAAATCAAGGTAGTCCCAAGCAAACACATCAGCAAAAGATGAAAATAAATTGATATATTTGGCCTTTACCTTCGGTGGCAATGTTTTGGACAACTTTACCATCTTCGGATGTTCAGCTGTTCCAATATTCACCTCTTCGACTCCCTTCTCTGTTGGCTGCAATGTTGGTTTGTGGGCTACGTCATCATGATCAAAGAGTTCTTCTAAAGGTATCAAGCCTTTAGGAATCATGTTATCCTTGAGCTGCAACACTTCCATTTGATTGATCTGCACATCATCTTTACCATCATCATGTTCTACATCAATTGAGGTGTCTTTGAACTTACCTTTGTTTTGCAGAAAATCATCAATCTCTCCATCATCTTGAAAAACTTGCCAATATCTCTGATTGTCCAGGAAAGTTGGACGATGTTTCACATGGATTTCAAATTTATTACTTGAATTCATAGGAATCTTCAAAGTACTTGCTGCCTTAGCAAGTTCATCAGCAATACTATTTTGAATACGAGGCACACACGTCAAGGTGTAATCAGAAAACAACTTCAAAATGTCTAGAACAACATTCCAGTATGCCCGCATTCGAGGATGCTTTGCTTGATATTCGCCTTTAACTTGCTTAATCACCAATTCGGAGTCACCATATACCGCAATCCTCTCAGCATTTAGCTTTCTTAGGATCTTTAAGCCAATGATCAAAGCCTCATACTCAGCTTCATTGTTTGAGCAATCAAAAGCAAGTTTGTAAGAACATACCCGCATATTACTCGACACTTTATTTGGAGCAGAAAAAGGATTGCGTACCCAAATTCCAATTCTAGCACCAGTTTTTCCCACCGCTCCATCGAAATCCATAGTCCATATGCCATCTTCCTCTTCTTCTAAGTGCTGAAACTCTATTTTCTGTATTTTTTCCGCTTGCTATCCATTATCCTCTTCTGATTGCTGAATGGTATTGCTCTGTTCTTGACTTTCTTTCTTCAACACTTCTTTGAAATTCTCTGCTATTTCTAGAATATCATTTGTTGCAACTAACTAGCCATCAAGCTCATTGAAACTATCTGAATACAAAACAAAAGACTCTAAATCTGTATGTACATAATTAATCAGATGATTAATTGGTTTCTCCTTGCTTGTAATCATGCATTTCATTTTTTTCTCCCGATAAAGTTTTCTCATTTGACCAAACACAGGAATTGTTGCATAGGAGAAATCAAGTTGCATAGTTCCTTTAATCTTTGCTCCCTAAGATCTAGAAAGAAGCATTCCAAATCTAGGAGGTATATCCACTACCACCACATCCATCAAAACGTTCTTTGCCGGAATTTGATCCAAACTGACCACCAAGTCTTTAATGAGCCCAATACATCTCACCCTGCTGGAATCAAATGAATAGAGATCATGATACTTCTTGGTAATATCCAAACCCAACCTTTCCATGACAGCCTTCGGCATAAGATTGTGGGAGGCACTAGAGTCAAACATAGCATTATGCAACACAAACTCATGCACTCTCAAACTGATATAACAAGGAGGCACATCACTGTCTGGAGACTCACCATTCAATGCTGGTCCAAAAATCAGTGCAGGTTGATCATCTTCTACACTCACCATATCAGACATTGGATCAAGATTCAAAATTTTTGAAACCTGACCTCTATAACTGCTATTCCTCATAAGCTCTGTCAAGGTAATGGATACCTTCAATTTAGAAATTTCATTTTCTAAACTAAAAGAAGAAGTCTTCTCTACCTCTTTGGCTGGAACCTCTTTCTTCTCAGCTTTATCTGCTTTATCTTTTGATACAATTGGCTGATTGACTCTTTCATTTGCTGATGGAGATTTGCAAGGAGTTGGATCAACAACTTCTTTTCCTTTATTTTGTGCAACAGGTGGCTCATTCTTAGATGTTGGACCTTCCTTTCTTTTATGGATTGGGTTGATGGGGACATTTCTATTTCTTAATGAATATTGACGCTTCTGGGTAGACAAGGCATGCATATATCCTCTCTGATACTCATCTGACTCCTCCTCAAGAGCTGTGTCATTTGCCAAGATAAAATCTGCATCTTGTTGTACAACTGAACTTTCTGCATACTCATCATCTTTAATGATAAAGGTGGGTAGATCATCAGGAGTAAAAAAGTGATTTTCTTCCCCTATTACATGGTCTTCATCATCAGATTTGGGACCAACAAAATTCTGCTGAAGAGGTGTCTTTACTTGCTGCTGTTGTGATGCCGGTTCTTGTGCTTGCTGCTCACCTTGTTTGATCCTAAATTGAGGTTGCTGCTGTCCACAGAAATTAGGATTCCAAATCTGCTGTTAAAGCTTACCAAATGTTAACCTTTCAATCATCTTTTCTACCTTGCGGAGCACCAGATCTGAGGTAGAAGCTTCTTCCTTTATTGAAACTCTCTTCTCGGTTTTAACTCTAGCTCTCTTGTCATTCAAATTTGCCTCAACACTAACAGCGATTTTTTGCATTTCTTCTAAGGTAGCAGGATCCCTCTCTCTTAATTGATAAGCCATGTCTAGATCAAAACCATCCGGGAATTGTAGCAACGCTGGCTTTCTAGTTGGCCTTAAATCATCAGGAATTGCATTATAAACCGCATTGAATCTAGTACAATAGTCTTGCACGGACTCACCAGCATTCCGCTTGATCTTGGTATATTCAGAAGTGATATGAAGAGGATCTTTCTTGACTTCCCAGGGATCCCAGAACTGTCTTTGAAGCTCTTGTAATGTGGGAATACTTCTGGCTGTCAAAGCTCTGAACCATTTCCTCACCTCACCTGCGAAACTCTACATGAATAATTTCATGGTCACGTTTTCTGCATCGATCTCATGAAGCTGAAAGAAATCCGTCATCTTGTCCACATGTTGCTGAGCTGTGGTGCTTTGAGGAGTGCCGTCAAACAAAGGAATTTTACTCTGATAATCTGCGGGCATGTCACCCAAAACTTGAGGCAGCATGAGAGGTGAAAACTGAGCAGCCATTGCTCTTGGTGGATTGGCAATCGGCCTTGGAGATGTTGGGGGAGAAGGTGCAGCTCATGTGTGAGGTGTATGAGGAGGTGTATGCAAAGGTGAAGCAATTTTGGATGTAGAAGGAGTAGATGGAGGTGAATTTACAGTAGAATTTTGATCAGCAATAGTAGGCTACGGGGGAAGGGTGGGAATGAAAGGCAGCTCCGTGGGAACCCTTGAGCAGGATGGAGTTGTGGCAGCTCCAATTGTTGCAGATGCAGCTTCTAGAAAATCAATGATATTTGCAGCCTCAGTGTCAGTTTTGAGCTGTCTTAGAATGAAATTTTCAATGGACTTATTAGATTTCTCAATTTCTAGAGCAGTAAGAAAGTTCGGATTCGGGGTGATAGACTCAAGAGCGTTTTCGGATTTGGTTTTAAACAATGACAATTCAAACTTTTCATCAAAATCAAGCTCTTCAAGTCACTTGAAAATTGCAAGGCAAGAATGGGATTTGAACACGGGAGTCACAGAGCTCTCTTGATGAACAATTCTTGAAATCAAATTGGGATTTTCATAAAAAGGGGGAGGATTTGGATATGGATTAGCTCTGGTATATCTCTTTGAAGCTAGCTTGTTAATTTCAAGAAATCAAAGGAACACCAAACAACTTTTTCATCCTTTCAAATTCTAAACTAATCATCCGAAAGCTTAGAATTCTCAAAGGTATTGGGGCAATTTACAGTTCGAGTGTCACAATTACAAGCTAGACCGGAGATTGACTGAAGCAACATTTATCTACTTGCACTAATGCAAAGCAAAAGCGTTTCGAAGGCTACCTGGCATAACTTCAGGCTCTGTCTGTAGCTTAGAAAACCAATGACATCAACAAGAAAACCATTTTCTTCCCCAGCATGGTTGCCACTATGTTACAACCTAGATTTGCCTCAGGCTGAAAAGATAAGGTTCTAGGTCCACATCAAACCACGCTCAGCCTCGTAGCTAGCCCTACGAGGACAAGAGAGGGCTCTCTCTGGGTCAATCTCGGAAAAAGATAATCGATGGGGCTTGAGATGACTGAAAAAATAAATTAATATTAGGCTAGGTATGAAGTACAAGGGTTTGTTTTGAGTTTTTGAGGGTTTTGTGTTGGAAACAGGGAAAGGCAAATTGGGCTTGGGGATGAAGCACAGTTTCTGCAGAGTTCTAATTGGGCCAAGGAAGGCAATCGTTTTGATGCTTTAAATTGAGTGAATTGATAGATCGGACTGGTGAGGAGCTAAGGAGAGCAAGAGAATCTCAAGAATTCTCCTTAAACAGATGAAAACATGGAAATTTAAACAAATTCAAAGGCAGAGAATAACACTTAATGGATTCCACCTTAATCACTCATTTGTTCAAATTCAAAAGAAAAGACAGGAAAATGATACACATAAGACTAATGAACTTACAATTACTTAGAGAAGCACACCATCAAAACATAAAACCACATGGATCCCAAACAGTGCTGCAAAACCCTGGTCTTTCCTTAGCCAAAATGCAGAGATAGAATGTACAATGATATGCCAAAGCAATCCCAAGTGTCCAACCATGACAATGACTTAGAAATTACATAATATAGACAAGCCAAACCCATTCCCTTGCCTCTATGGGTCGAGCTCATCATTATAGGATCTATTTCAACCAATTCTAAACAAAGCACTAAAATCTAGGCAATCGAAACAACTTGCCTCTATAAGGTAGGAAACTGATTCATTCATTAAATTTTCACTTTTTAGTGAATGAATCCTCTAGAAAAAGAAAATAAGTGCCAAAATTACATCATTTTTATCCAATTATATCAATATAGATAAAAAATTACATCACAAAGAAAAACTAGTCAAACTGGCCGAATTTCTAAGTTGGAAGGTGAAAAATTGAGCAAAAATCCTCTATGCGCCACACCAAAATCTGTATGCGTCACACCACTTTGAGGCTGAGTTTGAGGCCCTTTATGAAGTCCAAATTGAGCCCAAGTGTTCTTGTTGGAAAGCCCTACCTGTCTACTTTCCAACCCAAGTAGAATCTCTGAATTTGGATGTCATTTGCCCCTCCAAAACTTCAATCTCCCAAGACTGCTTCCTATGTGTCAAAAAAGGGGTAGTGAGGTCATTTTTTGAGTGTTTTTGACCTCCTGAAAACTCAAAACTTGCCCAAACTTCTTGGCCATGCACCAGAAGTCATGAATTTTCATGATAAATCCAAATATATAAACTTTTTACAGTTTGGATCTCCCTAGCAAAAGCGTGCGCCAGGTGGCGCGGTGCATAGGGAGAAAAACCTTGTTTTTTGTACCAAAATTTGCCAAAATGCCAAATATGCCCCAAATTTCTTGAAATTTGGGCTGTAGCTTCTTCATTAAGTTTTATGCTAGGCCAAAGAGGCTTCAGCCAATATCTGAAGACGATCAAGCTCCCTTTGCCTCTTTTGCTTCCTTATTGCCTTCTTTAATTTTGCCTTTAAATTCCTGATTCATGCCTTGGAGACCTTGTTTCGTTCCATGTAGTGGAAAGCCATGTGTCTCAGAAATGCATGGTCCTTGTTGGCCTTGTCCAATAGCCTCTCTAAGTGCATGTTAACTCTCTCGAGATTAGCTTCCCGATCCTCATTAATCTCTTGCTCCAATGACGTGAGCTCAATTCTTCTCCTTTGTGCAGCCTGGCGATTCTCACGGATTTTCTGTAGCTCCATGATTTCTTGCTGATCTTCAAGCTGTTTTTTCCTTTGTTCTAAATATTTCATGGTCCACTTAGCTCTCTCCAAGTCAAGGGATAAGGCTTGGATCTCTGTTTGCTGCTCCTGGATGATCTCCCTAAGTTTGGCACTTTGTGGGCCCGTATCTGTATCATCATCATGAATGAGAATGAAGTTGGTCTCTCTTTCACCTTGATCCAGGTGGATGTTGGTGGCCACCCACCTATCCCATTTGGACCCCCACAACTGTCTCTTTCAGTTTTTCAGTTTCCTTAATTATAGCACAGTTTACTATGTTTAGTAGTTTTTTGGGTCCTAAACTTCGGAGCCGTTTTGAGGCCCTAAATGACGTTTTTTGGGAAATCTACTGCCAATGATTTTTCTACTAAAAAATCATCTTTTCTGTCATAGTCCTCGGAGAGATCTTTCCAATGGGCTATCATGCACGTCAAACGGAGATAATATGACCAATTCACGACCCCTGGAAGTTGGCTGTCCAACTCACCCCAAAACAGGGCCCACAATTTGACGTTTCATCTTCTAGGGTTAGGTTTTGGGATGTGAAGGGTTTTCCACTGTTTCTGAATAATAAATAGGCCTTCAAGCCTCATTGTAACATAGTTCAGAATAGTTCAGAGGTAAGTAGCTGACACATCTCTTCTCAGAGATAAGCTACCATCACCCTAGCTGGGTTATTTCCACTTCTATTTGTAAGCATATTTCAGTATTTTACAGTAATGAAATGAAGTATTATTTCCACTGCATATCTGTCTTTATGGTTATCTCTGTATTTTATTGCGTTCCTGTTTAAATCTGTATCAGTGGTATCAGAGCAGTTTGCTTTTTCTTTGTTTTTCTTTGCATGTCCCCAACGAGGTCGGGATATAAGGAGTTAGGGCTTGAACTGGTCGAACCTTTGCAAGACCAGCCTCACAAATCTCGACGAACTCCCATGGCAGATGAGGAGGGGGCAGGAGATCCTATCAAAATCTTGCTCGAAGAAGCCCTCGATCGGCAAAGAAACGCAATGATGGATAACTTTGCGCAGATCCTTCAGCGGCTACCCAGAGGCGACGCAACGGTTTCCAACGGCTACTTTGGAAACGCCACACCGTTTAAGGTACAAGTTAATTTTGAAATCCCCATATTCAAGGGTCAAATAGACTCAGGTGCTATAGATAAATGGTTAAATCTGCTAGATGGGTATTTTTCTATTCATGAATTTTCAAGTCGAGAAAAGATTGTTTTCGCTCTTCTCAAAGCAGCCCCCCACGTCAAGGACTGGTGGGAAACCTACTGCGAGCAAAAGGATGAAAGTACAGGCTCACTGTTTTCTGCTGCACCCACTTGGAATGGCTTCCTGGATGCCATCAAGGAGCAGTACTACCTTGTCAAAAGCTATGAGGACAAATACATCAAATGGACCACACTGCAACAGGGATGAGACCAAGATGTGCTAGAGTTCACAAACATTTTTCATACCCTTCGCACACAGTTGGGTATCAAAGATTCTGAGCTACATCTGGTACTCAAATACCGTGGCTACCTACACAGATACATCCAAGAAGAGATGGATTTCTTGAACATCTCCTCACTCGACACAGCATACTGATACGCTGTCAAAATTGAGCAAAAGTCCAAATAGAAGAAGCGAGACTTTGGATCTACAAATTCGAAGCCCAAAGGACAAAGCCAAGGCGGGGTGACCCAAGACAACCCGTCAAAGCCGCAAGAAAAGAACAACACCACGAAGTCGAAGAAGGACACACGAAAGTGGTGTGAGTTCCACAAGAGTCCCACTCATAATACAAGTGAGTGTCGGACCAAGCAGTCGTTGGTGGCAGAGTTGAAGGCTTCTGAATCAGATGCATGTTCCGACCCTAAGCTAGAACCTAATAAGGGGAATGGAAAAGGGAAGCAGATCATTGATACGGATCCTAGCGCCACTATTGCCACTGCCAAGATCCAGAAAAATGAGCCCGAAGATCTAGAGGAGGGATAGCATCTTTTCCACTCATAGATTTGGGTGAAGGGTTCACTGTTGCAATTCATTGTCGATAGTGGCAGTCAAAAGAACCTCATTTCAGCAGAGGTTGTGAAGCAGTTGGGTCTACCAACTACACCACACCCACAACCGTATAGTATCAGGTGGCTTCATGAAGGACGAGATCTTAAAGTTTGCCAGCAGTGTCGCCTTCCCTATAGCATCAAGCCCTTCACAGACGAGGTATTATGTGATGTTACACCTCTGGATGTTTGTGATGCACTATTAGGCCAGCCATACTTGTGGAGGCGACATGCTGTGTATGAGTCAAGGCCTCGCGCTGTCATTATTTCTTTGGATAATTCATTATATAGGATATAGGAGGTAGCCCCACCTACTGCCACCTCTTTGATCACTGCTACGAAAGGCAGCAAGCTCATCTCACAGACTAGGAAATTTATTTTTTGTCTGGTTCGCTCCCAAAGTAAGGGAAAGATCGTTGCTACATCCATGACCCCCGCGAAGGGTTCCTCCACGCAGCAACAACAACAGAGGGATATAGTCATGACAGAACACAGGAACAACTTCTCCTTACCCAGAGGGTACCACACAAATCTCAGGTAGGCGACAAAGTTTGGTTACATTTGCAGAGAGAGCGCATTACGAGAACATATAAGAAACCCAAACCACTTCGACATGGTTCTTACACCAGTAACAAGGCTATGGGCAACAATGCCTTGAAGCACAACATTCCTCCATTCCTTCGCTTTCACCGAGTTTTCAATGTGGACCGTTGCCGACCATGCTCCCCACCATTTTTGGACACATCAAAGATTGCAGAACAGCTCACCAGAGACCCAGCTCAATAGAAGCTTCCTCATCTCAGGGAGGAACTCAATGCAATGGGGACCATTGCTTCCTAAGGGGGAGGAATGATCTAGGTGGATGTTGGTGGCCACCCACCTATCCCATTTGGACCCCCACAACTGTCTCTTTTAGTTTTTCAATTTCCTTAATTATAGCACAGTTTGTGGGGCCCACAATTTGGTGTTTCATCTTCTAGGGTTAGGTTTTGGAATGTGAAGGGTTTTCCATTGTTTATCAATAATAAATAGGCCTTCAAGCCTCATTGTAACATAGTTCAGAATAGTTCAGAGGCATGTAGCCGGCACATCACTTCTCAAAGATAAGCTAACATCGCCCTAGCTGGGTTATTTCCACTTCTATTTGTAAGCATATTTCAGTATTTTATAGTAATGAAATGAAGTATTATTTCCGCTGCATATATGTCTTTATGGTTATCTCTATATTTTATTGCGTTCCTGTTTAAATCCGGATCACACCTGAAGGCTCACTTGAAGGCCCCTCATCCTGCATTGGGCTCTTGCCTTTGTCTTGTACCTATGATGCTGATGGAGGAAGCGAGGCCCCTTCCACCCCGGGTGGAGATAACACTCGCTTTCCCGCTACAAACAAATGTATGGTGCCTTTCTGATATGTGATGAATATCGGCACACTAGCGGTCTCATGGCACTCATACTGATGAGAAGGTTAACCTTCATGCTTAACCTCTGATAATCCCTGTGAAGCTCTGAAGAAGTCACGAGAGATGAAATCATCCCAATTGATGCCCTGTCATCCAAGCTGATGAACCACCAAAATCTTAATAAGAGCAAAATGATAAACACTGTTAAGTTGCTACTGAGGTGTTTTGTGCTGCACAAGGGTGGTCATCCTCTCTATGTTCCAGCAAAAGAAATACAGAATGTTCATCATCCGTACCCTGGTGAAATTCTTGAGCAACCTGATGTGATAAGCATAGAGACGAGAGAACCGTCCCTCACAGCTGAAATATTTCATGATCAATTTCATTAGTGGAGCATATTCATCTTTCAAATATCGGAATGGGAACACTCTCTTGAGCTGCCTCAAGAAACTGGTTTTAATGTATGGCTCATAATGTTGCCGGTCAATCTTTTGTTTCTTGTGCCATGGTTCTCCAATGTTCGGTATGTTGGTTGCTAATGAGATAGATTCTGGTGTAAGTGTGAAGGTGACACCAACTAAGATAGCTTGATCTCCATGTAAGTGCAGCACGAATAGATGAGCCAACTCATGACGACATTGAATACTAGCCACCTTTTGACAAAACTCATAGCATGATTGATGTTGGAAACAAAACATAGCAAGAGGGCAGGCCTGCAATTCTGTAAGGGTGATTGGTTCTTCTCTTACATGTCTGCCACTTTTATGAGGCCTCCATGGTGCCTGTTCTTCCAAGTGTGAGTCACTTTGAGTTTCCACTTCATAGTCCGATGAATGCTCAGATGCCATGAATGCTGTTTTTCAAACTGCCTTGAAGATGAAGATGCTGGTGTATGAAAACTATTTAAACTGCTCTTTTGTGTGCAAAGTCTACCACCAAAGGGAAAAAACAAATGAAACAAGGAATATTAGGAAGGGGAAATAATAGTGAGGAATGGGAATTATTGGGAGAAATTTGTTAGGGAAATATGGGAGAGGGTTTGAGGGATTTATGTATGGGAATAGGGTTTAGGGTTTGGAATTGTTGTATAGCGTTTGAGGTGTGAGGTTGGAAAATTTGGGACAGAGCATTTAGGAGAAGGGATTGATGAGCTTATGGGAGTAGGAAATTATGGAATGATAAATACAAGGGAAGAATAGGAAGAAGAAGTGACAACTTTTGTAGCAAAACACTGATTTTGACACCCACAGCAAATTTTCCTTTGAGGCACGTTGAGGTAGGGTTTAGATTCTTGTTTCAATCATTTCCATTCATAAAGCACCATCCGTTATCACAAAACTGGATAAAACATTGAGATGTTGACCCTACCTGGCGAATCCATGAAAATAAATGGTAATTTAAAGAAATTTGAAACGTTTTCGGGCTTTTAGGTGTGTGCGCTGCGCTGCATACCCAACGCGCCGCGCTCTGATAGTGCGCCGCGCCCATTTAGATTTACACTGGAAATTTTCTCCCAGTGTGCCGCGCCTCCCCAGTGCGCCGCGCCACGTGCTCTATGTGCCGCGCGACCAAATTTCCTCCAACTTCGCCTAAATCGCTCATGAACTCAACCAATTTTGCTTTGGGTGGCTTTCTCCTTAATCTTGGCATGCAAATAATGTTGATCTTCATGATAATGTATTTATAAAGACATGGATTTAATTTTTGACTGTTCAAAACCCAACTTTGTAATGTTTTTGCATTGGCACTTTTTTCATTTTAATACACTCTGTTTTTGAATTTCCCTTTCAATTTTTTGACTGAAACAATGAAATTCTTGGCAAATGTTTGCAGAGATAGCTGACATGGAATTTGGCAAAGGAGACCAGGGCTGCGCCTGAAGATTTCAAAAACTGAAAAATTTTGAAAATTATTACAAAGGACAAAATGTTGACTTTTCTTCAAAACAGATTTTTGAAGAATAGTCATAATCCATCCATATGACGATGAAATTCACGAAAAAAAAAAAAAAAAAAACATGTGTAGAACCTCCCTCTGGCCTGTTGGCATTTGGACACTTTAACAACTCAATTTGTGAAACCCTAGACCTATGATTGACATGACTCTTTTCCCATGTAAAGATCAAACATTGACTGTCATGGACTTTTAATAATCATTGATGAAAAGACCTAAGCCAGCAGGTACAAGACATGAGGGGAATGAATGACAAAGCCCTTCCGACAGAGTTTATGGCATGCTCCTAACGGAATGCAACTGAGTGAATCGAGTGAGACACCTACAAATGAAATGCAAAAAGAGTGTTGATCTCTGACGGAGGGATGACCAGACCGACTCTAACAGAGTGTATATTTTAGAATATTTGTTTTTGTATAAAGAATCCTAAGTCGATAGGTTCTTGATAGCTTATATTTTTACAAGCGCACATCGAGCTGAGCTCTCAACCCCAATAGATAGAAAATTTATTTTTGCATTGCATGTTCTAAGTTGAGTAGGCGTGTTTGGGTTACAACTTTCTGTGGAGTACTAAAGAAGGTACGTTTTTATCGTTTATTTTGTCATCTTTTCTTTAAAACTAATAGCCTCTTTGCATCATGAACTAAGTAGATAATAAGAAATTATGACAAAATCTATGGGATTTATATGCAACACAAAACAACTAATAATTGCCATTTTCTTATGCAAGAAAAGGAGAAAACAAAAGATTGTCGTCCCAAAGGAAAAAGATAGGACAAAGTTAACTGTTGTCCCTTTGGCAGGGAACCACATGCAAACAAGGTGATCCAAATTGGAGCGTATCAACCAGGAAAGGGAAAAGGAGATATCAAATCAGCGCAAGAGAATAAGAGGATAACTGAGAATTAACAGTCTGGTGAATCCCTCAAGATTCTTTGATCCTGAGGGATCACTATCTTAATGACTTTCGCATCATTGATATCTCCGCTCAGCTGTTATAAGAAGGGGCAGCACTGCTAGCCGGGGACAACTTGTTATTATTTTTATGTAATTCTCCTTTTTATTTGAAACTTTGATCATCGACTCTCATTGAAGAGTGATCCACTATAACTCTTTTTTGATGTTTTAATATAAATTTGGTTGCCATTCCATCTTCGATTCTAGAGTAATCTCAAGTGGTGTGTCCCTAGATGCTAAGGGCCTGACCCTGGTGGAACACTTGCTCCTGTACCATTATTTCTAATTCGTATGTGGTTTTCATTATTAGCTATGTTCGGTAATCTGATGTGTGTTTCTATTTTACATCATGGTTATGTTATATTTTGTTTATGCTCAACTGAGTAATGTTGTTCTCTGTGACAGGAATGCTGTGTTGCTCATTCTAACTTTGTAATGCATTGTTGTTCCTTTAACCATTGATATAACATTGTTGTTCCTTACAGAATATTATTGTTGTTCAATTACAGAGTAACCATGCTGTAACATTCATAAGTTGGTATTATTGTATTCATCTACAGTTTACACTTAATCGCGATTGTTGTTCAACTGGCGTTGTTGTTCCATTACGAATTACAATCGTTATTCTTTACAACTGAGATTGATACTTGTTGTATCGAAGTCAGATTACTGTTTCTTCTAATATTAAGCGTGCCGTGTGTGATATTTATCTTGGTTCATTATACATTTATATTTGACTCTAGTTGTTGTTCTATATTTCATTTCTGATTAGCTGCCATTCTATTTCCTTTTGCTGTCTGATTTATCTTTAGAGTAAGATTGTTATCTGATTCCTGTAGTATATAATTGTTGCATTTATTTCCATAGACTAAGGTTTTGCTGTTCAATCTTGTTTATAAGACTAGTTACTATTCCATTTCCTGTTATTTGTATTATCATTGCTTTGCTGTGCAGAGTGATCTGATACTGTAGTGAGCATTGACATTTGTTGTATAGTTCCCAGATTGATGATCTTTTCTTTGGTTATCTTTAATTACATCAGTTTACAGAGGGATGAGTTACCATTACTGTACCCTTGACTGATAAGTTGTTGTAGTTTGTTGAGTGCATGATTTGAGTTTTAAAGTAGATCTTGTTTCAAGCATCCGTTTACTCTTGTATATAGAGCACTATACTACTAGCATCACTCTAAAAAATGACGCCCTCAAACTGAGTACACTCTTTGAGATAAAAAATCATTCCTAGATTGATAAGTTAATGTAGGGTAAATAGAGGTGAAAAAGACCCTTTTTACTGCTCGACATTTTGGCGCCGTTGCCAGGGAAGAGTGTAGCCATTTGTTTATTTTCAAGAGTAGTGTAAGAACCTGCGTACGGAGCATGTAATAGCCCTACTCCCTACACGCTTTCCTGCATGTTTTTTGTTGTTTTCTTTGGGTAGAAATTAGTAGTTGATTTGTGTGCATAACTAAGTAGAAAAAGCCTAAAAATAATCCTAAACCTCTACCCAAGCTTGACAAAGCTAAGGGGCTGGTGACCCTTGGCCGATCAACATTTATAGACGAAATCCTTAAGAAAGCAGAATCTCAGCCTTTAGTAGGACCTAGAAAAGTTACTTCTAGACAGCCTACCAGTTCCCTTCAGGCCACAGGCTCACCATCTGTAGCCTTTGCTAAAGTGCATAATCAAACCGAAGAGCAAGATTTTCAAGAAATTGACAATTCTAGCCCAAAATCATTGCAAGAAGGGAACCTTGGCAACCTCTGTGAAGGGAGAGGAGAAACCGGGGAAACTGAAGAACCAAGATCTCCTCTTGGGATAATTCAGCCATTAAGTAGCCCAGATAAGGGAAGTGCTGCAAAAATCATTCATAACGAAGTTGAAGAACCTCAAGAGCCAAAGTCCCCCCAGACATTAGGCACTCTCATCATCCCAGATAAAGGAAGTGTTGTTAAGGCCATTCCTGTTAGAGCCATTCCCCCTCGACAGCCTAGGAATACCCTCTTAGATATCCTAGAAGGTTATTGGCATATATTTGACAAAATGGCCCAGAACCAGCCAAGCACCCAAACCTCTACACTGCAATACCCCAATGTGGATACTGCAGCTAATACACCTATGAAAGAAATTCCTGTCGAGCATATCCCTACATTCCATGGCCTTACATTAGAAGATCCAGATGCATTCTTATTTGAATTTGATGTGTTGTGTAGAGTATATAACTATACCACTGATCCCCAAAAACTGAAATTGTTCCCCTCTACATTAAAAGGGGCTACTTTAAGATGGTTTATGGGATTGGGTGGTGGTGTTATAAAAAATTGGGATCAAATGAAAGAGTCTTTTCTAAAAAAAATTCAGGATTATTGCAGGTCTAGAGAATTAAAAGATGAAATATTTCAGATGGTAGCTAGACCAAATGAAACATTAGAAGAATATGTTGAGCATTTTCAGTATAATCTTCAAATATCTCCTTATGCATCATTACCCTAACCTGATAATGTATTAAAAATAGCATTAATTAGGGGAATGAAGGAACAATGGATTGAAACACTAAATATTATGGGAAAAGGAGATATTTATTAGGAAAATTTTTCTGACATTATCAATTTATGTATCAGGAGTTCAAGAGGCAACACAAGACTAAAACCAACAAAACATGATCGGTTTGCAAGAGACAATAGAATTTCTGCAGAAGGAGTAACTCATGCAGAAATTGGAAATTTATTAGAAAATTTTAAAACTGACCTATTGGGGACACTGACAACGCAACTTGATATTATGCAGGCCAAACAAAAGCAAGCAGAGGAAAAACAGAATTTGGAAATCTTCTGTCCTAGATGTAGAAAGAAACACATCCACAAGGAGTGTCCATTAGATGTAGTCCAAGTTTGCACCATTTGTACAAAAGACCACTCTACAGAGAGTTGTCCCTCACTCCCTAGATTAAAAGCAATATACAAGGAGGTAGAAGAAGAACCAGAACCGGTGTATCTACTCAATCAGCGCCATCAATGATAGCTGCAACAATCAAGTATGTTCCCATATCCATCTTCTTCTTTTCAGCCTCCACAATATCATGCTCAAAAATATAATACAATGTGGAAAAATCAACTTCCATTCCCAAATTGGTCACAACAACCATTTCCTTCATCATCACCATGGCCAAATCAAGCAACCCAACCCAATTGGCCAAATTTTCCCTATACTCCACCATATTGGAAAAATAATGTATATCTAGCACAATGATCCCCTCCTACTTCATAGAGCCAAGCCTGGCAAACAAACTAGCAAAGACCGATGAATCAGCCAGTAGGAACCATTCCGCTCCCTCAACCTACACTGCCAACATTACAAAAAAACCCCTAGTTTAACTTAAGACCCCAACTCCCAGCCCAACCCAACCCTAATTCGAATAACAGACCGTCTAGTCTATTCAAATAATTGAAACACCAGAGATAGGAACCGATCTAAGGGAGTGTAATGACCTTCAATTAAGATCTAGGCGCATCATTGAAATAGAGGGAGATAAAACCACTCATGTTGAAAATCAGCTACCTTTAGAACAAATATTGCAAGAAGAGGATGTGATCGGACAACAAACTCGTAATCAAGTAATCACATCTTCCCCTCCATTCCTAGAACGATTAACTATACCTCGACCTTTACAACATCCTGATTTTGACATTCTAGGAGAACTTAAAAATCTGTACATAAAAGTCCCACTCCTCCAAGCCATTCAAGACATCCCAATATATGCAAAGACCATCAAATAGCTATGTATAAAGAAACCAAGGAGGAAAACAACAAGTAACCCAAAAGTCCAAGTAGTTGGTACCTTATCCAATTTATTATCAGGAAAAGAAACACTCGTTAAATATGAAGACCCAAGAAATCCAATAGTAACCGTAAAGATCAATGGACAAACCTTCTCAAATGCCTTAGTTGATCTAAGAGCTGAAATCAATATCTTAACAACCACCACTTGTCAAAAACTAGGTATTGCATCAGTAGAACGGACTTCCACTTTACTAGAACTAGCTGACCGATCCGTGGTTAGGCCAGAGGGCACACTGCATGATGTCATGATATCCATTGATTCCTAGGAGTATCCTGCCAATTTTTTGATAATAAACCCCAAAACCGACTTGATGGACATCCACTGATTTTAGGCAGACCTTGGCTTGCAACTGCTGATGCTTATATTGGTTGCCGACAAGGTAGTATGACCATAACTAGGGGGGCTAATATCAAGAGTCTAGCTTTATATCCTCCAGCCCAGCCAAGTTTCACAATTATAAAAACTAACAAACATCATGTATCATACCTCACCGAAAATATTTGATCTCAATTAACCATAGAAGAGGCCCTCGATTTCAAAGACCAAACAGAAGATGATGCTATTAACAATTTTACTAGCCAAGATGAATCTAGATCCCACATACAATGTCACATGATAGAAGCAACGTTTGATAATGAATTAGAATAAGATCCTCTTAAAGATACTCACGATCAAACAATACCTACTACCTCTATCTCAAATAGCAAAACTGTAGAAATTGAGCCAGGAAAGAATTTAAACATTAATGCCAAGTTGACTTCCGAACAAGAAGAGAAGCTGATCCAACTATTGAGGAAATACAAAGAAGCATTTGCGTGGGACTATCCTGACATGAAAGGAATTGATCCCCAGTTATGTACACACCACATTTACATAGAGAAGGATGCAAGACCTGTTCGCCGACCACAAAGGAGACTTAACCCTCATGTAAAAGACATTGTAAAAGCTGAACTTCAAAAACTTTTAGATGTGAACTTCATCTACTTTGTCTCCGATAGTAAATGGGTCTCTCCACTTGTTGTGGTGCCAACAAAAAATGGAAAGTGGAGGATTTGTGTAGATTATAGAGAGCTAAATAAAGCAACACAAAAAGACCACTTTACCCTTCCATTCATTGATCAAGTATTAGACACTTTGGCAGGAAAGAAATTATTTTCTTTCTTAGATGGCTTCAATGGATACAATCAGATTCAGATTGCCCCTGAAGACCAAGAGAAAACCACTTTTACTTGTACTTGGGGAATATTTGCCTACAGAGTTCTACCTTTTGGCCTATGCAATGCCCTTGCCACATTTCAAAGGGCTATCCTCAGCATCTTTTCAGATTTAATAAATGAAGGGCTCGAAGTATACATGGATGATTTTACACCATACGGAGATGATTTTGACCTAGCATTAGACACATTGGAAAAAGTGTTGCAGTGGTGCATTGCCACCAGGCTTTGTTTGAGCCACGAAAAATGCTATATGATGATGATAGACGGACTTATTTTAGGCCATTATATCTCAGCAGCTGGAATACAAGTAGACCCCACCAAACTCCAAATAATCTTGCTAATTCCCACTCCTACCACTCAGACATAGGTACGCAGTTTTCTTGGATTTTCTGGTTATTATAGAAGATTTATAGAACATTTTTCTCATATTGTTGCACCTTTATATGCACTAACAAGGAATGTTGACTTTGTTTGGATAGAAAAATGTGATCGTGCTTTTGAAAATTTGAAAAAACTTGTGTCAACGGCCCCAATACTCCGAGGACCAAATTGGGACTTGCCATTTCAAATTTCATCAGATGCTTCAAATACAACTATTGGAGCAGTCCTTGGCAGGAAGAAGATAAAAAACCATATGCAATTTATTATATTAGCAAGAATTTATCTCGTGCTGAATTGAACTATATTGTTACTAAAAAGGAATCTTTAGCTGTAATATATGCTGTCAATAAATTCAGGAATTACATTACTGGATATCCTGTTATCTTTTATACAGATCACTTTGCCATAAAATACCTAGCAAATAAACCAATCACAAATGGTAGAGTAACTAGATGGCTGATTTTATTGCAGGAATTTGATATCACAATAAAGGACCGACCTGGAAAAGAAAATCCTGTAGCTGACTTTCTCTCGCTAATGCCAAAACCAGTGGACGTAACAGTAGTTGAAGATCAATTTCCAGATGAGTATTTGTTTGCTGTCATTGTTAAAACACCCTGGTATGCTGATGTCACAAATTACTTAGCAGTAGGAAAATTACCGAAACATCTGACCCCCAATGAACGAAAACAGATTGTCCAGCGAAGTACTCAATTTTCTTGGATTGGGGGCTACCTGTTCCATACAAGGGCAGATATGCACATCAGGAGATGTGTCTGCGAAGATGAAATTTTTAATATTTTGAAAACTTTTCACGACTGACCATGTGTTGGACATTTCGCTGATCAAAGAACTGGTCACAAGGTGCTACAAAAAGGGTATTATTGTACCACGATCTTCAAAGATGCAAAGAAGTTCATTCAAGCTTGTGACAACTGCCAAAGAGTAGGATGCCTTGGACAGTCCGATGAAATGCCCCTGAATCCACAGCTAGTTATTGAACCATTCGAGCGACAGGCCCTCGATTTTGTTGGTCCAATTAACCCATCATCAAACCAAAAAACATATATTTTGGTAGCAACAGAATTGTCACCAAATGGGTTGAAGTAGAGGCATTACCGAGAGCTACAGAGGATTTTGTCATACTGTTCATGTTCCATAAATTTTTGCGATATGGGCTTCCAAGAGATATAATTATAGATGGTGGACCACATTTTTCTGGTAACAAGATTGCTGCAACACTAAAAAAATATCATATCTAGCATAAAATTATACTCCATACCACCCACAGGCAAATGGTCAAGTAGAAAGCAGCAATTAAATAATAAAAACAATCTTAACAAAAACCATTGCGTCACATAGACACGATTGGGCTGCAAGATTACCAGAAGCCTTATGGGCTTACAGAACAACATGGAGAAGCACTACCATCTATTCACCATACCAACTGGTATTTGGAAAGGAACCCATCTTCCTGATAGAATTCGAGATACAAACACTGTGAACAACACAAGAAGTTAGTCTAGATCTAAACGAGGCACATATTAATATATTACAGCAGATCAATGAGCTAGATGAAATCAGGCTCTCTACCCTTCAACACACTACATTGATCCAACAACAGCGAGCTAAATGGCATGATGCTCTCATTAAAAAGAAAGTCTTCTGCGAAGGAGATTGGGCACTCCTATATGATTCCAGGTTTCAGGATTTTCCCGAGAAGCTTCAGACTCGTTAGCTGGGGCCATATGAAATCCAAAAGGTACATGATAATGGCACCCTTACTCTAATCACTATCAATGGATTTGGACATATCTTGAAGGAAAATGGCCACGGAGTTCGACTATATCGCAAACCACTTACTCGAGAATCCTTCTACCAACAACTCTGCGAAGACTCTGACATGCACAATTTGGAGGAGGAAGAGAAATCTTCCTCACCTCTAGTTCATTAATTGATTCAACTGTTCTTACATTCTTTACATAATTCCTTTGTTTTGTTAGCATAAATTATTCTCTATACATTTTTTTTTATATTTGCACTTTGCTATTCCTTTTAGGAAGAAACAACATTCTCACCGCCTTGCTGTTCCTTTTCCAAGGAACATCACCTTTGCACTTTGCCATTCCTTTTTCAAGGAACAACACCTCTGCATTTTGCTGTTCCTTTTCCAAGGATCAACAATTCCATCGTTTTTGTTGTTCCTTTCAGAAGGAACAACATCTTCAGGGAAAATTTTAAGAACCCCTCCTAAATTTATAAATATAATAAATGGGCGAATCTCCATGGTATATAGGAAAAATGGAAGGCGATTTTATCAATAATATAATATGTATATATAATTTTTTGGCGAATCTCTCACCAGGCATGGCGAATATTTTACTCAATTATAAAATCTTGTAAGATCTTGGCAAGTCTTTCACTAAATAATAAAACTTTGTAAATTCCTAGTGAATCTTAGCATAGGCTACATGCTGGTTTAATTCCCCCATTTAAATAGGCTACATTCCAGGTGAATACCATGGGTCAATACCATGTGCCATTTTGGTGAATACCATGGGTCAATACCATGTGCCATTTTTGTTTTTATTAATTCTAATATTAGGGTTAATAATGGTTTTTTGCATGGTATTAATAACAATCTAGTCCATGGTATTTGTCCCATAGTATTTTGGCCATAGGTTTCACCTAAATATAACCCATATATAACCCATTTTTTGAGTGTTCGTAAATATAAGGTGACTTATGGAGTAAATATAAAAAAATGTTTTATTTGTTTACCATACCTCTCGTTTATTTATATTTTTATTAATTTACCATACCTTTTTTACAAATATGGTATTTGGCCCATAGGATTCACTTAAATAAAACCTCTTTCTTGAGCCTTCATAAATAGAACGAAAGTTATGGACTAAATATAAAAAGAGGTTTTATTTATTTACGATATGTCTAGTTTATTTATATTTTTATTTATTTACCATACCTTTTGAGTAAGTATAAAAATACGTTTTATTTATTTACCATACATCCACTTTACTTATATTTTTATTTGTTTACACCCTTACATGTATATAAGGTGACTTATGGAGTAAATATAAAAAATGTTTTATTTATTTACCATACCTCTCATTTATTTATATTTTTATTAATTTACCATACCTCTTTTATAAATATGGTATTTGGCCCATAGGATTCACTTAAATAAAACCTATTCTTGAAAATGGGCGAATGGATTCACTTAAATAAAACCTATTCTTGAAAATGGGCGAATGGAATGTTGTAAGTCGTAATTTCAAGGGCTAAATTTACCTTTTTTACCCTCTCCCTTAAAATAAGGTGGGCTATTTGAGGTGATTTGTAAAAATGTACTATAATACAAAATATTCGCCCACTAAAAATTTAAAACCCCTTAATTTCGCCAAAGGGCGAACATTCGCCCCTAAAATTATCCTTGAACATCTTCACTATTTTACTATTCCTTTTTCCAAAGGAACAACACTTGCATTTTTCTGCTATTTCTTTGTCCGAAGGAAAAACACTGTCGTTTTTGTTGTTCCTTTTTCGAAGGAACAACACTTGTGTGCACTTTTGTTTTTCTACTGTTCCTTTTATGAAGGAACATCACTTTCATTTTGTTGTTCCTTTTCTAAAGGAACAACACTTTCATTTTTTTGTTGTTCCTTTTTCCAAAGGAACAACACCTTCATTTTTGCTGTTCCTTTTTCCGAAGGAACGACACTTTTGTTTTGGCTATTCCTTTTCCACTTTCGTTTTACTGTTCCGTTTCTGAAGGAACAACACTTTTGTTTTTCTACTATTCCTTTTCCAATGGAACAACACTTGTGTTTTTCTGTTGCTCCTTTTTCCAAAGGAATACCGCTTGCATTTTTCTGTTGTTCATTTTTCCAAAGGAACAACACCTGCTTTCTTATACTGTTCCTTTTTGAAACAACAACATTTTCGTATTCCTTTTACTTATGCTTGTTCTCCTTGATGTTCCAATTTAAAGACGTTTGTTGTTCCTCTCAATATACAACAGTTTCAAGTCTTTTGGAGAATAGTTATACACTTATGCAATGGATACAAAACTAGAGCATACGAAAATCAACAAATTACATAAAATCGTTATTTTTTTTTACAAGAAATTTCTTTGAATTGATAGGAGGAAAGAGGAGAGGACACAATTATTCATCACTTTGATGTCATTATTCTACTAATACTAATATGATTGGTTATCTTTATCATGGTGGTTCTTTTTAAATTCCCATAATCTTCTTTGATCATTATTAAGGAATAAGAACAAAGGGTATATTTTTCTATTGAGATGTTAAGACTTCTTCCACCATTCCTAATCTTAAGGAGTGCTGAACCACCCTTTGTGTATAAATAGGAAAGTACTTTATAAAAGAGAAAAAAGAGAAAAATGCTTATATGATTTGCTAATATGGGTTGTCAAATGAAGAATAGGGGGTCTCATCAAGAGCCAGCCTACCATGATCATAAGGAGGAAAGTGAAGTGGCATTCCCACTATGGCCACCACACCAGGGATATGATCCAAGAGGCACATCAAAAAAATAAAGAGTCCTTGGAGTAGGAGGTCTCATCATGAGCTGACCTGCCCACCTTTCACTCCCTCCTAGTGAATGGCATTATGGTTTAATTGGTTACCAAGCCAACATAATGACCTCCATTTTGACATTGCACAACACTTCCTAAGAATACACAAAGTATCATGGTTCCATGGGCGAAACAAACAACTCTGTCAAGGTTATGGACACTGTGGGCAATAGAGCTCCGTTGATGGTATTGAAGTCACATTCCTTATACACCAATAACAATCATCAAGACCCTTATTTGTCTTATACCTTTGTAATAGGTCAAATGAGATTATGTATATAACTTCCCCGAACCTTTAAACACATGAAAATCTATTACAACCAATCATGACGGAAAAAGTTGATAATGACCGCATCAAACTTTTTGTGCACGTCAGCTATCCTATCCTCCTAGCCTCACATCATATCATGGCATTCTCTTATTTATTAAGCGATTCTATTATACACCTCGATTTCAACAACTTGCTCCTTTTGTAAACATGGCATCTCGGTATATGTTGTTCATTTATGACTCTATACCATAGCAGTTCAGCACGCCTCTCCCTCATTCGACAGCCGAGAAAAACCTATCACATTGCAGGGGGAAAGTAGGTGACCTCATAATTTGCTGGTATACGTGTCAGACAATTATTCGGAAAATTTTCACTTGGGAATAGCAAGGCTTAATGGTATATTGTTTTCCAATTTGCATGGCTTGCTGTTCCTAAGCTATTTCCCTATTATGCTCTGCAGCAATTAGTAAGTGACTCAGAATTTGAACAAGCTTGATGTTTCGTTATTTTCTCTATATCTTTAATAGTTTGAACAACCCGCTGTTCCATTTCTATCTCTGCGTTTTTACAGTGTGCTAAAACATGGTAGGAAGAGTAATTCGGAGAGAACCACAGGGATTGACAATTTTTGATGCTGCACAGGAAATCCTAACAAGGGTAAGATGGATAGTTTATCTCAATTGGTTACAAGAAATCAACGAGATGGTAGCAATAGAATTCTTGCAGAACTTGCAAGAATATCACTCCATGGTAAGAGGGAGACACATAGTAGTCATCGATGACATAATTGCAGAGGTCTCGAGACTGCTAGCCACTGGACCTGTGTGGACTCTAAAGAAGGAGAGATTGCGAAAAATCATAAAAATATTCCAAGATGAAGGCCAGAACCTAACTGTAAGAGGAAAGGGAGATCTACCAGCAGCATTAGGAGAGCCGTGGGAAGAATTGGTGAAGATCATCCAAAGCTACATTACTTGTGAAGGCAGGAAAGACGTGGTGAGACCACTACACCTTAAACTTTTAGCCGTATCAAAACAGAAATGCTCTGTGAATTTGCTTGCACTTTTAAATTCTTTACTACATGATGTTGACTGAAGCATGAAAAAATCATTACACGTAGAACTGGTAGTAAGTCACCATGGGCTGATACGACTGATAGTTAGCTACAGTCTTGCTCAGTAGCAGAGCAGTTGGGAAGAACTAATTGTCATGATAGACAGGGGAATGGCTCTGCCAGCCCCAAAACGAAAACATGCTACTAGTACATCGAATAGACCATTGAAATGAAGGAAATCAGTTAGATTGGCATGGATCCAAGGGAGGCTGGAAAATTCCCAAGGGAATCCTAGCCAACTAGTAGAGATAGATGATTCAGGGGATGAGCAACCCCCACAATTGGAAGGAGAGGAGAATGAGAAAGAGGTGGAGGTAAATGAGGAAGGAAAAACAGAGGAAGAGACCAAGTATTCTGGGCAAGCGGAGGAAGAGACAAAACAACACGAAGAAAGCCCATTGCAAAATCCATTGTAAGAGGATGAGTTGGCCCAAATTTTTGCCAATATGGGTGAATATGCTCAACCTCTCAGCCTGCTAGATCTCCACATCGAAGAAGAACTAAAGGAGCATTCTGCTCATGAAGAAAATGCATCCAAAGAATTGTGTGACGAGGAAGAAGAAGAAGAGAATCATTCCGTTATTGATGAAAGTATATCTAGAGAGAAAAGTGATGAAGATACAGAAGAGGAACAATTTGTTCCCAGCCAAACTACACTAGAAGAATTTCATGGAGGAGAAGGGGTGGAAAAAGAAGTCACCCAGGAAATAATAGAACCAGCCAGGGTTTTTACTCCTGAACAACCCAATCAAAACAACAAAGGAGCACCCCAAGAAGAGGACTAGGGAATTGGCCAAGATAACAGTCCAGGCCCGAGTAAATAGACAACTGTTCTTTCTAAGAAAACAGAAGAAATTAAGAGATTATGAAAAGAACAACAAAGACTGTTGAATGCACGACTTCAACAACAAATCAGGGTTTTGAAAATGGGAAAGAGAGAAAAAAGTACCTTGGGGTAAGACATGCAACCACTCCAGCGAAACCCCTCAAGAAAAAGGTTAGGAGGACTCAAGTCCATCCTGCCATTCAAAACCAAAAGGAACAACATTCAGTTGTTGCCCATGTTGAAGTGCAAACAGATTATATATCAATTTGTGACAAAGAAGTTCAGACAGAGGCATAGCCCTCTGAAGGAATGCGAACCATAAACACGAGACGATGCAATAAGAAGATTCAAGTAAACCTTCCGCTTACAACTACCATGTGGGACAGCGATCCGAGGATAGTAACCCTACGAGAGGGTTTGATGCAAGCTCAGCAAGCGGTAGAAAAACTTACGGAACAAATGGTTTCTCGAGAAAAGTATGAAGAATTACAACAGCAGCTAAGGGATGTCAATGTATCCGAAAGTCAGGCCTTGAAGGATGGCGAAAGGAAGAAGAAAGAGTCACAAAGGTAACTCATAGGTTAGATGTAGTTATCAAACAAATGGACACCTTATGCTCTTTGTACACTGACGTCCTAGCATGTAGAGCGTCTACTAAGAATTATGCCTTGTTTTTAAAGGAATGATATTTGCAATTGAAAATTAAGGCTGTCAAAGGAGGAGCCCCTATACAAATTAACACTATTGATGATTTCATAAATTGTTGTAAGCACTATGGGGTAAAGGTTCAGAGATTATTATGCGAATTCTATTTGCACAACCTTGTGTTAGATCAGGAAACAGAGTAGAATCCTGGCCCTTTCGTTGGGGATATCCAAACTGCATGCATTTATTTCATTTGGATTTAATCAAATAAAATGGATTAAATCCTATAATGCCTTCCAAAGACAAGAAAACGGATTAGACTTATGGGTAAGAGTTGAGCCTAGAGACCTATTACAGTTGTGGAATAAACATAGGAACCTCATCAGGACTCTAGGCGTGATTGAAGAATTAGGACCCATTCATACAACAATCAATGAGCAAGGGATAGAATACTTTTTTACCATCAAATACCTTGCCATTACAGCTGCTAAATTTCGACATCAGACTTCTAATCCGAATATCCAACTCAGGGAACCATTTAATTATGAGAACTTTAAGTTAGCTGTTGATCGCTTGAGCCTCTATGGTGATCTTATTTTGAGGGAAGGGCCATCTTGGTTAACCTGTAGGTTCCACAGTACAGTTATTTGGCACCCTGCACCTGGATACCAAGCCTTGTATGAAATGCCTGAGGGTCAAACTGGACATCTTTTTGAACACCTAGCTAGGCATCATGGCTATAGACCACCTCATGAGATCCCATCTCTGGCCTACTCTCTTACCGCCTTGCATGTCAACTTTAATGTTTTCATGAGGGCATGAAAAAGGGTAAGCAGGGGGGTGTGTGGAGTACTGAAGAAGGTATGTCTTTATCATTTATTTTGTCATCTTTTCTTTAAAACTAATAACCTCTTTACATCATGAACTAAGTAGATAATAAGAAATTATGAAAAAATCTATGGGATTTATATGCAACGTAAAACAACTAATAATTGCCATTTTCTTATGTAGGAAAAGGAGAAAACAAAAGATTGTCATCCCAAAGGAAAAGACAAGACAAAGTTAACTGCTGTCCCTTTGGTAGGGAACTGCATGCAAACAAGGCAATCCAAATTGGAGCATATCAGCCAGGAAAGGGAAAAGGAGATATCAAATCGGTGCAATATAACAAGAGGATAACTAAGAATTAACAGTGTGGTGAATCCCTTAGGATCCTTTGATCCCTAGGGATCGCTATCTTAACAACTTTTGCATCATTGATATCTCTGCTCGGCTGTTATAAGAAGGGGTAGCACTACTAGCCAAGGATGACTTGTTATTATTTTTATGTAATTCTCCTTTGTATTTGAAACTTTGATCATCGACTCTCGTTGAAGAGTGATCCACTGTCACTCTGTTTTGATGTTTTAATATAAATCTGGTTTTTGTTCCATCTTTGATTCTGGAGTAATCTCAAGCGGTGTGTCCCTGGAGGCTAAGGGCCCAGCCCTGGTGGAATACTTGCTCCTGTACCATTATCTCTAATTTGTGTGTGGTTTTCATTATTAGCTCTGTTCGGTAATTTGATGTGTGTTTTATTTTACATCATGGTTCTGTTATATTTTGTTTATGCTCAACTGAGTAATGTTGTTCTCTATGATAGGAATGTTGAGTTTCTCATTCTAACTTTGTAACGCATTGTTGTTCCTTTAGCCATTGATATAACATTGTTGTTCCTTATAGAATATTATTGTTGTTCAATTACAGAGTAACCGTGCTTTAACATTCATAAGTTGGTATTACTGTATTCATCTATGGTTTACACTTAATCATGATTGTTGTTCAACTGGCACTTCTGTTCCATTACAAATTACAATCGTTATTCTTTACAACTGAGATTGACACTTGTTGTATCGAAGTCAGATTATTGTTTCTTCTAATATTAAGCATGTCGTGTGTGATATTTATCTTGGTTCATGGTACATTTATATTTGACTCTAGTTGTTGTTCTATATTTCATTTTTGATTACCTACCATTCTATTTCCGTTTGTTGTCCAATTTATCTTTAGAGTAAATATTGTTATCTGATTCCTGTAGGATACAAATGTTGTATTTATTTCCGTAGACTAAGGTTTTGCTGCTCAATCTTGTTTATAAGACTAGTTGCTATTCCATATCCTGTTATTTGTATTATCATTGCTTTGGTGTGCAGAATGATCTGATACTGTAGTGAGCATTGACATTTGTTTTCTAGTTCCCAGATTGATGATCTTTTCTTTGATTATATTTAATTAAATCAGTTTACAGAGGGATGAGTTACCATTACTGTACCCTTGAATGATAAATTGCTATAGTTTCCTGAGTGCATGATTTGAGTTTTAAAGTAGATCTTGTTTCAAGCATCCGTTTACTCTTGTATTTAGAGCACTATACTACTAGCATTACTCTGACAAATGACCGCCTAAAACTGAGTACACTCTTTGAGATCAAATAATTCCTGGATTGATAAGTTAATGGAGGGTAATAGAGGTGAAAAAGACCCTTTTTACTGCTCGACAATTTCTACAAAGGAAACTGTAATAGAACTTGTTAATGTTGAGGTGGGTGAGTAGATTTTCCCGTGTGGTGCTTTCTCATTTGCAGTCCCTAGATATGATAATTATCATGTTGTGTTCTGCATTTATATTAGTTTTATTTGAATAAATTGCACAACATTATTATGGTGCTCCAACACAACTACTTTAAGAATGTGTTGTTAAAGGTTTAGAGGCTACTCAATTGGATAGAGATGGTATTCGTGGAAAATAGGGCCATAATATTTTTATTAGCACTATTATATGAGATTGGTTTATTGAAGTTATAGATATCAGTTCTTCATCCATTGAACTAAAATCCTTCATATAGATAACAATTTTTGCTTCAGTATTTTTGCAATAAATATGAATTCAAGACAATGTATAAGTAGGGGGTAATAATCAACAAGATAACAAGCAACAAAAGTATTTTCAAAATGATAAACAAACTATTAAGTGTTATAGGTGTGGAGAACTTGTTCATATTACCCCTAATTGTCACACTCCTTGGGAAACGATTAGTGAGAAGAAAGAGAAATTTAGTGAAAAGAAAGGGCAACCACCTCCAGGCAAAGGAAAACCACTAGAATCAACCCATTATATTGTTGCACATTGTAATTTCAGTATAAATGATGTCTGTAGCACTACCTTATCCGATTGACAAGATATTTGGATATTGGATTGATCTGATTTAGAATATTGGATTGTTGTGCTAAGATCCTCCTCAGATTAGAAACAAAATACTCTCATTGTGCTTAAGGATTCTGTAGGTTTTAACCCCGTACAGAAATTACCGGCATACAAATTCTATAACACAGAAAATAAATAATGCAAGAGCATAACAGATAAAACACATATACACAAAGATTTTCCCCTGGATCCCAAAACCGGGACTACCAGTTTGATTTTTCATTATGTTCCTTTCAATGTTACAATACATATTTATACATGCTGAAGCATCCAATACCATGGACCGAAAACCATCATGGCCAAAACCATGGACCAAAAACCATCGCGTCCAAAAAAAAAAAAACATGTGCGAAAATCATGCACAAAACCATAGGTGGGTCCGCCCAACCTAACATAGGGTCCAAAACCAAAATTTTCCGAGGTGCTACCTCGGACCCCATAAAGTGGGGTTACAGGTACTCCTCAAACCCCCTGTGACCTCCCCCCCTCAAACCCCCGATTAACTACGTGGTCTAGTCGTGGAAATAATATAACACAGCCCAACATTCTCCCACTTGTTTTCTTTCCACAGGGGGCCACAAGAGAGCTTAGTCATTTATCCAGCCCTGCAACGCCCATTGTTTCTCTACACCAAGAGAACTTCTCAGAGCTCACAGATTTTGTCTATACATCTGCAGTATTTTTCAAAGTGTCCACCTTTACCAATAACATCTTTTTGTCTTCTATCAAATCCCTCACAAAGTCATACTAAACATCAATGTGTTTTGTCTTTGAATGATATGCGGGGTTCTTTGCCAAGAAAATTGCACTTTGACTGTCAAAATCTATACTTATAGCTCCCTCTACTAACCCCATACTTGAAAACAATCTCTGCAACCAAACTGCTTCCTTGCTTGCATGAGTGGCTGCCATGTATTCTGCCTCTGTAGTTGATAGTGCCACTACTGATTGTTTCTTACTCATCCAACTTACTGCACCTCCAAATAGGTTGAACACATACCCACTTGTAGATCTTATCTAATCTAGATCTCCAGCCCAGTCTGCATCAACAAAGCCACGAATATCCAACGTTTTTTCCAATCCTGATCTTCCTTGGTAGCACAAACCATAATCACTAGTGCTATGCAAATACCTAAAAACCCACTTCACTACTGTCCAGTGCTCCTTCCCTAGTTTTGAAATAAACCTGCTCAATACTCCCACTGCATGTGCAATGTCTGGTCTAGTACAGACCATTGCATACATCAAGCCATTGACTGCTTTTTTATATGGAACACGGGACATGTCCTCTTACTCTTCTTGTGTCTCGAGACACTATTCATCATATAACCTCACACCTACAGGAATAGGAACCTTCACCGGTTTACTATCCTGCATATTAATCTTATGTAGTATTGTCTCGACATACTTCCTCTGGTTTAACCAGAGCTTCCTCTTTGCCCAATCTCTTTTAATTTCCATGCCCAAAATATATTTTGTAGCACCAAGATGCTTCATGTTGAATTTGGAGGACAATTGGGTCTTCAAATCCTGGATAATTTCTTTGTCATTTCCAACCAGCAACATATCATCCACATACAAGACTAGATAAATAACACGGTCACCAATTAATTTAAAATACACACAGTGATATGCTTTGCTTCTGGTGAAGCCAAGTCCCCATATAAATGTATCAAATTTCTGATACCACATCCTTGGTGACTATTTTAACCCATACAAAGACTTCTTTAACTTGCATACTAGTTCTTTCTTACCCTTCACCGCAAAGCCTTCAGGTTTCTTCATGTAGATTTCCTCTAACAAATCCCTGTGAAGAAATTCTTTCTTCACATCCATCTATTCTACCTCAAAATCAAAAGCAGCAGCAACAGATAAATGTAATCTAATAGAAGTTACCTTGGCAATAGGAGAAAAAATATCACCAAAATCAATTCCCAACACCTGGGAATAACCTTTTTCTACCAACTGAGATTTGTATTTCTCCACTTTTCCTTCTGCATTTGTCTTCTTTTTGAACACCCATTTGCTACCAATGGGTTTCCTTCCAGCCGACAACTCCACCAGATCCCAAGCCTCATTTTTGTGCAAAGATGCCATTTCATCAACCATGGCCTCATTCTAGAGTTTTCCATCCTCTGAATCCACTGCTTCCTTCACAGTTCTGGGATCATCATCATTAATAGAAAAAGAAAAATTTGAACAGAAAGGAGATGGACTATACCTTTCTGGCTGCCTTCTTTCTCGAACTGATCTTCTCACAGCCGTAGTTTTTGGCTCTTCATCTTCTGATTCCTCCTCTGTTGTAGAGTCTGATTCTTCCTCTTTTAGCTCAAACTATATCTTCTCAGGTTCGTTTGGTTGGACTTCATGTTTAATAGCATCTTTCACCTCTCTGAATACCACATCTCGACTATACACAACATTCCTTATTACTGGGTTCCAAAGCATATAACCCTTTAAACCATCCTTATACCCAATAAAGAAGCACATTTTAGATTTACTATCCAACTTGGTTCGTTTCTCTTTTGGAACATGTACATATGCATCACATCCAAATACCCTCAAGTGTGAAAGAGAGGGTTTCTTACCAGTCCATACTTCTTGTGGAGTCTTATCCTCCAACGCTGATGAAGGTGACCTATTGACCAGGTAACATGCAGTATCCACCGCCTCTGCCCAGAATTCCTGTCCTAACCTGGCACCACTGAGCATGCTTCTTGCCCTTTCCATCAACGTCTTGTTCATTCTTTCTGCAACTCCATTTTTTTGAGGTGTATATGGAGTAGACTTCTGTCGTGCTATACCACACTTCTTATAAAATTCTTCAAATTCCTTGCTGCAAAACTCTCCACCATTGTCTGTCCTCAACACCTTTATCTTCTTCTCTGTCTGATTTTCCACGAGAGCCTTAAATTCTTTAAACTTGTCAAAGGCTTCAAATTTCTTCTTAAGGAAATATATCCATGTATTCCTTGAGAATTCATCTATAAATTATACATAGTACACAGACTTACCCAGTGATGGAACCTTGATAGGTCCAAACACATCACTGTGCACAAGTTCTAATATTGGTTTCACCCTCTTACTACCAGAGGAGAAACTCACCCAAATTTGCTTCCCATATACACAATTTTCACAGAAATCAAAATCCAAAGAGCTATTACTGATACCTTCTACCATACCTTTACCATGAATTATTCGAAGGCCCTTCTCTCCAATATGTCCAAGCCTTTGATGCCACAACATGGTCTTCTCTCCAGAGACCACTAGATTTTTTGCTCCACTTTCAGGAACCAAATAACTGTTGCACCCATCAATAACAATGCTACCTTGCATCTTGTACAAAGTTCCAATTCGAACTCCATGCATCAATACCAGTGCTCCCCGAACCATTTTTCAGGTATCCTTCTCAAACACTGTTTTTACACCTGCATCATCCAACTTGCTTACAGAAATCAGATTTCTGGCCAATGCAGGAATATGCAGAACACCAGAAGTGTTCTAACCCTTCCACCTTGCAACTTCGATTTTACTTTTCCATGACCACTGATTCTAGCCTTCCTGTCATCCCCCAAGAAGACATCACCACCATCGTATTTCTCATACTCGCAGAACCACTCTCTATGGGGAGTGAAGTGAAAGGATTCACCTGAGTCAATCAACCATGCCTCATGATCTACATGTGTACTTAAAGAATACAAATACACATCCCCACCTTCATCTGAGGTGGTTTTCGCCTCTGCAGAAGGAGCCTCATCAGATCCCTTTCCTTTGTCAGGAGCTTTAGATTTACAGTCCATTTTGTAGTGGCCTTCCTTTCCACATTTCTAGCACACCACCTTTATAGGTTTTCCTGGAGAGTTAGATCTCCCTCTAGATTTAGATCTCCCACTCGATGACTTATTTTTGTTTCTGCTCTGGGACCGTCCTTGTACAGACAAGGCATCACCATTCCGGCTCTCTGTATTTTTCCATCTCATCTCCTCCGTCAGCAAGGCTGAGACTATTTCATCAAAATGCAAGGTAGTTACATTGCTCCCTATTGCAATAACTAGACTATCCCACGAATCTAGTAGAGAACACAAAAAACTAATGCACTTATCTTCATCTGAAATTTTAATATCAACAGATGCTAATTGACTTACCATAGTATTAAATGTGTTCAGATGCTTTGTCACCGAGTCTCATCTTTCATCCTCAGGTTATATAGATTTTTCTGCAGGAACAGTTTATTCACCAGAGACTTAGATTGGTACAAAGTCCCTAACTAATCCGAATTGGATCCATGAAGAATAATTAAAGTATCATGACTGTATTAGAATGGGATAAAACTTTGAATTCTAAGAGCATAGAGCGATAAAAAACACCTCTGAATAATGGCAGTTGGCAGCCAGCGTGGAACGATGAGGACCTCGGTCAAAGCGCTCTGACTGAGGCCCATGGAGACTGCGCAAGAGGCGAAACTAGCCCCTAGAAAGCCCGGATCAGGAAAAGGAGGCAGTTTTAGCACTAATCGTGCATCACTAGGCAAAACCCCTCGAGAAGGAGAGGCCCCGAGTGCTCGGTCACATGGGAGCCTGAAAAACCATGGGGAAAAGGCTAAAGGCTAAAGGTGGGACCTGCGCTCCAAAAACTGGTGGTATTTATGGGGGCACCCTTGGGCGGTAAGCAAATTTGGCAAAAAAGGAGTGATTCCACTCAGCGGGCAATGCATAGCAAGCGGAGGAGAGAGAAAACTGCCGCTCATCGTGTGCTAATAGTCAAGAAAGCCAACCATGAAAAATGAGTGAATGGCGTCAGATCTGGGGGCCCCTAGATCTAACAGCTGAGTTCGCACCCAATGGAGAAATCGAAATTGACAAGGGATTAAGCCACGACTCACCTGAGACTCTGTTGAAGTAAATTGGTGGTCTACATAGCTACATGAGGCATACTATCCTCATGTTCAATCCCACTAGTATAGATGAGATATCTGTACAAGCTACTCTTCTAGAAGCTAGAGGAAAGAATGGAAATCCAGAAGTTGGGGGACCATCCCAACCCACTGCAAGCAAAATCGAGGAGAAAGGAAAGCAGAAGTGGAAAGCAAGGAAGGCTAACACTACACAGAAAAGCAAAGCTTCATGCACTCACTGTAAAAAGGATGGGCATGATGATGAGCATTGTTGGATTCTGCATCCAGAGCTGAGACCTAAGAAATCTGAGGGCAAGAAGAAGAAGACTGCTATGGCTATTTAGAAATATTTGGGGTTAGACTCAGGAGATGAAACAACCATTGCGGCCACAGGTATAAAAGGTAAGAATTCTGAAGCATCTACTAGTAATTTTTCTCAATCTATTATTGATGAAGAAAATGAGAGAAAAAGATGTGAGCTTTTCCATATTCGAGTTATTTCCAAACATCAAAAGATTGATACTTTGTTTGATAGTGGTTAACAAGTAAATTTGATTTCTGAAGCAATTATAAAGAAATTGGGATTGTCAGCTACACCCCACAAGAAACCATACCCATTAGGATGGTTGAATGATAAAGCACAACTACAAGTGACTAGATAGTGCAAACTCAGGTTTTCTTTTGGGTCAGCATTTGAAGATGGGGTTGAGTTAGACATAATTCCTTTGGATATATGTGGAATTGTTTTAGGAAGTCCTTACTTGTATGATATAAAAGCTATTTTCTATAGAGCTGAGAACAAGTATCTACGTGTTAAAGGTGGAATCGAATACTTTGTAAGAGCTCATAAGCTCAAGAATAATTATACTCTCATAAACTTAGGGCGGATGAAAAGAATGATAAATTCATGCAGACAATTCTTACTGATGGTTGTAAAGGAAAAGAAACCTAATAAAACCAATGTATTTGAGGGTTGTAATACTAAACAACAAGCTGATATAGAAAAGGTTGTTTCAGAGTATGATTTCTTGTTTCAAGAACCTAAAGGTCTGCCACCCAAGAAGGAAATAGTACATGATATTATTCTGCAGCAAGATGCTCCATTGTCTAACATTGGAATGTACAGGTTGTCTGCTTTAGAGAATGCTGAAATCAAGAAGCATGTGCAAGAGTTTCCCGAGAAAGGGTTCATCAGGCCTAGCATATCACCATGTGGGTCACCAATCATTTTGGTGAGAAAGAAAGATGGCTCATGGAGAATGTGCATTGATTACCAAGCACTGAATAAGATAACAATAAAAAATCGTTATCCCTTCCTATCATAGATGATTTTTTAGATCAACTGAAAGAAGCTGTTTATTTCACCAAGCTAGACTTGCACAGTGGATACCATCAGGTCAAAGTTGCAAAACAAGATGCATGGAAGATTGCTTTCAAAATAAAGTAGGGATTATATGAGTGGCTAGTTATGTCTTTTGGCTTAACTAATGCTCCTATTACTTTCATGAGATTAATGAATGATGTACTCAGGCTTTTTCTTGATGATTTTGTTATTGTGTATCTAGATGACATTCTGATTTTTAGTAAAACATGGGAAGAACACTTAAAGCATGTTAAGCAGACATTAGGTGTTTTGAAAAGAGAAAAACTTCATGTTAAATTCTCAAAATGTTAATTTGGAAAAACATCTCTAAATTATTTGGGTCATATAGTAGGGGTGGTGAATTGAAAATAGATCCCTCTAAAGTGGCATTCATTGTAATTTGGCCTAAACCCAAGTCTGCTACAGAAGTGAGAAGCTTCTTAGGAGCAGCACAGTATTGGAGGAAGTTCATTTCTAACTTTTCCTCAATTGCAGCTCCCTTACATGCTTTAACAGTATTGAATAAGGTGTTTCAGTGGGGAGGCAAACATTAGAAAGCCTTCGACACCTTCAAAGAGAAGATTAGTATAGCACCTTTACTAGCACTCCCTGATCCACAAAGACCATTTGAGATCCA
Organism: Pinus tabuliformis; assembly: GCA_031772625.1. Classification (NCBI taxonomy): domain Eukaryota; kingdom Viridiplantae; phylum Streptophyta; class Pinopsida; order Pinales; family Pinaceae; genus Pinus; species Pinus tabuliformis. The sequence goes on along the minus strand of CM062813.1, from coordinate 599,988,524 downwards.
AATGGATGCCAGTGACTGTGCCATGGGAGCAGTGTTTACACAGCACGGTAAACCCATATGCTATCATTCTGAGACTTTTAATCCTGCAGTAGTTAACTATCCTACATATGATAAAGAATTGTATGCATTAGTTCAGAGTGTGAAAAAGTGGAAACATTACTTAATGGGCAAAGAGACAGTAATACATACTGATCATCAACCACTTCAATATCTACACTCCCAAACTAAGTTGCAGCAATCAAGACACTATAGATGGATGGGTTTTCTACAACAGTTTCATTTAGTCATCAAATATAAAAAGGGCATACATAATAAAGTTGCAGACATGCTATCCAAGCCTGTTATAAATGCATCTAATATACTTAAGCATAATTCTATGCTACATGAAAGCTACATTGAACAATATGCTCAAGATATAGATTTTAAAGATGTATATGCAACTTTGAGTCAAGGAAAATAGGTAGAAGAATTGGATTATCATGTGAAGGACTGACTCTTATACCATTGTGGGAAACTTTGCATTCCACAAACTGAGAGAGTAAAGATAATTAGATAAGCACACACTTCTCTGATATCAGGTCACTTTGGGGTAAGTAAAACAGTTGCACAGCTGCAAAGGTTTTGTTATTGGCCAAAAATGAGTGAGATAGTTTCTAGATGTGTAAGAGGGTGTACCATGTGTGCTAAAATCAAGCCCAGCAACAAAAAACTAGGCTTGTACACTCCGTTACCACTACCTTCTCACCCTTGGGAAAGTGTTTCCATGGATTTTGTTGCAGGACTACCTAAATCTAGGAAAGGTCATGATTATCTATATGCTATTATGGATAGGCTCAACAAAATGTGTATTTTGATACCTTGTGTTATCACTGTAAAACTTCCTTAAAAAATTTGGATAACTTACATGGTTTCTCAATTCTTGTATCATTCATGTTCAAGTCATGGTGAAGTCATTTTTATGTTTTAGAGTCTAAGTCATAGGGTTAGAGTCTCATGTCCATCTTCAAATAAAGTTTGATAGCCTCATTCCATGTCCTAGAAGCCTCACCATGTGTTTAGAAGACATATCTCACATAATTTCGGAGAAATTTTGAAACTAGCTACGAATCCACATTTTCGTAGCGCAGACAGTGTAAAAATCCTGTTTTGCGCTACGAAATCAGTGTTTTCATAGCGCTACAAAACCCCTGTAGCAGCCTGTTTCAGCAGAAAAAACTGTTTTACTAGTTAACTTCCAGAAGCTTTTCTGAGCAGTTGAAAACTCATCTCTGAAAATTGAAAGAGGTTTTTATTCCTAATATACTAAAGTAAAAAAACCTCTTCCACTTTCTTCAAATCCATTATGATCTGGGAGAAATGAAGGACCAAAGTTGCGCTATGAAACTGCTGTAGGTGCAGTTTTTCATCTCCTGTTTTACACCTATTTTTCAAAGACTCATTCTGGGCGGTAGAAAAGATGTTTCAAAAAAAAAAAAGAGGTTTTTGTTAAGCACAGATTGGTTCACAAAAACCTCCTTCCGTTTTTCCAAATAAATTTTTTACGAGAAGTTATGACCTCTGTCCCAAGACCTATTTTTCAGCCAGAACAGAGCAAGGGATAGTTTCCTGTTTGACACGTGTTTTTCAAGGACAGTTTCTGCACAGCTGGAGAAATGTTTTAAAAAACCAGGAGAGGTTTTTGTCTGGACAACATGGGCTACAAAAACCTCCTTCAGTTTCGTAAAATGTGTCATGGATGAAGAGATACAGGCTCTGTCCCACGTGCTAGTTTTCAAGTATCTAATCCTAAAAATAGGGAAACATGTTCCCTAATTTCTAGGGTTTGTCTAGGGTTTGTCATCAGCAGTTGGGTGACCATGTGGGAGGCTTCATCAAATTCGACTTCATGGAGTGTTAGGTGTCAAAGAATGTTTTAAATGTTTAGATAAGTTTGTTGTAATCATAATAAGGAGTTACACTCCTAGTTGTATTAGGTCTCTAGGACTGCTAGTTAGGTGTCAAATGCATTTAAAGTCTTGTTTTATGGTTAGAATAGGTGTCACTGATGGTAAATTCGAATTCCCCTCATGATGGAGGAAGGAATCCAAGCATGTAAAGAGCTCTATATATAGAAGAACATCTGATGTACAAAGGGTTGGAAATTTTTATGGAAAAACTTGTATTTGGCATATGTATGACTCATTTTCAATAATACATGCTTGACTTTGCTTCTCAGGATTCATGAAGGGTTTTTCATGTTCAGAATATGTGATGTTTTCCTTTTTCTTAATTCTTACAGTGGTATGGATGTATAATCACTCAGAATTCACTGAATGTGCTCTGACTTCCTGTATACATGCATAAACTGTGTGTCCCATATGAGTTTATGTTCTGAATATTTAAACGCTGAATGCCCTGACTTCCATGTAAGGTTGAGTTCATTGTTATATTGAGGTGTTGTTGACTCCATAAGCCCAATGGATTTTTACTGATCATGTTCAACCATTCATATTTTTCATACTTGTTTCATAGAGTTAGCCATCTAATCTTTATCAAAATCATTAACCTTTGAGAGAGCCCTCTCAGGTTGAGGAGGCTAAGCCTCAGCCAAAAGTTGGTTTGAAATAGTTACACTGAGATAGTCTGATCAGCAGCCTATCAGGGTCCTATTTTGGTGATAACATTTTGGTGCGTCTGCCGGGAGTCTGAAGATTATTCATTCCCGAAATCAATGGTTGAACTTCTGAAGGTAGCAGGAGCTCAGACATCTTTTTGAGGCTGCAAAACTACCTTGGCGACTCCACACATCGAATAAGAAATTGGAAGGTGACTCCACTGCTAGAAGATCAGTAACTTGATGAAGTTTCAAGATGAGTTCCACTGCAAGAATGAATGCCAGGTATGCTCCTATGAATCGGTCTCATATCTCTGGTTTTCCAAATCCTATGCCAAAGGTTGATTGGTTAGATGATCTTCCAATATTCAAAGATGAAAAGAAGGACAATGCTGCTCTTCATTTGGTTAGGTTTCATATGCATGTACGCAGTCTTAATGTTCATTTCCCTGAAGATTGTCTCATGAAGATGTTTATGACCACTTTAGAAGGAAAAGCATGGTCTTGGTATAAAAATTTGGAAAATGGTTCAATATATTCGCTTGCTAGTTTTCATGATGAATTCTATGAGATGTATAAAGAATGTTATCCTTCCTTATTGTTGCTCAAAGATTGTTGTAGACATTCTTTAATTCTTATTCAGTACTTGGCGGATTGTTATGATGATGATGAATTTATGGATGAAGAAATTTTAGAGGCTCTTCAAAACAATGCATTTCAGCACCAAGAAGAAAGTATAACATCTCATGAAACGCAGCATGAAGATCAGCAGGGGTTTATTTGTGAAAACCATGTTTCATCCTTTGATATGAATGAAAAGATGCAGCAGATTTGTCAGTCTTTTGATCATAAAGAATATGAAATTGATTGCAAACACCAAGAAGAAATACTAGAAGAAATTTCTTATAATCCTCAGGCAGAAGAAAAGGTTGTTCAATTTTGTAATTCCTTGCAGCAGCTTACTTCAAAGAATGATAACAATAGTGAGGAAAATTACGTTGTTTATGAGAATCATGCAGAAAGGCAGTTGGATAGCACATCAAAGGAATTTTGTGTGGTTGAGAATCAGTTGTCTAAAGATGTAGAGTGTTCTTATGATCATCAAAATAACCATGTCTTCTTTGACCCTATAAGTGAATACATGGCAAAGCTTTGCACACCAGTATTTCATTTTCATTTGCATTATGAAGATCAGGTACATTATAAGTTGATTTGGTCATCTCACTATCATGGTTATTTTGAGGTTGAATGCAGTCAAGAGCCTCCCATATTAGAAAGGACAATTGATTGGCTTTATTGGAAATATCATGTTGCTTGAGCTACAAGTGGAGCTTGCAGCTGATAGGGTAGGTAGGAATGTGCAAATAAGCTCAAGGTAGGTTGACTGAGCATCTATTTCAGTAGGTACAGTTTGAATTCTTCTTACAAAAAATCATTCAAGGCTTGAGGAGCAAATTGGGCAGAAGTTCAAAGTTTTCTTCTATAGGATGGATAGCGGCACTGGAGCTACATGTTCTTAATGTACCACAAGGGCACACTATCCCTAGTGGAGCCACTGTTATCACTGTAAAACTTCCTTAAAAAATTTGGACAACTTACATGGTTTCTGAATTCTTGTATCAGTCATGGTCAAGTCATGGTGAAGTCATTTTTATGTTTTAGAGTTTAAGTCATAGGGTTAAAGTCTCATGTCCATCTTCAAATAAAGTTTGATAGCCTCATTCCATGTCCTAGAAGCCTCACCATGTGTTTAGAAGACATATCTCACATAATTTCGGAGAAATTTTGAAACTAGCTACGAATCCATGTTTTCGTAGCGCAGACAGTGTAAAAATCCTATTTTGCGCTACGAAATCAATGTTTTCATAGCGCTACGAAACCCCTGTAGCAGCCTGTTTCAGCAGAAAAAACTGTTTTACTAGTTAACTTCCAGAAGCTTTTCTGAGTATTTGAAAACTCATCTCTGAAAATTGAAAGAGGTTTTTATTCCTAAGATACTAAAGTACAAAAACCTCTTCCACTTTCTTCAAATCCATTATGATCTGGGAGAAATGAAGGACCAAAGTTGCGCTACGAAACTGCTGTAGGTGCAGTTTTTCATCTCCTGTTTTACACCTGTTTTTCAAAGACTCATTCTGGGCGGTAGAAAAGATGTTTCAAAAAACCAAGAGAGGTTTTTGTTAAGCACAGATTGGTTCACAAAAAATGCCTTCAGTTTTTCCAAATACATTTTGTACGAGAAGTTATGACCTCTGTCCCAAGACCTATTTTTCAGCCAGAACAGAGCAAGGGACAGTTTCCTGTTTGACACGTGTTTTTCAAGGACAGTTTCTGGACAGCTGGAGAAATGTTTTAAAAAACCAGGAGAGGTTTTTGTTCTGGAAAACATGGGCTACAAAAACCTCCTTCAGTTTCGTAAAATGTGTCATGGATGAAGAGATAAAGGCTCTGTCCCACGTGCCAGTTTTCAAGTATCTAATCCTAAAAACAGGGAAACATGTTCCCTAATTTCTAGGGTTTGTCATCAGCAGTTGGGTGACCACGTGGGAGGCTTCATAAAATTCGACTTCATGGAGTGTTAGGTGTCAAAGAATGTTTTAAATGTTTAGATAAGTTTGTTGTAATCATAATAAGGAGTTACACTCCTAGTTGTATTAGGTCTCTAGGACTGCTAGTTAGGTGTCAAATGCATTTAAAGTCTTGTTTTATGGTTAGAATAGGTGTCACTGATGGTAAATTAGAATTACCCTCATGATGGAGGAAGGAATCCAAGCATGTAAAGAGCTCTATATATAGAAGAACATCTGATGTACAAAGGGTTGGAAATTTTTATGGAAAAACTTGTATTTGGCATATGTATGACTCATTTTCAATAATACATGCTTGACTTTGCTTCTCAGGATTCATGAAGGGTTTTTCATGTTCAGAATATGTGATGTTTTCCTTTTTCTTAATTCTTACAGTGGTATGGATGTATAATCACTCAGAATTCACTGAATGTGCTCTGACTTCCTGTATACATGCATAAACTGTGTGTCCCATATGAGTTTATGTTTTGAATATTTAAACGCTGAACGCCCTGACTTCCATGTAAGGTTGAGTTCATTGTTATATTGAGGTGTTGTTGACTCCATAAACCCAATGGATTTTTACTGATCATGTTCAACCATTCATATTTTTCATACTTGTTTCATAGAGTTAGCCAACTAATCTTTATCAAAATCATTAACCTTTAAGAGAGCCCTCTCAGGTTGAGGAGGCTAAGCCTCAGCCAAAAGTTGGTTTGAAATAGTTACACTGAGATAGTCTGATCAGCAGCCTATCAGGGTCCTATTTTGGTGATAACACCTTGTAATAAACAGATTATAGCTGAACAAACTGCAAAACTGTTCTTTGAACATGTATGGGTTCCATTTTGGATTACCCACTTCCATTATATCTGATTGAGACACCCGATTTGTGGGGAAGTTTTGGTGAATTTTGTGGGAACTGATGGACACTAAATTGAAGAAAAGCACAACTTTTCATCCACAAACTAATGGCCAAACAAAAGTAGTTAACATGACAGTGATCTAGTTACTCAGAGGATATTGTAGCAAACATCCTAAGCTTTGGGATGAACATTTGTGTTATGTGTAGCATGCTTACAACAGAGCAAAACATTCTTCTACATAGAGATCTCCTTTTTAGACCTATTTTGGTTTCACACCAAGGTCTCCTTTGGATTTTTTTCTTTGGTAAAGATACCACAGTTGAGGGACACAGTGATGTGGACAGGGCAACTAGGTTCATTGAACAAATCATGGAGATCCACTAGGCAGTATAGGAACAAATGGAAAAGAGCCAAGCCAAATACAAGGCTAGGCATGACAAGCATCGGATGGAGCATAGTTTCCAAGATGGTGACCAAGTCTAGTTGTATATCAACAAAGACATGATGCAAGGTGAAGGTAAAAAGCTAAAAGCCATCAGGTATGGACCATTCAAAATACTTGAGAAGATTGGTGAAAATGCTTTTCATCTTGATCTACCAGCTTATATGCACATCTACTTAGTCGTAAATTCAGATTGCTTGAGATTCTTTGAACCCTCTCTAATTGAGGATCCCGAAGAGCAGAGTCAATTGCCTTCTATTAATGACTTGCTACCTGAATAACTTAATGAATTGCAGGAAGACACGATGCTGGATAGGAAGGTGAGGACGACGCGTAGAGGAGATGTTGAGTACCGCAGAGTAGGGCTCAAAGGTTCAAAGCAGAGCAGTGCAAAGTGGATTGAGATTGGGCAAGTGAGACAACAGTACCCTCACTTAGTCAATGCTTGAAAACCAATTTTTGGTCGTCTAAAAGCTTTTTCATTGGGAAGGCCATGATCCGAATTGGATCCATGAAGAATAATTAAAGTATTATGACTGTATTAGATCGGGATAAAACTTTGAATTCTAACAACGGAGAGCGATCAGAAACACCTCTGAACAGGGGCAGTTGGCAGTTAGTGTGGAATGACGAGGACCTTGGTCAAAGCGTGCTGACCGAGGCTCATGGAGACTGCTTAGGAGGTGAAACTAGCCCCTGGGAAGCCCGGATCGGGAAAAGGAGGTAGTTTTTGATGCCCCTAGAGAAGGAGAGGCCTCGGGCGCTCGGTCACATAGGAGCTAGGAAAATTATGGGGAAAAGGCTAAAGGCTAAAGGTAGGACACACGCTCCAAAAACCAGTGGTATTTATCGGGGGCACCCTTGGGAGGTAAGAAAATTTGGTGAAAAGTGAATGATTCCACTTAGCGCTCGACGCGTGGCAAGTGGAGGAGAGAGAAAACCGTCGCTCATCATGTGCTAACAGTCGAGCAACTAAACTGTGCGAAATGAGTGAATGGCATCGGATCTGGGGGACCTAGATCTAATGGTTGAGATTGCGCCCGATGGAGAAATCAGAATTGACGGGGGATTAAGCCGCGATATGTAACAATTTGAGGTCTGATTTGATGCGGAGGTGGTGGATGAGTCATTTCTCAACGTAATCGAAGAACCAAACCAACGAGAAAAAAGCTAGCGCATCTCGTGGGAGGACAAGTGGCCACTCCCTGTGAGCCGATGATCATGATGCAGAGACAGGAGATCCCAAGCGAACAGTAGTAGGCGATCTGACGGAAGTAGAATGGGAATCGGACAACCATGAGATTGATTGGATTTAAAGCCATGAACATACAAAGAAGAAAACACCAAACACGGAAGACGGAGAAGAGAAGAAAAGGAAGAAGACAGAGAAAATGAAGAAGAGACAGAGAAGCAAAAAGCAGAAGAGACAGAGAGCTGAGCTGAACTACAGCATAAGGCAGCAACGAGCAAACCTTGAGAGGTTTTGTCGAGGACTGAGCACCACATTGGGCTCCTCCCATTAAATACCAGAGAGGTCAAGAGCTGGTATGGAAAAGAGTTTGTTCACTCTAGTGGCTTGGGGAATTCAAGAACCACCTTGCCAAGCAAATTCTGTTTCAGGAGACTCACATTAAGCTCCTTCATTGTAATTCTCTACTTTAAGACACAATAAAAGAAGGCCACCACTAAGAGCTAGACTTGAGATGTAGCCATGGAGGATAGGGTGAACTCCTTATTAATTTCTTGTGTTCTTGTATTTGCTTACTGTGTTTCTCTGACGTCTTCCATTTCAAGTGTCTGTGTATTTGCAATCTGATCGATCCGTTTCCTAAATAACATAGACACACACACCAGCACATGAGTCTGTAATACCTTCATTCAATAATTCTTAACTGAGATCACTCATAGGGTGATTATCAGATCACTAACTTGTCCCACAAAGCCTTCGCCATAGCTTCCCCTGATACATTCAACAATATTGAATCTGAGACACACAATCATATTGTGCTCTTTGCCTTCTGGTCCAATTTCTTCCATTCTTCATTGAACATTCCCGTTGGTTTAGTACCTAGATCTAGCATGATCCACTGATCTTTATCCACCAAGAGATCCTCCATCTTGAGTTTCCACAACTCAATACTCTTACCATTAAATTTCTCGATCTCTATCTTTCCATTGCTCGCCATCTTCTTTCACCACCAGAATCGATCTTGCAAATCTCCCACTGAACAAGGTCTACCACAGGCCCGAGCGAAACCCCTCAGCAACAAAGGCATCCCCTTGAAGCCAAAACTGCTCTAATACCAAATGTAGGTTTTAACCCTGTACAAAAATTACCTGCATATGAATTCTAGAACACAGAAAATAAATAATGCGAGAGCATAACACATAAAACACATTTACACAGAGATTTTCCAATGGATCTCAAAACCGGGACTACCAGTTTGATTTTTCATTATGTTCCTTTCAATGTTACAATACATATTTATACATGCCGAAACATCCAATACCATGGACCGAAAACCATTGTTTCCAAAAAAAAACATGTGCGAAAATCATGCACAAAACCATAGGTGGGTCTGCCCAACCTAACATAGGGTCCAAAACCAAAAAAATTTGGGGCGCTACCCCGAACCCCATAAAGCAAGGTCACGGGTACCCCTCAAACCCCCTGTGACCTCCCCCCCTCTAACCCCCGATTAAATACATGGGCTAGTCATGGAAAGAATATAGCACAACCCAACAGATTCATGATTTTGCAAGTGTAAAATGAGTTTTTATGTTAATTTTATGAGGAATTTTAACATAAAAAAGAGACTGAACAACAACATAAAAATGTATAGAGCATCACCAAAAAAAATCACAACAGGAACATACTGAAGGAGTTCACCCCTCCAGGGCTACGTCTCCTTGGTCTAGCTTCCAATGGCTTGGGTCTCTCTATTATGCTCAAAAGTGTAAACAGATGTGTTACAAGGCTAAAATGCTTCTGAAACCTGCTCCAATGAGTCCAGAATGTCCAAAAATGGCTACCTAGCCTCTTTTTTGCATCCAATGTTGTCCAAAATTGGAGAAGTTATGACCTCTCTTAGTTTCTCCACTATTCCCTCTACAATTTGCACAAAATTCGGCATCATCCTACATATTTTCCCCATTTTCCGCTAACATAGCAACAAATTCCCTGAATTTTGGGTGGATTTGTAGGACTGTAAATTTTTCCGCCGAGACCTTAAAACCAAAATATTGGTCATATGGGGGCCATGCACCCAAGAACTAGCCCTCGATGTTGGCCCCCTCCCTTCGACAGTCACAGTAACCGTTAGCGATTTGCGCGGGAGTGATCACATGTGGAAAATTTATCTAGCAATCAGGCGGTGGCAATGACCTTGGTGGTCACAACAAACATTTAACTCTGGCATTTTTGATGTTCACATGGGGGGCGGTTAAGTTTGCTTGACCCCACAACCTTGGCGGCATAAAACTTTAAATAAAACCTGCCACCCTTATAGGTTAAGAAACACATGCGAGTGAGTTGGTAAGTGTTGGTGTTGTGCTATGGGAGGTCGCGGGGTCGAGCCCGACCTCCACCCTATCCGCCATACAAATTTTACTATGCCCTTAGGAGGACACGTGGCGGCCTCAGGCTTAGCCACATGTCACCTCCTCATTGGCCCATACAGAAACACGTGGATCAATAAGATGAATACAACTCAACAAAATATTCTGACAATGTTCCAGTAATATTCCAAGAACATTCCCCTTGCCACCTAGGCAGCACAAATGCCTATTCAGCATCCCTGATAGCCACCTACAAAATTTTTACATGTTTGACAAAGTGAACAGATCACGTTTCTGGGAGCATATGGTGTATGTTTCATGTGAAATGAGTTTTGCCTATTCAGGATGACAAGCACTACATGGTTGTTCAGGTTTTACACCATTCTGACGATTTTTATTTTTGAGCATAAGTTTGAGGACTTGATCACTCCTCCCCACTGGAAGCATCCTGGACCTCAAATTATCACTTTTAGTTGTCCAGCAGGTGAGGGTACGGTTCCCTCACCTTTCTAATCTCTATCCATTTGGATTTTGAAGGATTTGTACCCTTGAGCCCCACTCGAAGATAATCGACACTTCCCATTTTCGATGTCCTTGTTCTTCTGTCAAGTATAGTGTCTTGCTAAAGCTCATCAAGGAATTCTGGAGAAAAGTCTTCTATATATGGAATTTGAACATTCCCTCCTTGATCTTCAATCAAAGGAGGCTCATACAACCTTAAATTCTCAACATTAACAACAACATAAATTTTCATATATGAAGGAAAATCCAACTTGAAGGCATTGTTACCAATCTTTTCTAAAATTATGAATGGACCAAATCTAATTGGTTTTATCTTTTTACCTTCTCCTTGGAGCCTCTCTCTGCTAATGTGAAGCCAAACTTCATCACCAACTTGGAACTTATGATCTACCCGATGCTTGTCGTGCCTTTCTTTGTACTTGCCTTAGCTCTTTTCAATCTTTTCTTGAACTTTTTGGTGTACCAATTGGATTTGTTCAATGAAATTTCTTGCTTTGTCTATGTCGCTATGACCACCAATAGCAACATCTTTGCCAGCAATGAAATCCAAAGGAAATTTAAGCAAGTATCCCAAACATGCCTCAAATGGCAATGTCTGAATTGAAGATTGCTTGGCCCAATTGTAAGCATGTTGAGTATAGTGCAAATGTTCATCCCATAACTTAGGATGCTTTCTACAATATCCATGAAGAAAATGTATCACTATTTTGTTCACCACGCCTGTTTGACCATCTGTTTGTGGATGTAAAGTTGTACTCTCTTTCATTTTGGTGCCCATGAATCCCAACAAGCTTGACCAAAAATTCCCAACAAGGGAAGAATCTCGATCACTAACAATGGATGTGGGAAAACCAAAATGCACCCATACATTCTGAAAGAATATCTGAGTAGTTTGTTCAACTGTAACTTGCTTTTTACATGGCATAAAAATTTTCATTTTGCTGAACCTATCCACAACTACATACAAATAATCATGACCTATTTTTGACAATGGAAGACCTCCTACAAAATACATAGATACATTCTCCCATGGTCGTGAAGGAATCAGAAGTGGTGTATACAATCCTAACTTCCTATTGCTAGGCTTATTGATTGCACATAATGAACATCCTTTAATAAAACATGACACACTTTCAAGCATATGAGGCCAATAAGATTACCTCTGTAGATGTGCCACTGTCTTAGTTACACCGAACTGACCAGAAATAAGAGAAGTATGTGACTCTCTTATGATGTTAATTCTTTCTCCCGATGGAAAACAAAGCTTGCCAAGATGGTACAACACATTATCATGCAGATGATAATCCAATTCCTCTACTTGGTTACCTTGACTCAAGCTTGTATAAACATCTTGAAAGTCATTATCTAATGCATATTGCTCAACATAACTTTCATGTAAAACAAAATTATGCTTGAGTAAAATAGTTGCCCTAACAATAGGCCTAGAAAGCATATCAACAACTTTATTGTAGATACCTTTCATATACCTGATTACCAAGTGGAATTGTTGAAGAAAACCTATCCATCAAAAGTGCCTTGATTGTTGCAACTTTGATTGAGATTGCAAGTATTGCAATGGTTGATGATCAATGTGAATGATTGTTGGCTTGAGGGGGCCTGACCCAGGTTCAACGTTAGTTATCCAAACAAATCCCTACATTACAGGCCCTTTCGGCATCAGCCCGCGGAGCGCGGACTGAAGTCTCACCCAAAGAAGTATGGGAGGATGCTGGAACCAAGTTTCCACACCCTTGAGATGATGTCAGTTTGTTCCAACTATACCTGCCTTCGTACAGGTTGCTTATCCCTCTGCTCTACCCTTCAGAACCTTCGCAAAATGTCATAATCAACTTTTGCACAACCTTAACCTAGCGCTGATATTCTTTCCCACTGCTAGGGAAACGAACTATGATGTTTTCCCACTTACACTAAGTATCTTACTTATCTTATTACCAGATCTTAGTTAGCTTCATGTAAATAGATGTTCTTACTTGCATTCTCTTAACCAATATAGTTATACACATTCACACATCACATAAGCATTAAAAGTGAAATTCATACCCAATATAACAGATGCATAAACAGGAAATAAAGATGCAAAAATGATAGAATACTTCTCTTTATTGATAATTATGACTGTTATAGACTCGACTCACCCTGCGCACTTAGTTGCAGGGGTCCGCGCACTTAGTTGCAGACTTCTAGGCCTTTGTGCACTTAGCTGCAGAGCCTGTACCTACACTACAACCCCACCCTAGACTTCTACTTCAAAGCTATGTATCATACATCATATCTTCATTCATCATTATCCATATTCCTTTAAACCACTTAGAGCTTAGCTCTATTTATACAATCCCATGGTCCGTGGACAATGGGTAGATCTTTTGCAACTGATATTACATTGTCAAAATAAGGGCGGACAACCCTATGACTCTTTAACAACTATGCTCTCCATGACCACAAAATGTGGAGTCTTTACATTTAGATTACAAACATTGGGCCAAAATATGGGCTCTTAGCCCAAAAATGCCCTTAGGGGATCTTGCGCCTAATAGGCCCCCAACACAAACATCGTGACTCGCCCTCGAGTCACTCTGCAGGTGCAGATATCTTAGCGCAAAGACCTCCCAGCTCTGTTTAAATCGCTGCAACTTCGGCAGTGCACTAAGCGGCTTCTTGCTAGACTTCTTCCACACGCTGTTTGGTGACCACTGTTACCCTGAATCCTCTGTTGAGTTTCTTGCAGTTGTGCAACCTTTTCTTCAATGGAGGTTATAATTGTATAAGCCTCATCGATCCATAACTGTAGGTGCACTTTTAATACTGCTCCTTTTTGTCGAGCAGCATCCACCTGTTTCTTGAGCGCCTTTTCTTGTTGCATCCGTGCAAGCCTTTGTGCAAGGGAAACTATCTATGTGGTCCCTTTTACCTCATCATACCTCTGTTGTAGCTTGCGCGCCTCTATTTCTAGGTGCTCTATATTTGGGTCCTCCTATAGGGTGGTTAGTACCTCGAATAACTGTTCGAAGAGCTACATGTAGTCTATCACTACACTGTCAATCACTGCGATTGTTGTTATAATCACGGTGGTAGGCTATTCTCTGACCTCTCGTGGATTTGAAGGTTGAGCCTTCAACTACAATTCTATGGTTTGAAGGTTTAGCTCCAGCTGAACCCTGGCCATCTCTTCTCTTATGTCATGCACCCCTGTGGCTAATCTACAGACACGTTCTTCCACCGGTTCCTTTGCCTAAATGTCTAACTTCGAGACCATTCAGTAGGCTTCCTCTACAACCTGCATTATTTGTTTGTTATGCTCCACCACCTCGTTGCGCTACAGGCTCAACTGCTCAATGTTGATGCGTTGCTCACTCATTACATGCAGAGTGCGACTCTCCCTGGCCCTGAGTTCTGTGATGACTCCATCCTGTAAGAGGTAGAGTGTCTCCCGAGGGAGTGCAACCATGTTCACCGCTACCCCTTTCAAATTGCTCACCATGGGTCTATTGGCTTCCTTCTTTATACTAAGTGCCCCATTTGGTAGCACTATTGTATTGGTCACCCTTATGCGCAACATTTCCTCTGCGGTTGAAGTGCCAACTACGAGGCTGGTGGACACTACGCCAGCATGTGGAGTGCAAACCTACAACTCCTGCAACTCTCTCCGAGGCACCCCGAATACCAATTGTTGTTGTTCCTTGAACTATTGGAGGACCTCCGCGGTGACATCCCTCACCGTTTCATTGATATCATGCAAATTCCCCTTAGTGAGGGTCATTGGGTCGAAATAAGTCTTTGATTTCGTGGAACTGTCTTCTCTCATGGTCACGGATGCTTGAGTTGGGTGGATGTCATCTGTGGGTCCACACCACCTTGTTCTGTGTCTGTGTCTGGTTCAGGCAAAGGTGACTTTTTTCCTTTGCGCTCTTCTTCACTTGTTTTATGTTGTTCTGCCAACTTCACAGTGTCACCCACTGCCTAGGCCTTAGCTTCTGCTTCCTCTCTTCTGCGCTTCTCTTCCAGCTGCGCCATTCGAAGATTTGTCTCTTCCTTCTTTTGCTATGAGACGGACTTGTCTATGTCCACCGCAGAGCTAGCTGGATTGTGCCACTCTGGCGACCAAGACTCAAGGACTATGAATATCAAATCGTCAGTTTCCAGATAGGGTAAGTTGTGCCATGTCTTCGTAGCGCCCTTCCATGCCTTGATAAAAACATGGTGAAAATCTGCTTTCAACTCTACAAAGCTCTGTAAACTAGCATAGACTATGGTTGATAACCATGGCTTGCCATTGATCCCCATCCAAATATTCATATCCATTATCACCTGGAAGATCTTTCTTTCTCTGATATGTTGTGCGTCCTTGGTCACCCATAGCGAAGCATACTTCACTACCTTTGGAAGGTTCGGCGCGACTGAAGGGAATTAATTATCTTTAGGAAGCTCCCATGCCACCAGTACTATCAACAACAGGAGCCAAGCACAATGAAAATTTTTTCCCTACTCCTATGCCTCATGACAGTTTTCAAGGAACTTGACATATAAATAGTTCGCCCAATTGAACTCAACTCCTTCTGCACATTGGGCCACTAGTGCAACTACGAGCATGGACACCTCATCTGCCCGGCATTTCTGCATCATCTTCCCTATATTTGTGTCACGTCCTTGACTACAGATTTTTTAATGGTGGAAATGGCATACCCTCGCTTCTTCCTCTCTAGCTTGAACTTCTTCTTCATCGCTTCCACAAGGACCAACTCGCCACCTTTTCCCTCTGAAATGTTGGTTGGATCCTCCCTGAGTAAGGCAACTATGTAATCTAGTGAATTAGATGGTTTGTGATGGGGATGGGCTCCTCTAGCCACAAACACCCATCATGCACCGAGCAGAGTAGCTACTTGATGATGAAGACAATCACTGGGGTGCGGTGGTAATGCGGCACCCAGAGCAGGTTTAGCAACCCTGCTTTCTCTACACATCTGAGCCATTTGTACGACTCCAATTCAATCATTCCAGCTATTGCATCCATCTTCTGGCACATTAGCTTCTTAGTCACTAAATGAGGGTACTTCTCGTGGTCTGATAGGTCCCAATTTTCAAACTTCAACACAGGAATCCATCCCATGTGCGGTCCCTCAAAAATAATATTGTCAGGGAGCAACGAAGTTTGCAGAGAGCTCCTTCTCTCATCTATATCTTTTGGCACCTTAGATATATCCTTGTGTATAGGCACATATTCAAGTAACCATGTAATAGGGTCCACACACCCTAGGTTTCAACTTCCATATCTACATCCTCGCCCTCCTCATCCATCAGGATTTCTTCAGACTCCTCTTCATCAACCTCTTGATTAATGGCCTTCCCCTCTTCTTGCAAGGTGAGCTTGGTCCGTGATCATGACTTGCTATTCCTTCTTAGGTCTCAGTGTTCTAGGTGATTTAGGGACCTCTACGATTTCTTCGGAGGTCTCTCAAACTTCTACTTCCGCAATTTCCTACACAACTTCCTCGGTGTCGACATCAATATAGTTAGAAGGTACTGCGTCTCCTTCAGAAATGTTTCAAACACTGAACTTTCTCTCAAAGCCTCAGAGTTTGAAAGGTTCATACATACTTGATAGTGTAACAACTCAGTTCTATAAATGCCAAGTGTTGTTTGCTGGACAACCACTTGTAATTTATAACGCCTTTTGAATTTGAATTCGACCATTCCCCCCACATTTGGTCCATTAATGCTAGATTGGCAGTAGATTTTCAAGAATCTAGCCCATAAATATCGCCTTGATTGCCTCCCACCTGCTCCATTTGGCCTGAAACCAACCATAAAATTGTGAATAGTGACTTTAATGGTCACTTTCCGATGAACTGCACGCCAGTGCAGCTGCCTTTGCATTGTCGTGAACCCTATGACACTTTGCTGCTACACACAATATGGACATCGTGCAACTCCCGGGTATTTTATTTTATAGTCCCGTGCCTCCTTTCATCTACCTGGAGTGCTAAGAATATGCTACTTCCATATAGTCACATCATCAAATCATCGGTGTGTGGCTTCAAGCGGCTGCCATTCACCTTTCCTGGGAAGAGTTCTCCATTTAACTCTACTAGCTATACTGTGCCACCATTGGTAATCTCCTTAATAATATACGGCTCTAGCCAGTGCATCCTAAACTTTCTAGGCAATTTATCAAATTTACTATCATACAACAACACCATATCGTTTTCCTTGAATGTGCACAGCTTGATGTGTTGGTCATTCCATGCCTTTTCATGTTGCTTTTGGACCTGCTGGTGAAATCTAACGAAAAATCGTTCTTCTTCGAGCTCATCTAGCTACAAAAGCCTCTCCTCCAGGTTGTGCGATCTGTCATACCTATGATCACTGCTATGCACAGAATAGGCATGATGTATTCCATAGGCATTATAACTTCCATTCCATAGACAAGCCTAAAAGGTGTTTGTCCTGTCAGCTTCTTACATGTCGTCCGATAAGCCCATAACATTGTAGGTATGCATAGGTCCTAATCAATTCACTGAGCATTGAATACCTTCGTCAGCATGTTTTCAAGAACTTTGTTGAATAGCTCCATTGTCTCATTTACATCTGGGTGATAAGGTGTGCTCTTTTGGTGATACACCTGAAATTCCTCCGTTAGTGCGTTGAGCATCTTGTTCAGGAATGTACCGCGATCATTCACCAAGATCTTTAGAAATACAAATCACGTTAGTACATGTTCAAATAGAAACTTCTAGGTAGTCACGCCCATGCAATCCTTCACCAGCTGCGCTTCAGCCCAACGGGTCAAATACTCTGTTTCAGTGATAATATACCTCGTACCTATTTTTCCTTGAGGTTTAATGGGTCATACAAAATCTATTGCTCATTTTTCGAAAGGTTGTAATGCTACTTGTGGATTCAAAGGAATTTCATCCCTCTATGATGGCTTGCCTGTTCTTTGACATACATCACATACCTTGCAATATGCTTTTGAATCCTGATGAAGGGTTGGCCAGCAAAACCCTGTGCAATTGCTCTTCCTACATAATGTCCTCCCACGACATCCCCATGAGCATCTGTAAGGATGCGTCTTCGTTCAAACTTAGGTACATAACTTCGCAGTATTTCATCAATTTCCATCTTTTATAACTTCTCAGTAATGATAGAGAAGTCTATCACGCACACAACTAATTCCTTCTTTTGCTAGACAGAGTATCCCTCCAGTGCAATTCTAGTTGTTAGAAGATGTATTATATCTTCAAAATGTCCGTATGTGGCACACAACAAAGAGTTGCACGTCAAGTAATCCTTCCTCCAAATTAGTAGGTTCCTCCCCTGTATCAATGTGCGACAGGTGGTCTAGTCCCACGTTCAATCATCTAGGCTTCACAACAACTTCAAAATCATACTCCTGGAACAATAAGATCCATCTGCAAATTCACCACCCCAACACAAGCTTATTGACTAGGTACTTTAGCGTGGAGTACATGTGCATCTTCTCAGGTTGGGTCTTTTCTCCATAGGCCTACATCCACTTGGCTAGATGCATGCGTGGATCATCGTGTC
This sequence comes from Pinus tabuliformis, assembly GCA_031772625.1. Classification (NCBI taxonomy): domain Eukaryota; kingdom Viridiplantae; phylum Streptophyta; class Pinopsida; order Pinales; family Pinaceae; genus Pinus; species Pinus tabuliformis. Next base: position 599,970,413 of record CM062813.1, on the reverse strand, counting down.
CATCATACTTGTCTGTCAGTCACATCTCAGGCTTCTAAAATGTGCTCGCATCATTCTCCTACATTTGCGTTAGTGATCAAAGCTTCCTTTGTGCATACTCCACCATCATGCGGGCGTAGCGTGCAGTTCCCAGTCCAAGGCCTAGAAGCGTTGCTTTTTTGGCACCTCCCTTTCAAATGCATCCAAGAAGGTATCTACCTCATTTAGACCATAATAAGTAGGCAGATTCCTTTCTTCTGTTGACACGCAACACAAAAACCGGGTCATTAAGTTGCAATTCAACGTAGTTACTTCGTGTAACTGATTAAGCCATCGTTCTACTTCTTCTTTGGAATTCGAAGTGTAGGAACTCTCGTGCTCCCATGTAATCTACCCATCCACAGTGGGATTCACCCAGTCTTGGTCTCATGCTGTTATCTTGTAGATATAGTCCAGATCATCATCACTCTCATAGTTGCAGACTAGTTCTATATAGCACGATCCTTCAGTAGGATCTAGGGATATTATTACACGCAGTGGTTTCTTATCAAATATCATCTTTTGCTTCTTCAGATTGATTACCCCATTCATGTCAGTAGCCTAGTCAATTCCCAGGAGAACAGGATAGGGATTGCTGTCATCAACAATCTCAATTACTTCAAAATATTCTAGCGCGCTCGCTCCCTCAATATCCACAGACACTCCCTAAAATCGCCCCATGGGTATGATTTTATGTTGATTCTCCATTCTTAGATGAATTGGATAGCATTGCAGTGCAAGTCTCCCCATTTGCTCCCATGTCTGTTTCGGTAGAACATTCACATCTGATCCCAAATCCAAAATGACTTGATCCATTTCGTATTCTCTAATCTGCGCGGTGAATCTCATTTCACGCCTCATTCTTGTTTTATGCTTTCCGATCTTTCGGACCATGCGGAGTTCTCCTGGCACGGTTTCAACACATTTGTTGATGAGTTCCTGTAACCCTTTCACAGCCTTACTGTCGCGCAGTAACTTCATATAGGTTTCCAAGAAAGTAGTGAGCATATAGGGGTCCATCTCCGGTTCAGGCTTATGTTTTCTATCTAAAGTGGAGGCCTCATTGAAGCTCTTCTTAGCTTCCATGAAGGTTTCATGAGCGTGCTCCAAATCAAACTCATCCTCTTTTGCCAAGGCTTTGCGAACCCAAGTACTATCTTCTGGCTTTTTCCCCTTGTCATCTCCCATCACAATTCCACTTTGGAGCACTATCTTTACGTTCAGATCTTCCTCATGCGGCTCAGTCCTCATCATCTACAGGTTCTAAGTCAGGGGAGGCGGTAACACTCCTTTGTCATGTATCCTAGCTATCAACGTACGACAACCTTTGGTCTAATGATCAAACAACATGCAATACTTGCACAATGGGCGTGTTGGATTAATGCAATTGTATGAATAGTCTCTTGTCCCTCCGCAATTGTAGAAAATCAACTGTCCATGACCTCAATAAGGTCCTCCTCTGCCTCGGCCTCATCCGCGTCCCTGAAATCCTATCCACGCCATCCTCGCATTCTAGTCAAGGGGACGCATTTCGGCCTAGACTCTATAGGCATAGAGCATGTATTTGTTAAATAGTCATAGGATTATCCGCCCTTATTTTGATAATGTAATGTTAGTTGTAGAAGATCTACCCATGGTCCACGGACCATGGGATTGTATAAATAGAGCTAATCTCTAAGTCGTTAGAGACACAATGTCTAAGCAATGAATATGTATGCGAGATAGCTCTGAAGTGTAAGTCTATTTTTTGGGTTGTAGCATAGGTAGAGGCTCTGTAGCTAAGTGCACAGAGGCCTAATAGTCTGCAGTTGAGTGCACAGACCCCTGCAGCTGAGTGGGCATGGTGAGTCGAGTTTGTAACCATCGAGAATCATTAATAAAGAGAAGTTTTCTATCATTTTGTGTATTTATCTCCTGTTTATGCATATGTTATATTGGGTATGAATTTCACTTCTAATGCTTATATGATGCGCGAATGTGTATAAATATATTGGTCAAGTGAACACAAGTAAGAACATCTATTTACGTGAAGCTAACTAGGATATGCTAATAAGATAAGTAAGATACTTAACCTAGTTTGAGAGATAGCATAGATAGCAACACCAAAAGGACAGTAGCCCTTAGTTAGGTGTGGTAAAGTAAAATTATAAGTGCGAACACGAACGAATTCCTCTAGCCCAATAATGGGTCTAGCCACAACAAATACATTTTATGGAAGATTTCTTTAGATTAGAATAAATCAAGAGGGCCTTCCTCTTGGTCACTTATCCTGCTTGATGATGTCCTTGCTTGCTCACTCTAGCAATCTCTCGCTTCCTTCTTCAAGTTCCTGAAACAAATAAACAACAACAACATGCAAACATAATAATAGACAAATTGCAATTCAACCTGCTTAATGAGTCCAAAAGCATCAAGACATGAATATGTAGTATTACAAAACATGTATGAAATCAATCGATATTTGCATATATTAATATCAAAGAGAGATTAGAACCATTCGTCTTGACGTTGTGGTCTTCCTCTAACAAGACCAGATTCCCACACACTTCTGTTAGCATTCCATGATGGCTTCAAACAACAATAGTTTAAAGGCTCTTCCCTTTAGACTTCACTTCAAACCTAATAGACTTCTCCCTCACACAACTAGATGGCTACAACTAGTAATAGCTTGCTTGTGTAATTAAAATAGTAGACTCACACACAGCCAACACTCTAACTGTGACTAGCTTTAGCTCTAATTTAAAAAACTTTCCATAACAGGACCAACACAACTGGAATATAGCTCTGTCGCACTGGTCTATGTGGGGAATAGTGTTAATCTCTACACATCAGCATGAGGGAGACAAAGACCATTAGTGTTGGTCTTGTAAACTGAACAAAACATAAGTTTAAAGGGAAATGATGCAAAAGGGAAATGGTCTGCTCATGAAGAGGGACATAATGGGAGTTTCCTCATAATGGAAAATCATGTGGGGTTCCACTGTAGAGGTTCCCCAGGATCAAGGAATGGGGATTATGGGGATAGTGATAATATGATATTTAAAATATGCCCCCTAAAGCGTGAAGGCCGACATGGAGTGAGGGATTAAATGCTTTATAAATCAGTGCAGGAAACTGGTCTGTCGTCGGAAAAGCTGCAAGCAAGTACATATACATATACATAAACTAAGATCTCTGTCAAATGATACATGAATCATGGCATGGATGTAGCCACCCAGAGAATGATCATGTAAGTGGATCCAGGTATGGGCGTAGCCATCCATCAAAGACGATCATAATGAAACCAAGGTATGGTCACAACCATCTGATAATGAGAAGGATCACATATGATAACTCATGGTATGGTCGCAGCTAGCCATCTGAAAGAGACATGCATATCATCATAACCATGTCATGCCACTTCGCAACCTGGACTTTTTTGATCTGAGTCCAGGGTCTTACGCTCCAACACGATCTGACCAAAGTACAGATTCTAACATGTGAATAGATGTGTTGACATCGAACATGCTAGAAAGTCACTTGATTATCAGTCAATGATGTAATATATTAACAAGCATGAGAGAAACCACCAATAATGACGATGGCCCTCAAGGTACTATCAGCATAATTCATTAAATATGAATATAGGAACTGAAGTTGAACACCCGTGAAATCACTTGATCAAAAGCCAATGATGTGAACTTGTTGTCGAGTGCGAAAATCTTTCCATTGAGGCATGCAATCTCTTCGGTACTGCAAGGGATTCTCTCGGTGAACTTCCCAAATAATGAGTTGAAGTCGACAGAAAGCAACTGCGTTGAAGGGGGGCCATAATGAATTCCACATCATCGACGCGAGATGCGAGGATGCAAAATTATTTTTGGATGATACAGAGAAACAAATGTAAGTGTAACTGTAGAAGGACAACTCTTGAACATACCGGTGACACAATTGGAAGTTTGGTAGCTTTTGGATCCATAGGATTGGTGGTCATGATGACGTGGTAGAGATCAAATGGAAGGAAAAAAATTGAATGGCCCAAACCTGGGAAGTTCAATGATACAAAGGAGGATGTCCCAACCTGACACGAAGCAAAGAGTGTCATGTTAAAGAGTAAGCTGCCGACACGACTAATAGATTTCCAAATTTCCCCCAACATTTCTGGAAATAAGCCCAATTATTTTTTGATCACAAGCCTGAAGGGGATAACATATGCTTGCACTCTAAGTTCATCCTTCGGATGAATCCGACCTAGTAAGTTTAACGAGCCCCAGGAAGGAGAAGGTCATGTTCATCATGGAGATGAATCTGATGTCATTTAATATTTTAACGAGTCTGACAAAGGTGTAACTTGGTATCTTTTCATGTTTAGAGAGTTTGAAAAAGACACGTAAAAGAAAACTCCACATGGTCCCTTTTCGTATGTTTGTGTCTCTCGAGCTTGAAAAGGTAGAAAACAATACTTGAGAGAACAGCTTGACCATTTCAGTCAAGGAGTACCTTTTTCATAAATAGTGCCTCCTAACCTGAAAAGGGGGTAAAATTATATTGGGTGCATGATGTTTCACATACATTAACGAGTTCGAGATGACAAGGGATTTTCCATCTTTTTTCTTTTAAAGGATCAGAAAAGAGCTGAAATAGGACCCCCCATTTTTATTCTATTTAACGAGTCAAAAAGGGAAAAATACTCAGAAATCTTTTCATATAAGTTTTAATGAGTCTAGAAAAGAGCTTGAAAGCAGACCTCCCTATTTTATTCTCTTTTACAAGTCAAAAGGGAAAAATACTCGGAAATCTTTTCATTTGAGTTTTACGAGTCAAGAAAAGAGATAAAACATGACTCATCCTGGAGGAACAAGTGGTATAAAGGGTAGCAACTGGTTTAGGAAATGGTGGAACAACTCAAAACATGTAATGGTCAAGAGGTTGGCTAATAAAAGCCACACATCATTACAATCCCTTAAGAAAGTAAAACAACCAAATGACAACATAAGATCTACAAAAGAGATGGTGGTGATAGAATGAAACAACCAAGGCTCATCTAGTAGAAATTAGCCGATAAAAACAGAAATCACGATATGTAAATTAGGTCATGGGTTAATTTTTACACAAGCTTGAACCATGGAGAACTTTTATTGGATTCGGTTTCATGTTTACACAAGCTTGAAATGAAAAACTATGCTTGCTATAATTTTTCATGCCCCTAGTGTAATGACTCAATTGAGGTACATGCCCCCCAAGTTTCATTTCAGTCAACTAGGTGGATGGAATGAAGGATCACTTTCAAGATCGTGGAAAGAGTCGATAGAGATTTTACGAGATCTTACTCAAAGATTTGATTTGGAAAATGGAGTTGCTTCATTTTTTAATGAGGTTGACATAGTAAAAGAACTATCCTCGAGACCCTTGTTTCATTTTTTTAACAAGCTTGACTCAAGACAAAGAATTATGCTAACACCCTTTGTTTCATTTTTTAACGAGGTTGACATAAGACCAGGAACTATCCTCATGACTCCTTGTTTCATTTACCATAAGAGAAGATGGTTCCCAAGAGGTCTTCACTAGACGGAAGAACCATGCTCTGGGAGGAATACATGTAATTTGGTACCAAAGACAAATTAGGTTCTAATGCCCCCAGTACATAATGTACAATACCATCTGTGTGATCATCAATAGACACGGAGATGGAATGGGTAGCCACATAATTAACTTGTGGCAGGGAAGCTACTGCTTGCAAACAAGAGTCGATAGGGGATGATGGTTGCAAAGGAAGAACTTGGTGACCAATGAATGGCAGTTGATCAATAATCACAATTCTCCCTTCATGTGGAAAAAAACCACATAGAAAAGTGAAAAAAAAAGAGCTCCCATGACATAAAAATAGTTGCGTCCAAGGAGAAGATTGAAATCTAAAGGACCTTGGACTACCATCATGTCTATATAGACAGTCTTTACTCCAAAAGTAATAGGGAACTTCGGAAGGATCCCTAAAGGTTGACTGGTTCCTCTGTTGAAAGCCAACAGATTCTGGGTGACAAGCACAAGCTCTTGGGAACCCAAAGCTTGCCAAGTAGTAGAAGACATGATGCTAACAGACAAACCTTAATCTAATATAGTTCCAGGTACTACCATATTATAGGCTTGTATTGTAATCTAGAAAGGCACATAACATGGGAGGCGGAAAGTAGTCAAGTGACTCCAATCAAAAGAAACGACAAAAATATTTGATGGGGGCATAATATGATTGCCCCCATGCTGTACAAGAATAGGAGAGGACTCTCCTGAACAATTGGTATGGGAGGGTCACTCTTTGATTCATGAGAATATGAGGAGATGAGAAGAACATGACTAGTATTATCACCACTCTCTTATAGAATAGAGTGAACAACTGAAGGCAGAGCCAAGTCGACACTCTTTTTGACCAATGGTTGGTTGGGAAAAGACACAAGAGAGTCTCACTCAGGAAGAGAAGGACTAGAAAGAGATGAACCTAAGTCAATCTCTTGACCAACTAGGAGAGGGTCAGAAGAAAGCCTCCGATAACTAACAGGAAGTGGGGGTTGAGGAGCTGCCAGGTTTTCCAAAAGTTTGGAAGCTCTATCCATAAGAGGAAAAAGGTGAAGAAGATGCTCTCCTTCACATAACCTACAGGGGAATCTAATATTTCCCTTATTCTTACCATCACTACTTGAAGGCGTAACATTGACATGATCTCTAGAGGTCGATGGGGATGGTCAGTTCAAGTTTTGAGACCATACCTCTAAGACTCTGGGAATGCCAAGGCAGTCTCGAAGGAGATGGTCAGACTTACACAACCTGCAAGGGAATTTTACCTTCCACTAATGATTAGAAGTTTTGTCAATAGGGGGTGCATTTGGAGTAATAGTTGCACGGTTGGCCTCTCACTTATTTAACTTCTTCTTTTTCTTATTTTTCTTCTTCTTGGCCTCCTAGTTACCGGATTTCAAACTTTCACCCGGTGAAGTAGAAGAGGAAGAGGAAGAAATGGGGAAAGAAGGTGAGAGGTCAAACTTAGAATCATCATGACGTGATTCGAATGAAGGAGAAATTTGACAGGAGTCGGGATGCTCAGGATCACCGAGGTCGAAAAAAACCAGAGAGGCAGACCAATGGTTAACCCAGGGAGGGACAACATCACCATATAAGGAGCACCAACGTTTCCAAAGGAAGGAAAAAGACTAGGATTCCCATCCAAGGGGAACCCTTGGCTGGTAAGCTCTAGATATGTTGCCATTGGAATCAACCCTAAAGAATCACTAAGGAAGATAACTTTAACCAGGAATATTTCATGGGAAGTTAATTTTAAGACACTGAAACAAAACTTTGCCTCTTAATATTTTAAGAGTCGAGAAAAGGATGAAAGGTGACTCTAGTTTCTTTCAGAATGAACGAGCTCGAAAGGACAAGTACTCGAATGATCTTTTAAGTTTAAAGAGTCAAAAATATCAAATGACTACTTTGGATGGTCTAGGTAAAAAGGATTACCAAGCAACTGTGAACTGCAGAACACCTCCCGGCGAACCGAGAAGTACGGGTAGGAAATCTCTCTAAATGTTGTGTTTGGTGTATCACATTTGCAAGGTGGCTGACTTGGCTTCCTCTGGATAAAGGATTGCATCCTAGAGGGGTCTCTCGTTATATACTCGATGGTACGGGAAGCACAAATCCATACTAGCATTGTCTAATGCCAAAGCTAATGATAGTTGCTAGGCTTAATGATGTCAGAACACGTCTCTAGCCTAAACCATTAAGTGTGTGGGAACCTGGCCTTGTCATAGGAAGACCATGACATTAAGACGAATGGTTGTAATCTCTCTTTGATATTAATATATGCAACCATCAATTGATTTCCTACATGTTTTGTAATATTACATAATCATGTCTTGATGCTTCTTGACTCATTAAGTAGGTTGAATTTCAATTTGTTTGTGTGTGTGTTGTTGTTTACTTGTTTCAGGAACTTGAAGAAGGAAGTGAGAGATTGCTAGAGCAAGCAAGCGAGGACATCATCAAGCAAGATAAGCGACCAAGAAGTAGGCCCTCTTGGCTGAATCTAATAAAAGGAAATCTTCCATAGAATGTATCTGTTGCAGCTAGACCCATTATTGGGCTAGAGGAATTCGTTCGTGTCTACACTTATAATTTTACTTCACCACAAATTGGCGACTCCCCTAGGGAAATGATCTGCTCATGAAGAGGGACATAATGGCAGTTTCTTCATGAGGGAAAATCATGCGGGGTTCACTGTAGAGGTTCTCCAGGATCAAGGAATGGGGAGTATAGGAACAGTGACAAAATGTTGTGTAACATTAGGGCTACGCGAAAGCCGATTGGAACACTTCATGAAGGTATTGAAGGATAGAGCAGAGAATGAAGCCACTTGTGTGAAGGAAGGTATAGTTGGAATAAACTGACATCACAACCATCTCAAGGTTGTGGAAACCTGGTTCCAACATCCCCTCATACTGCTTCGAGTGAGACTTCAATCTGTGCTCTGCAGGCTGATGTAGAAAGGGCTAGTAGTGTAGGGATTTGTTTGGCTAACTAACACTAAACCTGGGTTAGGCCCCCTCATGCCAACAAATGGTCTTGTTGCCAGGACCAAAATCTGCATAAGAGATGTGCGTGTCGTATCATTGGAATCCAACTAAGAAATAAATCAAAGGCTGGTTGAACAGAAGAATTCACAAGTTCGCAACATAGGAAAATAGAAACCTATGGCTGTCAAAAGAACAATGGTTAGATAGCTACCTGTATACGAAGATCCACAAAATATTTTTTTGTCCTTCCCTACTGAGCTATACGAGTGGATCGCGAAGCTAGTAGATAACCAAGGAAGGTGGAAACTTGACGGTCCTATTCTGTGGACCTCGTAGCTAGTACGAAGGTTGGAAGCATTGGAGGATAAGATCATGCACACCATCAATCATTGGCTCAATCACATTATAGGAGGATTTGTTATTGAGTTCGTGGTTGACACCTTAGTCAACTATAGCGAGGCAGAGCGACGCTTTCTCAAAGGGCCGTGAGGTAGGTATGTAAAGTTTTTGAATACTTGGATTAAAATTTTGTTGTGCGAAAAGTGGGTTATGCAGTTACCTTGATGTTTAGGGCTACGCGAAGTGGAAAGGTTTATAGGAATGAAGGAAATAAGGGTCTAGAAAATAGCCCCTTGATTTCACCTCTGCGAGGGGACAAGGAAGAGTTCTCGAAGGTCTCTTTGCGAATTTCTATTCATCTTATAGGACAAAGAATTCAGCGAATCCCACCTCCGCCCACACTACCACTGGCTTCACCGCCATCACCTCCATCTTCACCCATACAACCTCCACCACCACAGCGATTTAGTATGGCGAACATAGTGAAGTTTCCTTTGTTGAAAGGCTTGGGAAATGAGGATCCAGACTATTTCTAGTTCGTATTGAAGGCTATATGGAAAGCTCAAGGTGTTACAAATGACCATATAAATAAAGCAACACTGGTTAGTGCCCTGCAAGATTGTGTGCTAACCTGATATATTAAGTACTCCAACGATAACCCGAATGCGAGAGTAGTGGACATCGAAGAAGCACTGAATAGGGAATTTAGCAGGTCTAAATATGAAGCACAGTTGATTGTTGGATTCAAAGAAATCATGATTCTACCAGGTGAGATGCCTTGGGAACTAGATAAGAGGTTGAAATGTAAGATTCGTGAAGAAAACATGAATCTGATGGATGGACAACATCATTTGTGGTTTGTAGCTTCGCTACTACCACACTTGAGGAGTGCATTGTCGCAGCAGAAGATAACAACTCAGGCAGAGGCCCTAGAGATTTCCATGAGACTACATGAGACGCCGATGCAATATCCTAATTTAGGAGTTCAACAGATTCACGCGCAGCTGAAGAATCTATGCCTTGAGATGCACTTGAAGAAGGATAGGACGGTTTGACCAAAAGTGTGCGAAGAAGTATGGTGTGTGAAATGTAAGAGTTAGGGTCATGATAAAGACCATTTCCCGGTCTTTACAAATTACCTTGCAAGAGGAGGACTGATGCCTCTAAGGTCAGAAGCTCAAGCAAGACCTAGTGTGGTACCTTCTTTGTGCTGCGCTATCTATCAAGTAGCCGAAAAACATGCCACAAATAACTGCCACTTGTTATAGAAGTATACACAAACTCCACAACAGTTGTTCTATAACTTTTGTAGGTTGGTGGCACATGATGAGCTCACTTGCAGGATCTATGAATTGATGATGAATAGAATGCCTGCCTACAAAGCTTAGGCCGAAACACGGCCCCTTGACCAGAATTTAGGAATGGCGTGGATAGGATTTCAAGGGTCTGGAAGAGGCCGAGGCAGAGGAGGATCTAGTAGAGGTCATGGATAGTTGATTTGCTACAATTGCGTAGGGCTAGGACACTATGCCCATGATTGCAATAATCCAACGTGCCCATCATGCAAGTATTGCATGATGTTTGATCATGAGACAGAAGATTTTCCTACATTGATAGCTAGGATCTATGAAAATGGAGTGCTACCACTTCCCCAACTTAGAACCTACAGATGATGAGGTTTGTGCCATGTGAGGAAGATCTGAACATAAATATAGTGCTTCAAAGTGGAATCGTGACGGGAGATGAAAAGGGGAAACAATGGGAAGATAGTACCTGGGTTCACAAAGCCCGAGCAAAAGAAGCTAAGTTTGATTTGGAGCGCGCTCGGGAAACCTTCATGGAATCTAAAAAGAGCTTCATTGAGGCCTACACTTCAGGAAGCAAAGATCATCTTGAGATGGAAATGGATCCCTCCATGCTCACAACTTTCTTGGAAACCTGTATGAAGTTACTGCGTGATAGTAAGGCTGTGAAAGGGTTACAGGAACTCATCAACAGATGTGCTGGGACTGTGCCAGGAGAACTGTGTGTAGTCCAGAAGAATAGAAAACATAAAACAAGTACAGGACGCGAAATGAGACTCACCACGTAGATCAGAGAATACGAGATTGATCAAGTCATTCTGGATTTGGGATTAGATGCGAATGTTCTACCAAAATAGACATGGGAGTGAATGGGAAGACCTGCACTGCAATGCTCTCTGATTCAACTGAGAATGGCGAATCAACAGAAAATCATACCCATGGGGCGATTGCAGGGAATAACTGTGGATATTGAGGGAGTAAGTGTGCTTGTAGATTTTGAAGTAATAGAGATTGTTGACGATAGAAATCCCTAGCTCACGCTCCTGGGAATTGACTAGGCCACTGATATGAATGGAGTAATTAATTTGAAGAAGCAGAAGATGATCTTTGAGAAGAAGTCATTGAATGTAATAGTACCCCTGGATCCTACCGAAGGATCGCCCTATACGGAACCTGTCTGCGACTCTGAGAGTGATGATGATTTGGACTGCAGCTACAAGATAATAGCATGAGACCAAGATTGGGAGAATCCCACCGCAGATGAGAGCGTGAGAGTTCCTGCACTTTGGATTCCAATGAAGAAGTAGAATGATGGCAGAATTAGTTACATGAAGTAACTACGTTGAATTGCAATATGATGACCCAGTTGTTATACTTTGTGTCGACAGAAGTAAGAGATCTGCCTAATTATGATGGTCTAAAGGAGGTCAATACCTTCTTGGATGCATTTGAAAGGGAGGTTTTGGAAAAGCAACGCTTCCAGGCCTTGGACTGGGTACTACGTGCTATACCCACAAGATGGTGGGGTATGCACAAAGGAAGCTTTGATGATTAGCGCGAATGTAGGAGAATGATGCGGGTATAATTTGAGAAGCCTAAGATGTAACTAACAGAAAAGTGTGATGGACAGAATGATCCATGCACATGGATGCAGGCCTATGAAGAAAAGACCCAACCTGAGCAGGTGAATCTATACTCCGTGCTAAAATACCTGGTCAATAAGCCTATGATGGGGGGGGATTTGCAGGTGGCTTTTATTGTTCCAAGAATATGATTTTGAATTTGTCGTGAAGCCTGGATGATTAAATGCGGGACCAAACCAATTACCATGCATCGAGATAGGGGAGGAACCTATTGGTTTTGAGGATGGATTACCTGACGTACACCTCTTTGCTGTGCGCATAGCGAATGGACATTTTGAATATATAATACACTTTCTAACAACTGGAACTGCTCCAGAAGGATACTTTGTCCAATAGAAGAAAGAATTATCGGTATGCATGGCAGATTTCTCTATCATTGTTGGGCATCTATATAAGACGGAGAATGATGAAATACTGCAAAGGTATGTACCTGAGTTTGAAAGAAGCAGCATCTTTGCGGATGCTCATGGGGGCGTTGCAGGAGCACATTATGTAGGAAGAGCAACTGCGCAGAATATTCTACGCGTCGGGTTGTGGTGGCCAACCATTCGTCGGGATTCAAAAGCATATTACAAGGCATGTGATGTATGTTAGTGGATAGGAAGGCCATTGCAGAGGGATGAAATGCCTTTGAATCCTCAAATGACATTGCAACCTTTCGAAAAGTGGGCAATAGATTTTGTAGGACCTATTAAACCTCACGGAAAGACGGGCGTGAGGTATATTATCACTGTGATGGAGTATTTGACTCGTTGGGTAGAAGCGCAGTCAGTGAAGGATTGCATGGGAGCGACTGCCGTGAAGTTTTTATTTGAACATGTATTGACGCAATTTAGATTCCCAAAGATTTTGATGAGCCATCGTGGTACGCACTTCCTAAATGAGATGATCAACGCACTAACGGAGGAATTTTAGGTGTATCATCAAAAGAGAACACCTTATCACCCATAGGCTAACGGGACAGTGGAGGCATTCAACAAAGTGATTGAAAACGTGCTAACCAAGGTATGCAATGCTCAACGAAGTGATTGGGACCTAAGCATACTTGCAGTGTTATAGGCTTATCAGACGACATGCAAGAAACTGATGGAACAGACACCTTTTAGGCTTGTCTATGGAGTGGAAGTCGTAATGCCTATGGAATACATCATGCCTAGTCTATGCATAGTAGCGGTCATAGGTATGACGGATCATAGAGCCTTGGAGGAGAGGCTCGTGCAGTTGGATGAGCTTGAAGAAGAATGATTTTGACTGGATTTCACTAGAAGGTCCAAAAGAAACATGAAAAGGCATGGCACGACCGACACATAAAGCTGCACACATTTAAGGTAAACGATCTGGTTTTTTGTATGATAGTAAGTTTGATAAATACCCTGGAAATTTTAGGATGCACTAGTTAGGGTAATATATTATTAAGGAGATTACTAACGGAGGCGCGGTATAGCTAGTTAAGTTTAATGGAGATCCCTTCCCAAGAAAAGTGAATAGGAGTTAATTGAAGTGATACACAGGTGGATTGGCCATCTAACTAGCTAAAAAAAGCACAATCTTAGCACCCTAGGCAACTAACAAGAGGCACGAGACTATAAACTACACTGCCTAGGAGTTGCGTGATGTCAGGACTGCAGAGTAGTGAAGTATCACATGGTTCGTGACAACGCGAAGATAGCTGCGCTAGCGCGAAGGTCTACCAAAAAGTGACCGTTAAAGTCACTATTCATGATTTGATGGTTGGTTTGAGGCCAAATGGAGCAGGTGGAAGGCATTTAAGGTGAACTTTATGGGTTAGATTCTTGGAAATCTACCGCAAATCTATCATTAATGGACCGAATGTGAGGGGAATGGTGGAATTCGAATTCAAAACGCACTATAAATTACAAGTGGTTGTCCAACAAACAACACTTGGCAATTTGAGAATTTAGTTGTTCTGCACTTAAGTATTCATGAACCAAAACTTATTTGAGAGTCTAAAAGTGAATTCGTTGTTTGAGCAACTACTCGAGACACTAAAGGAACTATTGAGTAGCGCTATGTCAACACTCAAAGAAGCCATGGACATAGGAGTAGTGACATTCAAGGAAGCCACACTGGAAATTATAGAAGTGGAAGCCCCAGAGAGCGTTCGAATAATCGTTGAGGTCCCTAAATCACCGCAAAGACCGAGACGTAAGAAGGATAAGCAGGCCATGATCTCGATGTGCATCTCACCTAGAAATCCATTAAGGGCCAAGCTCACATTGTAGGGAAAGGGGAAGGCCATTATTTTGAGGCCGATGAGGAGGAATCTGAAGAAATCTTGGTGGAGGAGGAGGATGAAGAGATGGAAGTTGAAACCCAAGACGTGGACCCTATTACCCAGTTACCCGAATATTTTCCTCCACGAAAGGGTAAAGCTAAGGTGCCGAATGATATAGATGAGAGCAAGAGCTCTTTGTAAACTCCGCTCCTCCTAGAAAATATTATCTTTGAGGGACCGCGCTTAGGGTGGGTTCCTGTGTTGAAATTTGAAGATTAGGACCTTGCAGACAACGAGAAGTTCCCGTATTTAGTGAATGCGAAGCTAAGGTGCTAGAGGATTAATGAGACTGCTAGAACAATTCAATTGGAGTCATTCACATGGCTCAAAGGTGTAGAGAAAGCAAGATTGCTAAGCCTGCTCTGGGTGCCACATTACCACCATGCCCTAGTGACCATTTTCATCATCAGGCAGTTTCTTTGCTTGGTGCATGATGGGTGCTTGTGGTTGGAGGATCCCATCCCCATCATAGACCATTTGATTCACCGAATTACACGACTACCTTACTTAGGAGAGGACCCAGCAAACATTTTAGAGGGAAAATGTGGTGAATTGGCCCTTTTAGAAGTGATGAAAATGAAGTTAAAACTAGAGAATAAGAAGCGAGGGTATGCCATCTCCAGCATTAACAACCCTGTAGTTAATGTCACGACACAAATATTGTCAGGGAAGGTGATGCAGAAGTACTGCACGGATGAGGTGCCCGTGCTAGTGGTTGCACTAGCAGCACAATGCGTAGAAGGGGTCTAGTTAAACTAGGTGAACTATCTATGTAGCGAGTTCCTTGTGAACTACCGCGAGGCACAAGAGTATGGAAAACATTTCATTACGCATGGCTCCTATTGTTGATCATACTGGTGGCATGGGAGATGCCTGAAGATAGCGAGTTCCCTTCAGTCATGCCAAACCTTCCAGAGGTAGTGAAGTACGCTTCTTTGTGGGTGACCAAGGATGCACAACGGATTAGAGAAAGCAATATCTTCTGGGTGCTAATGGATATGAACATTCAGATGGGGATCAATCGCAAGCCATGATTATCACCCACAATCTACAATAGTTTGTAGAGATTTGGAGAGTTAAAAGCAGATTTCCACCATGTCTTCATCAGGGTACAGAAGGACCCTACGAAGGCATGGCATGATTTACCATACCTGGCGATCGACAATGTAATATTCGTAGTCCTTGAGTCTTGCTCACCAAAGTGGTGTGATCCTCCTGGCACCACAGTGGAAATGGATAAGTCCACCACGTAGCGTAAGAAGGAAGAGACAAAGCTTCGAATGGTGTAGTTGGCAGAGAAGCACAGGAAATAGGAAGGAGTGGCTAAGGCCCAGGTAGCGCGCGACATTGCGAAGCTGACAAAACAACAGAAAACAAGAGAAGAAGAGCACGAAGGAATGAAGTCACCTTCGCCCAAACCAGAGACAGACACAAAACAAGGTGGTGCAGACCCGCAGACAACATCCACCCAACTCAAGCGTCCACGACCACAAGAGAAGACAGTGCCATGAAAGAAAACAAAGGCATCAAATACGTCTTTCAACCCAATCACCCTCACTGAGAGGGATTTTCATGACATCATAGAAACGGTGATGGATGTCACCGTGGAGGCCCTCCAACAATTTTAAGAACAACAGCAGCTAGTATTGGGGGTTATTCGGATAGAGTTCCAGGAGTTGCAGGGTCACGCTCCATAGGCTAGCGCAGTGTCCACCGTCCTCACAGTCAGCACTTCAGCTATGAAGAAAATGTTGCACACAACGGTGACCAATACAATCATGCTACCAGATGGGGCCCTTACTATAGAGAAGGAAGCCGACAGACCCATGGTGAGTAGTTTGAAATGGGTAGGGTTGAACATGGTCGACTCCCTTGGGAGACACTCTACCTCTTACAGGATGGAGTCACTACAGAACTTCAGGCCAGGGAGAGTTATGCTCTATAGGTCATGAGAGAATAGTGCACCAACATTGAGCAATTGCGCCTATAGCACAATGAGGCAGTGGATCAGAACAAACAGATAATGTAGGTAGTAAAGGAAACTTGCCAGATGGTGCTAGAGTTAGCCATTCAAGCAGAGGAACTGGTGGAGGTGTGCGTCCGTAAGTTAGCCACAGGGGTGTGTGACGCAAGAGCGGAAATGGCCACAGATCTGCAGTTGAAGGCTCAGCCTTCAACCCCACCAGAGGTTAAGGAACAACAGACCACCACAGTTACGATAGCGATTGCGGTGGTTGATAGTGTAGTGACAGACTCCATGAAGCTGTTTGATCAGTCATTTGAGGTCCTAACCACCCTACACGAGGACCTGAATGTCAAGCGCCTAGAGACAGAGGTGCGTGAGATACAACAGAAATACGATGAGGTAAAAGGGATCACACAGACGGTTGCCCTTACACAAAGGCTTGCAGGGATGCAACAGGCAAAGGCGCTCAAGGAACAGGTGGATGGCACTCTGCACAAAGAAGCGGCCTTAAAATCATGCCTACACCCATGGATCAATGAGGCGTATACAATTACAACCTCCATTGAAGCAAAGCTCACACAACTGCAAACAACTCAGGAGAGGATTCAGGGCAATAGTTCAACAATAGTGGTTACCGAACAATGCATGGAGGAAGAGCAGCAGGCAACTACTCAGTGCACTGACGAAGTTGCATCAATTCAAACAAAGATGGGAGGAGTTAAGATCTCTGCACCTTCAGAGTGACTTGAGGGCGAGTCACAATGTTTTTGTTGGGGGCCTGTTAGGCATGGGATCCCCCAAGGGAAGTTTTGGGGCTTAGAGCCCAGATTTTGCTCCAATTTTGTAATTCCAATGTAAAGACTCCTCATTTTGTGGGCGCGAAGTGCATAGTTGTTAAAGACTCATATGGTTGTCCACCATGATTTTGATAATGTAATGTTGGTTGTAGAAGATCTACCCATGGTCTGTGGACCATGGGATTGTATAAATAGGGCTAAGCTCTAAGTAGTTAGAGACATAATGTCTAAGCAATGAAGATGTATGCGAGATAGCTATGAAGTGTAAGTCTAAGTTATGGGTCATAGTGTAGGTAGAGGCTCTACAGCTGAGTGCGCAGAGGCCTAGTAGTCTGCAGTTGAGTGCGCGGACCCCGTAACTAAGTGTGCAGGGCAAGTCGAGTCTATAACCATCAGGAAGCAGGATGATTAGTTCTCCTGTGAGGCCTGGATGATTTGTTCTCCATGACGATTATGTAGCAAGATGATTAGTTCTCCTGTGAGGTGTGGATGATGTGTTCTCCATGACAGTTGTGTAGCAGGATGATTAGTTCTCTTGTGAGGCCTGGATGATGTGTTCACCATGGTGATTATGTAGCAGGATTATTAGTTCTCCTGTGAGGACAGGATTGATTAAGTTCTCTTGTCGAGGCATCCTACCCATGCAGTTTGGGACTCATGGGAGGTACCTGTCATCTGATCAATGAGCAAGGAAATGAGGATAGGGACCATAGTAGTACCGATGGATGCATCATTGTATCTATTGTACTCCTTATGCTAGGATGACCTTTATTGATCTGGGATCAATGATACTGGTTTGGGACCAGTGGTAGGAGTTGTACCCACTATGACACTGACTTCGGGTCAGTTGAGGACTGGTCTGGGACCAGTGGTACATACTTTGAGGCTGACTTCGAGTTAGTAGAGTATTGGTCTGAGACCAGTGGTAGGAGTTGTGCCTACTATGACACTGACTTCGGGTTGGTTGAGGACTGGTCTGGGACCAGTGGTACACACTCTGAGAATGACTTCGGGTCAGTGGAGAATTGTATGACACATTCTTGATTAGTTCTTCTTCTTCATGGTTCAGCAAAGCTAAGTAGAGCTGAGCAAAGCAGAGCTAGTGTATATGAGCAGAGCAGAGTAGAGCCAATAGAGTTGAGCAGAGCCAGTAGAGCTAGTAGAACTGAGCAGAGCTAGCAAAGCTTAACAGAGTTGAGCAGAGTAGAGTAGATCTAGTAGAGTTGATCATAACTATCAGAGCTGAGTAGAGCAATGCAGGGCACTGATAGCAGAGATAGTACAGTTGGACATATGGATCAGCAGATGGAGTTCTCTCTAGTTGAGAGGGAGTGTTAAAATTGGAAACTAGGGCCAAACTCAATGTGGGTCATATTATTTATGGCAACTAGTATTTTATTGGATCCCTCTCATTGAGAGGTGTAGGATTGATCTAAAGATCATCCGATTTCGATAAGTATTTATGAAGTTATGAATTTATTTATGTTATGGACAAATTGTTAAGTCGGCTAGCAACTTATGTAGGCTCAAAAGCCAACAATCATGTCTATTCAACCAGTGGTACATACTTTGAGACTGACTTCGAGTTAGTAGAGTATTGGTCTGAGACCAGTGGTAGGAGTTGTACCTACTATGACACTGACTTCGGGTTGGTTGAGGACTGGTCTGGGACCAGTGGTACACACTCTGAGAATGACTTCGGGTCAGTGGAGAATTGTATGACACATTCTTGATTAGTTCTTCTTCTTCATGGTTCAACAGAGCTAAGTAGAGATGAGCAAAGCAGAGCCAGTATATATGAGCAGAGCAGAGTAGAGCCAATAGAGTTGAGCAGAGCCAGTAGAGCTAGCAGAACCGAGCAGAGCTAGCAGAGCTTAGCAGAGTTGAGCAGAGCAGAGTTGATCATAACTATCAGAGCTGAGTAGAGAAATGTAGGGCACTGATAGCAGAGATAGTACAGTTGGACATATGGATCAGCAGATGGAGTTCTCCCTAGTTGAGAGGGAGTGTTAAAATTGGAAACTAGGGCCAAACTCAATGTGGGTCATATTATTTATGGTAGCTAGTATTTTATTGGATCCCTCTCATTGAGAGGTGTAGGATTGATCTAAAGATCATCCGATTCTGATAAGTATTTATGAATTTATGAATTTATTTATGTTATGGACAAATTTTTAAGTCGGCTAGCAACTTATGTAGGCTCAAAAGGCAACAATCATGTCTATTCAACCTCTACATTTTAGTATAAATAGAAGAGGACTTCAAGTCATTTCTACACACACTTGGATCTCTTCCTCTCTCTACTTTTCTTTGGGTTTTAGTAGGAGGTGAGATCCTAAGGAAAAGCTGGAAAAAGCCAGAAAAGCTAGAACTACCAGAAAAGTTGGAATTGCTAGAAAAGCCGGAATCGCTGGAGAATTCAGAACTGTCGGAAAAGTTGGAATAGCTGGAAAAGCCGAAAAAGCTAGAACTGCCAGAAAAGCCAGAAAAGCCGGAAAAGCTGGAACTGCTGGAAAAGTTGGAACTGCCAGAAAAGCCGAAAATGCCGGAAAAGTTGGAAATACTGGAAAAACCAAAAAAGCCAAAAAAGATGGAAATGTTCGAAGAGCTAGAAAAGTCAGAACTATTAGAGCTACAAGAAAAGCCAGAACTGCCGAAAAAGGTGGAACTGTTGAAAAGTCGGAAACGCTGGAAAAGCCAGAAATACCAGAAAATTTGGAAAAGCCGGAAAAGCTGGAACTGCCAGAACTACGAAAAAAGCCAGAACTGTCGGAAAAACTGAAAATGCCGGAAAACCCTGGAACTCCCGAAACACATGGGAAAAGCCAGAAATATGGGAAAAGCCAGAAAAGACGAAAAAGCAGGAAAAGCTGGAAATGTTGAAACTGTCGGAACTGCCGGAAAAGCTGGAACTACCGGGAACTACTGAAACATCCAGAGCATTTATCTCCGAAGGAAGGCAGCATGATGTATGAGATCATGGGCAACATAATAAGTAGCATAATGATATGAGCATGGGTAGCATAATGATGCATGATGATATGAGCATGGGCAGCATAATGATGAATGAGATCATGAGCATGGGCGGCTTGATGATGAATAAGACTATGGAAGATGCAGTGTGATGAGAAGCATGAAGATGAGAGCAGATCAGTCATCAAGGTTCAACACATGTGACAGTACAGCAAGGTGTCACACGGTAATGTGCAGCAAATAGACGAGATGCAACACTATGATATGTGAACGAGTCACCTTAGAGAATCAGTTGAAGCAATATATCTTCAACTGATCTCATGCTGATATCAAAAGTCAAAGTGATTGACTTCTATTGTAAATGTACTATCTCTCTCTCTTTCTTTGTTGAACTTTGAAGAACATAAAAGAAGAATTGATCAAGAGTTTCCCCACATTGGGGTGTGTCCCTGGCTAGCGCCACATCTTGTGCCCTCTTATCTTGGCTTGTCTTCTGCGATTTATATTTATGTTCTATCTATAGTTTACTTTATGTTGATGTGATTGCTAATGTGGAAAAGAAATTGAAATAAATTGCTCTAGCATAGAACATACCTAAAATTAACAAGTTTTCTATCATTCTACATATTTATTTCTTGTTTATGCCTTTATTATATTGGGTATGAATTTCACTTCTAATTCTTATATGATGTGCGAATGTGTATAAGTATATTGGTCAAGTGAACGCAAGTAAGAACATTTGTTTATACAAAGCTAACTAAGATATGCTAATAAGATAAGTAAGATACTTAACCTAGTTTGAGAGATAGCGTAGATCATTTCTCTAGCAGCATGAAAGGATTGCAGCCCCTAGTTAGGGCTGTGTGAAAGCCGATTGTAACACTTCGCGAATATAATGAAGGATAGAGCAGAGAGCAAAGCCATCTGTGTGAAAGAAAGTATAGTTAGAATAAACCAACATCACAACCATCTCAAGGGTCCGGAAACTTGTTTCCAACATCCCCCCATACTACTTTGGGTGAGACTTCAGTTTGCGTTCCGCGGGCTGATGCCGAAAGGGCAAGTAATGTAGGGATTTGTTTGGCTAACTAACACTAAACCTGTGTCAGGCCCCCTAAAGCCAACAACCCTTATTTCCTTCGTTTCTGTAAATTCTTCCACTTCGGGTAGACTCGAACATCAAGGTAACTGCATAACCTGCTTTTCACACAATTTTTTTTTAATCCAAGTATTTAAATATTTTACGTACTTACCTCGCGGTCCTTTGAAAAAGCATCGCTCTGCCTCGCTATAGCTGACTGGGCTGTCAACCGCAAACTCACTAAAAAATCCTCCTGCGATCGACCCAACGATCGATGGCGCATGCGATCTTATCCTCCAATGCTTCCAACCTTTGCACTCGCTCTGGGGTTCACATAATAGGAGCTTTAAGTTTCCACCTTCCTTGGCTATTTGCTAGCTTCGTGATCCACTCATATAGTTCAATCGGAAAAGAGGCAAAAATTATTTCATGGATCTGTATACAGGCAGTTGTCTAGCCACTATTCTTTTGACAATCGTGGGTTTCTGTTCTCTTCCATCGCAAACTTGTGAATTCTTTTATCCAACCAACCTTCGATTTATTTCTTAGTTGGATTCCAATGATATGACATCACACATCTCTTATGCAGATTTCGGTCCTGGCAATGGAACCATTTGTTGGCTTGAGGGGGCCTGACCCAGGTTCAACATTAGTTAGCCAAATAAATCCCTACACTATTGGCCCTTTCGGCATTAGCTTGCAGAGCGCGGACTAAATTCTCACCCGAAGCAGTATGGGGGAATGCTGGAACCTAGTTTCCGCACCCTTGAGATGGTTATGATGTCGGTTTGTTCCAACTATAGCTGCCTTCGCATAGGTTGTTTATCCCTCTGCTCTACCCTTCAGTAGCTTTGTGAAATGTCACAATCGGCTTTTACGCAGCCCTAACCTGGGGCTGATATGATTTCACGCTGCTAGGGTAACGAACTGTAATGTTTTCCCACCTACACTAAGTATCTTACTTGTCTTATTACTAGATCTTAGTTAGCCTCATGTAAATAGATGTTCTTACTTGCATTCTCTTAACCAATATAGTTATACACATTCGCGCATCACATAAGCATTAAAAGTGAAATTCATACCCAATTTAACAGATGCATAAATAGGAAATAAAGACGCAAAAATGATAGAATACTTCTCTTTATTGATAATTATGACTGTTACAGACTCGACTCACCCTGCGCACTTAGTTGTAGGGGTTCACGCACTCAGCTGCTGGCTTCTAGGCCTCTGCGCACTTAGCTGCAAAGCCTGTACCTACGCTACGACCCCACCCTAGAATACTACTTCAGAGCTATATCTCATACATCATATCTTCATTCGTCATTATCCATATGCCTTTAAACCACTTAGAGCTTAACTCTATTTATACAATCCCATGGTCAGCAGACCATGGGTAGATCTTTTACAACCGACATTACATTGTCAAAATAAGGGAAAACAACCCTATGACTATTTAACAAATACGCGCTCCACGACCACAAAATCCAGAGTCTTTACATTTGGATTACAAACATTGGACCAAAATATGGACTCTTAGCCCCAAAACTGTCCTTGGGGGATCTCACGCCCAATAATGATTGTTTCCTTACCCACCAAGTATTGTTCCACTTTTTCACACTTTGCATCAATGCATACAATTCATTTTCATATGTAGGATAGTTAATCACCGCACCATTAAAAGTTTCTGAAGGAAAACAGAGAGTCTTACCATGTTGCATGTGGACTGCACCCATGTCATAGTCACTAGAATTAGTCTGAATCTCAAATGACTGTCTCAAGTATGGAATTGGAAGTATTGGAGCTGAACTGATCTTTTCCTTCAATGCATCAAATGACTTTTCTTGTTTTCCTCTCCATTATTGGCTTATTGGGGCCTGACCCAGGTTCAGAGTTAAGTTATCCAAACAAATCCCGATACTGTTGGCCCTTTCGGCAACAGTCCATGGAGCACGGACTGAGGTCTCACCCAAAGTAGTATGGGAGGGTGTTGGAACTAGGTTTCCGCACCCTAGAGATGTCTGATGGGTTCAAGTAGTCTGCGGTTCAACCCTTGTGCAAGTCACTTCGCGCACATTCCCATAACTCGCAGCTTGATATACTACCTTTTCACAGCCCTACTCGGGGGCCGAACATTGTGCTTCTGCATTACTAGCCAAGTCCTTACCAGTATTACAATGTTAGTTGATTACTTTAGCTTACTTGCATGTTTTAAGTTATACTTAACAACATAAACCATTCATACAGGTGTGCGCAGTAAATAAATAGTATATTTGAAATTTATATCAAACATGCATTAACCCAAGAACAAATACACAAAATTATGATAAAAATTCTCATTATTAATCCCTTCCTCGGTTATAGACTCGAATCCACCCTGCGCACTTAGCTGCAAGGGTCCGTGCACTCAACGACGAACTACTAGGCCTCTACGCACTCAGCTGCAGAGCCTTCCCCTACCCTACGGCCCAAAGACACACTTCGCTTAGTCCCTTAGACTCTTCTATTATTCTCTCTCTCTTTACACTTAGAGCCTCACTCTATTTATACAATCCCATGGTCCACGGACCGTGGGTAGGTATATCCAGCCAACATTACATTACAAAACTAGGGCGGACAACCTTGTGACTCTATCATACATTTTGCGCTCCACACTCGCAATTCACGAAGTCTTTACAACAATATTGGGTAAAAAATTGGGCTTTGAGCCCCAAAACATGCTTTGGGGGGATTCCATGCCCAATAGGTCCCCAATAAAAACATCGTGACTCGCTCTCGAGGCACTTTGTTGCTGCGACGATCTTTGCATCGAGTCCCTCCAACTATTCTCGAACTGCATGGAGGTCAGTAACGCACTGAGCTGCTGCTTGTTGGATCTCTTGCATGCATTGTTCTGAGACCTTTGTGTCTGGGGTTCTTCTCTGCATCAATGTGTGCATCCCCTGTATGTGCGTGATTTTTCCTTCGATGTTTGCCATGATAGTAAAGGCCTCGTTGATCCAAGGCTGGACACACACTTTTAGAACCGCCTCCATATTTCATGCCATGTCCACCTGCTCCTTCAGTGTCTTAGCTTGCTGCATCCTCGCAAGCCTCTAGGTGAGGACCAATGTCTGCATAGTTCGTTAGACACTGTCATAATGTTGTTGGAGTTCTCATGCCTCTGTCTCTAAGCATTGGATGTTGGGGTCCTCCTACAGAGTTGTGAGGACCTCAAGTGCTTCTTCCAACATGCTGGTGTAGTCTCGCACAGCACCTCTAATTTCCTCCAATCCCGTTGTGATAGTGCTAGCGCACTTTTCTCTAACTCCTAGGGGAGTGGATGGCTGCGCCTTTAACCATAGCTTGGAAATCTGAAGATTCAACTCCAGCTGAACCTTTCTCATTTCTTCCTTGGCCTCGCATACTCCTGTTGCTAACCAATGGATCCACAATGGCCAAATCACTGCCCTTTCCTTCTGATATGGTTGTGGGGTCCTTTCCTTTTTATGGAAGCCCAGAAACATGATGAATCAGGTTTGTTGTGATGGGGATAGGTTCCTCTTGCCATAAGTACCCATCATGCACCAAGTAGAGCAGCTGCTTGATGATGAAAATGGTTATTGGGGCACAGTGGAAATGTGGCACCCATAGTAGGTTTAGCAGCCCAACCTTTTCCACACTGCACAACCACTTCCATGGCTCTAATGTCGTCACCACCCCCAGGTGTTCTGCTTCATGATATTTCCGGTCTCAAGGTGAGGGAACTTCTTGCGATCAGTGAGGTCCCAATCTTCAAATTTCATAGTCGGCACATGGCCCAGGTGCATTCTTTCAAACATAATGCCATCTGGGAGGAACGGGGTTTGGAGTGAACTCTTGGTCTCATCCAGGTCTTTGGGCACTTTGGCCTTCCCTTTTCATGGGGGGACATAGGCGGGCAATTTTGTCACTGAGTGTGTAGGTTGAATATCCACATCCATGCCTTTGTCTTCTTCCTCTACAATGATAAAGGCCTACAAATCTTCTTCTTTTTCATTCGTTTCTATCGTGTCAGCTTTCCCTTTCTCCTCCATCGATGGTTTGTTGTGTAGTGGGTTCTACGAGGACACACGTACGAGAGCCATTTCTTGTTTATCCTTCTTGGGTCTTGGCGTATGCAGTGATTTGGGGTCTCTGCCATAATCCTGACACCTTTTGGAACATCCTTGACAGTTAGGGCTTGTGTGGCCTTGCGGACGGTCACCTCTTCTATTACCAGACCATCCTTAGTTGTTGTCATTGTATTTATGCTATAATCTGTCACTTTCAAATTCAGGGGCTCAATCAATGCTAATCTCACAATGTTCAGGGCTCTACTCAATCGCTCAATTCGCAAATGAACAAGTGTTGTTTCCTGGGTAGCCCTTGGTATTTTATAGCACTTTTTGAATTCTAATTCGACTGTTCCCCCAATTCCAGTTCATTAATTCTTTCTTGGTGGTAGATTTTCCTAAATATTGCCCATAACTCGCGTCTTAAATGCTTTCTGCCCACTCCATTTCGCCTCAAGTTGAGCATCCCATCGTGAATAGTGACTTCAATAGTTACTTTCTAGCCAACTCACGCAGTAGTGTAGCCCCCTGTGCACGGTCGCAGACTTTGTGACTCTCTGCTTCTACGCGCATCTCCAATATCGTGCAACTCCTGGGCAAAATAGTTTATAGTCTTGCGCTCCCTTCCAACTACCTGGAGCACTAAGACTATCCTTCCCTTGGCTAGTCAGCTGGTCACACCACCCATGTAGAGTTCCATCCTGTCCTCCGTCTTGGTTCCTGGAGAATCCCCACCTTGTATTGTTACATTTGACATCGCACATTTCACCATTTTCAATGCATGGCCCTGGTTACTATGCTTAGAAATATGCAGTCTAAGCCAAGGAATCAGATTGATCAATTTGTGGCAATCAGTCCTAACCCTATCATTGTGATCGCACGCCTCTTGTCTTACCATTCTAGTCTTTTTGTCGAGAAATTTTTTCTTTATTTCATCCTCCATCTTCTTGACTTCTGCATCTATCAAAGTGCTTTTCTTCCTTAACCATTCCCTTTCTTTTTCAAGTTCATGGAGTCTAAGGTTTCCCTATTGGATTTCTTCCTCAAGTCCCATGCGTTCTATTCCTTGCAGCTGTGTGATACCTCCTTTCCGAGCTTCACGAACCATCGTATCTACGGGTGCTACTATGCACGGTCTAGGATTCACATGTTCCATAGGGATTACAACATCGACTTGATACTTCAGCTTTGGAAGTGCCTGCATGGTCAGGATTTTGCGCATGTTCCTATAAGCCCATAGAACCACTGGTACATGCAGGTCCCAGTCAGTCTGCTTCACATGGTGGACCATGTTCAGTACTTCACATACTTTGTCATAAGGCTTCCACGTGGATAATATTCGACGCACTTGGTTTTTTCATACTCCCTGGTCATCGTTTGCACCATCGTCTTGCCCACTCTTGTTTGTTGGTCATGTTTCCTATCGCGAGGACGGTGTGTGTTCATGTAGGTTGTGCACCATACGCCTGTACCCATCTAGAGAGATGGGCGAGGAGGTTGTTTCGTCCATCATACCCAAATTTCATCCGCATCTGAGGCTTTCCAAACCGCATGAGCATCATCCTTCTGCATTCACGCTAGTCCTAAAAACTTCTTTGATGCATACCCCACCATCTTGTGGATGCAGCGCACAGTGCCTATTTCAGAGTGTCGAAATGCTGCTGTTTTCGTACTTCTTTTTCTAATTTTTCAGGAAATCATCTACCTTGCTTAACCCATCATACACAAGCGGATCTCTTACCTTTGTTGCCACACAGTGAAGAGACCTTGTCATCATGTTGTTGTTGAGCATGGTTACCTCATGTAACCGATTCTGCCATCTGAATCTGAGGTGCAGGAGCTTTTATGCTCCCATGAAATCCTGCCATCCACTGTTGGATTCACCCAGTCCTGCTCCCACACGGTTATCTTGCAGATACAGTCTATATTTTCATCATTGTCATAATCGTAGTACCCCAACAGAGTCACAAAGGAACAAAAGCATCATTCTACTACCAGCATGCCTAGTTAGTACCCCAACGAAGTTATTTGCATCACCTCTCTATGCAGGAAGCCTTTCTCTTCTTTCGCCTTGTTCATTTTTCATTTTTTTATTTTGCACTTTTCATTTGTTTTTATTTTTTCATAACTATGCATAACACTTATTCATTTTAGAGGCAGAAGAGGGATCCTGACTTATTGAGACCATAAGAGGTTGTTCCTTTAGAGAAGTAGTTTATTGTATACATCTAATGTTCTTGTTAAGGTTTTCCCCCTCACCTTACTCTACTTGACTGAGCTAACAAGGGTTATCCCCAAAAAAACAAACTAGAGTAGGTGACACTAGTTAGCGCACAAATGTTGTGTTTTCGCCAAGGTTCACTTTGAACAATACGTATTTTCCATCGATGTATCATGGACTAAAAGTAACAAGTTCTTCATACAGAGGCAGGGTGACAGATAACCAAGTAGTGATAGCTATACAATGCCTCTTGTACTTTACCCATCTTGTTTCAAGAGTCATACATGGTTTCATGTGAAACTAACCTACGAACAAAATAAGAAAACAAATGAAAAAGACAAATTGAAGCAGAATTAAATGCAAAGCGAGTAAGAAAACAAGCAAGCAAACAAACAAACAAGAAAACCAAGAAAGTAAAGAGGCATGCAAGCAAATAAATTGAAATAAGACACTACTCCTATTCCTAAGCTAATGGTGCATGGGCCTAATCACGTGAAGTGATATTTCCAATGCAGCCACCAGCGCATTGGTTGACCCATGTTGGTGAAGGCTTGGTTCGTGAGCAACCCGGTTGTGCGAACCAGCTAACAAGAAAGATATAATAATGAAGAAAAATACACTTCACGTTTAAAAGTTTCCACAGGGCATAAGTGAGTGAAAATACATGACATGTGGTTGTGGACTTGTCACGGTGTTGTGCAACATTGTGTGCATCTTTGAAGCATACACATACTCTTGTCTTTGACATGCAAGCAAACAAAAGAAACAAATACAAATTGTGTCATGCACATGTGCTTGCAACATAAAATTCCTCTAAGGCATGAGCGATGGGATACTATAGTTCGAGTGGAGGAAGCATGATCTGTGTGTGAGATTTATCTTCAATGCATACATGTGAGTGATGAGGAGCCTCGAGTGATTGCACCATTTCCTAATCAGAAATGAAACCAACCTTAGGATAGCGAGGGCCTGACATAACCATCAGCTCAGGCTGAAGTGCCTCAACAGTCAAGGGGGTTTCTAATTCATCGTCAAATGGATCATCATAAACAGATGGCTTCGAAAAATCCACTACAACATAATCATAATCGTGATTGAACATGGGAGTAAATGGATCACAACAGCCACGATCAGAAAAATCAATGATTTCATCAGTATCCTCATGATCTGATGAATCAAATAGAGGAGTAGACGAGAAGTGAACAAATTCATCCTTTGAGTTTCCAGAAAAGGCAGATGAAAGGTCAAATGGACTTTCAATAAATAACTTATCCACTCTACTTTTGAATGATGGGTTGACATATAGTGTGTCATGCAAGTGATCAACAATATGTGCATCCATAGATGATGATACACATGTGAAATCATGGATAGCAGGTTCACCAAATATGTTAAGAAAGAGTGGAGGAGGCTCGGAAGGAAGGGAGTTGTCCCTCAATGAGTATTGATGCTCAAGCTCTCAGCCATACTCTTCATGAATGACAATGCATGTTGGTTGTGCAACACCAACTCCGTCGATGGCTTGATCCTCTTTCACAACAAGCGTAGAATCTGGAATGGAAGAACACAAGACAATATCATTTGGAGGAACATCTGAGTACGAAGATGGAGGTTGTGGTATGAAATTCATATGACAACTTGATGGAATCACAACCAAATTTGCACAAAAATTAAGCGAAGTGATGTTGGGAGGATGTGACAGTTGAATAGATGTGTGAGCATGATCCCCCACATCCCTCTGTGGTGGTGGAATTGTTTGATGAGGAGACAGAAAACAATTACTTGCGACAATGACCGTGTCTATCTATAATTGTTGTAGCTCCATCACTAAAGAATGTTAAGTGAGGCTTGAGTTCAAACTTCTTCTTGGGATGAGAATATTTCTTAAGATAGTACTCGAATTAGTCCTAAAGATAGAAAAATTTCATCTGGCTCTTTAGAGCTTGAAACTGCAAATCACGGAAGCGCTGCCAAAAATCCATAGGCGATCCATGCAGAGCCTTCCGTTGTTGTAACAGTTTTTTGTCAATATTTTCTGGATCAAAAATATAGAAAGCGTCATCAATGAGATCACAGAAGTGCTCAAGTGAGTGCACACTATCAGCTGTAGGCTACATAGCCACCGATGTGCAGATTCGCAAAGTGTGTATGTAAGTATTAGACCAACCTGTTCATCGGAACATCCATCTTCCTCGTGAAGCATGGAAAGGAGGTCATGTAAGAACTTAGGCTAGGCCACTTCATCTTTAGCATCATATATGTATGTGGAAAATAGATCGAAAAACTCCCTCGTGATGGTAACAGATTCGGCATGCGAAAAAAATCATGGAGGGAGAAGAGTGCAAGACTCCATGATAGATATGCAAAGGTTCAAAGTAGGATGAGAGGACACATCTTGTCATCTGGCCCTCCTTTTAGTGCCAAAAATGTTGACAGTGCTGGACTTGCCAACATGTCAGGGGATCTCCCCAGTAAGAAGTCCCAATTATACCTCAGACCATTTGGTGTAGGAGTCCCAGCAGTGGGTCGTACGGTATCGCCTTGACTGCGGTTTCGCATAGAGGAAATTAAGATGTCCCTGTTGGTAGCAAGGGTGTGACAGATGTGGCAAGACAAGGAAGGTGCATGAATGGTTCTAACACATGGAGAGTGGGGTAAATGTGTCTCTTTGAAACCTATGATAACACGTGGCTTGGAAGGGAACACACGAGTGAATATACATCACAAACTGGAAAGAAAATTAGCTAACAATCCAAAGTGATGGTTAAACCAATCAACTCATTTTAGTGAGATTCATACATACTTATATAGAATAATCCATACATGCATGTGTAAGAAAATAGATACATATACCATTTAGAGTAAACAAGATAAATGGAATACAATATGAAATATGCATGAAACTTGTTGGCTCTGCTATATTAAGAAGTGTAACTTCCAGTCATACAATACATCCATGTCCAACCACTAGTTTCAATAGTGGAATGTTACAACCACAACTGCCTACTCCTCCAAAGATATATACTAGCTCTGTGCAGTGGAGAATCCAAGGCGCATTACAATATTGTCTAAGCTTTCTCTAAGATATTCCTATCGAAGATTGGCTGACCAAAAGCCTTTACAATGGGTTATGAGGTTTTATTTATAGTAAAGGGTGGGGTGACCCTTGGCATTCCCCTTTGTGACCATTCGTCTATCCTCATGACTCTTCAACTACTGTATGACTGTTACATTCAACTATCGACAATTGAACTTCCACTTGACAAGATGTTACTTACAATTTTCACATGTACCCATGTGAGACAAAATGGCTTGAGTAATCCATGCAAGACATCACTAACACTCAGATTGTTTTGGTGAGACCAACTCCTTGAAATCCTTTTGATGGTCAATGGTGGCTAACTGATGCTAAGCTTGGTCATCCGTGATGGTTTCCATGTGCTCAATGGTGACATCCTTTTGAATTGGGCTCTTGCCTCCATTGCATCTGGGTACACTGATATGTCTCCTCCATCCAACTCGTCTGACAATGTTCGCATGGTTGTCTTGGGTGCGACTAGGCCAACAACATGTTGATGTATAGTGTCTCTGCTGATCTCCAAGCATGTGCTAGTGGCCATTCACATTAACTTGCCAAAATACATGTCTAGATCTAGTTAGACTTGTTTCTTGTCTTCACCTCAGTGAGTGTGCCAAATGGGTGGGATCGCATGTGTGTGCACAATGACATGCATGCTGTTGAATTCCCTTACATGCAATCAACAACACTGCTCACCTTGTCTACTCCATGCCAGCTACTGGGATGGATCTATAACTTGTATGGGCACAGTTTCATCCGTCTATGCATGTTGCGCCCCCTGTTGTACCTATTCCTACTACAACTCATTCTCTCATCTGTGCAACTCCTGTTCTTCCTTGAGTTTCAGCATCAGCAAATGAAACTCCTTCACTATTCTATTCTCTAAATTTGTGTGATCTTCATGTCGTGCCATCACCTCATAGCCTCAATCTCCAAAGTTACTTTAGTCGTGAGTCGAGTTGCTTTGTACTTGTAGTTTTCATCTTCCTCCATGCAACCGACAATCTTGCTCTTTCCCTTGTCGCGCATTGATATGTTTACTTTTGCTATGGCTACTGCTTCTGGTGCTCTCCAGGGTGTTGCTTCATGTTGCTTTGCTAACCATTCCATAGTGAAGCTAGCCTATTCATTGGGTCTGGAGAAATTATAGCAATATCTCCATGGGTCCTCCTTCACCGAATGAAATGCCCCTTGGATCCATTTGAACTGTACTCTTGCGCAGTGATCTTTCACAAGACAATATGGGTAATATAGATTGTAACTTCGGAGGTCTAATGGATACTTCTTCACTTGTTCTGCTTCAACATCCACATGCTTGAAACTTTGAATCTCATATAACCCAATGCATAGTGGAAGAGTGGGCCAAGGTGCCTTTTTCTTCCTGTGCAGCCTAGCTGTCAGTCCTACTGAGATGTGATATGCTACTTCCTGCATGACGAGTATTTCGAAGGTAAGCTTTGGTAGAACATTTGTATGAAGGTGTCAGATGGTGAGGCATACCAATCAGCTATGTCTATTAGTGCTTCCATTGTTTCCTTCTACATGCATGGTGGATCCTATTCGAATATCATCTTGTAAACTTGGGTGACAAAATGATTGGAAAATCATGTATAACTCCTCTAAAGCTGTATTCAATCAACATCTTACAATAAGTCTTCACAATAGTCTCCGTCGGTGTCCATGCCCACTTCAAGCCCGAGAACTCCTGTCGGGCCCTGATTGCATCCAAGATGTAGGCAGACATGTATATTTCTACTTGCATACCTTTGCGTAGCTGTTGAGACATTGTTACCTGTACCTTCAACTGATGAGTCAACATGTCGTATTAGTTACATGCTTTGCCTTCTTTGGCCAGTCGGTCAAACGCGATCACCCAACTATGTGGGAAGGTTTTTGTTCTTTCTGGCCATATAATCGACATGCAAAGATGACCAAGTATTGATACGCCTTTTGTACTATCTTCATCTCAGAGATCTGGATTCGTGTCATCCTGAATTTAGCTTACTCGTTTACCCAGTTCTTCAAAATGTATTTGGAGTTGGCATTGCTGTTGGGTAAGCTGAAGGGTGTCTCCATGGTGATCATAGGCTCTGACATCTGATACATATCATCATAATATTTTGCCCTGAAGGTAGAAATCTCCATCCTGCTGACATTGCTCAAAGTCATCATCTCGGGATCAGTGTGCGAGATGATCTAATGTATCATGTTCATGTATGGGAGCACGAGATACCTGCATGCAATCTGGTACAAGCCAGACTTATGAATGTTCACATAGACTTGGTGGTCTTCGAGGTCTTCCCAAAATGTGCTTGCAAATGCATCATTGAACTCTTGCCATTTTAGTCTGATGTCCTTGTCTACAATCAGTTTGGTATCTTCATAGATCGGAAAACTTGTGGACACTCACTCGACTACTTCTCTAGTTTCACTTCCGTCAAATTCCTTTGATCCTTCTCTCTTGGAGGCCATTGATCTTGAACTACTAAGAGGCAAATGAACACTTGCTAGATCTGGAGACAAATCGACATGTTTGGCAAGAAATCTGTCAGTGATAACAAAAAAAACTTGAGGAAAGACATGCAACATACATGGGGATTGACTGGCAAGGATTGTGCAATTTCTTCTAGGAGGCTGGCTAACTAGCTGCCAGAACGGTGCAAAAGGCAGTCTAGGCTATCTAACTAGCTATTGGAATTGTGCAATGTGAAATTTTAGCTAGCAATGGTTGCAGGCTTAGTGACCGCATTATGCAATTTTATGGGCCAGTAGTCATTGTCCCTCATAATTACACAAAGAAATCCTAGAGGATAGTCACTGGGTAGAAATGTGCATTTCATGAGGGGAAGGCAGAACCTTCCCTCTCAGGGTTGCATAATGCTCTCTTGGTGAGGCAGATTCCATGCCAAGGCTACCGAGACCCACTGATGGGCAAATGAAAGTAAATGTGATATTGAATGCATGGCCATACTAAGTGTAAGCAGGAGTGAATGATCATGCATGCAAACAGTGAATGAAAGATTTAGAAAATGGTACAACATGCATGTGGGTGAAGTGAGTCTTCGAATCGACGACCGTTCATGAGAAATAGTTTCATGCATGCGATAGCAATGAGATGTTAACGAAAAATGAAATGATGCCAATACAAGTTAGTATGCATGTAAATGACAACAAGCCTCCACAGAAGTCAAGCAAACATCACTCACACAAGGGAAAACACAAAAAGCGACAGAAATGTTACAAAAGACAAGTTAAGACCACTTACCCATGAATAGCTGAGTTGTATGTGTCGAAGAGTCTTGGATGTGTTGTGGGATGTCAGATCTCCAAGATCATGTGAATAAATTATCTCTAATGCATCGAATAAATATCTTTGAAGTTCATGACGCACATGCCACAAATCTAGGAAAAAGCGACACTTGGAGGAAATATTTTAAAATGATCTTTTCATGTAACCTCCAGCTGCTAAAAATAGATCCCTAAAATCTAGGGATACTTTTTTGCATGTTTCTTTTCATATTCTAGGAAAAAGCAGCCCATGCATGCAAGTCATGTTTTCTTGGTCCGGGTGGAACCGATCAACTCAACAGCACATGCAACAGTCTACTCCACTGGGAGGAAAAAATGTGCATTTCTGGGAGGGAGTTGGGATGGCTGCCTAGGAGATTTTCACAATTTCTGGTAGAATAACTGACTACTACCCATGATTGCACAATTTCTGGCAGAGAAGCCCTACTGGAAATTGCACAATTTTCTCAGTGAAGCTTGACTCGTAGATTTCGCAATTTTCGAGCCTAGCAAGCTACTAGATAGAATTGCGCAATTTCTGGAGGGAAGGTTGGTTCCCCTCCATAGTTGTGCAATTTCTTGAGGGATTTTCTCAGCCTATAGCTAGACCAAGTCCAAAGAGACAGCCTATGAGGGAAATGCAACAAGCTCCCATGGACAGGCTATCATTCTGCAAGAAAATCACTGAAGCTTGTGTACTTGCCAATGCAAGACATGCTAATTTGAAAGGTTGGTAGGGAGGCTCCAAAATGAAGCTAAGGAAAAATTTTGGAGGGTGTTGTATCTGCTGCAACAAATTGCAACACTTCTTCTTACTTCATTGGATGATAATGTAGGATGTGAAGGCTTCCCAAGGTGCTTAAAGTGTAGAGTCCTTCTTTTAGTGGAGGTAGGATTTTTTAGGTCTTTTTCTTCTTCCAAGAGTTGTGATGATGTGATCCTTTTGATGTGATGGATGGTCCTTTTAATTCTCCTTAGTTTCCTTATCCCTTGTGTATCCTTCTTCAATTTTATGATCTTCTTCAAGTTGCTTTTCCTTGTTGTAGTCACCTTAGCTCTGATACCATGTTGAGAAATCTAGGAGAAACTAAATAGATGATTTCTATTACTTTAATAATTGCTTGTGATGTATTTTACTTAATTTGATTAGCTTATTCTTTCACTTGATTAATATTAGTGTTTTTTATCATCAAACAACTACCAAACAAATAATACAAGAGGACACAAGATATAGGATATAAGCTAGGGCCAAAACCTTTTTTCTTGAGAGGAAAACCCACAAGAACTCTTCTCTTATTATAGAACTTCAAATTATGAATTCCAAGACCTAATACCCTTGTAAAATTCCCCTCCAAGGCCAATTCAATCCTTCCTCTTGATGACCTTTCCTTCCAACAATTTTCTCTATCAACTTTGACCCCAACAACTTCTACAACTTGATCCCAACAATTTCTTTTGCAACTTTGATCCCCAACAGTTTCTTCTGGAACTTTTTTCCGTAGCAGTTTCTTCAACCCTCAATAGTTACTTCTAGAATTTCAGCCCCCAACAATTTCTTCGACCCCCAACATTTTTTTTTTGCAGAAATCATAGCTCTTGCACATGTGGCAAAGATGGTGATTTCTTCCTCTTTTCTCCTTCACTTGAATTGATCATTTCTTCTTGGAAACATGACTTGAAAAATATGTCAATTGATTCCCTAACTTGACTTCTGTAATTTCTTCTTAGCGTCTATAATAGGTTTCCTAGTTTTCTCGCACGTGTGAAGGAGATAGTTCAAAAATAGCCCTGAAACTTCACTTTCTTCTTTCTCTTCTAGTCTTCCACTTCTTCGCACCTTTTTGGTATCTTTCTTTTTCTTGATTGAATCTCTTGTGTGAGTGACTAAGTGCTCTTCAAGTGAGGTTAGAGTCTCTAATATATAGGCTTCTCTTCTCAGTCGAATTGTTGCTTGGAGGCTGACTTTCTCTCAAGAAGATGGACTTGATCTTTTCTTGTTAACAAGGTCTTGGAGGGTCTATTTGACATATGTTGATTTGAAATAAATTTTCTTTGCAATATACAACATGCCCAAAAGGGCCTTCCAAACATGACAATGACTCAATTGACTTAATGACAAGCCTTAGAAGCACTCAATAGGTTCTTGACCTAAATAAATTAACCTTGAGCATGAAACCCATGCATCAAGAATGACAATAATAATTTTCTTTTTATTCTTTACATAAAACACATAAAATCATGAATACATATGTTATTACAAATATCAAACCTAGTTACATATTTCAACAGAGTCATCCCTTCCTAAAGTATTTCCTGATTTTGCACCAAACTACTATACCCTGCAACTTTGACCTACCAGCTAAAATATTGCTACTTGACCGGCAAATTTGTCCCTATAATTTTGGCCTTGTATCTCCTAAGGAAACCCTAATTTAGCCTCCTCCTTTGACCTTCCAAGAGAAAGACAACTCTTCCTAAGATAAGAGAAGTCTATACATAGTTTCCTTCCTCCTAGCTACATGTTTCTTCACCTCCACCTACTGCAACTTCAACCTTTTCCTACAAACTAGAAACCATATCATTTTGAACGTGTGAGAGAGATAGAGCCCAAAAACCAAAAATAAAAAATCATCCTTCCTTCTTCCTTCTTCTTGACCTTCACTCTCCTTCTTGTAGGTACCCAACCATAGATTGAAGTATTTAGTGTAGATCAAACTTGTGAGTGAGTGTGTCACCAAATGAAGTCATACTTCTCTTTATATAGCCTTCTTAAGGGGTCGAATTCCCTATTTTAGGCCGATTTGATGTTCCCATGATTGACTTGTACTCTTGGAGATTCCAGGACTTTATAGACTCAAAAATAATTCTTTTTATAATTACAAATTTCCCGAAAGGGTCTTATAAACATGATGTCGAATCCATTGACTCATGACAATAAATCCTAGGACCTAACAAACCCTAGAAGCATGAAGAAAATTCTTTTAATTAGAAGACCATCAATAATGAGCATGAAACCCATTCTTTAATTGTTAGGAAAAATATTGGGGGGGGGGGGGGTGTGAATCAATATTTTTAATTCACTTTAAATTTTCATTTCATATTCTAAATTATGTACGCTATTGTTCTTTATGAAACCAACATGTGTACGTGACTTTAGTGAAGGAATACAACATATATCTAGTTTACTTATTTTTGGTACTTTCCATCTATCTTTAAATTTATCATTGTATTATTAATTTCATCAGTCATTTAGTATGCAGTAAAGAGAAAATAAATCACAACACATATGAACACCAATATTTTAGGTGGAAACCCAATGTGGGAGAAAACCACTTTTGTCATCGTCTCTATCTTCTTTCTTATTATATAAAAAAAACTTCATTACATATTGTACTAGTCTTGTAGCATGATTAGTTTTGATAACTTAAATTTGACGATATAATATGTTTTATTAGTTTAGAAATAATAAATGGGTCTGCAAGAGTAAATGCACCCTCAAAATTTAAATTTAAGTTTCATTAGCTCATTGATTTAGTTAATCATGCATTTAAACATGATTAAATGGTGTAATAAAGTAAATTCAAACATGGTTTACAAATATCTTAGAACTAATTTTCCCAAACTAAAATAGATTTTTGTTGATAACCTCCTCATGTACAAAAACCTCTCTCATTTTGTTAACAATTGTTACGATTTTGGAGATACAACTGCATCTTTAAAGGCGTATTTTTCATAAATTACCTGTTTCAGTCACCATTTTGTAGAGCATATTATGGCTAATCAGAAATTAATTATGGTAAAATGGAGAAGTTGTTTGTTCCTATGATTCTAATATACAAAAACCCCTCTCAGTGTTGTAAGAAAGGTTATCATTTGGATATTCGGATGACTCTTTGGAGGCATGTTTTCCCAGATTTTCCTATTTTTAGCCAATATTTTACAATGCGGTTTCCAAGCAGGTGGAAATGAATTTTCAAAAACTGAAAGAGGTTTTTGTTTCCAACATCATCACTTACAAAAACCTCTCTCAGTTTTCTAACAACTATTATGGTTTGGAAGAAATAAAGGTATTATAGGACCCTTTTTTTATAAATTCGTGAGGAAAAAGCTCAAAGATAGTTAGTGACTTGGAGGCCACCTCATCAAATATGAGTTGCAATAAAATTCGAATTTCTCTTCTTTATCAACAAAAATCCTCAAGGATAGTACAAGAACTCTTCAAATAGTTTTAGTTACATTTATTTGTGTTCTATTTTTGTAATACAGTTTTCAGATATTTGTAATAGCTCTTGATATTTTTTATCAAGATATTTTGTGAGGAAATTGTATAAATTCATCAATTGAAGTAATATGTGTGGGATTTTGATGCCAAGGCTCTTCAATTTGTAATAGCTTATATTATAGGATTTCTAATGAAAGCCTTCCAGCTCCAGTTTGATAGAATTTTGTGTTTTCTAGTATGTCTTTCTAGTGTTTCATATCTTATTTCTACACATGTTCAAAGCATTTATAGGAAGGTCTAGGTAAGTGTAGATTGAGTATCAATTTATTCTTAAATCCCCTACAAAATCATAACCTTTAGAAAGAGATTAGTTTTTTTGGACCGTTTGTCCAAGATAACTCTTCTTTTACTGGTTTTTTCTTTATGCCTTCTGATAGCCATTAAAAGAGATTAGCTTATTGGACTATCTGTCCAAAATAGCTCCTCTTAGAATTGGCTTTAGTTTGGCCTTCTTGAATACTCTGAATATGTTTTGTTGGGCTGTAGAAATCTTATACATGCATCCAAATTTCCCTAGTTGTTAAGTAGTCATTCTGATTGCTCAATTATTATGAATCCCCTTACATTCTTCTACCATAATTCTTGAAAAAGATAAGTCATTATGTGAGGCTAGAAGCTGACACTTTCATAGGGGACCCTGTGAGAGAGGCATTTAATCATTATTAGGGATTACCATTGATCACCAACCATCCCTAATTAAAACCATAAATCTAGTCATTGTGCTTCAAAGGCTGTTGTTCAATGACAAGTGAACAACATTAAACAAAGCCTCGTAACCATTGAGGGAGCCCCCTCTGGTTCAAGGGCCAGCTTGCACCTAAAGGCTAGTTGAGTTGGTTTGGTAGTTTTTGCAGCAACTACTATGGGAAACAAGTACAACATTTAGCTTCGTCCCAGGGAGCGAAGTAACGAAGATATCTTTCTTCGGGGAATGATAATGATTACATCTATTCCTTGCTGGTGAACAAGGAGTATGCATTTATTATTGGTTGCATTTCTTTCACTTGGTGACTCCACTTTGTCATATGGCAATTCCACTGGGTAACCGATCCCACTGTTTTGAAATTTTTGTTGCCTTTACTACTATGAAAGGTTCATTGATACTTGCAATCAACGGTGTATGCCTCTCCCTCTCAGCCATGGTTAGAAATCTAAGATGTCTACAGAGGAAGCAGTTGTTAAAGTACACCTATGAGTATAAGTTTTCCATGGGATTTCATGTTCATATTGTATATATTTTTCAGATTTTCAGCTGCTGGCAACATGGTTTTTCAATAAATCCAATCCACACTTGGTTACATTGGAAAGAAAATTACACTTTACAGTGTAAAGTTTTTCAGTTCAGTTAGATATAGGTGTAGGTATTGAATAGATATTTTGAGTTTCAGTATGTAGTAGATCAGCATGTTCGTTGTTTATGAGTGGTGCAATTTGAAGAGTATATGATATATCAACTTATATTTTCAGCCTTTAGAAATTTTCAGTTTTCAGATTTCAATATGAAAGAGTATCCAAATTAGTGAAGACATATGGTTTACCATTCATAATTGCAGGTTTAATATGCAAAAGCTGGATGATGGGGATTGGTTATAAATTACATGATGGAAGATCAGTGTTTGATGGTTTTATGTATGTATGACTCCATGTCCAACACTAAAGGCAATTGGTCTACTAGTTCTCTGCATCCCATAGGGGGAAGCAGTCCCCATTGGAGCCAATGTTGTAACATGATTAGTTTTTATAATTTAAATTTGTTGATATAATATATTTTAGTAGTTTAGAAATAATAAATGGTTCTGCAGGAGTAAATGCACCCTCAAAATGTAAATTTATGTTTCATTAGCTCGTTGATTTAGTTAGTCATGCATTTAAACATGATTAAATGATGTAATAAAGTAAATTCAAACCTGGTTTACAAATATATGAGAATGAATTTTCCAAAATGGAAAGATATTTTTGTTGATAACCACCTCATTTCAAAAACATCTCTCATTTTTCTAACAGCTATTATGGTTTAGGAGATACAAATGCATCTTTTTAGGCATATTTTCCAAAAATTTCCTATTTCAGTCACCTTTTTGCAGAGCATATTTTGGATAATCTGAAATTAATTATGGTAAATAGGAGGAGGTTTTTGTTCCTCAAATTCGGATCTACAGAAACCTCTCTCTGTGTTGTAACAAAGGTTATTATTTGGGATATTCGAATGACTCTTTGTAGGCATGTTTTCTCGGATTTTCCTATTTTTAGTCAGTATTTTAAAATGCAGTTTCCGAGCAGGTGAAATTGAATTTTCTAAAACGAAAAGAGGTTTTTTTTTCCAACATCATCACTTACACAGACCTCTCTCTGGTTTATAACAATGATTATGGTTTGTAAGAAATAAAGGTATTACAGAACCCTATTTTTCAGTAATTTGGGATGAAAAAGCTCAAAGACAGTTATGATTTGGAGGCCACCTCATTCAATACGAGTTGCAATTAAATTCAAATTTCTCTTCTTTATCAATAGAAATCCTCAATGGTAGTACAAGAACTCTTCAAATAGTTTTAGTTACCTTTATTTTGTTCTATTTTTGTAATACAGTTTTCAAATATTTGTAATAACTCTTGATATTTTTTATCAAGATATTTTGTGAGGATGTTGGGCATGGAATCCCCCTGAGGTATGTTTTGGGGCACAAAGCCCATGTTTTGACCAAATAATGTTGTAAATCCCTGCGAATTGTGGGTGTGGAAGTATGTTAGAGTCATAGGGTTGTCCGCCCTAGTTTTGTAATGTAATGTTGGCCTACCCATGGTCCGCGGACCATGGGATTGTATAAATAGAGTGAGGCTCTAAATGTAAAAGAAAACGAACTAAGGAAAGAAAAATAGAATGGGATAGAAGAATAGCAAAGCGAAGTAAGAGTCTAAGTAGCTAAGTGTGTCTTGGGTCATAGAGTAGGAGAAGGCTCTGCAGCTGAGTGCGTAGAGGCCTAGTCGTCAGCAACTGAGTGCGCAGACCCTTGCAGCTGAGTGTAACAATGTAAACTATGAAACGGGAAATATAAACTCAAAACGGGAACTCTGGCCAAAAACCCAAAAAAACATCAAAAACAGTGCTAAAACGACGAAAAGTGTGTATACTAGAACGATGTTTTTATTTTTTAGGCGTTAATTTTGAACATGTTTTAAAAATGGCAGTAACTACGAACTTTACTATGAAATTTTCGTGCAAATATAGCTTCAAAATGAAAGTGATGATACTGGAATAATGATTTATTTTTTTTAGGGTCAATTTTCAACATTTTTAAAAATGCTAATAAAACCAAATTTTTTATGTGTCAAACAAAGTTGTTTATGAGGAAAAAAAACACATTAATGTTTTTGGTAGAATATCATTTTTCTTTCCTAAGTATAAATTTAACATGTTTTCAACCATAACATGCTAGGGTGGGCGCCACAGCGCGACTCGTCCCCTACCTCTAACCCCCCTCTCGGCACCCTTACTACCTTCACCCACAACCCACACCCCTGGCCTTTAATCCCTACCAACCCAAACCAACGCCCGCCCGAGCGCCCTCACCCTTCCCCCTGCCCGGCCCGGGCGCCCTCTCAACCCCCGCCCCCCCAACCCTCCCAACCCCCCCCCGCCGGCCGGGGGCCTTGCAACCCTCCCCGCCCGGGCGCCCACACAACCTCCCGTGCCCAAACCCTCTCAACGCCCACCTCCCCTGGCTCGGGCGCCCTCCCGCCCCAGAACCGACCCCCCACCCGGCCCCGGCGCCCTCACCCGCCCCCAGAACCGACCCCCCACCCAGCCCCGGCGCCCTCACCCGCCCCCCGGCCCTGGTGCCCTCACCCACCCTCACCGCCGACCCACCCGGCCCGGGCACCATGCCAACCCCCCCCCCGCCCGGGCGCCCACACAACCGCCCGCACCCCAACCCATCTCACCCCCCCTCCCACCAGCCCGGGCGCCCACAACCGCCCCCCCCCACCCGGCCCCGGCGCCCTCACCCACCTTCACCCGCCTGCCCACCGGCCCGGGCACCCTCACTCGCCCGCCGCCAGGCCCGGGTACCCTCACCCGCCCAATCGCCCGGCGCCCTCACCCGCCGGCCCGGGTGCCCCACCCGCTTGGCGCCCTCACCCGCCCGGCCCCCCCCCCACCCCCCCCCCCCCCCCCCCCCCCCCCGCCCCCCCCCCCCCCCCCGCGTGCCCTCACCCGTCTGGCACCCGCCTACCAGCCTGGGCGCCCTGACCACCCTGCCTCGGCCGCGCCCCCGCCTGGCAGGCGGCAGGGCGATTCCCGGAATCGCCCTGTCACCTATCGGGGGGCGGAGCGAGCTGCCCGGCAGGCGGCAGGGGGGGGGGGCGCGGGCTCCCCGGGTGACGCCTGGCTCCGCCGCGCTGCGGCGCGACCCGGGCGACCTGGCCCCCGCCAAGCAGGCTGCAGGGCGATTCCGGGAATCGCCCTGCCGACTGTCGGGCGCGGGCGCGGGTGCCCGGGTGGCGCCTGCCTCGGTCGCGCCACCAGGGAGGTCTGCGGCCCCTCCCGGCAGGCGACAGGGCGATTCCTGGAATCGCCCAGGCGAGCGGGTGAGGGCGCCTGGGCGGCGGACGCGGCGAGCGCGCCGGGCGGGTGGGCGGGCGAGCGCGCCAGGGCGGGTGAGGCGGTTAGAGGCGCGGGCGGGCGAGCGGGGGGGAGAGGGCGCCCAGGCGGGTGAGGGAGTCGGGCGGCAGGCGAGGGCATCGGGCAGGCGAGGGCGCCCGGGCGGGTGAGGCGGGTGAGGGCGCTGGGCGGGCGAGGGCGCGGCCGGGCGGGCGGGTGAGGGCGCCCGGGCGATTCCCGGAATCGCCCTGCGCCGGGCGGGCAAGGGCGCCCAGGTGGGTGAGCTGGGTGAGGGTGTCGGGCGGGCGGGCGGGGCGTCGGGAGGGCGGGCGGGCGAAGGCGCCCGAGCGGGTGAGGCGGGTGAGGGCGCCGGGCGGGCGACGGCACGGGCGGGCGGGCGGGTGAGGGCGATTCTGGGAATAGCCCGGGCGCACTCACCCGCCCGCCCGCCGGCACCCTCACCCGCCCGCCGAAGGGCTGGTGAGGGGGCGTGAAGGCGCCGGGGGGCGAGGGCAGGGGCGGGCGGGCGGGTGAGGGCGCCCGGGCGTGTGAGGGCGATTCCGGAATCGCCCAGGCGCCCTCACCCGCCGGCTCGCCCGGCGCCCTCACCCGCCTCACCCGCCCGGGCGCCCTCGCCCCGCCCGCCCGGCACCCTCACCCACCTCACCCGCCCGGCGCCCTCACCCACCGCACCCGCCCGGCGCCCTCGCCCGCCCCGCCCGGCACCCTCACCCACCTCACATGCCCTCACCCGCCCGCACGCCCGGCGCCCTCGCGCCCGGCGCCCTCGCCCGCCGGCGCCCTCAACCGCCTCACCCGCCCAGGCGCCCTCGCCCGCCGTCCGGCACCCTCCCACCTCACACGCCCTCACCCGCCCGCACGCCCGGCGCCCTCGCCCGCCCGGCGCCCTCACCCGCCTCACCCGCCGGGCGGGTGAGGGCGCCGGGCGGGCGGGGGGGGGTGAGGGCGCCGGGCGATTCCCGGAATCGCCCTGCCGCCCAGGCGATTCCCGGAATCGCCCAGGCGCGCCCTCACCCGCCCGCCGCCCGGCGCCCTCACGGGCGGGCGGGCGGGCGGGCGGGTGAGGGCCCCCAGGCGATTCCCGGAATCGCCTGGGCTCCCTCACCCGCCCGCCCGCCCGTGCCCCTCGCCCGCACGGCGCCCTCGCCCGCCTCACCCGCCCGGCGGGCGGGCGGGTGAGGGAGCCCGGGCAGTTCCCGGAATCGCCCCCTACCGCCCGGGTGATTCCCGGAATCGCCCGGGCGCCCTCACCCGCCCGCCTGCCCGTTCCCTCGTCCGCCCGGCGCCCTCACCCGCCTCACCCGCCCGCCTGCCCGTGCCCTCGTCCGCCCGGCGCCCTCACCCGCCTCACCCGCCCGGCGGGCCGGCGGGTGAGGGTGCCGGGCGGGCGGGGGGGGGGTGAGGGCGCCCGGACGATTCCCGGAATCGCCCGGGCACCCTCACCCGCATGCCCACCCGTGCCCTCGCCCGCCCGGCGCCCTCACCCGCCTCACCCGCCCGTGCCCTCGCCGCCCGGCGGGTGAGGGCGGGTGAGGGCGCCGGGCGGACGGGCGGGTGAGGGCGCCCGGGCGATTCCGGGAATCGCCCGGGCGCCCTCACCCCCCCCGCCCGCCCCCCCGCCGGGCGGGTGAGGCGGGTGAGGGCGCCGGGCGGACGAGGGCACGGGCGGGCGGTTAGGTGAGGGCGCCCGGGCGATTCCCGGCGGGTGAGGGGGTGAGGGCGCGGGCGGACGAGGGCACGGGAGCGGGCGGGCGGGTGAGGGCGGGAGGGTGATTCCCAGAATCGCCCGGGCGCCCTCACCCGCCCGGCCTCCCGTGCCCTCGCCCGCCCGGCGCCCTCACCCGCCTCACCCGCCCGTGCCCTCGCCCACCCGGCGGGTGAGGCGGGGGAGGGCGCCGGGCGGACGGGCGGGTGAGGGCGCCCGGGCGATTCCGGGAATCGCCCGGGCGCCCTCACCCGCCCGCCGCCGGCGCCCTCACCCGCTCGACTGCCTGGCGGGTGAGGCGGGAGAGGGCGCCGGGCGGACGAGGGCACGGGCGGGCGGGCGGTTGAGGGCGCCCGGGCGATTCCGGGAATCGCCGGGCGCCCTCCCTCACCCGCCCGCCCGCCCGGCGCCCTCGCCCGCCCGGCGCCCTCACCCGCCCGCCCGCACGGCACC
The DNA here is from genome assembly GCA_031772625.1 of Pinus tabuliformis. Lineage (NCBI taxonomy): Eukaryota > Viridiplantae > Streptophyta > Pinopsida > Pinales > Pinaceae > Pinus > Pinus tabuliformis. Next base: position 599,925,735 of record CM062813.1, on the reverse strand, counting down.
CTCGCCCGCCCGGCGCCCTCACCCGCCTCACCCGCCTCACCCGCCCGGCACCCTCAGCCACCTCACCGCCCGGGCGCCCCTCCTTACCCGCCCTCGCCCGCCCGGCCCTCCCCCGCCCTCGCCCGCCGCCGCCCTCGCTCGCCCGCCCGGCACCCTCACCTGCCTCACCTGCCCGTGTGCCCTCGCCCGCCCGGCACCCTCACTCGCCTCACCCACCCTCGCCCGCCCGCCCTCGCCTGCCCGGCGCCCTCGCCCGCCCGCCCTCACCCACCCTCGCCCGCCCGGCGCCCTCGCCCGCCGCCCTCGCCTGCCCATCCGCCACCGTTACTCGCCACACCCGCCCGCCCGGCGCCCTCACCAGCCTTGCCCGCCCGCCCCGCCCCGACGCCCTCACCCGCCCGCCCGGCGCCCTCACCCCCTTGCCAGCCAGGTACCCTGACCCGCCCGCCCCCCCGCACGGGCGCCCTAACCCGCCGGCCCCCCCCCCCCACCTCACCCACCCTGCCTCGACCGCACCCCCCCCCCCGGCAGGCGGCAGGGCGATTCCGGCAATCGCCCTCGTTCGCCCGCCCGTCCGGCGCCCTTGCACGCCCGACACCCTCACCCGCCTCCACCCGCCCGGGCGCCCTCGCCCGCCCGCCCCGCCCGGCACCCTCACCCGCCTCACCTGCCCGCCCGCCCTCGCTCGCCCGCCCGCTCAGCGCCCTCGCCCACCCGCCCCGCGCCCCTCACCCGCCCAGGCGCCCTCGCCCACCCCCCGACGCCCTCACCCACGTCACCCGCTCGGGCGCCCCCGCCCGCCCGCCCCGGCGTCCTCACCCGGCTGCCCGCTCGCCCGGCGGCCTCAACCACCTCACCCGCTCGGCGCCCTGACCCGCCCACCCCCCTGCCCGGGCGCCCTGACCCACCCTCCCCCCCCGGGGTGCCCTCACCCACCCTGCCTCGTCCGCGCCACCCGGGCGGCCCCCGCCCCGGCCCGGCAAGCGGCAGGGCGATTCTGGTAATCGCCCTGCCGCCTGTCGGGTGGGGGCGCGGGCCGCCTGGGTGGCGCCTGCCTCGGCCGCGCCACCCGGGTAGCTGCGCCCCCGCCTGGTGAATCACGTGTGGCAAAAAAGGCAAAGGAACCCCAACCACCATTACATGGAATGTTTGGAAAGACATACATTGGGAGTTTCGCAGACATCAAAGACCCATTAGAAGAGGAAAATGAGCAAAATGAAACAGAAAATATTGTGGAAGAGGACAATGATGAAACTCTAGAGGACGAAGAGTTTGGATTACGTGACATTGTTGATTAAATTTAAGTTATGCTTGTAAATCAAGCTTTGCAATGTTTTGACTTTGACATTTTATGAGAAGAATAAACACTCAATTATGGTTGTTATACATTCAATATTGGTAATATGTGATTTTTGCATTGATTTTTAAGTTAATCATTATTTTTTGAAAAAAAAAAGTGATTTTTATTATTTTTTTGACATGAAATTCATAGAAAAAATTATTATTTAACCATTTTTAGTTAAAATTATCGTATAAAAATTGTGATTTTGACATGTCAATTCTAACAAAAAATTATCAAAACGTGTAGTTTTTTAGTTATATTTATGTTAAAAATGGTTATTTTTATGTCCATTGTTAAAAAATATTGTTTTTTAGAAACAATTATTTCATGTCGATTGAAAAAATTAATTAAGGATGTATAAATATGTAGAATATCGAAAAGTCTAAATATCGACCTTCTAATTTAAAATGCAAAACAGTAAAAACCTCACGAATTTTTTTTTTTAAATTATAATAAAAAACAAGGAAATGTGAAGAAAACGACCACTTCAAAAATTATCAATTTACTAAATAATTATTTACATTTTATACATTAAAAAATTTAAAGCCAAAAAACGGGGCTTTTAAGAAAGGAGTGTGATGCAGAATGCTCACTTTTTAAAATCAGCATGAAATCACTACCATTCTAAAACGTGATGTACATAAAAAAAACTAAAGTGCCAAAAACTATGCTCTAGAAAAAACATGTGCGTTCTGCATCACCCATTTTCAAAATCAGGTCACTTTTTAGCTATCTCTACGAAACGGGTAACAGTATCAGTTCCCGTTTCATAGTTTACATTGTTGTGTGCAGGGCAGAGTCGATTCTACAAACAAAGAAGATATTAATAAAGAGAATTTTGGCATCAATATGTGTATTTGTTCTAGATTTAATGCATGTTTTGATATAAATTACGTTTACACTATTTATTTACTACGCGCACTTGTATGAATGATTTATAGTGTTACAATATAACTTAGTACTTGCAATTGGCTAAAATAATCAACTAATAGTGGAACACTAGAAAGACTTGGGTAATAAAAACATTAGACAGCCATTCATGCAACCTCTCAGGCTGCGAGACATGAGTAAGTGTGCATAGCGACATGCGCGCAGGGCCAAACTGCGAACCACTTGAAACCATAAGACATATCCAAGGTTCGGAAACCTGGTTCTAGCACCTTCCCATACTACTTTGGGTGAGACCTCAGTCCATGCTCCGCGGAATGTTTCTAAAAGGGCCAATAGTACCAAGATTTGTTTGGCTAAATCAACTCCAAACTTGGGTCAATCCCTAATAAGCCAAAAAATGGTTCCATTTCTGAGACCGAGATCAGGATAAGAGATGTCAGACATCGTGTCATTGGAATCCGAAAAAGAAAGAAATTGAAGGGTGGTTGGACAGAAAGACTCACGAGTTCGCGACATAGGAAAATAGGAATCCGCGAGTATCGAAGGAATAGTGGTTAGAGTGCTACTTATATATAGAAATACATGAAATTTTCTTTGCATCCTTCCCCTTTTAGTTGTATGAGTGGATTGCGAAGCTAGCAGATAATCAGGGAAGGTGTAGGATCGACAAACCTATTGTGTGGACTCCAGAGTTGGTGCGCAGACTAAAAGAATTGAAAGATAATATCGTGCGCGTTGTGGACCATTGGCTTGATCGAATTATAGGAGGGTTTATCACTGAGTTTGTGGTAGATACGACAATCAGCTACAGTGAGGCGGAACGACACTTCCTCAAAGGACCGCGGGGTAAGTACATTAAATCTTTGAACACTTGGATTAAAATGCTATGTGCAAAAGTGAGTTATGTGAATAAATTGATATTTGGGGCCACACAAAGTGGGAGGATCTACAGAAACAAAAGTAGTGAAGAATTAGAGACTAGTCTCTTGATTTCACCTCTCCAAGAGCGAGGAGGAGATCGCGAAAGTTTCACCAAGGAGCGCGATCAGTCTGATAAGACAGTGAATTCCGTGCATACCACCTCCACCTACACCACCACCAGTTTCACCATCTTCACCCCCATCTTCACCCACACCACCTCCGCCACCACCACAATTCAATATGGCAAGCACAATAAAATTGTCGATGTTCAAAGGAGTAGGGAATGAAGATCCAGACCAATTTTGGTTCATGGTAAAGGTTGCTTGGGAAGCGCAAGGGGTCAGAGATGACAATATAAAGAAGGAAACACTGGTGAGAATGTTGCAAGATTACGCGCTAATGTGGTACATCAAGCATTCAATGACAATCCAAATGCAGGGATCATAGATATCCAAGCTGTGCTAAACCGAGAATTTAGCTTGCCAAAATCAGAGACATAGTGGATTATTGGATTTAAGGAAATGGCGATGCTACCAGGTGAGACCCCCTATGAACTGGATTAGAGACTGAAGTGTATGATTCAGGAAGCCAACATGACCTTGATAGATGGGAAACACCGCACATGGTTTGTAGCATCGCTAATGCCACATCTTAGGACCGCGTTGTCACAACAAAAGCTATCAACTCAGGCTGAGGCTTTGGAGATCACAATGAGACTGCACGAGACCCTACTACAATATCCTAATTTAGGAGTCCAACAGATCCACATGTAGTTAAAAAATTTGTGTCTTGAGATGCGGAGCCTGAAACAAGACAGGACGGCTCGCCCAGAAGCGCGCGAGGAAATATGGTGCATAAAATGCAAAATCCAGGGACATGACAAGGACCATTGTCCAGTTTTGTGAACTACCTGGTGGGAGGAGGGCCAATGCCATTGAGACTAAAGGCACAAGCAAGACCAAGTGCAGTGCCTGCATTATGGTGCATGATTTGTCAAATAGGAGGGAAGCATGTATAGATAGTTGCCATCTATTACAAAAGTATACACAGACATCCCAACAGTTGTTCTGTAATTTTTGCAGGTTAGTAGGCCATGATGAGCGTACCTGTAGAAGTTATGAACTGATGATGGATCAGACTCCTACCTATAGGGTTCAGACTAAAACACGAGCCCTCGATCAAAATGTAGGGATGGCGTGCACTAGATTTCAGGGGCGCGGACGAGGTTGAGGTGGAATGGGACCAAGAAGGGATCGTGGACAGCTAATTTTTTCAATTGCGGAGGGCCAGGACATTATGCACATGACTATATGAATCTAATGAGAGAATCATGTTTATATTGTACTCATTTTGATCATGATACAAAGGATACCCCACATTGATAGCGAGGTTGCACGATAAAGGAACACTCCAACCTACCCCAAAGCAGAACATGCAAATGATGAGGTTTGAGCCACATGAGGAGGACCCAATTGTAAACATCGTGCTCCGAAGTGGTATCACGACGGGAGATGACAAGGGCAAGTAGCCCAAAAGAGAGTGCCTGGGTTCACAAGGCTCCAACAAAGGAAGCAGAGTTCGATTTGGAGCGTGCGAATGAGACATTCATGGAAGCTAAGAAGAGCTTCACGAAGACCTCCACTTGGGTAGTAAAGACAAACTAGAACTAGAGATGGACCCATAAATGATCACTTCCTTTTGGAGACATGCATGAAGCTGCTGTGCAATAGAAAAGTGGTGAAGGGGCTACAAGAACTCATCACTAGATGCGTTGGACCTAGAGAACTGCACGTAGTCCAGAAGCTTGGGAAGCACACAATTCAAATAGGAAGGGAGATGAGATTGACTATGCAAATCGGGGAATATGAAATGGATCAAGTGATTTTGGATCTAGGATCAGATGTGAACGTCCTACCAAAACAAACCTGGGAGTGCATGGGCAAGCCCATGTTGCAATGGTCTCCTATTCAACTGCAAATGGTGAATTAGCAAAAAAATCCTACCGATGGGGAGATTGCAAGGAATAACAGTAGATATTGAAGGTGCGAGCGCGCTTGAAAATTTTGAAGTGATAGAGATTGTTGATGATAGAAATCCTATCCTACGCTACTGGGAATAGATTAGGCCATTGATATGAATGGAGTAATAAATCTAAGGAACAACAAGATGATTTTTGAGAAAAGGTCACTGCGCGTAGTGGTACCTTTAGACCCTACAGAAGGATCATGCTGCACAGAGTCAGTGCATGATTGTGATAGTGATGATGATCTAGATTGTATCTAAAGATAACCACCGCGAGAGTAGGATTGGGTGAATCCAATGACGGATGGGAGGATTTCATGGGAGCATGAAAGCTCCTGCACTTCAGATTCATATGAGGAAATAGAAAGATCGCAGAACCGGTTACACGAGGTAACCACACTCAATTGCAACATGATGATAAGCTCACTACGCTGTGTAGTAACGAAAGCATGAGATCTACCTAGGTATGATGGGTTGAATGATGTAGAGGATTTCATAAACAAATTTGAAAAATAAGTACCGGAAAAACAGTGTTTCGATGCCCAAAAATGGGCACTATGTGCTACGCCCGCAAGGTGGTGGGGTATGCATCAAAGAAGTTTCAAGGATTGGCGTGAGTGTATAAGGATGAATGCACCTATGATTTGGGAAACCTCAGATGTGGCTAACAGACAAGTATGATGGACGGGATGATCCACGTGCACACCTCTCAAAATGGACCAAGGTCTACGGGGAAGCACCGCAGCCTAAGTGGGTGCATCTACTCTATCATTCCCTGGATATCATACCCATGAATTGGTATACGAAGACGGAGCTCCACCATGGCATGAGCGAATGGGATATCTTGCGTGAAGGATTCTTGTTAACCTTCACGTTTGAGGATCGTTGGTGGGATATTATTGATGATGTGTTACAAGTAATAAAAACAACTATCTTCCAAATACCCTAGAAGCCAACGGAAGTGCTACGACCGGAATGGGCAACCCAGCTGAGCTGTGCGCTGGAATGCTACAATGTAAACATTGAGGAGGAGGATGAAGACCCACGAAAAATCAACATTCCAGAAATTGAGGGTTGTCATGTGGTTCAAGGACCCTTGATTAAAGATCCAGACATCACAAGCTGGTAAAAACAAAATAGGTAAATATTGGGACGAAGGCTGAACCAAAGTATGCAATGCTCAACGACTATTGGGATAATGCTGTTAGGGCCTAGATTTGTCTCAGGCTGAAAAAGACAAGGTTCCAGGGCCAACATCAAACCACGCTCAGCCTCGTAGCTAGCCCTACGAGGACAGGAGAGGGCTCTCCGGGTCAATCTTGGCAAAAGATAATAAATGAGGCTCGAGATGACTAAATTTGCAAATGATATTAGGCTAGGTATTAAGTGCAGGAATTTGATTTGATTTGGGTTTTTAGGTTTTGTTGAAAATAATGGGAA